>JAIOJX010000031.1:165379822-166589822 GCA_022376925.1 Tragulus kanchil | reverse complement strand
TGCAATGCAGGGGGCAGTGGTTTGATCCCTGACCCGGGAAGATCCCACGTGCCGAGGAGCGGCTGGGCCAGTGTGTCCAATTACAAGCCAGCGCTCTGGAGCATACACACTCAGAGCCAGTGTTCTGCAATGAGAGAGACCACTGTGACGGGAGGCCCACACAGGCCAAAGAATAAAGATCGATGAAAAATAAATGATGACTTAAAGGAAAAAAAAAAAGGGTAAAAAACCCAGAAAAGATCCTGTGCAGTCTTGAGAAAGCAGCATACTGTATTACCCTCTTTAAGAGGCACAATCTCTATTACTGTGTTTGCTTTACTAAATTATTACTGAGCATCCACTCCATGCTAAGCAATGTTCTGGAGAACTGAGGATGCAGGAATGAACAAAATAAGCCCAGTTCTTGCCTCAGGAAGCCTCCATCTCATGGTGGTGACAGATAAACACAAAGGATATTGGGTACTGAATAAAGTAAAAAAACAAATACATAAACATTAAAAAAGCAAAGGCAAGCAGATGAAGGGTGCTCGGCTGTCAGGACAGGGTGGTTTGGCTGACACCTGAAAAACGGAGAAAGTTCTGCCAACACACTGAAGGAGGACACATGAGGGGTGCAAAGGCCCTGAGGCCACAGCCTGCTGTTTAAGGAACTTTGTTTAAGGAACTAGGAGGCTGGATGAGCAGAAGCAGGAACTAGGGTGATCAGTAAGACCCTGAGGTGGGGTGGGAATGAGGGGTGGGTGCGGGGAGAGCATGTCATGTCAGGTAATCAAGAACAGTATGATTTTACTTTGCATGAAAGGGGAAACACTGGGGCTTGGAGGAGCAGTAGCGTGATCCGATCCTGCTGTGAAGGACCCCTCGGACTGCTGGGCTGGGAATGGGCCAAGAGCAGCAGCAGGAGGAGGAGGCAGACGCACAGCTCAGATGGGAGACACCCGTGGCCGGGGCTGGAGTGCGACAGGGTGCACAGGGTGAGTGGTGGTGAGGCCTGGGCACCCGGAAAGGCTCAGAGAAGCCCTACAGGCAACACCCTTGGATTTCTTTCTGTCTTTCAGGCAATGCTGGTTGTCACGTTACAGAACATGGCTTGGGAGATGCTGCTTTAAGGGGTGTCTATTTCTCCCCTACTTTCTTTTGCACTGTTAGAAACACTTATACTTTGCAGGTAAGGCTGGATCAAATAAATGTGCATCTGTACTGAGACAGCCACTGAAAGGTTTCTATGCAGGACACACAGGCAAGAAGGCTCAGGAATTTCTGTTTTCTAATTATTTATTTGTTTCTGGCTGCAGTGGGGCTTCCTTGCTGTGCGTGGGCTTTCTCTAGGTGTGGTAAGTAGGGGCGACTGGAGTGCTCGGGCTTCTCATTGTGGATCACGGGCTCTGGGGCCATGAGCTTAGCTGCCCTGTGGCATGTGGGATCTTCCCAACCCAGGGATCAAACCAGTGTCCCCTGCATTGCTGGGCGGATTCTTAACCATGGGACCACCAGGGAAGTCCCGGAAGGCTGAGAAGTTTCTTGAAGGTGAATATTTTTTTGGCTTTGCCACACAGCTTGTGGGATCCTAGTTCTCCAACTAGGGATCAAATCTGGGCTCCCTGCAGTGGAGGTGTGGAGCCCTCACTACTGGACTGCCAGAAGTCCCCTGAAGGTGAAATTTGATCGATGAATGCACAGTTCCTACCTCGATTTTCATTTCACTCAGAATTCTTTTTTTACCCTTTTAAAAATGTTTTTGCACTGCATGTATTTTTGTTAAGATGCCACCAGTCCTTTTTGGGATGAAATGGAGAATAAACCAACAACCGATCAACAAATGATAACTATACCAACATAAAAGCCAAAGAGGCTTTAATGTTTCCTTTAATAAAGCATCCACCAGACCAGAGTCCTTCCTGCACTTAAGTACTTCCCTTTCCTTCTTAGGAAACTAAATCCAGAGCTGTCTATGAGACAGAGGAGAGCACTGGCAGGACCCACCAGGAACGACAGAGTGTAATACTCCAAGGTGTGCACCATGAAGTCAGTACTTACATTATTAGCCTGAGCAGTCTGGTGACATGTGGTTGAAAGATGAGTGTCTACTGTAGGAAAAAGAGTTCATTACGTTCAAGGCAAAGTCTTAGGATAGAAATATTTCTTTCTATTTTAGTTGAGGATCATTCACCTCTGAAAACAGTGCAAATTATTTTATGTAGGAAGCCAAAGCAATGGTTTCCCACTGCTGCTACATCTGTAGACGAGCCAGAATTCTGAAGCAGAAACACATCACTAATGTCTAATCTCTTTGCTTACTCTTTCAAGACCCAGACCCTCTGTATGAAAATATTAGATCAATCATAAAGTTGTCAGGATACAAACATAACTGCAGAAATATCTGCCTTGTGATTTTACCAAACAGAGCTCTTAGTCAATAAAACAGAGCATATTTCTGATAACAATCATTTGGGGAAATGATCATTTACACAGCATTTTACCAGATTACTGTTATTGTGTTCATTCTCTTTCCACATTTTTCCAGTAAGAAAACTGTGCTCTGAAGGCAGTACCTGGGTATTTATCACGTGTATTTCCCATGAACTTAAGTTGATTTCTTTCAAAGCCTGAGCGTCTAGCCCCATGGAAGCTGGCCTGGCCACAGCACGCCTGTCCTGCCCTCTTCTCTCTCCCTCTGACTGTCCCTGTGTTGTTCACAGGGCTGACGCATGCTCAGCGGCAAAATCTCCAATGCCACCACTGCGGGGGGAGGACACCGCTCTGAGGTGGTCTACTGGGCAGCGGCCATGCTTTCTCTCAAGATGAACAGAAGGAAGGAAGACTGAGGAACCTGGATTCTGAGTCAAAGACCTGGGGTCCAGAACGGGTTTGCTGTTTACTGTAACTTATAATGCAGCCTTGAACAAATGACTTAACCTCTTTAGTTTTCTCATCTGGAGAATGGCTTTAGAGTAATATCCGACGAAGTACAAGTTAAAGCAGTGCATGCAGAGTTGGGAAAAATGTCACCTCAGATTAGGGTCATTAGACTGACAGGCTGCTGGGAACAGGAAACTGACCCAGAACTTCAACTGCCAATCTGAGAAGGGGTTCTGATCACATTTTTTTTTTTTAAATTTATTATTAATTTATTCTTTCATCCATTTTTCTTGTTTGTCATGTGTGGGCCTCCCATTGCAATGGCCTCTCTCATTGCATAGCACTGGCTTCTGGGCGCATGCGCTGCAGAGCACTGGCTCCTAATTGGACACACCGGTCCAGCCGCTCTGCGGCACATGGGATCTTCCTGAGCCAGGGATCGAACCGGTGCCCCTTGCACTGCAAGGCAGACTCCCTACCCACTGGATCACCAGGGAAGCCCCTGATCACATATTAAGCCAACAGGCTGCCAAACTTAGAGTGACCCAATTTCTTAGCCTTAGACAATGTCTTTTGACAGATCCTGTCTTAAAAGATAAGAAAAAAAACCCCAAAAAACAAAGAATAAAAGGGAGCATATTTCTGATAACAATCATTTGGGGAAATGATCATTTACACAGCATTTTACCAGATTACTGTTATTGTGTTCATTCTCTTTCCACATTTTTCCAGTAAGAAAACTGTGCTCTGAAGGCAGTACCTGGGTATTTATCACGTGTATTTCCCATGAACTTAAGTTGATTTCTTTCAAAGCCTGAGCGTCTAGCCCCATGGAAGCGGCCTGGCCACAGCACGCCTGTCCTGCCCTCTTCTCTCTCCCTCTGACTGTCCCTGTGTTGTTCACAGGGCTGACGCATGCTCAGCGGCAAAATCTCCAATGCCACCACTGCGGGGGGAGGACACCGCTCTGAGGTGGTCTACTGGGCAGCGGCCATGCTTTCTCTCAAGATGAACAGAAGGAAGGAAGACTGAGGAACCTGGATTCTGAGTCAAAGACCTGGGGTCCAGAACGGGTTTGCTGTTTACTGTAACTTATAATGCAGCCTTGAACAAATGACTTAACCTCTTTAGTTTTCTCATCTGGAGAATGGCTTTAGAGTAATATCCGACGAAGTACAAGTTAAAGCAGTGCATGCAGAGTTGGGAAAAATGTCACCTCAGATTAGGGTCATTAGACTGACAGGCTGCTGGGAACAGGAAACTGACCCAGAACTTCAACTGCCAATCTGAGAAGGGGTTCTGATCACATTTTTTTTTTTTAAATTTATTATTAATTTATTCTTTCATCCATTTTTCTTGTTTGTCATGTGTGGGCCTCCCATTGCAATGGCCTCTCTCATTGCATAGCACTGGCTTCTGGGCGCATGCGCTGCAGAGCACTGGCTCCTAATTGGACACACCGGTCCAGCCGCTCTGCGGCACATGGGATCTTCCTGAGCCAGGGATCGAACCGGTGCCCCTTGCACTGCAAGGCAGACTCCCTACCCACTGGATCACCAGGGAAGCCCCTGATCACATATTAAGCCAACAGGCTGCCAAACTTAGAGTGACCCAATTTCTTAGCCTTAGACAATGTCTTTTGACAGATCCTGTCTTAAAAGATAAGAAAAAAAACCCCAAAAAACAAAGAATAAAAGGGAGGCTAGGAATAGCAATTTAGAACCTGGGAAATGACTCCTAAGGACTCAGAGTAAAGTACAGCTCTGAAAATCATCAACAGCAAAATCCGGAAAATATTTCAGAAAGTTGTTTAACATCTTTCATTGAAACAAAGTCCTCTTTTTTGGGGTGGCATGCCGCGAAACAAAATCTTAAAGATAAACCAACTGAAGTTAATAAATGCGTAAGAATCACACAGACTAAAAAAGACAAATGATATTAGAGGATTTCAAGGAAACCAGAAATGCTACAGAAAAATAGCATTTCGAGGAAGCCACTGATGTCACTACACATTACCTGAGGTTGCTTTGTTTCTCGGTATTAAGACTTTTCTTTCTGTCCTCTTGTTTTTCCCATGTGAACGAGAATTATTTCCATTTCTTTCATAATTGGCATCTTTGTCTGAAAAGGAATCTATTTAGAGGCCAATAAAAAAGTTAACTTACAGAATAAAACTCCAGGTGGAAATCTATAAAATAACCACTATACACCAATGTGTGACTATCAGGAAAACACAAAGATAACTATTTGTTATCTTTTTCAAAAGAACACCAGCGTAGGAATTCTGCAGTAGGTCTTCTGCTCTGAAGCAGTCACATCACCTTATACTACTCAACATTTCAAAATTCACCAACTGGATCAACAGTGAAGAGATAGAGAATTAAGTTCACTTTTAAGAAATGACATTCCAAGCATAGGATTCTCCTTTGTATTCAGTAATTCTTATTGGCAGAGGTAAAAGTTCAGAAGGTGGGCGACAGCATTCTTGAAGATGCTCCCCTCTGTGTATTTCCTGTTTCCTGTCCTGCTCCTGATGTGGGCTGAAGAAACCATATAGCCTTGTTGACCTGTATCTCAGCTTAAATTCAGGATCATGATGAACCACAAGGGGTCTGCCTTCACCCTGCCTGGTAATCACAGTGTTTCGCTGGTCTATCCTCGCTTCCATTCTCCTGAGTGGTCCTCTCCCACCTCCTCCTCTTTCTCTCTCCTTAACCTTGTTGTGTCTTTGTTGTAAAACCTGAGTTGTTTATCCTGTAGTCTCCCAGTTCTGGATTTTGATGATCACATTCAGACAGCGCCATTTCACATATTCCTCAGTTCTCTTACTTTTTATAAATGGGTTGGCTCTAGAGGCTTAATCAGATTCAAATGCTACCTTTAAAAAACACTGCAAGTTCTACTTTTGATAAGAATACTTCATGGGTGGTGTCAAGTACTTCCTTGGGAGTCACATAACATCTGTTTGTCTTTCTCTTTTTTCCTTTTCTTTAGCTTCCAGCATCTTTTATTTTTCCTAGAAATTGGATACAATTAACTCTAGCAGGATACTATTTAAGCCTCACATTTTAAGATTAACTACTTAAATATTATAAATGTGAATGAGCTGGGAAACAAATTTGATGTAAATTTACTCATTTATGTAACCATACAAAATTTTATATGCAACAGCTTTAATACTATAGAATGCGACCTTACAAACTAGGCTATATATAAAACATAATTAACTCTGCTCACCTGTCCTAACCTATGAAGTGTTGCACCAATGTTTAAAATGTTCTTAGAATAGCTGAGTTCTCAACACAAGGTTAACACACCTGAAGCTCCACCCCAGAAATGCAAACCCATAAACAGAAAATTGTTTCACCAGAAACAGATTATGTTCAACTCTTACCAAAGTCACAGTGTTGACCAAAACAAGACACAGGTTTCTTATTATTTTTTTTAAATGGTCTCAAATTCTGTGACAGATTTTTTTGGTCAAGCTGTTTCCATTAAAAAATACTGATTTAAAAAACTAGTAACTTAAAACTGATGCACACAAAACACGTGGTCCACAAAACATTTTCTCCTTCTGAAGGTTTTACAATGCATTGTTATCATTAACCTGCCTTTTACTATGAAACTTAAATGGCCAATTGAGACAAACAGTTCTGAGACTGTTCTTCCACTGATTAAGCCTGGGGTGGCAGGTCCTGGGGAGAACATTCATTTAGTCTTCTGAGCTTTCTGGGCAGACCTGGTGACCTTGCCCATTCCAGCTGCATTCTCGTCCACAGCTCTGACTACACCCCCAGCAACCGTCTGCCTCATGTCACACAGAGCGAAACAGCCCAGGGAGGACGGTCAGAGAAGCTCCTGACCGTCACTATCTTAATCTAGCAGTCATTGGTGATGACTTCCTAGATCCATTTTTTTTCATTTTGGGTTGTGGAAACTTGTGTTTCCTATTTTATTATAAACTGTTTTTTTAATTTGACATTTTACTTATTTATTTTTTATTTTTAACAGAGTTTTATTGTTTACTGCCACACATCAACCTGAATCAGCCATGGATATACATATGCCCCCTCCCTCTTCAACTGTTAAGTTCATACATATCAAATCATCACACGTGCACTACTTCAACAAGAGCTATAACACACGAACGATAAACGTCAATGCTAAAGTAATCAGAAGTAGCAGCAAGTATGTAATTTGAGGATAATAAACTGATGCTTCTCCTAAAACAGTGTTTCAAAGGATGTGCAACACTGTGACCTCAGCCAGAGTGGTAGATACTGCTATCTATATGTTTCAGATGTTCCCTAAGACAGAACTCCGTTTATCAGTGATTGTTGCATCATCGTACAATCGGTATTTTGAGGTAATAAATTTATAAGATTATTCTACTTTATCAATGGTATAGGAGTATTGCAAAGCTTTCCCAACCTGTATAGCATATACAAGATGAATATTAACCCTACCACAACAAACACAAACTGTTACTTTTTATTCAATTTCTTAAGGCTCTGATACATAAGTTTAATCTTTAGGTTTTTTTTTTTTTAAGTTAAAGAAGAAAAATCATGGGAGACTCAAGAGGGAAGGGATATGTACACATATGGTTAATTCATCTTGATCAATGACAGATATCAAACCAATATTGTAACCCAATCAATTAAAAATAATTATTAAAGAAAAATCAGGGTTTCCCTGGTGGTCCAGTGGGTAAAGACACCGCCTTGCAGTGTAAGGGGTGCCACTTTGATCCCTGGCCTGGGAAGATCCCATGTGCCGCAGAGCGGCTGGACCGATGTGTCCAACTACCGAGCCAGAGCTCTGGAGCGAATGCGCCCAGAGCCAGTGCTCTGCAACAACAGAGGCCACTGTGATGGGAGGCCCACACAGGCAAAAGAACAAAGAAAAAATTCATAAAAAGATATATAGGCACCATGACAATAACAGTTACAGATCTCCAAAAGTATTTTCACCTTCCACATGAATATGAAGCTATCTAGAAGCAGAAGGTAAACTTAACAAAAAATTGAAACTCCACCATAATATAACATTAACGGTAATAATTGTTATAGGATGCCAGGGATTATTCTAACATTATATATAATTTGCATTATCTTAATCCTCATAACAATCCTTAGAAGGAAACTGGGCTGCACGAAGATTGAGTCCCTTGCCCGGGGTGATAGAAACAAAATGCAAACCCAAGAAGCCTGGCTCCCAAGTGTGAGTTTTCTACTCAAGAGCCATACTTCCTCTCATTATATGAACACAGAATTTGCAAAACTGGGCTAGATAAACTGGGGAAACTTCTTTTTGTCCAAGATTTCCTTCTGCACAAACATTTTATGTTCTATAGCAGAAGTCTCTTTCGAGGACAAGAAAAATATTATCAGGAAACCCATTTTTCACTCTGAAACCAAGAGTAGCTAAGAACATCTTAAAAGCCCAGCTCTTGGGAAGAGTGAAATGTGGATGAACAATCCGCATCGTTTAGATTCTACTAGGAGCTGTTTTTCCAATCCTGGGAGTGGGCTAGCTGAAGTCAGCTCTTGGGATGATGGAGACAGCACACAATTGTAAGAGGGCTGCCAGGACTAGGGAGGCAGTTTGTGAGAACGAAAGACGTCAGCACCCGACTTGTGCAGAGATTAGGCTCACAACCTTGGCAACCTCGTTTATAACAGCTTGCTATGGTGGCAGAGGGACAAAAATATCACAAGGAGCTTGAAAGGGTGAAGGACGAGAGGTCTGCAGCTAGAAAATGTGTAACCTTGAAATACTGGTCCTTTCAATAGCCAGGATTTGAGATCTGAGAAAGGTGATTTTTTTCCTTATAATAGAAACATGCTGCAATGTCTTCTGTTTTATGAGGCATGCCATAGCTGCTATATATTTTAATAAGAATGCATTTGTAATTTTTTTTAAGTGAAAGAAAACTTTAACCTTGACAGTCTGAGACATCATAAGGCCTCTGAAAATTCACCAAGCTACAAAATAAATACTTTATTTAACTATTACCATGAAGAACACTGCTTAAGAGGTGGGGGTGGTAAAACTCAATTGCCCCTTAATTCTCACCTCCTATCTCTGAAGCAGCAAACCTCAAATTGATAACAAGCTCCTCTATATTCCACCATATTCTATGTTCCTCCTTTGCTTCTTGTGCTTCCCTGTAAAGGCCAAGTGCTGAAAGGATTGAGGGGTACATACTCCACCCAAGAACAGTAACAAATGGAACATCATGGCACAGCTCGGCCCAATGACCAGAGGGGCAGCCAGGGGAAGTCACGGCGGTCCATCACTCACAGATGCTTTATCTAACACTCTCACATGCTCTCCCTACCCAGAATCAGTTTCTAATAATTAGGCCCTTGGCGGCATGTGGCTTCATCACTTACCAGCTTGGCAAATGAAATAATGCTGTTTTGAGCAAGAGGCGACTTTGGATGAGATATGATCATTGCTTCTGGACAGGTAAATGCAGCCGGTGGGCCTGGTGGCTTGATGGGCTATGGAACTTGCTGCAGAAAGACCAGACCCAGATAAGCCTCATACTAAAAAAAGTTGAACATTAAAAAAATATAAATACCAAGTTTTGTTAGCTTCCAATAGATGGAAAATTTAGGGTTGCACCCCACCACACACATACAAATTATAGATTTTTTTTCATGTGTTATCCCATAACACATTAATTTTAGGTAGTCTTAGCTTTGTATTAACTTTAGATATCAATGAAAGCGATGATGATACAATTAGCGTCAGTCGCTCAGTCGTGTCTGACTCTGTGACCCTGTGGATTGCACCCCGCGAGGCTCCTCTGCCCATGGGATTCTCCAGGCAAGAATGCTGGAGTGGGTCGCAATTCCCTTCTTCAAGGGGTCCTCCCGACCCAGGGATTGAATGTGGGTCTCCTGCACTGCAGGCAGACTCCTTACCATCTGAGCCACCAGAAAAACCCAGTGACAATAACAATGCACTGAATTTATTCTCTTAGACCCTAAGATTAGGGTGCTTAAGTTTGAGAATATCTGTGTAAGAAAGGTAATAGGCAAATAATTTCTCTCTAGGGTTCTGTGTTAGCAAACATGGGGCTGAGAATGATAAAGAGATACTTAAGGGGAAAAAAAAGTGACCATTTCAGAATCTTGCACAATACTTTTCAGGAAACAGCAGGTTAGCTAACTTTTGACAGGCTGGGAGAAAAATCTCCTCACTCTTGTGACAGACAAAGGCTGTAGCACAAAAGTGGAGCTATTTAAGAATGACCGGGAAGCGAGTGACTTCTGTATACAAAGGCAGACTAATTAACAGGTTTTTCCCTACTAACATTTCAGAGTAAAAGTAAGGAAGCTTCCCTTGTGAACACGACACCTCAGAGCCTTACCTGGGTAGTTTCTGTCTCGGTGTTTTCCTGGCAGTGTTAAATTTTCCCCCACCCACCACTTTCCTTTTTCTAGAAAGTTCCAGAGGAGATCTTGAACCTCCTGGTTCCATGTGTCAGCAAGGCGTGCTCCCTGAGCATGACAGTGACGCTCGGCTCCCTCAAAGCCGCAGCGAAAGCTGTTCAGCTGGTAGCAATGATCTCCGCGCTCCTCTGGCTGGTGGAGCTCACTCCCTAGAACAACACCTGTTGCCGTGTATAACCAGAGCCAGGTGCTTCCTCTGAAGAGCATTTTCTCTGCGAACCGTGAGCATGAGGAGTGTGGGGCTCAGTAGCTGCCTGGCCTTTTAAACACATTCTTGGTGGGCTCGTCTTATTGACTACTGTTATTCTTTTAGAAACAGGCGGGTAATTTGTCAAGGAGACAAAAAGGTTTTGTTTTAAGGACCCAGGTGGAGTTCCTCCAAGCTGAAAACAATGCTGGCGATCAATAGAGCAGCGGGGCCTTCGTGGCTGGGCAGCACCACCTGTGTCCACACAGCCGGCTACGCCTTTAGCTTTCTAATAGACCTTTATTTGCTAAATCGAAGCTGAAGGGGACAGAGGATGATGAATATTTAAGCCAATCCTCCAAGGGGTCCTCCCGACCCAGGGATTGAATGTGGGTCTCCTGCACTGCAGGCAGACTCCTTACCATCTGAGCCACCAGAAAAACCCAGTGACAATAACAATGCACTGAATTTATTCTCTTAGACCCTAAGATTAGGGTGCTTAAGTTTGAGAATATCTGTGTAAGAAAGGTAATAGGCAAATAATTTCTCTCTAGGGTTCTGTGTTAGCAAACATGGGGCTGAGAATGATAAAGAGATACTTAAGGGGAAAAAAAAGTGACCATTTCAGAATCTTGCACAATACTTTTCAGGAAACAGCAGGTTAGCTAACTTTTGACAGGCTGGGAGAAAAATCTCCTCACTCTTGTGACAGACAAAGGCTGTAGCACAAAAGTGGAGCTATTTAAGAATGACCGGGAAGCGAGTGACTTCTGTATACAAAGGCAGACTAATTAACAGGTTTTTCCCTACTAACATTTCAGAGTAAAAGTAAGGAAGCTTCCCTTGTGAACACGACACCTCAGAGCCTTACCTGGGTAGTTTCTGTCTCGGTGTTTTCCTGGCAGTGTTAAATTTTCCCCCACCCACCACTTTCCTTTTTCTAGAAAGTTCCAGAGGAGATCTTGAACCTCCTGGTTCCATGTGTCAGCAAGGCGTGCTCCCTGAGCATGACAGTGACGCTCGGCTCCCTCAAAGCCGCAGCGAAAGCTGTTCAGCTGGTAGCAATGATCTCCGCGCTCCTCTGGCTGGTGGAGCTCACTCCCTAGAACAACACCTGTTGCCGTGTATAACCAGAGCCAGGTGCTTCCTCTGAAGAGCATTTTCTCTGCGAACCGTGAGCATGAGGAGTGTGGGGCTCAGTAGCTGCCTGGCCTTTTAAACACATTCTTGGTGGGCTCGTCTTATTGACTACTGTTATTCTTTTAGAAACAGGCGGGTAATTTGTCAAGGAGACAAAAAGGTTTTGTTTTAAGGACCCAGGTGGAGTTCCTCCAAGCTGAAAACAATGCTGGCGATCAATAGAGCAGCGGGGCCTTCGTGGCTGGGCAGCACCACCTGTGTCCACACAGCCGGCTACGCCTTTAGCTTTCTAATAGACCTTTATTTGCTAAATCGAAGCTGAAGGGGACAGAGGATGATGAATATTTAAGCCAATGTTGCTAAAAATTTAGTTATGTGTTTTTTAAAGCAAACCATTCTTGCAGACCCCTCGGATGATGGATTTAAATTACTGCCTTATTTCTTAAATACATTTGTACACAAAACTAGGCACAATCTCTATCCTAGAGCTCTTACATAATCATAAAAGCCAAAGAATAAATATTTGATGAAAGTATGAATACAAATTAAATACAAACAAAACTGAAAAACAATGAAATTCAAAATTTGCCAAACTAAATAGCCACTAATCCGATAAACATGGTTCTGGCCTACGACTACTCAGGTTCTTTTGATTGTGCCATGCACGCTTATTCATGTTGTAGGGAAGACTCCATTCCCTCACCACTCTTTTTTAATTAACTTGATGAAAAACCTTTATTCACAGAGCATGTCATTTGATCTTCACCTGTAGAACATTCATCATTTAGCTATTTTTTCCTTTCCTTGGTACCAAAATGAGATCATAAACACAAATAAATATGGACACTGAAACTGCCTGGCAGGTTTTTGGATCCAGCTAGTTATCCAAATGGTCTAAGGGATGCCAATATTAGTTTAAAAACCACTGAGGAAGCAGACATCAAAATGAAAAATTCTCTGAAATGCAGACTCCCAAGAACACATCCCTCAGTTTGAAAGACACTGCAATAATCAAATAACTGAGAGGACAAAATGTGGTACAGCCTCTACTTTAAAATAGTTTACGGTCTAATTAGGGGGAAAAAGACATAATAAGTGTAGTTAATACAGAAAGTTCTGGACTTCCCTGATGGCGCAGTGGATCAGAATTTGTCTGCCAACGCCGGGGGCATGGTTCCATCCCCGGTGCTGGAAGATTTCATAAGCCTCTGACAAGTAAAACCTGTGCGGTAACTACTGAAGCCCACCCACCTAGAGCCCCTGCACCGTCACCAAGAGCAGCCCCGCTTATCGAAACCAGAGAAAGCCGGCTCACAGCAACGAAGACCCAGCACAACCCAAAATAAAAATAAACTATAAAAAAAAAAAATCCAGAAAGTTCCACGAGGGAGGTATAGTATAAATCTATGAAGGTTCAGGTAAGAAAGCTGTATTTTCAGCACTGGAACAGATAAGGATGGCCAATTCTAGGAAGGTGAAATAATCATCTTGGCAAAGCCATTCATGAGAGTGAAACGCATGGAGGTGAAACACGGGAAAGCATTTAGAGAGACAGGAACGACGCTCCGATTGGGGGCACGGACTGGAGGTGGGGGGCAGGGGTGAGAACTGAAACTAGCAAACAGAAATGCTTCAAATGACAAGCAAATATCGTCTGCAAGTCTGGGGGACGGTTTCTGAGCAGAGGAGTCCACGTCTGGGCTGCAAAAAAAACTGTTTGGGTGCAGGACACTTTGTTTTCAAAGTTCACCAAGTTTTACTTTTCCGACATCCTTATAAACATACATACATGCATACACACCTAGATTTCAGGCATTTTAAAAGTGAAATTTGATGGTCACAGAATTTTCTCCCAAAGTCAACTCAGATATCTTACGCAGTGCTGTACTTCAATCCTTTTTAGTGCCCTACAGTTTTTTTTTTTTTTTACAGTACTCTTAACCCACGCTTTATCTCAAGTACACATACTCTATCAATAAAATATTTAACTTAAATAATCAAAAACTGGTGCGAGTATTGTTTAGACTCTAAGACTCAACATACAGGTAGCCGTCTCTCCGGATACAAAACGCAGGAAAGCCCTCCAAAGCGTCCAAACCTGAGCCACTAGCGCCTCAGCGAAGACTCCGAGAGGCCGGCGCGGCGGGCGAGGCGCGGACACCGCGAATGCGCCCGCGCGTGAGCGTCCAATCAGACTTTCCGAGCAGAGTCCCACCCTCCTGCCCGGCGATTGGTGAGTCGGCAGCTGGAGGGGCGGGGATTAGAGGACTGCTCTCTATCTCCTCCAATAGAAACGAGTCAGAGGCGGGCCCACGTAGCGGCAGGAGCATGGCGTGGAGACAACTCAAAGTGAGTACAGCTGGTGCAGCTAATGCTGCAGCGTGGATAAGCACGGGCTGGAAGCCGGGGGGAGGAAGCTGGAGTACAAACCAGAAACCCTGGGTAAAAATAAACTATAAAAAAAAAAAAATCCAGAAAGTTCCACGAGGGAGGTATAGTATAAATCTATGAAGGTTCAGGTAAGAAAGCTGTATTTTCAGCACTGGAACAGATAAGGATGGCCAATTCTAGGAAGGTGAAATAATCATCTTGGCAAAGCCATTCATGAGAGTGAAACGCATGGAGGTGAAACACGGGAAAGCATTTAGAGAGACAGGAACGACGCTCCGATTGGGGGCACGGACTGGAGGTGGGGGGCAGGGGTGAGAACTGAAACTAGCAAACAGAAATGCTTCAAATGACAAGCAAATATCGTCTGCAAGTCTGGGGGACGGTTTCTGAGCAGAGGAGTCCACGTCTGGGCTGCAAAAAAAACTGTTTGGGTGCAGGACACTTTGTTTTCAAAGTTCACCAAGTTTTACTTTTCCGACATCCTTATAAACATACATACATGCATACATACCTAGATTTCAGGCATTTTAAAAGTGAAATTTGATGGTCACAGAATTTTCTCCCAAAGTCAACTCAGATATCTTACGCAGTGCTGTACTTCAATCCTTTTTAGTGCCCTACAGTTTTTTTTTTTTTTTTACAGTACTCTTAACCCACGCTTTATCTCAAGTACACATACTCTATCAATAAAATATTTAACTTAAATAATCAAAAACTGGTGCGAGTATTGTTTAGACTCTAAGACTCAACATACAGGTAGCCGTCTCTCCGGATACAAAACGCAGGAAAGCCCTCCAAAGCGTCCAAACCTGAGCCACTAGCGCCTCAGCGAAGACTCCGAGAGGCCGGCGCTGCGGGCGAGGCGCGGACACCGCGAATGCGCCCGCGCGTGAGCGTCCAATCAGACTTTCCGAGCAGAGTCCCACCCTCCTGCCCGGCGATTGGTGAGTCGGCAGCTGGAGGGGCGGGGATTAGAGGACTGCTCTCTATCTCCTCCAATAGAAACGAGTCAGAGGCGGGCCCACGTAGCGGCAGGAGCATGGCGTGGAGACAACTCAAAGTGAGTACAGCTGGTGCAGCTAATGCTGCAGCGTGGATAAGCACGGGCTGGAAGCCGAGCGAGGGGAAGATGGAGGGCTAAGCTGGCCAAGGTGTGGATGGGAGGCGACTCCGAGGGCGTGGGCCTCTTAGGCGCGTGGGTGGAGCTTTGGAGACTCCTGCCCATGACTATGCGTGTGCATTTACACACGTAGTTGGAGTCTGTGTAAATGGTACGTGTAAACAAAGTAGATGCTGGTCTATGTCAGACCACGTGGGCTTTACTGAGCTAAACACAGGGATGCTTAGTAAACACAGGACTAGGTAGTATTGTGTGCAGGATCCAACCTGGGATGGAATCACAGTAAAACGTGACGCCAGCCCTTTTAGATCAACTTTTAGGGCAGTCTTTGCAATGGCGTCCAGGTATCCGTTGATCCACTCAAGGAGCGTTCCTACAATCTTCTGGAGGAAACTAGAAGACTAGTCTAGACTAGTTTAGGTTGACGGCTAGGAGTGACCCTTAAAGGCAAATCTGATCAGGTCACTTCCTCGTTTAGGGAACAAAACTCAAGTCTTTATTCTGGTCAAGACCCCTGCCTGCCTCCCCAGGTTCTTTTTTGGTTCTTTTTTTTTTTTAAGATTTATTTTATTTATTTTATTTTGGGCGGGGGTCGGGTTGGGGAGGGAGGGGAGCGGGCGGGTCACTTCTATTGGTCTTTCATTTCTCTATTTTCATGCGTCTTTGGTCCTTGGCTCCTGTGGGCCTCCCATCACGGTGGCATCTGTAGCTGCAGAGCGCCGGCTCTGGGTCCATGCGCTCCAGAGCTCCAGCTGGGTAATTGGACACATGGGTCCAGCCGCTGCGCGGCACGTGGGATCTTCCCAGGTCAGGGATTGAACTGGCGTCCCTTGCACTGCAAGGCGGTGTCCTTACCCACTGGACCACCAGGGGAAGCCCCCCAGGTTCTTTTTTAAGCGATACTTTTCCTCACGCCTTGATTCCAGAAAAACCTTCCCCCTTGCCCCATTACTTGAGTGGCTCTCATTCTCCTTTGCTGCCTAGGGAGTCTAGAGGGCGTTTACCACCGCCCCTCCACTACCCCCCACCCCCCCACCCGCCCCAGGCGCCTAGTTAACTTCTGTTTATTCTTTGACTACCAGCTTTAAGACATTTCCTCGTGGAAGCCTTTCTGTACACCTGAGATTAGGTTAGGTTCTTCCATCACTTTTTTCTTCATAGCACTGTTACAGTTGTATATTTGCATGATCATTGATTTCTCTCTCCTCCTGAGATTGCACTCCTCATGAAGGCTGGGACGTAAGCCTAGAGCCCAGCGCTGAGTGCACAGTCACTGTGGGCAGAATGAGTGAGTGACTCAGCATCTGGCAGTGATACGTGTTATGAGCAACGTTTGACCTTGATGCAAGAAGACCTGATGTTGAATATAGAGAACATAGTTGTGGTGACCAAGGGGTAGGGGAGCTGGAAAAGGGAAGGAATTGGGAATTTGGGGTTAACAGATCAATTTATAGGATGGGTAAACAACAGGTCCTACTCTGTAGCACAGGAGGCTATATTCAATATCCAGTGATAAACCATCATGGTGTGAAAAAGAATATACGTGTAACTGAATGACTTTGCTGTATAGCAGAAGTTAGCACAACATTGTAAGTCAACTATACTTCAATAAAAAAAAGGACCTCCTTAAAATTGTTTTGGGCAGCCCTCTTTTTTATCCTGCAGTAGAATTTATGTATAATGTAATCTTTCTATATATAATTTTAAAAGGTCAGCATGATGTCCTAACTTGAATATAAAGGAGAAATGAATTTATAATAAAATAATATGTACTTCAACCTGTAAATATTAGGGCATGAGTCACCTAGGTAGAGTCAGGTGTATGAGCCTCTACTTGGAAATTTTAGTGCCACAGGAATGGCTTGTTGTCAGACTCCTCAAGCAAATCACTGAACCATTCCAGACGGATTTTCTGAAATGGTGAGTGATTCTCGGTATGCTCTGTGTGACACAGAACAGGCGTCCCTCAGTCAACATGGCAATTGCATTCCTGGAAAGTCACTGCAGATGAAAACCGCACAGGGGACTGTGTTCATGTGGGGAAGCAGAGCCTGCAGTTCTAGGCTCAGGTAGTAGGAACAGGTATTCTTACCTAGACAGTCGTCACCAGGATGTTCAAAGGTCGCACAGGACAGACGTCCCTTGTGGTCCAGTGGCAAAAACACCGTGCTCCGAATGCAGGAGGCCCAGGTTCCATCCTGGTCGGGGAACTAGATCCCACATGCCGCAAATAAGTGTTTGCACGCAGCAACGAAGACCTGTGCAGCCAAAGAAATAAATATTAAAAAAAAAAAAGTCATTCAGAAGAGGGGCACTTCTCACGTCACTAAATCTATGAGCAGTCTCCTCTGGATCCCCATCATGTGCTCCAGGAGGCTGGACTGCCCCTCTTGAAACCCCTGGCCTAGAGTCCTTCAGGGCCAGTCTGCAGAGGTATAGATATGGACGGTGCCTACGGAGGCCAACGTGTGAGCCGAAACCGAGGAGCAGTGCTAGGAGAAAGCCAGGGACATGGCTGCATGTAAAGGCTGCTGTGTCCCCTGTGAGTGCGTAACGTGTGTGAGGGCTTCAGAGACGGTGCCTCAGCCTGGCCTCGAGGGGACCCCTCCTGCTCTGTTTTCTAGAAGCGGGCCCAGGATGCCATGGTGATCCTTGGGGGAGGAGGACTTCTCTTCGCCTCCTACCTGACGGCTGTGGGAGATGAGCATTTCTACGCGGAACACTTGATGCCGGCGCTGCAGCGGCTGCTGGACCCGGAGGCAGCCCACAGGCTGGCTGTTCGCTTCACCGCCCTGGGGCTCCTTCCTCGCACCACGTTTCAAGACTCTGATGTGCTGGTAGGTGCGCCTGTAACACCTTATGCGATGGATACAAAGGTCAAGGTCAAAGTTTCCTACTAATTCATTCAGCTGGGGCTGATCCTTTTGAAAACCAGAGTCCACCGTTGGTCCCCTCGCCCCCAGACTGCCATCCCCATCTACAGATCAGGAACTGTGAGGTGCAGAGGAATTCAGTGACTTACCCGAAGGCACACAGCTGGGAGGTGGCTGAGCCAGGATTCACATCCGTGTAGTCTGGCTCGGCATCTGTCCGCTTAGCCACCATCTTGCCTCATGGAGGTCTCAGGCAGCTCAGAGTTCACCTCTGCTGAAAAGGGAGGCATGCCAGCGTCATTGACCTCTAACATGATGTAGGCATGGCTAGCCAAGCCCTTTGAGGAAAGTGTACAGCTCCTGTCCAGCCTTCATTCGTTCAACACACGGGCACCACCATGTCCCTTCTTCTGTGTGCTGGGGTTTCTGCAGCCCCGTAAGTGCTCGAATGCAGGAGGCCCAGGTTCCATCCTGGTCGGGAACTAGATCCCACATGCCGCAAATAAGTGTTTGCACGCAGCGAAGACCTGTGCAGCCAAAGAAATAAATATTAAAAAAAAGTCATTCAGAAGAGGGGCACTTCTCACGTCACTAAATCTATGAGCAGTCTCCTCTGGATCCCCATCATGTGCTCCAGGAGGCTGGACTGCCCCTCTTGAAACCCCTGGCCTAGAGTCCTTCAGGGCCAGTCTGCAGAGGTATAGATATGGACGGTGCCTACGGAGGCCAACGTGTGAGCCGAAACCGAGGAGCAGTGCTAGGAGAAAGCCAGGGACATGGCTGCATGTAAAGGCTGCTGTGTCCCCTGTGAGTGCGTAACGTGTGTGAGGGCTTCAGAGACGGTGCCTCAGCCTGGCCTCGAGGGGACCCCTCCTGCTCTGTTTTCTAGAAGCGGGCCCAGGATGCCATGGTGATCCTTGGGGGAGGAGGACTTCTCTTCGCCTCCTACCTGACGGCTGTGGGAGATGAGCATTTCTACGCGGAACACTTGATGCCGGCGCTGCAGCGGCTGCTGGACCCGGAGGCAGCCCACAGGCTGGCTGTTCGCTTCACCGCCCTGGGGCTCCTTCCTCGCACCACGTTTCAAGACTCTGATGTGCTGGTAGGTGCGCCTGTAACACCTTATGCGATGGATACAAAGGTCAAGGTCAAAGTTTCCTACTAATTCATTCAGCTGGGGCTGATCCTTTTGAAAACCAGAGTCCACCGTTGGTCCCCTCGCCCCCAGACTGCCATCCCCATCTACAGATCAGGAACTGTGAGGTGCAGAGGAATTCAGTGACTTACCCGAAGGCACACAGCTGGGAGGTGGCTGAGCCAGGATTCACATCCGTGTAGTCTGGCTCGGCATCTGTCCGCTTAGCCACCATCTTGCCTCATGGAGGTCTCAGGCAGCTCAGAGTTCACCTCTGCTGAAAAGGGAGGCATGCCAGCGTCATTGACCTCTAACATGATGTAGGCATGGCTAGCCAAGCCCTTTGAGGAAAGTGTACAGCTCCTGTCCAGCCTCATTCCATCCTGCGTTCAACACACGGGCACCACCATGTCCCTTCTTCTGTGTGCTGGGGTTTCTGCAGCAAACCCAGTGAAAGAATCCACGTCCTCCTGGAATCCACGGCCTCGTGTAAGCCCCGTCAGGTTCCACGGAGGATGCTTCACGCTGAGTGGGGAACCTCAGGATGACAGGACTGTGAAGAAAATACCAACAAGAAGCCCCTCGACCTCTCTGGGGAAGGGTCCCTGATATCAGTCAAAGTGGTCTTCCCTACATTTTCCCTTTTTGTCTTGGAACCCGTTTTACTTCCCGTCCTGAAGTTTTGAGCTGATGTGTCACTTTTTTTCATCAAAGTGATCATTTCCTTTGGACTCTTTTTGGTTAGAGCAAACAGGTTACTAATGTAGGTCCTTCAGAGCAAAAGCCAAGTGGCATAAGGAGAACTTTGGAAAAGCCGGGGAGGCCTGCACACAGTACTCTGGGCATGTGCCCACCCCCTCTGACCATCACCGCTGGGCGTGAGGACTGAGGGCTGCCTGGGGACCCCCTGCTGGGGTCAAGAGCCGCCTCCTTGAGGGTGGCCCCCAGCGTGGCCCCCCTCCCTGCTGCCTAGTCTCCGAGGAGCTGCGGGCATACATTCACCTCCACCTGTCTTCCCCCTCCTTGGAGCAGCCCTCCTTCCTCCTGCTTCTGGGACCTGATGGCATCAGCCCTGGCCTCTTGCTAGTCCTGGCAAAGGCTTTCCTGCCATATCAGCTGACACCAACAACTGCTGGCTTTCTGATTGCCTGATGCCTTTCCTACCTTTTTTTCTTCTTTCTTTCCTACCTTTTAACCGATTTGTCTTGCTAGTAGATTTGTTGGTTCCATCCGGGGTGAGGATCAAGACTCGCTCAGGAGTCAGGCTAGACCTGACAATAATTAGGCCCCAGTGATTTTCATTCTTGAGAACAGTCAGGAATGCAGCCCATGTCTGCCAGGGAAGAACCTGGTCCGGCCAGTCTGGTTCCGGGGCCCAGCAATCGGAGCTGCCTGGCCAAGCACAGGAGTTGTGGGGACATTTGCTGGGCCTTTGTGTGTTGCCTGGCTGAGGAAGAGGGACAGGGCGGGGGCTAACTTGCTAAAGTGTTGAAAGGATCTTTTTTTTTTTGGCCACTTCTATTGGTCTTTCATTTATCTATTTTCACCCATCTTTGTTCTTTGGCCTGTGTGGGCCTCCCATCGCAGTGGCTTCTGTCGCTGCAGAGCACCAGCTCTGGGCGCATGCGCTCCACAGCTCCCGCTCAGTAGTTGGACACATTGGTTCAGCCGCTCCGCGGCACGTGGGATCTTCCCAGGCCAGGGATCCAGCCTGCGCCCCTTGCAGCTGCAAAGCAGTGTCCTTACCCACTGGACTGTTGAAAGGATCTTGCTGCCGGTTTCAGAACAGCGCCCACTAGGGGCTGAAACCAACGAGCCGCTCTCCCATCAAGGATAGTGGGTAAGAAGGTACAAGCCTTAATCCTAATTGGAAAAGGCAGCAAACATCTCCTGCTCAACCCATGGCGGGAACACTGTTTGTCTCCTGGGTGATGATAAAGCCTGATGGGTCTCGAACTCTGGCTGAATATATCTGATGAAGACAGATTCCCTTGGAGTTCCATTCTGCACCAGCCTCCCCCAAAGACTGATTTCTCTGAGTCCAGGGGTGGGCCCTGGGACCTGAGGTTTAACAAGCGTAGGTGTGCCAAGGACCATGCTTTGAGAAGCACCAGCCTAGCCTTCTCTGCCTGTGACTTTCTTTCCTTCTCTCTAGGAAGTGCGAGTCCTGGGCCATAAATTCCGAAATCCAGTGGGAATTGCTGCAGGATTTGACAAGCACGGGGAAGCAGTGGATGGACTTTACAAGATGGGCTTTGGTTTTGTTGAGATAGGCAGTGTTACCCCCAAACCTCAGGAAGGAAACCCTCGGCCCAGGGTCTTCCGTCTCCCAGAGGACCAAGCCATCATTAACAGGTAGGTGAGCAGCCTTCGTCCCAGCAGGGTGCTCGGGGTGCTTTTTTCCTGCTGAATGATGTGGACATTTTTCGGTCATTCGGAATGTTCTGAGCATCTGCTTTGGGCCGGCATAAAAACAGGTTTTCTGATTTCAGTTTAACGCACATTGGCTTATTTGACTTCAGAGTGTGGGCTTTTTTCCACATGGTTGTTACTCTAGTGCCTGGTTTTTTCTTTTGATTTTATGTCCTCAGGAGATGGTGGTCATGGAGCCCTCTCCATCTCTCCAGTCTTTGCTTTCTGCCTGAGGGTCTAACCTCCTCCCCTCTCCTCTCCTCGCCTGTGCTCCAGGTACGGATTCAACAGTCATGGGCTCTCAGTGGTGGAACACAGGTTACGCGCCAGACAGCAGAGGCAGGCCAGGCTCACAGAAGGTAAAGGGAGATGCACTGGAGGGCGATTCTTCAGCCTGTGGGAGAAAGCTGGGCACGTGCCTAGTGAAGTGAACATGAGTGAGCAGCAGGGGCAAGCAGGGGGTGCTCAGCGCTCCTCTTTGAGAGGAACTCCCTGGCTCTGCTACAGCCTCCAAGCTTTTTTTTTTTTTAAATACTTGTTTGTTTTCAATTTTGGCCTCTTTTCATTGATTTTTAAAATTTATTTTATTTTTCATCCATCTTAATTCTTTGGCCCGCGTGGGCCTCCCATCGCGGTGGCCGCTCTTGTTGCAGAGTGCCGCCTCTGGCCGCAGGCGCTTCAGAGCGCTGGCTCATAACTGGACACACTGGTCCAGCCGCACTGCAGCACATGGGATCTTCCCGGGCCAGGGATCGAACTGGTGCCCCTTGCACTGCAAGGTGGACTCTTTACCCACTGGACCACCAGGGAAGGCCAGCCTCCAAGCTTTTAACTGAACGTTACCACTGAGCAAAGACACCCTTATTTCCTGCCTCGTTATGTAACCTGTGTCACAAGTGGGCCGCTTGGAAGTAAGTAGTGCAGGGCGGCTGCTCTGTGATCACGAGCAGGACTTTGGTGCCTTCTTCGTACATCCTGCTCTGTTGTCCTTTTCTCCATTTTGGTGCCTCTTCGGTACATTCCGCTAAGCCAAGCCATCATTAACAGGTAGGTGAGCAGCCTTCGTCCCAGCAGGGTGCTCGGGTGCTTTCCTGCTGAATGATGTGGACATTTTTCGGTCATTCGGAATGTTCTGAGCATCTGCTTTGGGCCGGCATAAAAACAGGTTTTCTGATTTCAGTTTAACGCACATTGGCTTATTTGACTTCAGAGTGTGGGCTTTTTTCCACATGGTTGTTACTCTAGTGCCTGGTTTTTTCTTTTGATTTTATGTCCTCAGGAGATGGTGGTCATGGAGCCCTCTCCATCTCTCCAGTCTTTGCTTTCTGCCTGAGGGTCTAACCTCCTCCCCTCTCCTCTCCTCGCCTGTGCTCCAGGTACGGATTCAACAGTCATGGGCTCTCAGTGGTGGAACACAGGTTACGCGCCAGACAGCAGAGGCAGGCCAGGCTCACAGAAGGTAAAGGGAGATGCACTGGAGGGCGATTCTTCAGCCTGTGGGAGAAAGCTGGGCACGTGCCTAGTGAAGTGAACATGAGTGAGCAGCAGGGGCAAGCAGGGGGTGCTCAGCGCTCCTCTTTGAGAGGAACTCCCTGGCTCTGCTACAGCCTCCAAGCTTTTTTTTTTTTTAAATACTTGTTTGTTTTCAATTTTGGCCTCTTTTCATTGATTTTTAAAATTTATTTTATTTTTCATCCATCTTAATTCTTTGGCCCGCGTGGGCCTCCCATCGCGGTGGCCGCTCTTGTTGCAGAGTGCCGCCTCTGGCCGCAGGCGCTTCAGAGCGCTGGCTCATAACTGGACACACTGGTCCAGCCGCACTGCAGCACATGGGATCTTCCCGGGCCAGGGATCGAACTGGTGCCCCTTGCACTGCAAGGTGGACTCTTTACCCACTGGACCACCA
Source organism: Tragulus kanchil (assembly GCA_022376925.1). Taxonomy (NCBI): domain Eukaryota; kingdom Metazoa; phylum Chordata; class Mammalia; order Artiodactyla; family Tragulidae; genus Tragulus; species Tragulus kanchil. The sequence continues at coordinate 166,566,333 of JAIOJX010000031.1, read as the reverse complement.
GGGAAGGCCAGCCTCCAAGCTTTTAACTGAACGTTACCACTGAGCAAAGACACCCTTATTTCCTGCCTCGTTATGTAACCTGTGTCACAAGTGGGCCACTTGGAAGTAAGTAGTGCAGGGCGGCTGCTCTGTGATCACGAGAGCAGGACTTTGGTGCCTTCTTCGTACATCCTGCTCTGTTGTCCTTTTCTCCATTATTGAAGAAATGCATGCTAATTACAGAAGCATTAGTAGATGCAGGGAAACATAAAGAAGGAAGTTAACATTACTCACATTCTCCCCTGCTCAGAGATAACTATTTCCGGCACTGGGGAAAACATCCTTCATGACTTGTCTGGAAACACCATGCATTTTTGAAGGCTGCCTTTGGAGGAGCTTGTGTTCTTTCCCGGGGCTCTCTCCCCTGCTGTCCCTTGGGGTGCACGTGGCGGCCTTGGCACAGTGCCATCCTCACCGGATGTCCTCTGGGGTTGTGTGGGGCTGTCTCCCTCTTTGGGCCCCTCTGGAACTCCTTCCGGGGGTTTAGCCTCATTCGATGTCCTGGTGGTGAGATGAAAAAAGCCTGTGGATATCTGCTTGATTTCTGGAAGTTGAGGCTGAAAGGTGGCAACTTCTGATTTGGGGAGTAGAAAGTGACCTTGCTTGGAACTACCTGGCTCTGGTAGACCCAGACTCTGCTATACTGTAGACCTTGCCACTGGGGGGACTTGGAGGTCATAACGGGACAGTCATGGTTTTGTGATACTCTCTTGCCTGGTCTCCTTTTCCTTTTTTTAAATTGGCCACAGTGCCCTTTATACGACTTTTCTCTCCTGTTCTCCCTTGTCTGTCTCCTTACCCCCTACTCTGGTGCCAACATATGTTGGAGTGAAGTAAAATTCCACAGCCGAGCTCTGCACATTATGGTAAGCAGCAGCTGGAAGCCTTGAGTTTATTGCTAGCAATATGCCAAGCAACATGAGTTGTTAAAAGCTGTGGTACCCTTTGGGGATAGAATAATTCAGCAATTTTTGTCTAACCCGCAACTCTTGTCATTTGGGGCAAATTAATACTAATGAAAGATCCACTGGTTACATGACAGTGATATGCCTTTACTTTTGTACCAGTTTGCCTGGTGGAAAAAAAATGACAGCTTCCAAACAATCTTAGCTTGATTTGGGAAGCTTGGAGACTTTGTTATATAGCTTGTATAATTGGGTTTTAAACCCCTCCCCTCCACCCATGAAATTAGCTACATAAATCTCATTTCTGTCCAAACTGATGATAAAACAGGGATTGTGTTTAAGGCACGAGAAGGCAGTTAGCAGGACTTAGTGCTGTTGTTTGGCCCTCCCAGACCTGACGCACGTTTTGTGAGCTAATGGGACGTCTCAGGTCTTCTCGCAGCCCACAGGTGGAAAAGTCGCTTGACACCATGGATATATTTGATCCTTTGCAGATAAGGTGGTATCCTACGGACAGGCCCTTGCTTTCACACAGAAAAACACCTTTCAGAAACACACCGGGGGATTTCCCTGATGGTCCAGTGGCTAAGACTCTGTGCTCCCAATGCTGGGGACCTGGATTCGATCCCTGGTCAGGGAACTAGATCCCGCATACCATAACTAAGACCCAGTGCAACCAAATAAATACATTAAAAAAAAAAATTAAAAAAAAAAAAAAGAAACACACCGACAGTTGAAAATACAAGTCAGGTGATAATTCCCTGGACTTCTTTTTTTCTTTTTCTTTTTTACTTATTGATTTGGCTGCATTGGGCCTTAGTAGTAGCCTGCAGGATCTTTGACCTTTTTCGCAACATGTGGGATCTAGTTTCCTGACCAGGGATCAACTCTGGGCCCCCTGCATTGGGGCCCCCCCCTCAGGGTCTTAGCCACTGAACCACGAGGGAAGTCCCAGTTTCCTGGATTTTAAAGTAAGGTGCACTTACTGTGCAAGCTGAGAGAACGCTTTTGAAAGTGGAAGGGACTCCAAGCAAGCATGAATAATTATGTCTAGGCTACAGAAGTTTTCAAGGATGACCTGGGAGCAATGGAATGTGTTGTCATCTCTGTTACAAGGGGAGTCCCTTCTCAGATAATGGAAATTATAAAACAATTATGCCTCTAAAGTTTAGACATGAGAATTGGAAATATTTTCCAGTCTATTTTACATGTATCTTGTTGGGTTGTTCGGTCAGGGACAGCTTTAAAATGTTGCATGGGAAATGGTGAGCAGGCACAAAATCCTGACCAGTGATATTTATAGATGGACTGCCGCTGGGAATAAACCTGGGGAAGAATAAAACCTCGGTGGACGCTGCCTCAGACTACGCGGAGGGGGTTCGAGTCCTGGGCCCCTTGGCTGACTACCTGGTAGTGAATGTGTCCAGTCCCAACACCGCGGGGCTGCGGAGCCTTCAGGGAAAGGCCGAGCTGCGCCACCTGCTGACCAAGGTGAGCAATTACATCTCGAGGCCCCGCTCCACCAGCCAGTCCTACTGTTGATCCTCTAGGGCTAAGCTTCAGCGCTATCCTCCATCGAGGAGTTGGCCTTAAGACCTGTTGCAGTTAGGACCGCTTGCTCCCCTCTAAACCCCTGCACAACAGTGACTGTGCTCAGTATTCGTCAGCTGCTCAGTTATCTGTCCCTGCTATGAATCCACAGTGTCTATGAGAGCGGGGACTGTGTCTCTCTCATTTAGCACTCTGTCCCCAGCATCAGGCACGTTAAATGAACGAATGATAGAATGACTTGTGACGCTATCTGCTGTCTCTTTTAGGAACAAGAGCCTGAATAAACCTTAAGGTATTAGCCGATGCCAATACCATTAGGGATCCCTTGGTTCAAAAGAATGGAGCCAGATCTATCTTGATGGGCTCATTTGCATAACTGAGTGGTGTTTCCAGAAAAGGGGAAACTGCTGGTGCTTTCGTTTGACGGCTGCTGTGAAGACACGCGGTCTGTGGTCACTCGGCAGGCTACCGTCCCGGGGACCCCCATCTCTGCCCCCATGTCGCTCTAGGTGCTGCAGGAGAGGGATGCCCTGAAGGTGGCCCGCAGGCCGGCCGTGCTGGTGAAGATTGCTCCCGACCTCACGGCCCAGGACAAGGAGGACATTGCCGGTGTGGTGCGGGAGGTGAGGCCAGGGCCTGGGGACACCCTTCACGGCCGGTAGAGGCCACCCGGCCAGCGGGGTTAGCCTGGACGACGGTGTCTGTTGGATCAGGGGTTGGTCTGGTCTGTCATGATTGAATTTATCCCACGTAGGTGGTGGTGGTGTTCGGTCGCCGAGTCGTGTCCGACTCTTTTTCGACTCCATGGACCGTCGCCCACCAGGCTCCTCTGTCCATGTGCAGGCTGTCCAGGCTCCTCTGTCCATGTGCAGGCATACCTCAGAGACGTTGCAGGTTCAGGTCTATCACCGTAGCAGAGCAAGTCAGATGAAGAACGTCTTGGTGTCCAGTGCACATAGACTACACTACTGTGCTCTGTTCAGTGTGCAATAGCATTATATCTAAAAAACAACCTCCTTCAGGAAAGGCCGAGCTGCGCCACCTGCTGACCAAGGTGAGCAATTACATCTCGAGGCCCGCTCCACCAGCCAGTCCTACTGTTGATCCTCTAGGGCTAAGCTTCAGCGCTATCCTCCATCGAGGAGTTGGCCTTAAGACCTGTTGCAGTTAGGACCGCTTGCTCCCTCTAAACCCCTGCACAACAGTGACTGTGCTCAGTATTCGTCAGCTGCTCAGTTATCTGTCCCTGCTATGAATCCACAGTGTCTATGAGGGGGGGACTGTGTCTCTCTCATTTAGCACTCTGTCCCCAGCATCAGGCACGTTAAATGAACGAATGATAGAATGACTTGTGACGCTATCTGCTGTCTCTTTTAGGAACAAGAGCCTGAATAAACCTTAAGGTATTAGCCGATGCCAATACCATTAGGGATCCCTTGGTTCAAAAGAATGGAGCCAGATCTATCTTGATGGGCTCATTTGCATAACTGAGTGGTGTTTCCAGAAAAGGGGAAACTGCTGGTGCTTTCGTTTGACGGCTGCTGTGAAGACACGCGGTCTGTGGTCACTCGGCAGGCTACCGTCCCGGGGACCCCCATCTCTGCCCCCATGTCGCTCTAGGTGCTGCAGGAGAGGGATGCCCTGAAGGTGGCCCGCAGGCCGGCCGTGCTGGTGAAGATTGCTCCCGACCTCACGGCCCAGGACAAGGAGGACATTGCCGGTGTGGTGCGGGAGGTGAGGCCAGGGCCTGGGGACACCCTTCACGGCCGGTAGAGGCCACCCGGCCAGCGGGGTTAGCCTGGACGACGGTGTCTGTTGGATCAGGGGTTGGTCTGGTCTGTCATGATTGAATTTATCCCACGTAGGTGGTGGTGGTGTTCGGTCGCCGAGTCGTGTCCGACTCTTTTTCGACTCCATGGACCGTCGCCCACCAGGCTCCTCTGTCCATGTGCAGGCTGTCCAGGCTCCTCTGTCCATGTGCAGGCATACCTCAGAGACGTTGCAGGTTCAGGTCTATCACCGTAGCAGAGCAAGTCAGATGAAGAACGTCTTGGTGTCCAGTGCACATAGACTACACTACTGTGCTCTGTTCAGTGTGCAATAGCATTATATCTAAAAAAAACAATGTACATAACTTTAAAGTGATTTTATTTTTTTATAGAAAGAACACCATACTAACCTGTGTTCTTTGCAGATATCTCTGGTGATAGCTCTATTCTGGGAATAGCTCTATTCTGCGTCTCCTCTTTAAAAGCATATTTGCTTATTTATTTTGGCTGTGCTGGGTCTTAGTTGCAGCTTGTAGTATCTAGTTCTCTGACCAGGAATTGAACCCGGGTCTCCTGCATTGGGAGCACGGAGTCTTAGCCACTAGACCACCAGGGAAGTCCAAAACAATGTACATACCTGAACTAAAAAGTACTTTATTGCTAAGAATATGTTAACCATCATCCGACACTGCAGGGTTGCCACAAACCTTCAACTTGTAAAAAACCCTCAGTATCAGTGAAGTGCAATAGGACGAGGTATGCCTGTAATAAAAATGCAAATGTTTGAATAAATGTCTGAATGGGTCCCTTTCTCCTGCCTCTTTCTCCAGCAAGGGCTTCCAGGCTGTGCATCCTTCAGTCTTGGTCAGACTGCAGGGCTCAGCCCGCCTCCAGTCTAACACAGGTCTCTGTGTCACAGGAGAGTGGTGCACACGCAGACTGAGCCCAGCAGTGCTGGGTTCAAATCCTGGTTCCCTCTCTCGCTCTCTGGAGGCCTTGGACAGGACTCTGTAGACGGAGTTGTTCCAAGGACTGAACCCTGTCCTGCTGGAACCATACCGGTGACTGGTGCGTGAGGTCCATTCTGACACTCGCCGAGGAAGCACAAGGAGCAAGGCCGGGTCTACCCCTGGTTTCTAGGGCCTTAGGTGTGGGCGCCCAGCCCGGCAGTTGTCTCACACCCCCAGGGAAGTGTCTCCAAGTCTGTCGTGCCCTGACTGGGGGGCTCTTTCTCTGTCTCCCCCTGCAGCTGGGCATCGATGGACTGATTGTCACGAACACCACAGTGAGTCGTCCCGCTGGCCTCCAGGGTGCCCTGGGCTCTGAAACAGGAGGGCTGAGTGGCAAGCCCCTCCGGGATTTATCAACGCAAACTATCCGGGAAATGTACACACTCACCCAAGGCAAGGATGCCGGGCCCGCGCCCTCAGACCTGTGTGTGGCGTGGGCTCTGGGGCTGTGATGGGACTGGGGCTCCTGAACCACCGCACTTGGCGGGGGGCCGGGGCCGAAGCCAAACAGCTCCTGTCGTCACGCCGCCCTCCCTTCCTCACCGTCGGCTGTGTTCGTCTCTGCAGGCAGCGTTCCCATCATCGGGGTTGGCGGTGTCAGCAGCGGGCAGGATGCACTGGAGAAGATCCGGGCGGGGGCCTCCCTGGTGCAGCTGTACACAGCCCTCGCCTACCGGGGGCCGCCGGTGGTGGGCGGAGTCAAGCGGGAGCTGGAGGCCCTTCTGAAGTGAGTGGAGCCACATGTGGCTTGAACCAGGCGAGGCTAGTGTGGTGTTAACTCAGAATGACTCAATCGGGGGGGTTCCATCTGTCTGTGTTCTTCACTCAAAAAACATTTGAGGAGTACACCCCAAAGGCAAGGGGAAATGACCCTGTTGCTCTTTTGACAAAAGTCGAAAAGTGCTAAGGAATTAAAAGATGAACTTCCAAGGCAGTGGTGTTTATAGGCCCGAGGAGTTCTGGCCGCATTCCTGTTAATTCCGTAGCACTGGATTCAGGTCAGGGAGCTCTCAGTACGTAGAAGGGATTCCCTTCCTGGCCTGAAGACCTGGGGAGATTCCTGGGCGAAGACCCTGTGGAGGACATGAGGCCCGTGTGTGGGAGGCGAGGGCAGGCGCAGTCACCGACCAGAGGGAGCCTGGCTGGACGTGGACTTCCAGTAAGGGCCTGCCCTTTCCTGGATCATTTGCTGACATTGATTCGTCGTCTTTTCCAGGGAGCAGGGTTTCACCAGCGTCACAGACGCCATTGAGCAGATCATCGGAGGTGAGCACGGGTCGGTGGGAAGCCTGAGCTGGAACCGACCTCTGTCGTGGGCCCCTGCCCCCTGGGGGCTCTTCTCTGTCTCCCCTGCAGCTGGGCACGTGACATTGTCACGAACACCACAGTGAGTCGTCCGCTGGCCTCCAGGGTGCCCTGGGCTCTGAAACAGGAGGGCTGAGTGGCAAGCCCCTCCGGGATTTATCAACGCAAACTATCCGGGAAATGTACACACTCACCCAAGGCAAGGATGCCGGGCCCGCGCCCTCAGACCTGTGTGTGGCGTGGGCTCTGGGGCTGTGATGGGACTGGGGCTCCTGAACCACCGCACTTGGCGGGGGGCCGGGGCCGAAGCCAAACAGCTCCTGTCGTCACGCCGCCCTCCCTTCCTCACCGTCGGCTGTGTTCGTCTCTGCAGGCAGCGTTCCCATCATCGGGGTTGGCGGTGTCAGCAGCGGGCAGGATGCACTGGAGAAGATCCGGGCGGGGGCCTCCCTGGTGCAGCTGTACACAGCCCTCGCCTACCGGGGGCCGCCGGTGGTGGGCGGAGTCAAGCGGGAGCTGGAGGCCCTTCTGAAGTGAGTGGAGCCACATGTGGCTTGAACCAGGCGAGGCTAGTGTGGTGTTAACTCAGAATGACTCAATCGGGGGGGTTCCATCTGTCTGTGTTCTTCACTCAAAAAACATTTGAGGAGTACACCCCAAAGGCAAGGGGAAATGACCCTGTTGCTCTTTTGACAAAAGTCGAAAAGTGCTAAGGAATTAAAAGATGAACTTCCAAGGCAGTGGTGTTTATAGGCCCGAGGAGTTCTGGCCGCATTCCTGTTAATTCCGTAGCACTGGATTCAGGTCAGGGAGCTCTCAGTACGTAGAAGGGATTCCCTTCCTGGCCTGAAGACCTGGGGAGATTCCTGGGCGAAGACCCTGTGGAGGACATGAGGCCCGTGTGTGGGAGAGCGAGGGCAGGCGCAGTCACCGACCAGAGGGAGCCTGGCTGGACGTGGACTTCCAGTAAGGGCCTGCCCTTTCCTGGATCATTTGCTGACATTGATTCGTCGTCTTTTTCCAGGGAGCAGGGTTTCACCAGCGTCACAGACGCCATTGGAGCAGATCATCGGAGGTGAGCACGGGTCGGTGGGAAGCCTGAGCTGGAACCGACCTTTAAGTCAAGTGAGCCTTCGTCGCTGATGGAGAGAGACCACATCTCCAGACCCCAAGGGCCCCTCCTGCGGCCAGACTGTGAAAGCCAAGCCCGAGTGTCACCAGGAGCCGCGCAGCGCTTTCTTCAATCACTTTCAGATAGGAACTGTGTCCGTGGTACTTTCTAGAGTCAAAGCCCAGGATCCTGTAATGTTACAGGGACATGATACATTTGGAGGGAAAATCATGGTAAAATAAAGTCATTGAAAAACTGGACTTAAATTTATTGCTGTCCTCTTGCTCAGAAGCTGTGGATCCTTCCAGGCCCTCTGCCCCAAGGATCTGCTGTGGACGTCCCAGGAGCTGGACTCTCTGTCATCCTATTTTTATTTAAAATTTTAACTGTATTTTGAGAATATTTCAAACATAGATAAAAGTAGCAAGAGTCGGGCTTGTGGACGGCGTGCTGTCTCTCTGCCCGTGGCCTGCCCTCTGTGTGTCTGGGTCCAGACCTCCTGGCAGAGGCATGCTGGTCATGCTGGTCACCGTAACTGGATTACTTCTGTCGAGGCCCTGTCTCCAGGCCAGGTCACAGTCTGAGACACCACAGGTCTGGATTCCAACCTGGCAATTCTGGGGACAAAGGGCTGACTGTCCCCCCGCTATACAGTCTGTGGCCTGGTGATGCTGGGGAGGCAGGCTCTCAAGGTACCTGAAGACATGAGACAGGAGGCTCAAGAGGTTCAGTTATTAACTAAAGAAACACAGAAATGCTAACCTTTCCAAAACCAAAAAGCAGATGGTGATGGGAGGTTGAAAGCTTCGGCTGGGAAGTGCTATTCATGTCAACATACCTTCACAGCCAACTGTGCTGTGCGGTTTTATTTTACATTTATTTCTGGGTATGTAAAAGGGCATGCATAATGGTTTCCTAATGGTTACTGGTTAGTGACTCATCTGTTAGATTACTCTCTGTTAGCATTGATTGTTTTCTGTTAATCATAATTGATTGTAACTGACTGCAATTTACGAAGAAGCCCCTAGACTATTATATTGATTGTAAAAGGGAATGTGGGAAGCCTGAGCTGGAACCGACCTTTAAGTCAAGTGAGCCTTTCGCTGATGGAGAGAGACCACATCTCCAGACCCCAAGGGCCCCTCCTGCGGCCAGACTGTGAAAGCCAAGCCCGAGTGTCACCAGGAGCCGCGCAGCGCTTTCTTCAATCACTTTCAGATAGGAACTGTGTCCGTGGTACTTTCTAGAGTCAAAGCCCAGGATCCTGTAATGTTACAGGGACATGATACATTTGGAGGGAAAATCATGGTAAAATAAAGTCATTGAAAAACTGGACTTAAATTTATTGCTGTCCTCTTGCTCAGAAGCTGTGGATCCTTCCAGGCCCTCTGCCCCAAGGATCTGCTGTGGACGTCCCAGGAGCTGGACTCTCTGTCATCCTATTTTTATTTAAAATTTTAACTGTATTTTGAGAATATTTCAAACATAGATAAAAGTAGCAAGAGTCGGGCTTGTGGACGGCGTGCTGTCTCTCTGCCCGTGGCCTGCCCTCTGTGTGTCTGGGTCCAGACCTCCTGGCAGAGGCATGCTGGTCATGCTGGTCACCGTAACTGGATTACTTCTGTCGAGGCCCTGTCTCCAGGCCAGGTCACAGTCTGAGACACCACAGGTCTGGATTCCAACCTGGCAATTCTGGGGACAAAGGGCTGACTGTCCCCCCGCTATACAGTCTGTGGCCTGGTGATGCTGGGGAGGCAGGCTCTCAAGGTACCTGAAGACATGAGACAGGAGGCTCAAGAGGTTCAGTTATTAACTAAAGAAACACAGAAATGCTAACCTTTCCAAAACCAAAAAGCAGATGGTGATGGGAGGTTGAAAGCTTCGGCTGGGAAGTGCTATTCATGTCAACATACCTTCACAGCCAACTGTGCTGTGCGGTTTTATTTTACATTTATTTCTGGGTATGTAAAAGGGCATGCATAATGGTTTCCTAATGGTTACTGGTTAGTGACTCATCTGTTAGATTACTCTCTGTTAGCATTGATTGTTTTCTGTTAATCATAATTGATTGTAACTGACTGCAATTTACGAAGAAGCCCCTAGACTATTATATTGATTGTAAAAGGGAATGTGCAGGTATATCCAATTTCAATCAAAGGGGAGGGTCCTGCGCCATTAATTCGACCAGCTTTTAAAAACCGCCCTTTACCTCCAGTTGGGGGCCCTCGCAGGAAATCTTGTTCCTTGTGGGTGGTCACTGGCGCCAGCCGCATCTACCATGAGTGGAGTTGGGTGCTTCTCTGAGCACGCCTCACAGCAGGTAGCCCAGTGGAGGGGCCTGTAGCTGCTCTACAGGCAACACGTCCCTGTCTCATGGTTTAATCGTGGCCTCAACCCCTGCCCACTCTTCTCTGCCAAGAAGCCAACAGCCAGTCTCATGCTGTCTTTGTCCTGTTTTTTAAAAAATAATTTAAAAAAGGACTTCACTGGTGGGACAGTGGATAGGAATGCACATGCCTATGCAGCAAACACAACTCCCTCGTTTGGGAAGATTCCAAGGCTGCGGTGCAACTAAGCCTATGTGCTACAACTTCTGAAGCCCTTGTGCCTAGAGCCCATGCTCCGCAACAAAGAAGAGCCCCTGCCTCCACCCTCACCACAACTAGAGCAAGCCCGAGTGCAACGACAAAGACCCAGCACAACCAAAAAATGAAAAATAAACAGTTTTAAAAAAAGAATCTTAGTATGAAAATAATACTCATAAATTAGAACACTATAGTCCCCAAGTAAACGTTGTCTATTCCCTCCCTCGTCACACAATTGCTATCACAATTAACTTTTGTATCCCTCTAGATTTTTCCAGACATTTTTCTTTGTATTTTCAAGCACGTATCTATAGCTGCTAAGTGTTAAGTCACTCAATCTAGTCAGTCAGTCTGACTCTTAGCACCTGTAGCCCTCTAGGATCCTCTGTCGGAATTCTCGAGGGAAAAATACTGTAGTGGGTAGCCATTCCCTTCTCCAGGGGGTCTTCCTGACCCAGGGGTCAGATCAGGGTCTCCTGGATTGTAGGCAGATTCTTTACCAATTGAGCCACCAGGAGAAGAGGGCATCAGAGGATAACATGGTTAGACAGCATCACCGAATCAGTGGGCATGAATCTTCGAGCAAGCTCTGGGAAACAGTGAAGGACAGGGAAGCCTGGCGTGCTGCAGTCCGTGGGGTGGCAAAGAGTCAGACACAACTTAGTGACTGAACAACAACAACACATAGCTGTTCACTCTCTCTCTCTCTCTTTTTAATCTCTCACATGCACACATGTAAAAGAGTTTCAAGGGACTTCCTTGGTGATATAAGTGGTTAAGACTCCATGGTCCCAACCCATGGGGTCTGGGTTGATCCCTGGTAGATTCTGCATGCCGCAACTAAGACCTGGCACAGTCAAAAAAAAAAAAAAAAAAGTGGGGGGTAGGTTTCAAGAGTAGTACAAAGAACTATTTCTAAAGGCCAAACCAGAAAAGTAAATTGCTGATCTGATGCCCCAACACTCCAAATATTTCAGTGTGGATTTCTTGCAAATAAGTATTAATCAACCATAGTATCATCAACCATAATAAAATCAGAATATCAGCGCCATACATTAATTTCATCTAATTTTCGGGCCTGAGGTTGACAGGTTTTCTAAAATGCCTTCCCCCTCCCCAAATGCCTTGCCCTAATCCCAGGGACCTACTAATATGATCTCACTTCCATGACTGTGTTGTATAGCTTAAGATAGGGCCCTCCTTGAAGACGGGAGGTTTATTTGGGTGCTCTGTCATGTCTGACTCTTTTGCAGCCCTAAGGACTGTAGCCTGCCAGGCTCCTCTGTCCACGGGGTTTTCCAGGCAAGAACAGACTGGAGTGGGCTGCCATGTCCTACTCCAGGGAACCTTCCCCACCCAGGGATCGGATCCGCGTCTCTTGCGTTGACAGGCGGATTCTTTACCACTGCGCCACCTGGGAAGCCCCACCTAATCACACCAGCCCCTTGATTTATTTATTTTGACTGTAAAATCTTCACTAGATAATTATTTATTGAGAGTCTACTAGGTACAAAGTTGCATAGATGTATGCTTTTGTTTCTGCTGTTAGTGTAGTTCACCTACATTTACAGACGGAATGTTGGACAGGCTGAACAGACAACTTTAGACCAACTCTTCTGTTAAAACTTTAAAACCTTCATGGTTAGACAGCATCACCGAATCAGTGGGCATGAATCTTCGAGCAAGCTCTGGGAAACAGTGAAGGACAGGGAAGCCTGGCGTGCTGCAGTCCGTGGGGTGGCAAAGAGTCAGACACAACTTAGTGACTGAACAACAACAACACATAGCTGTTCACTCTCTCTCTTTTTAATCTCTCACATGCACACATGTAAAAGAGTTTCAAGGGACTTCCTTGGTGATATAAGTGGTTAAGACTCCATGGTCCCAACCCATGGGGTCTGGGTTGATCCCTGGTAGATTCTGCATGCCGCAACTAAGACCTGGCACAGTCAAAAAAAAAAAAAAAAAAGTGGGGGGTAGGTTTCAAGAGTAGTACAAAGAACTATTTCTAAAGGCCAAACCAGAAAAGTAAATTGCTGATCTGATGCCCCAACACTCCAAATATTTCAGTGTGGATTTCTTGCAAATAAGTATTAATCAACCATAGTATCATCAACCATAATAAAATCAGAATATCAGCGCCATACATTAATTTCATCTAATTTTCGGGCCTGAGGTTGACAGGTTTTCTAAAATGCCTTCCCCCTCCCCAAATGCCTTGCCCTAATCCCAGGGACCTACTAATATGATCTCACTTCCATGACTGTGTTGTATAGCTTAAGATAGGGCCCTCCTTGAAGACGGGAGGTTTATTTGGGTGCTCTGTCATGTCTGACTCTTTTGCAGCCCTAAGGACTGTAGCCTGCCAGGCTCCTCTGTCCACGGGGTTTTCCAGGCAAGAACAGACTGGAGTGGGCTGCCATGTCCTACTCCAGGGAACCTTCCCCACCCAGGGATCGGATCCGCGTCTCTTGCGTTGACAGGCGGATTCTTTACCACTGCGCCACCTGGGAAGCCCCACCTAATCACACCAGCCCCTTGATTTATTTATTTTGACTGTAAAAATCTTCACTAGATAATTATTTATTGAGAGTCTACTAGGTACAAAGTTGCATAGATGTATGCTTTTTGTTTCTGCTGTTAGTGTAGTTCACCTACATTTACAGACGGAATTTTGGACAGGCTGAACAGACAACTTTAGACCAACTCTTCTGTTAAAACTTTAAAACCTTCCAGCGAAGAGGTCATTTATTTTTCCCTTCAAAAGCAGAGTTTTCTCAGGCTGGGGGCGGAAGACACTGGTGACATTCATGGGCCCGAAGTGCTGCTGCTGCATCGCTTGCCAACTTTCCGTTAGTTAAATGTAAGTAGGAAGTTACACCTTATTCCACAACTTGCTTTTTCTCCGTGTGATCACGGAGCCTTGCCATGTCCATTTCTCTGATCTACCTTGCTCTTCCTAACAGCGCTTCGGGTTTCCACAGCACAGATATTATCAGTATTTGCTCATGGGTAGACAGGCAGGCTGTTTTGTGTTTCAATCACAGCCAGCGTGGCAGGGAGTCTCTTGGCTTGTGTACCTTTGCGCTCTTCCAGTAGAATTTTTCTAGAACAGATTCCCGGAAATGGTAGCACTCAGGCCAATTTAAAATGTGGATAGTTACTGCCCGATTGGCAGCAGAGGGGGCTGTTCAGTTTGTGCTTCCTCTGCAGTGCTGTGAGAGGGCCCCTCTCCTCCCAGGCCGCTTCACACTGGGAGTTTTCACGTAGTGCTCTGGAATAAACTTGCTCCTTCTCCACTTTCTCCCCAAGGATAGCTTTCATTATGTCTCTTCCTTGGTGGGAAAAGAAAAAAGGAACTGTGGGCTTAGAAAGTCATTTTGGGCGGCAGTCAGCATGCCTGCACATCCACTTGTGTGTGTGTGTGTGTGTGTCTGTGTATCTGGGACACAGAGAGAAAGAGACTTCAACTAAGACCCACAAGGAAGTGCAACAGAAGGGATGTAGCTTCTTGCTCTGGTTCACCCATGCTCACTTGTCTCAGGCGGCCCCTCCGGTCTCTCTATGGGCAATCCTGTAAATTTTGTGTGCCTCGGTCTCCAAATATGTAAAATGGAAAGAAAACGACCCATCTCAAAAGGCTGTTCTGAGGACTGACTATTAAGTGCAGTATAGCTCAGCATATCCTACTCTCCTGATACATGTTATTTTTGAAGTATTTTTAATCATCACAAAAGTACTGCAAATAGGTATTACTAGGTCTGTATTCACAGCTAAAATGAAGGTGAAGGGGCTCCCAGGACCTCTGAAAAGTACTATAAGCCCCTCTTCTTCTCCCTCAAAAGCCTATCTTCTTTTAACAGATAGACCTCCATATGCCATTACTTTTTAATTTATTTGGCTGCACCGTTTGGCAAGCCAGATCTTAGTTCACACGAGAACTGAACCTGTGCTCCTTGCAGTGGAAGTGTGAAGTCTCACCTGCTGGACCACCAGGGAAGTTCCTGCCATTACTTTCTATAAAAAAGTGTTCATAGAAACTTGCCTTGGGCACTTGATTGATGATCTGAAATAAGGTGGTCAAATGGGGTCGAGTGATAAAAGCCCCGAGCCCTGTAGAGGTGGGGATCATTCCACCCCCCAGGGCTGAGCCTGGGGATCCAACACAGAGCAGCTGAAGCAACAATCACTCTGCCACACGGTGCTGGTCAGGAGTTCAGGAGCACGTGAGCTGGTGGCTGTGGCTCAGGGCCTCCCAGGAGGCTGGCTGGGGCTGCAGTCCTCTGAGGCTTCACTGGGCCTGGAGGGTCCACTCCTGCGGATCGGGAGCTGGTGCTGGCTGTTGGCATGAAGAGCTTCCTGAGTGTCTTTGCCCCAGGGCAACTGGCTTCTCCCAGAGCGAGTGATCTAGTGCAAGGTGGAAGCTACACCACCTTTTACGACCCAGACGTGGCGGTCACAGGGCTTCCGTGGTCAGTCAGCGATAAAGAATCCACCTGCCAATGCAGGAGATGCGGGTTCGATTCCTCGGTCTGGAAGATACCCTGGAGAGGGAAATGGCAACTCACTCCAGTATTCTCACCTGGAGAATTCCATGAACATGGAGTTGCAGAAGAGCCAGACAGGATTTAACAACTAAACAATACAGACCTAGCAGTCAAATGCGATTATGCATGCCACGTTCCTTCTCTTCATTAGAATAGTTTCCAGTTTTAGTAAAACAAACAAAAACACAGGATATCCAGCTAAATTTGAATTCCAGATGAACAACGAATAAGCTTTGAGTACATGTACATCCCAGGCGAACTTTTTAATGAATCATCACAAAAGTATCTTACTAGGTCTGTATTCACAGCTAAAATGAAGGTGAAGGGCTCCCAGGACCTCTGAAAAGTACTATAACCCTCTTCTTCTCCCTCAAAAGCCTATCTTCTTTTAACAGATAGACCTCCATATGCCATTACTTTTTAATTTATTTGGCTGCACCGTTTGGCAAGCCAGATCTTAGTTCACACGAGAACTGAACCTGTGCTCCTTGCAGTGGAAGTGTGAAGTCTCACCTGCTGGACCACCAGGGAAGTTCCTGCCATTACTTTCTATAAAAAAGTGTTCATAGAAACTTGCCTTGGGCACTTGATTGATGATCTGAAATAAGGTGGTCAAATGGGGTCGAGTGATAAAAGCCCCGAGCCCTGTAGAGGTGGGGATCATTCCACCCCCCAGGGCTGAGCCTGGGGATCCAACACAGAGCAGCTGAAGCAACAATCACTCTGCCACACGGTGCTGGTCAGGAGTTCAGGAGCACGTGAGCTGGTGGCTGTGGCTCAGGGCCTCCCAGGAGGCTGGCTGGGGCTGCAGTCCTCTGAGGCTTCACTGGGCCTGGAGGGTCCACTCCTGCGGATCGGGAGCTGGTGCTGGCTGTTGGCATGAAGAGCTTCCTGAGTGTCTTTGCCCCAGGGCAACTGGCTTCTCCCAGAGCGAGTGATCTAGTGCAAGGTGGAAGCTACACCACCTTTTACGACCCAGACGTGGCGGTCACAGGGCTTCCGTGGTCAGTCAGCGATAAAGAATCCACCTGCCAATGCAGGAGATGCGGGTTCGATTCCTCGGTCTGGAAGATACCCGGGAGAGGAAATGGCAACTCACTCCAGTATTCTCACCTGGAGAATTCCATGAACATGGAGTTGCAGAAGAGCCAGACAGGATTTAACAACTAAACAATACAGACCTAGCAGTCAAATGCGATTATGCATGCCACGTTCCTTCTCTTCATTAGAATAGTTTCCAGTTTTAGTAAAACAAACAAAAACACAGGATATCCAGCTAAATTTGAATTCCAGATGAACAACGAATAAGCTTTGAGTACATGTACATCCCAGGCAATAATTGAGACTTACACAAAAATTTACTTGTTTGTCTGAAATCCAGTTTAATTGGGCACCATGCAATTTATCTGACAACAGATAAATTATGTTACGTTTATGTTAGAAGCAAGACACTAAGTCCAGCATACATACAAGGAAGGAAGGTATGTCTAAGAATCTGTGGATGCACCTCTAAACTACTAGGAGCATAATTTTGACAAGCTCACTTGATCCTGCTGTCTGTGAGTAACCGCATGGCAGCCTAACAGGGTGACGTGGCTCTGGGACGAGCAAGGGCATCTTCCTGATTCTCATGTCCACTGGTGAAGTGTCCATCAGACCTCACACAGCGTCTCCTCTGATCTTCAGACAGCTTTGCGTGAGGCAGGTGAAGTAGTGATTATGATCCCCGTTTTACAGATGAGGAAACTGAAGTTAAGTGCCTGCCCCAAGATTATATATATATATAGGCAGAAACGGCGGAGAGAGGACAAAGTTTCCTAATGTTTTTTTAAATAAACTATGTATTTGGCTGCAGTGGGCCTGGGCTGCAGCATGAGGGGTCTCCGCTCTGTCCTGCGGGATCTTGACTCATGCAGCACAGACTCTATTGTGGTGTGCGGGCTCAGTCGTTGGGGCGGGCAGGTTTAGTTGCTTAGTGGCATATGGGATCTTGGTTTCGCCTAATAGGAATTGAATCTGCCCCCCCGGCTTTGCAAGGCAGATTCCTAACCAGTGGACCACCAGGGAAGTTCCCAGAGTTTCCTAATTTCAAGTCTAATACCTGCTCTGCTCTACCCAGAAGTATCCTAGTATACCAAGTCATACCCGACTCTTTGTGATCCCATGTGACTGCAGCACACGCGTCCTCCACTATCTCTTGGAGTTTGTTCAAACTCATGTCCGTTGAGTCGATGACGCTATCTGACCATCTCATCCTCTGTTGCTCTTTTCTCCAGAAGAGCCAGACAGGATTTAACAACTAAACAATACAGACCTAGCAGTCAAATGCGATTATGCATGCCACGTTCCTTCTCTTCATTAGAATAGTTTCCAGTTTTAGTAAAACAAACAAAAACACAGGATATCCAGCTAAATTTGAATTCCAGATGAACAACGAATAAGCTTTGAGTACATGTACATCCCAGGCAATAATTGAGACTTACACAAAAATTTACTTGTTTGTCTGAAATCCAGTTTAATTGGGCACCATGCAATTTATCTGACAACAGATAAATTATGTTACGTTTATGTTAGAAGCAAGACACTAAGTCCAGCATACATACAAGGAAGGAAGGTATGTCTAAGAATCTGTGGATGCACCTCTAAACTACTAGGAGCATAATTTTGACAAGCTCACTTGATCCTGCTGTCTGTGAGTAACCGCATGGCAGCCTAACAGGGTGACGTGGCTCTGGGACGAGCAAGGGCATCTTCCTGATTCTCATGTCCACTGGTGAAGTGTCCATCAGACCTCACACAGCGTCTCCTCTGATCTTCAGACAGCTTTGCGTGAGGCAGGTGAAGTAGTGATTATGATCCCCGTTTTACAGATGAGGAAACTGAAGTTAAGTGCCTGCCCCAAGATTATATATATATATAGGCAGAAACGGCGGAGAGAGGACAAAGTTTCCTAATGTTTTTTTAAATAAACTATGTATTTGGCTGCAGTGGGCCTGGGCTGCAGCATGAGGGGTCTCCGCTCTGTCCTGCGGGATCTTGACTCATGCAGCACAGACTCTATTGTGGTGTGCGGGCTCAGTCGTTGGGGCGGGCAGGTTTAGTTGCTTAGTGGCATATGGGATCTTGGTTTCGCCTAATAGGAATTGAATCTGCCCCCCCGGCTTTGCAAGGCAGATTCCTAACCAGTGGACCACCAGGGAAGTTCCCAGAGTTTCCTAATTTCAAGTCTAATACCTGCTCTGCTCTACCCAGAAGTATCCTAGTATACCAAGTCATACCCGACTCTTTGTGATCCCATGTGACTGCAGCACACGCGTCCTCCACTATCTCTTGGAGTTTGTTCAAACTCATGTCCGTTGAGTCGATGACGCTATCTGACCATCTCATCCTCTGTTGCTCTTTTCTCCTTTTGTCCTTCAGTCTTTCCCAGCATCAGGGTCTTTTCCAATCAGAGGGCTCTTCACATCATCAGGTGGCCAAGGACTTGGAACTTCAGCTTCAGCATCAGTTTTTCCAATGAAAATTCAGGGTTGATTTCCTTTAGGACTGACTGTTCTGATCTCCTTGCAGTCTAAGGGCCTTGCAAGAATCTTCTCCAGCATCATAGTTCAAAAACACCAATTCTTAGACATGTCTCTGAGCCCTTGGCTACTCATGATGTCTTGGATTCATTTTCTATCTTCGGCTTCAATGTTATGTCAAATAGGTGATGGGACTTGGGCTGTGGTCCGAGTGACAGGTGACACACTTAGAGAGGCTGAGGGCCAAGATGCCATCTTCGCTCTCCACACGCACAGCGCTGAGATACACCCTGGTTGAGACTGGGGGTTCGACCCACTGCCCCCAGACCCTCTGAACTGACTGGCTCCAGAGTGCTGACGGGAACAGTATTCCTGATCGCCAAGAGGCAGTCAGCCTCATGTGAGAGAGACTGGAACAGCAAGCCAAACAGAGGACCCTCCCCCAACTTTTACCGTAAGACATTTGGATGTGATAAAGGTTGAAACAAGTGTTGTAACAAATATCCATACCCCCGCTACCTAGACTCAATAATTCTATCTTTTCCATGCTTTTCTTATCAATCTTTTTACCTATTCATATACTTTGATGAATCTTTTTTTTTTTTTTTTTTTTTACTGTTGATTCCATTTATATCAAATATCTAGAATGGGCAAACTCAAGATGAACTTTCTTTTTTAATGTAGGATTTCATTTATATAAAATACCTAGAATAGGGAAATCCAAGAAGCAGAAAGTAACTACAGGTTGCCATGGCTTGGGGGAGAGGGTAGAATGAAGAGTGACTGCTAGTGAGTACTGGGCTTCCCTTTGGGGAGATGAAATATTTTGGAACTAGATAGATGTGATGGATGTACACTGTGAATGTACTTAATGCCACTGTTACATGTTATATGGTTAGTTTTATATTATGTGAATTTTACCTCAATTTTAAGAAAGAAACATCAGCCCAGTGTTTTGGTCAAGAATTGACTGCCTGATTTGGGATCCTGCCTCTGCCATATGCCAGCTGTGTGATCTCGGGCAAGTTGCTTAACCTCTCTGTGCCTCCATTGCCTCATCTTAAATTGAGGGTACCCAAAACACTTTCCTTACAGAGTTATATTGTCAAGAGTAAGTGAGTTAATAAGTGTAAAGCACCTGTAGACTCCATGTTTCACATTATAAGTGCCATGTAAAGGGTTTTCAAGTAGATCCCTGAACCCCACAGCCGGCTCCACACAGGCCCCTCAGACCCGGGTCCTGCCCTCCAGGCTGCGGCTCTCAGACTCACGAAGTGGTCTCCTCGGGGAGCCCAGTGCCTGGCAGAAGGTGAGCAACTCAGCCATGAAGCTGCTCCTCTTTCAGAGAATGAGGAACCATTTCAAAGAAAGTGACAGATGTCAGGACACTTCACTCCTAAGTACTCTGTGGCTTGTAACTGTTTAGTCCATATTCCAAGCTTCCCTATCGTCCTGAAAATAGTAACTTCTAGCATCAATCAAGGCTCTCCTATATGTCTCTTTAACCTTTAAAAATCTAAAGCAGTGACCTCTGAAGAGATGAGGCCAGTTGTCCTATAAATGGCTGTACATTCTGGATTCCCAGAATACAGGTGATATTTCCTTTAGCCTTTGATCTCCGCTGGAGCTGAGTGTGGATATGACAAAATTCTACTCTGTGAGATGCATGTGAAAGTACTGTGGGCAACTTCTGGTAAGTGTGATGCGACCTGGAACATGATCTCTGGAGCTCTGGCAGCCTTTTTAGATTTGAGGATCAGGGCCAGCCCAGAGGAAAAAGCTCAAGAGCTAAAAATTTTTTATAAAATACCTAGAATAGGAAATCCGCAGAAAGTTGGGGGAGAGGGTAGAATGAAGAGTGACTGCTAGTGAGTACTGGGCTTCCCTTTGGGGAGATGAAATATTTTGGAACTAGATAGATGTGATGGATGTACACTGTGAATGTACTTAATGCCACTGTTACATGTTATATGGTTAGTTTTATATTATGTGAATTTTACCTCAATTTTAAGAAAGAAACATCAGCCCAGTGTTTTGGTCAAGAATTGACTGCCTGATTTGGGATCCTGCCTCTGCCATATGCCAGCTGTGTGATCTCGGGCAAGTTGCTTAACCTCTCTGTGCCTCCATTGCCTCATCTTAAATTGAGGGTACCCAAAACACTTTCCTTACAGAGTTATATTGTCAAGAGTAAGTGAGTTAATAAGTGTAAAGCACCTGTAGACTCCATGTTTCACATTATAAGTGCCATGTAAAGGGTTTTCAAGTAGATCCCTGAACCCCACAGCCGGCTCCACACAGGCCCCTCAGACCCGGGTCCTGCCCTCCAGGCTGCGGCTCTCAGACTCACGAAGTGGTCTCCTCGGGGAGCCCAGTGCCTGGCAGAAGGTGAGCAACTCAGCCATGAAGCTGCTCCTCTTTCAGAGAATGAGGAACCATTTCAAAGAAAGTGACAGATGTCAGGACACTTCACTCCTAAGTACTCTGTGGCTTGTAACTGTTTAGTCCATATTCCAAGCTTCCCTATCGTCCTGAAAATAGTAACTTCTAGCATCAATCAAGGCTCTCCTATATGTCTCTTTAACCTTTAAAAATCTAAAGCAGTGACCTCTGAAGAGATGAGGCCAGTTGTCCTATAAATGGCTGTACATTCTGGATTCCCAGAATACAGGTGATATTTCCTTTAGCCTTTGATCTCCGCTGGAGCTGAGTGTGGATATGACAAAATTCTACTCTGTGAGATGCGTGTGAAAGTACTGTGGGCAACTTCTGGTAAGTGTGATGCGACCTGGAACATGATCTCTGGAGCTCTGGCAGCCTTTTTAGATTTGAGGATCAGGGCCAGCCCAGAGGAAAAAGCTCGAAGAGCCTTATACCAGCTCTATGTGCTTACCTCTCTGCTTCTTTTATATGACAAAATAAAACCTTGTGTGCTTAAGTCACTGTTAACTGGGGTTTTCCCCTGTATTTAGTAAAATTTAGTCCAGCTAATATAGAAGGCAGATTGAGACCTACTGTGATCTTGTATTGGTCTGCAAATACACATGTAAAAGGACGCGGGGGGACAGGGCTGAGAGGTGTGTATGCAGGGCAGGGTGGGCATGACCCGTGTTAGGACACAGAGGATGTCTGTGGAACACCCGGGCAGCAACACTGGGGCCAGGATGCAAAGGGCAGGGCCTTGTGGGGGGAATGCAATTAACACACAAACTCCTTGCAATCGTGCCTGCCAGGGAGAGGTTTCCTGGGTGTTGAAAAGCCTGTTTGGCAAGTGTCCTACAGGAAACTGAAGGACTTACAGCATGTGAAGGCATCCTGCTCGTTTTACCGACCACCCCTGTAATCACTGGGGTTGACGTGGTTGGGCTCAGGAACCGGGGCTGAATGCCTCCTGGGGCAGCACGATTCCCTTCCTGTCCGGGCACACCCAAGCGGTACCTGAGGTGCTCCATCTCAGCCCTTGGTCACGTAAGAAGCTGGCTAGCCTGTCGAGCTTCGACCATTCTCTTGCAGGTTGAATTTGTAGGGGTATTCAATTTAGTGACATCTTCCCACCTGAACAAAAAGAGTGGCATCCACGTCTTGGATCTTAAAAGATCAGAATTTTAACTACAGTTAAGACTCTGATACAACCATTAAAAACAAACACACAACCAAACATATAGGTCTATGCACACATACACACATTGAGTATAGACACGTATGTATGTGTGAATACAGCTGACTCATACTCATAGTGTTCTTTCACTTGCTCATTCTTTCAAGAATCATTTATTGAGATCCTACTTCCTGCTGGTGACACTTTGTGTTAGGGATGAAGATATCTGAGCTTTCCATCATCTTTCCAAATCTGAGAAGACACAAATTTAGTTGACCCTTGAACAGTGTGGGGGTTGGTGCACCGACTTCTGTGCAGTCCAAAAATCTGTGCATATTTATAGTCCTCAAATTCAACCAACCAGCGGTCATGAAGAACTGTAATATGTATTCCTAGAAAAAGTATGTTTATAAGTCGATCCATGCACTTCAAACCCTTGTTTAAGGGTCAACTGTACAAACACTGGTCAGAATCCACGGGATCACACCCAACAACAGAGAGTGAGCGCAGGGTTCCCTAGCAGAGAGGAGCGTCACCTGGGGGCTTAGCAGATTATAGCCACATTGATTTCCCTGTGTCCGGGACTAATTTCACACTATTTCCTGGAGCCAGAATTAACGCGAATTCTTGTTTTCTTGCACTGAGTCAAAAGCAGAGTTCCGGGCTTTCCTGGTGGTCCAGTGGGTAAGGACACCGCCTTGCAGTGAAAGGGCCGCCGGTTCGACCCCTGGACTGGGAAGATCCCACATGCCGCGGAGCAACTGGACCAATGTGTCCAATTACCGAGCCGGAGCTCTAGAGCGCATGCGCCCAGAGCCGGTGCTTGCGACAACAGAGGCCACCGCGATGGGAGGCCCACACGGGCCAAAGAACAAAGATGGATGAAAAAATAGATAAATGAAAGGCCAACAGAAGTGGCCCGCCCGCCCCCCTCCCTGCTCAACCCCGCCTCCCAAAAAGCAGAGCTCCATTTTACCATCATTTTGTCCAGAGAGATATGTCATGTGGGGGTGGGGCTCTGGGATCAACTCCTCCCGGAACCTGGCTGGCACCCAGGGGTGACTGTTCCCAAATGCTTGCCAGGCAGATTCCCTTGTCTGTTTCCTAAGACATCTTGTAGCCATGGCCCACGTGGTCTTTCCTCACTTCTTTGCATCTCTGTAGCATCAAGCTTCTCCAGCTTTGGGTGTCAGTGCTTTAGGGTCTTCCTTGCTCATTCTTTCAAGAATCATTTATTGAGACCACTTTTGCACTGTTGGTGACAGCTGTTTAGTGTTCACTTGCTATTCTTTCAAATCTTTAAATCTGAGAAAAAACACCAAAATTTAGTTGACCCTTGAACAGTGTGGGGGTTGGTGCACCGACTTCTGTGCAGTCCAAAAATCTGTGCATATTTATAGTCCTCAAATTCAACCAACCAGCGGTCATGAAGAACTGTAATATGTATTCCTAGAAAAAGTATGTTTATAAGTCGATCCATGCACTTCAAACCCTTGTTTAAGGGTCAACTGTACAAACACTGGTCAGAATCCACGGGATCACACCCAACAACAGAGAGTGAGCGCAGGGTTCCCTAGCAGAGAGGAGCGTCACCTGGGGGCTTAGCAGATTATAGCCACATTGATTTCCCTGTGTCCGGGACTAATTTCACACTATTTCCTGGAGCCAGAATTAACGCGAATTCTTGTTTTCTTGCACTGAGTCAAAAGCAGAGTTCCGGGCTTTCCTGGTGGTCCAGTGGGTAAGGACACCGCCTTGCAGTGAAAGGGCCGCCGGTTCGACCCCTGGACTGGGAAGATCCCACATGCCGCGGAGCAACTGGACCAATGTGTCCAATTACCGAGCCGGAGCTCTAGGCGCATGCGCCCAGAGCCGTGCTCTGCGACAACAGAGGCCACCGCGATGGGAGGCCCACACGGGCCAAAGAACAAAGATGGATGAAAAAATAGATAAATGAAAGGCCAACAGAAGTGGCCCGCCCGCCCCCCTCCCTGCTCAACCCCCGCCCTCCCAAAAAAAGCAGAGCTCCATTTTACCATCATTTTGTCCAGAGAGATATGTCATGTGGGGGTGGGGCTCTGGGATCAACTCCTCCCGGAACCTGGCTGGCACCCAGGGGTGACTGTTCCCAAATGCTTGCCAGGCAGATTCCCTTGTCTGTTTCCTAAGACATCTTGTAGCCATGGCCCACGTGGTCTTTCCTCACTTCTTTGCATCTCTGTAGCATCAAGCTTCTCCAGCTTTGGGTGTCAGTGCTTTAGGGTCTTCCTTGCTCTCTTTGCTGGGTAGCAATGCCTGGGTCCTGGTTTCAGTGATACACAGGACTTATCTGGTGGCTCAGTAGTACAAAATTCAGCTGCCAATGCAGGAGACGAGGGTCGATCCCTGGGTTGGGAAGATCCCTGAGAGATGGAAATGGCAACCCACTCCAATATTCCTGCTAGTAGAACCCCATGGACAGAGGAGTCACAAAGAGTTGGACACAATTTAGTGACTAAACAACAACAAGGGTTCTTTATTTTTTTAACAAGGGTTCTTGATGAGCTCTGATGGCCACTCAGCACTGAGAGATGCCCTCAGCCTGCCTGCCTGGTGAGGTCTGCTGCTGAGTTTGTTACCCTTTCCCGTGAGTAATGCCTTAACTCAGCAAAGGATGTGCTCCTAATGGACCCTTAAAAGTGACTCTAACTGTGAGAATGCAAGGTTGCTTCTGTGAGGGGCCTTGAAAATCGTGTAGCGCTCCTCACAGAGGGGAGGTGGAACCTTAGGGTGGCCGAAGGGTCTGCCCAGGTTTGAATTCTGCCCGTTCTGCTTACTAGCTGTGTTACCTTGAGTAAGTTCCATGTCCTCTCTGTGCCCAGTTGTAAAAATGGGTTTATCAGGTAATAAAAGGCTTTACGGTTTTGGGGTTGTTGAGGGGTTAAATAAACAAACACAAAGAAAGCACACAGGAAGGACAGCAATACAGTCTCCTATTACTATTATGAGGTGGGTGCCTGCTCTCCCAGGGGACTTGCAGGACTGACTCTGCTGAGAGCTTTCCTGCCTCTGAAGACCCAGTCTTCACTGCAAATGGAAGCTGATGTAACCGGGAGCATCTGATTATGTTGTAGTACTCATTTCTTGGCCTCTCTGAACTCATCGAGGGCAGAGGCTGTTTATTACTTGTTCAATCTGGCACACTGAACTGAGTGAGTGAGTGTGTGTGTGTGTGTGTGTGTGTATGTGCAGGGTGCTGCTGGGTGTAGTGAGTAAGGTGAAAAACAAATGCCATCCTGGCCCCACCTTTTCTCCTGGGGTCTAGAAGAAGGCCTTGCTTTCTGTCATATTGAAGAAACTGAAGTTGAATAAACTGAGGAAAGCTTACATGAATTCTTCTGAATGAAGATTCAAGTTTTTAAACTTACCCTAAGATCCTTACACTCTGACCTCTGACTAATTTCACACTGGGGAAGGCGGATTATATTTGACCTTTTGACAGACTGTGGGTTTACCACCTTTGGGTGGCTGCCCTTACTGATGGAAAGTTGGTCCAACGATAATATTTGATCTAGCAATCCGAAACTTGGAAGTTCCTCATTTATAAAGTATCAGGGCTATTTTAGAGGAGTTTTTTTTAAAAGATGTATATATGCCTTCCAGTGGCCAAGTGTTTATGAAGAGAACTGCTGGCATTAAGGAAGTATTGCTGGGAACTGATGCCCAGCAGGATTTTGTAGTTCCTGGTCCCTGGTCTCTGAGTACAAGGGAGGTAACCTAGAGAGAGAGGCATAACAGAGGGAACATCTTTGTTTAATTTTCTTACTAAGACAAACTGAAATTTTGAACAACATGTACTGCTCTGAATTCAACACCAAACTAGTCATTCTGTCCTAGGGGCATGTATACTCTTGGGAAAGTCCAATGGTCTCATTCCATGGCTGCCCAGGCACTTGTGACAGAAGATCCTCATTATTGTTCCATTTTTTTTTTTAAAGATTTATTTATTTATTTATTTTGGTGGCGGTGGGGTGGGGAGGGAGAGGAGCAGGCGGGTCACTTCTATTGGTCTTTCATTTGTCCATTTTCATCCATCTTTTGTTCTTTGGCCCGTGTGGGCCTCCCATCGCGGTGGCCTCTGTCGTCGCAGAGCACCGGCTCTGGCGCATGCGTTCCAGAGCTCCGGCTCGGTGATTGGACACATCAGTCCAGTCGCTTCACGGCACGCGGGATCTTCCCAGGCCAGAGATCTAACCGGCGCCCCTTGCACTGCAAGGCGGTGTCCTTACCCACTGGACCACCGGGGAAGCCCTATCGTTCCATTTAACCCTTCCGAAATTGAGATGAATCTTGCATTGATTTGCTGGATCATGGAGAAAGCAAGGGAATTCCAGAAAAACATTTACTTCTGCTTCATTGTCTATGGTAAAGACTTTGTGTGGATCACAACAAACTGTGGAAAATTCTTACAAGAGATGGGAGTACCAAACTACTTTAACGGCCTCCTGAGAAACCTGTCTGTATGTGCATCAGGGAGCAACAGCTAGGATCAGACATGAAAAAACTGGTCAGTTCCAAATTGGGGAAGGAGTACGACCAGGCTATATACTGTCACCCTGCTTATCTAACTCCTATACGAGTACATCATCTGAAATGCTGGGCTTGATGAATCACAAGCTGGAATCAAGAATGCTGGGAAAAATATCAACAACCACAGAGATGCAGATAATACCACTCTGATGGCAGGAAGTGAAGAGGAACTAAAGCGCCTCTTGATGAAGGTGAAAGGGGAGAGTGAAAAAGAAAATACTTTAAGCTGATTGATAAATACACTAAAACCTATAGGATATAGGTAAAGCAGAATAATATATAGGGGGAAATATATAGTTTTAAATGCATGCATTAATAATGAAAAGTTAAAACTGATAAAAGTTGCTACTTTAAGAAGCTCAAAAAGGAAAATTTAAAAAGTAAGAATAAAGGTAAGAGTGGGGATCACTGAAATAGGAAAGGAGGTAAATAATAGAAAAAAATCAACTAGATAAAAAGTTTGAATTTTGAAAAGATTACTAAAATTGATAAATCTCTAGTAATATTTTTTTAAAGAACACCAGCCCCCACAAATTACTAATACCAAAGGGGGCATCACTATTAATCCTACTGATATTACAAATAAAACAAAGCAATGTTGGGAATAGTTTTATATCAATAAATTTGACAACTTTACTGACATGGATAAATTTCTAGACAAACACAACCTGCCAATAGAAAAAATAGAAACTCTGAATAGTCCTTTGTCTATACAGGAAACTAAATCTGAAAATTTAAATCTCACAAGAAGCTATACGTCTATACACTTTGACTGGCAAATTCCTTCAAACAATTAAGGAAAAAAAATATCAATTTTACATAAACTCTTTCGTGGAACAGTGAAATAAGGAACACTTCCCAACTGTGTTAAGAGATCAAATAATCTTTATGTGAAATTCTGATATGGACATTACAAGAAAGGAAAATTACAGGCCAATATTTACCATGAACTCAGATGAAAAAATCCTTTAGAAAAATCAGCAATTCTAACCTAGCAATATTTACAAATTATGCTACATTATGAGAAACTGAAGTTTATTTCAGAAATACAAAGGTGGCTTAACATTAAAAAAACTTCATCAATATAATTCATCACATTAGCACAATAAAGAGGTTTTAGTGGATAAAGAATCTCTTTATGTTAAAAAAAAAACCCCCCAACACTTCAACAAACTAAGAATAGCTGTTCATTGCAGCACTATTTACAATAGCCAGGACATGGAAGCACCCTAAATGTCCATCAACAGAGGAATGGATAAAGGAGATGTGGGGTGTGTGTGTGGGTGGGTGGGTGTGGGTGTATACACATATAACTAACTTCTAACAAAGATACCACTGCAATTTAGCGGCAAAGGAAGATCATTACAGAAAATGCTACTAGAGCAATTGCTTACGTACATGGAAAAGATAAACCTGAACTTTTATCTCACATTATACATTGAGCATTAATTCCACATGGATCATAGACTTCTATAATAAAACGTAAGAGAATGTTGCCATAGAGCTATGGTTGGTTGCCTGAGGGGAAGGCTGGGGGAAGGGATAGTTAGGGAGTTTGGGATGGACAGGTACACACGGCTATATTTAAAATAACCAACAAAGACCTACTGTCGAGCATATGGAACTCTGCTCAATGTCATGTGCCAGCCTAGATGGGAGGGTAGTTTGGGGGAGGATGGATACACATATATGTCTGGTTGAGTCCCTTTCTTGTTCACCTGAAACTATCACAACATTGTTAATCGGCTATACCCCAGTACAAAATAAAATTAAAGAGAGAATGCTGTCATAATCTTAACAGGTAAGATTTCTTAATCAAAACACAAAAAACTCTCACCATAAAATTAAAAAAATTGGTAAATTAGGACTTATTAAATACACTTTGACTGGCAAATTCCTTCAAACAATTAAGGAAAAAAAATATCAATTTTACATAAACTCTTTCGTGGAACAGTGAAATAAGGAACACTTCCCAACTGTGTTAAGAGATCAAATAATCTTTATGTGAAATTCTGATATGGACATTACAAGAAAGGAAAATTACAGGCCAATATTTACCATGAACTCAGATGAAAAAATCCTTTAGAAAAATCAGCAATTCTAACCTAGCAATATTTACAAATTATGCTACATTATGAGAAACTGAAGTTTATTTCAGAAATACAAAGGTGGCTTAACATTAAAAAAACTTCATCAATATAATTCATCACATTAGCACAATAAAGAGGTTTTAGTGGATAAAGAATCTCTTTATGTTAAAAAAAAAACCCCACAACACTTCAACAAACTAAGAATAGCTGTTCATTGCAGCACTATTTACAATAGCCAGGACATGGAAGCACCCTAAATGTCCATCAACAGAGGAATGGATAAAGGAGATGTGGGGTGTGTGTGTGGGTGGGTGGGTGTGGGTGTATACACATATAACTAACTTCTAACAAAGATACCACTGCAATTTAGCGGCAAAGGAAGATCATTACAGAAAATGCTACTAGAGCAATTGCTTACGTACATGGAAAAGATAAACCTGAACTTTTATCTCACATTATACATTGAGCATTAATTCCACATGGATCATAGACTTCTATAATAAAACGTAAGAGAATGTTGCCATAGAGCTATGGTTGGTTGCCTGAGGGGAAGGCTGGGGGAAGGGATAGTTAGGGAGTTTGGGATGGACAGGTACACACGGCTATATTTAAAATAACCAACAAAGACCTACTGTCGAGCATATGGAACTCTGCTCAATGTCATGTGCCAGCCTAGATGGGAGGGTAGTTTGGGGGAGGATGGATACACATATATGTCTGGTTGAGTCCCTTTCTTGTTCACCTGAAACTATCACAACATTGTTAATCGGCTATACCCCAGTACAAAATAAAATTAAAGAGAGAATGCTGTCATAATCTTAACAGGTAAGATTTCTTAATCAAAACACAAAAAACTCTCACCATAAAATTAAAAAAATTGGTAAATTAGGACTTATTAAATTCAGAACTACTGTTCATCAAAATACACTATTAAAGAGAATGAAACAACAAGCCTTAGAATGAGATATTGATAATACATTTAACTAATAAGAGATTAACATTCAAAATATCCTAGAAAAAAACCTCCTAAGTCAAATCAACAAAGACATTTCATAGAGAGGATACCTAAATGAAGCAACAAGAACACAAAAAGAGTTTATATGTCAATTGATGCCTGGAAATGCAAATTAAAACCATTATTATATTTCACTGCATGTGCACCAGAATGCCTACAATTGTAATGCATTGGCAAGGACATCGATCAAAGGGAACTCTGCCATATTATTGTAAGTATATATTGAAGAACTGCTTGGTAGTATCTATTAATACCAGAGATAAATATATGCCTACCGTTGACACAACAATTTACCCAAGAGAAATGAGCGCACGCATCTTCTGAAAGACATGAGCGAGAATGTTCAAAAGTAGCTCTACTTTGAAGTTTAAAGTAGCTAAACTACTTTAAACAAGCAGTTTATTCCCAAGCTAATAAACGATGCCAAGGAAAGGAAGGCTATAAATTTCCCTTGTTGCCCAAGAGCAGGGGGTGGTATAACAGAATTCAGGTTTTGTTTGGAAGAGAAATGCAATTTTTTGTGCACCTGAATTTTTAATTCTATAGTGGTGGTGGAAAATGTTTCATTTTAGATCCTTTATGAAGGGTAGCTACAGTCTAGAGAGAAAGCCTCTGCCTCATGTCACAGGACCATGGAGCACCATGGTTGCGCTGTAGTTTGCATGGAGAGCTGGGAGAAGTTACGGCCATTTAAAATGCAGATTCACAGACCCTGCTCAGATCTGTTGAATCAAATCTCTGCAAGCAGGGACCTGGGCTTTGCTTCTTAAGTCTCAGTTGATTCCCCTGCCTTCGTACTTTTAAACGTTATTTGGTACTTATAAATATTATTATAGGGCTTCTCAGGAGGCGCTAGTGGTAAACTGTAAAAAACTATGATCTGAGTGTATAACAGGTAAGATTTCTTAATCAAAACACAAAAAACTCTCACCATAAAATTAAAAAAATTGGTAAATTAGGACTTATTAAATTCAGAACTACTGTTCATCAAAATACACTATTAAAGAGAATGAAACAACAAGCCTTAGAATGAGATATTGATAATACATTTAACTAATAAGAGATTAACATTCAAAATATCCTAGAAAAAAACCTCCTAAGTCAAATCAACAAAGACATTTCATAGAGAGGATACCTAAATGAAGCAACAAGAACACAAAAAGAGTTTATATGTCAATTGATGCCTGGAAATGCAAATTAAAACCATTATTATATTTCACTGCATGTGCACCAGAATGCCTACAATTGTAATGCATTGGCAAGGACATCGATCAAAGGGAACTCTGCCATATTATTGTAAGTATATATTGAAGAACTGCTTGGTAGTATCTATTAATACCAGAGATAAATATATGCCTACCGTTGACACAACAATTTACCCAAGAGAAATGAGCGCACGCATCTTCTGAAAGACATGAGCGAGAATGTTCAAAAGTAGCTCTACTTTGAAGTTTAAAGTAGCTAAACTACTTTAAACAAGCAGTTTATTCCCAAGCTAATAAACGATGCCAAGGAAAGGAAGGCTATAAATTTCCCTTGTTGCCCAAGAGCAGGGGGTGGTATAACAGAATTCAGGTTTTGTTTGGAAGAGAAATGCAATTTTTTGTGCACCTGAATTTTTAATTCTATAGTGGTGGTGGAAAATGTTTCATTTTAGATCCTTTATGAAGGGTAGCTACAGTCTAGAGAGAAAGCCTCTGCCTCATGTCACAGGACCATGGAGCACCATGGTTGCGCTGTAGTTTGCATGGAGAGCTGGGAGAAGTTACGGCCATTTAAAATGCAGATTCACAGACCCTGCTCAGATCTGTTGAATCAAATCTCTGCAAGCAGGGACCTGGGCTTTGCTTCTTAAGTCTCAGTTGATTCCCCTGCCTTCGTACTTTTAAACGTTATTTGGTACTTATAAATATTATTATAGGGCTTCTCAGGAGGCGCTAGTGGTAGAAAATTTGTCTGCAAATACAGGAGATAAGAGTTGCAGGCTGCATCCCTGGGTCGGGAAGATCCTCTAGAGTAGGAAATGACAACCCACTTCAGTATTCTTGACTGGAAAATTCCAAGGACAGAGGAGCCTGGTGGGCTACGGGCCGTGGGGCTGCAAAGAGTTGGACACCACTTAGCCCATAAATATTATATGTGAGATATGTGTATGTATGTGTGATATGCCTTTATAAAAACAAGGCACAATAAAGTTTATTTTCATGAGCTCATCACCCAGCCCAAAAGCTGGATCATTAACAACAATTTATTTGTATGTATATTTACCTACGTGCCTCTCTCTTATGCCTTCCTTGTGCCTCCCTATGCGAGGTAGCATTTTATATTTTGTGTTTTCTGTTATATTAAAATTTTTGAAAATAAAGTTTTTGTCTTCTTGTATCTATGCCTCTACCTTATACTGTGTAGCTTGTTTTTTGTTTTCTTTTTGCCAAGAAACAGTTCAGTAACTTTTTTTTTGAATTTCTTATTGTGATAAAACATATACAAACATGAAATCTCTGATTTTAACAATTTTAGAGCATACCACTTAGTGGCATTCACTGTATTTGCAATATTGCGCAACCACCACTACTGTTTCCAAAACATTTTCATCATTCCAAGCAGAAACTCTGTACCCATTAAGCAATACCTCCCCCTTTCGTTCCCCCAGGGCACCCTCCCCCCACCCGCCACCTCTATTCTACTTTCTGCCTTGATGATTTTCCCTTTTCTAGACATTTTCTACATGTGGAATCATCCATTTGCTTTTTATTGGTTTCCGATTTCTTTCACTTCACGTAATATTTTCAAAGTTTATTCAACTCATGGCATGTATCAGAACTTCTTACAGGTGAACAATATTCTACCATGTGTATTTGATCCATTCATCAGTTGAAGGACATTTGGGCTGTTTCTCCCTTTGGATATTGTGACTGACCCTGCAAAGAACACAGGTGTACAGTAATCTGTTGAGTCACTTTTCAATGGTTTTGGATTAAATACGTAGAAGGGCTTCTCAGGAGGCGCTAGTGGTAGAAAATTTGTCTGCAAATACAGGAGATAAGAGTTGCAGGCTGCATCCCTGGGTCGGGAAGATCCTCTAGAGTAGGAAATGACAACCCACTTCAGTATTCTTGACTGGAAAATTCCAAGGACAGAGGAGCCTGGTGGGCTACGGGCCGTGGGGCTGCAAAGAGTTGGACACCACTTAGCCCATAAATATTATATGTGAGATATGTGTATGTATGTGTGATATGCCTTTATAAAAACAAGGCACAATAAAGTTTATTTTCATGAGCTCATCACCCAGCCCAAAAGCTGGATCATTAACAACAATTTATTTGTATGTATATTTACCTACGTGCCTCTCTCTTATGCCTTCCTTGTGCCTCCCTATGCGAGGTAGCATTTTATATTTTGTGTTTTCTGTTATATTAAAATTTTTGAAAATAAAGTTTTTGTCTTCTTGTATCTATGCCTCTACCTTATACTGTGTAGCTTGTTTTTTGTTTTCTTTTTGCCAAGAAACAGTTCAGTAACTTTTTTTTTGAATTTCTTATTGTGATAAAACATATACAAACATGAAATCTCTGATTTTAACAATTTTAGAGCATACCACTTAGTGGCATTCACTGTATTTGCAATATTGCGCAACCACCACTACTGTTTCCAAAACATTTTCATCATTCCAAGCAGAAACTCTGTACCCATTAAGCAATACCTCCCCTTTCGTTCCCCCAGGGCACCCTCCCCCCACCCGCCACCTCTATTCTACTTTCTGCCTTGATGATTTTCCCTTTTCTAGACATTTTCTACATGTGGAATCATCCATTTGCTTTTTATTGGTTTCCGATTTCTTTCACTTCACGTAATATTTTCAAAGTTTATTCAACTCATGGCATGTATCAGAACTTCTTACAGGTGAACAATATTCTACCATGTGTATTTGATCCATTCATCAGTTGAAGGACATTTGGGCTGTTTCTCCCTTTGGATATTGTGACTGACCCTGCAAAGAACACAGGTGTACAGTAATCTGTTGAGTCACTTTTCAATGGTTTTGGATTAAATACCTAGAAGTGGAACTGCTGGGTTATATGGTAATTCTCGTTTAGCATTCTTAGGAATCATCATACTGTTTTCGAAATACCACTCCACTTGGAGCAATGTATGGGAGCTCCAATTTCTCCACATCCTTGAGAGGAGCCTGGCTACACTCCATGGGTCATAAAGAGCTGGACATGGCTGACTGCACATATACATACTTGCAGGTGTAGGGTGAGGTCCTCAGTTCTGCATTTCCCTAATGACATTTTCAGTCAATGTTGATCATGTCTTCATGTATTTACTGATCATTTTTGTGTATCTTTTTTGGAAAAATTACTTGTCCATGTTTAATTGGGTTTTTTAAAAAAAATTTATTGCTTTGAGAGTTCTCTATATATTCTAGACATTAAATCCTTATCAGATATATGATTTGTAAATATTTTCTCCAATTCATATATTATCTTTTTACTTTCTTGATAGTATCCTTTGATGCACAAAGGTTTTTAATTTTGATGAAGCCAATTTATCCATTTTTCCTTTTGCTGCTTGCAGTTTTGGTGTCATATCTTAAAATCTATTACTGAGTTGCTTGGTTTTGATAAAAGTGGTATCATTCTTTTTTTTTCTTTTTAAAGATTTATTTATTTATTTATTTTGGGCAGGGGTCGGGTTGGGGAGGGAGGGGAGTGGGCGGGCCACTTCTATTGGTCTTTCATTTCTCTATTTTCATCCGTCTTTGTTCTTTGGCTCCTGTGGGCCTCCCATCGCCGTGGCGTCTGTTGTCGCAGAGCACCGGCTCTGAGCGCATGCGCTCCAGAGCTCCGGCTCGGTGATTGGACACATCAGTCCAGCTGCTCCATGGCATGTGGGATCTTCCTAGGCCAGGGATTGAACCGGCGCCCCTTGCACTGCAAAGCGGTGTCCTTATCCACTGGACCACCAGGGGAAGCCCGGTATCATTCTTAATATATTCTCCTGAAACTTGAAGCTCTCTTTAAAAATTATGTTTATAAAACTATCCATGTTCTTTCATAGTTCATTCATTCTCGTGGTTGGATAACGTCTTGTTATACAAATAGATCACACATTATTTAGCCATTCTCCTATTGGTAGACATTGGTGCTGTTTCCAATGACTTTGCTTGTACATCAGTGCCACCTTAAATATCCCAGAGATTCTTCTGTATCCTCTAACTTAAGAAACACTGGATTTTTTTAAGTGAAACGAGTTGTTATTTCAATTGAATAGTACTCAGCTGCAGACATCTGACTAAAGTATATCTACTTTTCTTATCTGCCCATTTGGACTGATTATGGGACTATAAATTCTTAAAGAGTTGGGAATACCAGACCACTTTACCTGCCTCCTGAGAAACTTGCAGGCAGGTCAGGAAGGAACAGCTAGAAATGGGAAAAAATTGGAAAAGATTCAAAGTTGGGATAAGAGTGTGTCAAGAGTGTATACTGGGGCTTGCCCTGGTGGTCCAGTGGGTAAGGACACCGCCTTGCACTGCAAGGGACGCCGGTTCGATCCCTGGCCTGGGAAGATCTCACGTGCTGCGGAGCGGCTGGACCAATTCATATATTATCTTTTTACTTTCTTGATAGTATCCTTTGATGCACAAAGGTTTTTAATTTTGATGAAGCCAATTTATCCATTTTCCTTTTGCTGCTTGCAGTTTTGGTGTCATATCTTAAAATCTATTACTGAGTTGCTTGGTTTTGATAAAAGTGGTATCATTCTTTTTTTTTCTTTTTAAAGATTTATTTATTTATTTATTTTGGGCAGGGGTCGGGTTGGGGAGGGAGGGGAGTGGGCGGGCCACTTCTATTGGTCTTTCATTTCTCTATTTTCATCCGTCTTTGTTCTTTGGCTCCTGTGGGCCTCCCATCGCCGTGGCGTCTGTTGTCGCAGAGCACCGGCTCTGAGCGCATGCGCTCCAGAGCTCCGGCTCGGTGATTGGACACATCAGTCCAGCTGCTCCATGGCATGTGGGATCTTCCTAGGCCAGGGATTGAACCGGCGCCCCTTGCACTGCAAAGCGGTGTCCTTATCCACTGGACCACCAGGGGAAGCCCGGTATCATTCTTAATATATTCTCCTGAAACTTGAAGCTCTCTTTAAAAATTATGTTTATAAAACTATCCATGTTCTTTCATAGTTCATTCATTCTCGTGGTTGGATAACGTCTTGTTATACAAATAGATCACACATTATTTAGCCATTCTCCTATTGGTAGACATTGGTGCTGTTTCCAATGACTTTGCTTGTACATCAGTGCCACCTTAAATATCCCAGAGATTCTTCTGTATCCTCTAACTTAAGAAACACTGGATTTTTTTAAGTGAAACGAGTTGTTATTTCAATTGAATAGTACTCAGCTGCAGACATCTGACTAAAGTATATCTACTTTTCTTATCTGCCCATTTGGACTGATTATGGGACTATAAATTCTTAAAGAGTTGGGAATACCAGACCACTTTACCTGCCTCCTGAGAAACTTGCAGGCAGGTCAGGAAGGAACAGCTAGAAATGGGAAAAAATTGGAAAAGATTCAAAGTTGGGATAAGAGTGTGTCAAGAGTGTATACTGGGGCTTGCCCTGGTGGTCCAGTGGGTAAGGACACCGCCTTGCACTGCAAGGGACGCCGGTTCGATCCCTGGCCTGGGAAGATCTCACGTGCTGCGGAGCGGCTGGACCAATGTGTCCAATTACCGAGCCGGAGCTCTGGCGCGCGTGCGCCCAGAGCTGGCGCACTGCGATGACAGAGGCCACCGCGATGGGAGGCCCACAGGAGCCAAAGAACAAAGACAGATGAAAATAGAGAAATGAAAGACCAACAGAAGTGGCCTGCCTACCCCCCTCCCTCCCCACCCCATCCCCCAAAAGATAAATAAATAAATAAAAATTAAACAAACAAACAAAAGAGTGTATATTGTTACCTCACTCATTTAACTTATATGCAGAGTACATCATGTGATATGCTGATCTGAATGAGGCACAAGCTGGAATCAAGACTGCCAATATCAACAGAAGAAATATCAATAACCTCAGACAAGCAGATGACACTACCCTGATGCCAGAAAGTGAAGAGGAACTAAAGAGCTTCTTGATGAGGGTGAAAGAGGACAGTGAAAAAGCTGGCCTAAAACTCAACATTCAGAAAACTGAGATCATGGCATCTGGTCCCATCACTTCACAGCAAATCAATGGGGAAAAGTAGAAACAATGACAAAATCACTGTGGATGGTGACTGCAGCCATGAAATTAAGACACTTACTCCTTGGAAGAAAAGTTATGACAAACCTAGATAGACAGTATTGAGAAGCAGACATCACTTTGCTGACAAAGGTTTGTATAGTCAAAGCTATGGTTTTCCCAGTAGTCATGTATGGATGTGAGAGCTGGACCATAAGGAAGGCTGAGCACTGAAGAACTGATGCCTTTGACTGTGGTGCTGGAGAAGACTCTTGAGTCTCCCTTGGACAGCAAGGAGGTCAAACCAGTCAACCCTAAAGGAAATCAACCCTGAATATTCACTGGAAGGACTGATGCTTAAGCTGAAGCTCCAATACTTTGGCTACCTGATGTGAAGACCTGACTCACTGGAAAAGACCCCCATGCTGGGAAAGACTGAGGGCAGGTGAAGGGGATGACAAAGGATGAGATGGTTGGATGGTATCACCAACTCAACGGACACGAATTTGAGCAAGCTCCAAGAGATAATGGAGGAGAGGGAAGCCTGGTGCGCTGTAGTCCATGGAGGTCGCAAAGAGTTGGACATGACTGAGCAACTGTACAACAATAAAATCACAATAACCACTGCCATTGAGTATGGTTTGTGTCTACACTATAGCCTCAACCATTCTGTGTGATTTGTTGGAAAAAGCAATCAGAGAAGACACATGAGTACATTTTACTGATTTCAGGTTTGAGAGCTTTACAGCAGGAGGGAGATGGCAACACAGAATGGGGAAATGATTGTGAAAAGGAAATGCTAACTTGAGAGCCTCATCTCAGCTAGTTTGCAGGAGTGTCTCTAATGGATTTGAAACAACCCCAAGAAGGTTTTTTTTTTTTCCAGTGCTGAAAAGCATCCAAAACAAAGAGACCCAGATGGACAGTTCCTCCCTGAGTCCTGCACAGTTTAATTTCGGTAAACCCTTTGGCAGCTACATGGGATCATGATGTGGCCAGATTTCTTTGGCTCAAGCAGGAAGAACACCAGGGGAAACTCAAGCATGAGGCAAGAGCTCAACTCTTTAACACTGATGTTTGTGGCTTTTTTACCGGAAAATGGGAGTGACCTTAACAAGGCCAAAGTGTGGAGGCATAGCAATTACAAAACTGAGAACGGGGTGGAGCGGGATCCCGGGGGCATAAAAGCAGCAGCTGCTGCCTCCACAGCACTGTGCTTCTAGAGGCGGACATACCAAAGATGAGGTGAGTACACTTTCGCTCCTATTCCCCACTTTTCTCTGGATTATTTCATCCTTCTTTGCATATATCTTTTATCTATGTGACAGCCCAGGTATAGGAGAGGCCTACCGGAGAGATGCAAAAATATACTGAAGATAAATACAGCAAATGGGCTAAATGGGCTGTTAGCTTTCTGATGTACCGCGTGCCAACAATATTATTTTAGCCTTACAGAGCTTCTCAGGGTTTCTTCTGTCCTTGGCTCTAACTCCTGATTATTTAGGGTTGATTTTACTCTTATCTGCCTGGAGGAATCTTCTCATGTGTTTGCTTTTAGAGCCAGGAAGTACCAAGCCTCAAACCCAATATTTATAATAAGAATTACCTCCCAATGAATAGCGTGTCTGTAGAGGGTCCTCTGTGTTCTATGTGCTGCATAAGGTTCTGGGGGAGATACTGGAAATAGATGAAACCTGGTCCTTGCCTTCTAGGAATTATGACCTTGGGGTAGCCCTTTTCAAACATTACTTCACTAAGTGTTTTCCAAATTTCATTTACCTGCATATCAGCTTCATATTCCTGTGCTGCCGATACTATCATTACTTACGTAATATTCTCTCTGAGGCGTCCCTGGTGGCTCGGTGGTAAAGAACCCACCTGCCAATGCAGAAGACCCAGTTTCAAAGACCCAGATCAGTCATATCATCTGGAGAAGGAAATGACAACCCACTCCTTCCTGTTCTTGCCTGGGAAATCCCATGGACAGAGGAGCCTGGAGGGCTGACAGGCCTTGGGGTGGCATCCAAAACAAAGAGACCCAGATGGACAGTTCCTCCCTGAGTCCTGCACAGTTTAATTTCGGTAAACCCTTTGGCAGCTACATGGGATCATGATGTGGCCAGATTTCTTTGGCTCAAGCAGGAAGAACACCAGGGGAAACTCAAGCATGAGGCAAGAGCTCAACTCTTTAACACTGATGTTTGTGGCTTTTTTACCGGAAAATGGGAGTGACCTTAACAAGGCCAAAGTGTGGAGGCATAGCAATTACAAAACTGAGAACGGGGTGGAGCGGGATCCCGGGGGCATAAAAGCAGCAGCTGCTGCCTCCACAGCACTGTGCTTCTAGAGGCGGACATACCAAAGATGAGGTGAGTACACTTTCGCTCCTATTCCCCACTTTTCTCTGGATTATTTCATCCTTCTTTGCATATATCTTTTATCTATGTGACAGCCCAGGTATAGGAGAGGCCTACCGGAGAGATGCAAAAATATACTGAAGATAAATACAGCAAATGGGCTAAATGGGCTGTTAGCTTTCTGATGTACCGCGTGCCAACAATATTATTTTAGCCTTACAGAGCTTCTCAGGGTTTCTTCTGTCCTTGGCTCTAACTCCTGATTATTTAGGGTTGATTTTACTCTTATCTGCCTGGAGGAATCTTCTCATGTGTTTGCTTTTAGAGCCAGGAAGTACCAAGCCTCAAACCCAATATTTATAATAAGAATTACCTCCCAATGAATAGCGTGTCTGTAGAGGGTCCTCTGTGTTCTATGTGCTGCATAAGGTTCTGGGGGAGATACTGGAAATAGATGAAACCTGGTCCTTGCCTTCTAGGAATTATGACCTTGGGGTAGCCCTTTTCAAACATTACTTCACTAAGTGTTTTCCAAATTTCATTTACCTGCATATCAGCTTCATATTCCTGTGCTGCCGATACTATCATTACTTACGTAATATTCTCTCTGAGGCGTCCCTGGTGGCTCGGTGGTAAAGAACCCACCTGCCAATGCAGAAGACCCAGTTTCAAAGACCCAGATCAGTCATATCATCTGGAGAAGGAAATGACAACCCACTCCTTCCTGTTCTTGCCTGGGAAATCCCATGGACAGAGGAGCCTGGAGGGCTGACAGGCCTTGGGGTGGCAAAAACTCAGATACGGCTTAGTGTCTGAGCACACACAGACACACAGCAGATAAAGGGTTTGCTGTGGTAAACCTTCTGCTTTTCTGAAGTAACGAGACTAAAAACTTAACCAAGCAACCTCTGAGGAGCTGGTGACTTGCAGGGAGACGGCTAGTGGTGGGGTGTGTGGCGGGGCGGGGCTGTGGCCTGCACATCGATGCCCACGTGCGCGGTGGAGCTTTCAGGGGGTCAGGTATTCTCCAAGTAACTTTCTGACATTTGAGGGCTTGCTATACCATTTCCTGAGGTCTAATTATAATAATAATAGAAAACAACTCTATCAGTGCTTTCAGTTATATATTTTAGAGAACCTTTTACTATGGAAATTCCCCAAAGTAGCGAGAGTAGTATAATAACCTCTCCACCTTCTAGATACCCACACTTCATTTAGTGGAATCCTTGTAGCCCAGCATCTCCGGGGTGCCCAAGGGAGGTACCTATTTGCTGGGGAGTTCATATATTGTTAATAACTCAATGTTTCCTGAACACTTCCACACACTGGACCCGATCCCTAGTGCCTTCCTATCTTGCTCTTCTCTGAAGCTATTGTGTAAGTGCCACCAGCACAGAACATGCTGGAACCTGGGTGACTGGGAAAGTTGCTCAAGTATGCATATGGGTGGTGAGAGCTTCCTAGGTCCTAGTGCTTCCATATTTATTTTTTCTGGTTGCCTAATGCAAGGGGTGTGTGTGGGCACGCATGCGTGTGTGATGAGGCAGGCTACCAGCGGCACACTCCTCTCTGTCTTCTCTGCAGCGCCCTGCAAGCGGCCATCGCCCTCCTGCTCTGCGGGCAGCTTCTCGTGGTGGAAGTCAGAGGTGAGGCCACAGGTAGGTCGGTTTGGGGGGAGCTGTAGCGAGCTGCGTGGCTGCATCCCACTTTCACCCATCAGACTGGCACCCTCTCTTCAGGAAGATCTAATCACTCCTTCTCATCCTGACCTCGGGTCTTTCAGTGTCATGCTAAACCGATGTTCAGGAGAAGGAAATGACAACCCACTCCTTCCTGTTCTTGCCTGGGAAATCCCATGGACAGAGGAGCCTGGAGGGCTGACAGGCCTTGGGGTGGCAAAAACTCAGATACGGCTTAGTGTCTGAGCACACACAGACACACAGCAGATAAAGGGTTTGCTGTGGTAAACCTTCTGCTTTTCTGAAGTAACGAGACTAAAAACTTAACCAAGCAACCTCTGAGGAGCTGGTGACTTGCAGGGAGACGGCTAGTGGTGGGGTGTGTGGCGGGGCGGGGCTGTGGCCTGCACATCGATGCCCACGTGCGCGGTGGAGCTTTCAGGGGGTCAGGTATTCTCCAAGTAACTTTCTGACATTTGAGGGCTTGCTATACCATTTCCTGAGGTCTAATTATAATAATAATAGAAAACAACTCTATCAGTGCTTTCAGTTATATATTTTAGAGAACCTTTTACTATGGAAATTCCCCAAAGTAGCGAGAGTAGTATAATAACCTCTCCACCTTCTAGATACCCACACTTCATTTAGTGGAATCCTTGTAGCCCAGCATCTCCGGGGTGCCCAAGGGAGGTACCTATTTGCTGGGGAGTTCATATATTGTTAATAACTCAATGTTTCCTGAACACTTCCACACACTGGACCCGATCCCTAGTGCCTTCCTATCTTGCTCTTCTCTGAAGCTATTGTGTAAGTGCCACCAGCACAGAACATGCTGGAACCTGGGTGACTGGGAAAGTTGCTCAAGTATGCATATGGGTGGTGAGAGCTTCCTAGGTCCTAGTGCTTCCATATTTATTTTTTCTGGTTGCCTAATGCAAGGGGTGTGTGTGCACGCATGCGTGTGTGATGAGGCAGGCTACCAGCGGCACACTCCTCTCTGTCTTCTCTGCAGCGCCCTGCAAGCGGCCATCGCCCTCCTGCTCTGCGGGCAGCTTCTCGTGGTGGAAGTCAGAGGTGAGGCCACAGGTAGGTCGGTTTGGGGGGAGCTGTAGCGAGCTGCGTGGCTGCATCCCACTTTCACCCATCAGACTGGCACCCTCTCTTCAGGAAGATCTAATCACTCCTTCTCATCCTGACCTCGGGTCTTTCAGTGTCATAAAGAACGTTGGGGAGCCAGGCAGCCAGAAATAAGGGGAGACTGCCCTCCCCTGGGTTTCCATTTCGGGTGAGGAAAGTTGATGTGTCAGGCAGTTTCTTTTCTTCTGCTTTTTCAGGTCTCGAGGGGCAGTTTCTGAAAATGAACCTTCTCTTCGTTTTCCCTTGCAGCTGGCAGCTGCCCAAAGCCCCCGGAGATTGCCCATAGCCACGTGGAATACTCGGTTCGCTATCGGTGTGACAACTATTACAAGCTGCGCGGTGGAGATGGTAAGGCCTGGATGGATGCCTCTGGGCCCTCCTGTCCCAACCCCACACTGCCTGGACACAATCCCATGACTGCCCTGGCCACCTGGGCCAGCGTTCATCCTGCCGGGCTTCGCTGGTGCCCCAGCACTTGGCTTCTAACACTGGGTTTCCCACTCCTACTTTTCTGATTTTGCTCTTTCAACATCTTCTCTTTCACCACCAGGTCCAGACACAATGTTCCTTTCAGCTCATTGTTTTCTTTTTGTTCCAGGAGTGTATACTTTAAACAATAACCAGTGGATAAATAAGGACCTTGGACAGCAACTCCCGGAGTGTGAAGAAGGTAGGAAACCCCGGGCCTGGGAAGCAGACTGAAAGTGGGTACTGAGCCTTGGAGCACAACAGGTGTCTTGACGGAAGTGTTCTGTGTGGCTTCCTCTGGGCACTCACGAGCTGAGGACAGGGACCGGGGGAAACCATAGGTAGCGGGGCCAAGACCTCGGCAGGCAGGTGATGCTTCCCCATAAAGGTCACCAAGGATTTGTTCATCTGGCCTGAGGGGCACTGACCAAATCCCCTGTCTACACTGCCCACAGAGGATCAGGAGACCCTGTGTGTAGAGAGAGCCCACCTAGAGAGTCCTGGGCCAAGGGTACAGCAAGCTTGGGCCGAGGAAGAACAGGTCA
Source organism: Tragulus kanchil (assembly GCA_022376925.1). Taxonomy (NCBI): domain Eukaryota; kingdom Metazoa; phylum Chordata; class Mammalia; order Artiodactyla; family Tragulidae; genus Tragulus; species Tragulus kanchil. Next base: position 166,523,305 of record JAIOJX010000031.1, on the reverse strand, counting down.
AGGGAAGGCAGCACAAAGCCGTAGTCCATGGGAATATGATACAAGAAGCTGGAGATGGGTCAGGACTCTGCTATTACCAGGAGGCGCTGGTGCCCTCCCCTTCTGGAGGGAGGTTGATGTGCAAAGCAGCAGCTTCTGCTCTGGGTATCTAGGGACAGTTCCCAAATAGGAACCTTCTCTTCCCCTTTTCCTTTGCAGATGACAGCTGCCCAGAGCCCCCCAAGGTTGCAAATAGCTACGTGGAGCACTCAGTTCGCTATCGGTGCAAACGCTACTACACACTGCGCACTGACGGAGATGGTGAGGCCCGGACGAAGGCCTCTGGGCCCTCTCGTCCCACCATTTCCACAGGGAACGGAGCCCGGGTGAATGGCCAGGAAGGGCACGCGTTCTCTGCAGCCAGGAGACACAGGTTCTAATGAGGGCTTTGTCACTGGTGGCTGTGGCCCTTTGGGCAAATTAACTCTTCTCAGTCTCGAGTTTTCTCCCTTGTTAAGGGGAGGCGATGCCACGTATCCTACCGATTGAAGGGTGATATTTATGTCAAACAAATGAGTGGCAGTGATGAGGGCGGGGAGCCCCCACCCAGCGAGCACTACACTGCTGGCGCTATGCCCAGTGCTCTGCACAGATCTGCTCGTGAGCGCCTCACAAGACACCTCCGAAGATAGTATTCTTTATTTTTTGCTACGTTGCACAGCTCATGGGATCTTACTTCGCTGACCAGGGATGGGACCTGTGCCTCTTGAATTAGAAGTGTGGACTCCTCACCCCTTGACCACCAGGGAATTCCCAAAAGATACGAACCTTATTCTCATTTCGCTGCTGATAAAACTGAAGACACAGAGGTTGAGTAATTTGCCCAAGTGCAGGTAGCCTGTAAGAGGGAGAGCCAGGACTTGAGTCCCGATTCTGACTCTGTACCACCCTGACACGATCGCCACGACCACCCGGACCGTCGTGCATCCTGCCGGGCTTCCCTGGTGCCCTGGAACCTGGCCTCTGGCACAGCGCTCCTCCCTTCCTGCTTCTCCCCTTCCTCCCATTTCTCTGATTCTGCTCTTTTAATATCTTCCCCTCCAGCACCAGGTCCAGACACAATGCCCCTTTTGGCTCATATTTTTTCCTTCTGTTTCAGGACTCTACACCTTTAACAGCGAGAAGCAGTGGATAAATAAGGACGTTGGACAGAAACTCCCTGAGTGTGAAGCAGGTAGGAAGCCGGGGGCCTGGGAGGCAGACTGAAAGTGGGTACTGACCGCTTGGTATATGGCAGGCACCTTGATCAAAACTTCCTCTCTGTACAGCTTCCTCTGGGCACACATGAGTTGAGGGACTGGGGGAAACACACTGGTGGCGAGGCAGAGACCCAGGCAGGCAGGTGACGCTTCTCCATAAAGTTCACCAAGGATTTGTTCATCTGGCCTGAGGGGCACTGATCGAATCCCCTGTCTACACTGCCACAGAGGATCAGGAGACCCTGTGTGTAGAGAGAGCCCACCTAGAGAGTCCTGGGCCAAGGGTACAGCAAGCCTGGGCCAAGGAAGAGCGTCAAGGGAAGGCAGCACAAAACCCTAATCCGTGGGAATATGCTACAAAAGGCTGGAGATAGGTCAGGACTCCGTTGTTACCAGGAGGCACTGCTGCCCTCCCCCTTTTTCTCTGCGAACAAGAGGATCTTGCCCACCCTCTTCTGCTACTCGGGCTGCGGAACTGCTAACCTGCCCAGCGACAACTGTAGTCTCTATAAAATCTGAGCACCAGCTGCTTTCACATCCCTCTTTATTCAGAGAGAATGGAACCATGATAGCTCTTTGTCCTTCCACTGATTTTTAGGGGATCGTGGACATCTCATTACGAGAAATCAGTTAAGCATACCTAGAGTTCAGCAGCTGGGGTTTGAAAATTTCAGCGTTACTTGTTCTTTTGAGTTAGACAAGTGGACATAGAACTCTGCGTTAGCGATGTGAACATAAAACAAAAGAATCATTTCATAAACAGTAAACGCTGGAAACAGGAGGAGCAGGAGGTAAGGTCAAAGTTCTGAACATTTCTAGCTCTGAAGAAATGAAGCGTGATAGTCTGGACAGTGGCAAGAGTTGGTGCTTTTCTCTCTCCCGGTTGGGGAGACGCTGACATCCTGCTCAGACTAATGACTGTCTTGCTCTCCTCGGCATGGGTGCCCTTGGGCTCTTTTCCTTTTTTTGTTTCAGGACTCTACACCTTTAACAGCGAGAAGCAGTGGATAAATAAGGACGTTGGACAGAAACTCCTGAGTGTGAAGCAGGTAGGAAGCCGGGGGCCTGGGAGGCAGACTGAAAGTGGGTACTGACCGCTTGGTATATGGCAGGCACCTTGATCAAAACTTCCTCTCTGTACAGCTTCCTCTGGGCACACATGAGTTGAGGGACTGGGGGAAACACACTGGTGGCGAGGCAGAGACCCAGGCAGGCAGGTGACGCTTCTCCATAAAGTTCACCAAGGATTTGTTCATCTGGCCTGAGGGGCACTGATCGAATCCCCTGTCTACACTGCCACAGAGGATCAGGAGACCCTGTGTGTAGAGAGAGCCCACCTAGAGAGTCCTGGGCCAAGGGTACAGCAAGCCTGGGCCAAGGAAGAGCGTCAAGGGAAGGCAGCACAAAACCCTAATCCGTGGGAATATGCTACAAAAGGCTGGAGATAGGTCAGGACTCCGTTGTTACCAGGAGGCACTGCTGCCCTCCCCCTTTTTCTCTGCGAACAAGAGGATCTTGCCCACCCTCTTCTGCTACTCGGGCTGGAACTGCTAACCTGCCCAGCGACAACTGTAGTCTCTATAAAATCTGAGCACCAGCTGCTTTCACATCCCTCTTTATTCAGAGAGAATGGAACCATGATAGCTCTTTGTCCTTCCACTGATTTTTAGGGATCGTGGACATCTCATTACGAGAAATCAGTTAAGCATACCTAGAGTTCAGCAGCTGGGGTTTGAAAATTTCAGCGTTACTTGTTCTTTTGAGTTAGACAAGTGGACATAGAACTCTGCGTTAGCGATGTGAACATAAAACAAAAGAATCATTTCATAAACAGTAAACGCTGGAAACAGGAGGAGCAGGAGGTAAGGTCAAAGTTCTGAACATTTCTAGCTCTGAAGAAATGAAGCGTGATAGTCTGGACAGTGGCAAGAGTTGGTGCTTTTCTCTCTCCCGGTTGGGGAGACGCTGACATCCTGCTCAGACTAATGACTGTCTTGCTCTCCTCGGCAGTGTGCGGAAAGCCTAAGCACCCAGTGGATCAGGTGCAGCGGATCATAGGTGGCTTGATGGATGCCAAAGGCAGCTTTCCCTGGCAGGCTAAGATGGTCTCCCGCAACGACCGCATCTCTGGGGCCACACTGATCAATGAGCAATGGCTGCTGACCACGGCTAAAAATCTCTTCCTGGGTCATGAGAGTGAAGCAAAAGCTAAGGACATCGCTCGTACTTTAAGACTCTACGTGGGGAAAAAGCAGCCTGTGGAGGTTGAGAAGGTGGTTCTCCACCCAGATTTCACCAAGATAGACATTGGGCTCATCAAACTCAGAGAGAAGGTGCCTGTCAATGAGAGAGTCATGCCCATCTGCCTCCCTTCGAAAGATTATGTGGCAGTGAATCGTGTGGGTTATGTGTCTGGCTGGGGGCGAAACGCCAACTTCAACTTTACGGAGCACCTGAAGTATGTCATGCTGCCTGTGGCTGACCAAGACAAGTGTGTAGAGCACTACGAGGGCAGCTCTGTGCCTGAGAAGAAGACAGCGAAGAGCCCTGTAGGGGTGCAGCCCATCCTGAATGAGAACACCTTCTGCGTCGGCCTGTCTAAGTATAAGGAGGATACCTGCTATGGCGATGCCGGCAGCGCCTTCGCCATTCACGACCAGGATGATGACACCTGGTATGCGGCTGGGATCCTGAGCTTTGACAAGAGCTGTGCCGTGGCTGAGTACAGTGTGTACGTGAAGGTGACCTCTGTTTTGGACTGGATTCGGGAAGTCATCACTGACAACTAATGCAGGGCACACTGGACAGGAGTCGGGTGGGGAGGTGGGGAACAAAAACACCGCATGAAGCTGACAGGTTCCAGCCCTGCACTGATGAGTCAATAAAGAGCTTGCTTCAACTCACTTCTGTGCTGTTTTCCAAAAAATAATTTTACGTATTTATTTTCGGCTATGCTTGACTTTATTGCTTCTCGGACGTCACTCTAGGTTTGGCAAGTGGTGGCTACTCTTTAGTTGTGGGGTGCGCGCTTTCGTTGCTTCTCTTGTGGAGCACAGGCTCTAGAGCGTGAGGGGCTCAGGAGTCGCGACACGTGTGCTCAGCTGTTGCAGTTCCAGGTTCTAGCACACAGAGTCAATACGTGTGGTGCATGAGCTTAGCTGTCTTGTGGCATATGGGATCTTACTGGACCAGGGATCAAACCCATATCTCCTGCACTGGCAGGTGGATTCTTTACCATTTGGCCACCAGGGAAGCCCTGCTGTGTTGTCTGAAGCCTTGGGCCTTTTTTCATTCTCTTACTGATAGCACAGCAGCAGCCAAATGCTCTAGAGTTTACTATGAGTGTGGCAAATAAACATCCCAGGTCAACTGGAAATCCCTAAGGTGACATAAATTGTCCCACAGGGGGACTCATAATCACTGAATGAGGGCCTCCGCATGGGTAGGCCTCAGAGAGGTCACTGTTATTCTTGTTTTACAGACTAGGAAACAGAGCCCCAGAGAACCAATTTTCTCAAGGTTACACAGCTATCAAACAGTGAATCTGAATCTTGAACCTTTCTGGTTGTTGTTTAGTCGATAAGTCGTGTCCAACTTGTTTGTGACCCCATGGGACTGTACCCCTCCAGCTCCTCTGTCCATGGGATTCTCCAGGCAAGAACACTGGAGTGGGTTGCCATTTCCTTCTCCAGGGGATCTTCCCAAGCCAGGGAACGAACCTGCGTCTACTTCACTGACAGAAGGTTTCTTCACCACTGAGCCACCAAGGAGGCCCAGAGCAGAATCCTAACCTAGGCCCGTCTAAACACAAACCCCGAGCTCTTTTCTCTGTGTCTTCGGCTTCTTCAGAGTGAAGGGAGAGAAGGAGTGGAGGCTGGTGAGAAGACGCCGGCTCGAAGTGGCCTGACGATGACTGCCCTGACACAGACTGCACTTTGTTGCTTGTTCTCCAACACACGAGCGCGTCAGCTGACACAGCAAGACGGTATAAAAGCAGGGTTTCTGAATTTGCTGGGTTCACACTGCAGCTCAAAGAAAAACTCTGCCGTGTTCCTTGAGCTCCCTGCCCACCAGTCCCCTGGTCTCTCGTACGTGGGGCTGAACCCAGACAGACTCTAAAGTGCCATCTGTAGTAACGTTCTGGGGCTGGCGGAAGTTAGAAATCTCTTCCTTAGGAGAGACCCTCTACCAGCCATTTGAGTCTTTTATTTCACAAAGAGAAGGGTCTTACTATGAAGGGATTCCCAGAAGAAAGGTTCTAGAACCCAGCACACAAGCTCTTCTTCTAAGTGCGGAAGCAGAGTTCTAACCGAGCCACACGACTTCATGCACGCTGGCAGGTGGATTCTTTACCATTTGGCCACCAGGAAGCCCTGCTGTGTTGTCTGAAGCCTTGGGCCTTTTTTCATTCTCTTACTGATAGCACAGCAGCAGCCAAATGCTCTAGAGTTTACTATGAGTGTGGCAAATAAACATCCCAGGTCAACTGGAAATCCCTAAGGTGACATAAATTGTCCCACAGGGGGACTCATAATCACTGAATGAGGGCCTCCGCATGGGTAGGCCTCAGAGAGGTCACTGTTATTCTTGTTTTACAGACTAGGAAACAGAGCCCCAGAGAACCAATTTTCTCAAGGTTACACAGCTATCAAACAGTGAATCTGAATCTTGAACCTTTCTGGTTGTTGTTTAGTCGATAAGTCGTGTCCAACTTGTTTGTGACCCCATGGGACTGTACCCCTCCAGCTCCTCTGTCCATGGGATTCTCCAGGCAAGAACACTGGAGTGGGTTGCCATTTCCTTCTCCAGGGGATCTTCCCAAGCCAGGGAACGAACCTGCGTCTACTTCACTGACAGAAGGTTTCTTCACCACTGAGCCACCAAGGAGGCCCAGAGCAGAATCCTAACCTAGGCCCGTCTAAACACAAACCCCGAGCTCTTTTCTCTGTGTCTTCGGCTTCTTCAGAGTGAAGGGAGAGAAGGAGTGGAGGCTGGTGAGAAGACGCCGGCTCGAAGTGGCCTGACGATGACTGCCCTGACACAGACTGCACTTTGTTGCTTGTTCTCCAACACACGAGCGCGTCAGCTGACACAGCAAGACGGTATAAAAGCAGGGTTTCTGAATTTGCTGGGTTCACACTGCAGCTCAAAGAAAAACTCTGCCGTGTTCCTTGAGCTCCCTGCCCACCAGTCCCCTGGTCTCTCGTACGTGGGGCTGAACCCAGACAGACTCTAAAGTGCCATCTGTAGTAACGTTCTGGGGCTGGCGGAAGTTAGAAATCTCTTCCTTAGGAGAGACCCTCTACCAGCCATTTGAGTCTTTTATTTCACAAAGAGAAGGGTCTTACTATGAAGGGATTCCCAGAAGAAAGGTTCTAGAACCCAGCACACAAGCTCTTCTTCTAAGTGCGGAAGCAGAGTTCTAACCGAGCCACACGACTTCATGCAGCACGCTGGCCCTGCACCAATATGCTCTCATCACACCACATTACTGCTTCCCCTGCTCAGGCCTTAAAATGTCACCTGATGTCACTCTTCTCTCACTGGAGTTCTGCCCTTCCCTGTGACCTCTGCAAAGGTACTCTCCAGACACATGGATAATTTTCAGGTTATCAATTTTCAGGGTAGAGCTTATAGCCCAAGGAAGGACTGACACCTACATTCTAGAACGTGTGGAAGAGACCATGGCCAAAAGCTGAAAAATAACACATAGTGACGCCTCGTAGCATGTAGTTACACCTCTTCCTCCTAATAGTACCTTCAGCAGTATGCCTTCTTGAAGAACATCCTAATTGTTTAGCCCTCAGGAGGAAAATAAAACCTCTGCTATTTTCTCACTTTCCTTATCTCCTCTGCCTTGCTCCCCGGCAGCACCTCCCACCCACCTGGCCTCCCCCTTGGTTTCAGTGACACTGAAATCTGCCCTCTCCAGACGCGTGCGTCTCTGGCCCTCGGGCCTTCCTCCCAGGGTGCCCTCTAATGCCCTCACCCTTCTCCATGAGTACCTCCTACGCTCCTTTACGGCCCAGGAACTGTCTCTTCTAAGAAGATGTTCTCCATCCAGGAGTCATGAGCTACTGTGTAGTATCTACCATAGGACAGGGAATATAGTAGGCACTTACTAAACACTTGTGGAATAGAAAGCACCTAAGATGGGAACAAAAACACAAATCTGGACTTCAGAGAAACATTCCTTAAAGCCTTCAGGAAGAAAGATATGAGAATCTTATGCCTGAAAGTTCTGAGTTTTTGTTGTTTCCTGAGCACTTTTCATGCCTCAAATGCTGTGTGATTTAGGTTATGAGGGACAGAAAATCCAACTAACAGTGACAGGTGGTGAAGACGTTTTATTCTTTCACAGAAGTCTGAAGGGAGGCAGGTCTAGAGTCCACTTGGTAGCTGGGTATTGTCATCAGGGTCACAAGCTCTTCCCATCATTCTTTTCAGCATGTTTATTTTTCATTGCAGTGCTGGTTGACCCACGGTCCTAAGACGGCTGCTGCAGTTCCAAGCATCACAACTACCACGTAAGCAGGAAGTGGGGGCCAGGAGAAAATGGAGGTGGTGATAAAAGCGCCTCGTTGTCTCATTCTTGGAGTGGCTCTCTCCTTCACCAATGAAGACCACACAGGTGCCCAGTAGCCTTCCTTCTAGGCCATGTTTATCAGCAAAAGCCTGGAAAAGCAGCACTCAGCAAAGGGGGACAGATGTGCAGTGACAGTGTCACCCTGCATGGAGGCCATCAGCTGCCCGGCAGGTCACGTGCTGCCTGGTGCACTGGCTTTTGGCTCTGCATCCATTCTCTTATTCTAGAAAGTCAGCACCATTAGCCCCATGAAGTCCTGAAAGGAGCAAGAACTTGCCCAAGTGGTGAAGGTTGTGCCAGGGGCCTGGGAGAGCATGAGTTCTTCGTAAAACAGGTAAGGCCTATAAAGATGACACCTTCTTCCTAGTAGTTCTAAGATTTCTTTCCAGTCTTGAGTCCTTGAAGTACAGTTTTCTCCTCAGAAAGAGATGGAGCCCCAAGACAGACTGGCTCCTACTGATGAAGGGTAGTTTACTTTTTGCTCAGCTCAAATTGGGTGCTGGATGGTGAAGGTTCAAGCCCTCACTTCTGGGGCAATTTAATAATATAAAAGCCGGTAAAATGAACAAGCCAGGATATCTTTAGAAGTCTGAGCCAGAAAGTCTCGAAGATAAAACAGACTTGGGTGCTATCAGCAGAGAATGATTTATTCCAAGGAAACCTGGGATAGCAGGTGAGCATGAGATAAATACGTAAGCAGAGGGACGGTGAGCCTGAAGATGATGAAAGAGGTGGGTGTGTACCTCTAAGGTAGAAAATCAGTGTTTTTGCTCTTATGTAAACTGACTTTGATTTTTACTCGCGTGTCAAATAAACACAGTTCAATCAAACTGTACTAGCCAAAATTCAGAAGGATTCTGTATTATCTTAAAAAACAAAGGAAAGCACAACATACAGAAAAATTAAAATACCCACAGTGGGGAAATTAACCATGGCTGGCTTCACCTCTCTGAGGTCTGCAGGGAGTAGACCCTTGGGCATCCCCGACTATCCCAGCACCAGTGTGGTCTTCTGCTTGGGGCTGGTACTTTCTATTCAGGTCAAACCTTTCCTCCGCCGGGATGCTGACCATGTTTCCGAAGGACTCCAGGAAAATCGTGCAGCTGGAGTCAGGGACTGTTTCAAGATGGGCCCTTCTCTTCAACTCTGACTGCAGTGAAAGGGCTAAATGTCTTGATAGAGGAGGTCATATTTGGGAATATTCTTGGGATCAATAGGACTTTGCACAATAAGTTTCCCCCTCATTGCTCCTCGATAAATTACTTCAATCAAGTCTATGAAGTCTTGCTTGGTTTTGAAACTCCCCACAAACTTAGTGTGATCTGGAGACCTGAATAGCATAGGAGAGAAACAACCTGGCTCAGAACTTTTCACAAGTATCTGTAAGGCCTTGAGGACAAAGTAAACAGCAGCTCTCTTACTTTCTTCCCGTCAGGGAGCCCTTAGACACAAAGCCTGATGCTGATCTTCTGTCTGTGATTATAGGGCCTATTTGATGTATGAGTGAAACCACTGCTGTGGGTTGCAGGGAGAGCATGGAAGCCCTACCAGGTGAAAAGCTTTGCTTCAGAACCTACTGAATCACTTCTCGAGTCATCATCAAGTAGAATTTCCTGGGCATCAGCATGGGGCTTAGTTAATTGTGGCTGAAGTGGGCCAGACATTGCTCAAAGTCCATTAGGTAGTCACTGTCTCCGGATGGTAGATATTAATACAGTATCATTTTTTTTTTTAATTTTTCAAGGAAAAATTACCTGTGAGGCTAGATGCTATATTTTGGTATCAGCAGAGAATGATTTATTCCAAGGAAACCTGGGATAGCAGGTGAGCATGAGATAAATACGTAAGCAGAGGGACGGTGAGCCTGAAGATGATGAAAGAGGTGGGTGTGTACCTCTAAGGTAGAAAATCAGTGTTTTTGCTCTTATGTAAACTGACTTTGATTTTTACTCGCGTGTCAAATAAACACAGTTCAATCAAACTGTACTAGCCAAAATTCAGAAGGATTCTGTATTATCTTAAAAAACAAAGGAAAGCACAACATACAGAAAAATTAAAATACCCACAGTGGGGAAATTAACCATGGCTGGCTTCACCTCTCTGAGGTCTGCAGGGAGTAGACCCTTGGGCATCCCCGACTATCCCAGCACCAGTGTGGTCTTCTGCTTGGGGCTGGTACTTTCTATTCAGGTCAAACCTTTCCTCCGCCGGGATGCTGACCATGTTTCCGAAGGACTCCAGGAAAATCGTGCAGCTGGAGTCAGGGACTGTTTCAAGATGGGCCCTTCTCTTCAACTCTGACTGCAGTGAAAGGGCTAAATGTCTTGATAGAGGAGGTCATATTTGGGAATATTCTTGGGATCAATAGGACTTTGCACAATAAGTTTCCCCCTCATTGCTCCTCGATAAATTACTTCAATCAAGTCTATGAAGTCTTGCTTGGTTTTGAAACTCCCCACAAACTTAGTGTGATCTGGAGACCTGAATAGCATAGGAGAGAAACAACCTGGCTCAGAACTTTTCACAAGTATCTGTAAGGCCTTGAGGACAAAGTAAACAGCAGCTCTCTTACTTTCTTCCCGTCAGGGAGCCCTTAGACACAAAGCCTGATGCTGATCTTCTGTCTGTGATTATAGGGCCTATTTGATGTATGAGTGAAACCACTGCTGTGGGTTGCAGGGAGAGCATGGAAGCCCTACCAGGTGAAAAGCTTTGCTTCAGAACCTACTGAATCACTTCTCGAGTCATCATCAAGTAGAATTTCCTGGGCATCAGCATGGGGCTTAGTTAATTGTGGCTGAAGTGGGCCAGACATTGCTCAAAGTCCATTAGGTAGTCACTGTCTCCGGATGGTAGATATTAATACAGTATTATCTTTTTTTTTTCTTAATTTTTCAAGGAAAAAAAATTACCTGTGAGGCTAGATGCTATATTTTGGTATACATCCTTTCAATCGTGTGTGTGTATGCATTTCTTTTTTCACAATTATGGGAATCATATCATGGAAGTTATTTTGTAGTGTGCTTTTTTCAATTAACATATAACATATATCTTTCAAAGTCATTAAACATGCATCTCCCATACCATATTAAATTACTATCTAGTATCCGTCTATGGACATCTAGCTTCTTTCTAAGTATTCTGTTTTCTAAATAGTAGTGGGATGAATCAACATTCATGTAGCCAATTTGGCCACATTCATGACTATTTTCCTTCAGATAGATTCATGGAAATACAATTGCTGGGTTAAGATTTTTTATACACTTTTAAGGTGGTAAGTTGTATCATAACTCAACCTCTGAAAAGATTCACCAAATTAGTACATATACCAGCTGTATTATAGAATAAACAGCTTTAAAACACTTAGATAATATTTAACACATTTTCAAGTAGATAATGAGAAAGCAAGTGCACAGACCTGGACAAATGGATACTTTGACCACAGTAAGAAATGATAAGGTTATTATGAATACATTCAAAAATATTGGGATACTGACTAGGTGGATGGGAAGGCATTAAAGGTTTTATGTTACTTATTTTGTTTACTTTTTTTTTTGCTTTATTTTTGGAGGGGGGCAGGTTGGGGAGGGGGGCGGGCGGGCCACTTCTATTGGTCTTTCATTTATCTATTTTCATCCGTCTTTGTTCTCTGGCTCGTGTGGGCCTCCAATCACAGTGGCCTCTGTTGTTGCAGAGCACCAGCTCTGGGCGCATGTGCTCCAGAGCTCCGGCTTGGTAATTGGACACATGGGTCGAGCTGCTCCACGGCATGTGGGATCTTTCCAGGCCAGGGATCGAACTGGCGCCCCTTGCACTGCAAGGCAGTGTCCTTACCCACTGGACAACCAGAGAAGTCCCTTATTCTGTTTACTTTTAAGACTGATGTGGCCCATTTTAAATACTGCTTCTGTTTTATGTTTTGTTTTTGTTTTGGCCTCAAGGCATGTGGACATTGCTCAAAGTCCATGGCACCCTGGTATTAAACTTTTTTCTTAATTTTTCAAGGAAAAAATTACCTGTGAGGCTAGATGCTATATTTTGGTATACATCCTTTCAATCGTGTGTGTGTATGCATTTCTTTTTTCACAATTATGGGAATCATATCATGGAAGTTATTTTGTAGTGTGCTTTTTTCAATTAACATATAACATATATCTTTCAAAGTCATTAAACATGCATCTCCCATACCATATTAAATTACTATCTAGTATCCGTCTATGGACATCTAGCTTCTTTCTAAGTATTCTGTTTTCTAAATAGTAGTGGGATGAATCAACATTCATGTAGCCAATTTGGCCACATTCATGACTATTTTCCTTCAGATAGATTCATGGAAATACAATTGCTGGGTTAAGATTTTTTATACACTTTTAAGGTGGTAAGTTGTATCATAACTCAACCTCTGAAAAGATTCACCAAATTAGTACATATACCAGCTGTATTATAGAATAAACAGCTTTAAAACACTTAGATAATATTTAACACATTTTCAAGTAGATAATGAGAAAGCAAGTGCACAGACCTGGACAAATGGATACTTTGACCACAGTAAGAAATGATAAGGTTATTATGAATACATTCAAAAATATTGGGATACTGACTAGGTGGATGGGAAGGCATTAAAGGTTTTATGTTACTTATTTTGTTTACTTTTTTTTTTGCTTTATTTTTGGAGGGGGGCAGGTTGGGGAGGGAGGGGGGCGGGCGGGCCACTTCTATTGGTCTTTCATTTATCTATTTTCATCCGTCTTTGTTCTCTGGCTCGTGTGGGCCTCCAATCACAGTGGCCTCTGTTGTTGCAGAGCACCAGCTCTGGGCGCATGTGCTCCAGAGCTCCGGCTTGGTAATTGGACACATGGGTCGAGCTGCTCCACGGCATGTGGGATCTTTCCAGGCCAGGGATCGAACTGGCGCCCCTTGCACTGCAAGGCAGTGTCCTTACCCACTGGACAACCAGAGAAGTCCCTTATTCTGTTTACTTTTAAGACTGATGTGGCCCATTTTAAATACTGCTTCTGTTTTATGTTTTGTTTTTGTTTTGGCCTCAAGGCATGTGGAATCTTAGTTTCCCAACCAGGGATCAAACCCAAACCCCCTGCACTGGAAGGTGAAGTCCACTGGATTGTCAGGGAAGTCCCTCATGTTACTTATATTTGACAGACTCTGTGGAAGAATGACTTCAAAATTCTCTAAGAGAAAGAATTCTCTTGGCAAGAGAAAAGCATGTCTTACTTTGCAGAAGGATCACTTCTTGTACACAAGCAGCCTATGAGTTTCAAGAGTTTAAGAGCAATGACCCATTTTGTTTCAAATAAAATTCCTGGGAAACTTTTACAAAAGCTGTTCTGTGTTTTCTACCCTAATGGATGGTGAGTGCTTCACAAACTCTACTAGTCTCTCAGATTTAAGTAGTAAGTTAAGATTCACCACTCATATTGGAAACACTCTTATTTTGTGCCAAAGTTTCACACACACACACAAAAACCCCTAGAGACTGCATGAACTGAGGAAACAGTACCAACATAAGACGCACAAAGCCCCCATCACATCCAAGTAGGCGAGCTACTGAAACTGCCTGGATAAAAGAAACTGTGAAGATTCTAATAACTTCATGTCAATATAACTTACCCATAATCCACTTTCATATGCTGCCCATTGAAGAAAAACACAGTAGATGGAATATAACTGATGTCAAAATAGTGTGTATAAACTGGGGTTTGGTCCACATCTACTAGATAGATAGCAGCCATTTTACTTAAGTCAGAAGAGGTCTTAGAAAGCTGCAAATGAAGAGAGAGACGTGAGTTACAACTTGAGGACTGCAAATGTTTCTCCTCTGAACCTTTATACTGGAAGAGAGTATTCCAAGAATCTAGCCTGTTGCAGTTCCACAACCTTATCACTCAAGAGTCTGAATCAGTGTTGGTAGGGTAATGAAAAGGCCCTGGGCAAACTGGGTGAATATATTTCTTCTTTTTTTCTTCTATTTTTGATTTAAAAATGTTTTTATAAGCTTTTCATAGATGTATAAAATCCATACTCACTTAAATACACAAAAGTGTTGGCTACAGACAATGGAATGGTAATGAAAACCTGGCGGGGCCCCAAACCCCATTTTAAATACTGGTTCTGTTTTATGTTTTGTTTTGTTTTGGCCTCAAGGCATGTGGAATCTTAGTTTCCCAACCAGGGATCAAACCCAAACCCCCTGCACTGGAAGGTGAAGTCCACTGGATTGTCAGGGAAGTCCCTCATGTTACTTATATTTGACAGACTCTGTGGAAGAATGACTTCAAAATTCTCTAAGAGAAAGAATTCTCTTGGCAAGAGAAAAGCATGTCTTACTTTGCAGAAGGATCACTTCTTGTACACAAGCAGCCTATGAGTTTCAAGAGTTTAAGAGCAATGACCCATTTTGTTTCAAATAAAATTCCTGGGAAACTTTTACAAAAGCTGTTCTGTGTTTTCTACCCTAATGGATGGTGAGTGCTTCACAAACTCTACTAGTCTCTCAGATTTAAGTAGTAAGTTAAGATTCACCACTCATATTGGAAACACTCTTATTTTGTGCCAAAGTTTCACACACACACACACAAAAACCCCTAGAGACTGCATGAACTGAGGAAACAGTACCAACATAAGACGCACAAAGCCCCCATCACATCCAAGTAGGCGAGCTACTGAAACTGCCTGGATAAAAGAAACTGTGAAGATTCTAATAACTTCATGTCAATATAACTTACCCATAATCCACTTTCATATGCTGCCCATTGAAGAAAAACACAGTAGATGGAATATAACTGATGTCAAAATAGTGTGTATAAACTGGGGTTTGGTCCACATCTACTAGATAGATAGCAGCCATTTTACTTAAGTCAGAAGAGGTCTTAGAAAGCTGCAAATGAAGAGAGAGACGTGAGTTACAACTTGAGGACTGCAAATGTTTCTCCTCTGAACCTTTATACTGGAAGAGAGTATTCCAAGAATCTAGCCTGTTGCAGTTCCACAACCTTATCACTCAAGAGTCTGAATCAGTGTTGGTAGGGTAATGAAAAGGCCCTGGGCAAACTGGGTGAATATATTTCTTCTTTTTTTCTTCTATTTTTGATTTAAAAATGTTTTTATAAGCTTTTCATAGATGTATAAAATCCATACTCACTTAAATACACAAAAGGACTCAGAACTATGTGCTACAGACAATGGAATTCCCCCAAAGCTCCTTCTTTCCAATCTCCCCATAGATGAAAGTTATGATAAAATAGCAGCCCTTCCATGGCACTTTTTATGAGCTAAGTGTTCTAAGTGCTTTCCACTGGTTGGCTCCTTTAATCCTTACAGCATTCCTATTAGGTATGCACAGCCACAGTATAGTACTACCATTTCACAGATGACGAAACTAAGGTACGCAAAGGTAATGTGCCCCCAGTCACACCGCTGTAAAGCAGCTAGGCTGGGATCTGAACTCAGACAGCCTGGCTTCAGAGTTTATAGTCTATGATGTTCCACATTCCCCACAGTTGAGGGCAAAATGCTCTGCCATTTCCTCACCAGGTTAATACATCACACACTCATTTTTCAATTACATTAATGGGGTTTCTTACCCGGGATCCATACTGTGGGTGGCAGCAACAGGGAACGTGGGAGAGAGGTCTTAGTCCTGGGTAAGTCTCTCTCCATAATAAACAGAGACCAGAATAAACTTACTCGATCTGGTACTCCCTTCCCTACTCATCAGTGTGTGAAGATGTGTTGTGTGATCAGAGATTATCATCAGGCACATACTGGAGGCAGCACACTAGAAAAGCATATTTGCAAGCAGAAGAAACGAAGTTCAAATCCCTGCTCTACATTTCAGTCGTTCTGAGCCTGTGGGAAGTCACCTGACCTTCCTGGCATTCATCTCCCATCTTGGGAATATTAAGAGTAATTATCTCATTGTTGGGAGCACTGAATAAGGCATATTCATAGACACTCATTCCTAATGTTTCCGGTCTTCCATTGTTTTGCTCAGCTTTGGCAGCTGCTAGTGGAGGATGACATCCAGGGCAGTTTCTGTCCCCGTTACAACTTGAGGACTGCAAATGTTTCTCCTCTGAACCTTTATACTGGAAGAGAGTATTCCAAGAATCTAGCCTGTTGCAGTTCCACAACCTTATCACTCAAGAGTCTGAATCAGTGTTGGTAGGGTAATGAAAAGGCCCTGGGCAAACTGGGTGAATATATTTCTTCTTTTTTTCTTCTATTTTTGATTTAAAAATGTTTTTATAAGCTTTTCATAGATGTATAAAATCCATACTCACTTAAATACACAAAAGGACTCAGAACTATGTGCTACAGACAATGGAATTCCCCCAAAGCTCCTTCTTTCCAATCTCCCCATAGATGAAAGTTATGATAAAATAGCAGCCCTTCCATGGCACTTTTTATGAGCTAAGTGTTCTAAGTGCTTTCCACTGGTTGGCTCCTTTAATCCTTACAGCATTCCTATTAGGTATGCACAGCCACAGTATAGTACTACCATTTCACAGATGACGAAACTAAGGTACGCAAAGGTAATGTGCCCCCAGTCACACCGCTGTAAAGCAGCTAGGCTGGGATCTGAACTCAGACAGCCTGGCTTCAGAGTTTATAGTCTATGATGTTCCACATTCCCCACAGTTGAGGGCAAAATGCTCTGCCATTTCCTCACCAGGTTAATACATCACACACTCATTTTTCAATTACATTAATGGGGTTTCTTACCCGGGATCCATACTGTGGGTGGCAGCAACAGGGAACGTGGGAGAGAGGTCTTAGTCCTGGGTAAGTCTCTCTCCATAATAAACAGAGACCAGAATAAACTTACTCGATCTGGTACTCCCTTCCCTACTCATCAGTGTGTGAAGATGTGTTGTGTGATCAGAGATTATCATCAGGCACATACTGGAGGCAGCACACTAGAAAAGCATATTTGCAAGCAGAAGAAACGAAGTTCAAATCCCTGCTCTACATTTCAGTCGTTCTGAGCCTGTGGGAAGTCACCTGACCTTCCTGGCATTCATCTCCCATCTTGGGAATATTAAGAGTAATTATCTCATTGTTGGGAGCACTGAATAAGGCATATTCATAGACACTCATTCCTAATGTTTCCGGTCTTCCATTGTTTTGTCAGTGAAACCAAGCTTTGGCAGCTGCTAGTGGAGGATGACATCCAGGGCAGTTTCTGTGCAACCACAGATTAGGGAGTTCAGCTTAAGGCAGGCACACAACTGCCTTTTTTTGTTTGTTTGTTTTATTTGTTATTTTTCTTGGCCCTCTTTTATTGGTCTTTCATTTATTTATTTTCATCTATCTTCGTTCCCTGACCTGTGTGGGCCTCCTGTGGCACTGGCCTCTCCTGTCACAGAGTGATGGCTCTGGGTGCATGTGCTCCAGAGCACTGGCTCGTAATTGGACACACCAGTCCAGCTGCTCCACGGCCTGTGGGATCTTCCCAGGCCAGGGATTGAACTGGTGGCCCCTGCACTGCAAGGTAGACTCTTTACCCACTGGACCACTGGGGAAGTCCACAGGACTGCCTTTTAGTGAAAGTGTGCTAACAAATGAACAGCTGTATCCCCAGGCCCGGCCAGCTTCCTCCCATGCACTCTGCAGATTCTGGATAAGAACGTGTAGGTTTTTAATAAGAATCAAAAGTAATTCACTTACAATATCATCTAGTTGTAGACAGACAGGATCCTCGTCTCTCCCAAACCTGAGAACCAGCACCTTCTCTGCAGTACTTTTTATGGCTTGGTCTACTTCTTTTTTGCTACTCAGCTTGGGTAACAGGAAGCTCATTTTGAAATAATCCAATTATCAATCCTCACTGTTGGTCCTGAAAGTTGCAATGTTTAAAGGCTGGTTAAGTGCGTAAGTCCTAACTTTAAAACTCTTTACTTTTGGAGCAGTCAACGGACACACACACACACACACACACACACACACACACACTTCTACCCACCATGAAAAAAGTTTCACACAACATAGTAACAAAAAAGTGAAAACAATACACTAAATACACAAACTGGTGACACAGTAAGCCCACCAGTTATACAGAAATAACATACAAAGGTATATTGTAAAAAAGTTTCCCTCTGTCTCCCCTAAGAGGGTTTGGGTGCCAGTGCCCTGCTAAGTAGGTATCAAGTAGTAACTTTCATTAGTTTCTCAAGTATCTTTCAGAGTTTTGTTATGTATTCACAAGAAAATACGTGTTCCAACGCTTTCTCCCTTTTTCACACAAAAGACAGTGTATTCTATCAGTCGGTTCCAGCAGGAAACGGATCACATCTTCAATTTCAGCCTTTCTGATGGAGATGTAGTGCCATCTTGTGGTATTATTTTTGTGTGATTGGTTTTTGTATTACCAGGCTTTTCGATTTCAGCCTTTCTCATGTAGACACATCTTCAAATTCGGTAATTTGAAGACTTTTACAGAGGCAGACTAGAGGAAAACAAGAGGGGTGGGGTGCAAAACCCTAGAGCACCAGGGCGGGGCGCTGTTCTCACCTTGGGAGCGGTTACCAGAACTGTGTGGCTGACGCTGCTCGAAGGAGGGCTGCCGTAAACGGAGCCAGCCTGCCATTCAGGGGTGCAGCTGCTCTTCTCCGGCCCTCTAATGTTAACACTAGTGCCCCCACTGACTGATTCCAACGGCAACCAAGAGGGCAGGGGAGCCACAGAGGCAAACAAGCCTCCTTGTCCCAGAGCGGACAAGACAAAGAGGAAGAGTGGATCTGGAGGGGTAAACGACAGACATCCAGCACACCTATTTCACTCACTCTTCTGCACTTCACCTCACACCTGAAGATCTTCCCATAGTTCTGTGTATGGCTTGGTCTACTTCTTTTTTGCTACTCAGCTTGGGTAACAGGAAGCTCATTTTGAAATAATCCAATTATCAATCCTCACTGTTGGTCCTGAAAGTTGCAATGTTTAAAGGCTGGTTAAGTGCGTAAGTCCTAACTTTAAAACTCTTTACTTTT
The DNA here is from genome assembly GCA_022376925.1 of Tragulus kanchil. Lineage (NCBI taxonomy): Eukaryota > Metazoa > Chordata > Mammalia > Artiodactyla > Tragulidae > Tragulus > Tragulus kanchil. The sequence continues at coordinate 166,504,475 of JAIOJX010000031.1, read as the reverse complement.
GGAGCAGTCAACGGACACACACACACACACACACACACACACACACACTTCTACCCACCATGAAAAAAGTTTCACACAACATAGTAACAAAAAAGTGAAAACAATACACTAAATACACAAACTGGTGACACAGTAAGCCCACCAGTTATACAGAAATAACATACAAAGGTATATTGTAAAAAAGTTTCCCTCTGTCTCCCCTAAGAGGGTTTGGGTGCCAGTGCCCTGCTAAGTAGGTATCAAGTAGTAACTTTCATTAGTTTCTCAAGTATCTTTCAGAGTTTTGTTATGTATTCACAAGAAAATACGTGTTCCAACGCTTTCTCCCTTTTTCACACAAAAGACAGTGTATTCTATCAGTCGGTTCCAGCAGGAAACGGATCACATCTTCAATTTCAGCCTTTCTGATGGAGATGTAGTGCCATCTTGTGGTATTATTTTTGTGTGATTGGTTTTTGTATTACCAGGCTTTTCGATTTCAGCCTTTCTCATGTAGACACATCTTCAAATTCGGTAATTTGAAGACTTTTACAGAGGCAGACTAGAGGAAAACAAGAGGGGTGGGGTGCAAAACCCTAGAGCACCAGGGCGGGGCGCTGTTCTCACCTTGGGAGCGGTTACCAGAACTGTGTGGCTGACGCTGCTCGAAGGAGGGCTGCCGTAAACGGAGCCAGCCTGCCATTCAGGGGTGCAGCTGCTCTTCTCCGGCCCTCTAATGTTAACACTAGTGCCCCCACTGACTGATTCCAACGGCAACCAAGAGGGCAGGGGAGCCACAGAGGCAAACAAGCCTCCTTGTCCCAGAGCGGACAAGACAAAGAGGAAGAGTGGATCTGGAGGGGTAAACGACAGACATCCAGCACACCTATTTCACTCACTCTTCTGCACTTCACCTCACACCTGAAGATCTTCCCATAGTTCTGTGTAGGAAAATCACACATTTCTTGTCACAGGGCCATACTATTTTCTACATGTGCCATCACATCATTTTAAACAGTCTTTTTATTTTTTTTAATTAGGTCACATATTTTTATTTATTTATTTATTCTCATCCATCTTTGTTTTTTGGCCTGTGTGGGCCTCCCATTGCAGTGGCCTCTTTCATTGCAGAGCACTGGCTCTGGGTGCATGCACTCCAGAGCACTGGCTTGTAATTGGATACACGGACCCAGCTGCTCCGCGGCATGTGGGATCTTCTGGGGCCAAGAACTGGTGCCCCTTGCACTGCAAGGCAGACTCTTTACCTACTGGACCACCAGGGAAACCCTTAAATAGTCTTTTATTGATGGACATTTGTATTACCATGAATCCCGGCTTAAAGATTCTTGGTGTATGTCTTACTGAGTGTACCTCATTACATGCAAACAGATCTATTAAGAGTGTGTAAAAACTACACACACCCACAAAACAGATAGTAAAATACTGAGATAGCAGGGGTCTCTCTTTTTCAGAGTAGTTCACTCAGTTACATTTTTAGTCACAAAAAAAGGACCAGAATCTATGCTACCAAGTTCCTAGTCCAGTATTCCTTCTACTACAATAAGTCCTATTTTTATGATTGAGAAACTCTTTGATCAAGGAGCTCTATTTTTGATCTATCCACAAGAGACTCCATTGAGATATTTGATATTTCACATTCAGTCCCAGAGGCGTCTCATGCAATGAAAAGAGAAGATTTCTTTCTCTTTTTTTTTGGTGACAAGTTACATTTTAACATATGAATTAGTAAAAACCCATATAGGAAATGAAATTGTTTCAGTAATAGGTCACACTTTAAATAGGGACGATGACCGCCAGAATGGACTTCATCAAATTGGAGTTGCAGAACAAATTACTGACGAAAGGGAAAGTAAAATAGAAGATGGATCTGTCCTACCACTAGAATTCAATATGCTACTGATAGGAGGAAGTGGTGGGAGAACAAAGTTGTCCCTAGGGAGTGGGAGGTAAGCCTGTGAGAGGGTGGGAAGAGGACAGCAAAACTGAGACCACACCTAAGTAAAGTCCAGAGCAAAGGATACACAGAAAAGTCAAAGAAGAGAAGTCAAACGTGGACAAATACATTTGCAAAGTTAAGCTTTACCTGAAAGCTAACGAAAGCAAATTACAAGAGCTATCTTTTAATTACTTTGGTAAAGATTAAAAGATAACGGCAAAGGGCTTCCCTGGTGGTCCAGTGGGTACAGAGTTCGCCTTGCAGTGTAGGGGGCACTGGTTTGATCCCTGGCCTGGGAAGATCCCAAGTGTGTCCAATTACCAGCCAGTGCGCTCCAGAGCCGGTGCTCTGCAATGAGAGGCCACTGCGATGGGAGGCCCACACACGCTTAAGAATAAAGATAGATGAAAAATAAATGAAGACTTAGAGGCAAAAAAACAATAATAATAAAAAGAAAAAAAAAAGATAACAGCAAGAGTGTGAGTGAAGGGGCAGGCATTCAGTCCCTGCTGGAATGTAGAGAAGCAAAACTTTTCTAGAAAGAAACTTTAAATACTCTTGGACCAACCATTCCAATTCTGAGTAAATAAATCGACATGAGCGCCAAGATTTTGTACAGATATTTGTCACAAAAAGGACCAGAATCTTTCCTACCAAGTTCCTAGTCCAGTATTCCTTCTACTACAATAAGTCCTATTTTTATGATTGAGAAACTCTTTGATCAAGGAGCTCTATTTTTGATCTATCCACAAGAGACTCCATTGAGATATTTGATATTTCACATTCAGTCCCAGAGGCGTCTCATGCAATGAAAAGAGAAGATTTCTTTCTCTTTTTTTTTGGTGACAAGTTACATTTTAACATATGAATTAGTAAAAACCCATATAGGAAATGAAATTGTTTCAGTAATAGGTCACACTTTAAATAGGGACGATGACCGCCAGAATGGACTTCATCAAATTGGAGTTGCAGAACAAATTACTGACGAAAGGGAAAGTAAAATAGAAGATGGATCTGTCCTACCACTAGAATTCAATATGCTACTGATAGGAGGAAGTGGTGGGAGAACAAAGTTGTCCCTAGGGAGTGGGAGGTAAGCCTGTGAGAGGGTGGGAAGAGGACAGCAAAACTGAGACCACACCTAAGTAAAGTCCAGAGCAAAGGATACACAGAAAAGTCAAAGAAGAGAAGTCAAACGTGGACAAATACATTTGCAAAGTTAAGCTTTACCTGAAAGCTAACGAAAGCAAATTACAAGAGCTATCTTTTAATTACTTTGGTAAAGATTAAAAGATAACGGCAAAGGGCTTCCCTGGTGGTCCAGTGGGTACAGAGTTCGCCTTGCAGTGTAGGGGGCACTGGTTTGATCCCTGGCCTGGGAAGATCCCAAGTGTGTCCAATTACCAGCCAGTGCGCTCCAGAGCCGGTGCTCTGCAATGAGAGGCCACTGCGATGGGAGGCCCACACACGCTTAAGAATAAAGATAGATGAAAAATAAATGAAGACTTAGAGGCAAAAAAACAATAATAATAAAAAGAAAAAAAAAAGATAACAGCAAGAGTGTGAGTGAAGGGGCAGGCATTCAGTCCCTGCTGGAATGTAGAGAAGCAAAACTTTTCTAGAAAGAAACTTTAAATACTCTTGGACCAACCATTCCAATTCTGAGTAAATAAATCGACATGAGCGCCAAGATTTGTGTACAGATATTTGTCACACATATAACGGTGAAAAACTGGAAACAGCTTAAACAACTATCAATAGAGGGCAAAGGAAATAAACAATAGTATAACTCTGTGACATTCTAGCACATTGTCATTATATACTGTTAGAAATAAAAATGGTTAGTTATACAAATTTAACTGTCAGAAAAATCTACATGGTAAAGAAAAAACTATAAAACAGTAGTATATAAAGTCTGCTCCCACTTTTGTACAAAACCTAATTATAATACGTATGTACATGCTTATATATAAAAATAACTAGACACGAATTTCCCCAAACTCCGTCAGAAGTTCTCTCTGCATGTGAACAGACGAGTGACTTCTACCTAATACTGAGGTGCGCGTCTTTATTTGCCCCCTATATTCGAAATACATTATTTTTAATGATGCCTGTTGTGGGCTACTTCTGGGCCACAACTGCCGGGGAAAACGATACTCACTTGTACAAGTCACCTCTCCTTCTTTGACTTCAGGGCGGTGGACAACCCGGAACCTTTCTCCAAAGAGCCACTCTTATTTTCTGCCCCCAACCACGACTGCCACCCCAAACCAAAGTAACCCGGAGCTGTTGCCTGGCAACTCTCGGCCGACCACCTGAGGGGACGAAAACGAAAAAAGAAAACGCACCGGCGCAGTAATTAACGCGCGCTCAAAAATCCAATCAGCAGAAGAGGTTATTCTAGTCACCGCCCAACTTCCGGCATTCACCGGAAGCCCTAAGTCCTTATTAAACATGACGGGCGTCTCTACTTCTCCCTCCCACGCCCCACTAAGAGGCGGGGCCTCACCTTTTAGACTAAGCTTGATTGGTCACCGGGGGACTCGGAAGGGTCTCAGGTCAGAGCCACAGAGAAAGACAGCCTTGCCTTGCGAGTGTGATCGCGGTCCGTGTCGCCCTAGGAACGGGCGTTTTCACGGCTGCTCTCGATGGTATCTTAGGACGGATAGAAGGGGCCGCGCAAAGTATTATGGGACAATAATGGCCGCTTTCATGTTGCGGCTTTCTAAATCTGTGAAAAAAAGCTTAAACAACTATCTGATTAAATAAATCGACATGAGCGCCAAGATTTGTGTACAGATATTTGTCACACATATAACGGTGAAAAACTGGAAACAGCTTAAACAACTATCAATAGAGGGCAAAGGAAATAAACAATAGTATAACTCTGTGACATTCTAGCACATTGTCATTATATACTGTTAGAAATAAAAATGGTTAGTTATACAAATTTAACTGTCAGAAAAATCTACATGGTAAAGAAAAAACTATAAAACAGTAGTATATAAAGTCTGCTCCCACTTTTGTACAAAACCTAATTATAATACGTATGTACATGCTTATATATAAAAATAACTAGACACGAATTTCCCCAAACTCCGTCAGAAGTTCTCTCTGCATGTGAACAGACGAGTGACTTCTACCTAATACTGAGGTGCGCGTCTTTATTTGCCCCCTATATTCGAAATACATTATTTTTAATGATGCCTGTTGTGGGCTACTTCTGGGCCACAACTGCCGGGGAAAACGATACTCACTTGTACAAGTCACCTCTCCTTCTTTGACTTCAGGGCGGTGGACAACCCGGAACCTTTCTCCAAAGAGCCACTCTTATTTTCTGCCCCCAACCACGACTGCCACCCCAAACCAAAGTAACCCGGAGCTGTTGCCTGGCAACTCTCGGCCGACCACCTGAGGGGACGAAAACGAAAAAAGAAAACGCACCGGCGCAGTAATTAACGCGCGCTCAAAAATCCAATCAGCAGAAGAGGTTATTCTAGTCACCGCCCAACTTCCGGCATTCACCGGAAGCCCTAAGTCCTTATTAAACATGACGGGCGTCTCTACTTCTCCCTCCCACGCCCCACTAAGAGGCGGGGCCTCACCTTTTAGACTAAGCTTGATTGGTCACCGGGGGACTCGGAAGGGTCTCAGGTCAGAGCCACAGAGAAAGACAGCCTTGCCTTGCGAGTGTGATCGCGGTCCGTGTCGCCCTAGGAACGGGCGTTTTCACGGCTGCTCTCGATGGTATCTTAGGACGGATAGAAGGGGCCGCGCAAAGTATTATGGGACAATAATGGCCGCTTTCATGTTGCGGATTTTTGCTTTCTAAGGCGATCTGAGCGAGGAGTGGCTGCACCAGTGCCGCAGTATCCAGGACAGAAGTTCCCGAGAGTCAGGCTTGGTGTGGTGAGTGTCCTTTTTTCCTTTCTGATCTTTTCTTCGCCAATCCTGGCCGCTCCAAGCGGCGGATCTCGGCCCCTCGCTTAAGTTCGGGCCCTGATTTGGAAAATCTTGTCCCTGTCACCCAGCTTGCCTTACTCACTGTGGCAGTGCTGCGCAGGTTCTTCCAGCTCCGGCCTTCCTCCTTCTCAGGTCAGATCCTGCACACTGGCGCGGCCTCTCAGACATCTAGGGATGCTGGCCGAGAGGGTCACCCTGCCCACGTCCTTAGACCTCGTTGTTAGCCCACTCCCAGACAGACACCGACCCCAGCAGAACTCTGTTTCTCTTCGTTTTCTGTCACAGTGGTATCTCTAACCAGGCGACATCTTTTAATACAGTGTTAGCTCCCAAAAGGTTGGGATTTGTGTTTTGGGCTCTTAGAGAATGCCCAGAACAGCGATTGGCTCACGGAATACACTCAGTAATTGAATGAACGTATGCAGTCTCTTTCTTCATTATTTTTCTTGTACCTCTTGTGGCTTCTTTGCCATTAATCCTTCTTCACAAGCCAACACTTCTTGTTCTTCAAAGCCGCTAGTTGCCCTATTTGTCAGAGTCCTTCTCCTGTGCTGCTGGCACCTTTCCTGTCTGTAGAAATTTCTGGCTCCCTATTTCCTTTAATCAGTTTAAACTTTCTTATTCCTCAGATGTTTATTTTACTAGGCACTGGGCATAGCAGTCAACAAGACAGACGAGATTCTCCTGCATAAAACGGCATTCTAGGGGTTTATTTTCTAGTTCAGACTACTGAGCAGAGCAGGTGCATCCTACCTTCCCATGTAGATTTCCTCCCCTGAAGACACATGTCACCAAGAGTTAGCTTTCCCTTTTCTACATGATGGCACTTTCCAAAATGCAACTCTTGTTTCTGTGTCCATACTATGTGTTCAGTCTGTTTGGTGATATTTTTCTATAGAGTTGTGCATGTTGATTAGAGCTAGGTGAAACATTCTGGATTCTGTTGGTTCCCGTGACAGTTCTTTGGTTCAGTGACTTGCTGGAATGAGGGAACTTATTCCAGCACTCAGAATGAGATATGTTAATAAGCAGATGGTGTGTAGTGGGAAGTAAAGAGGAATTTGTTATGAGTGCCAGGAAATCTTACAGTCGCCTAAATACTTTTCAGAAACACCACTTCCTAGCCTGGTGATTCTCATTAAATTTTTTTGGTGAACTTGAACGGTTGTTAAACAGATCTCTACTGCTGTGAGGTAATTCTTTTCTACAAAACACAGCTGGTCCAAAAAACTCATTAAAGAATAGATCACATGGATGGTAGCCTTTTACCTCAAAGACTTGACTCTCCCTGTAGTTTAAAGGAGCAAGAGAGTAGGAGGAGCTTGTATGAAAAAGTGGTCAGGGACCCAAGTGAGTACAGCAAGTGAAATAATGTAACAGTTACGTTTATGTAACTCTTTATGGTTCCAGAGTGAGTGCTTTTACATATACTTTCTTGTTTGGTTCTCACAATGACTCCATGGATTAGAGACGGAGCAAAAAGTACTTCCATTTTGTATATAGGGTTGTGTGGCCTTGGTGTATCTTTGCACGGCTTGGAAACTGCATAGATAGAAATTATGCCTAACCAAAGATTAAGATAATAACTATTTGCTTGTGATTATACAGGCAGAAAATGTTGAGAGCCTGGTTTCTAGGCTCCTGAGATTTCTGACTTCAGTTCTAGTGGTGTTTCCACTACACTCCCTGTATAGATGCCATCATGCTCTAGTAAGTGATCTTAGGTCCTTTCTTGACTGGACGATACCTTCTTGGATCTTGGTGTGTGTGTGTTTATCTGTTTCTGACGTGTGTTAGGGCAGAAGTAGAAAGATCTACAAGGATTAAGATTGTCAATAAGTTGATGGACAGTTCTTGCTAAGAGGTAACTAAAGCAGTTCCCATCTTGAGGGAGAGGTTAGCCCCCCAGATATCCATGGGAAGTACAGTTATTCTGGGATGTGGGTGTTTATCTTGACGTGGTTACTTGTTTCTGTGTCCATACTATGTGTTCAGTCTGTTTGGTGATATTTTTCTATAGAGTTGTGCATGTTGATTAGAGCTAGGTGAAACATTCTGGATTCTGTTGGTTCCCGTGACAGTTCTTTGGTTCAGTGACTTGCTGGAATGAGGGAACTTATTCCAGCACTCAGAATGAGATATGTTAATAAGCAGATGGTGTGTAGTGGGAAGTAAAGAGGAATTTGTTATGAGTGCCAGGAAATCTTACAGTCGCCTAAATACTTTTCAGAAACACCACTTCCTAGCCTGGTGATTCTCATTAAATTTTTTTGGTGAACTTGAACGGTTGTTAAACAGATCTCTACTGCTGTGAGGTAATTCTTTTCTACAAAACACAGCTGGTCCAAAAAACTCATTAAAGAATAGATCACATGGATGGTAGCCTTTTACCTCAAAGACTTGACTCTCCCTGTAGTTTAAAGGAGCAAGAGAGTAGGAGGAGCTTGTATGAAAAAGTGGTCAGGGACCCAAGTGAGTACAGCAAGTGAAATAATGTAACAGTTACGTTTATGTAACTCTTTATGGTTCCAGAGTGAGTGCTTTTACATATACTTTCTTGTTTGGTTCTCACAATGACTCCATGGATTAGAGACGGAGCAAAAAGTACTTCCATTTTGTATATAGGGTTGTGTGGCCTTGGTGTATCTTTGCACGGCTTGGAAACTGCATAGATAGAAATTATGCCTAACCAAAGATTAAGATAATAACTATTTGCTTGTGATTATACAGGCAGAAAATGTTGAGAGCCTGGTTTCTAGGCTCCTGAGATTTCTGACTTCAGTTCTAGTGGTGTTTCCACTACACTCCCTGTATAGATGCCATCATGCTCTAGTAAGTGATCTTAGGTCCTTTCTTGACTGGACGATACCTTCTTGGATCTTGGTGTGTGTGTGTTTATCTGTTTCTGACGTGTGTTAGGGCAGAAGTAGAAAGATCTACAAGGATTAAGATTGTCAATAAGTTGATGGACAGTTCTTGCTAAGAGGTAACTAAAGCAGTTCCCATCTTGAGGGAGAGGTTAGCCCCCCAGATATCCATGGGAAGTACAGTTATTCTGGGATGTAGCAGAGCCAAGCCTTTTCCCTTCTTATGTCTGATACCAAATGGTTTCTTTTCCTTGAAGAGAAATCCTAGAACCTGTCATGGAGGACAGCAGCGAGGATGCCTCAATCCATCGATTGGAAGGCACTGATGTGGACTCTCAGGTTGGTGGTCTTATTTTAAAGACCAAAAGTGCAGCTAGTGAGCAGCATGTCTTCAAGGCCCCTGCACCCCGCCCTTCCTTGCTGGGACTGGACTTGTTGGCTTCCCTGAAAAGAAAGGAGAGAGAGGAGAAGGATGATGGCGAGGACAAGAAAAAGTCTAGAGTCTCTTCCTACAAGGACTGGGAAGAGAGCAAGGATGACCAGAAGGATGCTGAGGAGGAAGGTAGTGACCAGGCTGGCCGAAGCAGCCGAAAAGACAGGTAAAAGCCTTTGGGTGGATTTCGGGGCTCCCCCTGGTGGTCCAGTGGGTAAGGACACCGCCTTGCAGTGCAAGGGGCGCCGGTTCAATCCCTGGCCTGGAAGGATCCCACGTGCCGCGGAGCGGCTGGACTGATGTGTCCAATTACCGAGCCTGAGCTCTGGAGAGCATGCGCTCAGAGCCGGTGCTGTGCAGCGACAGACGCCACCGCGATGGGAGGCCCACAGGAGCCAAAGAACAAAGACGGATGAAGATAGAGAAATGAAAGACCAATAGAAGTGGCCCGCCCGCTCCCCTCCCTCCCCAACTCAACCCCTGCCCAAAAATTTAAAAAAAAAAAAAAAAAAAAGCTTTGGGGTGGATTTCACCAGAGGAGCTTCAAAGAGAGGCCAGAAAATAACATCTCATGTTGATCTCCAAGTATTCTTGTTGGACGTTTAGGACTTTGTGATATTTCCATGATGCCATAACATTGAGGGTAGGTAGAAATTGGCATTTCCTTCAGATACAGGAAAACTGTTAAAGGCAACTAAAGAGTAGATGCTGGGGGTTAGAAGTGCCTATGGCTGTTGTCATATGCAAGCCTGCCGTACTAGGGAGATAAAGTGGAAGAGACCAGGTTGCTTGTTTGGCATGGCCACAGGTTTGGGGCAGGTTTTTGTCTTGGGCTGAGCTGGTTTTCTTCACCAGCTGCCTTCCCTGTTGCAGACATTACCGATCAGCCCGGGTGGAAACGCCATCCCATCCTGGTGGTGTGAGTGAAGAGTTCTGGGAACGCAGTCGGCAGAGAGAGCGGGAGCGGCGGGAGCATGGTGTCTACGCCTCATCCAAAGAAGAAAAGGATCGGAAGAAGGAGAGGTCGCGGGATCGAGACGGTGACCGCAAGAGAGACAGAGGTAAACTGCCCAGCAGAGTTCCTAGTATCTGCTAAGCACCCAATTAACATGTTGGCCTTTTTCCCGTCACGGGTGTTTTTAATAATGCCCGTTAATTAGGGAGTTCCATTTGCATACTGTCATCCTGGTTGGTTTTCGGTATTTGAGTCTGTTGATGTTGGGAGTAGCGGGCAGTTTAAGAAAAGAGCTGTTACTTGCAACAGCTACTTTGCTTGAGTGTGTGGTTCTTGTTTTATCATGAAAATTGGTGCTGAAGGTGATAATGGGTAATATGTTTGAGAAACCAGTTGACTGTTGTGTTGGTGAGAGAGAAAGGACAGTGCTGTGGAGCACAGCTAGATATAAAGTCCATCGCTGGCTTTCCTCAGTATTGTGTGAATTCTGTAGACTTGTTAACTACTGAGTAGCTATTCAAGAATAGACTTGTAACTATTTTTTTTTTTTTTTTTTGCATTTTTTCAGGAAAAATAACTGTTACTTTGAGTTAGAAACTTTGTATCGGTAACTCATTTTTGCCTTTGAAAGAATGGGGATATGTGAGTTTCAGGAGCCCTTGGATCCCTATTAGAGCAGTGAGGTTGCTCCTGTGAGTGAGTGAGGAGGCCTGTCCTTTCTCTAGGATGAAGACGGGTGGAAGTTAGGACGGGCACCTATTTTCTAAGCTCTGCCGGTGACTCCTGACAGATGAGCGGGACAGAAGTAGGCACAGCAGCCGATCCGAGCGAGATGGAGGGTCAGGCAGCGGAAATGACCCCCAAAAGCCTAAAGGTAGATGCTGGGGGTTAGAAGTGCCTATGGCTGTTGTCATATGCAAGCCTGCCGTACTAGGGAGATAAAGTGGAAGAGACCAGGTTGCTTGTTTGGCATGGCCACAGGTTTGGGGCAGGTTTTTGTCTTGGGCTGAGCTGGTTTTCTTCACCAGCTGCCTTCCCTGTTGCAGACATTACCGATCAGCCCGGGTGGAAACGCCATCCCATCCTGGTGGTGTGAGTGAAGAGTTCTGGGAACGCAGTCGGCAGAGAGAGCGGGAGCGGCGGGAGCATGGTGTCTACGCCTCATCCAAAGAAGAAAAGGATCGGAAGAAGGAGAGGTCGCGGGATCGAGACGGTGACCGCAAGAGAGACAGAGGTAAACTGCCCAGCAGAGTTCCTAGTATCTGCTAAGCACCCAATTAACATGTTGGCCTTTTTCCCGTCACGGGTGTTTTTAATAATGCCCGTTAATTAGGGAGTTCCATTTGCATACTGTCATCCTGGTTGGTTTTCGGTATTTGAGTCTGTTGATGTTGGGAGTAGCGGGCAGTTTAAGAAAAGAGCTGTTACTTGCAACAGCTACTTTGCTTGAGTGTGTGGTTCTTGTTTTATCATGAAAATTGGTGCTGAAGGTGATAATGGGTAATATGTTTGAGAAACCAGTTGACTGTTGTGTTGGTGAGAGAGAAAGGACAGTGCTGTGGAGCACAGCTAGATATAAAGTCCATCGCTGGCTTTCCTCAGTATTGTGTGAATTCTGTAGACTTGTTAACTACTGAGTAGCTATTCAAGAATAGACTTGTAACTATTTTTTTTTTTTTTTTTTGCATTTTTTCAGGAAAAATAACTGTTACTTTGAGTTAGAAACTTTGTATCGGTAACTCATTTTTGCCTTTGAAAGAATGGGGATATGTGAGTTTCAGGAGCCCTTGGATCCCTATTAGAGCAGTGAGGTTGCTCCTGTGAGTGAGTGAGGAGGCCTGTCCTTTCTCTAGGATGAAGACGGGTGGAAGTTAGGACGGGCACCTATTTTCTAAGCTCTGCCGGTGACTCCTGACAGATGAGCGGGACAGAAGTAGGCACAGCAGCCGATCCGAGCGAGATGGAGGGTCAGAGCGCGGCAGCAGAAGAAATGAACCCGAGAGCCCCCGACACCGGCCTAAAGGTAGTCTGAGCCGTTGCTTGCGGTGGCTTGTGAGAGCCAAGTACATGAGAGGCAGTATAAGTGACTCCCATCCTCAGTGGCTCTGGATCAGGATTCCTGATTTCACCATGAATTTATTAGGATACTGGGGGTTGATTCAGTTGGGAAGGCCATGGACTTCTCTCTACACACTGACGTGTTCACTTAATGTGATTTGCTAGTTTGGTAAGTGGCCAGTTCTCCAAATGGTAGGAAAGAACGGAGAGTTAGGAGTGGGGGTAGGGTGGGGAGTGGAGATAGTGGGCTCGGGTAGGGGCAGAGGAAGGATTCATCACAAAGAAATATGTATATTCAGGAGAGATATGTTTATACACACACATTGGATATTTCTTTAAATGTTATAAACACAGATGAAACCTGAACCATTATGATTCAGATATCTTTGAAAGCGGTCAAACCCATCACATCCATTGCAAACAGAGGCAAAGTAAATTTGGTGAAACGATTTTCCCCTAACAGCTCTAGTGCCACATGTGGGTTAAATTAGACACTTACCTTAACGTCTCTCGTGGGCCAGATGCAGCCACCCCTTCACGGTCTACCTGGGAGGAGGAGGACGGTGGCTCCGGCTCCTCGAGGCGCTCACAGTGGGAATCGCCCTCTCCCACGCCTTCCTATCGGGATTCCGAGCGGAGTCATCGGCCGTCTAGTCGAGACAGGGACAGGTGATGCTGTGTGCGCGCAATTGGGGCTGGGTGGGCGGACGGTGGCTGGGAACATGTCTCAGTCCAGTGACTATTATTTAGGAGGCTGCTTATACTGTTTCCCAGGTCTGTGAGGAGCCGGTACTCCGACGACACCCCTCTGCCCACCCCGTCCTACAAATACAACGAGTGGGCCGATGACCGAAGACACCTGGGCTCCACCCCACGTCTGTCCAGGGGCCGAGGTAAGGCGGGGCGGAAGCGGGAGGGAGGAACGCAGGGCCGCTCCTCCCGGTAGGACTGGCCTCTGTGAGGCCACGAGGACAAGCTGGGGCCGGGCACGCTGACCCGCTGCGTGTTCCCCCACAGGGAGACGCGAGGACGGCGAAGAAGGAATTTCATTTGACACGGAAGAGGAACGGCAGCAGTGGGAGGACGACCAGCGGGTAAAAACTCCCATCTCGGAGGCACCGAATGAGGGCTGGTGGCCTCCGGTCAGGGGGTGGGTGATGGGAAGTCAGAGCACAAGGGCCATGGGTGACACTCTAGTGGAACCGGACAGTCTCGGGAAGGCCGAGCCATGCTCAGACCCGAAGCCCTGGCGTCCGTCTCTGGGCGCGGGCTCTGGTGAAACTTCTCACCAAACGCAGGTTCGGCCGAACTTCTCCAGCTGTGTGCTGGCGCCACCGTGTGGCAAAGCTAAGAAGTGCCGTCATGGTGGGCTGGGCTGCCCGCGGTGCTTCTCCTGTAGGTGGCTCACCCTCCCGAGGGTTGTTCCCCTGCGCCAGTGGCTGCTTACCCAACATCTCTTCCCCTTCTGGCCCTGTCTTGCTCATATACTTGCTGTGTCCCGTGTTCTCATGCCTCCACCTCTTGCACGGCAGCAAGCTGACCGGGATTGGTACATGATGGACGAGGGATATGACGAGTTCCACAACCCCCTGGCCTACTCCTCCGAGGACTACGTGAGGAGGCGGGAGCAGCATCTGCACAAGCAGAGGCAGAAGCGGATTTCGGCTCAGCGGAGGCAGATCAATGAGGTGAAGCTGCCTGTGGGAGGTGGAGCGGACTGGGCCGGAGAAGCTGCAGGTCGCGGCCCCTGCCAACAGCACAGCTCACCTGCCTGCGGCTGAAGTCCCAGATGGAGCAATACCTCTGGAAGCAGAGGAGTGGGCGGGGAACTTTTCAGTAGCATGAGAAACAGCCCAAATCCTGACTGCTCTCTTTGGCAGGGCTTCCTGGAGGGCTGCTGTTGATGGGAGCTGGGAGGGTGGGCCTGGCTCTTGTCCTTTGTGTCTCTGAGTGGGGGCCGAGGGTCGTCCCTCTGTGTGTCTCTGAGGGGTTCTGGTTTAGACATAAAAGGTGGCTTCTAGGAAAAAGCACTGCAGGTGATTTGGGTTCAGCGACTCTTCTGTCTGAGGAGCTGCAGGGTCAGAGTGCCCATGACATCTCTGCGGCCCCCATGGCCCTTCTTTCAGGACCTGCTGTGTGGCCTCGCCTGGGCCCTTTCAGGACAACCTCACGGTTGCAGTCTGAACACGGCCGCCTTCGTTTGTGTCGTCACAGGATAACGAGCGCTGGGAGACCAACCGCATGCTCACCAGCGGGGTGGTACACCGGCTGGAGGTGGATGAGGACTTTGAGGAGGACAGCGCGGCCAAGGTGCATCTGATGGTGCATAACTTGGTGCCTCCCTTTCTCGATGGGCGCATCGTCTTCACCAAGCAGGTGAGGGTCCTCTGTGGTCAGAAGAGCACTCAGAGAAACCCAGAGTGGAAGAAGAACAGAGAATGGAAAGGCCAGGAAAAGGCCTCAGCTTGATGGGGCTAGGGCAGGGTAGGTTTACCAGGGCTGGTCGAAGTGCTCCTTCGTGTCGATCTTAACGATCAGTGTGGAATTTCTCCTTCTTCCTCAACCTCCTGCAGCCAGAGCCCGTGATTCCAGTCAAGGACGCCACCTCTGACCTGGCCATCATTGCTCGCAAAGGCAGTCAGACGGTGCGGAAACACAGGGAGCAGAAGGAACGCAAAAAGGTTGGTTTCTTGTTATCTGGGACCTGAGAGTCTCTGCGTGGGTTGGATTTTTGTTTGTTTTGTCTTCTGTTTAAAGACCACATTGCATCTCATAGGTGCAGTTCTTGTTGGCAGTTAGAGGAAACCCACAGAGCAGGCGTCAGCCCCAGGGGGAGGCACTGCGTTCCTCCTTCAGGGATCATCCCTCCTTAGCTGGTGCAGGGATGGGTATCAGGAGCTTCAGGGAGAAGAGGGGAAGGCCCGGCTCCGTGCCCCCGTGCCCACGGGAACTTACTGCTGCTGGAGGAAGCCTGTTGTCAAACAAGATTGATCTTCATCCAGGATGGTGCTGACTGACTTTTTGTGTCTTTTTCAGGCTCAGCACAAACACTGGGAACTGGCTGGAACCAAACTGGGAGACATAATGGGTGTCAAAAAAGAAGAAGAACCGGATAAACCTCTGACCGAGGACGGGAAGGTGGACTACAGGTAGGAGACTTGCCACGGCCGGAGCCTCTGAAGACGGGCCTCAAGGGGACCGATACGGCATTTCACTCCTGAGTTGGAGTCTGTGGTTCCCTCCTCCTGGTCTGTCTTCTGCTTTGCTGAGATAATATCCCTACTGCCTACACTGCCGCTGTAGGCGCTTCCTCGGTGCCAAGCAGCGCCACAGGCCTCGCAGATATTTGGGCTTGAATTCTCATGGCAGTCCTGCGGGACAGGTGTAATCAATCCCATTTTTCACCTGAGAAGGATGTGGCCCGGGGAAATTAAGTAACTTGTTTGAGGTTGCCTAGCTGGTAAATGGTGGAGTAAAGATCACACCCAGATGGTCTAGCTTCAGAAGCCACACTCTTAGCCACTCTGCTAGAGAGTCTTTTAAATGTTTGGTGTGGAAAAATATGCTTTGCTCCCTTAGATTTTAGTCTTGGGGAGAACTACTTTATTTTTCCTTTTTTATTAATTTTCTCTTTTTTTTTCAGTTTTGTTTTGGCCTCTTCTTATTGGTTATTTATTTATTTATTTTCATTCATCTTTATTGTTTGGCCTGTGTGGGCCTCGCATTGCAGTGGCCTCTCTCGGTGCAGAGCACTGGCTCTGGGCGCCTGCACTCTAGAGCGCTGGCTCGTAATTGGACACACCGGTCCAGCTGCTCCACGGCACGTGGGATCTTTCCGGGCCAGGGATTGACCCAGTGCCCCCTTCGGTGCAAGGCAGACTCTTTACCCACTGGACCACTAGGGAAGCCTGGGGATAAGTGTTTTTAACAGAAATTTGAAAATAGAAAGGGGCTGTCTTTTCAGGTAGAGATTCCCCATTCATAGAGGTGTTTAAGCAGATGTTGGATGACTGCTTGTTGGGCCTTCCTCATTGTATAGGTCGCTAAACTCAGATGTCCCTTCTAAAGCTCATCCTTTGAATGCTCTAGTCCTGCTGAACTGTTGTCTGAGTTAAGAACTCTCTGTACCCCTGTGGGAAACAAGAAGTTGGTGCTCTTGGTCAGCCTTGTTAGTCTCTAGTTACTTTAATCCTATAGAAACAGGAAGCTGACAGAACACAGGCTTGATCTGATGGAGGAAACGTCTCCTGAGGAAGGGGTGGGTGGAGACTGTAGGTTAACGTCGGTAAGGTGGGACCCATACCTCATGCTCTGCAGCCTGGGGATGAATGTGTGTAGGACCCCCGCGTATTCTCAGTGGAAGCTGTAGGTAACATCAAGTGGGACGGCTGTCACAGTTCTTTGAAACTAATGCCTTACCGATTGTGCTGTCCTGCTGAGAGGTGGGAGGGAGTCTCACCTTCGTCATGACTGGAACTATGACTCCTTTTAGCCCTTTCTGTGTGCTGCTGAGGTTGTCCGGGATTGTTCTGCATAGGGAATGGCCTGTGCATTTCAGCTCCTCAACTGGGTAGACTCTTGAAAGAGAGTCCAAAGGGCAAAGGATTTGCACACTTGCTGATCTGCAGCTCCTCTGAGCCCTCCGTGGGTGTCTGTCCCAGGGGCCTTGAGTAGGTGTTGGATGATGGATGCTCCTGCAACAGTCTGGTGCCTCAGGCTGGAGGGGATGAGCAGCATCTGGCAGCACGTCGCTGCATGTTTGGAGTAGTTCTCACGTCTGGGTGTAGTAAGCAGGGCAGTAACCCAGTAAGAAAGGAAGATGCGGGAGACCAGGCAGGGCGCTTAGAATGCATGCTATATGTTCTTAGGACAGAGCAGAAGTTTGCAGACCACATGAAGAAGAAGAGTGAGGCCAGCAGCGAGTTTGCCAAGAAGAAGTCGATCCTGGAGCAGAGGCAGTACCTGCCCATCTTCGCTGCAGCAGGAACTCCTCACGATCATCAGGTGGCTCCCCCACATTTCAGGACGGGACTGTTTTTCCAGGGAAATCCTTTCTGAGCAAGCACACTCTTGTATAGCTGCAGGTGGGGCTAGGATGCGGCCTTCCCTGCGGGCTGACGCACCTGCATCTTCTCCCCCTTGCAGAGATAACAGCATTGTGATCGTGGTTGGGGAGACAGGGAGTGGTAAGACCACTCAGCTGACCCAGTACTTGCACGAGGATGGCTACACGGACTATGGGATGATCGGGTGCACTCAGCCCCGCCGTGTGGCCGCCATGTCAGTGGCCAAGAGAGTCAGTGAGGAGATGGGGGGAAACCTCGGTGAGGAGGTGAGTGGGCGTGAGCACTGAGGTGTGTGGTTGGTGGACACCCATGGCTTCTGTCCCTTGAGTTGACCTGCTGAGGCCTAGACCCAGCTCGGGGTGTGCTGTGGTGCGCGGGCACCTAAGCCATCTCTTTGGCCTCCAGGTGGGTTATGCCATCCGCTCAAGACTGTGTGCATGTTCCTGCTGAGAGGTGGGAGGGAGTCTCACCTTCGTCATGACTGGAACTATGACTCCTTTTAGCCCTTTCTGTGTGCTGCTGAGGTTGTCCGGGATTGTTCTGCATAGGGAATGGCCTGTGCATTTCAGCTCCTCAACTGGGTAGACTCTTGAAAGAGAGTCCAAAGGGCAAAGGATTTGCACACTTGCTGATCTGCAGCTCCTCTGAGCCCTCCGTGGGTGTCTGTCCCAGGGGCCTTGAGTAGGTGTTGGATGATGGATGCTCCTGCAACAGTCTGGTGCCTCAGGCTGGAGGGGATGAGCAGCATCTGGCAGCACGTCGCTGCATGTTTGGAGTAGTTCTCACGTCTGGGTGTAGTAAGCAGGGCAGTAACCCAGTAAGAAAGGAAGATGCGGGAGACCAGGCAGGGCGCTTAGAATGCATGCTATATGTTCTTAGGACAGAGCAGAAGTTTGCAGACCACATGAAGAAGAAGAGTGAGGCCAGCAGCGAGTTTGCCAAGAAGAAGTCGATCCTGGAGCAGAGGCAGTACCTGCCCATCTTCGCCGTGCAGCAGGAACTCCTCACGATCATCAGGTGGCTCCCCCACATTTCAGGACGGGACTGTTTTTCCAGGGAAATCCTTTCTGAGCAAGCACACTCTTGTATAGCTGCAGGTGGGGCTAGGATGCGGCCTTCCCTGCGGGCTGACGCACCTGCATCTTCTCCCCCTTGCAGAGATAACAGCATTGTGATCGTGGTTGGGGAGACAGGGAGTGGTAAGACCACTCAGCTGACCCAGTACTTGCACGAGGATGGCTACACGGACTATGGGATGATCGGGTGCACTCAGCCCCGCCGTGTGGCCGCCATGTCAGTGGCCAAGAGAGTCAGTGAGGAGATGGGGGGAAACCTCGGTGAGGAGGTGAGTGGGCGTGAGCACTGAGGTGTGTGGTTGGTGGACACCCATGGCTTCTGTCCCTTGAGTTGACCTGCTGAGGCCTAGACCCAGCTCGGGGTGTGCTGTGGTGCGCGGGCACCTAAGCCATCTCTTTGGCCTCCAGGTGGGTTATGCCATCCGCTTCGAAGACTGCACGTCGGAGAGCACCCTGATCAAGTACATGACGGACGGCATCCTCCTGCGAGAGTCCCTGCGGGAAGCGGACCTCGATCACTACAGTGCCATCATCATGGACGAGGCCCACGAGCGCTCCCTCAACACTGACGTGCTCTTCGGGCTTCTCCGAGAGGTGAGGGCTGCGGCCCCAGGCCTCTGTGCCCGTGGGGCTAGGGGTTAGCAACATGGTGCTCCAGACCGGCTGAGGTCTAGCCTGGGGAAGCTGAGGGGGCTCTGACAGGCCCCTGGCTGCCAAGTTCAGACCCGGTGGTGGTTTACTCTGTTCTAGCTCAGCTCAGTGACTCCTGGTTCTTTTGGCTCTGGCTCCATGATTCAGCCTTCAGGATTGGTAGCAATCTAACGAGCCACCCGTCAGCTTTGGCTTTTGTTTCATTTGGTGGTGATGCCGATGAGAGCCGAGGGTAAAAGCCAAGGGTTTCAAGCCTGGGAGGACCTCTGATTGACTTCTTCTTTTAGGTGGTGGCTCGCGCTCAGACCTGAAGCTCATTGTCACCTCGGCCACCATGGATGCAGACAAATTTGCCTCCTTTTTTGGGAATGTTCCCATCTTCCACATCCCTGGCCGTACCTTCCCTGTTGACATTCTCTTCAGCAAGGTACTGAGGCCCCCCTTTTTTCTGAACTGACCCTGATCTCTGATGAGGAGCCAGATGGGGCATCTGCGGTGGTGGACTGAGCAGGGGAAGGTTTTGTGGGCACTGTGCGAGCCTGCAGCTCTTGGGCTTGGAGGTGAAGGAGTGTGTTCTGTTTCTTTGGATGGGAGTGCGGGGTCCAGGGAGGGCCATGAGTCCCACTGCAGATCCCCACACCGACCTCAGCTGCCCCTTGCAGGATGGCTACACGGACTATGGGATGATCGGGTGCACTCAGCCCCGCCGTGTGGCCGCCATGAGTGGCCGGTCAGTGAGATGGGGAAACCTCGGTGAGGAGGTGAGTGGGCGTCGAGGTGTGTGGTTGGTGGACACCCATGGCTTCTGTCCCTTGAGTTGACCTGCTGAGGCCTAGACCCAGCTCGGGGTGTGCTGTGGTGCGCGGGCACCTAAGCCATCTCTT
Organism: Tragulus kanchil; assembly: GCA_022376925.1. Lineage (NCBI taxonomy): Eukaryota > Metazoa > Chordata > Mammalia > Artiodactyla > Tragulidae > Tragulus > Tragulus kanchil. Next base: position 166,484,586 of record JAIOJX010000031.1, on the reverse strand, counting down.
TGGCCTCCAGGTGGGTTATGCCATCCGCTTCGAAGACTGCACGTCGGAGAGCACCCTGATCAAGTACATGACGGACGGCATCCTCCTGCGAGAGTCCCTGCGGGAAGCGGACCTCGATCACTACAGTGCCATCATCATGGACGAGGCCCACGAGCGCTCCCTCAACACTGACGTGCTCTTCGGGCTTCTCCGAGAGGTGAGGGCTGCGGCCCCAGGCCTCTGTGCCCGTGGGGCTAGGGGTTAGCAACATGGTGCTCCAGACCGGCTGAGGTCTAGCCTGGGGAAGCTGAGGGGGCTCTGACAGGCCCCTGGCTGCCAAGTTCAGACCCGGTGGTGGTTTACTCTGTTCTAGCTCAGCTCAGTGACTCCTGGTTCTTTTGGCTCTGGCTCCATGATTCAGCCTTCAGGATTGGTAGCAATCTAACGAGCCACCCGTCAGCTTTGGCTTTTGTTTCATTTGGTGGTGATGCCGATGAGAGCCGAGGGTAAAAGCCAAGGGTTTCAAGCCTGGGAGGACCTCTGATTGACTTCTTCTTTTAGGTGGTGGCTCGGCGCTCAGACCTGAAGCTCATTGTCACCTCGGCCACCATGGATGCAGACAAATTTGCCTCCTTTTTTGGGAATGTTCCCATCTTCCACATCCCTGGCCGTACCTTCCCTGTTGACATTCTCTTCAGCAAGGTACTGAGGCCCCCCTTTTTTCTGAACTGACCCTGATCTCTGATGAGGAGCCAGATGGGGCATCTGCGGTGGTGGACTGAGCAGGGGAAGGTTTTGTGGGCACTGTGCGAGCCTGCAGCTCTTGGGCTTGGAGGTGAAGGAGTGTGTTCTGTTTCTTTGGATGGGAGTGCGGGGTCCAGGGAGGGCCATGAGTCCCACTGCAGATCCACAGCCCCGAGAGTCCGCTGGCTCTGGCCCCAGACGGGGGGCTGGGCCGCCCGGTCCCAGAATGGGGCCTGGCCTGCATGCCTTCTGACAGTGCGCCTGGCTGGCTTGCAGACCCCGCAGGAGGATTACGTGGAGGCCGCAGTGAAGCAGTCCCTGCAGGTGCATCTGTCGGGGGCCCCCGGGGACATCCTTATCTTCATGCCTGGTCAAGAGGACATTGAGGTGTGTGCCTCGGTCACGACTGTGGTGAATGGGTGTGTCCTGGGTGAGGATCGGGGGCTTCGGCATCTGATGGCTCCTCTGCCCTCAGGTGACCTCCGACCAGATCGTGGAGCATCTGGAGGAACTGGAGAATGCGCCTGCCTTGGCCGTGCTGCCCATCTACTCCCAGCTGCCTTCTGACCTCCAGGCCAAGATTTTCCAGAAGGTGAGACAGCAAGAGTGTCTGTGTTGGATCCCCACTTGGGCCCCCCCCATGTCTCCCCAGAGGAGGGCAAGAGGGAAGAGGGGGTTACTTTTCCGACATGGGTAGGGTGTGCTCTTCTCCTTGTGGGGTCTCTCCTACCCACCAGCCTAAGCCTTCTCTCCCTGCATGTCCTGTCCAACTCCAGGCTCCAGATGGCGTTCGGAAATGTATCGTCGCCACCAACATCGCCGAGACCTCGCTGACCGTCGACGGCATCATGTTTGTTATCGATTCTGGTTATTGTAAGTTAAAGGTAAGAGGAGACACAGGCACTGGGGGCCCGGGGCCTTCACCCAGGCTCACTCGGCCAAAGGGGTGGGAAGGTAGGCCCTGGGTCCTCGGGCCTCAGAAGATGGTTGCTTGTGGAATGGAGGGAGGTGGTGGTTATTGTTGAATGCTGATTTTGCCAGGTGGTGCAGACTGGAGTCCCTTTTGGGTACCTTCCTGTTGACATTCTCTTCAGCAAGGTACTGAGGCCCTTTTTCTGAACTGACCCTGATCTCTGATGAGGAGCCAGATGGGGCATCTGCGGTGGTGGACTGAGCAGGGGAAGGTTTTGTGGGCACTGTGCGAGCCTGCAGCTCTTGGGCTTGGAGGTGAAGGAGTGTGTTCTGTTTCTTTGGATGGGAGTGCGGGGTCCAGGGAGGGCCATGAGTCCCACTGCAGATCCACAGCCCCGAGAGTCCGCTGGCTCTGGCCCCAGACGGGGGGCTGGGCCGTCCCAGAATGGGGCCTGGCCTGCATGCCTTCTGACAGTGCGCCTGGCTGGCTTGCAGACCCCGCAGGAGGATTACGTGGAGGCCGCAGTGAAGCAGTCCCTGCAGGTGCATCTGTCGGGGGCCCCCGGGGACATCCTTATCTTCATGCCTGGTCAAGAGGACATTGAGGTGTGTGCCTCGGTCACGACTGTGGTGAATGGGTGTGTCCTGGGTGAGGATCGGGGGCTTCGGCATCTGATGGCTCCTCTGCCCTCAGGTGACCTCCGACCAGATCGTGGAGCATCTGGAGGAACTGGAGAATGCGCCTGCCTTGGCCGTGCTGCCCATCTACTCCCAGCTGCCTTCTGACCTCCAGGCCAAGATTTTCCAGAAGGTGAGACAGCAAGAGTGTCTGTGTTGGATCCCCACTTGGGCCCCCCCCATGTCTCCCCAGAGGAGGGCAAGAGGGAAGAGGGGGTTACTTTTCCGACATGGGTAGGGTGTGCTCTTCTCCTTGTGGGGTCTCTCCTACCCACCAGCCTAAGCCTTCTCTCCCTGCATGTCCTGTCCAACTCCAGGCTCCAGATGGCGTTCGGAAATGTATCGTCGCCACCAACATCGCCGAGACCTCGCTGACCGTCGACGGCATCATGTTTGTTATCGATTCTGGTTATTGTAAGTTAAAGGTAAGAGGAGACACAGGCACTGGGGGCCCGGGGCCTTCACCCAGGCTCACTCGGCCAAAGGGGTGGGAAGGTAGGCCCTGGGTCCTCGGGCCTCAGAAGATGGTTGCTTGTGGAATGGAGGGAGGTGGTGGTTATTGTTGAATGCTGATTTTGCCATGTGCTTGAGTCATCCAATCCTTGTGATAACTTGAGGTAGACGGTTTAACTTGATAGAGGTGGTGGAGTTGGTGACGAGGGGAAGTTTCTTGAGGTTCCTGGTGCCAGAAGATCAGTGCCCGTGTTGCTCAGACGCTTCACTCTGTGACGTGTAGCAGCCAAGGGTTTTTTTTGTCTAAAGCCAAAGGCACTGGGGCCCGGGCCTCTGTCCTTAATCAGGTCTTTTTGCTGCCCTCTCCTAGGTCTTCAACCCCCGGATTGGCATGGATGCTCTGCAGATCTACCCCATCAGCCAGGCCAATGCCAACCAGAGGTCAGGGCGAGCCGGCAGGACGGGTCCAGGTCAGTGTTTCAGGTAGGAGCCCCATGCTAGCCTGCTTTCCAGGGTGGGAGCCCAGGCGGGGCAGGCAGGCTTGGGCTGCGGTCCTGCAGAGGGGTGACCCCTGAGGTGGGGGACCAGTGGTAGGGCTGCCACTTGTTGGTTCTCTCGTCACATGCTGCTGAGGGGAAGAAGTCACCTTGCTGGGCAGCCCTGAGGCCCGAGTGGCCTTGGGGTTTAGGAGGACCTACGTTGAATGTACCTGCAGAGGATGACCAGTAATCACAGTGGGCCTCCCTTTAGAGGATAAATGTGAACAGATTATATGTGGTTCTTTTCCTTACTTCTCTAATTATTATATCTGTTTAAGAAATAATGTATTTACTATAGACATGCAGAAAGACATAAAGAAAATGTAACCCAGCCATATTCTAGTCCCAGGCTCCGTGGTTCCAGGAATGAAACTGTTACATAAGAGACTCCAGCAGAAGGGTGAAGTGGCAGGACTGAGTTTGAATAGGTGGTGTGTGATTGTAAGAGATGGGGGAGTGGAAGGAAGAAATGAGGACTTCTCCTCCCTACCTGTGGCTGTCATCTGCACTGGCTGTTCCGGCCACCGGAGCCCACAGTGCTGGTCCCCACGTAGGCAGTCAGGCGCGTTTGAGGGCCTCAGCCAGGCAGCATGGTGGGAGGCGTGGCAGCACTGGGTCTTCTCCCTGGCAGGCTCTACACCCAGAGTGCCTACAAGAACGAGCTCCTGACCACCACGGTGCCCGAGATCCAGCGGACCAACCTGGCCAACGTGGTGCTGCTGCTCAAGTCCCTGGGGGTGCAGGACCTGCTGCAGTTCCACTTCATGGACCCACCCCCGGAGGACAACATGCTCAACTCCATGTATCAGCTCTGGATCCTCGGGGCCCTGGACAACACAGGTGCTGCAGCCCTGGGGGCTGGAGCCGGCAGGTGCCTGGCTTCTCCCTCTGACGGCATCGGGTCCGCTGACCATCTGGGTCTGTTTCTCCCTCTTAGGCGGTCTGACCTCAACTGGGCGGCTGATGGTGGAGTTTCCACTGGACCCGGCCCTGTCCAAGATGCTCATCGTGTCCTGTGACATGGGCTGCAGCTCTGAGATCCTGCTCATCGTCTCCATGCTCTCGGTCCCGGCCATATTCTACAGGCCCAAGGTGGGAGGCGCCGCCCAGCCCCTTTCCTCCCAGGGGTCTTGGGAGGGTGTGGGCTCAAGGGAGGATGAGAGAGGGGAGTGGTTTAAGATAGAATTGGGTGTGGGGAGGAACGGGAGTTTCCCAAGAGTGATTTTGCTGTGTTAAGCAGGTTGAGGCCGGGGAAGAGGTGAGCTAGATCCATGACTCTCAGGGAGTGTTTAGCAAGAACATTTTTTTCTACGATGGTTGTGCCTGAGCCCTTGCATTTTAGGATAACTATTTTGTTACAAACGAATTTGTTTTTTGCTATATCATCCAGCACTGCATCAGTGTGTTTTAAGTTGTGAGTGGGGTGGTGACAGTGTGAGACAACTCTTCTCAGCGGCCTGGATTCCTCTTTGCCATCCTAGGGCCGAGAGGAGGAGAGCGATCAAATCCGGGAGAAGTTTGCAGTCCCTGAGAGTGACCATCTGACCTACCTGAATGTCTACCTGCAGTGGAAGAACAACAACTACTCTACCATCTGGTGTAACGATCACTTCATCCATGCCAAGGCCATGCGGAAGGTGAGGCCGGGGCCGGAGAAGCAGGATGCTGGGATGTGTGGTGGGCTGCAGGGGCAGGAGGGTGGGTGCCATCCTTGACCGCTGCTGTCTTGCTCCAGGTTAGGGAAGTGCGGGCGCAACTCAAGGACATCATGGTGCAGCAGCGGATGAGCCTGGCCTCGTGTGGCACCGACTGGGACATAGTTAGGAAGTGTATCTGTGCTGCCTATTTCCACCAGGCGGCCAAGCTCAAGGTGAGCCGTGAGGCGCCTGGTGGAGCCATGGCCCCTTCCTGGCCCGACACTTGGTATGAGAGCAGTGTTCTCCTTTTTCACATTGTAGAGTCCTGCACATCTGGGCTTCCCCCCGAAAGTTGCTGTCAAGGCATTGGTGAGGGAGGTGGCAGCTGCCCAGTTGAGCAGTATTTTGCTGACACAGCCACCTGTTGGGTCTCCTCTCTAGGGAATCGGGGAGTATGTGAACATCCGGACGGGCATGCCCTGCCACCTGCACCCCACCAGCTCCCTCTTTGGAATGGGCTATACCCCAGACTACATTGTGTATCACGAGTTGGTCATGACCACCAAGGTGAGTGTTTTCCAAGCCAGCTGGCATGATGTTGGCCACTTGGCTGTGCCAGGCCTTTGTAACCCTTTGCTGCTTTCTGGGGTGAGCTTTGAGCTTGGGACGGGGGCTTGAAGCCACATGTGCTGCTTTGAAGGGAGCTGAGGTTGATTTCCAGTTGGGGGATTGGGCAAGTTTATACACAGTTAATTAACCTCTAGTTCACATTGACCTTGGTTGTGGCAGCAGGATTGTTTCCTGCTTGCTGCCTGGACGAGCAGCCTTCTGTAAAACGAATTTGTTTTTGCTATATCATCCAGCACTGCATCAGTGTGTTTTAAGTTGTGAGTGGTGGTGACAGTGTGAGACAACTCTTCTCAGCGGCCTGGATTCCTCTTTGCCATCCTAGGGCCGAGAGGAGGAGGCGATCAAATCCGGGAGAAGTTTGCAGTCCCTGAGAGTGACCATCTGACCTACCTGAATGTCTACCTGCAGTGGAAGAACAACAACTACTCTACCATCTGGTGTAACGATCACTTCATCCATGCCAAGGCCATGCGGAAGGTGAGGCCGGGGCCGGAGAAGCAGGATGCTGGGATGTGTGGTGGGCTGCAGGGGCAGGAGGGTGGGTGCCATCCTTGACCGCTGCTGTCTTGCTCCAGGTTAGGGAAGTGCGGGCGCAACTCAAGGACATCATGGTGCAGCAGCGGATGAGCCTGGCCTCGTGTGGCACCGACTGGGACATAGTTAGGAAGTGTATCTGTGCTGCCTATTTCCACCAGGCGGCCAAGCTCAAGGTGAGCCGTGAGGCGCCTGGTGGAGCCATGGCCCCTTCCTGGCCCGACACTTGGTATGAGAGCGGTGTTCCCCTTTTTTCACATTGTAGAGTCCTGCACATCTGGGCTTCCCCCCGAAAGTTGCTGTCAAGGCATTGGTGAGGGAGGTGGCAGCTGCCCAGTTGAGCAGTATTTTGCTGACACAGCCACCTGTTGGGTCTCCTCTCTAGGGAATCGGGGAGTATGTGAACATCCGGACGGGCATGCCCTGCCACCTGCACCCCACCAGCTCCCTCTTTGGAATGGGCTATACCCCAGACTACATTGTGTATCACGAGTTGGTCATGACCACCAAGGTGAGTGTTTTCCAAGCCAGCTGGCATGATGTTGGCCACTTGGCTGTGCCAGGCCTTTGTAACCCTTTGCTGCTTTCTGGGGTGAGCTTTGAGCTTGGGACGGGGGCTTGAAGCCACATGTGCTGCTTTGAAGGGAGCTGAGGTTGATTTCCAGTTGGGGGATTGGGCAAGTTTATACACAGTTAATTAACCTCTAGTTCACATTGACCTTGGTTGTGGCAGCAGGATTGTTTCCTGCTTGCTGCCTGGGACGAGCAGCCCTTGTGGGTGCTGTTAAAAGGGTTTTCTGAGGGGCTGGGCCTTTTTCTGGGACACTAGGGGGCTTTCTGTCAAGCATGGAGGACTTTGGCTTGGAGGAGGGATTAGAATGCCAGTGTCTGTGGCTTTTCCCCTTCTCAACCTCGCAGGGCTGGGGGCAGTGCCCTGCCCACATAGATCCTAGGAACCCCTGGGAGGGACAGCTCAAAGCAGTGGTCCGTCTGTGACCCTTGCCGGGTGGCCCTTCTGCCGCAGGAGTACATGCAGTGTGTGACTGCCGTGGACGGAGAGTGGCTGGCAGAGCTGGGCCCCATGTTCTACAGCGTGAAACAGGCCGGGAAATCTCGGCAGGTAAGGATTCTGCGCTTTTCTGTGGTGGGTCTGTTTGTCTGGGATCTGTTTTCCTCCTCGGCCTGATATTGAAGACAGGTCATCACCTGGCTTCCCCTTACTTCTCTGTCAGACACAAGAGCTGTGGTCCAGGCTGGCTGGTCCGTCTCACTTCCTCCCACCCAGTCCATTTACTTGACCCGCAGAGCCTTGAAAAGCAAACAAATGAAACAGACAAACCAAAACACCTTATTGTTGGAAAGTCCAAATACCCATGAAAGTGGATGGAAACAGTGTAATGAGGATGCCTCACCTAGCCTCCGTAATTATCAACATTCTGTCTAACCTCATTTCTCTTATTCTCACCCTACTCCATACACAGCGATCTTTTTCATGGAATATTTTAAAGCGTATCTTAGACACTGTGCTTTTTTACCCATAAGTACTTGAATAAGTGTCTCTAAAAAATGAAAATGTAACCTCCATGCCAATATCACTACACAGAATGAATCCTTAAGGTCTCCAGAGTCTTCAGTTCTTACTCATATTTCCCTTTTTATTTCAGAGATAATTTTTTTATAATCGATTTGCTTGAATTAGGATCTGGACATTGGAATTTGTCATTATATGTATTAAGTCTTTAATTCTAGAACAAGCTCTGCCCCCTCTACTCATTTCTATGGCATTGACTTATTGGGGAAAACAGGTTAGTCATCTTGTAGCACATTCCACGTTCTGTATTGGGTCAGTTGGTTCCTCAAGGTGTTTGTACCTCTCTCCCATGTATTTCCTGTAAACTCATCATTACTCTGAAGTCTTGGTTAGATTCAGGTTCAAGGGCTTGGAGTAGGAATGCATAAATGCATGCGGTGCTGTGGACCTCCTTTTAAGATCCCGTCAGGAGGCACATAAGGTCCGCTGGTCCCACTTCTGATGATGCTGAGGTTGCTCAGTGGTTCCACCTGGTCCCTCCCTTATATTCTCTACCCAGTCCTTAGTCTCCTGACAGCCTCAGTGTCCACTGGTGGCCACCGCCGAGAATTGTGGAGCTTTGCTCCCCACTCTCTCAGCACAGCCCCCCCCTCACCAGGCCTGCACCCATCTTCCTGTATCCATCCTCTCCACTCAGATGTCGCGTCTTCTCTGTTTCCCGTGCATCTTGGTGTGCTTGTGGACTTGGTAAGCACTTACCACGCTTACCATGTAAGCACTTACCATGTAAGCACTTACCGGGCTGAGGCATGACAGGGTTAGGGCTCGGTCCTCCAACATGTGTCTTGGATCAGTGAGAAAAGCCAGCCTCAGCCCTGGTGTTGTATGGCCCTGCCCTGGGGAGTTGGCGCGGTCTGCACTGCACCTGGCTTGCAGCAGCGGGATGGTTGCAGGCCAGGCGCCCTCACCCCGATCCCCAGTGACCCCAGTACGTCTCTCTTCTCTAGGAGAACCGCCGACGGGCCAAAGAGGAAGCGTCCGCCATGGAGGAGGAGATGGCACTGGCTGAGGAGCAGCTGCGGGCCCGGCGGCTGGAGCAGGAAAAGCGTAGCCCCCTGGGCAGTGTCAGGTGAGTTCAGTCTCAGGACCCGGCTTGCGACGGAGCCTGCCTGCTGGACCGGCCCGGCCCTGAGTGGGGTCGTGATTTAAGAGAAGTTAAATGTGCAGAGGTGAATTGGTGACAGGTTTACCGTGGTCATGTGGAGACGGGAGTTCTGGACACACTGAAGGAGTGGTGATCCAGCTGCAACTCCTGTTGTTTATTACACTGTGATGGGGCCTGAGGTGGGCAGGAGCGCAGTGTAGGCCTCACACCCTAGCGTGCTAGGGCTTGGGCATCACGGTGGAGGGGCGAGGCAGGGAGGGCCCGGAGTAGGCTCACACCCCACAGGTGAAGGGCACAGTCCCAGCAAGAGTGCCCCACCTCAGTCACCACCTGCAGGTTGGTGGATACCCAGGGTCACCCTCACTTCTCACCAATTTGTTACAAATTCAGGGATCCCCACTGTGGTGCCCAAGCACACAGGAAATTCCAGGGGTCTAGAGAGGACCTCTAGGAGGTGGGGACAGCCCGGCCGCAGCTGGAGCGGTGCCCTGGCGAGGCGGAGGGGACACTGCCTCCAGAGCTCACCTGTTGTTCATCGCTCAGTTGTGTCTGACTCTTCGCAACCCCATGGACTGTGGCCCGCCAGGCTCCTCTGTCCATGGAATTCTCCAGGCAAGAATAGTGGAGTGGGTTGCTATTTCCTTCTCCAGGGGATCTTCCCAACTCAGGAATCAGACCTGGGTCTCCTGCATTGGCAGGTGGGTTCACCACCACTGAGCCATCAGGGAAACCTATAGCTCACCTAGAGGATATGAAAGGAGTTGTTAATAAACCTGTCTCACAGCGTGCCTCAGTGGGTATCAGAAAGAGGTCCCATCTCAGTCTGCTCCCAGTCACAGATAGGGAACGCATGGGGAGTGGGAGTGTGTTAGGGGAGAAGACCCTGCAGCCCCAGCCTGCTCACACACAGAAACATGAGGGCCTCGGGCTCTTTGTCCTACCGTGTGTCCTGGCCAAAGTGAGCAGCAGGGTGGTTCCTGACCCCTCTTCTGTGTCTCCAGGTCTACGAAGATCTACACGCCCGGTCGGAAGGAGCAAGGGGAACCCCTGACCCCAGCCGCACACCAGCCCGCTTTGGGCTCTGAGCCAAAACTGAAGGGAGCCAGGTGTTGAGTCCCGAGCTAGAGTGCCTCGGCCTGCTGACTACCCCCTCATGGGTCTGCTTTCATCTGTGTGCATCGTGACCCTGGAGGCCCCTGCTGAGGCCAGGCTCTGACAGGGAGGAGGCTGGAGTTCCTCAATGCCGACGTGGGGCTGCAGAGCAGCTGCCGTGACCACAAGGGGTGGCCGGACCCTCCAAGTCCAAATACACTGTCCTGGGACACTTGGTGTTATCAGTGACATGGCAGTGATTATGTTTGTTCAAAAATTCTTGGATAAAACAGACCTAAAAGGAATTATAATTTGATTATACTTGAGGTAAAATTTGGATTATATTTGACCCAGGGTCACCCTCACTTCTCACCAATTTGTTACAAATTCAGGGATCCCCACTGTGGTGCCCAAGCACACAGGAAATTCCAGGGGTCTAGAGAGGACCTCTAGGAGGTGGGGACAGCCCGGCCGCAGCTGGAGCGGTGCCCTGGCGAGGCGGAGGGGACACTGCCTCCAGAGCTCACCTGTTGTTCATCGCTCAGTTGTGTCTGACTCTTCGCAACCCCATGGACTGTGGCCCGCCAGGCTCCTCTGTCCATGGAATTCTCCAGGCAAGAATAGTGGAGTGGGTTGCTATTTCCTTCTCCAGGGGATCTTCCCAACTCAGGAATCAGACCTGGGTCTCCTGCATTGGCAGGTGGGTTCACCACCACTGAGCCATCAGGGAAACCTATAGCTCACCTAGAGGATATGAAAGGAGTTGTTAATAAACCTGTCTCACAGCGTGCCTCAGTGGGTATCAGAAAGAGGTCCCATCTCAGTCTGCTCCCAGTCACAGATAGGGAACGCATGGGGAGTGGGAGTGTGTTAGGGGAGAAGACCCTGCAGCCCCAGCCTGCTCACACACAGAAACATGAGGGCCTCGGGCTCTTTGTCCTACCGTGTGTCCTGGCCAAAGTGAGCAGCAGGGTGGTTCCTGACCCCTCTTCTGTGTCTCCAGGTCTACGAAGATCTACACGCCCGGTCGGAAGGAGCAAGGGGAACCCATGACCCCCCGCCGCACACCAGCCCGCTTTGGGCTCTGAGCCAAAACTGAAGGGAGCCAGGTGTTGAGTCCCGAGCTAGAGTGCCTCGGCCTGCTGACTACCCCCTCATGGGTCTGCTTTCATCTGTGTGCATCGTGACCCTGGAGGCCCCTGCTGAGGCCAGGCTCTGACAGGGAGGAGGCTGGAGTTCCTCAATGCCGACGTGGGGCTGCAGAGCAGCTGCCGTGACCACAAGGGGTGGCCGGACCCTCCAAGTCCAAATACACTGTCCTGGGACACTTGGTGTTATCAGTGACATGGCAGTGATTATGTTTTTTAAAAAATTCTTGGATAAAACAGACCTAAAAGGAATTATAATTTGATTATACTTGAGGATTTGGAAATAAATTTATCATTTGTAAGATGTTATTGTATTTCTGACTGTTGTCTTACCCTCACTGCCCTGAATCACGCTAGAGGACAGGCGAGCCCTGGCCTGACTTTTCCTCGGATGGAGCCTCCTAAAGCCTGAACTCCCCCTTGTTTCTGTTCTCCAGGCCGTGCCTCTTAGGGAGGGGTAGATGGGAGGGTGCTCAGCGAACAGGGAAGGGCGACGGCCTGGGGCACCAGCGCCCTGGGGCAGGTCTAGCTCCCAGCGTGCCTGGCTTACTGATTTTCATGTAAAAGATGGCCCTTATGCTGGAATCCATGCTTTTTCTCCCGTTAAGCAGCCTCAACAGTCAGGGGAGGTGGTGGCTTGGGCATCTGACCCTGTGTGTCACCACCAGACGTGCCCGTCACTCCTGCCTCCCACTGCATTTCCAGAATTTGCCCTTCCCGAGCCCTGGCAGGGGTATTCTATATAACAGGCTGCTGCTATCTGCGTAAGATTTTCTTGGCTTTTGTTTGGCTGGGGATGGAGGCAAGATATGTAAGAATTGCTGGACTTCCCTGATGGTCCAGAGGTTGAGAATCCACCGGCCAAGGCAGGGGACACAGGTTCAGTCTCTGCTCTGGGAAGATTCCACATGCCACAGGGCAGCTGAGCCTGTGCTCCACCCCTGCTGAGCCAGCCCTCTAGAGCCCGTGCTCCACAAGGAAAGTCACTGCAGTGAGAAGCCTGCGCCCCGCAACAAAGAGGAGCCCCTGCTTGCCGCAGCTAGAGAGAGCCTGTGCCCTGCAACGAAGACCCAGTGCAGCCCAAAAGAATAAACAAAATTATAAAACCTTTTAAGAATGGCTACCAACTAGTGGGTTTCTTCCTTCACGTTTCCTTTCCCCTCACCCAAAAATGCAAGCTCTTTTCTTTCTCTTTACCTTTAGCTATTAATATTTCTCCCAATTTTCTATAGAGTGGAAATATAAATTCTAGACATACTCAAACAAAATCTCAACCATGATAAAAAATAGTTCAGCTGTCCTTGGAGTTTGCTATAATGGAATTTTACTTGTACTGAGCTAGCTGGGGGAGAAAACAAAACTATTCAAAGGAGGGACATGGCAGCCAGGGAGAAGGCAGATGGCCATCTCTTCCTCCTCTGTTCAGAAAATACATCATTTATTTATCTTCTTCTCTTTTTGGATCTCAGAATTACTTTCCTTTTTGTGAATTTTATGTTATTATTTTTTCTTCTTAAGTTCCAGACAGTGATGGGAGGAATGAAAAAGGAGTAAATTATCTTTTGTTGGTTTAAAAATGAATCCAGATAATCCAGAAGCTTCCTTTGGGAATTACAGTCCCCCTACATGTGTAAAAGAGAACTCTTGCTATTTTAGAATGCAGAGACCATGGGGATGAGCACACTGCTGGGGACTGGAAGAGGTACAAGTATCTACAAGGCGCGGAGAGCTCATTGACACTGCTGTGTTCATGACTTTATTTTAGAATTTGGGCCTGGAGAAGGTAGTATGGTTCCAAGGATCACACCACTGCAGGAAGTAGACAAAACTCAATAAAACTTAGCATCTTGCAGGATAGGCTGGGACCTTGACATACCCCTGTTAGAGCTGATCCAAGTCAAGAGAGAGGGGTGGGAACTCACTGTTCTCTGAAAATCAGGCATGGAAATGATGCTCAGGGCAAGGCGCTGATTCTAGTAAAATGAGGAACCTGAGGGAACAGGGAGGAAATGACAGTCTTGATTTGAGGAGAAATTGATGAGGTGATTCCTCAAGGACTAGTCCCATGGCGGGGCATCTCTGTTGCAGCTGACCCTTCCCTTGGGGGTACCATGGAGCCTAGAGGTAGCAGAAAAGGTAGCCTGTGACCCAGGCTGTGCAGCGAACCAGGGCTTCTTGTCAGATTTCCAGTTACTGGAGAAGGATGCCCGTTTGGCCTGTCTCCCTCCTGTCCCCACACTTCCCCAAAAGAGACTGGGTCTGGGGAAGGGACAGGTCTGAGAGAGGAGGCACTTGGGTTATCAACAAAAATTTTTATATCAGAATAAGCCTTAATTTATTCGCCTCCTCCCTTTACAGAGAAGAAAAGAGCAACCTTGGGTTCAGAGTGTGTGCTCAGTCGCTTCAGTCATGTCCAACTCTTGTGTGACCCTATGGACTGTAGTCCACCAGGCTCCTCTGTCCGTGGGATTCTCTGGGCAAGAATACTGGAGTGGGCTGCCATGCCCTTCTCCCCTGGTCCAGAGTAGCTAAGCAAAAGATCTGTTCCCTCCCTCCACCCCCTTTGAATTTTCAATCTAATGATCTCTTGAAAAATACTATCACGCATTTATTTTTTTTGGACTATGATGTACGTAGCAAAAGCCACGTGGTGGACATACCTGTGCAGTTGGGTATCCCAACAAACTTGGTGATGTCCATTCTTTGGCTCACATCCTGGGTTACTCCCCTCCAGCCCAAGGTACCGTACACGTTCCCCCTGACGATGGGGTCTGTTTTGCTTTGGCATAGGGCTTTGGTGTACACCCTCGAGGGCCCAGCTTTCAGCTTCTTCTCCTCTATTTCATGCCTTAGTTTCTTGTTTTCCTTTTGCAGGTGGACCATTACGTTGTGGAGGTGGCTGAGGAAGGAGAGGGAAGGACAGGTAGGTGTTGGGTCTGCCCCGGCTCTGTGGACATCCAGTTCTTTCCAAAGCTCGGGCTCTAACACCTGTGGAAATGGAGGCCTAGGCACATGCCCTGGAAGAAGCCCAGTCCTGGGGTTGGGGTGGACCCAGAGGCAGCACTCCTGACCCACGGTGTCACGTCACCTCTGGGCTGGCAAGATTTCTTATCTGTCACGCTTTAGGCCACTCAGTCGAGGCCGACCCTCTGTGACTCCATGGACTGTATTCTGCCAGCTAGGCTCCTCTGTCCATGGGATTTCCCAGATAAGAATATTGGAAAGGGTTGCCATTTCCTCCTCCTGGGGATCTTCCCAACTCTGAGAGCAAACCCATGTCTCTTGCATCTTATCTGCTAGATGGGGGCAATTCAGTCTGACCTGCCTCCTGGCACTCATATAAAAGACCAGTTTGATAAATGATAGAAATTTGATTCGAAGAGCCAGAAGGACTCAGATTGTGTATCTTCAGTTTCTCATGGCCACACCTAGGAAACATTCACTCTCAGTTTGGATGCCAAAGGTCAAGTTCTCTCACCTTTCTCTGCTGAAAGATTGAGAGCAACAGGGCATCCTGTTGAGAGCCTGGGTAAATTACTTGTCCCCACTTTATGGATTCAATGGTAGCTCCGATGAAGGTGAGGGGAAAGGTAACTGAGCATAACCCTGAGGCTCAATAAATGGCAACAGGTAATACTAACAGCCTCATTTCTTCAAAACCAGTGTTAAGGGCAGTGGGTGACAGTGGGCTCTGGAACCAGACCTTCCAAGTTGGGATTCTGACTCTGTCACTTTTTGGTCATGAGATCAGTAGCCTGAATTCTCCCTTTATCCATAAATGGGGATTTTAAGTGCACTGCACGTGCGACGTCTTATGAAGAGTAAATAAATGAATACATGCAAGGACTTAGAACAGTGCCTCATATATGCAAGCAATAAATATTAGTTGAGCTCTTGTTATGATGAATGAAAATGGTGTTCCTTCAAAGAGGATCAAGAAAACTCAAGAATGAGTTCTGTGTGGGAAAAAAAAAAAATTCCTAGAAGTTTAACAAGAGAAAGCCTAAAGTGCTCCATTACCTTAAGATTCTGGCAATCTTTCCTTTGGTTAAATCCCTTTAGGAAATGTTTCTGTCCTAGTGAAACATTTTGTTTTTTTTTCTGGTGGTAGTGGTGGTTTAGTCGCTAAGTCATGTCCAATGTTTTATGACCCCATGGACTAAAGCCCATTAGGCTCCTCTGTCCATGAGACGTTCCAGGCAAGACTACTGGAGTGGGTAGCCATTTCCTTCTCCAGGGAATCTTCCCCACCCAGGGATTGAACCTAGGTCTCCTACATTGCAGGCAGATTCTTTACCAACTGAGCCACCAGGGAAGCCCTATGGTTTTTTCTAGAGGAAATCAAATAGCGAATTCATCCTCAACTTCCTGCCTGGGTATGTTCTTTGCCCTCCCCCTCTGTACAAACCTGGCTGGAGGTGAAGATATCCCTTCCCTGGCAAGCCCCTTCTTGCCACCCTTCTTGTGCCCCTGGGCCTGGAGCTAGGGTCCTCACATGCCCTGTTCCATGGTTCTCTGCCACTCTCTCTGGTCCACACCTGTCAGCTTCTCCAATGCCTTCAACATTCTGTACTTTTTATACAAGTCTCAGTCCCTCAGTTTCTTTTTTTTTTTGAGGGGGGTGGTGCGGGTTGGGGAGGGAGTGGGGCAGGTTGGGGGGGGAGGGGGCGGGCGGGCCACTTCTATTGGTCTTTCATTTATCTGTTTTCATCCATCTTTGTTCTTTGGCCCGTGTGGGCTTCCCATCGCTGTGGCCTCTGTTGTCGCAGAGCATCAGCTCTGGGCGCATGTGCTCCAGAGCTCCGGCTCGGTAATTGGACACATCAGTCCAGCTGCTCTGCGGCACGTGGGATCTTCCCAGGCCAGGGATCGAACTGACATCCCTTGCACTGCAAGGCAGTGTCCTTACCCACTGGACCACCAGGGAAGCCCTCCCTCAGTTTCTTGACCTTTTTCCAATGATCTTTCCTTTTCCTTCAGCCCAGCTGCGCTCCTATGGGCCAAGCTCGGACACAGCTTTCTAACTCTGGTGTGTAAATGGGTCCCAGGTGTGCTCAGATCCCTCAGCTCTGGGAGCAGGGTTTGGCTCAGCTGCTGCTTGGTTAACTTGGTCACGAGCAACCCCAGCCCAGATCCTCTCAGTGTGCCAAACAAATGTCATTATTTTCTAAGTGCTCCCTGACAAAAGATTGGGAAACTCTGCCCTAGAGGCTTGTCATTAGCTAGTACTACATCACCTCCGAAATCTCAGTTTTAGACCCCTTATCTTTGCTTCTGTCCTTGAACTTTCAACACTCCTCCTGAACCACACTCTATGTGGACCCAGTTTTGACCATTAGGGTGAATCCAGGTCATGAGTAGCAGAACCTGAATGACCACATGGGACAGCAGGACCCCCCCAGCCTGGACTACTCACCTCATACAGAACTCCCTTCTATGTTCTGTGTCTTTCATTTGGAGAGATCTCTGTACAAACCTGGCTGGAGGTGAAGATATCCCTTCCCTGGCAAGCCCCTTCTTGCCACCCTTCTTGTGCCCCTGGGCCTGGAGCTAGGGTCCTCACATGCCCTGTTCCATGGTTCTCTGCCACTCTCTCTGGTCCACACCTGTCAGCTTCTCCAATGCCTTCAACATTCTGTACTTTTTATACAAGTCTCAGTCCCTCAGTTTCTTTTTTTTTTTGAGGGGGGTGGTGCGGGTTGGGGAGGGAGTGGGGCAGGTTGGGGAGGGAGGGGGGCGGGCGGGCCACTTCTATTGGTCTTTCATTTATCTGTTTTCATCCATCTTTGTTCTTTGGCCCGTGTGGGCTTCCCATCGCTGTGGCCTCTGTTGTCGCAGAGCATCAGCTCTGGGCGCATGTGCTCCAGAGCTCCGGCTCGGTAATTGGACACATCAGTCCAGCTGCTCTGCGGCACGTGGGATCTTCCCAGGCCAGGGATCGAACTGACATCCCTTGCACTGCAAGGCAGTGTCCTTACCCACTGGACCACCAGGGAAGCCCTCCCTCAGTTTCTTGACCTTTTTCCAATGATCTTTCCTTTTCCTTCAGCCCAGCTGCGCTCCTATGGGCCAAGCTCGGACACAGCTTTCTAACTCTGGTGTGTAAATGGGTCCCAGGTGTGCTCAGATCCCTCAGCTCTGGGAGCAGGGTTTGGCTCAGCTGCTGCTTGGTTAACTTGGTCACGAGCAACCCCAGCCCAGATCCTCTCAGTGTGCCAAACAAATGTCATTATTTTCTAAGTGCTCCCTGACAAAAGATTGGGAAACTCTGCCCTAGAGGCTTGTCATTAGCTAGTACTACATCACCTCCGAAATCTCAGTTTTAGACCCCTTATCTTTGCTTCTGTCCTTGAACTTTCAACACTCCTCCTGAACCACACTCTATGTGGACCCAGTTTTGACCATTAGGGTGAATCCAGGTCATGAGTAGCAGAACCTGAATGACCACATGGGACAGCAGGACCCCCCCAGCCTGGACTACTCACCTCATACAGAACTCCCTTCTATGTTCTGTGTCTTTCATTTGGAGAGATCTCTGTGACCACAGTTTAGCCACTGCTCTAACTACTACAGTCTGCTTTTCAGTTCCTGTTTCCTGCTCTGCATTCTGACCTCTGAGAACTGTGGAAGGTGATAATGGAGAGGGACATAGAGACTGTAAATTCCCTTTTTTGTTGTTGGTCAAGTGGTGTGTCTGAGGTCACACAGACACAGATTCAGGACTCGGGGGTCCTTCTGCACACAGCTAGTGAAAAGTCGGCCCTGGGCTCCTAGCTGACTCCTCTCCTTGGGGCCCAAGCTGTAGCCAGGGTGGCATGGGATGACTTACTCCTTTTCACCAGTCAGCTTGGCGATGTATTTGACCTGTTCCCGGAGCTTGGTCCCTAGTTTCTCATTGGCGATCCTGTAATAGAATCCACAGGGGAAAAGGAGTTCCCCAGACTCCTGTGAGCAGGAGCATGATGTTGGCTGAAAAGGATGTTGGGTGTTCTTGGCAAGGCTGCTGCTGGGCCCAGACCCCACCCACCCCACCCATGTCCCAGCCCCCAGAGCTAGAGCCTTCTTAGCAACTGAAGAGGGCTCGCCATACTCCGATGCAAAACCACTGTGGTGCTGAGTGCATTCAAGAGATCCAGGCAGCTTTCTGAACCTGCCCGCAGGGTTGAGGCCCCTTCATCGTATTCCCAACCTTGGAGTGTGGGCTGAGACTGGACTCATTTCCGGGGAGGGCTGCGTGTGACTCTTCTGTGGCACACGTGTGATGCCAGCCCTTGGAACCCCACCTTCCTGCTTTCTTCCTCACTTACTTCTGCTCTTTTGCCCATTGCTCCATGCTGGACATAACCTGATCATTCTCTCGGTGCATCCTGCAGGTGTCTTTGGTCACTGCAGACAGCTGGGGCAGGCCAGAGGACTTTGGCACAAGAAGTAAATGAGATGGTAAAGAGACTCACAGACTTAGGAAATGAACTCATGGCTGCAGTGGGGAGGGGGTAGTCAAGGACTTGGGAAAGTCTTGTACACACTGCTATATTTAAAATGGATAATCAACAAAACCCCACCTGGACTACTCCCCTAAAGAACTCCCTTCTATGTTCTGTGTCTTTCATTTGGAGAGATCTCTGTGACCACAGTTTAGCCACTGCTCTAACTACTACAGTCTGCTTTTCAGTTCCTGTTTCCTGCTCTGCATTCTGACCTCTGAGAACTGTGGAAGGTGATAATGGAGAGGGACATAGAGACTGTAAATTCCCTTTTTTGTTGTTGGTCAAGTGGTGTGTCTGAGGTCACACAGACACAGATTCAGGACTCGGGGGTCCTTCTGCACACAGCTAGTGAAAAGTCGGCCCTGGGCTCCTAGCTGACTCCTCTCCTTGGGGCCCAAGCTGTAGCCAGGGTGGCATGGGATGACTTACTCCTTTTCACCAGTCAGCTTGGCGATGTATTTGACCTGTTCCCGGAGCTTGGTCCCTAGTTTCTCATTGGCGATCCTGTAATAGAATCCACAGGGGAAAAGGAGTTCCCCAGACTCCTGTGAGCAGGAGCATGATGTTGGCTGAAAAGGATGTTGGGTGTTCTTGGCAAGGCTGCTGCTGGGCCCAGACCCCACCCCACCCCCACCCATGTCCCAGCCCCCAGAGCTAGAGCCTTCTTAGCAACTGAAGAGGGCTCGCCATACTCCGATGCAAAACCACTGTGGTGCTGAGTGCATTCAAGAGATCCAGGCAGCTTTCTGAACCTGCCCGCAGGGTTGAGGCCCCTTCATCGTATTCCCAACCTTGGAGTGTGGGCTGAGACTGGACTCATTTCCGGGGAGGGCTGCGTGTGACTCTTCTGTGGCACACGTGTGATGCCAGCCCTTGGAACCCCACCTTCCTGCTTTCTTCCTCACTTACTTCTGCTCTTTTGCCCATTGCTCCATGCTGGACATAACCTGATCATTCTCTCGGTGCATCCTGCAGGTGTCTTTGGTCACTGCAGACAGCTGGGGCAGGCCAGAGGACTTTGGCACAAGAAGTAAATGAGATGGTAAAGAGACTCACAGACTTAGGAAATGAACTCATGGCTGCAGTGGGGAGGGGGTAGTCAAGGACTTGGGAAAGTCTTGTACACACTGCTATATTTAAAATGGATAATCAACAAAAATCCATGGTGTAGCACATGGGACTGTGCTCAGTGTTATGCGCTAGCTGGATGGGAGCGAGATTTGGGGGAGAATGGATACGTGTATATGTATGGCTGAGTCCCTTCACTGTTCACCTGATATTATCACAACATTGTTAACTGGCTATACCCCGATACAAAATGGTTTTGGTGTTAAAAAAAATTAAAAAAAAAAGAGACAGTTAAGGGGTGGGAGCGTGGGCCTATCACTTCCCTACTCCCAAATCAAGCCTCCTCTCTTCCTGGGAGAGGTGATGTTGACTCTGCTGTCCAACCCTGAGGACAGAGTTAGAACTGCCACAGTGGGGGACTCCACCTCCAACAGTGTAATGTCACAAAAGTGGCTTCTCTGAGCAGACACCACTTATGCTAGAGACAAAGTGGGTTTATATCTTTATACTAATGATTTTCAGGCCAACAGTATCAAAGTGACTTATTCTAAAAAAGAAATATATTAAACCTTTTAATAGGCTTCCCTGGTGGCTCAGTGGTAAAGAATTTGCCTGCAGTGTGGAAGACCTGGGCTTGATCCATGGGTTGGGAAGATCCCCTGGAGAAGGGGATGGCTACCCACTCCAGTATTCTTGTCTGGAGAATTCCATGGACAGAGGAGCCTGGAGGGCTACATACAGTCCGTAGGGTTGCAAAGAGTTGAACACTACTGAGCGACTAACATGCACAGCCTTTAAAAAAAACAGATGAAATGGAGAAGGAAATGGCAACCCATTCCAGTGTTCTTGCCTGGGAAATCCCATGAACAAAAGAGTCTGGAAGGCTACAGTCCACAGGGTTAGACACGTGTGATGCCAGCCCTTGGAACCCCACCTTCCTGCTTTCTTCCTCACTTACTTCTGCTCTTTTGCCCATTGCTCCATGCTGGACATAACCTGATCATTCTCTCGGTGCATCCTGCAGGTGTCTTTGGTCACTGCAGACAGCTGGGGCAGGCCAGAGGACTTTGGCACAAGAAGTAAATGAGATGGTAAAGAGACTCACAGACTTAGGAAATGAACTCATGGCTGCAGTGGGGAGGGGGTAGTCAAGGACTTGGGAAAGTCTTGTACACACTGCTATATTTAAAATGGATAATCAACAAAAATCCATGGTGTAGCACATGGAACTCTGCTCAGTGTTATGTGCTAGCGTGGATGGGAGCAGGGTTTGGGAGAGAATGGATACGTGCATACGTATGGCTGAGTCCCTTCACTGTTCACCTGAAACTATCACAGCAGTGCTGATTGGCTGTCCTCGATGCAAAATGGTTTTGGTGTTAAAAAAAATTAAAAAAAAAAGAGACAGTTAAGGGGTGGGAGCGTGGGCCTATCACTTCCCTACTCCCAAATCAAGCCTCCTCTCTTCCTGGGAGAGGTGATGTTGACTCTGCTGTCCAACCCTGAGGACAGAGTTAGAACTGCCACAGTGGGGGACTCCACCTCCAACAGTGTAATGTCACAAAAGTGGCTTCTCTGAGCAGACACCACTTATGCTAGAGACAAAGTGGGTTTATATCTTTATACTAATGATTTTCAGGCCAACAGTATCAAAGTGACTTATTCTAAAAAAGAAATATATTAAACCTTTTAATAGGCTTCCCTGGTGGCTCAGTGGTAAAGAATTTGCCTGCAGTGTGGAAGACCTGGGCTTGATCCATGGGTTGGGAAGATCCCCTGGAGAAGGGGATGGCTACCCACTCCAGTATTCTTGTCTGGAGAATTCCATGGACAGAGGAGCCTGGAGGGCTACATACAGTCCGTAGGGTTGCAAAGAGTTGAACACTACTGAGCGACTAACATGCACAGCCTTTAAAAAAAACAGATGAAATGGAGAAGGAAATGGCAACCCATTCCAGTGTTCTTGCCTGGGAAATCCCATGAACAAAAGAGTCTGGAAGGCTACAGTCCACAGGGTTACACGATTGAGCATGCACATGTGAGGGGGGTTGAGGGAGATGGGCCAGTAGCAATAAACAGGCAGAACCAAAACAGATGAAAGAAAAAAAATACCGAGTGGGAAGGGATGGCTTTTTTTGTAATTTGAGCAAAAGGCCCCACAGCCACCCCAAGATATACCTATGGCAGGCTCCTGCTACAAACTTCACTACTAGGAGAGCTGGGCATGCCCACGGAGCTCTTTGCTGATTCTAAAGTGTGAGGAGGGGCTCTGGAGGGGCATGGACCAGCGATTACCTAAGTCAGGGGCTGCTGGTGTGCCTGACAGGGAGATGGCACTCTGTCTCCTCTGGATTGGAACGTTTGTTCTGCTCAGTATCTCTATCAGCAAAGGCACAGGAAGATGGTTGGGTTGAGACAGCCTTTGTGGGCCTAGGGCACCCAGTCCCTGCTTTTGGACTGAATGGCAGGTGTCCTTTCTTTGCTCCCACCCCCAGCCCCACCCAAGGCTGTCTGTCATCCCATCTGTGGTCCTGGATGTCTCGGGGTGGGGGTGGGGGGCTGAGAGGAAGTGATCCCAAGTTGAGGAGCTGCCCACCTCCTTCTCGTCCTCAAGGAGGTTCTCTTTCAGGGCGTGCATTTGCTCCTGGACGCCTTGAGCTGCTCCTCTTTAGCGGCCAGCATCTTGAGGTCAACCTGGTGCTGTTTCTGCCACTGCAGCACCTGGCTGCTCATATCCTCCAGCTTTTTGTCGAAGACTTGCACCTGCTCAGGAGCTCACAGTGAGGAGGGAGACCCCCGTCGGCCAGCCTGACCCTGAGCGCCCCGGACAAAGCAGGAGGGCCCTTTCTCTGGGAGATTCACTGGGAGTCTTTTATTTCTGGCGGCCCGGCAGAGGGCGCCCCTGGTCTGATCGTGGCTGCCTTCCTAGGAGCCTGGAGGGCTACATACAGTCCGTAGGGTTGCAAAGAGTTGAACACTACTGAGCGACTAACATGCACAGCCTTTAAAAAAAACAGATGAAATGGAGAAGGAAATGGCAACCCATTCCAGTGTTCTTGCCTGGGAAATCCCATGAACAAAAGAGTCTGGAAGGCTACAGTCCACAGGGTTACACGATTGAGCATGCACATGTGAGGGGGGTTGAGGGAGATGGGCCAGTAGCAATAAACAGGCAGAACCAAAACAGATGAAAGAAAAAAAATACCGAGTGGGAAGGGATGGCTTTTTTTGTAATTTGAGCAAAAGGCCCCACAGCCACCCCAAGATATACCTATGGCAGACTCCTGCTACAAACTTCACTACTAGGAGAGCTGGGCATGCCCACGGAGCTCTTTGCTGATTCTAAAGTGTGAGGAGGGGCTCTGGAGGGGCATGGACCAGCGATTACCTAAGTCAGGGGCTGCTGGTGTGCCTGACAGGGAGATGGCACTCTGTCTCCTCTGGATTGGAACGTTTGTTCTGCTCAGTATCTCTATCAGCAAAGGCACAGGAAGATGGTTGGGTTGAGACAGCCTTTGTGGGCCTAGGGCACCCAGTCCCTGCTTTTGGACTGAATGGCAGGTGTCCTTTCTTTGCTCCCACCCCCAGCCCCACCCAAGGCTGTCTGTCATCCCATCTGTGGTCCTGGATGTCTCGGGGTGGGGGTGGGGGGCTGAGAGGAAGTGATCCCAAGTTGAGGAGCTGCCCACCTCCTTCTCGTCCTCAAGGAGGTTCTCTTTCAGGGCGTGCATTTCCTCCTGGAACGCCTTGAGCTGCTCCTCTTTAGCGGCCAGCATCTTGAGGTCAACCTGGTGCTGTTTCTGCCACTGCAGCACCTGGCTGCTCATATCCTCCAGCTTTTTGTCGAAGACTTGCACCTGCTCAGGAGCTCACAGTGAGGAGGGAGACCCCCGTCGGCCAGCCTGACCCTGAGCGCCCCGGACAAAGCAGGAGGGCCCTTTCTCTGGGAGATTCACTGGGAGTCTTTTATTTCTGGCGGCCCGGCAGAGGGCGCCCCTGGTCTGATCGTGGCTGCCTTCCTGGAACCCACGGAGTCCAGCAAAGGCAAGGGAGTCCCTTAGCCCGAGAGTATAGCTCCATACAAAGTGTACAGCTCTGGGGGCAAGAAGAGACCTTGGGGCCCTGGACAGGACAGCTGCCCGAGCCTCTGGCTGTTCCTCACCTCTAGCTCACTCTGCTGCTGGAAGCTCTGCAGTTTTTTTAACTCCCCATTCAGCTTTTTCATCCTCTCTTCATAAGCAATGATTTCTTCTTCCAGCTGAAGTTTCCTCTCTTGGGCCTGTGTCAGGCTTCGGTGCAGACTCTTTGTCTCTGAGGTCGAATGACTGAGCTTTGGTAAAGACAAAGGTGGGAGAGAGGACGAGGGAGAGAGGCTGTCATTGTGCTCAGGCCCTCTCTGCTGAATCCTGAATAGAGAAGAGGTCCACCAGTCCCATGTCCCCCTACTCTCTTCACCCCAGGGTGGCAAAGACATCCGGTCACCTTGCTTAGTGTCCCAGAGAAGGGTGAGAGGTGATAACAATCAGTCTTCTCCATTTCCCCTTTCCTCTCTTTTCAGTTCTGTGGACTGATCAGCTGGGCATGATCAGCACAGGGCTGAGGCATGAATTTCCCTGAAAACCCAGGTCCTGGGAAAACCATACTCCTGAGTCACCCAGGGGCAGAAAGACTTGTTAGATTTGGCCCTCTATCCCCTCTCCCCAAAGCCTCACTAAGGAGAAGCAGGTCTTCTCTGGAGAGATATCCCCACTGAGGCCAGGGTTTGCAGATGGCCTTGGAGACGGTCATACAGGAAATCGACTCCTGCCCCTCTCATGCTACCGAGAAAACTGAGGCATTAAACAGCTCAAGAGATGAGACGGGTGTGTAGCCCACCTTCTCAAGGGCTTGTGTGAGGTCTTCTTGGCAGGAGGCTTACTTCCGGAACAGCTCTTCATAGACCTCCTTACTGACCATGGTCTGAAGGTACTGCTTCTCCTTCTCCCCAGCCTTCTCCAGCTGAACCTGCAGACCCGCTATGGTCTCCTTCTGAAGGGTGATCTTAAGGGCAGAGGGGACATCACTGTCAGGGCTCATGGCCACAGAGGTCTTCTCTGAGTCCACAGAAGATATACCAGCACTGGGCTCTCTCCTCCCTGCAGCCGCCTGCTGAGCAGTCTGTGATAAAGCCCACTTTTCCTCACTGTGGTAAGAGGAAAAGCTGCTTTTCCAGGCTCTTTTGCACTCCTCTCCTCACACTTTCTTTCTGTGAATAGTTAGCATGTCCCTGTCCCCAGTACAAGGAGTACTGGAAGCACTGGACCGTGATGTGGCAAGTACATAAGTCCCTTTCACAGACTCCACAGCCTCTCGAATGACCCCCGAAGCATTTTTGTTTTTTTTCCCCAGGCTTCGGTGCAGACTCTTTGTCTCTGAGGTCGAATGACTGAGCTTTGGTAAAGACAAAGGTGGGAGAGAGGACGAGGGAGAGAGGCTGTCATTGTGCTCAGGCCCTCTCTGCTGAATCCTGAATAGAGAAGAGGTCCACCAGTCCCATGTCCCCCTACTCTCTTCACCCCAGGGTGGCAAAGACATTCGGTCACCTTGCTTAGTGTCCCAGAGAAGGGTGAGAGGTGATAACAATCAGTCTTCTCCATTTCCCCTTTCCTCTCTTTTCAGTTCTGTGGACTGATCAGCTGGGCATGATCAGCACAGGGCTGAGGCATGAATTTCCCTGAAAACCCAGGTCCTGGGAAAACCATACTCCTGAGTCACCCAGGGGCAGAAAGACTTGTTAGATTTGGCTCTCTATCCCCTCTCCCCAAAGCCTCACTAAGGAGAAGCAGGTCTTCTCTGGAGAGATATCCCCACTGAGGCCAGGGTTTGCAGATGGCCTTGGAGACGGTCATACAGGAAATCGACTCCTGCCCCTCTCATGCTACCGAGAAAACTGAGGCATTAAACAGCTCAAGAGATGAGACGGGGTGTGTAGCCCACCTTCTCAAGGGCTTGTGTGAGGTCTTCTTGGCAGGAGGCTGACTTCCGGAACAGCTCTTCATAGACCTCCTTACTGACCATGGTCTGAAGGTACTGCTTCTCCTTCTCCCCAGCCTTCTCCAGCTGAACCTGCAGACCCGCTATGGTCTCCTTCTGAAGGGTGATCTTAAGGGCAGAGGGGACATCACTGTCAGGGCTCATGGCCACAGAGGTCTTCTCTGAGTCCACAGAAGATATACCAGCACTGGGCTCTCTCCTCCCTGCAGCCGCCTGCTGAGCAGTCTGTGATAAAGCCCACTTTTCCTCACTGTGGTAAGAGGAAAAGCTGCTTTTCCAGGCTCTTTTGCACTCCTCTCCTCACACTTTCTTTCTGTGAATAGTTAGCATGTCCCCTGTCCCCAGTACAAGGAGTACTGGAAGCACTGGACCGTGATGTGGCAAGTACATAAGTCCCTTTCACAGACTCCACAGCCTTGGATGCATACCAACCAAGCACACATCCTACGTTTAACAGGATGCTTTCTGTTAACAGCGAGTTGTCTTGTGGTTAGGGATAGGATTAGGGTTAATCTGGAATCCAGTTTTAGCTTAGAAACAGCATGCAGCATTTCAGTTGTGTGTATTATGCCTCAATTCCTGACATGGTCTGCTAGACCTGACGCACCAGGAGAGCAGGACTGTGTGTGCTTTCTTCATCACTGTATCCCCACTGCCTGGAGCTCAGGGCATGGCACATTAAATAGGTGCTCACTAAATACACTACATGGTTTGTTTGGACTGAATGGAATATTGCATTGGGCAATACTAGGCATGAATTGAACACAGAGTTCCAATAGAGTCTGTTTAAAATTGACATGTGACTACCGATGAGAGGAAATGCAGTTTAGAACACAAAACTAAGCCTCTTTCTAATGGCTGTTTCCACTGATTCGAAAAGTCTATTATACATGGGGCATGCTTTGAAGAAAACTGAATGTGCTTACACATACACAGACCCCTCCAGCCTCTGGATTCCCATCAAATCTGAAATTAGTTCTGCAAGTTGCACAGTTACATAACTAGCTTTCTTTTGGCAAATGATGTAACATGCATGCTAAGTTGCCTAAGTCATGTCCAACTCTTTGTGACCCTATGGACTGTAGCCCACCAGGTTCCTCTGTCCATGGGATTCTCCAGGCTAGAATACTGGAGTGGGTTGCCGTGCCCTCCTCCAGGGGATCTTCCCAACCCAGGGATTGCACCTTGTTTCTTATATCTCCTGCATTGGGCAAGCAGGTTGTTTACCACCAGTGCCACATGGGAAACCCAAATGTGATAACAGGCCTATATTAAATACTTAGGCAGGATTCCTTATAGTGAGAGCAGTTCCTTGGGGATTTGACTGTTCAGACCTCAAGTCTGGATCATAACAGAGGAGAGATAAAACTCCAGAAACATCAGTGCCTCAGATCTCTGCTGTTTAAGATGATAGCCACTAGCCACATGAGACCATTGATATTTAAAGGAAACTAAAATTAGTGAATATTAAACCTGTAAATTCAGTTCCTTAGTCCTACTAAGTCATAGTTGAAGCACTCAATAGCCATAAATGGCTAGTGCCTGTAGTATCAAGGAACTCTAACACAGAACTTTCCATCATCACAGAAAGTTTTGTTGGGTAGTGCTATCCTTACACTTAGAATAGTCATAGTATTTTAGGACGACTTTTTATTATGAAGGAGTCAGAGCTGCTTGGTCTCTGTTTATAATTCAGGAGACCACCTAATTAAGATTCTTGTCTGGAAAGATGGAGTGGATTCAGCTGGGGAAAGTACCGCCATTCATGCTGAAGAGCAAAAAGAGGTTTAGTGGGACAGTCAGGTGATTCAGGTTCAAACACTACTCCATCCCATCACTTACCAGCTAGTCAGAGCCCCAGCCTCTCTTTCCTCTGTAAACCAGCAGAGTGAAGGCATGTCGAGGATTGGAGGAGATGGTCCATCGGTGATGACTGAATGTGAGCACATTGCCTCACACACATTAGACACCATTGACTGCTATTTTGTCTGTTTCATGCAATGGAATAGAACCATGTCTGCTCCTACCTTTTGTGTTTTGGGACTATTTCTGGAAGTGTTCTCTGGCAATCTGCCCCAAACAATGGGCTCCCCCAGTTCTGGTCTAAAATGGACCTCTGGAAGACTTGATGTCAAAGCCCAGATGGGTTGGGGCCCCACTTTCCACAAGTGGAAGAAATGCTTCTCAGCCAGCAAGTGGGTGACGGAGGCCACACCCCACTTCAGGAAGACAGTGGGGCCTCAGGCACCACAGAATTCACACGGGCTGGGCAGTTAGTAGCATTTCTGATGCCGGAGAGCAGGGTGGCAACTTCAGGTCAAGGGTCATAGAGTTCAAATTTCTCACCCTGCTTGGGGTTTCTGTGTACTCACCTTATTAGTTAGCTCCTCGTTGACTTGCTGGATGTTGGTTTGTTTGTAGAGAGAGGTGTCCAGTTGTGTACTATACTGCTTCAACTGTACTTTGAGGCTATCATTTTCTTCCTCTGTCTTCCTCAGAGTCTCCTTTGACTGCTCCCACAATAAGGAACAAAGCCCAGAATGGAGGTGTTACTTCTGACTCCCACAGAAGCCTCTCCTCTGCCCTCCGGCAAAACTCGGGTCTGCAGCTCCTGGATCTCAGGCCTTCTCCCTTCCCGTCACATGTGCTTCTCACCTTCCCTCCCATCTCTCCTGAGGTCTGAGCCTGCTCAGCCTTGGTACCCTACCCTGCCAGGCCCAGTGGGGCCCAAGTCTGGTTAGGGGATCGTAACCCCGAGCCTTCCCAGATTCTCCTCACCATCTTTTCTTTCCTTTTTCCTTCCTGTCGGAGTGTCTCGAGCTCTTGCTCCAGTAACTTCTCTTGCTCTTTGCTCTTTTTCAGTTGCTCCTTTTTCTCCTCCAGCAGCCTGGTTATCTCCTGAAGTTGTTCTTCTAGATAGGATTTGGAGGAGCCTTGCTCCCTGTTCTGAGAAAATAAACGCTGGACTGAAAGTCAGTTAGATACTACGTTTTTGAGGAAAAACCAAACAAAACTCAATGCAGACAAGTGTTCACAGAGATGGCTGAAATAAATATGAGGAGAACTCCTTGGTTATTCAGTGTATACAATAAAAAAGTTCCCTCAGGTTCAGCAACCTTTTCTATTTGTTCAATTAGATATGTTAACATTTTATTTATGTTTTCCCAGATGGTGCTAGTGATAAAGAATCTGCCTGTCAATGCAGGACACTCAAGAGATGCAGGTTTGAGCCCTGGGTCAGGAAGATCCCCTGGAGGAGGAAATGGTAACCCACTCCAGTATTCTTGCCTGGAAAATGCCATGGACAGAGGAGCCTGATGGGCTACAGTCCATGGGGTCCCAAATAGTCAGACATGACTGAGCACACACACACACACACACACACACATTTTATTTATAGATTCAGGTCCCACTTACTTACCAAGTATTTCCATATAGGAACCTCTTTGAATAATTAAAAAAAATTAGGGCTTCTCTGGTGGTCGAGCGGGTAAAGAGTCCACCTTGCAGTGCAAGGGGCACTGATTTGACCCCTGGCTCAGGAAGATCCCACGTGCCACAGAGCAGCAGGACCGGTGTGTCCAATTACGAGCCAGCCAGCACTCTGGAGCGCTTGTGCCCAGAGCCAGTGCTCTGCAACAAGAGGACACTGTAATGGGAGGCCCACACAGGCCAAAGAATAAAGATGGATAAAAATGAATAAATAAAAAACCAATACAAGAGGGTTAAATAAAAAAAAAATCTTAGAAAAGCACAAAAAGAATAATTCGAAGTTAAAAAAATAACTTTTAAATTGACTGAGGACAGCTTTCAAGTCCTAGAAAAAGAAATATAATCTTTTCCTTTTGTTTTTATGCTTAGCTCTTGAGAATGCTTATTATTGGTCATTAGAGTTGACTGGCTGGAGTGCATTCTAATACAAATTCTGGACAAGTAGTTTGCAAAGGATTGGTGGTGGCATCTTCACAGATAAAGAGCAATCCATTGTGCTTTCCTGATAGCTCAGTGGTAAAGAGTTTGCCTGCCAATGCCAATGCAAATGCAATGGTTTCATTTTCTGATCCAGGAAAATCCCACATGCTGTGGAACACATAAGCCTACAAGCCACAACTATGGGGCCATACGCCTGTGCTCTAGAGCCTTGGAGCCACAACTATTGAGCCCATGCGCCGCAACTACTAAAGCCCGTGTGCCCTAGAGCCCGAGTTCCAAAACAAGAGAAGTCACCACAACAAGAAGTCTGCTCACCTCAACTAGAGAGTAGCCCCCATTCCCTGCAGCTAGAGAAGAGCCTGTGGTAGCAGTGAAAACCCAGAATAGCCAAATAAATAAATAAATAAATAAATAAATTTTAAAAAATGTATTAAAAAAAGGGCAATGTATTTTTTTTTTTGGCCATGCCATTGGGCTTGTGGGATCTTAGCTGCCCCACCAAGGGTTTGAACCCAATCCCTCAGCAGTGAGAGCACAGGGTCCTAACCACTCACTGCTGGGAAATTCCCAAGAGCAATTCTTTAATCTTAAACAGAGCCAGTGCTTGAGTTGGCTGCCTACTTGCCCTCTGTACCTGGTGCTGAAGGTGGTTTATACGATCTAGTTGTTCATTCAGTTTTACATCCTGCTCTGCCACTGTCTTCTGAAGCTGCCTCTTTTCTTTCTCTGAAATTTCAAGCTTTCTCATGACCTCAGAGAATTCTGTTGTCAGCTCCTCAATCCGTTTCCTATGGCAAAATGGCAAAAGAAAAGAAAAGAAAAGAAAAAAAAAAAACCCAAGTGGTTGGAATTCAGGGTCCGTGTTGGTAGACTACGGGTTGGCTGCACGGGGCTTGCTACCCCACTCCTGGGCGGCAGCCCACAGGACCCATCCGGTTCGCAGGGGACTGAGCCTCTGTCTGGAGGTGGACCTGTGGTACCTGCTGGGAGCAAGCTCCCCCTCAGCTGTCAAGGAGTCCTTCTGAAGTTTCTGAAGTTCTCTGGAGTTCCAGGATGGTCTCTGAGCTTCCCTCTGGCAGTTCCAGGCACCTTTTGTTTTATGCTTAGCTCTTGAGAATGCTTATTATTGGTCATTAGAGTTGACTGGCTGGAGTGCATTCTAATACAAATTCTGGACAAGTAGTTTGCAAAGGATTGGTGGTGGCATCTTCACAGATAAAGAGCAATCCATTGTGCTTTCCTGATAGCTCAGTGGTAAAGAGTTTGCCTGCCAATGCCAATGCAAATGCAATGGTTTCATTTTCTGATCCAGGAAAATCCCACATGCTGTGGAACACATAAGCCTACAAGCCACAACTATGGGGCCATACGCCTGTGCTCTAGAGCCTTGGAGCCACAACTATTGAGCCCATGCGCCGCAACTACTAAAGCCCGTGTGCCCTAGAGCCCGAGTTCCAAAACAAGAGAAGTCACCACAACAAGAAGTCTGCTCACCTCAACTAGAGAGTAGCCCCCATTCCCTGCAGCTAGAGAAGAGCCTGTGGTAGCAGTGAAAACCCAGAATAGCCAAATAAATAAATAAATAAATAAATAAATTTTAAAAAATGTATTAAAAAAAGGGCAATGTATTTTTTTTTTTGGCCATGCCATTGGGCTTGTGGGATCTTAGCTGCCCCACCAAGGGTTTGAACCCAATCCCTCAGCAGTGAGAGCACAGGGTCCTAACCACTCACTGCTGGGAAATTCCCAAGAGCAATTCTTTAATCTTAAACAGAGCCAGTGCTTGAGTTGGCTGCCTACTTGCCCTCTGTACCTGGTGCTGAAGGTGGTTTATACGATCTAGTTGTTCATTCAGTTTTACATCCTGCTCTGCCACTGTCTTCTGAAGCTGCCTCTTTTCTTTCTCTGAAATTTCAAGCTTTCTCATGACCTCAGAGAATTCTGTTGTCAGCTCCTCAATCCGTTTCCTATGGCAAAATGGCAAAAGAAAAGAAAAGAAAAGAAAAAAAAAAAACCCAAGTGGTTGGAATTCAGGGTCCGTGTTGGTAGACTACGGGTTGGCTGCACGGGGCTTGCTACCCCACTCCTGGGCGGCAGCCCACAGGACCCATCCGGTTCGCAGGGGACTGAGCCTCTGTCTGGAGGTGGACCTGTGGTACCTGCTGGGAGCAAGCTCCCCCTCAGCTGTCAAGGAGTCCTTCTGAAGTTTCTGAAGTTCCCTCTGGAGTTCCAGGATGGTCTCTGACTTCTGCTGCTCCAGGCGAATGCAGCTTTGCAATTTCATCTGGCAGTCCTCCAGGTTTTCATTTGTCAAAAAGGCCTCTTCTTTATACTCGGCTGCTTGCTGAGCTGCAGAAGACAGGAGATGACCCCAGGGTGAGTCCATATGTGAAGGGAGTATGTGTAAAGATTAGACTCTCAAATAAGCCCAGTTAAAAAAGCCTGTCCCAGGTTTCCCTGGTGGTCCAGTGGGTAAAGAGTCTGTCTTGCAGTGCAAGAGGCACCAGTTCGATCCCTGGCCCTGGAAGATCCTACATGCCGTGAAGCGGCTGAGCAGGTGTGTCCAATTATGAGCCAGCACTCTGGAGCACATACACTCAGAGCCGGTGCTCTGCAATGAGAGAGGCCACTGCAATGGGAGGCCCACACAGGCCAAAGAATAAAGATGGATGAAAATAAATGATGACTTAGAGGCAAAAAAAAAAAAAAAAAAGTCTGTCCCTTCATGTTGTGACTTACTTCAATTTCCAATCTGTCTTTATCTCTATTTCATTATTACTCCCAAGGAGCTCTGTTAAATTACGCCTTCAACCTACCTACCAGCTGTGAACTTCTTCTTTTTTAAAAAACTTTATTTTATTTATTTATTTATCTTTTTTGGGGAGTGGGGTGGGGAGGGGGGGGGATGGGCGGGCCACTTCTATTGGTCTTCCATTTCTCTATTTTCATCTGTCTTTGTTCTTTGGCTCCTGTAGGCCTCCCATTGCGGTGGCCTCTGTTGTCGCAGAGCGCTGGCTCTGGGCGCATGCGCCCCAGAGCTCCGGCTTGGTAATTGCACATCAGTCCAGCCGCTCCACAGCACGTGGGATCTTCCCAGGCCAGGGATCGAACTGGCGCCTTGCACTGCAGGGCTTGCTACCCCACTCCTGGGCGGCAGCCCACAGGACCCATCCGGTTCGCAGGGGACTGAGCCTCTGTCTGGAGGTGGACCTGTGGTACCTGCTGGGAGCAAGCTCCCCCTCAGCTGTCAAGGAGTCCTTCTGAAGTTTCTGAAGTTCCTCTGGAGTTCCAGGATGGTCTCTGACTTCTGCTGCTCCAGGCGAATGCAGCTTTGCAATTTCATCTGGCAGTCCTCCAGGTTTTCATTTGTCAAAAAGGCCTCTTCTTTATACTCGGCTGCTTGCTGAGCTGCAGAAGACAGGAGATGACCCCAGGGTGAGTCCATATGTGAAGGGAGTATGTGTAAAGATTAGACTCTCAAATAAGCCCAGTTAAAAAAGCCTGTCCCAGGTTTCCCTGGTGGTCCAGTGGGTAAAGAGTCTGTCTTGCAGTGCAAGAGGCACCAGTTCGATCCCTGGCCCTGGAAGATCCTACATGCCGTGAAGCGGCTGAGCAGGTGTGTCCAATTATGAGCCAGCACTCTGGAGCACATACACTCAGAGCCGGTGCTCTGCAATGAGAGAGGCCACTGCAATGGGAGGCCCACACAGGCCAAAGAATAAAGATGGATGAAAATAAATGATGACTTAGAGGCAAAAAAAAAAAAAAAAAAAAAAAGTCTGTCCCTTCATGTTGTGACTTACTTCAATTTCCAATCTGTCTTTATCTCTATTTCATTATTACTCCCAAGGAGCTCTGTTAAATTACGCCTTCAACCTACCTACCAGCTGTGAACTTCTTCTTTTTTAAAAAACTTTATTTTATTTATTTATTTATCTTTTTTGGGGAGTGGGGTGGGGAGGGAGGGGGATGGGCGGGCCACTTCTATTGGTCTTCCATTTCTCTATTTTCATCTGTCTTTGTTCTTTGGCTCCTGTAGGCCTCCCATTGCGGTGGCCTCTGTTGTCGCAGAGCGCTGGCTCTGGGCGCATGCGCCCCAGAGCTCCGGCTTGGTAATTGCACACATCAGTCCAGCCGCTCCACAGCACGTGGGATCTTCCCAGGCCAGGGATCGAACTGGCGCCCCTTGCACTGCACGGTGGTGGCCTTACCCACTGGACCACCAGGGGAAGCCCTGTGAACTTCTTCTTGACTTGAGTTAAACAAATTGATAGAAATTGCTCAGTATCTCTTCTGTGACTCATTCTGTCATTGGGGACAAATCCTGACCCTCATGGAGTTTAGAGTCTAGTGTGGGAGCTGTAATCGGCTCATCTGACACAAGGAACACAGTTATGTTAAACCCACGCTGACTGTGAACTTGGAAAGCAAGATCAATGTGGGTTAAGTACAGCCCCGGCCTTAGAAGAAGGAGGAGAAAGGGAATTCTTGGTGGGGGGCAAGCAGGGTATTGTTAAAGTAAATGCACGGTGAAGGGAGGTAGGAAGCCATGTTGGAAGAGGATGTGAAAATACCAGTTTAACTGGAAAGTGGGAAGAAATGGTGGGAGACAATCAAGTGCATGGACTAGAGAGGGGTTCTGGAGGATGCTAAAAGCCTGAGAGAAATATTTAGCCATGATTTGTTGGGTTCTTGAGCAGGGGCCTGCCATAAAGGAGAGAGTGCTTTAGGAATGGCTTAGAATGGAGAAACATTTCTTATAATATCCTTTTAGCCCACGTCCTTGCCTCTACTGGGTATGAAGGAAGAAGCACTCAAATAATTTGCTTGCTGGAGTTTCTTGACATCAAATATCTCTCTACTTCCTGTTGTTTCTCCTATTGTTTCTATGTTAAGTATTACTCCCCTCTCCTTTTTTTTGGCCTTGACTACTGGAAGAAAACTTGTGTCACTACGGAAATAATTATACACCCCGAAGAAGGAAGGAAGAATTTTTTTTTTTTTTAACAACGAAGAGAGGAGGTTCAGCTTTGGGAATGTTGGGCTGGTGGGGAAGGTGGGTGGAGCTAGTCTCTAAAGGCAAGACTGACCAGGTGCCAAGTCAGGGCTGGGACTCCAGGTGTTGGGAGTCACCTGCAGAGAAAGGCAGCCACCAGGAGCAGAGGTGCTCTCCAGGGAAGGAATGTAAAGGGAGAGGAGAGACTGGAGAGAGCGGGGTCTTAGAGATGGGTGACCACTGTCAAGGCAGGAAGGAAACGAGGAAACAGTGGTGAGGTCCGTGCAAGTGACCTGTGGTGTCTTTAAAGTTAAGAAACAATCACTGAGGTATGGGGCCAGCGTGGATACAGAGAGTTAGAGGAGGGCGAGGAAGGACACATGCTTTGGACTCTCTTTTTTTGTTGTTTTTTAAATTGGTACATCGCTCACCTA
This sequence comes from Tragulus kanchil, assembly GCA_022376925.1. Taxonomy (NCBI): domain Eukaryota; kingdom Metazoa; phylum Chordata; class Mammalia; order Artiodactyla; family Tragulidae; genus Tragulus; species Tragulus kanchil. The sequence goes on along the minus strand of JAIOJX010000031.1, from coordinate 166,449,593 downwards.
ATGTCACCTTTATCCTTTTAAAGAGTATAGTGCAGTGGTTTTTGGTAGACTCACAAAGTTCTGCAACCAAAATCTAATTCTAGGACATTTTGATCATCCCCAAAACAACCCCATATCCAAGGCAAGAAGTTACTGTTGACTTCTGAGAAAGCACTCACATCAGAGAGACAAGGATGCAACCCACGCTGCAAGTGAATGTGTTTGGAGGTCAAAAAGAGAGACAGTGTTACAAACCAGGGTACAGAGTCCTGCGTCCCGCCGTGTGGAGGAAAGGAGCGGCTGCGGAGAAAATGGTGGGCTCCTGCTCTGTGGTGGGGGCTTCAGTGGGAAGGAAGGTTAGGTGGGGTGAGGAAGGGGCTTAGAGGGCAGTCCTAACTGTTGTGAGGTGACGCGAGATCCGGAGGAGATCAGAGTGAGGAAGTGAAGGGGGATGCTGCCCGGCCCCATCAGTTGGAGGGCAAGGGGACAGTGCTTCCCCGGGGGCCTCACCAGCCAGCCTGTGCTGCTGTTTGGTGTCTTCGAGGCAGTCCTTCAGCTTCTTGATCTCAGCTCGCAGGTGCCCGTACTCGGCCTTGCACTTGTCCTGCTTCTCCTCCTGGATGGCGGGCATCTCCCCCGGAAATAATTATACAAAACCCCAAAAAAGAAGGAAGGAAGAATTTTTTTTTTTTTTAACAACGAAGAGAGGAGGTTCAGCTTTGGGAATGTTGGGCTGGTGGGGAAGGTGGGTGGAGCTAGTCTCTAAAGGCAAGACTGACCAGGTGCCAAGTCAGGGCTGGGACTCCAGGTGTTGGGAGTCACCTGCAGAGAAAGGCAGCCACCAGGAGCAGAGGTGCTCTCCAGGGAAGGAATGTAAAGGGAGAGGAGAGACTGGAGAGAGCGGGGTCTTAGAGATGGGTGACCACTGTCAAGGCAGGAAGGAAACGAGGAAACAGTGGTGAGGTCCGTGCAAGTGACCTGTGGTGTCTTTAAAGTTAAGAAACAATCACTGAGGTATGGGGCCAACGGCGTGGATACAGAGAGTTAGAGGAGGGCGAGGAAGGACACATGCTTTGGACTCTCTTTTTTTGTTGTTTTTTAAATTGGTACATCGCTCACCTAATGTCACCTTTATCCTTTTAAAGAGTATAGTGCAGTGGTTTTTGGTAGACTCACAAAGTTCGGCAACCAAAATCTAATTCTAGGACATTTTGATCATCCCCAAAACAACCCCATATCCAAGGCAAGAAGTTACTGTTGACTTCTGAGAAAGCACTCACATCAGAGAGACAAGGATGCAATCCACGCTGCAAGTGAATGTGTTTGGAGGTCAAAAAGAGAGACAGTGTTACAAACCAGGGTACAGAGTCCTGCGTCCCGCCGTGTGGAGGAAAGGAGCGGCTGCGGAGAAAATGGTGGGCTCCTGCTCTGTGGTGGGGGCTTCAGTGGGAAGGAAGGTTAGGTGGGGTGAGGAAGGGGCTTAGAGGGCAGTCCTAACTGTTGTGAGGTGACGCGAGATCCGGAGGAGATCAGAGTGAGGAAGTGAAGGGGGATGCTGCCCGGCCCCATCAGTTGGAGGGCAAGGGGACAGTGCTTCCCCGGGGGCCTCACCAGCCAGCCTGTGCTGCTGTTTGGTGTCTTCGAGGCAGTCCTTCAGCTTCTTGATCTCAGCTCGCAGGTGCCCGTACTCGGCCTTGCACTTGTCCTGCTTCTCCTCCTGGATGGCGATTTCGAGTTCGTTTGTCATGCACTGCTGCTTCTCCAGCTCCATCTCCTTTTTCACGAGGTTGTTCTGAACCTGTGCCAGTTCCTTCTCTAGCTCGTGCAGCATTTCGTCTTTCTCCTGGAGGATCTGAGGAAAGCAAAGTGTTAACGGCTGATGAGTGAACTGAAATTCATTTGAAATTGTGAATAAGTCTATATACTATTTTTAAGCATTCCTTTCTACTATTAGGTGTAAACAAAAGCACAAGAGTGTGTCCCAAATTCTCTGACTTGCAGGGCTGGGGAAGAATCTCTTTCTTCTTCCCCGGAATAATAGGTCCACATAATAGTCCACATACCTATTATGGCCCCTGATATTTTATGTATTTATTATGTGCCATGAGAAATTCCGAGGAAGAGCTCAGAATGCCCCTCACCCCCACTCCCCACCGCCAGCCTCGGTCTAAAGCACTGCAATCTCACTGCCCACGCGTGGGTGCCCCTCAAGCAACGGCACTAAGTGTAGAGTGCAGAGCACACTCCAGCCAGGTCTCTTGCCATCTGGCGGTTTCAGTCTTACGGAGCTCCTTGCCTTACCTTGTCTTTCTTCAAACCAAGCTTCTGGGTCTCGGTAAACTGCGCCTGCAGCTCCTGCAGCCGCCGCTGCAGAATGAGGACCTCCTTATCCTTCCTCTCCATGTGGGCAGATGTCTCCTCTCGCAGCCCGTGCAGGTCCAGCTCCAGCTTCATCATGTCTACAGCAGGACAAGGTGAGTGCTTCTCGCTCAGGGAGGTGCTGCAGCGTCCGTGGCTTCCCCAGCTCCCCCGCAACCACCAGCGCTTGGCTCACCTTTCATGATGTTTTTCTTCTGTTCTGACACGGATTCTAGTTCCATGCGCAAATCCTTCACGAGGTTCTGGTACTCCTCCACGTGCAGGCATTGGCTGTCTTTCTGCTCCTGCAAGTGCTTCAGTATCTGGGCAGATGGAAGAAGAGTGGGGCAGGGTGAGGACACGGGGGTGGTGGGGGCGAATGCTTCCTAGAATGCAGAGGGTCCAGAACAGCAAATAGGGAGGGACAGAAAGTAGAATAGTCCTTACCAGGGGGTGGGGGACGAAGGAAAGGGAGGGGGTGATTGCTCATGGCTGTCTTTTTTTGGAGTGATGAAAATGCTCTGAAATTACAGAGCATTTTCTTTGTGTAATTTGTGTAATCCACAGATTACTTTGTGAATATACTGAAAACCAATGATTGTACACTTTTAAATAGTGAGTTTTCTGGTATGTTAATTACATCTAGATTTTAAAAAATAAAAAAGTAAAAAAGAAAAAGGATATGGCACACTGCACACGCTCACACAGAATAGAATGTGCATAAAAGTCAATCCCTCAAAAGTTAAAAGGAGAATAAAAGCTTAAAAAAAATGTCAATCCCTCCCTTCTTGCCATATGCAGTGTTATTGATGCAGCACTACTGTGTGCCAGGCACTGTCCCCGGTGCCGCGAACACCATCGACACCAATTCTTACCCCCAGGGAGCTGGCCTTCCAGTGGGGGCAAGACAGACAAAGATCATAAAGTGGTGACTTTCAGAAAACATTGAAAGCTGATAAATGCCATGGAAGAGACAGAATAGCAAAAGGAGAATGGAGGTGTATGGGGTGGGGGTGAGGTGTGGGTTGCAACTTTAAATAGGATGGATAGGTTAGCCTTACCAGGACAGTGGTCAAGGAGGAACAATTAGTTGTCTGGGCATCAAAGGATGCTGGGGAGATAGTTTATGGGATTTCAGAGTTGACAGTGAGGGGTGAATCGCACGCGAGGGACCTCCTTATCCTTCCTCTCCATGTGGGCAGATGTCTCCTCTCGCAGCCCGTGCAGGTCCAGCCCCCTCGCTCAGGAAAGGGGGTTTGCTGGGGGCGAGCGTCCGTGGCTTCCCCAGCTCCCCCGCAACCACCAGCGCTTGGCTCACCTTTCATGATGTTTTTCTTCTGTTCTGACACGGATTCTAGTTCCATGCGCAAATCCTTCACGAGGTTCTGGTACTCCTCCACGTGCAGGCATTGGCTGTCTTTCTGCTCCTGCAAGTGCTTCAGTATCTGGGCAGATGGAAGAAGAGTGGGGCAGGGTGAGGACACAGGGGTGGTGGGGGCGAATGCTTCCTAGAATGCAGAGGGTCCAGAACAGCAAATAGGGAGGGACAGAAAGTAGAATAGTCCTTACCAGGGGGTGGGGGACGAAGGAAAGGGAGGGGGTGATTGCTCATGGCTGTCTTTTTTTGGAGTGATGAAAATGCTCTGAAATTACAGAGCATTTTCTTTGTGTAATTTGTGTAATCCACAGATTACTTTGTGAATATACTGAAAACCAATGATTGTACACTTTTAAATAGTGAGTTTTCTGGTATGTTAATTACACCTAGATTTTAAAAAATAAAAAAGTAAAAAAGAAAAAGGATATGGCACACTGCACACGCTCACACAGAATAGAATGTGCATAAAAGTCAATCCCTCAAAAGTTAAAAGGAGAATAAAAGCTTAAAAAAAATGTCAATCCCTCCCTTCTTGCCATATGCAGTGTTATTGATGCAGCACTACTGTGTGCCAGGCACTGTCCCCGGTGCCGGAACACCATCGACACCAATTCTTACCCCCAGGGAGCTGGCCTTCCAGTGGGGGCAAGACAGACAAAGATCATAAAGTGGTGACTTTCAGAAAACATTGAAAGCTGATAAATGCCATGGAAGAGACAGAATAGCAAAAGGAGAATGGAGGTGTATGGGGTGGGGGTGAGGTGTGGGTTGCAACTTTAAATAGGATGGATAGGTTAGCCTTACCAGGACAGTGGTCAAGGAGGAACAATTAGTTGTCTGGGCATCAAAGGATGCTGGGGAGATAGTTTATGGGATTTCAGAGTTGACAGTGATGGTGGGCTGCTGCCTGAGGAATGAGGGGAACAGCTGGAGAAACGAAGGGCAATCACCATATGGCCTGGGTGTAGGCTCCGTAGGGTCTCTAAGGCTCAGGCTATGCCAGGCCAGCTGAGGGAGGAGAGGTGCTCTGGTACTAACTGAGATGTGAAGAGTTCCAGTTCCAACAGGATGTTTACATAATGGTTTTGGGTAGCATATATGAAATGGTGAGGGGGGACCTTGATTTTGTTTCTTGAAGAAATCTGTACTGTTAAAAAAGTGAAGTGTTAAAGAATTTGGGTTTCGTAGATATAGAGTTTCAGTTTCGCAAGATGAAAACCTTCTAGAGGTTTATTGCATAGCAATGTGAACATACTTTTCACAACTAACTGTACATTTTAAAAATGGTTAGGATGGTCATTTGAATGTTATTATTATTATTTTTTACCATTATAAAACATTAAGAAGTGAGGGAGGAATAAAGACATTGCTCAGACAAAAAGAAAACAAACATGGAGTTGTATGAGATCTTGCTGTATGTCAGGATGTGAATAACGTGGGGCTGACCTTTAAAATAAATATTGACAGATGTACAAGGAGGAAGTTTAAAGTTCATCCAGATTCTGTGGGGAACAGAAAGCCCTGGGAAAAGAAGTGTCTCTGCTCCCCAACTAGGTGATCCCTTGGAGAGCTGATGTGTGCTGACTCTGCCATTTTCTTCTGCCACTGTTTCAGCACTGGCATGGCCTCACGGGGCTGGCTTTGCCTTGCATCTCAAGTTCAGGCGTGACTGACTTCAGACCTCGGAGGACACTCACCTACGTTTCACTATCATATTGATTGTCAAATCTTGAGATTTGTTTACACAGTGTAAGTGTTTATTCATTATTAGAATCAACTTTTGAGATGGCTTTGAATTTTGAAAATGTAAGAGTTTTTAAAAAGGGAGTGGAGTTAATAATATTCCCTAAATTTGTTGCTTTTCAACTCCAGCCAAAAACCAGAAGGTTAGATGGTTCTGTTGAGTCGAGCAAGCCAACAGGAGTGTCTGTCTTGTTTAGCTGTACTACTGGACATGACTTAAGCAACACGTGCAATGTCAAAATTCAATTCCAAAATCTAGTCACGCCAGACACACTCTATGGGGGCTTGGCACACAATATAGACAGTATCCTTGTGGCAGGGCTGACCAACGTCATGAAAATATAAAAGAACACATTAAATGCAGTATAAAAGTTTTAACATGTAGGAGAACCCAGAATCAAATCCAACTCAGCCCAGTCCCACGAGGCGCAAATAAGCAGAAGTTCTCCCACCTTTCTGATGTCTTCACAATCTTCAGAGGAGCTAGGGGGGTGTCGGTGGGTGGCTGTATAGGAAGCAAAGTCTGCTTGTAATTTTATCAAAGCCTCTTCACGCTCCAGAACCTGCAACCCAGCACAAGTCAGTTATGCTGGATGATCAACGCAACTGGCTTATTACTAGCGCTGTTTTGCAGGGTGTTCCTTTTTAGCCCAAGTTTATTACAGCATTGTATAAGTGGGAAAAGAATTGTGTCTTCAGTCTTATAGCAAGGTTCACTAAGGCAACAACAGACATGCCCTTGTTTTATCCCCATAGCAAAGGTTCTTTGGAGGCTGACCTTTAAAATAAATATTGACAGATGTACAAGGAGGAAGTTTAAAGTTCATCCAGATTCTGTGGGGAACAGAAAGCCCTGGGAAAAGAAGTGTCTCTGCTCCCCAACTAGGTGATCCCTTGGAGAGCTGATGTGTGCTGACTCTGCCATTTTCTTCTGCCACTGTTTCAGCACTGGCATGGCCTCACGGGGCTGGCTTTGCCTTGCATCTCAAGTTCAGGCGTGACTGACTTCAGACCTCGGAGGGGACACTCACCTACGTTTCACTATCATATTGATTGTCAAATCTTGAGATTTGTTTACACAGTGTAAGTGTTTATTCATTATTAGAATCAACTTTTGAGATGGCTTTGAATTTTGAAAATGTAAGAGTTTTTAAAAAGGGAGTGGAGTTAATAATATTCCCTAAATTTGTTGCTTTTCAACTCCAGCCAAAAACCAGAAGGTTAGATGGTTCTGTTGAGTCGAGCAAGCCAACAGGAGTGTCTGTCTTGTTTAGCTGTACTACTGGACATGACTTAAGCAACACGTGCAATGTCAAAATTCAATTCCAAAATCTAGTCACGCCAGACACACTCTATGGGGGCTTGGCACACAATATAGACAGTATCCTTGTGGCAGGGCTGACCAACGTCATGAAAATATAAAAGAACACATTAAATGCAGTATAAAAGTTTTAACATGTAGGAGAACCCAGAATCAAATCCAACTCAGCCCAGTCCCACGAGGCGCAAATAAGCAGAAGTTCTCCCACCTTTCTGATGTCTTCACAATCTTCAGAGGAGCTAGGGGGGTGTCGGTGGGTGGCTGTATAGGAAGCAAAGTCTGCTTGTAATTTTATCAAAGCCTCTTCACGCTCCAGAACCTGCAACCCAGCACAAGTCAGTTATGCTGGATGATCAACGCAACTGGCTTATTACTAGCGCTGTTTTTGCAGGGTGTTCCTTTTTTTAGCCCAAGTTTATTACAGCATTGTATAAGTGGGAAAAAGAATTGTGTCTTCAGTCTTATAGCAAGGTTCACTAAGGCACAGACAGTGATTCGTCTTGAGTTCATCAATGGCCACACTTTGGACTCCCTCTTGATCCTCTGTGTGGTCCAGCCTATGAGGCAGAAGAAGGTTCTTTGGAGGCTGTGATGGAAAGATGCACTGAATCTCTCAGAAGATAGGATTCAAAGTTCAAGAATTAAAGAAGGAAGTTTCTTATGAAGCAAGTGAATGTATATATTTATTTAAATTAAAAAAATGCAACTTTTGTTCTTGTTTGTTGGAAATAATTCAAATAGAGCCCAAGCCTTGAAAATAAAAAGTGAGGACTTCCCTGGTGGTCCAGTGGCTGAAACTGCATTCCCAATGCAGCAGGCCTGGGTTTGACCCTGGTCAGGGAATTAGATCCCACCTGCTGCAACTAAGAGTTCACACGATGCACCTAAAGATCCTGTGTGCCGCAACTAAGACCCAGCGTGGCCAAATAAATAAATATTAAATAACAACAATAACAAAAACAAAATAATAAGTGAGACTCTCCTATCCACTTATTCTCTTCTCTCTCATTTTTATGAAGGAGGAGGGGCACCACTAGCAATTTATAGTAGGGGTCTCCAGGTTCTGGGATCTAATGCCTGATGATTTGAGGTAAAGCTGATATAATATTAATAGAAATAAAGTGCACAATAAATGTAATGTGCTTGAATCATCCCCAAACCATCTCCACCTCCACTCCAGTTGGAGGAAAAACTGTCTTCCAGGAAACTGGCCCTGATGCCATAAAGGTTGGGGATCACTGATATATACTTTTATATAATGATCAAAGACTTTAAAAATAATGTTGGAAAAAAAAGTTGGAACTATACATGGGATTCTGAAACCTTTTCTCAACATTACACCACAAATATCTTCCCATGCAGCCCTTATGGATCTGCTTAGTCCTTTTCCTTAGCTGTGTATTATTCCATAATATAGATATCCCTTTAATCATTCCTCTTAATCTCCTTAGCTGTTTCTCTACTGATGAGCACCTGGTTGTTCAGTGAGATTTTAAGTCTCTTTAGATTCTCTTAGTGTGAATTGTGGATGTACACCCCAGAGAATATGTATCTATAAGACATTTGAAGAGTACTGGCAAAGAGATTGCTTTAGGTGATTTTTCCCCCTCTTATTTTTCCTAGAGGCTTTATTTTGGGACTCTTGGGAAAATGTCCTAGAAGGTGGCACTTACCAAAGCGTTACTGCAGGCTAGCTTATTTCGAAGTTCCTGTATTAGATCATCCTGTTCAGAGACCTTTTGCCAGACTTCAGATAGTCGTTTCAGGGTCTCCTGATGCTCTTGAATCATGCAGGGAGAAGTGTATATACGCACGTTTGAATGATCACCCTTGTTCTCGGGGTCCTGGGATATTTAAAAGTGATAGGTTGATTCTGAGCCAATTTTAGAGTCAATTTCAGAATGCCACAAGCATGGAGAATCTCTAGACCTATATTCTAAATGTTCATGTTCATATATGTGAATCAGAACTTCCAGAACAAAAGAGAAAAATTAAAAAGTGCACATACAGTAAAAAGTTCAAGTGGTGCACAAGAGAATACACTGAAAAATAAATCTTGACCCTCCATGACATAGGTTCCCTTTTCCATGATGGTCTATGTTACTCATTTTTTGTATATCCTTCTGGGGATAATTTATATATATTTATATATCATATACATAAATACGTATGTAACCCCTTACTCTTTCCCTATCCCAATGAAAGTCTTTTGCATACTATTCTAAACACTGTGCTTTCACTTGGCAATTTATTTAGAATATATTTTATATTGCAATTTGCAGATCTATCTTATTTTTCTTTTAAAATTAATTTCAAATTGCACAAGTAATACACACACACACACACACACACACACACACACAGACACAATCTTTATAAAACTCTGTAGTGACTTCCTTGGTCGTCCAATGGCTAAGAATCTGCTTTTCAATTCAGAGGACTCAGGATCGATACCTGGTTTGGGAACTAAGATTCCACATGCCATGAGGCAACTAAGCCTATGCACCACAACTAGAGAGAAGTCCATGTGCTGCAACAAAGAGGCCCCAAGTTGCAAATAAGACCTGATGCAGCCAAAAAAAAAAAAAAAGCCCCTACCAAACCCTCCTCCAAACCTCCAAAATGAAAAACATTGTAATATTACAGGCAAGTCTAAATTTCTCCTTGGTCATCACCTCTTATCCTATAGTTGCTATATTCTCCAGAGATGATAATTTGTGCATATCTTTCTAGGACTTGATCTATAAATTTACATACACGCAAATGAATATTGTAGAATGCAGACACTGTCTTTTACGTCATTCTTTCTCAACAAAATTTCTTAGAAATTTATCCATGTTGGTACCTGTGCCTCTACTTTGCTCCTTTAAATTGCTTTTAAATATGTTTATCTAGTTTCTTACTGATGGGAATATATGTTGTTTTCAAGTTTTTTTTCTAAAACAAAGCTGAAACGACTCTTTTTGCACATAGATCTTTGAGTACCTATTCCAGTTTATGTGTAGATTAAAGCTGTAGTAGTAGTATAGGCATCTATCTAAATAGGGTCTGTTATGAATCAGAACTTCCAGAACAAAAGAGAAAATAAAAAGTCAAAAGTAAAAGTTCAAGTGGTGCACAAGAGAATACACTGAAAAATAAATCTTGACCCTCCATGACATAGGTTCCCTTTTCCATGATGGTCTATGTTACTCATTTTTTGTATATCCTTCTGGGGATAATTTATATATATTTATATATCATATACATAAATACGTATGTAACCCCTTACTCTTTCCCTATCCCAATGAAAGTCTTTTGCATACTATTCTAAACACTGTGCTTTCACTTGGCAATTTATTTAGAATATATTTTATATTGCAATTTGCAGATCTATCTTATTTTTCTTTTAAAATTAATTTCAAATTGCACAAGTAATACACACACACACACACACACACACACACACACAGACACAATCTTTATAAAACTCTGTAGTGACTTCCTTGGTCGTCCAATGGCTAAGAATCTGCTTTTCAATTCAGAGGACTCAGGATCGATACCTGGTTTGGGAACTAAGATTCCACATGCCATGAGGCAACTAAGCCTATGCACCACAACTAGAGAGAAGTCCATGTGCTGCAACAAAGAGGCCCCAAGTTGCAAATAAGACCTGATGCAGCCAAAAAACAAGCCCCTACCAAACCCTCCTCCAAACCTCCAAAATGAAAAACATTGTAATATTACAGGCAAGTCTAAATTTCTCCTTGGTCATCACCTCTTATCCTATAGTTGCTATATTCTCCAGAGATGATAATTTGTGCATATCTTTCTAGGACTTGATCTATAAATTTACATACACGCAAATGAATATTGTAGAATGCAGACACTGTCTTTTACGTCATTCTTTCTCAACAAAATTTCTTAGAAATTTATCCATGTTGGTACCTGTGCCTCTACTTTGCTCCTTTAAATTGCTTTTAAATATGTTTATCTAGTTTCTTACTGATGGGAATATATGTTGTTTTCAAGTTTTTTTTCTAAAACAAAGCTGAAACGACTCTTTTTGCACATAGATCTTTGAGTACCTATTCCAGTTTATGTGTAGATTAAAGCTGTAGTAGTAGTATAGGCATCTATCTAAATAGGGTCTGTTTAAAACTGATGGATATGGCATGATTGTCCTTCAAAGAAAATGTACCAATTGACACTTCCATCAACATGAATATGCCTGTTTTCCTAGGACTGCATTTTTAAAAATGTCTTTCTCTGGATTGTCTGAAATCATGCATGAAGGTTACTACCTGTTCACTGGTCTGCACTAATAATGTGGTGAACTGATGCAGACAGACAAAGAAGAGCAAAGAGTCTTAGTTTGGGTGGTAGATCCTTTCTCCATTAAACTATCTTCCTAACTGGGCCTTTTCAGGCAAAGTTAGAAATAGTTTATGTTCACTGAGCATGAAAGTTGCCCATGAGTGTATAAATAATTCAGTGTCTATGTGGAAAAAGGAATGAGAAACAATAAAAAGTTAAGAAACAGGAAGATGATATCTATGGATTCCAATACTTCTTAATACTTTACAGAAAAAAATAGAAATTAATTTTAAAGTAGTAGAAGAAAAATTCCTGAAATTGAAAACATGTAGATCTTCAGATTCAAAAGATCAGTTAAGTGTTGAGAGACTTAATGAAAAATAAATTAAAAAAATCCTGAGCCTAAAATCCTCCAGAGTTCAAAGAGATAAAATAGGTGACTCACAAAAAATGAGAAACGGATTGAAATCTAACAATTCCTCTTTAATACTGCATAGTATAAACAATGCAGCTATATTTTCTAAGACTTAGTCTGTAAATCTGTATACCCAAGCAAAATAGCATTCAAGAATGATGGCAAAATAAACTGTTCTGAGATGGAAATTTTGAGAATTTTTACCACTTACTGTTGTTTCTGAAAGAATTAACAAGGAATTATTATAGAAAAAGGAAAAATCCAAGGTGGAGAAGGGTATAGTGTATCATTTAGTGAGTAAAAGTTGGCTTTATTTGTAATCTTAAAGAAATATACACGTTGTCTGTCATATAATTGGTTCAAGAAATTAAAGGTGAAAAGTTTTCAAATTCATTTACATTAGGGTAGCATAATCCAGAAACCAATAAAGAATATTATGCCATTAATGTGTAGATTAAAGCTGTAGTAGTAGTATAGGCATCTATCTAAATAGGGTCTGTTTAAAACTGATGGATATGGCATGATTGTCCTTCAAAGAAAATGTACCAATTGACACTTCCATCAACATGAATATGCCTGTTTTCCTAGGACTGCATTTTTAAAAATGTCTTTCTCTGGATTGTCTGAAATCATGCATGAAGGTTACTACCTGTTCACTGGTCTGCACTAATAATGTGGTGAACTGATGCAGACAGACAAAGAAGAGCAAAGAGTCTTAGTTTGGGTGGTAGATCCTTTCTCCATTAAACTATCTTCCTAACTGGGCCTTTTCAGGCAAAGTTAGAAATAGTTTATGTTCACTGAGCATGAAAGTTGCCCATGAGTGTATAAATAATTCAGTGTCTATGTGGAAAAAGGAATGAGAAACAATAAAAAGTTAAGAAACAGGAAGATGATATCTATGGATTCCAATACTTCTTAATACTTTACAGAAAAAAATAGAAATTAATTTTAAAGTAGTAGAAGAAAAATTCCTGAAATTGAAAACATGTAGATCTTCAGATTCAAAAGATCAGTTAAGTGTTGAGAGACTTAATGAAAAATAAATTAAAAAAATCCTGAGCCTAAAATCCTCCAGAGTTCAAAGAGATAAAATAGGTGACTCACAAAAAATGAGAAACGGATTGAAATCTAACAATTCCTCTTTAATACTGCATAGTATAAACAATGCAGCTATATTTTCTAAGACTTAGTCTGTAAATCTGTATACCCAAGCAAAATAGCATTCAAGAATGATGGCAAAATAAACTGTTCTGAGATGGAAATTTTGAGAATTTTTACCACTTACTGTTGTTTCTGAAAGAATTAACAAGGAATTATTATAGAAAAAGGAAAAATCCAAGGTGGAGAAGGGTATAGTGTATCATTTAGTGAGTAAAAGTTGGCTTTATTTGTAATCTTAAAGAAATATACACGTTGTCTGTCATATAATTGGTTCAAGAAATTAAAGGTGAAAAGTTTTCAAATTCATTTACATTAGGGTAGCATAATCCAGAAACCAATACGAAATGAGAACACAAATATTTATGCCATTAAAATAATCTCACTTATGAAAATAGATTAAAAAATTAAATGCTAATAAATTTAGATTAGCAGTTTATTATAATTTAGTTTATTTAGACAGGAGGTACAAAAATGGCCAAGAAGAGGGATTCCCTGGTGGTCCAGTGGGTAAGGACAACACCTTGTAGCATTGGTTTGATCCCTGGCCTGGGAAGGGGTGCTGGTTTGATCCCCGGCCTGGGAAGATCCCATGTAGTGTGGAGCGGCTGGGCAGGTGTGTCCAACTACAGAGCCGGAGTTGTGGAGTGCATGTGCCCAGAGCCGTTGCTCTGCAGCGACAGTGGCCACTGCGATAGGAGGCCCACACAGGCCAGGGAACAAAGATGGATGAAAATGGATAAATGAAAGACCAACAGAAGTGACCCCTGTCCCCTCAGCCCCCCGCAAAATGGCCAAGACATATTTGAAAGTAAACAACAGTGAAGCTGGACCTTCCTTAAAAAGAGATATCCAAACAAACTATCAGTTGAAGTCACTAATTAAAACAAATCTGATTTTGGTGCAGGAACTGGCAGGAAGATCAAAAGAATAGAGAATCCAGAAAGAGAATCAGTATATATATATATGCTGAGTTGGCACTTCAAGCCAATGATAAAAGTGAGGGATGTTCCATAAATGAAGCTTGGACATTTATTTATTTTCATCCATCTTTGTTCTTTGGCCTATATGGGCCTCCCATTGCAGTGGCGTCTCTGGCTGAAGAGCACCAGCTCTGGGCACATGCATTTCAGAGCTCTAGCTTGGTAGTTGGACATATCAGTCCAGCTGCTCAGCGGCACGTGGGATCTTCCCAGGCCAGGGATCGAACCAGCGCCCCTTGCACAGCAAGATGTTGTCCTTACCCACTGGACCACCAGGGAATCCCTCTTCTTGGCCATTTATGTACCTCCTGTCTAAATAAACTAAATTATAATAAACTGCTAAGCTAAAAACATAGAACTACAAAAATTATAAAACTGCTAAAAGACTGTATAAGATAATCTTTTGCAATCTAAAATGAGATATAGAACCTATAATCTATAAAGAAGGGCTAAGAGATTTAGTTTCACAAAATTAAAAACTTTTGTATACTGAAAAACACCATTAATAAGATAAAATGAAAAGTTATAACTGAGAGAAAATATTTGTACTTTATATAAAGGAAGCATTATTACCTATAATATATTAAGAACCTCCTCGGTTGTTGCTGTTCAGTTGCTTAGTGGTGTCCGACTCTGCGACCCCATGGACTGTTGCCTGCCAGGCTCCTCTGTCCATGGAATTCTCCAGGCAAGAATACTGGAGTGGGTTGCCATTTCCTTCTCCAAAGAATCTCATATAAGTCAACACAAAAATGGCTAACAACCCAATAAAAAATGGTTAAGTATTTAAAAGCAATTTGTAAAACAGAAATCCACACAACTGATACACTCTTGAATGGGGCTCACTACTTTGTTCATGAGGTGGGCACTGTGATGTGCCTCCTGGACCCACTTTGGCAGTGAAGCGCTTCCTCCTCTGGCTGTGGGGGTGCTGCCCTAAGACAGCCCCAGTGGTCAGCCCTTCCTGGGGATTGCCTGGGGTGGAGCAAACTTTTGCTCAAGGTGATGTCTTTCTCTTGGAAGACAGCTCACATTCAATCATTGATGGACATGGAGCTATAAACTCCCTGTAGAAACTCCTTTCTCTTCAATTTATAATTGCTCTAGAGGTCCTTCCCAGCGCAAAACTAACCATGAGGTTGACTGAGGCCTTTATTTATTTTCATCCATCTTTGTTCTTTGGCCTATATGGGCCTCCCATTGCAGTGGCGTCTCTGGCTGAAGAGCACCAGCTCTGGGCACATGCATTTCAGAGCTCTAGCTTGGTAGTTGGACATATCAGTCCAGCTGCTCAGCGGCACGTGGGATCTTCCCAGGCCAGGGATCGAACCAGCGCCCCTTGCACAGCAAGATGTTGTCCTTACCCACTGGACCACCAGGGAATCCCTCTTCTTGGCCATTTATGTACCTCCTGTCTAAATAAACTAAATTATAATAAACTGCTAAGCTAAAAACATAGAACTACAAAAATTATAAAACTGCTAAAAGACTGTATAAGATAATCTTTTGCAATCTAAAATGAGATATAGAACCTATAATCTATAAAGAAGGGCTAAGAGATTTAGTTTCACAAAATTAAAAACTTTTGTATACTGAAAAACACCATTAATAAGATAAAATGAAAAGTTATAACTGAGAGAAAATATTTGTACTTTATATAAAGGAAGCATTATTACCTATAATATATTAAGAACCTCCTCGGTTGTTGCTGTTCAGTTGCTTAGTGGTGTCCGACTCTGCGACCCCATGGACTGTTGCCTGCCAGGCTCCTCTGTCCATGGAATTCTCCAGGCAAGAATACTGGAGTGGGTTGCCATTTCCTTCTCCAAAGAATCTCATATAAGTCAACACAAAAATGGCTAACAACCCAATAAAAAATGGTTAAGTATTTAAAAGCAATTTGTAAAACAGAAATCCACACAACTGATACACTCTTGAATGGGGCTCACTACTTTGTTCATGAGGTGGGCACTGTGATGTGCCTCCTGGACCCACTTTGGCAGTGAAGCGCTTCCTCCTCTGGCTGTGGGGGTGCTGCCCTAAGACAGCCCCAGTGGTCAGCCCTTCCTGGGGATTGCCTGGGGTGGAGCAAACTTTTGCTCAAGGTGATGTCTTTCTCTTGGAAGACAGCTCACATTCAATCATTGATGGACATGGAGCTATAAACTCCCTGTAGAAACTCCTTTCTCTTCAATTTATAATTGCTCTAGAGGTCCTTCCCATCTCAAAGCTCACCATGAGGTTGACTGAGGCCTTTGCTGGGATAGCTCAATGTCTCCTTCTGCCCAACCCTGCTTCCTTCCCTATTCACAGGTGTTGATGCCAAGAGTTTTCTCCAAAAACGTCTGGCATGCCAGTCTGTTTCAGAATGTGCTTCCTGGGGAACTCAATCTACGATTATTATAACTAAAGGAAACAAAAATTGTAATGAGAAAGTCGGTTTTTAATTTTATCATTCATCAGTTGAGCACAACTTAAAAAGACTGAAAAACATACCCTGTGAGTGTGGGGAATTTTTTGTTGGTAAAAGTGTAAAAACTAGTAGAACATATTTGGTATTCAATTTAGAATTATTTTCAAACATTAAAAATAAGCATTTCCTTTGACCCAGCAAAATCCCACTTTAGGAATTAACCCCATAGAAAAAAGGATGTTCATCACAGCTTGTATGTGGTAGACAAACAGGTCAGTAGATGGTAAATGTAGAGCCATACTACGGAATACAAAGTAGTGACTAAAGAAAAAAATCATCAAGATAATTAAAAAGTAAAATGTAGAAACATATTTTTAAAAAGACTCACTTATGTAAAAAAAAAACCCCTTAATATTTTATATATGTAAGTGTGCAGCAGCAGGCTGGGGAAGATTGCCAGCACATTTTGAGTGGCTGCCTTGGGGGAGGAGAGTGGGGTGGAGAAGGTAAAGGGTGGCCTTTTACATTTAATCTCCATAATTCTGACTAGACAGCCTATACTGTTGTATTACTTGGGTAATTTTAAAAAGCAATTAAAAGAAAAAAGACGTAAGTTCAGGCACTTTGGCTCATCTTTGCTATGTATCGTGGCTTCCTCCTCCTCTCTGATCTTGAAACTATAGTTTGCATGAGTCTCGTGACCTATAAGAGCTGAGAGCTCATTTGGTAATTGACTTTCTGCCTTATTTGAAGTACTGGCGCCTTATATTAATTAAGGAGCCTTGGCATTCCTAAGGAGCAATCTTACAGGAGATGTGAAGGCTGGAGCTTCAAAGCTGAGGGCTACAAAATTCAAGAGGAGAGATGACAGCTGGTTAAAGGTTTGCGTTTCTGGCGGAGAGTCTGGGACCACTAGAGGGACCACCGGGAGTTCCTGGTCTTAGTGGTCTGGCTGAAGTCCTACCTGACCGACGATCCCACTGAGCTCCCCCTCCAGCATCTTCACTTGGCACTCCAGTAACTCAATGTTGCTCAGGGAAGTCTGATATTTATCCCTGTAGAGGTTTAAGCTCCTTTCTAGAGAGATGATTTTGTCCCCGGCCAAGGCGAGTTGTTCCTGGGCCAAATGGAGCTTCTCCTCTGTGTTCTCATTATGATTTCCCAGTTCCTCCTCATAGAGAATCACCTGTTGGTGTAGGAGAGAAGCCACAATGAACCCATGGAATCATCCAATGAGGAAAGGATACGGCTATAAGACCGCATGCAGAAGAGACATAGCTTAGAAACTGAGATGCAAAGAATAGGCCTAGCACAGATCTAAAAACTACAATACATACAATCAGAATGTTAATGATTAGAAAAAATTTTTAAAAAGATTGTCTTGTTTAGATAGTACGCTTCTTAAAGGCAGGGACCATTTCTGTTTCCCATTCTGCCTGGTATGTATTAATAGTTAATTCAATAAAGATATGTTAGTTGATTAACAGGAATGAATGGATAGTTTCATTTTCAAGGGCTTGAAATGCCAGTATTTTTGCTCTCCTAGGTATTCTCTAGAGGTCTAATTTAGAAAACATGGAGCCCTTGTGCACACCGGTCCACATTGGGAAAGTTCTCTGGAGATAGTAGGGAAACACGACCTGAAGTTCCTCTGGGATTTGCAAAGTTCTTATTCAGGTACTGCTTGAAAGATTTTCTTAGACTAGACAGCCTATACTGTTGTATTACTTGGGTAATTTTAAAAAGCAATTAAAAGAAAAAAGACGTAAGTTCAGGCACTTTGGCTCATCTTTGCTATGTATCGTGGCTTCCTCCTCCTCTCTGATCTTGAAACTATAGTTTGCATGAGTCTCGTGACCTATAAGAGCTGAGAGCTCATTTGGTAATTGACTTTCTGCCTTATTTGAAGTACTGGCGCCTTATATTAATTAAGGAGCCTTGGCATTCCTAAGGAGCAATCTTACAGGAGATGTGAAGGCTGGAGCTTCAAAGCTGAGGGCTACAAAATTCAAGAGGAGAGATGACAGCTGGTTAAAGGTTTGCGTTTCTGGCGGAGAGTCTGGGACCACTAGAGGGACCACCGGGAGTTCCTGGTCTTAGTGGTCTGGCTGAAGTCCTACCTGACCGACGATCCCACTGAGCTCCCCCTCCAGCATCTTCACTTGGCACTCCAGTAACTCAATGTTGCTCAGGGAAGTCTGATATTTATCCCTGTAGAGGTTTAAGCTCCTTTCTAGAGAGATGATTTTGTCCCCGGCCAAGGCGAGTTGTTCCTGGGCCAAATGGAGCTTCTCCTCTGTGTTCTCATTATGATTTCCCAGTTCCTCCTCATAGAGAATCACCTGTTGGTGTAGGAGAGAAGCCACAATGAACCCATGGAATCATCCAATGAGGAAAGGATACGGCTATAAGACCGCATGCAGAAGAGACATAGCTTAGAAACTGAGATGCAAAGAATAGGCCTAGCACAGATCTAAAAACTACAATACATACAATCAGAATGTTAATGATTAGAAAAAATTTTTAAAAAGATTGTCTTGTTTAGATAGTATGCTTCTTAAAGGCAGGGACCATTTCTGTTTCCCATTCTGCCTGGTATGTATTAATAGTTAATTCAATAAAGATATGTTAGTTGATTAACAGGAATGAATGGATAGTTTCATTTTCAAGGGCTTGAAATGCCAGTATTTTTGCTCTCCTAGGTATTCTCTAGAGGTCTAATTTAGAAAACATGGAGCCCTTGTGCACACCGGTCCACATTGGGAAAGTTCTCTGGAGATAGTAGGGAAACACGACCTGAAGTTCCTCTGGGATTTGCAAAGTTCTTATTCAGGTACTGCTTTTTTTTCTAATCAATTAATTAGTCAACCAATTGAAAGATATTTACTGACTCCTCATGAGAAATGTCTTGGGTGCTTAGGGGTATGGATACCTATAAAACACAGGCTCCTTCCTCACAGTGTTTACAAACTCTTATAAATCAGGCAGAGATATGATTTAAAATCAGCAAACAACTCTTGAGCATGCTAAACTCTATGACTTGAATTATATGTATTGAAGGAGTTAAGAGCAGGAGGGTCATTAAGGAAGGCTTTATTTGGGTTCAAATAGTTCAGAAGAATTCAGATAGAACACATTCTATTGGTCTAGCTGATAGACTGGCTGCCTGCCGTTTGAGATCTGTCGTAGGAAAGGATCATTTAGTTTGAGGTGTTTATTAGGTAAGGAAAAGAGGAATATTTTATATTCATGCATTTATAACAGAAGCTGTCAATGAGACCTGTTCATACCCCCTTGACACTCAGCATTCCTCTGCATGCTAACCCCATTCCAATGGCAAGCACAGTTCTTTGCCTGAGGGGTGCGCTGGCCCCAGGGGCCCACTTGAGCCGAGGAGCAAGACAAGGCAAGTGACAAGTGTGGGCAGTTAATCCTCTCAGGAGCAACCCTCAGCCAATGACTGGAGTAGTTGTCTGGGATCAATCTGCAGTGTGTTCTACATTTTCTCCCAGAGTTCTCCAGAAGGGGTGAACTCTGGTTTCTCACAGCAGTGATCTTTTCCTAAACCTGTGACAAACTCTGGTTTCTCACAGCAGTGATCTTTTCCTTTAAAGTATAGTTGCTTTACAATGTTGGGTTAGTTTCTGCTGCACAGCAAAGTGAATCAGCTTTATGTGTATGTATATTCCCTCTTTAGATTGCCTTCCCATTTCTGTCACCGCAGAGCATTGAGTAAAGTTCTGAGCTATACAGTAGGTTCAGCAGTGATCTTAAAAGGAATTATCTTTATGGGCTTCCTGCCTTTGTTTCATGCACTTCCAACTTTCTCACTGTGCTACGTGGGATCATCTCCTGAATTAATTAGTATACTTATACTTTGTATTCATCTCCTTGTCTTAGGATCTGCTGTTGGGAAACCCAAGCTTAGACAGAAGTTTGATACTTCTGTGAACAAAGTATTGGGGCAACTTGGCAGAATATTGGAAATACCTTTTCCAGGGCTTTTTCACTTTGGTCTCTGTGTCAGTGACTGCGGCTTGCCAAATCTCACAATTTTTCCTCTTCTCCTTGTAATAGGACCTTGACTTTATTTGGGACAATAGTGCACCTCGCTAAAACACTGCATTTCTTTGCCTTCCTAAGAAATTGCTATAGCCATGAGACTAATTCTTGTCAATGGTCTATAAGTCGAAGTGTTGTGTGGGGCTCCTGGAAAGGGTCCTTTAAAAGGATGAGTGTGCTTTTCTCTCCCACTCCACTTCCTACCCCCATCCAGATTATTTGGAACAAAGATGTAATGGTTGGAGCTCCAGCAGCCATCTTAGGTGACCTGGAAAATGGAAGACTGATGATAGTGGAATTGAAAGACAGGACATATGTAAATACTGTAACAGTCCAGAACTATCTCTGATTTTATTTGATGTCATAGAAATAAACTATTTTATTTAAGACACTATTGCTTTGGGGTTTCCTGTTATATGCAGCCAAATAGAATCTCAACTATTAATAATTCAGGGTCACTTTATTCAGGCTGGACTCTTGTTTAAGTTAAGATGAACCCGCCAGTTTTAACACAGCCTTGCATTAGCTTTATTAAATCATGGTTTATGCTTATAGGCTTTGTCCCAGATTATTTTTTGTAAGATAACTTTTCTTTGTTCCTTTCCCTACAGCTAATTCTCAATGGCCAGAATACTTCCTTAAAAAAAAATTCCATGTTTATTCAAGGCCCTTCACAAATCCCCTGGGGTTAGTCATGAAGTACTAGCACCATTCAAGGGGGCCCTTGGAATTTTCTCTCTAAAGGAAGAGAAGGAAAATGGCAGAGGAGGCTGCCTGTCCCATTACTTCAAATCCATGGTTTTACTACTGCTAGTGCTACCCCTGCCCAACTGACTTTTGGTCAAGGCTTTGTTTCATGCACTTCCAACTTTCTCACTGTGCTACGTGGGATCATCTCCTGAATTAATTAGTATACTTATACTTTGTATTCATCTCCTTGTCTTAGGATCTGCTGTTGGGAAACCCAAGCTTAGACAGAAGTTTGATACTTCTGTGAACAAAGTATTGGGGCAACTTGGCAGAATATTGGAAATACCTTTTCCAGGGCTTTTTCACTTTGGTCTCTGTGTCAGTGACTGCGGCTTGCCAAATCTCACAATTTTTCCTCTTCTCCTTGTAATAGGACCTTGACTTTATTTGGGACAATAGTGCACCTCGCTAAAACACTGCATTTCTTTGCCTTCCTAAGAAATTGCTATAGCCATGAGACTAATTCTTGTCAATGGTCTATAAGTCGAAGTGTTGTGTGGGGCTCCTGGAAAGGGTCCTTTAAAAGGATGAGTGTGCTTTTCTCTCCCACTCCACTTCCTACCCCCATCCAGATTATTTGGAACAAAGATGTAATGGTTGGAGCTCCAGCAGCCATCTTAGGTGACCTGGAAAATGGAAGACTGATGATAGTGGAATTGAAAGACAGGACATATGTAAATACTGTAACAGTCCAGAACTATCTCTGATTTTATTTGATGTCATAGAAATAAACTATTTTATTTAAGACACTATTGCTTTGGGGTTTCCTGTTATATGCAGCCAAATAGAATCTCAACTATTAATAATTCAGGGTCACTTTATTCAGGCTGGACTCTTGTTTAAGTTAAGATGAACCCGCCAGTTTTAACACAGCCTTGCATTAGCTTTATTAAATCATGGTTTATGCTTATAGGCTTTGTCCCAGATTATTTTTTGTAAGATAACTTTTCTTTGTTCCTTTCCCTACAGCTAATTCTCAATGGCCAGAATACTTCCTTAAAAAAAAATTCCATGTTTATTCAAGGCCCTTCACAAATCCCCTGGGGTTAGTCATGAAGTACTAGCACCATTCAAGGGGGTCCTTGGAATTTTCTCTCTAAAGGAAGAGAAGGAAAATGGCAGAGGAGGCTGCCTGTCCCATTACTTCAAATCCATGGTTTTACTACTGCTAGTGCTACCCCTGCCCAACTGACTTTTGGTCAAGGCTTTTGTGGGACTCTACAAGGACGATACACTTGGGACTCTACAAGGGGACTCTTACTTGGGACTCTACAAGGACGATACACTCTGGTCGAAAAAAAAAAATACCACCCTGGGACATGAATACAAATGAAATGTCCAGAATGTACTTACGCTAAGTCTACTTGATCTAAAACTCTAGTCTGAAAAAATGACACCTGGTACTCTGAGTGACTGATTCAGACTCAAGGTCTGGTTAGCTTATCCACTGTGCAAGTACCAGGAATTTATATATGATCAAAACCTGACTTTTCTTAAAAAAAAAAAAAAAGATTGATTTAGTAGACTTTGTACCTCTTTCATAACCCTTAGAGACCCAGAGTCTTTTGCATTTACATTGCCATGGTAATAGCATGAAGATGATAAGCCTCCATGTACATCATACACACATGTGCATGCACACCTCCCCACCATATACGTATACACATCCCACATACGCTACATGCCTTAAGACTGGAGCTCTCGCCCTTCATTCTACACCTGAAACTATCAGAAAATTTTTAATTGGCTATATCCCAATAAAAATGTCTTTGGTGTAAAATAAATAAATCAATAAGAAAACAAAAAAGACTAGAGCTCTCACCCAATTATGCCAATCTGTTTAGTTCCCTCTGTTGAGCTTCAAAAAAATAAATCAAGAATTAACGAGGGAAAGTTGATAAAACCTGCTCAAGATGCTGTGAGGCTCTCCTCTAAGTCCAGTGCTTGCTTTCTAGTAGCTTCGGCCTGATTTCTGCAGGTACCTGGGCATATGGGACATTTCCATAGTTACTTTAGCTATACCTCATCTTCTTTCATCTTGCAGTGATGGTGGAGAATCACCAGGTCAGAAGTCTGCTTCTCCAGGAGAGACTGATATTGCAGGAGGGAACAGTAGGAAGTTCCTACAGCTAATTCTCAATGGCCAGAATACTTCCTTAAAAAATTCCATGTTTATTCAAGGCCCTTCACAAATCCCCTGGGGTTAGTCATGAAGTACTAGCACCATTCAAGGGGGCCCTTGGAATTTTCTCTCTAAAGGAAGAGAAGGAAAATGGCAGAGGAGGCTGCCTGTCCCATTACTTCAAATCCATGGTTTTACTACTGCTAGTGCTACCCCTGCCCAACTGACTTTTGGTCAAGGCTTTTGTGGGACTCTACAAGGACGATACACTTGGGACTCTACAAGGGGACTCTTACTTGGGACTCTACAAGGACGATACACTCTGGTCGAAAAAAAAAAAATACCACCCTGGGACATGAATACAAATGAAATGTCCAGAATGTACTTACGCTAAGTCTACTTGATCTAAAACTCTAGTCTGAAAAAATGACACCTGGTACTCTGAGTGACTGATTCAGACTCAAGGTCTGGTTAGCTTATCCACTGTGCAAGTACCAGGAATTTATATATGATCAAAACCTGACTTTTCTTAAAAAAAAAAAAAAAGATTGATTTAGTAGACTTTGTACCTCTTTCATAACCCTTAGAGACCCAGAGTCTTTTGCATTTACATTGCCATGGTAATAGCATGAAGATGATAAGCCTCCATGTACATCATACACACATGTGCATGCACACCTCCCCACCATATACGTATACACATCCCACATACGCTACATGCCTTAAGACTGGAGCTCTCGCCCTTCATTCTACACCTGAAACTATCAGAAAATTTTTAATTGGCTATACCCCAATAAAAATGTCTTTGGTGTAAAATAAATAAATCAATAAGAAAACAAAAAAGACTAGAGCTCTCACCCAATTATGCCAATCTGTTTAGTTCCCTCTGTTGAGCTTCAAAAAAATAAATCAAGAATTAACGAGGGAAAGTTGATAAAACCTGCTCAAGATGCTGTGAGGCTCTCCTCTAAGTCCAGTGCTTGCTTTCTAGTAGCTTCGGCCTGATTTCTGCAGGTACCTGGGCATATGGGACATTTCCATAGTTACTTTAGCTATACCTCATCTTCTTTCATCTTGCAGTGATGGTGGAGAATCACCAGGTCAGAAGTCTGCTTCTCCAGGAGAGACTGATATTGCAGGAGGGAACAGTAGGAAGTCTGCAGTTCCTCCGTGCGAAATTCCAGTTCTTGTTGAAGGGCCAGCAACTTCTTCTTGAGTTGTTGGAGTTGTCTCAGATGACACTGTTTATTGGGCTCAAAATCCATGTGTGATTCCTCAAATGCTAACGGTGGCTTATTATTCTGCAATCGAGAAAGGCTTTGTCACCAAGTAGGCATTCATTCTTCAGTTTTTTTTCACTTGTTCAACCATTCACACCCATATATCCACCCTTTTGTCTTTTCATCTCTAGAGCACTTATTAAACATTTCACTCTGTTTACAATGAAATGTCACTTTGCTTCTTCCTACTATTTAGATCTACCATTCCTATTATGTAGGTCAGAAGAAAACACATACACACAAGGGACCTAGAGAGCGCTATAAAGATAGACTTGATAATATGCTTATGTTTTGTCTTCAAGTATAAAGAAAACACAATTGACCTGGAAGGGAATGGATTTCTGGATACGGTTCTTGGGCTAAACTTGATTATTAAAAATGCCTAGATAAAAGGACAAACTCTTGGGGAAATAGATTTCTGGAATGTGGAAAATGGGAAGGAGAGCTATTGCTTAGGCACACCTGAGCACTGACTCTGTTTCCTCCCGAAGACAGATGTGAGTTTGAAGTTACTGACTGTGTGTGTGTGTATGTGTGATATCTTTCCCTGCCAGTCCACAAGCAACCTAGAATGCTGCTAGACCCCACATACATTTTCATTCATTCATTCCATAAGCATATGTTGAACACCTACATTGTATCAGGTATTCTGCTCATGGGACACATTCCTGAGCTGTTTATTCTAGTACAACTGAAGTCTTTGCACTGACGCTTCTATATTTTCTTGTCCAACATTCCTGGTTGAAATGGAGCAGTACACTAAGGTCCTTTCCCTCCAGGTCCTCCCCCTGCTTTTTGTCTGTAGAAAAACTTTAGCCAGAGAATAAGTTTAATTAGGGAAGTGAGAAAATGCAGAAACAAAGGAAAGTATTCAAACAATACCAAACCATAATAGCTTAGTCACTAAAAAAAGTCAAGGATATTTAGTTCCTCCTCAAGGGCTATAGATAATATTCTGAGCCATATCCTGTGAGCTGTCTTGTAGATAACTGAAATCCCTACCAGATGGAAGAAGTTAACTATCCAATGACCAAACTGTAGCCATGACAAGTTGCCACAATTTCAAGAAACTGGCCTCAAAGAAATGGGAACAACCATGGAACTGAAGATTAACTGTACTTAAAACAATCAAGATGACACTGATCAGGGCTTCCCTGATGGTCCAGTGGGTAAAGAGTCTGCCATGCAGTGCAAGAGGCACTGGTTTGATTCCTGGCCTGGGAAGATCCCATTTGCCGGAGCAGCTGTGTCAGTGTGTCCAATTGCAAAGCAGCACTCTGGAGCGCATATGCCCAGAGCAGTGCTCTGCAATGAGAGAGGCCACTGCAATGGGAGTCCCACACAGGCCAAAGAATAGAGATGGATGAAAAATAAAACCCACAAAACAGTAAAAGAGGCCCCCAAAATACAAAAAAAATTTTTTTAAAGAAGATAAAACTGATCAGACCACTGCATGACCAACTTCAAGATGACAGTGAGAGCTGACTGTGCTGTTTCCATATGTAGCCCCCTCCCTCCACCTATACACCCCCTGAAACTCCCCTTTAAAAGCTCTTGCCCACTGATTGTCAGTGGGGGCAGTCAGCCTTTGGACATGAGTCTGTCTGTCTTCCTCCCCAGTTGCTGGGCTCTCAAATACAGCAAACTTTCCTTTCACCAACTTTGCCTCTCAAGTATTGGCTTTAGACTGGGGACCAGCCGGATCCCACTTATGGTAACATGGTGACATGTGAAGGAGAGGTGGATGAAGAAGGTGGCCTGTAGGTATCCCTTAGCTCCCTTCTCTGCTTATTATCTTTCTAATTATTGCAATTTTCCAAGTCCTGCTCTCTTTCCTGTTTTCCCTGCAAAGCTGTGTTTTCACCAATACCATAGCCTTTCCTGGCATGTCCTTAATGTGGCATTTCACATTCTGTCTTGCATTATAATGACCTCTGTGCATCTTATCTTTTATTTAGACCATAAATTCCCAAAGGCCAGGAGTCCTCTCTACTCAAAGAGAGCCTAGATTAGAGATTCATACACAGCTAGGTATTGAAGGAAGGAAAAGATATAAAAGGGAGAATAAATAATCTCATTGGCTCCCAAGAATCTGAGCTTGTGGTCTTGGCCTTATTAACAGAGTACTTTCAAACTTTTTAAAAATGAACATTTATTTTTTACAGTTCTATCGACATCTCTATATGCCATAGAATCCAGCTATTGTTAAGTATATACACTTCAATGATTTGTAGCAAATTTATGGAGTTTTCCAACCATTATTATAATCCAGTTTTAGAATATTTCCATCATCTCAAAAATTCCCTCATGCCCATTTGTCATGCCCATTCCTACCCCAGCTCCAAGCAACCACTAATCTGCTTTCTGCCTCTATGGATTTGCCCTTTTCAGATATTTCATATAAGTGGAATTGTATAATACATCATCTTTTGTGTCTGGCTTCTTTCACTTAGCACAATGTTTTTGAGAGTCACCCAGGCTGGCGCAAGAATCAGTATTCTGTTCATTTTTACTGCTGAATAATATGACTATACCATATTTTGTTTATCTATTCACTAGTTAATGGATATTTGGATTGTTTCTGATTTCTGCTATTATGAATAATGCTGCTATGAACATTAACAGCTGTTGTGTGAATATGATATTTTCATTTCCTTAACTTGTTTAGAAAATATTATGGTACACCTACTATGTGCCAAGCACTCTACTAGTTAATGGAGATACAGAAGTATATAAAAGAGAATCTCTGCCTTCATAAAGTTTGCATCTACTGCTGAGCGGTGTGTGGAGGGAAAGCGAGAGGGAATGAGAGGTAGAGAGAGGGGTTGCAAATTAAAGAAGTAAATTGGGTAGTTTAGTTGGAAGAAAAAGTGCTATGGAGAAGAATAATGCAGGGGAGGGAGATGAAGAATGCCAAGATGGAGGCAGTTGAAATTTTGAACTGTGTTCTCGTGGAGAAGTACACTGAGAAGGTAACATCTGAATCAAGACTTGGAGTCAAGACAGTCAAGGAAGGAGCCTGGTGGGAATGTACAACAGGAACACTCCAGACAGAAGTAACAGCAAGTGCTAAGACCTGCAGGTAGGAGGTGCCTGGTGGAGTCTGAGGAGCCACTTTGTTCTGGCTGGAACAGAGGGAGTAAGGAGAAGAGTGGTACCAGATGAGGTGAGAAAGGAAAGGGAGGTGAGTTCCTTTAGGACCAACCATATAGGCCTTCCTAATATGGTCTTCCTATAAAGTGTCCTAAAAACTGTAACTTTTCCTTTCAGGGAGATGAAAGGCCATTGGAGGTCACTGAGTAGAGGAGTGACATGATCACCTATAGATGTCACAAAGTACACACTGCCTGTTATAAGACAGAAGCAGGGGGGCCAGTGAGGAGGCAGCTGCTAGAATCCAGGTGAGAAGGGACAGTGGCATGGACGGACACAGAAACTGGGAGAAGTGGCTGGATTTTAGATGTATATTTGAAAGTAGACTCCACAGGATTTGTTTCTGTATTAGATGTGAGATGAGGGGACATAATGGTCATCCAAGGCAGGATAATTCCATGGTTTTGGTCTTGAGTAACTGGAGAGATGGAGCTTTATTTATTTTCCTTTATTTTTGGCCATGCCATGCAGCATGTGGGACCTTAGTTCCTGGACCAGGGATAGAACCTGTGCCCCCTGCCTTGGACGCACGGATCCTAACTGCTGGACCACCAAGAAAGTCCTAGAGAGATGGGAGTTTTAAAGAGATTAATTCAGTAAGAGCTGGCACCCCAAAGAAGAAAATCTTCCCTAGTGAGAGTGGGTGGGGGAGAGCACAGATAAGATAAGGGAAGCTCAGCCTAGCTCAGAGCCAGAAAGACAACAGCTGATTGTGTCAGTTTCATCTGAAAGAAAAGACAGAAAATGGACCATGGTCACAAGGCCAGAGAAATCCCAGGCAAAGACAAGCTGAACCCTTGACCTGAATATTTGGTGTACATGGCCAGAGGGAGGTTGACAAAATTTCTTTCCTAGGTCAAACAAAGTTGAATTATGTATTTACTCTGTGTAGATACAATTGCTAAGATTTATAATAATATTTTTAATTAAGTGCTTTCATTATTTTTCAATATAAGAATGGTGCTATTCTTACAACTGAACTGTGAGCTGCGGGGGTGCCTGGTGGAAATGGTGGGAATGTACAACAGGAACACTCCAGACAGAAGTAACAGCAAGTGCTAAGACCTGCAGGTAGGAGGTGCCTGGTGGAGTCTGAGGAGCCACTTTGTTCTGGCTGGAACAGAGGGAGTAAGGAGAAGAGTGGTACCAGATGAGGTGAGAAAGGAAAGGGAGGTGAGTTCCTTTAGGACCAACCATATAGGCCTTCCTAATATGGTCTTCCTATAAAGTGTCCTAAAAACTGTAACTTTTCCTTTCAGGGAGATGAAAGGCCATTGGAGGTCACTGAGTAGAGGAGTGACATGATCACCTATAGATGTCACAAAGTACACACTGCCTGTTATAAGACAGAAGCAGGGGGGCCAGTGAGGAGGCAGCTGCTAGAATCCAGGTGAGAAGGGACAGTGGCATGGACGGACACAGAAACTGGGAGAAGTGGCTGGATTTTAGATGTATATTTGAAAGTAGACTCCACAGGATTTGTTTCTGTATTAGATGTGAGATGAGGGGACATAATGGTCATCCAAGGCAGGATAATTCCATGGTTTTGGTCTTGAGTAACTGGAGAGATGGAGCTTTATTTATTTTCCTTTATTTTTGGCCATGCCATGCAGCATGTGGGACCTTAGTTCCTGGACCAGGGATAGAACCTGTGCCCCCTGCCTTGGACGCACGGATCCTAACTGCTGGACCACCAAGAAAGTCCTAGAGAGATGGGAGTTTTAAAGAGATTAATTCAGTAAGAGCTGGCACCCCAAAGAAGAAAATCTTCCCTAGTGAGAGTGGGTGGGGGAGAGCACAGATAAGATAAGGGAAGCTCAGCCTAGCTCAGAGCCAGAAAGACAACAGCTGATTGTGTCAGTTTCGTCTGAAAGAAAAGACAGAAAATGGACCGTGGTCACAAGGCCAGAGAAATCCCAGGCAAAGACAAGCTGAACCCTTGACCTGAATATTTGGTGTACATGGCCAGAGGGAGGTTGACAAAATTTCTTTCCTAGGTCAAACAAAGTTGAATTATGTATTTACTCTGTGTAGATACAATTGCTAAGATTTATAATAATATTTTTAATTAAGTGCTTTCATTATTTTTCAATATAAGAATGGTGCTATTCTTACAACTGAACTGTGAGTGAGGTTCAGAGAGAAGGGACTTGAGACTATGTGTGCCCACACACAGAAAAATGTATGGGGGAGGGTCTTGAGAGCCTAAGTTCTCTGTCTATATAGGTAAGCTGTGCAGGTGGGGAGCTCCTTGGAGAAAGACATGGTCATGAATAAATACTTAATGTGGATAAAACTAAAGCAAACAAACGAACACCTCGGATATGGTTATTGCAGATTGGGTTATTTTAGTAAAGTAACTGCTTATCAGATTTTGCTCCAGTCCTGTTTCTCTTAGCATCTTCATTAGAGATGGCTTGATCTCTGAAAATTAAGAAACTGGATTCTTGGTCCTTCTAGAGCTTCTGTACAATTGCTGATCTTGACCTGTCTCTCTATAGCTGGATGTGTATGACCCAGCTGAAAATGGATTGGTCTCCTCATTATATTCTTTCTCTGCTTCTCCTTATTTCCATGTCTCCATTTCTCTTCATTGCCCAAGAGAATGGGAGAGATGTTCTTTTAAAACAAATCAAACTCTTTCCTTAGGGCTTCCCTTCTAAGCACATCATCTATATTTCAGTGTCTTCATAATTGTTCATTGACATTAAAGCTTCCTGTGGGTAAAGAATGACTCTTCCTAGTGTAAAACTTAGCAACCTGGCGGTGATACTGGTGAACTGTTAATAATCTCCCTTCCTCAGAGGTTGTGTTCAACCTTCTGGGTTTAATTTTCATTTGAGGAAATATGATAGACCAGATGATGAGAGTTCACTAAAATTTTTCAGTACAGGGCAGAGGTAGCACCTGACCTAACTTGTCTGGTTATAAAGATCCAAGAACTGCTCATACCTGCAGAGAAACTACAGTTTTCTTGGATGAGGATTTTAATCATTTGCACACAGTAGATACCTATTGGATTTCGCGAATATGTATACCTGAACCCTTGACCTGAATATTTGGTGTACATGGCCAGAGGGAGGTTGACAAAATTTCTTTCCTAGGTCAAACAAAGTTGAATTATGTATTTACTCTGTGTAGATACAATTGCTAAGATTTATAATAATATTTTTAATTAAGTGCTTTCATTATTTTTCAATATAAGAATGGTGCTATTCTTACAACTGAACTGTGAGTGAGGTTCAGAGAGAAGGGACTTGAGACTATGTGTGCCCACACACAGAAAAATGTATGGGGGAGGGTCTTGAGAGCCTAAGTTCTCTGTCTATATAGGTAAGCTGTGCAGGTGGGAAGCTCCTTGGAGAAAGACATGGTCATGAATAAATACTTAATGTGGATAAAACTAAAGCAAACAAACGAACACCTCGGATATGGTTATTGCAGATTGGGTTATTTTAGTAAAGTAACTGCTTATCAGATTTTGCTCCAGTCCTGTTTCTCTTAGCATCTTCATTAGAGATGGCTTGATCTCTGAAAATTAAGAAACTGGATTCTTGGTCCTTCTAGAGCTTCTGTACAATTGCTGATCTTGACCTGTCTCTCTATAGCTGGATGTGTATGACCCAGCTGAAAATGGATTGGTCTCCTCATTATATTCTTTCTCTGCTTCTCCTTATTTCCATGTCTCCATTTTCTCTTCATTGCCCAAGAGAATGGGAGAGATGTTCTTTTAAAACAAATCAAACTCTTTCCTTAGGGCTTCCCTTCTAAGCACATCATCTATATTTCAGTGTCTTCATAATTGTTCATTGACATTAAAGCTTCCTGTGGGTAAAGAATGACTCTTCCTAGTGTAAAACTTAGCAACCTGGCGGTGATACTGGTGAACTGTTAATAATCTCCCTTCCTCAGAGGTTGTGTTCAACCTTCTGGGTTTAATTTTCATTTGAGGAAATATGATAGACCAGATGATGAGAGTTCACTAAAATTTTTCAGTACAGGGCAGAGGTAGCACCTGACCTAACTTGTCTGGTTATAAAGATCCAAGAACTGCTCATACCTGCAGAGAAACTACAGTTTTCTTGGATGAGGATTTTAATCATTTGCACACAGTAGATACCTATGGATTTAAGGGAATCAAATTTCAAAGACTTGGAGAAATGCCTAGACTTATTCAAGACATTAAATTTCTACTTATTTATCCTTGAGTATTCAGAAGATTATGTTTCTTAATTCTAAATGAATAGAAAATGACTTGCTATGGATTAAGCCTGTCTTTTACTTATATTGGTACCAAAAAGCAGTGTCACAAAGGCATCAATGTATTTCCTGATGCTTATTTTTTAAAATTTATTTACAGTGAAGACAGATATTTTATTAGATTCTGCTTTGACCTTTAAACTGAAATCTGGAGAAAATGAGCAAGTTGGAAATAATCTTATGGAAGTAAGATTAGTTCTTAAAATGACCATCCAAAGTTGAACACAATACTGGAGGCCATCTGGTCTACTAGCATTCCTCAGATTGATTTGTTTAGGACTCAGCTGTTTTAAAAGACAGAGGACTTGGTAACCTGTAGGAACCTGTTCCCATATTTAGACTATTTTTCAGTCCTACTTATGGTCAAAGAGATTATAGCTATTGCTCCCGCTTTGCCTATGTGGCCACTTGATCACAGAAGGAAATTAATTGGCCTAGCACGATTTTGCCTTTTGAAAAGTCACGTTGGTTTCCACCCAATACTTGGTGCTTTTCAAGTTGATGCTAATTGGTTGATGTTAAATTCTATATTTTCCCTGATATTGAAGTTAAGCTGACAGGTCTATAATTACTGAGATTGTCCTTTTTCCCTTTTTAAAAAGATGAGCACTTCATTTACCCTTTTTCAGTCTACAGGGACTTTCTTTATCCTCTTGAGTTCTCAAAAATAATCACTAGCAGCTATGTAATAACACCTGCCAATTCCTTAAGTACTCTTCGAAGTATGCCATCAAGTCCTGCTGCTTTCTATTCAAAAATACTTTTTAACCATTTTATTCTTTCTTTCAGTTTCTGCTGAGTCTCTTCTGTCTCAGGTTGGCATTGCTCTGAAAACTGAATCCCTGATGATCTTTTTCTCCATTAAAAGAAAAAGTCCCATCTTTTCCCAGCTGCCAGAATTTCTTTCCCTACCTTGGAGGTGGGATGTGAGGTATTTGCCTCGTAAACCTGGTTTAGCCTTATTTCACCAGATACGTTAATCTATTACTTATTATATCTTCTACAAAATGCATTTCTGTACTTTCTTGTATCGGTAGAGTGTAGAACTGTTTAAGTGACATGCATTTCTTTTGGGCGTGTCTTCATGGTTTAGGAACTCCCCTGGTAACTCAATTGGTAAAGAATCTGCCTGAAATGCAGGAGATGTGGACTTGATCCCTGGGTTGGGAAGATCCTCTAGAGAAGGGAATGGCTATTCACTCCAGTATTCGTGCCTGGAGAATTCCATGGACAGAGGAGCCTAGCAACCTATAACCTGTGGGGTCACAAAGGGTCAGATATGACTAACACACGGTTTAGATATTTTTCTCATCAGTGATCTCTGTTTACCAGAGTTACTTAAAAAAAAAAAAAACACTCTTGATTTTGGAATAATTTTAGACTCACAGAAAATTTTCAAGAATAGTACAGAATGCTCCCATGTGCTCCATATGCTGTTCACCCACCTTCCCGTAATGTTAACATTTTGCATAACCATAGTACATTTGTCCAACTAGGATATCAACATTGGTAAATAGTTATTATCTATACAACATGCTTTATTTGGATTTTATCAGTTTTTCTGCTAATGTTTTTTTTCCGGTCCCAGGATCCCACATTGCATTTAGCAATTTCACTTAAAATTTTTTTTTATCCTCGGGCTTCCCCTCGTGGTCCAGTGGGTAAGGACACCGCCTTGCAGTGCAAGGAGCGCGGGTTCGATCCCTGGCCTGGGAAGATCCCACGTGCCGCAGAGCAGCTGGACCCATGTGTCCAATTACTGCGCTGGAGCTCTGGAGCGCATGCGCCCAGAGCCGGTGCTCTGCAACGACAGAGGCCACCGCGATGGGAGGACCACACGGGCCAAAGAACAAAGACGGATGAAAACAGACAAATGAAAGACCAAGAGAAGTGGCCTGCCCGCTCCCCTCCCTCCCCAACTTGACCACCGCCCAAAATAAATAAATAAATAAATCTTAAAAAAAAAAAGGAACTGGGAAACTGCCCTTTTTCTAGTTTGATTGTTTTATTATGATAACTCCAGTGTTCTTGTCTCCTTTTACTTTAATTGAGGCACTTTTGATTCCTGGGCGGGGTTGGGACTAGACTGAGGCAAGTTCTGTACACATTTTAAGGAGGCATTGAGTCTTAGGACTGAGCAAGTACAGGGTTGGTGCCTAAAGAATCAGTGTCCTCGGACTCCCATGGTGGTTCAGTGGTTAAGAACCCACCTGCCAAGGCAGGTGACGTGGGTTCGATTCCTGGTCTGGGAAGATTTCCACATACCTCAGGGCAACTGAACCCATGTGCCCTTAGAGCCTATGCTCTAAAGCAAGAGAAGCCTGTGCACTAAGAAGCCTGCACACGGCAAGAATAGTAGCCCTCTTTGGTTGTAACTAGAGAAAGCTCGCATGCAGCAACGAAGACTCCTCTGATCCTAGGATTTAGAGCACAATGTATTCTTGATTTACAAGGTCTCCTCATCCCCTGTCTGTCCCTCCTTTAGTTACAATATCTGATGTCGTACTTTAATTTTTTTCATAACTGTGTCCTGAACTATGACCTCCGGCTTATTTCTCCAGCTCCTCATCAGGTATTAGTCAAAATTTCAGAAAGTCTCGGGTTCCCTCTTTGTTCCCATATTTTATTTCCTTGTGGAAGGCAGGTCTGGCAGGGGTTTTCTGAGTGGATGAGTGCACGTCTACATCTAATTGTGTATTTGTATGCATAGTCTGCAATTTAAATTCTGCACTAAGTGCTGGGGGTGGGGGAACGTGTTTTAAAGCTTGTTTCAAGCTGTCAGATTCTCTTCTGGGCAATTAGAATAATAAAATGTGACTTAATACCTTTCTGCTTCCAAGTTTCCAAGTACATTTATAAGCCACAAGGCTTTCCCTGACTGGGGGAATAAACAAACTGGCAACAGCAATGGTGAAAATATCCTAAAACGTTAATATTTAGGAAGAAAATAAATTATGATAATATTCTTCCTGGGACCCATTTAGGAAAACCAATGGATTTTTCTATATCTGTGACCTCCTGCAGAAAGGACAGTAAGACAAGGTAGAATCGCTTTGTTTTTAGCATTTTAGGGTAGCATTAAGACAAGGTAGAATTGCTTTGTTTTTAGCATTTTAGGGCATCACAGAGGAACACTTTGTGGTTTCTATAGGGAGGTGGTAAGCCCTGGGAGAACTCCAACAGACACAATTAAGAGACCAGGTCCTTGACTGCACCTAAGAGGCTAACTTGGAGGTTTGGCAACAGGTCTCTGCAACCAGTACCTGCCTTATGTTTGCCAAGAATTCAAGTCCTTAAGTGGGAATGAAGACTGCAAGTTAGGAGTTTTCTTAAACTCCAAAGTGTTTTAGAGAGCTCTGGGAAAATATCTCCCAGCTGGCTTTCTGTTATTTTTGTGGATAAATTTAGAGACTGGTTTTAAAGAGTTTAGAGCTAGAGTTTCCCAAGAGAGAAAACCCCCAAGATGAAATGATGCTGCCTCAGCCAGTGAACTGCCTAGGTGGTTACATATTAGTTCAAAGTAAGTATTAGTTCAAAACCACAGTCTCAAGAAAGGTGATCACGCTAGGAGATCCTCCTGTTCACACATGCTCAGGACAAGTGTTACTGAGTATCTTGACTTGGGAACCCCGGGAAGCAAGTCCTATGACAAGGAACCAGGCGTCAAGTAGTAGTTTGTATGGAAGGTGATTTTAGGAAACTCAGGTAGGGAAGTGGGGAAATGAACGAGGCAGGGAAGGAAGCTGTGAAAGGATGTGTTACCAGCCTAGTTGTTACAGTGAGCGGCTGGTGCTGGCGCTCCATTGATGAACTCCAGGAGAGAGCAGAGAATATGCCTGGAGTTATCTCCAGTGACATAAGGCAAGGGAGACGGGTTATTAGTCAGCCCTCTCCTCATCAGTTATTGGTTGAGGCTGCTTCTCGGGGCATTAACTCTTCTGCACTTCAGCTTGTCCTGTGATTGGGTGCCTTTATCCAGAAATAAGGCTGGTAGGCAGAGAGCTGCAGGTGTGGCAATAAAGAGCCCCTGCTGGCACTGACACCTCGGAGCAGGTGGAATGGCTGTGATTTTCATGGGTGATTTAGAAGTTTGTCTAAAATCCATTAAGAGACTTTCTTGGCAGTCCAATGGTTACAAGTCTGTACTCTCAATGCAGGGGGCAAAGATTCAATCTCTAGTTGGGGAACTAAGATCAGCCAAAAACTAACTAAATAATAAAAAACAATCCATTCAGAGAGGCTACTTTCTTTACATAACTCCAATCTGGCTTTTTTTCAGGGCAGTGGGCCCCATGTGCTGCAAATTCAAGAGTGAAAGACCAGATAAGGAAAAGACAGAAGCTCAGATGTAAATGACCTTGGAGATAGGTAGACTGAAGAATCCTGAGGGCAGGGATGGCGTGTGTGTGTGTGTGTGTGTGTGTGTGTGTGTGTGTTTAGTTCGCTCTCATTCCTTGCTCAATAAATACTCTTGAATGACCAGTGGGAGAACTTTCTAGGACTGTTCCTGCCCAAGGGGGCAGAGGTGGAAGCGGAGGGAGCAGAGGTGGGAAGTCGAAGGGGAATTCCTTACATGGGTGCTATTCATCATCGCTTCTTCCACACAGAGCTGATTCTCCTGCAAGGTCTTCCCCTGTCTCTTACAGACATTGTGTAGATTCTTGATGTCAGCCTGCAGGCTCAAGAGCTTGCTGTTCAGACTGCTTACTTCTCTGTCTCTCTGCCCCACCTTGGCAGTCAGAAAAACAAAAGCATAAATTATGAACTATCAAGAAAATGCTTGCTTTCGTTCACTGGTTGACAGAGACTTTAAATTTGCAGGAAATTTGTCCATCAACCCTTAGCTGTTATTACTCATCCCACATAACGTTTACACAGTATCCATTTGCGAGGTGTCTGAGTGCTCTGCATTATTCAGACAATTACTTATTTACATTAATTAATCTTCACCCACTGCTGCGGGTGCATCATAGGATGCTTCCCTTGCTTTTCAAGAGGAAGTCAGTGCCTAGAATAATTCCAGGCACCTGGTGGGCTATCCATAAATATTAATGGCTCTGCCACTGATGAGATGAACATAGTGAGATATCAAACAGACCCGTCAAGACTCCAGTGAATCAACGATGAAGTTGCTTCTCGGGGCATTAACTCTTCTGCACTTCAGCTTGTCCTGTGATTGGGTGCCTTTATCCAGAAATAAGGCTGGTAGGCAGAGAGCTGCAGGTGTGGCAATAAAGAGCCCCTGCTGGCACTGACACCTCGGAGCAGGTGGAATGGCTGTGATTTTCATGGGTGATTTAGAAGTTTGTCTAAAATCCATTAAGAGACTTTCTTGGCAGTCCAATGGTTACAAGTCTGTACTCTCAATGCAGGGGGCAAAGATTCAATCTCTAGTTGGGGAACTAAGATCACCCAAAAAACTAACTAAATAATAAAAAACAATCCATTCAGAGAGGCTACTTTCTTTACATAACTCCAATCTGGCTTTTTTTCAGGGCAGTGGGCCCCATGTGCTGCAAATTCAAGAGTGAAAGACCAGATAAGGAAAAGACAGAAGCTCAGATGTAAATGACCTTGGAGATAGGTAGACTGAAGAATCCTGAGGGCAGGGATGGCGTGTGTGTGTGTGTGTGTGTGTGTGTGTGTGTGTGTTTAGTTCGCTCTCATTCCTTGCTCAATAAATACTCTTGAATGACCAGTGGGAGAACTTTCTAGGACTGTTCCTGCCCAAGGGGGCAGAGGTGGAAGCGGAGGGAGCAGAGGTGGGAAGTCGAAGGGGAATTCCTTACATGGGTGCTATTCATCATCGCTTCTTCCACACAGAGCTGATTCTCCTGCAAGGTCTTCCCCTGTCTCTTACAGACATTGTGTAGATTCTTGATGTCAGCCTGCAGGCTCAAGAGCTTGCTGTTCAGACTGCTTACTTCTCTGTCTCTCTGCCCCACCTTGGCAGTCAGAAAAACAAAAGCATAAATTATGAACTATCAAGAAAATGCTTGCTTTCGTTCACTGGTTGACAGAGACTTTAAATTTGCAGGAAATTTGTCCATCAACCCTTAGCTGTTATTACTCATCCCACATAACGTTTACACAGTATCCATTTGCGAGGTGTCTGAGTGCTCTGCATTATTCAGACAATTACTTATTTACATTAATTAATCTTCACCCACTGCTGCGGGTGCATCATAGGATGCTTCCCTTGCTTTTCAAGAGGAAGTCAGTGCCTAGAATAATTCCAGGCACCTGGTGGGCTATCCATAAATATTAATGGCTCTGCCACTGATGAGATGAACATAGTGAGATATCAAACAGACCCGTCAAGACTCCAGTGAATCAACGATGAAGTTGATGTGGCTTCTGAAAAGTCTCTTCAATTCCCCTTCTACCCATGAAACTAAAGACCTCCCTCACCTATGAGCCTAGTGCTTTTCTTTGGAGATGTACACCAGTGGCAATAAAGGCAAAGTCCCTGGGCTGATTGCATAAGATTCCTGCCTCTGATTATAAGTGAAAACGATTTGCCACTTACTGCTCGGTCAGATGGAAATTAGTGCTCAAGATAAAAATAGAGAATGTGGAGCATGGCAGCTTGGGTGGGACTGGGGGTGTGTAGCTGTGGGAAGCTGTCTTATAGGATGCCACCTTCCACTCCCAGTGTTGTGGGTGACAACGGTATGAAATATTAGCAAGCAGCCCTCTGTGAACCCGTCTGGTGCTTTAGTCCTAAAAGTGCAAACTTTTCATGACACTTTTGAGGACAGGCACTACCACCTTTGAGTTTTAGATGTTGGAACTGAGACTGGTGCTTTTACAGTGGTGCCTGTTCATGTAAATTACCCAGAGCAGGCTCTTAGGTGAGAATTCATGGTATCTGTTAAAGAAACAGTCCCGAGAGAAATCAACCAGGAGGTAGGGGAAGCAGGACAGGGAAGAGGCATACACTAAGCAAGGGCACAGTTTCAGACAAGGGGGAAAGGTAGGGGAGAGGCATCAGCCTGCAGGCTCAAGAGCTTGCTGTTCAGACTGCTTACTTCTCTGTCTCTCTGCCCCACCTTGGCAGTCAGAAAAACAAAAGCATAAATTATGAACTATCAAGAAAATGCTTGCTTTCGTTCACTGGTTGACAGAGACTTTAAATTTGCAGGAAATTTGTCCATCAACCCTTAGCTGTTATTACTCATCCCACATAACGTTTACACAGTATCCATTTGCGAGGTGTCTGAGTGCTCTGCATTATTCAGACAATTACTTATTTACATTAATTAATCTTCACCCACTGCTGCGGGTGCATCATAGGATGCTTCCCTTGCTTTTCAAGAGGAAGTCAGTGCCTAGAATAATTCCAGGCACCTGGTGGGCTATCCATAAATATTAATGGCTCTGCCACTGATGAGATGAACATAGTGAGATATCAAACAGACCCGTCAAGACTCCAGTGAATCAACGATGAAGTTGATGTGGCTTCTGAAAAGTCTCTTCAATTCCCCTTCTACCCATGAAACTAAAGACCTCCCTCACCTATGAGCCTAGTGCTTTTCTTTGGAGATGTACACCAGTGGCAATAAAGGCAAAGTCCCTGGGCTGATTGCATAAGATTCCTGCCTCTGATTATAAGTGAAAACGATTTGCCACTTACTGCTCGGTCAGATGGAAATTAGTGCTCAAGATAAAAATAGAGAATGTGGAGCATGGCAGCTTGGGTGGGACTGGGGGTGTGTAGCTGTGGGAAGCTGTCTTATAGGATGCCACCTTCCACTCCCAGTGTTGTGGGTGACAACGGTATGAAATATTAGCAAGCAGCCCTCTGTGAACCCGTCTGGTGCTTTAGTCCTAAAAGTGCAAACTTTTCATGACACTTTTGAGGACAGGCACTACCACCTTTGAGTTTTAGATGTTGGAACTGAGACTGGTGCTTTTACAGTGGTGCCTGTTCATGTAAATTACCCAGAGCAGGCTCTTAGGTGAGAATTCATGGTATCTGTTAAAGAAACAGTCCCGAGAGAAATCAACCAGGAGGTAGGGGAAGCAGGACAGGGAAGAGGCAGACACTAAGCAAGGGCACAGTTTCAGACAAACTTTCGTGGGGGTGGCTTCAGCTTAATTCCACAGGGAATGCTAGAGTCTAAGTTACACCTTAGAGTCTTTCCGGATTAGATGCCATGAAAGCTGGGCCATCAGCCTCAGGATCAGTCAATGGCGAAGGGGTGCCTCATGGGATGTAAGCTCCCAAGGACTTTCCAGCTTTCTGCTCTTGTGAGCAAAGTGACCCCCAAAGCCTGAGGGCAGTTCTTCTAAGAGAGGTGCAGGTGCAAAAGCACATGGAAGCCATGAGTGCACAGAAATGGGAAAGGGGTCCAAGTGATAGTGTCCAAGGTCCCATAGGTGGCTAGCCATAGAATGAGGAGGGTCCTGCTCTCCCGACCCTGTATCCAGTGCTCTGCCACCACATCCCAGTGACTGCACCAGCTTCTTAAACATATGAGCTATATGACACACACTCCTAGGGGAGCTGGAGCCCTGATATGGACATCATAAATCAAGCCTTGCTGGACAGGTCAGTTTAAGAGACTCTGCACAAGGATGGGGGGTGGGAGGGGACAGAGAACAACCATGAGAATCGGACACCTCAATGTCAGAGTATTCGGAATTCAGAAGGTTTCCCAGAAGTGCCGCTGTCTCAGCTGATTTATTGCTTCATTTCCATTTAGTACCTGGACTTTTTCTTTTCTTTTTTTTTTTAACCACTTTACAGTTTAATTAGGTTAACGGAGTGGCTCTGTCATTAAAAGGATTTCATTATCTCAAAACTCTCCCTCTTCCTCTCCAGCTCCTGTCCCTTGTTACCCACTTTCAGAAAAATAACAGTGAATGTCAACTGCCCCAAGCATGTAATTACCATTAAGACAATTACCAGGGACTCTCTTAAGTGAATACGTGTAGAGTGGCTAAAAAAAACAGTGTACAGACACCATACTCTAAGTAGAAAACAAAATCCTTGATCTGATAAGAAGCAGCAGTTTGATTCCAGTGCTTTTAAAAGCCCTTTTCTCATGGCTGCCATACTGGGAAAAGAGTCTGGAGACTCACTGGGGAGTAGGGGGTGGGACCCTAGGGATTTCCTATTGCCACAGAGCTCTCTCTCATTTTGGCATCTATGAGCAGATTAGGTGACAATACAATGCCTACTCTTTGAAAGTGTCATATATCTATACTCTTGCTTGGATGCTGCATATTCGCACCCTAAGGTGAGGGCCAAATCACCAGATGGTTGCATATGAAGCCTAGTACACCTAGGACTCATTAACAAAGTACCAGTGATATACAACTTGAGCTTCTC
Organism: Tragulus kanchil; assembly: GCA_022376925.1. NCBI lineage: Eukaryota > Metazoa > Chordata > Mammalia > Artiodactyla > Tragulidae > Tragulus > Tragulus kanchil. The sequence goes on along the minus strand of JAIOJX010000031.1, from coordinate 166,408,582 downwards.
CATGTTAAAAGCTCAACGCCTTCTCTCTCAGGCCAATTGAAAAACCCTGACTCCTAGTTTTAGATGTCCTCTGAGAAGGCCTGCTAGTTCATTTCTGTTCCACCACCAGGGTTTCAGAATTAGATCTTTAATGTAGATGATCTCATCTAATTTGAACATTAGCATTGACTCAAGAGTCTCTGCGGCAATTTCTTTGTTCATAAAACAAGAGGTTTGGAATAAATACTCCTTTCTTTGAGGATGCTCTAAACCAGCTGAATAACAAATGTATTTTGCTGGATGTCAAATGAAATGTGCTTTTGAAATCAGAACAACAGGGGTTTTTATTCATCAGAACAAGAGTGAAAATGCTGGGAGAGTAAAAAGGTGATTTCCATGAACCATGTATTATTTTTACTGTAGGTAGTTGTAAGAGGAGGCTGTGCTCACCTCAGAAGTCCATAAAGGAAAGTGTTTCTGAGGTTCCAGCAAACTAATTTCTTGCTAATATCATACACAGAGGTCACTTACACTCTTTCTAATCCTATCTACGTTATGAACACTAAATTCCAGGCAGATGCCTTTTGAGTATCAATATGCAGTAGGAATTGATTTAATCTGACATTTCATCAATCAGAGCTCTGTAACCAGTACTGGGGCATGAGATGAACTGAGAGTCTAATGCTGACCTTCAGGTGTCATTTCATTCTGCCCTAGATATGCAATCATTAACAATCTGAAATCATAAGCCTCTGCTGCTAGGTGAGTTTCACTTCTAGCCATCTAGATATGCAATCAAATTTTCTCATGGCTGCCATACTGGGAAAAGAGTCTGGAGACTCACTGGGGAGTAGGGGGTGGGACCCTAGGGATTTCCTATTGCCACAGAGCTCTCTCTCATTTTGGCATCTATGAGCAGATTAGGTGACAATACAATGCCTACTCTTTGAAAGTGTCATATATCTATACTCTTGCTTGGATGCTGCATATTCGCACCCTAAGGTGAGGGCCAAATCACCAGATGGTTGCATATGAAGCCTAGTACACCTAGGACTCATTAACAAAGTACCAGTGATATACAACTTGAGCTTCTCCATGTTAAAAGCTCAACGCCTTCTCTCTCAGGCCAATTGAAAAACCCTGACTCCTAGTTTTAGATGTCCTCTGAGAAGGCCTGCTAGTTCATTTCTGTTCCACCACCAGGGTTTCAGAATTAGATCTTTAATGTAGATGATCTCATCTAATTTGAACATTAGCATTGACTCAAGAGTCTCTGCGGCAATTTCTTTGTTCATAAAACAAGAGGTTTGGAATAAATACTCCTTTCTTTGAGGATGCTCTAAACCAGCTGAATAACAAATGTATTTTGCTGGATGTCAAATGAAATGTGCTTTTGAAATCAGAACAACAGGGGTTTTTATTCATCAGAACAAGAGTGAAAATGCTGGGAGAGTAAAAAGGTGATTTCCATGAACCATGTATTATTTTACTGTAGGTAGTTGTAAGAGGAGGCTGTGCTCACCTCAGAAGTCCATAAAGGAAAGTGTTTCTGAGGTTCCAGCAAACTAATTTCTTGCTAATATCATACACAGAGGTCACTTACACTCTTTCTAATCCTATCTACGTTATGAACACTAAATTCCAGGCAGATGCCTTTTGAGTATCAATATGCAGTAGGAATTGATTTAATCTGACATTTCATCAATCAGAGCTCTGTAACCAGTACTGGGGCATGAGATGAACTGAGAGTCTAATGCTGACCTTCAGGTGTCATTTCATTCTGCCCTAGATATGCAATCATTAACAATCTGAAATCATAAGCCTCTGCTGCTAGGTGAGTTTCACTTACATAAGCTACATACTTAGATATAGGCATATCTCGAAGATATTGTGGGTGTGGTTCCAGAGCACTGAGATTAAGCAAATATCACAGTAAATCAAGACACATGAATTTTTTGGCTTCTCAGTGCACATAGAAGAAGTTATGTTCACACTATACGGTAGTCTATTAAATTTTCAGAAACATTGTATCTAGAAAATACATACCTTAATTTAAAAATACTTTATCACTATAAAAGGCTACCCATCATCGGAACCTTTAGCAAGTTGCAATCCTTTTGCAAAAGTAAAGGTCACTGATCACAGATCACCATAATAAACATACTAATGAAAGAGTTTGAAATATTGCCCAAAATACCAAAATGCGACACAGAGACACAAAGTGAGCAAATGCCATTGAAAAAATGGTGTCGACAGATTTGCTTGATGTGGGGTTGCCACACATCTTCAATTTGTAGTATCGGCAGAGTGCAATCAAGTGAAGCCCGATAAAATCAAGTATGCCTGTACCGTTTTGCTTTATATGGGGTTGGAACCCAGTCACTTTGAAGGCACATGACAGCAGTAGCAGCTTCAATCACAGGCAAAGTGGTGAGTGCAGATGCTGCAGTTGCTACCATACTCATGATAGCTACTGGAAAACAGTTCATTTACTAAAGCAATTTTCTGTATTGATTAAATGGTTTTTATTTTTTTCATCTAAGAGCATGCCTTCTCAAACATGTATTTCAAGAGATGGGAAGAAATTTTGCTCTAGGCTTCAAAAGTATTGACAAGACTTCCCTGGTGGCCCAGTGGTTAAGAATCTGCCTACTGGGCTTCCCTGGTGGTCCAGTGGGTAAGGACACCGCCTTGCAGTGCAAGGGGCGCTGGTTTGATCCCTGGCCTGGGAAGATCCCAAGTGCCATGGAGCGGCTGGACCGATGTGTCCAACTACCGAGCCAGAGCTCTGAAGCGCATGTGCCCAGAGCCGGTGTTCTGCGGTGAGAGAGGCTGCTGTGATGGGTGGCCCACACAGGCCAAAGAACAAAGATCGAAATAAATGAAAGACCAATAGAAGTGGCACAAAAAAAAAAAAAAAAACCACCCCCAAAACAGAACAACAGCAAAAAAGAATCTGCCTGCCAATGCAGAGGACACGGGTTTGATCCCTGGTCCAAGTAGAGTGCATATGCCGCAGGGCAACTATGCCTATGTCCCTCAACTACTGAGTCCACGTGTCGCAACTACTGAGCCCACATGCAGCAACTCTTGAAGCCCAAGTGCTCTAGAGCTGATGGCCTGAAACAAGATAAGGCACCACAATGAAAAACCCACACACCCCAAATACAAAGTAGCCCCCGACCCTGCTTGCTGCAACTAGAGTAAAGGCTGCACAATAATGAAGACTCAGCACAACAATAATAAAAGAAAGAAAGAAAGAAGTGAAAGATTAAAGAAAAAGTATTATCAGATAGTCTTACGCTTCTTGGGGGTGCTGACGTTCAACTGAAGCAGTTGTGTGCTCAGGCCCCCAGGAGCATCACAAAGATTCAAGATGGCAGCATTACCCATGTTTTGGCACTTGAACAAGAAAGCTTGGGTGTCAGTTTCCAGGGTAATCAATCCTGGAGTCCACCAACAATATCACAAAGGTATTATCTGGAAAATTATCTTTGTGAGGTAAGGAAAGTTCTTCAATAAACAATGGAAAAATCACTTAGGCATCACTACCATTCAAAATATATCAGTTTATAGTGAGAGTTATGTTTTAAAAAGCAGGAAATCTTAAAAATTTAACATTGCTACAGGAATTTTTATAGTTTACTTCTACAGTAAAAAGGTTTAAAGTTATCTACAGTAATTCCAAACATTGTTATTGATATTACTAACTTGATTCCTGAGTTTAGTTTTCCATCTATAAAAACATTACAGTTTTTGTTTACTTATGATGGAAATTAATGGGCACTTACACAAGGTTTTGCCTGTAAGCAAAATTTTGGAGCCAATTATGTTCATATAGTGAAGACTGGGAATATTTTATGTGTCCTACATTCTTTAAAAATTGGCACCCTGTACAAGTATATGGCTTAGGATACACATGGCCTGTGTCAGAGGTCCACCACCTATGAAATGCAGGCCAATTCTTGCTGGCACATACTTTTCTCCAACGTATCCTTGGAAAAATTATTTCCCTAGAAAGTAAGCTTCACAAGAATAGGGATCTTTGTCTGTTTTGTTCACTGCTTCATCCTGAGGCCCTGGAACAATGCCTGGCGCAGTGAAGGTGCCCCAGAAGTATCAGTTGCATGAAGAAACGCCCTTATAGAAAAGCCATATCAGATCCTTTTCCCTCTGCAGAAACTTTCAGCGAATTCTGAAGGGCTGAAATCCAGCAGGAAAAGAGCTGAAACACCCTCTTTTGGAAACTGCCCACTTCTCAGTAGGAGGTCTGTTAGAAAGCATCTGTCACGAGGGACAACCCTATACTAACAAAAACATCCCCCTTAAGTCCTTTCTGGAACAAGTCAGGGGATACATAAACATAGTCTGACTGAAATGTTAAACTCAGCAGAGCACTCTGTTTCCATATCAGTCCAGATAAAGAGAAAATGTTGGCAATAATATTTAATAAGTGCTTAAGTCTCAAGCACTGGTGTTTTACGTGCAGTATCTTACTTAATCCTCATGGCAAGCCTTGGGAATAGGTGCTCATTATTCATACTTAATAGGTAAGGCAAACGAAGCTCAGAGAGGTTGAGTAACACAACCATTATCACACTGCTATTAGATAGGGACCCAGGACCATCCAGCTCAAGTCTAGGCTCTTCAATGTTATGCTTTGTTGTCCACCTCTGTCTGGGAGATGTGGGGATGCTTATTATAGGAATTTTGAATCCTGCAACTGGAAAAGATGTCCCTGGTCCCTCTGTAGAGCAGTATGGAGCCTTACCTCATCTTTCATTTCCTTGGCACCTCTCAATTCTCCTTTAAGCTTTAGCATTTTCTGAGCTTTGTTATAAACCTGAAAAAGTCCAAGAATTTAAGATGGAAAAAGAGTAATGAGTCTGGCCCTTTAAAGATTTCCACACCTGGATGTGTGCTCTCAGCAGGGAGTTTGGAAACATTTCTGAACTCTTGGCAATACTAACTTGCCTGCCCATCTGTTTGTTTTCATAAGTGCGTTAAAGCCTTTGCTAGGAAGACAGGACCGTGGTTTTACATCTTTTCCAAAAATAACCAGTTGGTAGGCTAAATAGTATCTGAATTCATCTTTCTTGGAAAGTAAAAGGACTGAAATGATTCTACTTTCTAGGTTTCTAAGTATTCTATGGCTCAAATATAGCTAACATTAGGTACTAATTGTGAGCCAGTTGGGATGTGTCAACTTCATTCTCATGATAGCCCTGGGGGGAAGTCCCTTAAAGGACTAACAGTCCTTTTCCCTCTGCAGAAACTTTCAGCGAATTCTGAAGGGCTGAAATCCAGCAGGAAAAGAGCTGAAACACCCTCTTTTGGAAACTGCCCACTTCTCAGTAGGAGGTCTGTTAGAAAGCATCTGTCACGAGGGACAACCCTATACTAACAAAAACATCCCCCTTAAGTCCTTTCTGGAACAAGTCAGGGGATACATAAACATAGTCTGACTGAAATGTTAAACTCAGCAGAGCACTCTGTTTCCATATCAGTCCAGATAAAGAGAAAATGTTGGCAATAATATTTAATAAGTGCTTAAGTCTCAAGCACTGGTGTTTTACGTGCAGTATCTTACTTAATCCTCATGGCAAGCCTTGGGAATAGGTGCTCATTATTCATACTTAATAGGTAAGGCAAACGAAGCTCAGAGAGGTTGAGTAACACAACCATTATCACACTGCTATTAGATAGGGACCCAGGACCATCCAGCTCAAGTCTAGGCTCTTCAATGTTATGCTTTGTTGTCCACCTCTGTCTGGGAGATGTGGGGATGCTTATTATAGGAATTTTGAATCCTGCAACTGGAAAAGATGTCCCTGGTCCCTCTGTAGAGCAGTATGGAGCCTTACCTCATCTTTCATTTCCTTGGCACCTCTCAATTCTCCTTTAAGCTTTAGCATTTTCTGAGCTTTGTTATAAACCTGAAAAAGTCCAAGAATTTAAGATGGAAAAAGAGTAATGAGTCTGGCCCTTTAAAGATTTCCACACCTGGATGTGTGCTCTCAGCAGGGAGTTTGGAAACATTTCTGAACTCTTGGCAATACTAACTTGCCTGCCCATCTGTTTGTTTTCATAAGTGCGTTAAAGCCTTTGCTAGGAAGACAGGACCGTGGTTTTACATCTTTTCCAAAAAATAACCAGTTGGTAGGCTAAATAGTATCTGAATTCATCTTTCTTGGAAAGTAAAAGGACTGAAATGATTCTACTTTCTAGGTTTCTAAGTATTCTATGGCTCAAATATAGCTAACATTAGGTACTAATTGTGAGCCAGTTGGGATGTGCACATCAACTTCATTCTCATGATAGCCCTGGGAGGTAGGTACTATTTCTGTCCCCACTTAACAGAGGAGGAAACTGAAGACCAGAGAGGCTAAGTGAATTACCCAAGGTCAGACAGGCTCTTTCTTGTACTACTTCATGGGAATCTTCCCTTCCTTTAATTTCTAATGATTAATTTGGAAATATCTGATGATGAGATTTTTTTGCCACATCAATTTACTGTTATGTTGGCAGTTGTAAAGTGAGGAAACAGGGAAAGTGCTGAGAATTATCCAAATAAAAAGTATCACGGGAAAGCTAAGATTTTTGCACATATGTGTGTTTAAGTATAGGATGATGCATTTGAGGTCATAATGCACTGCATTTATTAAGAGAATCTAATTCATTATGTTTTAAACTCTAAGACTAGAGGAAGTTACCATCAGGCACTTACCTGCAGAATAGTTCCAGGAATGAGAAGCTATCAAAATACTCATTCTTTGTAATGAACGACATACCCCATCCCTAATATAAACCAAGAGGAAGAAAGAATGCTGGCGAGAATTTGGAATGTTTTCTGGAGTGTATTCTGATATGCTGCATTGTTTACCCTCTTACAGCTTCATGCAGAGACAGGCATCGTGGGAATGGTGGTGTCGCTCAGGCTTACCCAGTAGGGAGGGGCTAAGTATTGCTGCAGTAACAAATAAACCACAAATCTCAGTGATTTAAAACCATGAAGGTTTATGTTTCACTTGTGCTAAAACCATGAAGGTCTTTATGTTTCAGCTTGGGCTACTGTCTCCACACCTGGATGTGTGCTCTCAGCAGGGAGTTTGGAAACATTTCTGAACTCTTGGCAATACTAACTTGCCTGCCCATCTGTTTGTTTTCATAAGTGCGTTAAAGCCTTTGCTAGGAAGACAGGACCGTGGTTTTACATCTTTTCCAAAAAATAACCAGTTGGTAGGCTAAATAGTATCTGAATTCATCTTTCTTGGAAAGTAAAAGGACTGAAATGATTCTACTTTCTAGGTTTCTAAGTATTCTATGGCTCAAATATAGCTAACATTAGGTACTAATTGTGAGCCAGTTGGGATGTGCACATCAACTTCATTCTCATGATAGCCCTGGGAGGTAGGTACTATTTCTGTCCCCACTTAACAGAGGAGGAAACTGAAGACCAGAGAGGCTAAGTGAATTACCCAAGGTCAGACAGGCTCTTTCTTGTACTACTTCATGGGAATCTTCCCTTCCTTTAATTTCTAATGATTAATTTGGAAATATCTGATGATGAGATTTTTGCCACATCAATTTACTGTTATGTTGGCAGTTGTAAAGTGAGGAAACAGGGAAAGTGCTGAGAATTATCCAAATAAAAAGTATCACGGGAAAGCTAAGATTTTTGCACATATGTGTGTTTAAGTATAGGATGATGCATTTGAGGTCATAATGCACTGCATTTATTAAGAGAATCTAATTCATTATGTTTTAAACTCTAAGACTAGAGGAAGTTACCATCAGGCACTTACCTGCAGAATAGTTCCAGGAATGAGAAGCTATCAAAATACTCATTCTTTGTAATGAACGACATACCCCATCCCTAATATAAACCAAGAGGAAGAAAGAATGCTGGCGAGAATTTGGAATGTTTTCTGGAGTGTATTCTGATATGCTGCATTGTTTACCCTCTTACAGCTTCATGCAGAGACAGGCATCGTGGGAATGGTGATGTCGCTCAGGCTTACCCAGTAGGGAGGGGCTAAGTATTGCTGCAGTAACAAATAAACCACAAATCTCAGTGATTTAAAACCATGAAGGTTTATGTTTCACTTGTGCTACATGTCCTTTATGAGTCAGCTGGGGCTCTGCTCTTTATTATCCTCAGCTAGTAGAACCTCTGTCATCTAGTATGTTGCCTGTTGCCATGGCAGCATAAAGGGAATTAGGTGAATCACATACAAGTTCTTAAAGTGGAAGTGACCCACTTCCCTTCTGCTCACATTTCATTGGCTAAAACAAGTCCTGTGGCTATGCCTACCTTCTTCCTTTATCCGCAAGATGACATATTGGTGAATGTTACAAATCACTTCCATGCAAGGTGTCTTAGTTGATTGCGCTGCTCCAACAAAATATCACAGACTGCATATCTTATAAACAACAGGGAAACTTTTTCTTCACAGTTCTGGAGGCTGGAGGTTGAGAAGTTCATGACCAAGGTGCCTGGTGTTTGGTTGGAACCCACTTCAGAGACAGCCATTTCATTTTTGCTGTAAATTCTCATGGCAGAAGGGACAATGGAGACCCCTGGGGTCTCTTTTATAAAGGCACTAATCCCATTCATGACAGCTCCAACCTCATGATACAATCACCTCCCAAAGGCCCCCACCCTTTAATACTATCACCTTGATGGCTAGGATTTCAACACATGAATTTTGGGGTACACAAACATTAACTCTACAGTGTTAGATGAGAAGATTAAAAATAGCATAGCCTATAAGAACACTGAATAGGTCTCTAGGCCAGTAAGCTGCTAAACCTGGTTCAGCACCTCATCAAGGAGCAACCTATGGAGAGGTACTCATCTGCCAAGCCTGCATTCTCTGGGGTTTTAAACTCTAAGACTAGAGGAAGTTACCATCAGGCACTTACCTGCAGAATAGTTCCAGGAATGAGAAGCTATCAAAATACTCATTCTTTGTAATGAACGACATACCCCATCCCTAATATAAACCAAGAGGAAGAAAGAATGCTGGCGAGAATTTGGAATGTTTTCTGGAGTGTATTCTGATATGCTGCATTGTTTACCCTCTTACAGCTTCATGCAGAGACAGGCATCGTGGGAATGGTGATGTCGCTCAGGCTTACCCAGTAGGGAGGGGCTAAGTATTGCTGCAGTAACAAATAAACCACAAATCTCAGTGATTTAAAACCATGAAGGTTTATGTTTCACTTGTGCTACATGTCCTTTATGAGTCAGCTGGGGCTCTGCTCTTTATTATCCTCAGCTAGTAGAACCTCTGTCATCTAGTATGTTGCCTGTTGCCATGGCAGCATAAAGGGAATTAGGTGAATCACATACAAGTTCTTAAAGTGGAAGTGACCCACTTCCCTTCTGCTCACATTTCATTGGCTAAAACAAGTCCTATGGCTATGCCTACCTTCTTCCTTTATCCCGCAAGAGGACATATTGGTGAATGTTACAAATCACTTCCATGCAAGGTGTCTTAGTTGATTGCGCTGCTCCAACAAAATATCACAGACTGCATATCTTATAAACAACAGGGAAACTTTTTCTTCACAGTTCTGGAGGCTGGAGGTTGAGAAGTTCATGACCAAGGTGCCTGGTGTTTGGTTGGAACCCACTTCAGAGACAGCCATTTCATTTTTGCTGTAAATTCTCATGGCAGAAGGGACAATGGAGACCCCTGGGGTCTCTTCTATAAAGGCACTAATCCCATTCATGACAGCTCCAACCTCATGATACAATCACCTCCCAAAGGCCCCCACCCTTTAATACTATCACCTTGATGGCTAGGATTTCAACACATGAATTTTGGGGTACACAAACATTAACTCTACAGTGTTAGATGAGAAGATTAAAAATAGCATAGCCTATAAGAACACTGAATAGGTCTCTAGGCCAGTAAGCTGCTAAACCTGGTTCAGCACCTCATCAAGGAGCAACCTATGGAGAGGTACTCATCTGCCAAGCCTGCATTCTCCCTCTGTAAACTGAGGAGTTGTGCTGAATGATGACTTTCTTTCCTCGATTTGAATTTTACTAATTTGATGTTCTACCTTGATGGACATTGTTTTTTAACAGGAATTGTGAACTCAGCCCAAGCATCACACAAAGGTTGTAGTGGGGGCTTCCCTGGTGGTCCAGTGGGTAAGGACACTGCCTTGCAGTGCAAGGGGCGCTGGTTCGATCCCTGGCCTGGGAAGATTCCAGTGCTGTGGAGGGGCTGGACGGATGTGTCCAATTACTGAGCCGGAGCTCTGGAGCGCATGCACCCAGAGCTGGTGCTCTGCGACAACAGAGGCCACTGCGATGGGAGGCCCACACGGGCCAAAAGAACAAAAGATGGATGAAAAATAGATAAATGAAAGACCAATGGAAGTGGCCCGCCCCCCAGCAAAAAAAAAAAAAGATTGTAGTGGACTAAGCATATCCTTGACAATAATATTCCTCTAGAGGCTGACTTACTGGATCATCAGGAGATGATTCTTAAATCAAAAGAAATCTTTTTTTTTTCTGGCCACTTCTATTGGTCTTTCATTTATTTATTTTCTTCCATCTTTGTTCTTGACCTGTGTGAGCCTCCCATCGCAGTGGCCTCTCTTGTCGCAGAGCACCAGCTCTGGGTGCATGTGCTCCAGAGCTCTGGCTCAGTAGTTGGACACATCGGGCCAGTCACTCCGTGGCACGTGGGATCTTCCCAGGCCAGGGATCAAACCAGTGCCCCTTGCACTGCAAGGCGGTGTCCTTACCCACTGGACCACCAGGGAAGCCCAAAAGAAATCTTGTCTTAGAGATGGAAAAATGATTGTCTAACTCATGATGGTTTCATCTACTACAAGTTCCACAGCTACTGTTGCAAGAGCATTTGGAAGGGAAATGGTCAGGCACAGGCTCTCCTACTTGTATGAAAATATATTTACTAAGTAAAACAAATCAGGAGAAAAATAGAAAGCCAAATTGTGTCCATGAAGGAAGACATGAGAAAATCCTGTGAGTCATTAACAACAGAAGTGGGCAATTTGGAAGTGTTTATGATGAAAAAAGGGAAGGGTTATACGATAAATTTTTGAAGCATTTGACAGTAATGTTTGCCAGATGGGTAAGGAAGAGCGCTTTGAGGGAGGCCCAGATGCTTCATAAAATGATCATAGGAACCTTCACAATGCCTTTCGAGGAGTGTGGCTGGACAAATATTTCGTAGGGGAGAGAACTCATCACAGAGGGAGGGGCTTCCTACCTGATCCATGGACACTGATCTCTGGGCCCAGGACTTGAGTGTTCTCTTCTCAAACTCTGATTCTATGTCTTCTATGTTGCTATCTCCTGGATCACTGTTGAGACCTTCAGAGCCTCATGTCTCATCTCCTTCACCAGCATCTCCAATCTCCAATTATGTTGCATCTCCCCAGGGAACTCCTTTTTTTGCATTCAAAAACTCTGTCGTCTGCTTTTCTAGCAGGCTTTTCCTTGGTGACAGTTGTGACGGGTGGTGGTGGGGGGCGGTGAGGGGGCAGGGGGATGAGTCCAATTGTAGCACAAAGAAAAACTTGGTCAGGGGATCTAGTGATGATTGCGCCTCTAAAGTTAGTCTCAGACCTCACACAGAGCACTTTACAGATTTTCAAGAAACACCTAACATTGCATCTCACATGGGTGACTAGTGTAGCAGGTATGAACTCAGATGTCCAAAGACAAAGTAACTATTTTTTCTACTGCTCAATATCTTTGTTAAATCATTTCTAACAAATGGTAGAAAATGCAATCTTAGTTCTGAGACATCTCCATTATATTTTAGGTTAAAAAATGAAGCAATTCATGATTCCTTTCACCTATTTAGGTCTCTCCAGAGTGTGTCCCAGTCCTGGGGTCCTGGGTTGCATCTTTGCATCAGAGGGGGCTTCTAGTCTGTGGTCAAGGGCATCTCTTGCAGCTAGAGTGTGCTGAGATGTGTGTCCTGGTCGTCAGGCTGCAGAGACTGCATATTCTTCTTACTGTAGCTTTGGGTCTTCTGGGGCTTTTTCATCCTCTGAGGAAGCTCCTAATGCAGACACACACACACACACACACACACACACAGGTCTCAGGCCCTCTCCTTTTGAACCTGCTCTACCATCACTTCCATCATTCTTTAAACAGGTCAAGTTGAGAGGAAAGGGACAGGATTTTAAGATCTTGTTCACCTCCTTGTCCTCCATTCCTGGTATGGGTCAACATTTCTGCCCCTGGACTGTTAAATTTATCTGGAGTTCTACTGTTTTCCCCATTTTTGAAAGTTATATTGCTATCAACAGGGTCAAATTTTCTGATATATGTTCAAATTCTCCTCTCCTTTCTCTTTCTTACCTCAGACAGTCTTTGTTTATGTGTGGGGGGAGGAAGGAAAAAGGTACAAGTGAACAAGTTCAAACACAAGTTGAGTCAAGGGCAGGATGCCAAATACATGTTAGTACTTCATACACCATCTATCAATACTGTCGTGAGGTAATACACATGCCATCATCACAGATTACTGGTGCTGACTCTCTCCCTAAGAAACTGGTCACAGCTTGGGCATATGGATGAACTACTGCCCTTAAAGCCACACTTTGCCTTCATGACCTAGATGGAAAAATATCAAGGATCTATTTTCTCGGCTAAAGCATGTTTCTGGGTGTTCACGGAAAGAGACGCTATTTAGTTTTAAGTTAAAGCTATCCTTGGAGGTTAATCAAAACTAACAGGTTTACCTATACTTTGCCATCAATCTTTCCAACTTTGGGCCTTCAGGGTGACCCCCTTAGTGCAAGATCTCAGACCTCACACAGAGCACTTTACAGATTTTCAAGAAACACCTAACATTGCATCTCACATGGGTGACTAGTGTAGCAGGTATGAACTCAGATGTCCAAAGACAAAGTAACTATTTTTTCTACTGCTCAATATCTTTGTTAAATCATTTCTAACAAATGGTAGAAAATGCAATCTTAGTTCTGAGACATCTCCATTATATTTTAGGTTAAAAAATGAAGCAATTCATGATTCCTTTCACCTATTTAGGTCTCTCCAGAGTGTGTCCCAGTCCTGGGGTCCTGGGTTGCATCTTTGCATCAGAGGGGGCTTCTAGTCTGTGGTCAAGGGCATCTCTTGCAGCTAGAGTGTGCTGAGATGTGTGTCCTGGTCGTCAGGCTGCAGAGACTGCATATTCTTCTTACTGTAGCTTTGGGTCTTCTGGGGCTTTTTCATCCTCTGAGGAAGCTCCTAATGCAGACACACACACACACACACACACACACACAGGTCTCAGGCCCTCTCCTTTTGAACCTGCTCTACCATCACTTCCATCATTCTTTAAACAGGTCAAGTTGAGAGGAAAGGGACAGGATTTTAAGATCTTGTTCACCTCCTTGTCCTCCATTCCTGGTATGGGTCAACATTTCTGCCCCTGGACTGTTAAATTTATCTGGAGTTCTACTGTTTTCCCCATTTTTGAAAGTTATATTGCTATCAACAGGGTCAAATTTTCTGATATATGTTCAAATTCTCCTCTCCTTTCTCTTTCTTACCTCAGACAGTCTTTGTTTATGTGTGGGGAGAGGAAGGAAAAAGGTACAAGTGAACAAGTTCAAACACAAGTTGAGTCAAGGGCAGGATGCCAAATACATGTTAGTACTTCATACACCATCTATCAATACTGTCGTGAGGTAATACACATGCCATCATCACAGATTACTGGTGCTGACTCTCTCCCTAAGAAACTGGTCACAGCTTGGGCATATGGATGAACTACTGCCCTTAAAGCCACACTTTGCCTTCATGACCTAGATGGAAAAATATCAAGGATCTATTTTCTCGGCTAAAGCATGTTTCTGGGTGTTCACGGAAAGAGACGCTATTTAGTTTTAAGTTAAAGCTATCCTTGGAGGTTAATCAAAACTAACAGGTTTACCTATACTTTGCCATCAATCTTTCCAAGTCCTATCAATAAAAACTAGCAGGGCTTCCCCTGGTGGTCCAGTGGGTAAGGACACCGCCTTGTAGTGCAAGGGACGCCGGTTTGATCCCTGGCCTGGGAAGATCCCACGTGCCGCGGAGCGGCTGGACCGATGTGTCTAATCACCGAGCCGGAGCTCTGGAGAGCATGCGCCCAGAGCCGGCGCTCTGCGACAACAGAGGCCACCGCGATAGGAGGCCCACAGGAGCCAAAGAACAAAGACGGATGAAAATCAAGAAATGAAAAACCAATAGAAGTGGCCCGCCCATTCCCCTCCCTCCACCCCACCCCCCAAAAGATAAATAAATAATAATACTAAAAAAACCTAGCAGTAAAGAACCTGCCTCCCAATGTAAGTGACATAAGAGACACAGGTTCAATCCGCGGGTTGGGAAGACCCCCTGGAGAAGAGAATGGCTACATGCTTCAGTATTCTTGTCTGGAGAATCCCATGGACAGAGGAGCCTGGCAAGCTTTGTGTCCATAGGATCACAAAGAGTCAGACATGACTGAAGCGATTTAGCACACACAAGCATGCCAATAGAAAAGGGTAATCACTCCAAGGGGTCTTAATTATTGAAATGTATTCAATGTTTCTTCCATTTTTAAAAACACGTGAGCACCATGAATTGATAGAATGCTCCTCATACAATAAATTGCTTCTGCCAAGAATGCATGGACAGAGCCATACTATGTGGTGGACTGGCATGAATGATCTGCTTCTTTGGATCTAAATCTAGCTCAAAAAGAAAACAATCCCTGGTCATGTAGTGCATATCTGAGAGGAGAAGGTGGGAGAAAAGGATGTTTTTCAGGGTTTGGGGTTCTGTGCGATAACTTAGTGATAGGAACCTGACACCAAGGTTACTCACTGGGTCATACGTTGCCCTTAAAGCCACAAACTTTGCCTTCCATGACCTAGATGGAAAAATATCAAGGATCTATTTTCTCGGCTAAAGCATGTTTCTGGGTGTTCACGGAAAGAGACGCTATTTAGTTTTAAGTTAAAGCTATCCTTGGAGGTTAATCAAAACTAACAGGTTTACCTATACTTTGCCATCAATCTTTCCAAGTCCTATCAATAAAAACTAGCAGGGCTTCCCCTGGTGGTCCAGTGGGTAAGGACACCGCCTTGTAGTGCAAGGGGCGCCGGTTCGATCCCTGGCCTGGGAAGATCCCACGTGCTGCGGAGCGGCTGGACTGATGTGTCCAATTACCGAGTCGGAGCTCTGGAGAGCATGCGCCCAGAGCCGGCGCTCTGCGACGACAGAGGCCACCACGATGGGAGGCCGACAGGAGCCAAAGAACAAAGACGGATGAAAATCAAGAAATGAAAAACCAATAGAAGTGGCCCGCCCATTCCCCTCCCTCCACCCCACCCCCCAAAAGATAAATAAATAATAATACTAAAAAAACCTAGCAGTAAAGAACCTGCCTCCCAATGTAAGTGACATAAGAGACACAGGTTCAATCCGCGGGTTGGGAAGACCCCCTGGAGAAGAGAATGGCTACATGCTTCAGTATTCTTGTCTGGAGAATCCCATGGACAGAGGAGCCTGGCAAGCTTTGTGTCCATAGGATCACAAAGAGTCAGACATGACTGAAGCGATTTAGCACACACAAGCATGCCAATAGAAAAGGGTAATCACTCCAAGGGGTCTTAATTATTGAAATGTATTCAATGTTTCTTCCATTTTTAAAAACACGTGAGCACCATGAATTGATAGAATGCTCCTCATACAATAAATTGCTTCTGCCAAGAATGCATGGACAGAGCCATACTATGTGGTGGACTGGCATGAATGATCTGCTTCTTTGGATCTAAATCTAGCTCAAAAAGAAAACAATCCCTGGTCATGTAGTGCATATCTGAGAGGAGAAGGTGGGAGAAAAGGATGTTTTTTTCAGGGTTTGGGGTTCTGTGCGATAACTTAGTGATAGGAACCTGACACCAAGGTTACTCACTGGGTCATAGTCCAATCCCAGGACTGAGGCTTTTCTGGAGAGCAAGCAGGGTTGGTTGGGTCTTCCTAAAGCAGATTTGGGAACCGCTGAAGAAATAAGGGTCTAGAAGAAACAGGAGAAGGATTTATCAGACTCACTGCTGCAGGCGAAAATCTCTCCCCACGGTTAGCTCTTTTCACAGAGACTGTCAGTTGCCTATTCCAATATTCATACTTGTAATCTTTCACAGTAACAGAATCATAATTTCATTGGGGTGTACATGTACTTATCAAAAGACTACCTAACCCAGCCTCTCTGGTAGCCAAGTATGGCTACATGTCTAAGTTTTGGCTAATAAGATATAAGGTGAAATACTATGGGGACTTTCTGGAAATCCTAAAGAGCAGTGTACCTCTGTTTGTTCCTACTTCCTTCTTGATTGTTTGGAATGATGGTTTAGTGGTTGGTGCTCCAGCAACCATTTGGAACATGATATGATGCTCGTAGACATAGAACCTAGGTCTCTGATGGTATGGAACCATCATGTCAACTCTGGAGAGAGTAGTGGTCAACTCTGGTGAAAAAACAGGAACATACAGACCTTTCTGAAATAATGACAGATTTTCAGAAGAGTTGCAAACATAGTACAGAGAGTTGCTATATACCCTTTCCTCAGCTTCCCTGGTTGTTAGCCTCTTACACACCATCAGTATATCTTATTTGCAGTGATATTGACCTTGGCCACTTGGTTATGTTGGTGTCTACCGAGTTACTATTTTCCCCATTATAACTAATAAAAAATTTCATAGAATCTGCCTCTTGAATTGATAGAATGCTCCTCATACAATAAATTGCTTCTGCCAAGAATGCATGGACAGAGCCATACTATGTGGTGGACTGGCATGAATGATCTGCTTCTTTGGATCTAAATCTAGCTCAAAAAGAAAACAATCCCTGGTCATGTAGTGCATATCTGAGAGGAGAAGGTGGGAGAAAAGGATGTTTTTTTCAGGGTTTGGGGTTCTGTGCGATAACTTAGTGATAGGAACCTGACACCAAGGTTACTCACTGGGTCATAGTCCAATCCCAGGACTGAGGCTTTTCTGGAGAGCAAGCAGGGTTGGTTGGGTCTTCCTAAAGCAGATTTGGGAACCGCTGAAGAAATAAGGGTCTAGAAGAAACAGGAGAAGGATTTATCAGACTCACTGCTGCAGGCGAAAATCTCTCCCCACGGTTAGCTCTTTTCACAGAGACTGTCAGTTGCCTATTCCAATATTCATACTTGTAATCTTTCACAGTAACAGAATCATAATTTCATTGGGGTGTACATGTACTTATCAAAAGACTACCTAACCCAGCCTCTCTGGTAGCCAAGTATGGCTACATGTCTAAGTTTTGGCTAATAAGATATAAGGTGAAATACTATGGGGACTTTCTGGAAATCCTAAAGAGCAGTGTACCTCTGTTTGTTCCTACTTCCTTCTTGATTGTTTGGAATGATGGTTTAGTGGTTGGTGCTCCAGCAACCATTTGGAACATGATATGATGCTCGTAGACATAGAACCTAGGTCTCTGATGGTATGGAACCATCATGTCAACTCTGGAGAGAGTAGTGGTCAACTCTGGTGAAAAAACAGGAACATACAGACCTTTCTGAAATAATGACAGATTTTCAGAAGAGTTGCAAACATAGTACAGAGAGTTGCTATATACCCTTTCCTCAGCTTCCCTGGTTGTTAGCCTCTTACACACCATCAGTATATCTTATTTGCAGTGATATTGACCTTGGCCACTTGGTTATGTTGGTGTCTACCGAGTTACTATTTTCCCCATTATAACTAATAAAAAATTTCATAGAATCTGCCTCTTGAATTGCCCTTTGCTGCCTTCTTTCTGATAGTATGCAATAAGATTCTTATCTCAAGAAAGGATTTTCCAGTTTCTTTACCTTTTCTCTCTGTATTAACCCCTCCACCTTGTAGGTTTCAAACGGTTCAGTGGAAAAGTCCAGGCCTTTTGGAGAAGCTCTGATCCATGGGCGTTTGCCTGGGTGCCTGCTTTCCAGCAGGAGAGGGGTTAAATTCTTTGGGATAACTTCAGCACTGAACTGCCAAGTCTCTTAGGTTCAGCTCAGCAATCAAACTGAATAACCTAATAGAGCCCCTGGTGCTTCGGGAAACACAAGACACTGATTTATATTTTAATATCGGTAATTTCCACAAGAGCAACATTTCTGAGTGTCATTTTACAATTTCTGTCAAATGCCAGCTCAGTTTTTCTTAATTCTGTTTATTGTGTCTGAATTTGCAACCTCATCGGCAATGCAGATTCTTGGCTCCCAGGGGAGAAGAAAATTTTCATCTTTCTCTGGAATGGGGATGGAGGCAGAAATGGATCTGTAAAATAATTGGAAATGTAAATAAAGTACTGTTTATAATAAGAACAGTGATAAAGTACTTCCAGTTGAAAAGGGGCAGGAGACAGTACTGGACAAACTTAGTAAAAACAGTGACAAACAAAAGTGGTATTTGGTTGGGATTTGAACTGGCTTTCTCCTTCCAGAATGGAGAATAGCTCTATACACTGCAACTCTGTGGAAAGGAGGCGGGTGTGGGGAGAACTTGGCACGTTTGCTGCATGATTGTTCCTCTGGCCATTAGCACTAAAGCAGGTTGTAAAGGGTTTTGAGATCCTTATGGATCAAAGGTGCATGGCTGCACACATGCCAGATGTTGCCATTAGGAAGAAGGAGCCTGGTTCTCTCCTGTATTCTTTGAATATCTAATAAAAGTAAGAACAAAGCTGGTGCTGGCACCAAACCACCTCTATTCAGGGTGCCTCGGGCTGGGCAGTGTCATCCACTAGTTCCTTGTGGGACTGCGGCTGTGGTTTCTCCATTGGTCCTTTCCTGGACAGTTCACGGGCGATCTTGGAAGAGTTCAACCTAATGTGCTTCTTTGAAGTCTGAGATTTAGCTTCAGCTAGAGAGTATCTCTCCTGTGGCTGTAACATAAAGCCATCCAGGAGTCAGAAGTGAGGCCTCTGTAACCTGGTGAAGCTTCTGGTGTGACTACTCAGAGCCCTTCCCAAACGAGTGTTGTAAACATCCATGATCCTCCTTTTTTCCAAAGCCTCAGGCCTATTAGGTCACCACAAGCCTGAAGTTAGTTGCTGTGCCTCTGGTTGCTGTTAAGACCTCGTGCTTTTCGCCAGGATCCTTTAGCATCATACACTCTAAATCCAACATTATGTCTCATTGCCAAACCTCTGGCAGAAGCCGTGTCGAGTTTCTCAGTGGAGCTATCGACCACATTGACTGAAGCCGCAGCAACGTGTTTTTCCCCGTCCAAAAGGGTAAAAATAACAGGAACAAGTTGTCGGAAATGAAATTTCAATTCATCCACGCCCTTTCTACACTTCTGCTGTGACTCCCAAGCAGGGATCAATAGTGTTTAGACAGCCAAGGAGATTTTTTCCCCTCTTAAAGCACCAGATCAATAGAAAAAAAAAAAAAAAAAAAGATCCTCCAGCCCTCTGTATGTGTTGTAGTAAATGTGAACAAATCAGAGGCCTTCGGCTAAACAGATTGACTGAAGGCAGTGGCAGTCTGGCGCTTTGTAACTAAGAGTGCATCCACTGCGTAGGTGGCAATGAAGGAGGAAAGGCCGCCAGGCCCCCCCAGTGAACCCTGGTGCTTCCTCAGTTCCGATCACTAGGAGGCTTCAAAGGGAATTTTTGTCCCCCAAATGAAGGAAAAAATAAAGACTACTCTGCATTATAGGATATGGTTGTGACTTTTAAAGCAATTAGGAATAGTCAGGACCATTCATGGAAATGCATTTTACTTGAAGACAGCTTGGCTGTGGGGGTTCTCCACACAACCTCACCATTTTGCCTTTGCTTTTTTTCATTTTTTAAAAATAACTAAAGTCTCTGGCTATCTACGGCTTTTCCTCATTGCTTCACAAATTTTGTTTCTCACAGTGTTGTCCAGCTGTCAATCATCTTATCCCCAAGAAATATTCTGAATGCTGCTTTACTGGGTTGCCTGCCTTTAGCCCATCACGAGCATTCCTCTAACTCACCTGGGTTCCTCATTTGCCATCACTGATGTTCTCTGAGGTCTGTTCTCTCTCCTTCTCTTAATCCCGTTATTCATATGAGGGAGAAATTGGGTTGAAACTCAATTCTGATTTTCCTCAAATGATTTACCCAGGAGCAACCTTCTCCTCCCATTATAAAAAATTCTGTATTATATGGCATCCTTTTTTTTTTCTGCCATAGATAAATAATAGTGTGCAGATATTCACATGGATATTCTAGTCGTTAGACTGACCTCCAAATTTGGTCTTTCTGTTTCAAGAAAGAAAGAACTGATGGACTGAAGCCCTGATTATGGTGTGAGAAGCTGAGGACTTCTTACAACCCAATTCCTTAACTTCACTTGGAAAAGTCAACCCGTGGACTCCAAAGACTATCACATAGCTGGTATTGGTTTGTGGGACTGAACGTTATTCAGGTTGAAAAGATGAACTGAAGTGAACATGTGAATGCCGGCCTCCACTATAAAAGACTTGTTATTCTTAGTGATGATTATCATGCTAAGTTCTGTAATGCATTAAGACTTTATTTGAAATATAGCACTAGCTAAATCTAATATATACGCATATAAAAATGATAGCACGTCAACATATATTAGTTTCAATCATATAATTTTTGTGGTAAGTTTAGTTATATCAATGTTTATAAGCACAGATAAAAGAAGTGATTCTGGGATTCCCCTGGTGGTCCAGTGGATAAGGACACTGCCTTGCAGTGTAAGGGGCGCCGGTTCAAGCCCTGGCCTGGGAAGATCCCACGTGCCGCGGAGCGGCTGGACTGATGTGTCCAATCACGAGCCGGAGCTCTGGGCGCCCAGAGCCGGTGCTCTGCAACAACAAACGCCACTGCAATGGGAGACCCGCAGGAGCCAAAGAACAAAGATGGATGAAAACAGAGAAATGAAAGACCAATGGAAGTGGCCCGCCTGCTCCCCTCCCTCCCCAATCCAATCCCAGCCCAAAATAAATAAATAAATAAATCTTTAAAAAAAAAAAAAAAAAAGAAGTGATTCTTACCGTTTATGCTATAAATAGAAGCCTTTCTTGAAGTCCCTTCTTGCCTCTTATGTGCACATACTTTGAACCATACCTGTTCTCCTTATAGTCACCGGCACAACTGAATGATCTCCTAGGAGAAAAGAGATAGACCTTACTCACTTTAAATAATCAAGGGGTTAGGTGATAGTAGAAAAAGTCCCTCTCAATGGATATTTCCAAAGATGAATGAAAGAAAAATTGAAAAATACAAATATTAATGCATTTGGGAATTTAAAAGTACTAAGAACCCAGTATGTATCAGGTGAAGCAGAAATGAACAATGACAAACATAATTACAAAGATACTGGTGCCATACGAAAATACTGGTCCACTTCTCTCTTGTAAGGGGCCTCACACAGTGTGCAGCCTTGTTCTGTAGTGCCTCCCATTCTATCATTTTTATATTAGCAAGTAAAAAATATTTGAATATGTAATGCAGTCAAGTGGTTCCCAAATGAGGAAAGGCATTGGGCCAGGTTTTTCTTCGTCCCTTACTTACCCCTCTCTCTTTTTAGGGAAGTTCAGGGGCTGGAGATGGGGGAGCACATATTTGGTTAAAGAGCCAAGGCTTAAAGATGACTGATTATTATTTGTATGAAGATTGTTCCAGAACAATATCCCAGATGTCTGTTTGCAGCTTCCGATCTACATATGCAACTGCCTTCTAGAGAGCTCTTCTTGATCGTTCCGCAGTCGAGTATCTCCAAGATGAAACTCATAATCCTCTGCTCCAAACCTGCTACTCCTCCTTTGTCATCTGTTTTGTTTAACAGATACAACATTTGTTACGTGCCAAGTGTTTTCCTGAGCAGGTCACTATTAACCCATTTAGATGGGTGCATGGGATCACTAAGTCAATGGATATGAGTTTGAACAAGCTCCAGGAGATGGTGAAGGAGAAGGAAGCCTGGCATGCTGTAGGCTCCATGGGTTTGCAAAGAGTCGGCCGCGACTGAGCAATTGAACTTAACGGAACTGAATCTACATAACAACTCTATGATATAGGTACTCCAGTTATCTTCACTGTAGATGCGAAAAGTAACTGGCCCAAAACTACATGGTAGTCAGTGGTAAAGCTGGGATTTAACCCCTGGTAACCCAGCTCTGAGTTTGTGCTCTTAACCACTATTACATGCTACTTCAGTGAAAGGCACCGCCACCCACCCCATTTGTTCAAGCCCAGAAATGCAAGCACCATCTTGGTTCTTCTGTCTTCCTCTCCCTCTTGGGTCACTTCCACTTCCAGTTCCTTTATCTCATTACTCACCAAGTCCTGCCTACTGTATCTTCTAAATAAATCTTCTATTGCTCCTCTTCTCTTCATCACCAATGACACTGCCCATTCCTCCAGCAACCAGAGAGATGAGCATGGCATTTATTTGCTTAAAACCTTTCAGTAATTCTGCATTGCTCTCATGATAGAGTACAGACTCTTTTTTTTTTTTTTTTAAAGATTTATTTATTTATTTATTTTGGGTGGGGGTCGGGTTGGGGAGGGAGGGGAGCGGGCGGGCCACTTCTATTGGTCTTTCATTTCTCTGTTTTCATCCGTCTTTGTTCTTTGGCTCCTGTGGGCCTCCCATCGCGGTGGCCTCTGTCGTCGCAGAGCACCGGCTCTGTGCGCATGCGCTCCAGAGCTCCGGCTCGGTGATTGGACACATCAGTCCAGCCGCTCCGCGCCACGTGGGATCTTCCCAGGCCAGGGATCGAACCGGTGCCCCATGCACTGCAAGGCGGTGTCCTTATCCACTGGACCACCAGGGGAAGCCCAGTACAGACTCTTAAAATGGTTTATGGTCCCTCCTTGATCTGTGTACTTCTCTCCTGACCCTCCTCCCTGCCCTTATTCATGTTTCCCACTGTAGCTCCCCTCAACTATGCTCAGTTTCTCAGGCACATCCTGAATCTTTTTCACGCTGCCTGTGCTATGTACATCATTCCATTTCCCTCTTCCTGTCATCTTTGGGTAGACTTCAGCTGATGCCCCAGGATTCAGGTAAGTATTATTTCCTCTACAGAGTCTTATCTCGCTCCTGGAGCCAGATTCTTTCTCCAAGTGTGTGCTCCTATCCAATCCCTTGAACATCCCTAACAGGGTAGTCACTGGATGGCATACTTTTCTCTATCTCCTTCACGACCAGTGGTCGCCAAACTTTTAGGCACCAGGGATTGGTTTCGTGGAAGACAATTTTTCCATGTACTGGGAATGAACTGGGAATAGTTTTGGTTTTGCTCACTGTTCAGTTGTGTGGCCCAGTCCTGACAAGCCACTGACTGACTGGTATATGTCTATGGCCTTGGGGTTGGGGTCCCCTGCTCTAGAATGTAAACTCAGTAGATTGAAGAACAGTGTCGTTTTACCTCAAATGAGTAGATATGTTACCTGACACATAGATGCTCAGTAATATTTATTGAAAGAATGCATGGCCAACTCACACAGTGAGAAATCACTGTCACTGGAATATCTCAGTCCATGTGACCAGCACATACTCCTTCTATATACGGAAAGGCCAACGTGAGGAACCAAACAGAGTTTTGGAGTGACCGAATCAGGATGAAGGGGTACATTTAGAGTCCAGTGTTGAATGGCAACTGGCAAGTATGGCATCATATGACCATTTCAGATAGCAAAGGTTTCACCAGTGGAGGTGGTACTAGCACCTGTTAGCCAAGGCTTTCTGTCTCCTGGACATCCCTAAGAGGGTCTAGGCATCATTCCATCTGTGACAATGTCTCTTCTCCTTTATGCATCATGAGGCTGATAATCTCTTTCTTTAATAGGCATATTCTAACCCAGGCCAGGGATCGAGCCGGTGCCCCATGCACTGCAAGGCGGTGTCCTTATCCACTGGACCACCAGGGGAAGCCCAGTACAGACTCTTAAAATGGTTTATGGTCCCTCCTTGATCTGTGTACTTCTCTCCTGACCCTCCTCCCTGCCCTTATTCATGTTTCCCACTGTAGCTCCCCTCAACTATGCTCAGTTTCTCAGGCACATCCTGAATCTTTTTCACGCTGCCTGTGCTATGTACATCATTCCATTTCCCTCTTCCTGTCATCTTTGGGTAGACTTCAGCTGATGCCCCAGGATTCAGGTAAGTATTATTTCCTCTACAGAGTCTTATCTCGCTCCTGGAGCCAGATTCTTTCTCCAAGTGTGTGCTCCTATCCAATCCCTTGAACATCCCTAACAGGGTAGTCACTGGATGGCATACTTTTCTCTATCTCCTTCACGACCAGTGGTCGCCAAACTTTTAGGCACCAGGGATTGGTTTCGTGGAAGACAATTTTTCCATGTACTGGGAATGAACTGGGAATAGTTTTGGTTTTGCTCACTGTTCAGTTGTGTGGCCCAGTCCTGACAAGCCACTGACTGACTGGTATATGTCTATGGCCTTGGGGTTGGGGTCCCCTGCTCTAGAATGTAAACTCAGTAGATTGAAGAACAGTGTCGTTTTACCTCAAATGAGTAGATATGTTACCTGACACATAGATGCTCAGTAATATTTATTGAAAGAATGCATGGCCAACTCACACAGTGAGAAATCACTGTCACTGGAATATCTCAGTCCATGTGACCAGCACATACTCCTTCTATATACAGAAAGGCCAACGTGAGGAACCAAACAGAGTTTTGGAGTGACCGAATCAGGATGAAGGGGTACATTTAGAGTCCAGTGTTGAATGGCAACTGGCAAGTATGGCATCATATGACCATTTCAGATAGCAAAGGTTTCACCAGTGGAGGTGGTACTAGCACCTGTTAGCCAAGGCTTTCTGTCTCCTGGACATCCCTAAGAGGGTCTAGGCATCATTCCATCTGTGACAATGTCTCTTCTCCCTTTATGCATCATGAGGCTGATAATCTCTTTCTTTAAATAGGCTATTCTAAAAAAAAAAAAAAGGCTATTCTGGTCAAAGTCTCGTTTTGGAGACATGAAAATTATTGTCTCTCTAAGGTGACTTTAGATTCATAATATATTTTTTCTCATTTCCAAGTTCTGGGGGTGACCCCCTGATAATTCACCATGATGCGGCAAAGGTTATAGTAGTTCCGAGGTACAGTGGCTCTTTTTACTGGAACAGTCAAGAAAGACAATGGAGATGGTTGCATCTGAGCTTGTGTTTGATCTTGATAAGGGAAGATGAGCTGTATTCTAGGATGTTGGGAAGAAATGAGGATTTCCAATGAAAGCCAGACAAGCAAGTATAGGCAGGCTTGTGACACACTTTAGACAGATGCTAGGATGTAGAGTCTAGGATTTATCTAGAGGCCACAGGGAGTCACTGAAGGTTTTTGAGCTAGGGAGTAATACCACAAAAGTTGCTTCAGACAGTTTAGCCTGGCCTCTGTGTGGAGGAGACAGGGTAGACAGATGTAGGAAGAAGGGGAGAAGGCCCAGAAAGCTAGACAGGAATTAGGAAATGACCATTTTCAGATAAAATTAGCCAGCTGAGCAGAGTGACAGGTAAAGAAATCCATTTCTTTAACTTTTCACTATACTAGTACAATATTATATTTAAATACACAGACATCATGCTGAAGTTTCCTGAATACTAACTAAAAGCAAACAAACAAAAGAACTTCATCTCTGAAGAAATACTTACTAAAGGAAGATGGGTGGTGGGTGAGGTTTAAAATCTCCCATTGGGACAATACCGTATTTCTGAATGGTTCATTTTCTTTCATTACCAGATGAGTCTATGGGTTAGAAACTGGTTACAATGGGCTCCAAAAGTCATCCACATTCAATTGTTTGGTCAAAGTAGTCTTAGGTAGTAGTCAAGTTGTGGGGATTTGGAAACTTTTTCAATCTAAACAATTTCTGCTGCAATTGGATCTACCTTGTGCCCCACAGAATTATGAGTCCAATGTCTCATTTGTAGCCCTAAAGGGCTGTCGAGGTAAGATGAAGGTAGGGCTTATTTTGGAACAGAGCGGGGCAGGTGGGCTACTTATTTCAAACCATTTATTTTTCAAAGTCCTTTTCCTGTAGCTGTTCTCCAGTGATGGAGTCGTGGAGGGAAGTGAGAGTGAGGTGATTACATATGGGTGCTGCTATTGTTATGTAGGAAAATACTTTTTGATGAACAGTCATTTCCTTCCACTGCCAGAGGGTGTTGATAATGAGCAAATTACCTTTTACTCCCTCTGGTGTGGATGTGAAATTGACTGTTAATAGAGTTGCTAATGCTACTGAGTTACCATGTGATTGTTCTATTTTAAGCCAATTTAAGTTATATTTGGGGAGTAGCCAATCAGACATCTCACTAAGAATATGGGCCCAACTGCAGCATTTAATATTAAGAAAACTGCCTAACCTCGTATGTGGCTGGGAGCAGAAAGTGCTGAACATGCCTTCATTAACATGAAATGTTCTAACACAATGTCTTTTTTCTTTCTTTTGTAGGTACAAGAATGATCTCGTTAGACAAATACCAAATGTTTTCACCATACGATAGGTTCCATTTCAAGCCTCAATATTATAGAATGCTATCTGACAATGATGTACTGTGTTTAAAGGGGAAATTGCTTAATTACTGTGTGCGGATTTTCACTATAGCCTAGTACAATAAAAAAAATTTAGGAAATGACCATTTTCAGATAAAATTAGCCAGCTGAGCAGAGTGACAGGTAAAGAAATCCATTTCTTTAACTTTTCACTATACTAGTACAATATTATATTTAAATACACAGACATCATGCTGAAGTTTCCTGAATACTAACTAAAAGCAAACAAACAAAAGAACTTCATCTCTGAAGAAATACTTACTAAAGGAAGATGGGTGGTGGGTGAGGTTTAAAATCTCCCATTGGGACAATACCGTATTTCTGAATGGTTCATTTTCTTTCATTACCAGATGAGTCTATGGGTTAGAAACTGGTTACAATGGGCTCCAAAAGTCATCCACATTCAATTGTTTGGTCAAAGTAGTCTTAGGTAGTAGTCAAGTTGTGGGGATTTGGAAACTTTTTCAATCTAAACAATTTCTGCTGCAATTGGATCTACCTTGTGCCCCACAGAATTATGAGTCCAATGTCTCATTTGTAGCCCTAAAGGGCTGTCGAGGTAAGATGAAGGTAGGGCTTATTTTGGAACAGAGCGGGGCAGGTGGGCTACTTATTTCAAACCATTTATTTTTCAAAGTCCTTTTCCTGTAGCTGTTCTCCAGTGATGGAGTCGTGGAGGGAAGTGAGAGTGAGGTGGTTACATATGGGTGCTGCTATTGTTATGTAGGAAAATACTTTTTGATGAACAGTCATTTCCTTCCACTGCCAGAGGGTGTTGATAATGAGCAAATTACCTTTTACTCCCTCTGGTGTGGATGTGAAATTGACTGTTAATAGAGTTGCTAATGCTACTGAGTTACCATGTGATTGTTCTATTTTAAGCCAATTTAAGTTATATTTGGGGAGTAGCCAATCAGACATCTCACTAAGAATATGGGCCCAACTGCAGCATTTAATATTAAGAAAACTGCCTAACCCTCGTATGTGGCTGGGAGCAGAAAGTGCTGAACATGCCTTCATTAACATGAAATGTTCTAACACAATGTCTTTTTTCTTTCTTTTGTAGGTACAAGAATGATCTCGTTAGACAAATACCAAATGTTTTCACCATACGATAGGTTCCATTTCAAGCCTCAATATTATAGAATGCTATCTGACAATGATGTACTGTGTTTAACAAGGGGTTAATATTGGTCATTTAATTACTGCTTGTTACGCTGAGAAAGTTTACTAGGAAATGAAATGTTCAGAAATTAGTTGAAAGGAGCAAAAAAGGTGAGAGATTTTTACTGTGTTATATGCTAGATTGGGCTAACTAAAGGTGCAGATGCATTAATAGGTTAGGGGGATTCCTTTGATTTCTAAAGATGCTTGCTTAGGAGGGGGATGGTGTGTTCCAGTCATTTATGGTTCTGTGAGCCCCCTGACCCAAGGGAAGGGAGTACAGCTTTTCTCTTATATTCTTCCCTGCCCTCCCCTTATAGCACCTATTGCTACCTGGCACCTGGTGGTTGAATTGATTTCATTGCTTGGGAAAGTCTCTTGATTAAATAGGATATTCTTGAACAAAGCACTGTTGATTGGTGATTTTTCATGTTTTATGGGCTTTTCATGTTTTAAAGGTAAAGCTCATTAGCTACACAGAGAAGGAAACAGGTATGAAGGATGGAAAATAAAACTCAACTGATGTGACACAGAAAGGTACAGTGTGTGCCATTCTGGTTTAGATTAATTGGGCTTGGCACCATTATGGTTCCTGTCACCTGATCAGTTTACTGGACTGAAGAACTTGCGGGAATGGAAAGTGCTGGTGCCTAACAGGACCCTGACTGTACCTCTTGCCAAAATACCTCCCAAGGGAATTCTAGGTTCATGCTCTCTGGTTTGCCAGAGGGTGTTGATAATGAGCAAATTACCTTTTACTCCCTCTGGTGTGGATGTGAAATTGACTGTTAATAGAGTTGCTAATGCTACTGAGTTACCATGTGATTGTTCTATTTTAAGCCAATTTAAGTTATATTTGGGGAGTAGCCAATCAGACATCTCACTAAGAATATGGGCCCAACTGCAGCATTTAATATTAAGAAAACTGCCTAACCCTCGTATGTGGCTGGGAGCAGAAAGTGCTGAACATGCCTTCATTAACATGAAATGTTCTAACACAATGTCTTTTTTCTTTCTTTTGTAGGTACAAGAATGATCTCGTTAGACAAATACCAAATGTTTTCACCATACGATAGGTTCCATTTCAAGCCTCAATATTATAGAATGCTATCTGACAATGATGTACTGTGTTTAACAAGGGGTTAATATTGGTCATTTAATTACTGCTTGTTACGCTGAGAAAGTTTACTAGGAAATGAAATGTTCAGAAATTAGTTGAAAGGAGCAAAAAAGGTGAGAGATTTTTACTGTGTTATATGCTAGATTGGGCTAACTAAAGGTGCAGATGCATTAATAGGTTAGGGGGATTCCTTTGATTTCTAAAGATGCTTGCTTAGGAGGGGGATGGTGTGTTCCAGTCATTTATGGTTCTGTGAGCCCCCTGACCCAAGGGAAGGGAGTACAGCTTTTCTCTTATATTCTTCCCTGCCCTCCCCTTATAGCACCTATTGCTACCTGGCACCTGGTGGTTGAATTGATTTCATTGCTTGGGAAAGTCTCTTGATTAAATAGGATATTCTTGAACAAAGCACTGTTGATTGGTGATTTTTCATGTTTTATGGGCTTTTCATGTTTTAAAGGTAAAGCTCATTAGCTACACACAGAGAAGGAAACAGGTATGAAGGATGGAAAATAAAACTCAACTGATGTGACACAGAAAGGTACAGTGTGTGCCATTCTGGTTTAGATTAATTGGGCTTGGCACCATTATGGTTCCTGTCACCTGATCAGTTTACTGGACTGAAGAACTTGCGGGAATGGAAAGTGCTGGTGCCTAACAGGACCCTGACTGTACCTCTTGCCAAAATACCTCCCAAGGGAATTCTAGGTTCATGCTCTCTGGTTTGCCATTAGGATGGAGTAGCCATGGTAAACATCCCTTATGAACTTCTAGCCATTTGACAAAAGTTTCCTGAGAATCGTCTTGTGCCAGGTTGGAATACAGAGGTGACAGGGATGAGGGTCCTGACCAAGGGAGCACAGAGTATACTGGGGAAAAACTTGCCTAAAAACACAATACATGGCTATAATTGCACTAAATAAGAGGTGATTAAAAGTACAGACATTTGGAAAATACTTTTAGAGCTGACTTTTTCCCTTCTTAAACATTCGTGGGACTTACAGTGACACCCACTCTAAGGACTTCACAAATATTAACTCATTAATTCTCATAGCAATCTTTGGAGGCAGGTATGATTGCTGTCTTCTTTCTATATTGGGGAAATAAAGCCAATACAGAGGGTAAGCTTATGAACAAGGTAACATAGTTTGTCAGTACAGAATCAGGATCTGAACTCTGGTCATTCATCTGGTTCCAAAGTCCCCAGCTTCTACCTGCTATGGTCCCTGGATGAGAAGTGAGATTGAGCAGAAAGAGAAAAGAGGAATGGGTGACATTTGTTTTCTCTTTTCGACTTACTTCACTCTGTAATGACAGACTCACTTCTCTGTAAAAGGCGCAATTCCATTCCTTTTTTTTGGCTGAGTAATAGTCCATCGTATATATATGCCACATCTTCTTTATCTGTTCCTTTGTTGATATTAGTAGACATTGAGGTTGCTTCTATGTCCTGGTACATCAAACTTCTTAAAAAAAAAAGAGAGACAACGGGTGAGATGAGAATTTCAGGTTCAGCCTTCCAGGTAAAGGAACAAGCTTGTCCAGGGCCACGGGTGGGTAACTGTATGTGGCATACAAGAACCCTTGTGGTCACAGTAGCAGGATAAGAGAGGATGGGGTTTGGAATGTAAGTGATAATCCTAGAGGAATAGGAAGAGGATGGGGAACTGGTGGAAAGGGTTGAGAAGGAGACTACAGAAGAAAAGCTAGCAGAAGGACTTTAAACAGAAGGACCTCTCTCTGGGGAAGGCAAAGAAATAAGTTCAAGTAAGATGAGGAAAACCAGGTCATTGCTTACCACAGTAGTTGGCAAGGAGTTCCTGGGAAGAGAGTGGTGTGAATGTTTCTCTAGAAGTTTTATAGTAAAGAGAAGAGGGGAGAGAAAATAAAGGGAAAGGAAGGGAAGACTGTGATCTTTGGCTAAGGATTAGAGAAGGAGGAAAGGCAGAATGAGGAGTGAGAGGGAGGTGGTGGCGGGGAGGAAGCATAGGAGAAAAGTAAGATTGAGATGTGGAACCTCTTCCCACTAAACCTCAACCCAAAGCATTTCCTGAGAACAAGGTCAATATTGTTATTTTTTTCTAGGCAGTGGAACTTAACATTAAGAGGTTCAGATGCAGATTTAATACGGGGCTTTAGAAGACATCCTAGGCTGTGAACACTTTAAGAGAAGATGTTTGTGTTCCTAATAGAGCACTGGGCAGAGAGCAGGTTCTCAGAATGTGTTTGTTGAATGAATAAATGGGTCTTATTTACATTTTTATTGTGAATATTATTAAAAAAGAATGTGACACTGCTTATGAAACACTTGGAAACACAGTCGTAAAAGAAGTGAGATTGAGCAGAAAGAGAAAAGAGGAATGGGTGACATTTGTTTTCTCTTTTCGACTTACTTCACTCTGTAATGACAGACTCACTTCTCTGTAAAAGGCGCAATTCCATTCCTTTTTTTTGGCTGAGTAATAGTCCATCGTATATATATGCCACATCTTCTTTATCTGTTCCTTTGTTGATATTAGTAGACATTGAGGTTGCTTCTATGTCCTGGTACATCAAACTTCTTAAAAAAAAAAGAGAGACAACGGGTGAGATGAGAATTTCAGGTTCAGCCTTCCAGGTAAAGGAACAAGCTTGTCCAGGGCCACGGGTGGGTAACTGTATGTGGCATACAAGAACCCTTGTGGTCACAGTAGCAGGATAAGAGAGGATGGGGTTTGGAATGTAAGTGATAATCCTAGAGGAATAGGAAGAGGATGGGGAACTGGTGGAAAGGGTTGAGAAGGAGACTACAGAAGAAAAGCTAGCAGAAGGACTTTAAACAGAAGGACCTCTCTCTGGGGAAGGCAAAGAAATAAGTTCAAGTAAGATGAGGAAAACCAGGTCATTGCTTACCACAGTAGTTGGCAAGGAGTTCCTGGGAAGAGAGTGGTGTGAATGTTTCTCTAGAAGTTTTATAGTAAAGAGAAGAGGGGAGAGAGAATAAAGGGAAAGGAAGGGAAGACTGTGATCTTTGGCTAAGGATTAGAGAAGGAGGAAAGGCAGAATGAGGAGTGAGAGGGAGGTGGTGGCGGGGAGGAAGCATAGGAGAAAAGTAAGATTGAGATGTGGAACCTCTTCCCACTAAACCTCAACCCAAAGCATTTCCTGAGAACAAGGTCAATATTGTTATTTTTTTCTAGGCAGTGGAACTTAACATTAAGAGGTTCAGATGCAGATTTAATACGGGGCTTTAGAAGACATCCTAGGCTGTGAACACTTTAAGAGAAGATGTTTGTGTTCCTAATAGAGCACTGGGCAGAGAGCAGGTTCTCAGAATGTGTTTGTTGAATGAATAAATGGGTCTTATTTACATTTTTATTGTGAATATTATTAAAAAAGAATGTGACACTGCTTATGAAACACTTGGAAACACAGTCGTAAAAGAAAACTAACATCTTATAGACTGCGAGTCATTTTATGAAATGTAGCAGATAACCTATATACATCCTGCCTGAGGCCTTGAAGTAATAGGACCATTATAGGATTTCTCACTGGGTCATCAAAAAAGTTTCATCTCTCATATTCCTGCTACTTCATGGACAGATTCTGTACTTTATTAAAGGTAGGGAAAAATCAGTTTCTTTCTGAAGCACAGGATATAGTTAGAGGTGTTAAGAAACCGTGAAACAATCTTCACTCGTGTCTTAACTACTAATTTGGATAAACGTTTATTCTCAAACTGTTTCAGCATTATCTTTCTTTTTCCAGAAAGGTCAGGCACATGCCACTAAAAACACATTCAGTGCATTTGAGAATACTTCTCAAGTGATTTATTGGGGGTAATATATGGACTATTTATTTAAATATCTCTCTCATTTCCAGTAATGCCACAACCTCATTAGAAGTGACTTGGCTCATTGCTTAAGCCAAATGATTTTGTTGTGTTGGATCTCTCCTTTAAAAAATAGGCTATTTTCCTCTCACCATTTACCAGAACTGGAGAAGAGAATGGGTAAGGTCACAGCCCCCAAACCTTGGGAAATTCCTCCAGAAGTTGTGTCTGTTGTACACGTGGGCTCATTTTTCTCCCTCTGGATTCTCCAGAGCGAAGGGAATTTTCCACTTGAGGTGTGAGGGCACAACCACTTCCTTGGGGAATTGCGGAATCTTGCTGAGAGGCTCTGTTCTGTATTCTTGGTGGCAGGCATCTAGCCAGCAAAGTATGGAGTCTGGTTTCAGCAGTGAAGAACTGCTTTGCTCTTCGGGACATGAAAGCGCTTTTTCGCTGTCTTAGCAAATGAAATTTGCTAACAAGCGATTGTGCAATACTAACCACCTCTCTGTGGCTGATGCTTCTAACACATACAACAGAACAATAAAATGAACACGTGTCACCCCTCTGGGAGCTGAATCATTCCCGATGGGGCATCTACAAGTTCCTTCTGTTTTATTCCTCTGACCCTGTCTCCCCCAGAGAGGTAACCACCGTCCTGAATTTTGTGTTCATTATTTATCTGACGGAAAATGCTTTTTATCACCTATGTGTGTACCCCTAAGCAATAAGCTTTTCAAGTTTGCTTGCTTTTGAGTTTTATAAAAATTGTATCATATTCTATTTAATCTTCTGCAACTTGCTATTTTCATTCAATGTTGTTTCAGAGATGTATTCATGTGATTGCATTTAGTTGTGGTCCATCCATTTCACTGCTGTTTGGCAGCCCACTGTGGGAATACGGCTGAATTTTCTTAGTTCTTTTCTTGCAGATGTACACTTGGGCTGTTGGCGGTTATGTGCCAGATTCATGTTTTGTGCATGCCATGTTGCCTGATTCGGTGTGCTTTATTCTCAAACTGTTTCAGCATTATCTTTCTTTTCCAGAAAGGTCAGGCAAATGCCACTCAAAACACATTCATTGCATTTGAGAATACTTCTCAAGTGATTTATTGGGGGTAATATATGGACTATTTATTTAAATATCTCTCTCATTTCCAGTAATGCCACAACCTCATTAGAAGTGACTTGGCTCATTGCTTAAGCCAAATGATTTTGTTGTGTTGGATCTCTCCTTTAAAAAATAGGCTATTTTCCTCTCACCATTTACCAGAACTGGAGAAGAGAATGGGTAAGGTCACAGCCCCCAAACCTTGGGGAATTCCTCCAGAAGTTGTGTCTGTTGTACACGTGGGCTCATTTTTCTCCCTCTGGATTCTCCAGAGCGAAGGGAATTTTCCACTTGAGGTGTGAGGGCACAACCACTTCCTTGGGGAATTGCGGAATCTTGCTGAGAGGCTCTGTTCTGTATTCTTGGTGGCAGGCATCTAGCCAGCAAAGTATGGAGTCTGGTTTCAGCAGTGAAGAACTGCTTTGCTCTTCGGGGACATGAAAGCGCTATTCGCTGTCTTAGCAAATGAAATTTGCTAACAAGCGATTGTGCAATACTAACCACCTCTCTGTGGCTGATGCTTCTAACACATACAACAGAACAATAAAATGAACACGTGTCACCCCTCTGGGAGCTGAATCATTCCCGATGGGGCATCTACAAGTTCCTTCTGTTTTATTCCTCTGACCCTGTCTCCCCCAGAGAGGTAACCACCGTCCTGAATTTTGTGTTCATTATTTATCTGACGGAAAATGCTTTTTATCACCTATGTGTGTACCCCTAAGCAATAAGCTTTTCAAGTTTGCTTGCTTTTGAGTTTTATAAAAATTGTATCATATTCTATTTAATCTTCTGCAACTTGCTATTTTCATTCAATGTTGTTTCAGAGATGTATTCATGTGATTGCATTTAGTTGTGGTCCATCCATTTCACTGCTGTTTGGCAGCCCACTGTGGGAATACGGCTGAATTTTCTTAGTTCTTTTCTTGCAGATGTACACTTGGGCTGTTGGCGGTTTTTAGCTGTGCCAGACAGGGCTGCTGTGTGCGTTCTTCGGCTATCTCATGTTCTTGTGCAAGTGATTCTCTAATGGGTATGCCTGATTCAGAGGCTTGTGAACTTTATAAGACAGAGCCAGACGGTTATTCTCAACATTACCATTTGAATTTTTCACCCCTTAATGAAAAAATATGTCAATGCAGCTGTGATTCAAAAAGAAAGGCAGGCAGGCAGGCAAGAAAGGAAGGATGGAAAGAAAAGAAGGTAGATGAAGAGAAAGAGAGGGGAAAGAAGAGAGAGAGAAAAGAGAATTCCCCCTAAATAGTTTAAGGCTAGTATAGAAAATACATAAATTTTCTTAGGTGTTCTGTTCTATTAATGTTCCAGCTCCAGTGGTTATAGGATGTTTAGCACATTATTGAACTGAAAGATTAAAGAATGTATTAACTCTACTTGGTGTAAACATGATGAAACTGACATTTTCATTTATTGTTTGTGGGAGTGTTAATTGCCTTCTTTTCTTGAAAGTAATTTAGCAATATGGAACAAAAATCCTAAAAAAATTTCCATTGACTTGGCAATTCCTTTTACAGAATTTTATTCTAAGGGA
This sequence comes from Tragulus kanchil, assembly GCA_022376925.1. Taxonomy (NCBI): domain Eukaryota; kingdom Metazoa; phylum Chordata; class Mammalia; order Artiodactyla; family Tragulidae; genus Tragulus; species Tragulus kanchil. The sequence goes on along the minus strand of JAIOJX010000031.1, from coordinate 166,373,266 downwards.
AGAGAATAAGTATATGAAGATATTTTAAAGATGGTAGCTTCAGAGTTATTGGTCGCAAAAAGAAGGAAAGGAAAAATCACCTAAATGTCTCAAAATTATTGGTTAAATAACTAGGCAGCAATTTTAAACGAGGAGAGGATATGCATGCTATAGTGCCTGGAAGGACTTGATGATAATGATGATGAAAGTTTAGCTGCATTTTTTCACTTTTTTTCTATAAAAATAATGCATTACTTATCTTGATTAAAATAAAAATTGTATCATATTCTATTTAATCTTCTGCAACTTGCTATTTTCATTCAATGTTGTTTCAGAGATGTATTCATGTGATTGCATTTAGTTGTGGTCCATCCATTTCACTGCTGTTTGGCAGCCCACTGTGGGAATACGGCTGAATTTTCTTAGTTCTTTTCTTGCAGATGTACACTTGGGCTGTTGGCGGTTTTTAGCTGTGCCAGACAGGGCTGCTGTGTGCGTTCTTGGCTATCTCATGTTCTTGTGCAAGTGATTCTCTAATGGGTATGCCTGATTCAGAGGCTTGTGAACTTTATAAGACAGAGCCAGACGGTTATTCTCAACATTACCATTTGAATTTTTCACCCCTTAATGAAAAAATATGTCAATGCAGCTGTGATTCAAAAAGAAAGGCAGGCAGGCAGGCAAGAAAGGAAGGATGGAAAGAAAAGAAGGTAGATGAAGAGAAAGAGAGGGGAAAGAAGAGAGAGAGAAAAGAGAATTCCCCCTAAATAGTTTAAGGCTAGTATAGAAAATACATAAATTTTCTTAGGTGTTCTGTTCTATTAATGTTCCAGCTCCAGTGGTTATAGGATGTTTAGCACATTATTGAACTGAAAGATTAAAGAATGTATTAACTCTACTTGGTGTAAACATGATGAAACTGACATTTTCATTTATTGTTTGTGGGAGTGTTAATTGCCTTCTTTTCTTGAAAGTAATTTAGCAATATGGAACAAAAATCCTAAAAAAATTTCCATTGACTTGGCAATTCCTTTTACAGAATTTTATTCTAAGGGAAGAGAATAAGTATATGAAGATATTTTAAAGATGGTAGCTTCAGAGTTATTGGTCGCAAAAAGAAGGAAAGGAAAAATCACCTAAATGTCTCAAAATTATTGGTTAAATAACTAGGCAGCAATTTTAAACGAGGAGAGGATATGCATGCTATAGTGCCTGGAAGGACTTGATGATAATGATGATGAAAGTTTAGCTGCATTTTTTCACTTTTTTTCTATAAAAATAATGCATTACTTATCTTGATTAAAATAAAAATAACTTGTGGCAGTCTATTTATTAAAGAGAAAGCTTGGAGGTTTTTGAAACTGCCTACATGCCATTATTCAATCTGTGGATTATCCTTAGAAAATTTAACATCATAGATTGGCACCTATGATGAAGACTTTCTCTCTCTTGCTCTCTCTGGGGATGTAAACTGATCTTATATCAGCTAACACAGCTAGCACACACACACACACAAACCAAAAACATAATTCCACAACTGCCAAATGCACGTCACTGAACAAAACAAAACAAACAAAAAAAATTCTGCATTATCCCTAGTCATATGTTCCAGCTCTGGCCTACCTGCCTGGATCATCCATACCACCAGCAGCTACTTCCTTCCTCACCTTGTCTTTCTCAAGGTGGTTTAATATTTCTAATTCCAGTTGTCATTATAGCATCCCTATGAAGTGGGAAGAGTGTACCGTGGCAGGTATAGTAATTATCAAGGCCACGTTTTTTTAAATGGTGAAATACTGGTCAAATATTTTCATTTTATAATCCTTGGTCTCTTGGAGCCTTTGAAAATAATGGCCAGTAGTTCTGCAAGTTCATTAACTAATTCCCTTAAGGTTGGGGAGTGTGCATTATCTGGACTTGCTGATTTACATATTGTGCCATGTTTTCCAGTATTCCCTTACCTGGTTTATTTCAACATCTATATTTAAAGGTCTTCATTACTTTCTAATTATCTATGCTCCCTTCTCTTATTTTTCTTGTTAAAGACCAATTTAAAAGAGCATTTTCATTTATTGTTTGTGGGAGTGTTAATTGCCTTCTTTTCTTGAAAGTAATTTAGCAATATGGAACAAAATCCTAAAAATTTCCATTGACTTGGCAATTCCTTTTACAGAATTTTATTCTAAGGGAAGAGAATAAGTATATGAAGATATTTTAAAGATGGTAGCTTCAGAGTTATTGGTCGCAAAAAGAAGGAAAGGAAAAATCACCTAAATGTCTCAAAATTATTGGTTAAATAACTAGGCAGCAATTTTAAACGAGGAGAGGATATGCATGCTATAGTGCCTGGAAGGACTTGATGATAATGATGATGAAAGTTTAGCTGCATTTTTTCACTTTTTTTCTATAAAAATAATGCATTACTTATCTTGATTAAAATAAAAATAACTTGTGGCAGTCTATTTATTAAAGAGAAAGCTTGGAGGTTTTTGAAACTGCCTACATGCCATTATTCAATCTGTGGATTATCCTTAGAAAATTTAACATCATAGATTGGCACCTATGATGAAGACTTTCTCTCTCTTGCTCTCTCTGGGGATGTAAACTGATCTTATATCAGCTAACACAGCTAGCACACACACACACACAAACCAAAAACATAATTCCACAACTGCCAAATGCACGTCACTGAACAAAACAAAACAAACAAAAAAAATTCTGCATTATCCCTAGTCATATGTTCCAGCTCTGGCCTACCTGCCTGGATCATCCATACCACCAGCAGCTACTTCCTTCCTCACCTTGTCTTTCTCAAGGTGGTTTAATATTTCTAATTCCAGTTGTCATTATAGCATCCCTATGAAGTGGGAAGAGTGTACCGTGGCAGGTATAGTAATTATCAAGGCCACTTTTTTTTTAAATGGTGAAATACTGGTCAAATATTTTCATTTTATAATCCTTGGTCTCTTGGAGCCTTTGAAAATAATGGCCAGTAGTTCTGCAAGTTCATTAACTAATTCCCTTAAGGTTGGGGAGTGTGCATTATCTGGACTTGCTGATTTACATATTGTGCCATGTTTTCCAGTATTCCCTTACCTGGTTTATTTCAACATCTATATTTAAAGGTCTTCATTACTTTCTAATTATCTATGCTCCCTTCTCTTATTTTTCTTGTTAAAGACCAATTTAAAAGAGCAGCTCGGTATCTCTGCCACTCAGAGTCACCATTAATTTCACTCCCCTCCTCATTTATTAGGCCAGCCGCTTTATTGCCCAGGTTTCCTCCTCCCCAGCCCATTTTCCTCTCCTCCAACCTCTTTGGTGGTGTTAACTCATTCTGCCTTCTCCATTGCTCTTATCTTTCTTTCCCTGGGAAGCCTTAGAGAGAATTGTGAATTCATTTTTCTTTTTTTTTGGAGCTGGGGCAGGGGAGCTCTTCCTCATCCTTTCTCTATTTCCACAGTGGACTTTCAAGTAGATCTTTTCAAGGCTCTTTGTCAAGCACTCCTTGTGTTTCTTTTTTTTTTTAAATTCAAGGTATCTTGGGCCTTTGTGGCTTAACTTTTATTTGAAAACTTTGTGCCCTTGCCTGTAGTGTTATCTGGGTTTCTTAATTCATCCAAATTGGATTTCTCAGAATCTTTGAACTTGAGCATGTTCCTTAATGTTTTTAAATACAGAGATCAGGTCATATCACTCCTCATGGTCAACAGCAACAAAGACCATTTATAGGAAGGGGAGTATCAACACAGATGTGAGGTCATTGTTCTTGCTTTGGGCAGAACAGAGACATTTTCAGACCCAAATCCGTCTAAAATGCTAAAATGCTGTCGGTGTTCCAGGTTGCTGACATTGGACTTGGATTCAATGTCAGACCACGGATGGCAAGTAGCTTGCTGTTTAGAAAGGTGGGATTAAGAAAGGCTGCCTAGGAGTTAGACTTTTTTTTTTTGGAGTTAGACTTTTTAGTTTACATTAACTAATGGAATGAGAATAAGTACTGGACTTTACACTCATCAATTTAAATGCATCAAACCACAGTGCTCTTTCATTCTCTGTTTTTGACAGTGTCTGTGTGGGGATGTGTGGGTCTGCTGGCAAGGGTGTGATCTTGGCAGTTTCCCTTCCAGTCTGTGGCAGCCATAGAGTCCTGCTGCTCAGGTCTCCCTTCAAGAGAGGATCAGGCCCCAGAAGTGCAGTGAGCTGGCAGCTTCGTATTGTGATGTCTCCAAGGCAGCTGCCAGCCAATGACTGGGTACAGTGGTGGGAGCAGGGGATCCCTTTTCTGGACCTTTGTACCAGATTTCCCAGGGAGGCTGGCCAACCCCTTCTCTGTGCGGAGCTATAGTTCTAGGTTCTGTTTACTCCATCTTCTTTCACAGGTGTCGGATCTACACGGTGGTCTGAGGGTTCTCCCTGCTTACCGGTGACCCCCTCTCCCTTCTTCCTTTCGCAGGGGTTAACCCCACTAGGTCTCCTGCGTGTCTAACTCCATCTCAGCATCTGCTTATTGTAGAACCCGAACTGACACAATGATATAACCCCCCTTTCACTTTGGCAACCCCTCTGCCTTCCCCACCTATCTTGCCTGGCATGAGCTCAGTCATACTCTGTTGCTTGATGCAAAATCCAAATGCTACAGAGTCACAGAATGCAGTTCAAGACAAACAAACACAGAATTGGGAGTCATCTCCAGTCTGGGATTATACATACAACTACTCTCACACATTAATATGGCTAACTGATATCATTACAATTTGATCAAATTGGATAGCTCCCAGGAAAAGAGACTGTACTTAAACCACTGGATCACTAGGTGACGCTGCTGCCCCACATAAAGGCGGCAGCCTGAGCTAGGCTTGGCCAGAGCCATTCTGGGTTGGGGGTCCCACTGTTTTCTTGGTAAGAGCCCACAGGTCTGCAATTCACTCCAGAATCTGAACAGGTAATTTCTGGATCCATGGGTCCAGGCTCTAGAACAGCATGCTAAATCTCTCTCTCTCAAAGCTTACAGAAATGAGTGTGTGAAGGAAGTCTTCTCCGAAACACATTGATTAAAAAACTAAACATATCTGCTCTAACTTCACCTGTCTGCCCGTCCACCTCACATGACTGTGTACCCTCGGATCAACAAAGCAATAAGGGAGAACTATCAGTTTGAGTGGTATCGGCACCACAGTCTTTATCTAGAGCACCTCAACAGATTCTCACACCCAGGCCTCACTCACTTGTGTTAGGAGTGTAGGAAGATGTGGAATAGGGTGCAGGGAGACTTCCACACTTGCCTGAACACAGAACATGCACCAACCAGGTCAGGTTTCTGGCTTGATGTCTCCAAGGCAGCTGCCAGCCAATGACTGGGTACAGTGGTGGGAGCAGGGATCCCTTTTCTGGACCTTTGTACCAGATTTCCCAGGGAGGCTGGCCAACCCCTTCTCTGTGCGGAGCTATAGTTCTAGGTTCTGTTTACTCCATCTTCTTTCACAGGTGTCGGATCTACACGGTGGTCTGAGGGTTCTCCCTGCTTACCGGTGACCCCCTCTCCCTTCTTCCTTTCGCAGGGGTTAACCCCACTAGGTCTCCTGCGTGTCTAACTCCATCTCAGCATCTGCTTATTGTAGAACCCGAACTGACACAATGATATAACCCCCCTTTCACTTTGGCAACCCCTCTGCCTTCCCCACCTATCTTGCCTGGCATGAGCTCAGTCATACTCTGTTGCTTGATGCAAAATCCAAATGCTACAGAGTCACAGAATGCAGTTCAAGACAAACAAACACAGAATTGGGAGTCATCTCCAGTCTGGGATTATACATACAACTACTCTCACACATTAATATGGCTAACTGATATCATTACAATTTGATCAAATTGGATAGCTCCCAGGAAAAGAGACTGTACTTAAACCACTGGATCACTAGGTGACGCTGCTGCCCCACATAAAGGCGGCAGCCTGAGCTAGGCTTGGCCAGAGCCATTCTGGGTTGGGGGTCCCACTGTTTTCTTGGTAAGAGCCCACAGGTCTGCAATTCACTCCAGAATCTGAACAGGTAATTTCTGGATCCATGGGTCCAGGCTCTAGAACAGCATGCTAAATCTCTCTCTCTCAAAGCTTACAGAAATGAGTGTGTGAAGGAAGTCTTCTCCGAAACACATTGATTAAAAAACTAAACATATCTGCTCTAACTTCACCTGTCTGCCCGTCCACCTCACATGACTGTGTACCCTCGGATCAACAAAGCAATAAGGGAGAACTATCAGTTTGAGTGGTATCGGCACCACAGTCTTTATCTAGAGCACCTCAACAGATTCTCACACCCAGGCCTCACTCACTTGTGTTAGGAGTGTAGGAAGATGTGGAATATGGGGTGCAGGGGAGACTTCCACACTTGCCTGAACACAGAACATGCACCAACCAGGTCAGGTTTCTGGCTTGAGCACTGCCATGTTTCATGCTGCCGCTCCTACCTTCTCACAGGTGCAGTCAGCAGTCTGTAAACAAAACACCTGTCCTATAAATCCTCATAGGCAAAGCTGTTAACTGGCACTAAAAATTTAGCCCTAGAAATCACTCCTCATTCCCAAGCAGTCCTATCTGCTGTACATGCACTGTACTCCATTCTTAGAGCTTCTGCGTTGGCACACTGGTTAATCTGAGCTTTAAGACAAAGCTATTTTGTTATACATGGAATCAGTGTTTCATTGCATACAAAAGACTTTCACGTCAATAGGACTGGATTCATTCATGCTTCCACTGGGGAATCCCCAGGACCACTAACTATCCACCTGTTCTTTACATTTCTTCAGTAGATTGCTCAATCTTTTCCATCACGTTTTATACCCATAATGGTTTTGAATTTCCCAGAAGACTTCTGGCCTATTGTCTTACATAGAGACCTCAGGAATAGATCACCAGATAGTTTTCATACATAGCCCTCACACTGCCAATATACTCACATTCCAAGGACAGTGCAACTCAAATGTTTTCCACTGGAAGATACAGATTCCTGGGCATTTCCCTTGGGGATTCTGACTTGTAAGCCTGAGGCGCACTTGGGAATATGTATTTTAAACAGGCAGTCCAATGACTCTTAGGTAGAGAGAACCGTTGTGAGTTGTGGGAGGCTCTCACCAGGTAATTGGACATCTAGGGTGATCCCAGCCACCTGAAAGCTTCTGATGTAGGAAGCACTGGGGAATCTTTTATTAACACATTTAATGTGCTTGACTAAGGGGAAGAAGTAGAGGAGGCCTTGTTAGCAACTCTTCCCTGTGTAGCACAGGGATAAGAGACAATGCTTTCTTTCTCAGGAAAGACTTAGTTAACCCTTTATTGTCTTTCTCTGGGGAGAAATCACTGGGCTTGATCAAACCTAAACAGAAGTCTTCCTGAAAGATTTGGGGGTGCCTGGGGCCCCACTGGCAGTGTACACAGAGAGCTATATCAACCTTTGTCATGGAACACAGTATGGCTGCTTGCTCTGTTACCTTTCTGGCTGCCCACCTCCTTTCCTGGGTCAGCTTGAGAACTCCTGGGAACTCCAGAATGTTGACCCACCCAATGAGGGACCCCACCTCCTCTTCATCATGGCTGGGGAATGAGTGCGACTCTTTCCCAGCTGAGGGTTGACTAAGATAAAGAGATGTAGAATCTTAGGGAGAGGCTGGGGTTGGAACCATGTGTCTCAAAGAGCCAAGCGGAAACTCTCATCTGCAGGTTTTTCAGGTCACTTCTGACACTGCACTCAGACCAACATCACAACCGTACACAAACCACAGTAGGTGAGATTTCAACTTTCCCCCTTCCTAACAAAGTCAGCCACCCCATGGGGAATTTTCTGTTTGGCGGCAACAAATCGCTAAGTTGAAAATGCAACATTCTCTTCTCTGTAGATAAGTCATGCTGCATCGTGGCCTCTTTTTGTTTTCTATCCCTGAAAGAGTCTGGGGGTGGATTTTTTTTTGTTGTTTTTTTTTTTTGCTTTTTTCATAAATAAATATTTTAACTGGAAATTTCCAAGCATATGACAGGCCTAGAATGTGAACTTGAATGTACTGTAATAGAAATCATCAGTTGCCATGGCGACGTGTTCCAGGAGCAGATTGCAAGGAGTCACGTGGGCAGGGAGTGCTCAGTAATACTAACACATCAGAGAGCGAGGCCACTTAACCTCAATCGCTTCCAGCTATTGTGCAGAATGCAATTGAATTTATTCCTAATTTCTGCCAGTGCTAAAGAACAAAATTTCCCTGCAGATTTTAATCTTACTCAGGCAGCCTCAGCCAGTGCTCAGATGCTGTTCAGCACCAATACTCAGTCCAGTTACTCGCCCACTTTACAGCTCTATTTTCTTATTCTTATTTTTCATAATAGCTTCTCTCCCCCTGCTGGGTCCCGCATGTTCCCCTGCCCTGGGGAGAACTCCCCTCCTCCTTTCCAAATGGCAGCATGGTTTCTCTGATTCCATTCTGCTAATACAAGGAATGCAGCTTTCATAATAATAGGGGTTAAAAAAAAGACAGGGTTCCACTGTCAACAATAGTTTTCTTTTTCCCCACCCCAAAACTGTTTTGAAATACAATTCCTGCCAGCTTTGGATTTTGTACCTTGGAATGCCACAATTAACAGCTCCAGCCATAAGAAGGCAAACCAGTGGATCAGTGAATAATGGAATCAAAGTGTGTATTTTCAATCCCTGTGACAGTCACCTCCCCCTCCACACGTACACCCCCAACGAGGAAAGTGACGCAGATTAGCGGGAGGTACAGCCACCGATCACAGAGCACTCATTTCGAGAGCTTATCCACTCTTATGAAGGCTGATAAATCAGAGACTTCTCATATGGACAGTCTCAAGTTAGCAGCATCATCGATCTCCCCTGGCCCTTTTAAGTTATTTGTCTTATTCACTTCCAAAGATGGTATCAGAGATGCCAAATGAGCCTTTGTTTTATACACTCTTGCTCTTCCCTGGTGAGTGGCTGCGTGGTCATGGGGACTAAGAGGCCTGCTTCCCAGGCCCAGCCCTTTCTTTCCCCCGCAAAGTCACCTCTCTCTCCGTGGTGTTGTCAGTAGCCTGCCTGTGTTACCAGGCCAGAGGCAGCATTCTCCAGGCTGACAGTCTTTGTGTGGGCCTACGCCTTGGACCCTTGGATGACCTCCCTACTTTACGAATATCTCTAAGAAAGCCTGCTTAATAGCCAATGGAGACAAGGCAGGGGCCTGGCCCCGAAACGGTCTACACTGAAGCAACAGGAAACTTGAAAATACAAGGAGGTTATTGGAAAGGTCTTTTGAGGGAGAGAAAAAAGGTGATTTCTGCAGTAGCTTCCTTTAGAGGGTAGGGTCCTCTAATAAAGAGAAAGAGGAGTCACAATTCACTTACTCAGCTAGTAGCAAGCCATTGTACTAATGCTGGCGTGGTGGGACAGGAAATGTGGAGAGGAACTGGGGGGGGTTTGCAGATTCTCTCCCCTGCTGGGTCCGCATGTTCCCCTGCCCTGGGGAGAACTCCCCTCCTCCTTTCCAAATGGCAGCATGGTTTCTCTGATTCCATTCTGCTAATACAAGGAATGCAGCTTTCATAATAATAGGGGTTAAAAAAAAGACAGGGTTCCACTGTCAACAATAGTTTTCTTTTCCCCACCCCAAAACTGTTTTGAAATACAATTCCTGCCAGCTTTGGATTTTGTACCTTGGAATGCCACAATTAACAGCTCCAGCCATAAGAAGGCAAACCAGTGGATCAGTGAATAATGGAATCAAAGTGTGTATTTTCAATCCCTGTGACAGTCACCTCCCCCTCCACACGTACACCCCCAACGAGGAAAGTGACGCAGATTAGCGGGAGGTACAGCCACCGATCACAGAGCACTCATTTCGAGAGCTTATCCACTCTTATGAAGGCTGATAAATCAGAGACTTCTCATATGGACAGTCTCAAGTTAGCAGCATCATCGATCTCCCCTGGCCCTTTTAAGTTATTTGTCTTATTCACTTCCAAAGATGGTATCAGAGATGCCAAATGAGCCTTTGTTTTATACACTCTTGCTCTTCCCTGGTGAGTGGCTGCGTGGTCATGGGGACTAAGAGGCCTGCTTCCCAGGCCCAGCCCTTTCTTTCCCCCGCAAAGTCACCTCTCTCTCCGTGGTGTTGTCAGTAGCCTGCCTGTGTTACCAGGCCAGAGGCAGCATTCTCCAGGCTGACAGTCTTTGTGTGGGCCTACGCCTTGGACCCTTGGATGACCTCCCTACTTTACGAATATCTCTAAGAAAGCCTGCTTAATAGCCAATGGAGACAAGGCAGGGGCCTGGCCCCGAAACGGTCTACACTGAAGCAACAGGAAACTTGAAAATACAAGGAGGTTATTGGAAAGGTCTTTTGAGGGAGAGAAAAAAGGTGATTTCTGCAGTAGCTTCCTTTAGAGGGTAGGGTCCTCTAATAAAGAGAAAGAGGAGTCACAATTCACTTACTCAGCTAGTAGCAAGCCATTGTACTAATGCTGGCGTGGTGGGACAGGAAATGTGGAGAGGAACTGAGCAGAGAGAGAATGGCGGTGTCGAATTAGGACGAGCTGCTGGTAGTTGTTGCTGACTCTACACAGAGAGCTTGGTGACTGTAGATGTGTCCATGGAGTCTGCGAAAGAAAAGAAGCCAGAGAGGAAATAAAGAGAAGTGCTGCAGGGAATTTGATATAAGTAGTATGACACTTGGATCTGGAGAGAGAAAACCACATGCCAAGTTAATGGCAGCACACATGGCTCTGTACCTACCCTACTGCACCGAAGTCTCTGGAAGGCATTTGGCAGACAGCCTTGCCCCACACTTGCCTGCCCACAGGGCTGGGTAGCTCAGGTCAAACCAACCCTCCAGCCTCTCAGGGACTTAATTTTCTTTTTTATTAAATTTTTATTTTTTGGCTGCACTGGGTCTTTGTTGCTTTGATCGAGCTTTCTCTAGTTGCAGTGAGCAGGGGCTATTCTTCGTTGCAGTGGGGAGGTTTCTCATTGCTGTGGCTTCTCCTGTTGTGGAACACAGACTCTAGGCATGCAGGCTCAGTAGCTGTGGTGTGTGGGCTCTAGAGTGTGGACACGGAAGTTGCGGTGCGTGGGCTTAGCGGCTCCGCAGCATGTGGGATCTTCCCAGACCAGGGGTTGAACCTGTGTCCCCTGTGTTGGCAGGTGAATTCTTAACCACTGGACCACCAGAGAAGTTGTATCAGCTCAAGGTACTTCTAATCAGGAAGGGGCAGCACTGGGTTTGTAACTGGCAAAATGTTCAGTTATCTACAACGTTGCACATATTTTCTAATCAAAGTTGGTCTGATCTATACTGAAGCATCATTTCCATACTTACTAGTTAAAACACATTCTGTAATAGCAGAGACAAGGCAGGGGCCTGGCCCAACGGTCTACACTGAAGCAACAGGAAACTTGAAAATACAAGGAGGTTATTGGAAAGGTCTTTTGAGGGAGAGAAAAAAGGTGATTTCTGCAGTAGCTTCCTTTAGAGGGTAGGGTCCTCTAATAAAGAGAAAGAGGAGTCACAATTCACTTACTCAGCTAGTAGCAAGCCATTGTACTAATGCTGGCGTGGTGGGACAGGAAATGTGGAGAGGAACTGAGCAGAGAGAGAATGGCGGTGTCGAATTAGGACGAGCTGCTGGTAGTTGTTGCTGACTCTACACAGAGAGCTTGGTGACTGTAGATGTGTCCATGGAGTCTGCGAAAGAAAAGAAGCCAGAGAGGAAATAAAGAGAAGTGCTGCAGGGAATTTGATATAAGTAGTATGACACTTGGATCTGGAGAGAGAAAACCACATGCCAAGTTAATGGCAGCACACATGGCTCTGTACCTACCCTACTGCACCGAAGTCTCTGGAAGGCATTTGGCAGACAGCCTTGCCCCACACTTGCCTGCCCACAGGGCTGGGTAGCTCAGGTCAAACCAACCCTCCAGCCTCTCAGGGACTTAATTTTCTTTTTTATTAAATTTTTATTTTTTGGCTGCACTGGGTCTTTGTTGCTTTGATCGAGCTTTCTCTAGTTGCAGTGAGCAGGGGCTATTCTTCGTTGCAGTGGGGAGGTTTCTCATTGCTGTGGCTTCTCCTGTTGTGGAACACAGACTCTAGGCATGCAGGCTCAGTAGCTGTGGTGTGTGGGCTCTAGAGTGTGGACACAGAAGTTGCGGTGCATGGGCTTAGTGGCTCCGCAGCATGTGGGATCTTCCCAGACCAGGGGTTGAACCTGTGTCCCCTGTGTTGGCAGGTGAATTCTTAACCACTGGACCACCAGAGAAGTTGTATCAGCTCAAGGTACTTCTAATCAGGAAGGGGCAGCACTGGGTTTGTAACTGGCAAAATGTTCAGTTATCTACAACGTTGCACATATTTTCTAATCAAAGTTGGTCTGATCTATACTGAAGCATCATTTCCATACTTACTAGTTAAAAACACATTCTGATGCTCTTGTGAGAGCCGTTCAGGCAATCAGAGCCTTGGAAGGTTCCAGGCGGATGTCTAATCTCTACCTAAGCAATTTTCCATTCAGCAGAGTGGACTTCTGGAAACTTAACCCACATAGAGATATCTGGCTGGGGGACTACTGAACTTTATGGCCTCTGCCTGAACAAAGATGGTGAGAAAAGGTTAAGAAAAAAGCCTGAACCTTTATCTCTGATGAATTTCATTAAAGTGAAGGACAATCTGTCCTATTATGCTAATACTTGCAATAGCAATTTTATTATGTTCATTAATCTATAGTCAAGGAATAACATTATTATAGTTCTTATAGCTTTTCAGAATACTTTCATGACTATTACCTTACTTGACCTCAGAGTGCCGTGCGTGTATGGTGCATCTAGGTTAGGCTTCCCCAACCTTGGCACAGTGAACATTAGGCCAGATAATTCTTTGTTTAGAGATTTTCCTGTGTTGCACACTCAATTGCTATAGAAGCAAGGTGACAACAACAATAGAAATAGTAGTAGTAACAATGAACCCTTTTTGAGTGCTAGACACCATTTAAAACACTTTATAAATTTTAATTCATTTACTCTTCATCATTACCCTATGAAGCAGGCACAATCTCATCTTACAGGTGAATAAACAGGCACAGAGAGTCTAAGAACTCATGGAAGCTCACTCAAAAGTAAGTGTGTTCAGGCCCTGAGTCCCCAGAGCCCCTGCTTTTATCCGTTATAAGGTCTGACTATGGCTCCATATACTTTATTGAAGTCAATTTATTTACCTTACCTATCAACTTAGGGAGAGAATGCTCACTTTTTAAGGATTAAGGGGTTTTACAGTCTCCTGTGATACAAATGCTTCTGTATTTGACAGGCATTGCTCCAAGAAGACACACTGAACTGACAAAACTAGGTGAGCATTTTAAAGCAGGCAGTGTTAGGTATGTCTTGGCTTCAGTGTGTGTGGGAACTTCCTCTGAGCTATACCTTCTTGTACATGGGTAGCACAAAGTTTTTAGCTTCAGTGGAATACCTATAAAAGTTGGGTGCACATCCAGAATTTACCATACCCAGCGCTCTCTTCTTGCCTCTTTTGTATTGGGGAGGCAAGGAACAGTCCACATACTGATTGTGCTTTGCCTGAGGGAAACAGACCCTGTCTTAGCTGGGCATTCTGGCACTGCAAGGCTGTGTCCTTACCCACTGGACCACCAGGGAAGTCCTTAGCTGGGCATTCTTGATCAGGCCTTGGGGGATGGCAGGCTACCTGGGGAAGAGGGGAGTAACCTATGGGCCCCAATTCTGCATGCTGATGGTGAGGTGCATGGAGACTTTCCTTGGTGGGGGTCTCTGGGAACCCACCTGCCAATGCAGGAGACATAATGAGATGTGAGTTCAATCCCTGGGTTGGGAAAATCCCCTGGGAGAGGGCATGGCAATCCACTCCGGTAATATTGCCTGGAGAATTCCATGGACAGAAGAACCTGGCAGGCTACAGTCCATGGAATCGCAAAGAGTTGGACGAGACTGAAGCAACTTAGCCACACACAATGGGTGCTTTAGCTGCATTACACTCCTCTGGACAACTGTCCACACTCACTGTTCCTCCACTTTCTGTTTCATAGTCTGAAGAACTCCTAGGCCCCGCCCCACCTGTGGGACGGAGCAGAGCTTGCCAGATCGTCACAGAACCCTTTTGAGTGCTAGACACCATTTAAAACACTTTATAAATTTTAATTCATTTACTCTTCATCATTACCCTATGAAGCAGGCACAATCTCATCTTACAGGTGAATAAACAGGCACAGAGAGTCTAAGAACTCATGGAAGCTCACTCAAAAGTAAGTGTGTTCAGGCCCTGAGTCCCCAGAGCCCCTGCTTTTATCCGTTATAAGGTCTGACTATGGCTCCATATACTTTATTGAAGTCAATTTATTTACCTTACCTATCAACTTGGGGAGAGAATGCTCACTTTTTAAGGATTAAGGGGTTTTACAGTCTCCTGTGATACAAATGCTTCTGTATTTGACAGGCATTGCTCCAAGAAGACACACTGAACTGACAAAACTAGGTGAGCATTTTAAAGCAGGCAGTGTTAGGTATGTCTTGGCTTCAGTGTGTGTGGGAACTTCCTCTGAGCTATACCTTCTTGTACATGGGTAGCACAAAGTTTTTAGCTTCAGTGGAATACCTATAAAAGTTGGGTGCACATCCAGAATTTACCATACCCAGCGCTCTCTTCTTGCCTCTTTTGTATTGGGGAGGCAAGGAACAGTCCACATACTGATTGTGCTTTGCCTGAGGGAAACAGACCCTGTCTTAGCTGGGCATTCTGGCACTGCAAGGCTGTGTCCTTACCCACTGGACCACCAGGGAAGTCCTTAGCTGGGCATTCTTGATCAGGCCTTGGGGGATGGCAGGCTACCTGGGGAAGAGGGGAGTAACCTATGGGCCCCAATTCTGCATGCTGATGGTGAGGTGCATGGAGACTTTCCTTGGTGGGGGTCTCTGGGAACCCACCTGCCAATGCAGGAGACATAATGAGATGTGAGTTCAATCCCTGGGTTGGGAAAATCCCCTGGGAGAGGGCATGGCAATCCACTCCGGTAATATTGCCTGGAGAATTCCATGGACAGAAGAACCTGGCAGGCTACAGTCCATGGAATCGCAAAGAGTTGGACGAGACTGAAGCAACTTAGCCACACACAATGGGTGCTTTAGCTGCATTACACTCCTCTGGACAACTGTCCACACTCACTGTTCCTCCACTTTCTGTTTCATAGTCTGAAGAACTCCTAGGCCCCGCCCCACCTGTGGGACGGAGCAGAGCTTTCCAGATCGTCACAGAACCCTAACTATAAGCACATTCTTGCTTCTCCAGCTCTTTTCCCCACGATGCCTCAGTAATGATCTGGAAGTGTCTGATGGGAAAGCTAACATTTGGCTTGGAGTCTTCTCAGTTCTCAGGCTTTCCCTTTTGAGGATGATAAGACGCTAATTTGAGTCCATAATTTTATGCTGAACAATTACCTTTAGAGCAAAGCATTTGGATTTAAATTTAAATTGGAGTTTGAGAGGTGTAAAAGTCAAAAGAACTATGTCCACATTTCATTATAGATACTCCTCACTCCCAACAGTTCTTAGAAAGATCTTCAACACTTTCCACACTACATCTGGTTTTTAATTCAGTTAGAATCGTGCATGCCTCATCTGTATATCATAATTAGAAACAAATAGCAATTTTCAGAGTAATTCTCTCCAACAATTAACACTCTTCCAGAATACAGAAGAGACTGGCTCTAAAAACAAATAATAATAAAGAATTCAAGCAGAGCTACCAATACCAATCATTAACACTGAAGTTGGCCCAGGGCTTGTCCTGTGTTTTCAGCTTATATTCGATCACAACATTTTCCTTTTCCTCTGGGTCCATTTTCAACTCAGAAAAGGACTAATATTTATTAATTATCAACTCTATGGCTAAACTGGAATCAAGATTGCTGGGAGAAATGTCAACAACCTCAGATACACAGGTAATACCACTCTAATAGCAGATAACAAAAAGGAACTAAAAAGCCTCTTGATGAGGGTGAAAAAGGAGAGTGGAAAAGCTGGCTGAAAGCTCAAAATTAAACCATAAAGATTATAGCATCAGGTTCCATCATTTCATGGCAAATGGGGAAAACGTGGAAGTAGTGACAGATTTTATTTTCTTGGGCTCCAAAATCACTGAAAATGGTGACTGCAGCCATGAAATTAAAAGATGTTTGCTCTTTGGAAGGAAAGCTATGACAGACCTAGACAGTATATTAAAAAGCAGAGGCATCACTTTGTCTAGAAAGGTCAATATAGTCAAAGCTATGGTGTTTCCAGTAGTCATGTATGGATGTGAGAGTTGCACCATAAAGAAGGCTGAACATGGAAGAATAGGGAAGACTCTTGAGAGCCCTTGGGATTATATGGAGATCAAACTGGTCAATCCTAAAGGAAATCAATCCTGAATATTTACTGGAAGGATTGTTGGCTGAAGTTGAAGCTCCAATGCTTTGACTACCTGCGAAGTGCTGACTAATTGGAAAAGATCCCGATGCTGGGGAAGACTGAAGGCAAAAAGAGGAGAGGGTGGCAGAGGATGAGATGGTTAAATAGCCTCATTGACTCAATGGACTTGAATTTGTGCAAACTCTGGGAGATAGTGGAGGACAGGGAAGCTCTGTGTGCTGCAGTCCATGGGGCTGCAAAGAGTCGGATATGATTTAATGACTGGACAACGACAACGTATAGCGAAAATCTCAACTCATTAAAAAATACTTTTGAAGTTCATTATTTAGGTCAGATGTAGCCAGAAGACTAGATATACTGAGTGACCACTAAATTTACACCATAGGTTCTGGCTAAGTGGCAAGGCACTCTGGCTGTTTGGAGGGACCAACTCTAAGGATGGGGGTGTTCATGAAGGCTTTCACAGAGGCTGCTTCTTCCTGCAAGGTCTCCCAGATCTTTCTCTTCATTTCCCTTCACCAAAGTGAAGTTAACTGTCTCATCTTCAAACATTCACATCCCTTTACTTCACCTGCTGCCCTGTGAAAAGGGAAAGTCACTCACTCATGTCTGACACTTTACGACCCATGGACGAGCCATGGAATTCTCAAGGCAAGAATACTGCAGTGGGTAGCCTTTCCCTTCTCCAGGGGATCTTCCCAACCCAGGAATTGAACTTGGTGCTCCTGCATTGCAGGTGGATTCTTTACCAGCTGAGCTACAAGGGAAGCCCCTGCCTCGTAGTGGAGTCATTTCCTCATGTTTTTTCTCCCTAATAGAGAGAAGTTGCTTTAGAGAAGATTTTCTCTTTCACTTATCTCCCTGTGGACATCTTGATTAGCATGGTGTGACATAAGTTGAGTAGATACTCTTGAATGAATGGATGGATGAATGTGTGAACGGGTATGTGATTTGAGCAGGATCTCGAAGAGCAGACAGGCAGGCCTAGGCATCTTTTAAAGTAATAAAATCAGTCACTATAAACTATTAACCCTTTTGGTTAGCATCCTTCTGGAGTCCTTACTGTTGCTTTTCTCTACCCATGCATGTTTTCTCCCCTCTGTCCCATTCTGACACTTGTTAGAACTGTTGCCTAGTTAACATGGTCTTTAGTGATATCGAGGCTTTATTGGAAGAGGGAGTTGGCACTTCGTTGCAGAGAACTCCTTAATTCCCTGTAGGAGGCTGTAACTCTCAACTGCACCACCTCTGGTGCCAATCTCTCGTTCCCACATCCTTCTCCCGACTGCTGGGGAGCACGTAGGCACGCTGCATGTCACCTGTTCCTTTGGCTCTTGACAATCGCCTTCTTTTGTTTCCAAATTCTAAGCAAGTTCCTCAGTTGACAATCAAAGCCTGCTAACATCAAACAGCTGCGATAGACAGGCATGTTCTACAGTTACCTACTGTTTGCTTTCCTCTGCAGGGACTGAGACGACAAACCAAACCAGGAGTTGGGTGCCAGATTTCCTGCAAGCAGTGGAAATTCACCCTCCCAATAGATTCCCTTAGTCATCATCAGTGTGTCCCTGGGTCAGATGCTGAACAGCTCCACTGGTTCCTGAGGGTCTTTGCAAAAAGCTTGAAATCACAGTGGCTACATCCAAGCAAAGAAATTGCACAGTTCTAGGATTCGTGATTTTTAAAAGACTCTCAGTCACCCTAAAATATTTTCTGGATTTTTCTTTCCTGTTATCTGTGATTATATGAGTGCTGTTGCCTACTTTCTGCTTTTGGCAGTCTTCCCAAAGGTTTCAGTTTCTGACCTTTGAAAGTTGTTCTAATCACCAGGCAATCTGACTGGTCATCCAGTCTCCCATCACTGAGGGTAGGAGGCTGTGGCAAGTCGGTGAATAGACTCCTACTTTTTTGAACATTTCTTCCTGTGCTTCAGAGCCTGGAAAACTACCAACTATTATTTTCTATACTATTTTTTATTTACCAGGTGCTTTTGCACATAGGATTTTGAATGTGATTTAAGTTCTGCCACTTAGATGACCCTGCATGAAACATGGAAGATGGCATGAGGTGGAGCCCATGTTTTCCGGGCCACTCTTTCTCTGGTGGCACCACTGTGACTGTGGTGGGGTTTCCCACGGTGGCCGCTTCCTCGCTGTACGGCTTCCTGATCACAAACCACACAGCAGTCTCTTTGGTGGTCTGGTGCTCAGAGTCACTCTTGAAAGCTCCGTCTAGCGTCTGTTGTCTTTAGCTTTGCTGGTAATTTTGTGAATCGTTTAATACCTTGCTTTAGCTTGCTAGAGTGAATCCTCTTCTCTACGACTGACCTTTAATCACAACAGAGGGCATTTGGGCCAGACATACACCCCCCACTGCTTGGCGGGGGTCTGCGGAGGTAATCAGCCAGCCAGCAGGGGTCCTGCACCGAGCCTCAGGCTGGAGGCTGGAGAGAGAAGGACTGCTGTTAGGCCAGGGAAGAAGGGACCCCCCCTTACTGGACCCCGCCACTCGGCTTGAGTGTTCTACAGTTACCCTACTGTTTGCTTTCCTCTGCCCAGGGACTGAGACGACAAACCAAACCAGGAGTTGGGTGCCAGATTTCCTGCAAGCAGTGGAAATTCACCCTCCCAATAGATTCCCTTAGTCATCATCAGTGTGTCCCTGGGTCAGATGCTGAACAGCTCCACTGGTTCCTGAGGGTCTTTGCAAAAAGCTTGAAATCACAGTGGCTACATCCAAGCAAAGAAATTGCACAGTTCTAGGATTCGTGATTTTTAAAAGACTCTCAGTCACCCTAAAATATTTTCTGGATTTTTCTTTCCTGTTATCTGTGATTATATGAGTGCTGTTGCCTACTTTCTGCTTTTGGCAGTCTTCCCAAAGGTTTCAGTTTCTGACCTTTGAAAGTTGTTCTAATCACCAGGCAATCTGACTGGTCATCCAGTCTCCCATCACTGAGGGTAGGAGGCTGTGGCAAGTCGGTGAATAGACTCCTACTTTTTTGAACATTTCTTCCTGTGCTTCAGAGCCTGGAAAACTACCAACTATTATTTTCTATACTATTTTTTATTTACCAGGTGCTTTTGCACATAGGATTTTGAATGTGATTTAAGTTCTGCCACTTAGATGACCCTGCATGAAACATGGAAGATGGCATGAGGTGGAGCCCATGTTTTCCGGGCCACTCTTTCTCTGGTGGCACCACTGTGACTGTGGTGGGGTTTCCCACGGTGGCCGCTTCCTCGCTGTACGGCTTCCTGATCACAAACCACACAGCAGTCTCTTTGGTGGTCTGGTGCTCAGAGTCACTCTTGAAAGCTCCGTCTAGCGTCTGTTGTCTTTAGCTTTGCTGGTAATTTTGTGAATCGTTTAATACCTTGCTTTAGCTTGCTAGAGTGAATCCTCTTCTCTACGACTGACCTTTAATCACAACAGAGGGCATTTGGGCCAGACATACACCCCCCACTGCTTGGCGGGGGTCTGCGGAGGTAATCAGCCAGCCAGCAGGGGTCCTGCACCGAGCCTCAGGCTGGAGGCTGGGAGAGAGAAGGACTGCTGTTAGGCCAGGGAAGAAGCTGGCTGCCTCAGCGCCTCTGCCCAGGCCCTTCTTCCAGCTCTGGAGTCTGTTCTCCATCGCCATATTCCTCCGGCTTTGAGAGTCACTTCTTTTCTTGAACTGGAAGTAGTTTTTGTTTCTCGGAACTCCATGAACACGCAGCACATTTCTCCAAAGAAATGATTACTTTCTACTGGTACTTTTGCTACTTAGGGACAGTTCTTCTCTCCTGAACCAGATTGTTAGTCCTTTAAGAGCAGAATATGAATCATTTTGGCAGATCCTGAGAGTTCCAACCCCTGGGAGGATGCTGTACGTGTGGACACATGGTAACATTCAAGGCAGCAAGGAAAGAATGGAGGAGAGGGCGAATACATAGCTATGTTCCCTGACTAGCACCCAATTTATAGTTTTTTTTTTTTCCATTATTTGTCTTCACATGGATTTGGGGGCCTTTCAAAGACCTCATGCCAATTTAAATGATGGTGTCAGAGTGGTAAGGTTGCCACATAGCTTTCTGCGATGGTGGAAATGTTCTAGATCTGCACTGTCCAGTGTGAAAGCCCCTAGGATAGGTGACTTTTAACCACCTGAAATGTGGCTAGTATGGTTGAAGAACGAAAGTTAATTTTTTTTAAACCTTAACAAATGTAACTTGAAGAAACCATAGGGGCTACAGGCTGCTGTAGTGGAGAGTGCAACATCAGAGCTCATACTGTTCTGAATGGCACACGGGCAAGTCTGTATCAACTATTCATTCTGTCATGGCAGGTCAGAATGCTGTGGATGACATTCTAGTATTCATGGCCTGGGAGTTTGTGTTTCTGGCCAAGGACCAAGCTTTAAAGCTTAGGAGAAAGACAGAGAAGTGGGAGCTTCACGGAGACATTACAAACAGGCAACCAGCTTTCAAATACTCTTTTTTGTAATTAAAAAAAAGTGACTTAACTGTTCAGAAGCAAATGATACTTCCTACCTCTGGCCCCATTGAGTGCTCAGCTGTGGGCATGTCTACGACTGCCTTTAATTTTTCTTAATCCTTGCTTTAGCTTGCTAGAGTGAATCCTCTTCTACGACTGACCTTTAATCACAACAGAGGCATTTGGGCCAGACATACACCCCCACTGCTTGGCGGGGTCTGCGGAGGTAATCAGCCAGCCAGCAGGGGTCCTGCACCGAGCCTCAGGCTGGAGGCTGGGAGAGAGAAGGACTGCTGTTAGGCCAGGGAAGAAGCTGGCTGCCTCAGCGCCTCTGCCCAGGCCCTTCTTCCAGCTCTGGAGTCTGTTCTCCATCGCCATATTCCTCCGGCTTTGAGAGTCACTTCTTTTCTTGAACTGGAAGTAGTTTTTGTTTCTCGGAACTCCATGAACACGCAGCACATTTCTCCAAAGAAATGATTACTTTCTACTGGTACTTTTGCTACTTAGGGACAGTTCTTCTCTCCTGAACCAGATTGTTAGTCCTTTAAGAGCAGAATATGAATCATTTTGGCAGATCCTGAGAGTTCCAACCCCTGGGAGGATGCTGTACGTGTGGACACATGGTAACATTCAAGGCAGCAAGGAAAGAATGGAGGAGAGGGCGAATACATAGCTATGTTCCCTGACTAGCACCCAATTTATAGTTTTTTTTTTTTCCATTATTTGTCTTCACATGGATTTGGGGGCCTTTCAAAGACCTCATGCCAATTTAAATGATGGTGTCAGAGTGGTAAGGTTGCCACATAGCTTTCTGCGATGGTGGAAATGTTCTAGATCTGCACTGTCCAGTGTGAAAGCCCCTAGGATAGGTGACTTTTAACCACCTGAAATGTGGCTAGTATGGTTGAAGAACGAAAGTTAATTTTTTTTAAACCTTAACAAATGTAACTTGAAGAAACCATAGGGGCTACAGGCTGCTGTAGTGGAGAGTGCAACATCAGAGCTCATACTGTTCTGAATGGCACACGGGCAAGTCTGTATCAACTATTCATTCTGTCATGGCAGGTCAGAATGCTGTGGATGACATTCTAGTATTCATGGCCTGGGAGTTTGTGTTTCTGGCCAAGGACCAAGCTTTAAAGCTTAGGAGAAAGACAGAGAAGTGGGAGCTTCACGGAGACATTACAAACAGGCAACCAGCTTTCAAATACTCTTTTTTGTAATTAAAAAAAAGTGACTTAACTGTTCAGAAGCAAATGATACTTCCTACCTCTGGCCCCATTGAGTGCTCAGCTGTGGGCATCCAGAGGCAGAAAGTAGCTAGAAGAATTGTTTGGCTACGTGTTGAGTGGATTTCCTCCTACAAATTGGTGCTGAATGGATGACTCCTTTTGGAAAGGATAAGCACTTTCTCATCAAGACGTTTCCCTCTCTTCTGTGGCATCTTCTACAGCAACCACAGGTGTATGTCAAATTAGAGCTGGATGTCAAGGAAGGAAACCACCTGTGTGCACCCTGGACTGCTGTGGGTGTGTGGACCCCAACGCATTCTAATATTGGCCACTTTGCTGGCTCTTGCTACACACACGGTAAAGGGAAGGGTGCCAGGACAGGACCAGGATCAACGATGTAGATGCAGAGTACATCATTTGCTCTGTATGCATACGTGGTTCTCTAACTGCAGAGTGCCCTCCACTCATGAAGTTCTCAGAATGTCTGTGCAGGGGCCCTTTCATTTACAGTGATCTCTTTCATAGAATTCTTAGACATCAGGGTTTCAGATCCTGAGAGAAGACAGTTCTTGGGCTTAGTCATTTCTTCAGTGAATTTGCCAGAGGAGGATATAATCACCAACCACACTCATACTTGGTTTCACTTTGCTAAGTGCTCATGTTTTTACCAAAAAATTGGCTTCCCCTTTCTGAATTCTCTCACATATACGATTTCATTTTTCTGCTGGAAAATTGCACACATTTTCAGTTTCACTAGGGTTCACCACTGTCCAGGAATAGGTGGACTTTTAACCACCTGAAATGTGGCTAGTATGGTTGAAGAACGAAAGTTAATTTTTTTTAAACCTTAACAAATGTAACTTGAAGAAACCATAGGGGCTACAGGCTGCTGTAGTGGAGAGTGCAACATCAGAGCTCATACTGTTCTGAATGGCACACGGGCAAGTCTGTATCAACTATTCATTCTGTCATGGCAGGTCAGAATGCTGTGGATGACATTCTAGTATTCATGGCCTGGGAGTTTGTGTTTCTGGCCAAGGACCAAGCTTTAAAGCTTAGGAGAAAGACAGAGAAGTGGGAGCTTCACGGAGACATTACAAACAGGCAACCAGCTTTCAAATACTCTTTTTTGTAATTAAAAAAAAGTGACTTAACTGTTCAGAAGCAAATGATACTTCCTACCTCTGGCCCCATTGAGTGCTCAGCTGTGGGCATCCAGAGGCAGAAAGTAGCTAGAAGAATTGTTTGGCTACGTGTTGAGTGGATTTCCTCCTACAAATTGGTGCTGAATGGATGACTCCTTTTGGAAAGGATAAGCACTTTCTCATCAAGACGTTTCCCTCTCTTCTGTGGCATCTTCTACAGCAACCACAGGTGTATGTCAAATTAGAGCTGGATGTCAAGGAAGGAAACCACCTGTGTGCACCCTGGACTGCTGTGGGTGTGTGGACCCCAACGCATTCTAATATTGGCCACTTTGCTGGCTCTTGCTACACACACGGTAAAGGGAAGGGTGCCAGGACAGGACCAGGATCAACGATGTAGATGCAGAGTACATCATTTGCTCTGTATGCATACGTGGTTCTCTAACTGCAGAGTGCCCTCCACTCATGAAGTTCTCAGAATGTCTGTGCAGGGGCCCTTTCATTTACAGTGATCTCTTTCATAGAATTCTTAGACATCAGGGTTTCAGATCCTGAGAGAAGACAGTTCTTGGGCTTAGTCATTTCTTCAGTGAATTTGCCAGAGGAGGATATAATCACCAACCACACTCATACTTGGTTTCACTTTGCTAAGTGCTCATGTTTTTACCAAAAAATTGGCTTCCCCTTTCTGAATTCTCTCACATATACGATTTCATTTTTCTGCTGGACACACAGATTTAGGCACACATTCGTATATATGGTCACAGTTTAGTGGCACTAGGGGAATCATCTAAATACTGGCTTGGTTCTGGCTGATCTGCAAACAATTTTAGGGGAACTGCTGGGAAGAGAAGTACACTGGCTTGCCTCAGGGAGGGATCTGAATCTGGAATTCTGAATGGAAAGCCAGGGCCTTCCCCCTTGTAGTAAAGGGCTCCACTAGAAGAGGTGCTGCACCTTTGGTGAGCTTTCCACATGCCTCTCTCTCCCTGCTCACCCTGCTCCTCTCTCCTCACCCACTGAATGCACCCTCCCTTGCTGTGCACAGTCTTAGAAGCCCAAGTGCATTTCTACCCCTAAAAGCGGGAGCTTCTGGGTGGTTTGCCTAAAGGGGAGGATGGAGAGGATGACAACCTCTCTCATCCTTCAACTTTCTCCTCTGCTTTCTCTTCTAACTCTAGTTTTTTCCTTGTATTGAATCTTCATCTCTCTCCAGCTCTTTTGGACTGACTAACTGTGTGAGGCATGGTCTCATCCAGGGCACATCTGCATTTAATCAGGAAGTTAATAATGTGCTGTGATGAGGGTCTCACACATCTCCTCTTAGAGTCAACCCAAAGAATTAACATTTTATTACAGAAACTATAAAATATACACAAGAGTCATAGAAGAGTATAATGAATCACCCACTTCAACAATGATCAATAAATAGTTTGCCATTCTTGTTTCATCCTTTCCTAGACCTCTTGTTTTAAGTCTTAATATTTAAAATATTTCTTTACTCAACTGAAATATATTTGATGTAAAACATTATGTTAGGTTTAGGTGAACTACTTAGTGATTCAACATCTACATAAGAGTAGGAAATGACTGATCACCACAGTAAGTGTAGTAACTATCAGTTCCCATATAAAGTTGTTATAATATTATTGACCATATTCCTTATGCTGTACATTACATCCCAGTGGCTTGTTTATTTTATAATCAGGAGCATATACCTCTTAATCCTTGTCACATATCTGGCCAATCCTGTAACCCCCACCCTGCTGGCAACCACCGGTTTGTCCTCTGTATCTGTAAGTCTGTTTCTGTTTTGATTTTTAGATTCTACATATAAGTGAGATCATACAGTATTTGTCTTTAGCTGATTTGTTTCACTTAGATGATACCCTCTAGATCCATCCCTGTTGTCATAAATGGCAAGACTTCATTTTCTAAAATGGCTGAGTAATACTTCATTGAATGTGCATACCAATCTCCTTTATCCATTCATCAATCAATAGATGTATAGGTTGCTCTCATATCTTGGCTCTTGTAAATAATGCTACAAGGAATATTGTTGTGCATATATCTTTTTGCATTAGTGATTGTTTTCTTTCAGTAATTACCCAGAAGTGAAATTGCGGGATCATATGATAGTTCTATTTTTAATTTTCTCCACATTCTTGCAACATTTGTTATTTGTTGTCTTGATAATAGCCGTTCTTTTTTTTTTAAAGATTTATTTATTTATTTATTTTGGGCGGGGGTCGGGTTGGGGAGGGAGGGGAGCCGGCGGGCCATTTCTATTGGTCTTCCATTTCTCTATTCTTCATCGGTCTTTGTTCTTTGGCTCCTGCGGGCCTCCCATGCGGTGGCCTCTGTTGTCGCAGAGCACCAGCTCTGGGCGCATGCGCCCCAGAGCTCCGGCTCGGTGATTGGACACATTGGTCCAGCCGCTCTGTGGCACGTGGGATCTTCCCAGGTCAGGGATCGAACCGGCGTCCCCTGCACTGCAAGGCGGCGTCCTTACCCACTGGACCACCAGGGGAAGCCCATAATAGCCGTTCTTGACAGGTGTGAGGTAATATCTCATTGTGTTTTTTTTTAAATAAATAATTTATTTTGGCTGTGCTGGGTCCTTATTGCTGCATGCACTTCTCTGTAGTTGTAGTGCACAGGATTCTCATTGCTTCTCTCATTGTGAGGGGTTCTGTAGTTGCAGCTCCTGAGCTCTAGAGCACAGGCTCAATAGTTGTGGTTCACAGGTTTAGTGCTCTGTGACATGTGAGAACTTCCCAGATCAGGGATCAAACCTGTATCTGCACAGGATTCGTCATTGCTTTTAGCTATTTGGTTCCTCTTATCCTTGACTTGATGACATAACCACCGGTTTGTCCTCTGTATCTGTAAGTCTGTTTCTGTTTTGATTTTTAGATTCTACATATAAGTGAGATCATACAGTATTTGTCTTTAGCTGATTTGTTTCACTTAGATGATACCCTCTAGATCCATCCCTGTTGTCATAAATGGCAAGACTTCATTTTCTAAAATGGCTGAGTAATACTTCATTGAATGTGCATACCAATCTCCTTTATCCATTCATCAATCAATAGATGTATAGGTTGCTCTCATATCTTGGCTCTTGTAAATAATGCTACAAGGAATATTGTTGTGCATATATCTTTTTGCATTAGTGATTGTTTTCTTTCAGTAATTACCCAGAAGTGAAATTGCGGGATCATATGATAGTTCTATTTTTAATTTTCTCCACATTCTTGCAACATTTGTTATTTGTTGTCTTGATAATAGCCGTTCTTTTTTTTTTAAAGATTTATTTATTTATTTATTTTGGGCGGGGGTCGGGTTGGGGAGGGAGGGGAGCCGGCGGGCCATTTCTATTGGTCTTCCATTTCTCTATTCTTCATCGGTCTTTGTTCTTTGGCTCCTGCGGGCCTCCCATGCGGTGGCCTCTGTTGTCGCAGAGCACCAGCTCTGGGCGCATGCGCCCCAGAGCTCCGGCTCGGTGATTGGACACATTGGTCCAGCCGCTCTGTGGCACGTGGGATCTTCCCAGGTCAGGGATCGAACCGGCGTCCCCTGCACTGCAAGGCGGCGTCCTTACCCACTGGACCACCAGGGGAAGCCCATAATAGCCGTTCTTGACAGGTGTGAGGTAATATCTCATTGTGTTTTTTTTTAAATAAATAATTTATTTTTGGCTGTGCTGGGTCCTTATTGCTGCATGCACTTCTCTGTAGTTGTAGTGCACAGGATTCTCATTGCTTCTCTCATTGTGAGGGGTTCTGTAGTTGCAGCTCCTGAGCTCTAGAGCACAGGCTCAATAGTTGTGGTTCACAGGTTTAGTGCTCTGTGACATGTGAGAACTTCCCAGATCAGGGATCAAACCTGTATCTCCTGCATTGGCAGGCTGATTCTTTACCACTGAGCTACTAGAGGAGTCCTTATTGTGGTTTTGATTTACATTTCCCTGATTACTACTGATGTTTATGATCTTTTCATAAGTCTGTTGGCCAGCTGTAGGTCTTCTTTGGAAAAATATACAATTGGGTCTATTGTCCATTTTTTGATTGTTTATTTTTTTTGGATGTTGAGCTGTATGTGCTTTTTGTGTACTTTGGGTATTAATCCCTTATCAGACATATCATTTGCATATCTTCTTCCATTCAGTAGGCTGTCTTTAAGTTTTGTCAATGGTTCCCTTTGCTGTGTAGAAGCTTTTTAGTTTGATGTACTCCCATGTGTTTACTTTTGCTTTTGTTTCCCTTGAGTGAGGAGACAGAATCAAAAAAAACATTGCTAAGACCCATGTCAAAGAGCATACTGCCTATGTTCTCTTCTAGGAATTTTATAATTTCAGGTCTTATGTTTAAGTCTCTGATCCATTTTGATTTTATTTTTGTATACAGCTTGAGAAAGTAGACTAGTTCAATTCTTTTGCAGGTAGCTGTCCAGTTTCCCCAACACTATTTATTGAAGGTCTCTTTCTCCCCATTGTATATTCTTGCCTCCTTTGTCAGAGATTAATTGACCATATAAGCATGGATTTAGTTTTTACTTTTTTTTTAGGTAGCCATAAATAAAATTTTATTCCTTAATTTCATTTACAAGCTACCAAAGGCATGGGTTTATTTCTGGGCTCTCTATTCTGTTGCAGCGATCTACATGTCTGTTTTTGCTTTAGCTTTTTTAAAAAGGAAATTTAAGTCATCAGATCATTTCCCCTAACAAATATTAAGTAATCATTCCTAATAAATAAAGAACTCATAAGCATCATTGTCATGTCTAATAAAATCCAGAAAATTTCTTAATGTCATTCAATACGTAAATAGCAGGTACACTATTTTTTGTTTATGTACAAATTGGTACCTATTATCTTTTGAGAGGGCCATTTGGCAGTAGATTTCAAAAGTTAAAATGCCTATACCCTCTGACTTTGCATTCAACGTGTAAAAATTTCTCTTAGGATTGTACTGTATCAACCAAACTATGCAAAGAAAACATTGTTTATGAGACCAAGAAAAGAGAAAGAACCCAAAAGGGCTGTTCATCCATTTACACTAAAATCATGTAAGGATTTAAAAGAAGGCGGTAGCTCCATGTGTTTTGATATGCAACTATCTAAGATGTATTATTTGCATAAAAAAGAATAGCAGGAAAGAGAGAGATAAGAGTTTCCTGGAAGGAAGGGACGGAGAGGGCAAAAATAAAATAGGAGGAGAAATACCCACTTTTTACCTGGTATCTTCTCTAGTGCATTTTGAATTTTTTTACCATAAAATCTATTACTTTCGTAGTTTAAAAAGTAGTTAATAAAAAAGTGTATTTTCATCTGGACAAATTTGGGGAGGTCTTGTTTTTATGTTCCTGGTAGTTTCTCATGTAAATACTAAACTATTGTGCTTGGATATCCTATCTCCTCTCCTTTCTAGTCACCCAGGAGATGACACCTCTGCCTGAGCACAGTTAGGGAGGGCCATGTGACAAGTTCTAGCCTTCAGAGTATGTACGAATGTGACATGTGTCACTTCCAGGCTAAGGTGTTTAAGAACCCATGTGCCACCTCTGTATTCTCTCCTTTCCTGCCATGGTCACTCTGGAAGCCTCCTGCTGAGATGGCGGTGTCCTTAAATTGGAGGAACCAGATCCCCTAGGCACTGCCCAGAGGATCCCCAATGTTCAGACTTTGCATGAAAGAGGAAAAAGCTTTTGTGTATTAAGCCACTAGATTTCAGGGTTTGTTACTTCAGCTTAGCTGATCTTATCCTGACTAAATTGGCAGTGACAGTACAACCACTGGAGGCACAGCAGAAATAGGCTTCCCAGACAGCAATGCAAGCCCTTGTAATGCTGCGAGGAATGATTATAAAGCTCTCCCGTTTGCTAATGTTGGAATAATCATGAATTTGAGCTGCAAAAACAAGTAAGCATAGTTTCTAGTGCGAAATTCATACTCATCTTCAGGTCAAAAAAACCCTCATGTTTTGACTTATTTTTTTACTGTACCTATTATCTTTTGAGAGGGCCATTTGGCAGTAGATTTCAAAAGTTAAAATGCCTATACCTCTGACTTTGCATTCAACGTGTAAAAATTTCTCTTAGGATTGTACTGTATCAACCAAACTATGCAAAGAAAACATTGTTTATGAGACCAAGAAAAGAGAAAGAACCCAAAAGGGCTGTTCATCCATTTACACTAAAATCATGTAAGGATTTAAAAGAAGGCGGTAGCTCCATGTGTTTTGATATGCAACTATCTAAGATGTATTATTTGCATAAAAAAGAATAGCAGGAAAGAGAGAGATAAGAGTTTCCTGGAAGGAAGGGACGGAGAGGGCAAAAATAAAATAGGAGGAGAAATACCCACTTTTTACCTGGTATCTTCTCTAGTGCATTTTGAATTTTTTTACCATAAAATCTATTACTTTCGTAGTTTAAAAAGTAGTTAATAAAAAAGTGTATTTTCATCTGGACAAATTTGGGGAGGTCTTGTTTTTATGTTCCTGGTAGTTTCTCATGTAAATACTAAACTATTGTGCTTGGATATCCTATCTCCTCTCCTTTCTAGTCACCCAGGAGATGACACTCCTCTGCCTGAGCACAGTTAGGGAGGGCCATGTGACAAGTTCTAGCCTTCAGAGTATGTACGAATGTGACATGTGTCACTTCCAGGCTAAGGTGTTTAAGAACCCATGTGCCACCTCTGTATTCTCTCCTTTCCTGCCATGGTCACTCTGGAAGCCTCCTGCTGAGATGGCGGTGTCCTTAAATTGGAGGAACCAGATCCCCTAGGCACTGCCCAGAGGATCCCCAATGTTCAGACTTTGCATGAAAGAGGAAAAAGCTTTTGTGTATTAAGCCACTAGATTTCAGGGTTTGTTACTTCAGCTTAGCTGATCTTATCCTGACTAAATTGGCAGTGACAGTACAACCACTGGAGGCACAGCAGAAATAGGCTTCCCAGACAGCAATGCAAGCCCTTGTAATGCTGCGAGGAATGATTATAAAGCTCTCCCGTTTGCTAATGTTGGAATAATCATGAATTTGAGCTGCAAAAACAAGTAAGCATAGTTTCTAGTGCGAAATTCATACTCATCTTCAGGTCACAGTGATGATTTTGTTATAGGGAGGAAACCAATTCTGACTCCATGTTGCCAACTGTTTCTTTGACTTGATTTTCACTGCTTTTTTTTATTATAATCATATAGAACCGTTTGTCTCAAAGAATCCTGTCCCTCTGCCTGATGATTAAACTGAAGTGCCTTTGTTCAGAACCCTGTCCACCTGTGGATGGCGGAAAGGGAGAAATTAACATATCCCTTGCCTGAGGCTTGCCATTCGAGGAGATGTTTGCAGCATTACTGGCCTTTTTGCTTTGCTTCCTCACCTCCTCATCTCTGATCTATAATAATACCATAAGATGGTTCTTATCAAAGCCCAATAAGATGGTTATTTTGAGGCGCTAGCCTGCCATCTTTTCTGTCAGCTGCTTTCCGTAAAAAGTCGTTTTCCTTGCCTTAACACCTCAACATTGGCCTGTTGTACGGCAAGCGGAGAGAGCCTGGACTCCGTAACAACTTCACTAAGGACTTTTGCACAACCAGGAAGGCTGCAGCATAACACTGAAGTCCAGTGATGTCCTCATTCTCATCTCTTCTCTGAGCCTCCTTGGAAGGAGTAAATTAAACAGGAACCATGGTAGCTCTGTCCTGCCTGTCACCCTTGATGCCTCATGGCATAACAGCAGGAAAGCTTTAGAAGCATCAGGTGCCCTGAGGGCCTCAGTCTTTTCCTTTTCCACTGCCCTAGCATGGCTGCTTAGGTAACAGCCCGTAGGAAAGCTTTGAACACAGTGCCTGAATCAGGTCACTTATGCATGCCAAAGAGGAAAAAGCTTCCCCAATGTTCAGACTTTGCATGAAAGAGGAAAAAGCTTTTGTGTATTAAGCCACTAGATTTCAGGGTTTGTTACTTCAGCTTAGCTGATCTTATCCTGACTAAATTGGCAGTGACAGTACAACCACTGGAGGCACAGCAGAAATAGGCTTCCCAGACAGCAATGCAAGCCCTTGTAATGCTGCGAGGAATGATTATAAAGCTCTCCCGTTTGCTAATGTTGGAATAATCATGAATTTGAGCTGCAAAAACAAGTAAGCATAGTTTCTAGTGCGAAATTCATACTCATCTTCAGGTCACAGTGATGATTTTGTTATAGGGAGGAAACCAATTCTGACTCCATGTTGCCAACTGTTTCTTTGACTTGATTTTCACTGCTTTTTTTTATTATAATCATATAGAACCGTTTGTCTCAAAGAATCCTGTCCCTCTGCCTGATGATTAAACTGAAGTGCCTTTGTTCAGAACCCTGTCCACCTGTGGATGGCGGAAAGGGAGAAATTAACATATCCCTTGCCTGAGGCTTGCCATTCGAGGAGATGTTTGCAGCATTACTGGCCTTTTTGCTTTGCTTCCTCACCTCCTCATCTCTGATCTATAATAATACCATAAGATGGTTCTTATCAAAGCCCAATAAGATGGTTATTTTGAGGCGCTAGCCTGCCATCTTTTCTGTCAGCTGCTTTCCGTAAAAAGTCGTTTTCCTTGCCTTAACACCTCAACATTGGCCTGTTGTACGGCAAGCGGAGAGAGCCTGGACTCCGTAACAACTTCACTAAGGACTTTTGCACAACCAGGAAGGCTGCAGCATAACACTGAAGTCCAGTGATGTCCTCATTCTCATCTCTTCTCTGAGCCTCCTTGGAAGGAGTAAATTAAACAGGAACCATGGTAGCTCTGTCCTGCCTGTCACCCTTGATGCCTCATGGCATAACAGCAGGAAAGCTTTAGAAGCATCAGGTGCCCTGAGGGCCTCAGTCTTTTCCTTTTCCACTGCCCTAGCATGGCTGCTTAGGAAGGTGAAAGTTCCAGTTACAACAACCAGAGAGTTAGAAGACACCTCACTGCTTTACCTGTTTGAATCAACTAAAAATAAATAGATGTCCTGACTAGATAACAACTTTTTATTGGAAGATGTGTTGGAGGGGTCTGAGGAAGTGAATGAGAGTGATTTGGAGGGTATGGCAGAGACAAGAGAAAAAACAAACAAAGAGGAGCAAGAGAAAAGTAAGCTGTATCTGAGCTCAAATTCTAGCCAGGTAGCCTGAAGGCACATAACCCAGTCTCTGAGAGCCTCAGTGTCATTGTAAGAGTGGGTGAGAGTTTGAAATGAGACACTGCATGAAATAGTTCTTACAGGATGTCTGACAAACAGAATCAGAGGCACCTCCAGGTAGGGGGTCTCTATGATCTACACATATTTACAACTTTTGAGGGTGAGTCAAGTTGGGGGGGGCAGCAGCATGCCCACTCATTCATGGCTATGAAATTGGCATTCCAGGAGGACAGTTCCATGGGGTAGTTCCAGTCCTGCATTGGCAGCTCACCACCACCAACAACAATGTGATGAGTGCCAGAGCTCAGCCTTTATTGTGAGCATTTCCACTGGCCTAACCATTTTTGCAGAGTCTGACACGACTGAAGTGACTTGGCCGCACGCACACAACCACTTTCTATAAAGCCTTATAGCAATCCTATGAGTGTGACTATTGCTATTTCCATCTTGTAGATGACAAAACTGAGGTCCCAAGAGCTTAAGGGATTTGACCAAGACTACACACCTGGGCTTCCCAGGTGGTACCTGTGGTAAAGAATTCACCTGACAATGTAGGAGCCGTTGGAGGCAGGGTGTTGAGCCCGTGGTCAGGAAGATTCCCTGGAGATGGAAATGGCAACCTGCTCTAGTATTCTTGCCTGGAAAATTCCATGGACAGAAGAGCCTGGTGGGCTAGAGTCCATGGGGTCACCAAGAGTTGGACACAAGTAGCACACACACACACACACACACACACACACACACACACACACACACACAGATACACAAAGACACAGACACCCGTAGCTGGTAGAGCTGGGATTCAAACCCAGGGAGTCTGAGTTGAAAATTCATGCTATTATCACTGTCTCCCAAAGCACTGTTCTCAGCTCACTCATCTGAGCATGGCATCCATGATAACTGTAGCTAATGGTAACAACTGCAAAGCAGACTGGGAAATGTTTATCTCCCTAAAAGTTTTATAGTGAATTTCCTGTGAATCATATTTTTACCCAGATTGTGTGTAATCTCAAAGTTAAAAAAATGCCCATGAAATGCATGTATCTGAGCTCAAATTCTAGCCAGGTAGCCTGAAGGCACATAACCCAGTCTCTGAGAGCCTCAGTGTCATTGTAAGAGTGGGTGAGAGTTTGAAATGAGACACTGCATGAAATAGTTCTTACAGGATGTCTGACAAACAGAATCAGAGGCACCTCCAGGTAGGGGGTCTCTATGATCTACACATATTTACAACTTTTGAGGGTGAGTCAAGTTGGGGGGGGCAGCAGCATGCCCACTCATTCATGGCTATGAAATTGGCATTCCAGGAGGACAGTTCCATGGGGTAGTTCCAGTCCTGCATTGGCAGCTCACCACCACCAACAACAATGTGATGAGTGCCAGAGCTCAGCCTTTATTGTGAGCATTTCCACTGGCCTAACCATTTTTGCAGAGTCTGACACGACTGAAGTGACTTGGCCGCACGCACACAACCACTTTCTATAAAGCCTTATAGCAATCCTATGAGTGTGACTATTGCTATTTCCATCTTGTAGATGACAAAACTGAGGTCCCAAGAGCTTAAGGGATTTGACCAAGACTACACACCTGGGCTTCCCAGGTGGTACCTGTGGTAAAGAATTCACCTGACAATGTAGGAGCTGTAGGAGACAGGGGTTTGATCCCGTGGTCAGGAAGATTCCCTGGAGATGGAAATGGCAACCTGCTCTAGTATTCTTGCCTGGAAAATTCCATGGACAGA
This sequence comes from Tragulus kanchil, assembly GCA_022376925.1. NCBI lineage: Eukaryota > Metazoa > Chordata > Mammalia > Artiodactyla > Tragulidae > Tragulus > Tragulus kanchil. The sequence continues at coordinate 166,339,055 of JAIOJX010000031.1, read as the reverse complement.
AGAGCCTGGTGGGCTAGAGTCCATGGGGTCACCAAGAGTTGGACACAAGTAGCACACACACACACACACACACACACACACACACACACACACACACACAGATACACAAAGACACAGACACCCGTAGCTGGTAGAGCTGGGATTCAAACCCAGGGAGTCTGAGTTGAAAATTCATGCTATTATCACTGTCTCCCAAAGCACTGTTCTCAGCTCACTCATCTGAGCATGGCATCCATGATAACTGTAGCTAATGGTAACAACTGCAAAGCAGACTGGGAAATGTTTATCTCCCTAAAAGTTTTATAGTGAATTTCCTGTGAATCATATTTTTACCCAGATTGTGTGTAATCTCAAAGTTAAAAAAATGCATGGGGACTTCCCTAGTGGCTAGTGGTCTAGTGGCTAAAACATCACATTCCTGATGCAGAGGGTCCGGGTTCAATCCCTAGATAGGAAATTAGATGCCACATGCCGCAACTAAGAATTTGCATGCTGCAATGAAGATTGAGGATCCTGAGTGCCACAACTAAGACCTAGCACAACCAAAAAACATTTTAAAAATGCATGAAGGAAGGGGATTTTGAATTGGAAAATATGAATCATTTACATTCTATATTTTTCAGTGTTAGAAGGAGTACAGGGTATTTCAGGAGAGTAGTCCTATGCAACATGGCTCCAAAGCCTGGAGTTCTACTTTTATCTTGAGAGCCACATTGGAAGGATGGGTTAAATGGTGGAGAGGCTTTGAGGCTCAGGAGCAAACTCTGGGCCTTGCCTTGAGTCCCTGGAGGTCACTGAGGAGGGGTCAGATGTGATGAAATAATGTTCTGCTATAGTCCATCTGGCAGTGGTATGCCGTGTGAAAGAGAAGCAAAGGAGACTAAAGGTTGGATGCTGCTGGGAAGGCAGTTGCATGTAGGGATGAGGTCTGAGCTAGGGATGAAGCAGAGGGAAAGGAAAGAAGGATTGTCTGGAAATGAAAGGAGAAACTAGTAGGGTTTGGTGATTATTGGATCCTGGGGTGAGGGACGCAGACACAGAGGTGTTCAGCCACAAGAAGTATTAAGAGGAGAAAGGGATGATTTTAAGGGACAGAAGATTCAGACACTGAATCTTTTATGTGATGGGAAGACTGAGGAGCAATGGCTAATAGATGGTAGAAGATACTGTGCTGAAATACAGAGGACAACCCAGGGTGATGACTAAGTAGAGAAATGGGAATTGCAGTGGTGAGAACTGGAGACAGTTATGAGAGGACTGAGAACCAAGCGACAAGGAGAGGAAGGAGAACCTCCGAGAGGTGGGCAGAGCAGTGACTGTCCGCATCAATAGGGGTGAGTGTGGAGACCAGCACAGAACCAGACAGGGAGAGTGCTGATCACATTTGAAAGTATAGCTTCAGTGGTGCTGTGTTGGCATTCTCCAGGGGAACAGAACCAATACTGTGTGTACACACATGTGTATCAAAGAGAGTTAGTATAAGGAATCAGAGGCCAAGAAGTTCCAAGGTCTGAAGTTGGCAAGCTGGAGACCCAGAGAAGCTGATGTGCTAAGTCCAAGCCCAGGGACCTGAGAAGCAGGAGAGCTGATGGTATAAATTCTAATCAGAAAGTCAGCAGGCTCCAGATCCTAGAAGAGCAGGTGTTTCTGAGTCTGAAGGTTGGAAAAGACCAATATCCCAGCTCAGGCAGGAGGAGTTTGATCTTAGACTTTTTGTTTATTTGGGCCTTCAGTTGATTGGATGAGGCCCACCCACAATGGGGAAGATAATCTGCTTTACTCAGTGTATGGATTCAAATGTTAATCTCAAAACTTCCCTGCTGGTCCAGTGGCTGAGACTCTGCACTCCTGATGTACCGGGCCTAGGTTTCATCCCTGGTCGTGGAACTAGATCCCACATGTGGCAACTAAGAATTTCCATGCCTCAACTAAAGATCCTGCATACTAGCAACTAAAACCTGAAAGAGTCAAATAAGCAAAAAATTTAAAAAATGTTAATCTCATCCGGAAACACTCTCATATGCCCAGGATAACGTCTGACCAAATGTCTGGGCACTCTGTGGCCCAGTCAAGTCGACATAAAATTAACCATCACAAGTGTCAAGGAGTCAGCTTTTGGGGAGCTGAATAAGGAATATGTGATGAGGAAAAAGGAAGCAGGAAGACATAACCCCCCAACCTGAGAATGCTGGCAGCCAAAAGAAGGAGAAAAAAATCACATACTAACCCAAAGGGGCAGCACAGTCAACCAAGATTTATTTACACGATGGAGGAGACCTTGTAACTTGACTCATCTTTGCTAATTCACACAGACATTCATTGTCTCCATCTTTCCCACTCCACCCTGGCACGGGAAGGTTATTAAATTGAATACACAATTTTAAATTCTAAGTCTCTTTGTCCAAAGGTAAGTTTAAGTTAGTGTGCATTTTTTGCAGGCAATTATTGGCAGACATAGGTGGCTCAGAAATGATCTGGGGCAAAAATTCAGCCCAGGAGAGTGCTGATCACATTTGAAAGTATAGCTTCAGTGGTGCTGTGTTGGCATTCTCCAGGGAACAGAACCAATACTGTGTGTACACACATGTGTATCAAAGAGAGTTAGTATAAGGAATCAGAGGCCAAGAAGTTCCAAGGTCTGAAGTTGGCAAGCTGGAGACCCAGAGAAGCTGATGTGCTAAGTCCAAGCCCAGGGACCTGAGAAGCAGGAGAGCTGATGGTATAAATTCTAATCAGAAAGTCAGCAGGCTCCAGATCCTAGAAGAGCAGGTGTTTCTGAGTCTGAAGGTTGGAAAAGACCAATATCCCAGCTCAGGCAGGAGGAGTTTGATCTTAGACTTTTTGTTTATTTGGGCCTTCAGTTGATTGGATGAGGCCCACCCACAATGGGGAAGATAATCTGCTTTACTCAGTGTATGGATTCAAATGTTAATCTCAAAACTTCCCTGCTGGTCCAGTGGCTGAGACTCTGCACTCCTGATGTACCGGGCCTAGGTTTCATCCCTGGTCGTGGAACTAGATCCCACATGTGGCAACTAAGAATTTCCATGCCTCAACTAAAGATCCTGCATACTAGCAACTAAAACCTGAAAGAGTCAAATAAGCAAAAAATTTAAAAAATGTTAATCTCATCCGGAAACACTCTCATATGCCCAGGATAACGTCTGACCAAATGTCTGGGCACTCTGTGGCCCAGTCAAGTCGACATAAAATTAACCATCACAAGTGTCAAGGAGTCAGCTTTTGGGGAGCTGAATAAGGAATATGTGATGAGGAAAAAGGAAGCAGGAAGACATAACCCCCCAACCTGAGAATGCTGGCAGCCAAAAGAAGGAGAAAAAAATCACATACTAACCCAAAGGGGCAGCACAGTCAACCAAGATTTATTTACACGATGGAGGAGACCTTGTAACTTGACTCATCTTTGCTAATTCACACAGACATTCATTGTCTCCATCTTTCCCACTCCACCCTGGCACGGGAAGGTTATTAAATTGAATACACAATTTTAAATTCTAAGTCTCTTTGTCCAAAGGTAAGTTTAAGTTAGTGTGCATTTTTTGCAGGCAATTATTGGCAGACATAGGTGGCTCAGAAATGATCTGGGGCAGAGGAGAAATTCAGCCCATGATCTGAAATGTGTTGTATACAAAGGTGCACACTGCTTACCGAAATAACCAAAGTTAATTTTCCCATGTTATTTGTGGATTTTCGTCACTGATGCAAAATGGAACTGTTTCTTACCAGCATGATGACTGCCTTAGCATTTACTTAAAACAGGGAAATAACACAATCCAAGCATTAATGTCAGATGGGTCAGAAGGAGTAAAGGATGCATCTGTGGTTTTGTCAGCTGGACCAGGGGGGCAAATGAGAGAGAGAGAAGAGACTGAAGTGAGAGAGAAGAGAGAAGAGTGAAGAGAGAAGAGAAGAGAGAGAGAGAGGGAAATAAAGAGAGCCAAATGCTTACAAGGAAGGAATTCAGACTCTGCAATACCTTAGGGGTAAGTAGTGACAAAACCCGTTTTGAAATTTTTGCTAGAGGATTTTATAGAATCCTAATTCCATATTTCACCTGTGGTGCCCCTCTTCCCAACCTCTGCTCTTAAAATAGATCCCACATAGCCAGCTGAGCATGGACACTCAGTCCTGGTAAGCCTTCTTCGTGGAAACTGTATTTCTCTCCTCTTATCACTTAACCTCTTCAAAAAGACCACACAAGTGCCTCTCAAATAGCCCTTGAGTCCAGAAAGTCATGTGCACAGTGGGCCTGGCCAAACCTGCCCTTTAACTGTCATCTCTCTGACTCCACTGTTTCTTTAATTTAACAGAGGGTCCTCTCTGGCTGAGAGTGAAAAGGAGGGGCAGGAAGACGTAACCCCCCAACCTGAGAATGCTGGCAGCCAAAAGAAGGAGAAAAAAATCACATACTAACCCAAAGGGGCAGCACAGTCAACCAAGATTTATTTACACGATGGAGGAGACCTTGTAACTTGACTCATCTTTGCTAATTCACACAGACATTCATTGTCTCCATCTTTCCCACTCCACCCTGGCACGGGAAGGTTATTAAATTGAATACACAATTTTAAATTCTAAGTCTCTTTGTCCAAAGGTAAGTTTAAGTTAGTGTGCATTTTTTGCAGGCAATTATTGGCAGACATAGGTGGCTCAGAAATGATCTGGGGCAGAGGAGAAATTCAGCCCATGATCTGAAATGTGTTGTATACAAAGGTGCACACTGCTTACCGAAATAACCAAAGTTAATTTTCCCATGTTATTTGTGGATTTTCGTCACTGATGCAAAATGGAACTGTTTCTTACCAGCATGATGACTGCCTTAGCATTTACTTAAAACAGGGAAATAACACAATCCAAGCATTAATGTCAGATGGGTCAGAAGGAGTAAAGGATGCATCTGTGGTTTTGTCAGCTGGACCAGGGGGGCAAATGAGAGAGAGAGAAGAGACTGAAGTGAGAGAAGAGAGAAGAGTGAAGAGAGAAGAGAAGAGAGAGAGAGAGGGAAATAAAGAGAGCCAAATGCTTACAAGGAAGGAATTCAGACTCTGCAATACCTTAGGGGTAAGTAGTGACAAAACCCGTTTTGAAATTTTTGCTAGAGGATTTTATAGAATCCTAATTCCATATTTCACCTGTGGTGCCCCTCTTCCCAACCTCTGCTCTTAAAATAGATCCCACATAGCCAGCTGAGCATGGACACTCAGTCCTGGTAAGCCTTCTTCGTGGAAACTGTATTTCTCTCCTCTTATCACTTAACCTCTTCAAAAAGACCACACAAGTGCCTCTCAAATAGCCCTTGAGTCCAGAAAGTCATGTGCACAGTGGGCCTGGCCAAACCTGCCCTTTAACTGTCATCTCTCTCTGACTCCACTGTTTCTTTAATTTAACAGAGGGTCCTCTCTGGCTGAGACGTATTTGTTGGTTTACATTGATAACTCACACATCATTCTATATCATTATCATATTACACAAAGGTGCTCAATCAACGCTCTTGTTAGATTATTTGAATTTAATTAACTGTTACAGTGTTAAATATAGTAGAAGAAAAGAGATTATATTTAATAATATGGTATGATATACTTCAAAGTTGCTAAGAAACTAAATTTTAAATGCTCTTACCACAAAAAAAAGATAATTATGGGACATGATAGACGTGTTAGCTAATGCTTTGCGTGCGCGCTAAGTTGCTTCAGTGGTGTTCGACTCTTTGTGACCCCACAGACTGTAGCCCACCAGGCTCCTCTGTCCACGGGATTCTCCAGGCAACAATACAGGAGTGGGTTGCCATGCCCTCCTCCAGGGGATCTTCCCAACCTAGGGATCGAACCTGCCTCTCTATGTCTCCTTCATTGGCAGGTGGGTTCTTTACCACTAGTGACACTTGGGAAGCCCAATGCTATGCTGGTAATCATATTGTAATATACAAATGTATCAAATTACTACACTTACATTCTCATTACAGGTGGATTTATCATTTGAGCCGCCAGGAAAGCCCTTATACAATGTTATATATCAATTATATCTCAATAAAATATATATACAGTTAGCTCTCTGAATCTCCTGGGTTCTGCATCCTCAGATTCAACCAACTTCATACCAAAATTTCCAGAAAGTTCCAAAAAGTAATTATGTATATAGCGCTTACATTGTATTTGCAACTATTTTCATAGCATGTACATTGTAATAGGTATTACATGTGATCTGGGCATGATTAAATTATGGGGGGATGTGCATAGGTGGTATGCACATCCTTATTTTATCAAGGACTTGAGGTGGATTTGGGTATCTGTGTGTGTATGTGCATGGGAGCAGGGGTCCTGGAACCAGTCCCTTGCAGATACAAAGTGATGAATCAAGAAATATCACTATATATGACACACATGATATAACAATAACTAGTGATGTCTTTTTTCTCAATTATTTTTTACCACTTTCATACTCAAGGAGTATAAGACCATTTATTGAGGACGTGTGTGCTTAGCATTGGTTTAGGTCCATGGGATAGAAAACAAACAGAAGACATAATACTGGCCTGCAGTTGACTGCACACAAATTGGGAAAACAAGCTCCATGCACAGAAGCCAGAGCTAACTGTCCTGGCTGAGCTGGCCAGAGAGGCACACGCAAGAGACTAGGAAGCAATGTGGGGGATTTCTCCCCTGCTTCAGCCTCTCTGGAAAGGTCATATCCTTCTGAGACTAGGCTTTCTGCTGGGCTACTCTCTTGGTTCACACTGACTCTATCCTTCCCTTATTCCTTCATACCGGGGGTAGTTGCAGATTCCCGCTGTTACTGGTCTCTGACCTATCCTTGACTGTGCTTTTAATCTTGTCCCCTCCTCTGTCAGTAGCTCCTTCCTTAAATTTTCTTCATTTGTACCATTGGTGGGGGCAGGTGGTGAATTCTGTTTCCTGCGGGAACCCTTGACTGATGCAATGAAACTTAAGAAGTTGCTTTGCTTCTTGGTAGAGATTCTAATGTGTCGACCAGAACAAATACTTGTTTCATGGAGGAGAAGGAGGTTAGCATTCCCCAGCAGGAGAGGAGGAGGAGATTTGAAAGCAGAGAGTCTACTTACAGAGAGCAAAAAGCAAGGGTTTGACGTGAACAAGTTGGCATTTGGGTATACACAAGAGTCTGATTTGTACAGCTAATTTCTAGACTTTAAGAAGTTAAATGAATCCTTCCCGGAAGCCTGTTTTTCCTGAACTGTCACTTGTGTGAAAAGAGAGCTACATCAAAGTCCCAGGCGCCAGAATTTCCCAGAACCCAAACTTCACAGCTCTGCTTGGGGGAACACTGTAGCTCCTCAGTCAGGAGGGGGAGTGGAGGTGAGCGAGGAGCCCTTCTTGCTGTAATTAGTCCTTGCATAATATTCTTTTTCAAGCTTTGCTAATTGAAATTAAACAGCTGCCACATTTGGACAGGGACAAAAAAAGAATGCATTTTTCAGCCTTGTTGGATTTAACAAAGACTGACAGGCTGTGAGGAAACCAGGGGCAGTTTCATTCCCATGGCTCCAGAGTCGTCCAGTGGATGCTCCAAAGCAAAACAAAGTGATGAGGAGGTGAGGTGTCTTCTACGACAGTAGGAGCAACGCTCCCCAGGAGTGTACAGGCTGAAGGACACAGTAAGTTAAATCTCAGGGTCACTGTCACGAAAGTGACCCAGCAGCCAACTCTTCCCAGGGCCCCAAATTACCAAGATACCTACTACCATAGTCTGGAAGAGGTTGGAAGCAGTTAAAGAAGAAAGAAAAATGACTGCCAAGTGAATCCTTTGCTATGAAGTCCTTTTCCAGATAGGCAGTGGTGACAAGGGGTGTTCTTATCACTCTAGGAGCCAGTTATTAGTTAAAAGATGTTTGTTTTTTTAAAAAAATTTATTTATTTATTTATTTTGGGGGGTGCTGGCTGGGGAGGGAGGGGACGGGTGGGCTACTTCTATCAGTCTTTCATTTGTCTATTTTCATCTGTCTTTGTTCTTTGGCTCTTGTGGGCCTCCCATCGTGGTGGCCTCTGTTGTCACAGAGCCCCAGCTCTGGGTACATGTGCTCCAGAGCTCTGGCTCGGTAATTGGACACATCAGTCCAGCCGCTCCACGGCACGTGGGATCTTCCCAGGCCAGGGATTGAACCGGCGCCCCTTGCACTGCAAGACGGTGTCCTTACCCACTGGACCACCAGAGAAGCCCTAGTTAAAAGATGTTGATGAAAAAATACTAGGTGCCTTCAGAGAAGGGGTCACTTCAATCCCCAAAGAAACATGGTGACTCAGGTTTTATGAAACAAGCTAGACTTGGAGCTAGAGGTTTAAGTTTGAGTGTGGCTTCACTAGAAGTTTCTTGTGTGATTTTAGGTCTCAGTGTTTCAGTTTCCTTATAAGTACCATGAAAACAACATTTTATCCTCATAGGTGAGAGATAATCAACACAAGCACATTGATTTCTTTGGATGAAAAGTTCAGTCTATGTCAGAAACTACCAATAAATTGCAAAATAAAGAATGCATTTTCAGCCTTGTTGGATTTAACAAAGACTGACAGGCTGTGAGGAAACCAGGGGCAGTTTCATTCCCATGGCTCCAGAGTCGTCCAGTGGATGCTCCAAAGCAAAACAAAGTGATGAGGAGGTGAGGTGTCTTCTACGACAGTAGGAGCAACGCTCCCCAGGAGTGTACAGGCTGAAGGACACAGTAAGTTAAATCTCAGGGTCACTGTCACGAAAGTGACCCAGCAGCCAACTCTTCCCAGGGCCCCAAATTACCAAGATACCTACTACCATAGTCTGGAAGAGGTTGGAAGCAGTTAAAGAAGAAAGAAAAATGACTGCCAAGTGAATCCTTTGCTATGAAGTCCTTTTCCAGATAGGCAGTGGTGACAAGGGGTGTTCTTATCACTCTAGGAGCCAGTTATTAGTTAAAAGATGTTTGTTTTTTTAAAAAAATTTATTTATTTATTTATTTTGGGGGGTGCTGGCTGGGGAGGGAGGGGACGGGTGGGCTACTTCTATCAGTCTTTCATTTGTCTATTTTCATCTGTCTTTGTTCTTTGGCTCTTGTGGGCCTCCCATCGTGGTGGCCTCTGTTGTCACAGAGCCCCAGCTCTGGGTACATGTGCTCCAGAGCTCTGGCTCGGTAATTGGACACATCAGTCCAGCCGCTCCACGGCACGTGGGATCTTCCCAGGCCAGGGATTGAACCGGCGCCCCTTGCACTGCAAGACGGTGTCCTTACCCACTGGACCACCAGAGAAGCCCTAGTTAAAAGATGTTGATGAAAAAATACTAGGTGCCTTCAGAGAAGGGGTCACTTCAATCCCCAAAGAAACATGGTGACTCAGGTTTTATGAAACAAGCTAGACTTGGAGCTAGAGGTTTAAGTTTGAGTGTGGCTTCACTAGAAGTTTCTTGTGTGATTTTAGGTCTCAGTGTTTCAGTTTCCTTATAAGTACCATGAAAACAACATTTTATCCTCATAGGTGAGAGATAATCAACACAAGCACATTGATTTCTTTGGATGAAAAGTTCAGTCTATGTCAGAAACTACCAATTATTAATTTGAAAATAAAGAATGAAATCACATGGGCTAAAAGCAGAAGAGAATGCATAGGTGAATACTCAAATAGCAAAACCATCAACTGTAGGAACAAAAGTGAAAGTTAGTAGCTTAGTCAGGTCCGACTCGTCGTGACCCCACAGACTGTAGCCTGTTAGGCTCTTCCATCCATGGAATTCTCTAGGCAAGAATATTGGAGTGGATTGCCATTTCCTTCTCCAGGGGATCTTCCAGACCCGGAGACCCAACCCAGTCTTCCTGCATTGTAGGCAGATTGCCCAGGAACAAGGGGTAACTGAAATTTAAAAATCTTCTCTGGGTATACTTCTTCAGTGTATGTGTGTGTGTGTCTGCGTGTGTTGGGGTGGGGGGGTTAATAATGGCATAAGGAATGAAAATCATTCAGGTCTCTGCTCCAGTGCCACACAGTCAGAGAGGATTTCCCTACTCACTCTGCAAAATAGCACGATGGTCATTAATCTTCCTCTACTCTGCTTCATTTTAAATACGTAGTTTATCTATCTTTTTTCCTTTACTCTTCTTCATTTTAAGTACATAGTTTATCTATCTTTCTTACCTGGAATATAAGCTCCAGGAGAGAAGAGATTGTCTGTTTCACTTGCTGTTGACTTCTCAACTCTCACCACTGTTCCTGGTACGTAGTAGGTATTCAAGCAGTGTTACTGAAGGAATTGAATAATGATATAATCTAAATCTTACTGTTAAATATTTTTCTACCTTTTCTTGTCATAAAATATGCAAAATTTACCATCTTAACTTAAAATGTATGGCTCAATGGCATTAAATTAAAAGATGTTGATGAAAAAATACTAGGTGCCTTCAGAGAAGGGGTCACTTCAATCCCCAAAGAAACATGGTGACTCAGGTTTTATGAAACAAGCTAGACTTGGAGCTAGAGGTTTAAGTTTGAGTGTGGCTTCACTAGAAGTTTCTTGTGTGATTTTAGGTCTCAGTGTTTCAGTTTCCTTATAAGTACCATGAAAACAACATTTTATCCTCATAGGTGAGAGATAATCAACACAAGCACATTGATTTCTTTGGATGAAAAGTTCAGTCTATGTCAGAAACTACCAATTATTAATTTGAAAATAAAGAATGAAATCACATGGGCTAAAAGCAGAAGAGAATGCATAGGTGAATACTCAAATAGCAAAACCATCAACTGTAGGAACAAAAGTGAAAGTTAGTAGCTTAGTCAGGTCCGACTCTTCGTGACCCCACAGACTGTAGCCTGTTAGGCTCTTCCATCCATGGAATTCTCTAGGCAAGAATATTGGAGTGGATTGCCATTTCCTTCTCCAGGGGATCTTCCAGACCCGGAGACCCAACCCAGTCTTCCTGCATTGTAGGCAGATTGCCCAGGAACAAGGGGTAACTGAAATTTAAAAATCTTCTCTGGGTATACTTCTTCAGTGTATGTGTGTGTGTGTCTGCGTGTGTTGGGGTGGGGGGGTTAATAATGGCATAAGGAATGAAAATCATTCAGGTCTCTGCTCCAGTGCCACACAGTCAGAGAGGATTTCCCTACTCACTCTGCAAAATAGCACGATGGTCATTAATCTTCCTCTACTCTGCTTCATTTTAAATACGTAGTTTATCTATCTTTTTTCCTTTACTCTTCTTCATTTTAAGTACATAGTTTATCTATCTTTCTTACCTGGAATATAAGCTCCAGGAGAGAAGAGATTGTCTGTTTCACTTGCTGTTGACTTCTCAACTCTCACCACTGTTCCTGGTACGTAGTAGGTATTCAAGCAGTGTTACTGAAGGAATTGAATAATGATATAATCTAAATCTTACTGTTAAATATTTTTCTACCTTTTCTTGTCATAAAATATGCAAAATTTACCATCTTAACTTAAAATGTATGGCTCAATGGCATTAAATAAATTTAAAATGTTGGGCACCTATCACCACTGAGCTTTTTTCATCCTATAAAGCTGAAACTCCACACCCTTAAACAGTAACGTCTCACTCCCCCTCCCTCCAGCCCCTGGCAACCACCATCTTTGCTACCCATCTCTACTTTCCATCTCTGTGATTGTGACTGCTATAAGTACCTCATCTAAGTGGAATCATACAGTATTCATCTTTTGGTGACTGGCTTATTTCACTTAGCATAATGTCCTCAAGGTTCATCCATGTTGTAGCATACGTCAGAATTGTCTTCCTTTTAAAGGGTGAAGTGCTAAATATTTTTTTTTTATTCTTTATTTTAAAGGTTTTACAGACTTTTGTTGTTCACAGACATGTATGTTCCCAGATCAGTCATATGCATATCCATGGTCCCCACTCACCCCAGTTCGCCCCATCCCACCCCTCCAGACTATCGCCCCCAAGCCATTGTAATGAAGTGCTAAATATTTTGATTTTCACAAAATTTTTGGTATAGAGGGTACCATGAAATATCTAAATACTCTATTCAATCTTCTAAAAATGTGCTTTATGAAAATTGTTACAACACTGAAAGTAAATCTCATTGCAAAGCAAACTCAGCAAAGAAATATTCACTCCCTCTCACATTAAGTGTTGTATCAGAAGTTCGTGTGAACATCAACTTATGTGGTCAGAGTAGACTGAACAAGATTCAAATATCAAGTATAACAGTTAGGGTCACAGTCAGCAGTTTCCTGCTCATGACAGTCTTGGTGGTGGTAGTGGCTTAGTTGCTAAGTCATCTCCAATTCTTGAGACTTCATGGACTGAGCCCACAAGGCAAAGATAAACGACAGAGATGTGGTGAAACCATTGAGGTGAACAGTACAATCCAGCTTGTGGCAGAAACCAGACCAAAGGTATGGCATCCCCACTGATGGTTCTGGATGGTCTCAAGCCAGCACCTCTGAATTGATGGAGACCGGTGTGAGGGTACTGAAGCAGAGCTATGAGGCAGGGTTGAAAATCATATCTAGGAAATTACTGGCTGGTAGAACTGAATGGGAAGCAAATAAACCAGAAGTCCGAGGGACATAATTTCAGGCATGGATAATAGGAAAACATACTGAAAGAGGTAGTTTTAATAATGATTAACTGTGTTTTTAAAATTTTAATTGTATGTTTATATAATTTAATTTTTTACTAATGTCTGTGTTTAACAACCAGCTTGCAAAATGCCTAGCAATTTCATAGGTGGTTCTTTTGAGCTGTGATGAGTTGACTCCAGAATACCACTGAAATAAAGTATGACACTTACATATCTGACTTCTAAAATGTTCAGTGTAACCCTTCACATGCCCTCTCCTCACTCACTGGCCAACCCAGTGCAGAGGATCCAGTAAAGGACTCCAGGACTGCCCAGGGACAGCAGAGTCTGGGTTCCTGAGTCACGAGGGGGATGTCCAGAAGTGCCATCCTACTAAAAGTATCTACTGTAAACTCTGTGCGAGCAAAACAGAAATGTTCGCTGTGTTGTCTCTGAAATCTGAGGTTGTTTGCTGCAGCAAAGCCTACCACAACTCATGTAAGTATGACATTTTAAACATTAAAAATAAAATGAGGGGTTCATTTAATTATAGTAGTAAAAATAACTCTAAAATATAGTGGTCGATATTAGAAGCATTAGTAATGTTATGTAACATAATCAATGCCAGCCATCTTCAACATCAAATCCTAAACTGTTGCTATCACCTTTGTGTGTTCATCCTGGCTTTCATCTGCTAGTGATCTCTGTCTTTCCCTGTGCAAATTCAGAACTAAAAGCACCTCAAAAACAATACTGCAGATGTCAGAGTTTCATTTACTATGAATTTATTTAGAACTTGAGGTCAAAGGCCAGAATCTCACAGTTGTAGGTAAATTGTTGCTCTTGGTCAGAAGGCTTAAAAAAAATCCTTCAGCTTTAGGATAATGCTTGAAAGACTATTATAACTATTTATGTGTGCTCAGTTGCTAAGTCATGTCTGACTCTATGAGGCCTCCAAGGACTGTAGCCTACCAGGTTCCCATGTCCATGAGACTTCCCAAGCAAAAATACTAGAGTGGGTTGCCATTTCCTTTTCCAGGGGGTCTTTCCCCAACCCAGGGATCAACCCTGGTCACCTACATTGCAGGTTGTCTCCTCTGTGCATGGGATTCTCCAGGCAAGAATACTGGAGTGGATTGCCATTTCCTTCTCCAGGGGATCTTCCCCACCCAGGGATCAAACCTGTGTCTTCTGTGTCTGCTGCATTGGAAGGCAGATTCTTTACCACTGTCACCGGGGAAGCCCTTTTTTAATGATAAGGCTGCTGGATATTAGTGTCTGAATCTGGATAAAGAATCTTATCTGAACCAATTATCCCCTCAAGTTAGAACCTGTGATCTTTTCTTAGGGAATTTTTATCATTGCTTACACGAAGCACAAGGGATCAGTCAGAAAAGCACTCAAAAGTTACTCTAATGGAAATTAAGAAATGTCTAGCAATAAATCAATGGAGTCTACCAGAAACCAGAAATGCCCTGAGAAACTATTCTTTTCCCAGGCTGAAGAGTTCTTGAAAATTTTTAAATATAAACATCTAACTCCAGGTTAAAGGGTTCTTTAAAATTTCAAATACAAACACCTAACCTAGAGTGTAAAACAGTCCAGAAAGTACAGTGGTCGATATTAGAAGCATTAGTAATGTTATGTAACATAATCAATGCCAGCCATCTTCAACATCAAATCCTAAACTGTTGCTATCACCTTTGTGTGTTCATCCTGGCTTTCATCTGCTAGTGATCTCTGTCTTTCCCTGTGCAAATTCAGAACTAAAAGCACCTCAAAAACAATACTGCAGATGTCAGAGTTTCATTTACTATGAATTTATTTAGAACTTGAGGTCAAAGGCCAGAATCTCACAGTTGTAGGTAAATTGTTGCTCTTGGTCAGAAGGCTTAAAAAAAATCCTTCAGCTTTAGGATAATGCTTGAAAGACTATTATAACTATTTATGTGTGCTCAGTTGCTAAGTCATGTCTGACTCTATGAGGCCTCCAAGGACTGTAGCCTACCAGGTTCCCATGTCCATGAGACTTCCCAAGCAAAAATACTAGAGTGGGTTGCCATTTCCTTTTCCAGGGGGTCTTTCCCCAACCCAGGGATCAACCCTGGTCACCTACATTGCAGGTTGTCTCCTCTGTGCATGGGATTCTCCAGGCAAGAATACTGGAGTGGATTGCCATTTCCTTCTCCAGGGGATCTTCCCCACCCAGGGATCAAACCTGTGTCTTCTGTGTCTGCTGCATTGGAAGGCAGATTCTTTACCACTGTCACCGGGGAAGCCCTTTTTTAATGATAAGGCTGCTGGATATTAGTGTCTGAATCTGGATAAAGAATCTTATCTGAACCAATTATCCCCTCAAGTTAGAACCTGTGATCTTTTCTTAGGGAATTTTTATCATTGCTTACACGAAGCACAAGGGATCAGTCAGAAAAGCACTCAAAAGTTACTCTAATGGAAATTAAGAAATGTCTAGCAATAAATCAATGGAGTCTACCAGAAACCAGAAATGCCCTGAGAAACTATTCTTTTCCCAGGCTGAAGAGTTCTTGAAAATTTTTAAATATAAACATCTAACTCCAGGTTAAAGGGTTCTTTAAAATTTCAAATACAAACACCTAACCTAGAGTGTAAAACAGTCCAGAAAGTACAGTGGGTAACTTTGAAGGAAACACATTTCCACAGATGCCTTATTCACTCACCAGACATTCACTTGGTGTCTACCACAAGTAAAGGCATGCACAGGTGGAAGCCAAGGTGGTGACTAAGGCTTCATGGAGGAGGTGACATGGAACTAGTATGTGGGGCATGGAAAAGGGCTCAGCAAATGGCCTGAACAAAGTGCATGACATATTTGGGAAATGGGTGATGTACTAGGGGGTCAAACTGAGTGAAAGACCCTAGTGACATAGACATATCAGACTATGTTCTACATACAGAAAGGGAATCTCTGTATTCAGGGTTTTCATTTGTGTTGTTGGAAAAGATGGCACTTTAAATGTTAGAATGCCGGAGGAAACTGGGGGCAGAAGACAGTTGGGAGGTGAGAGACAGCACTAGCCTAGGTGAGAGAGGAGGGTATGAAACAGGGCCATGGGAACAGAAGGAAAGAGGCAGTCATGAGCGTGTGGGGAGGTCTGTTGCATTCACAGGAGAGGCTGGTTGACTGCATGTACATGTGTTGGAGGCTATGCGGGTAGGGCTATGCTGCAGAAGACTCCCGTGTCTGGAGCCTTATGGGAACGGCTCGGGAGTGGGGGCACCTTTATTCAATACTGGAAAGGCGTGAGGAGACATGCATCCCAGTTTTGGAAAGGTGAGCTGGAGAGGATAGTGGGAAGACATGGTTGGGATCAGGGATTTAAATCAGTAATTCCTCAGGTGATTCTGAAGGAAATAATCCCTAATTTTAAAGAAGCTTTCTGTATAAAGATGTTCACCACAATAATATGTGTGATAACAGTTTGAGAATTAGCTCAGAGGCCCAGTTACAGTGGAATGGTTTGGTAAATTATGACACATTGTTCTGGATGGAATATTAACAGTCATTAAAAATGATGTTTGGAAGAAGTTTGTGACTTATGTCATTATGTTAGCTTCGAGAAACGATACTCAGTATCATTACAGTTGCATAAAATGAAACTTAAAGAACAATGTCTAGAAGGAAACACCATTGTTTTAATAATGGCTGTTGGGCAATAGAATTTGGTTTCCTTATTTGATCCATTCTTTTTTTTTTTTTTTTTTAAACATTTATTTTATTTATTTATCTTTTTGAGGGTGTGGGGTGGGGAGGGAGGGGGATGGGCGGGCCACTTCTATTGGTCTTTCATTTCTCTATTTTCATCCGTCTTTGTTCTTTTGGCTCCTGTGGGCCTCCCATCGCGGTGGCCTCTGTTGTCGCAGAGTGCCGGCTCTGGGCGCATGCGTGCCAGAGCACTGGCTTGGTAATTGGACACATCAGTCCAGCCGCTCCGCGGCACGTGGGATCTTCCCAGGCCAGGGATCAAACCAGCGGCCCTTGCAGTGCAAGGCGGTGTCCTTACCCGCTGGACCACCAGGAGAAGCCCCTGATCCATTCTTGTATCTAAGGCCATACCACCCTGAATGTGCCCAATCTCGTCTCATCCATTCTTCCACATTTCCCAAATTTTCTATTGTAAGCATTTAATGACCACCTAATCAGAAAAATAAGTTCTAGCTAGAAAATCCGTAATGAAGACCACTGAGGACTTAGTGGAGGCTGCCTTTGAAGTTGAAAGGTAGTAGAGAGAGCTCAGAGACTGTACTCAGGTACTTTGCTCTGGGTCTTGCAGGATGCAGAGGCAGTCTGGTGCCCCAAGCTCTGCAGAGACATTTGGGAGGGGCCAGGCCTTCCCTGGTGGCTCAGCAGTAAAGAATCGGCCGGCAACACAGGAGACCTGGGTTCGATCCCTGGGTCAGGAAGATACCCTGAAGGAGGACACCACAACCTACTCCAATATTCATGCCTGGAGAATCCTGTGGACAGACAAGCCTGGCGGCTATTGTCCATGGGGACACAAAGAGTCAGACATGTCTAGAGTGACTGAGCATGGCACACGTAGGTTCTCTGAACAAATGGCCAGATGCTAATAACATATCCCTTGAGTTGTTTCTTCTACTGTTGTTTCCCTCTCTCCATGGTCTGTTTAGGACAGGTAAGATCACCTCTGGACATCCTCACTAGGCCCACTGATGGTTCTCGAGAACTTGCAGTTTCCTAGGGCTTGTGTCCACACCACCCCCACTCCATTTCCTGCACTGACTCCTCAGAATCAGTGAGCCCAGAGCAGGTTGGGGAGGGGAGCGGAAGGCACGAGATTGTTCTGAGACACACCATAAACCCATAAAGTCTGAGAGGTTAAGCAAAGACTGAGGCATGAAGAGTGAAAATTCTTCATTCAAATTCTCCATTCAACAATAATCTCTACCCTCCTCGACTCCTCTTAAAATGGAAAGAAAGAGTGCAAGATGACATTAGGCACTTTAAAATATGCAAAATTAGGAGCTGGTGCAGACCTCATTAACACCCGCCTCCAACATCATTAAGATGTTTCCAAGAAAATTAATTGAGAGACTCATTAAAAATAAATTAAGAAAAATGTGTTGCAGAGCGCCTGCACTCAGCTCATAAATCACAGCTCAGAGCTCTGGCCCGCTGCTCCGGCAATTAACTCCAACCTATTTGTTTTATTCTGACTGTGAAAATTAGAAAGCAGACGTGGAGATTAGATTAGGGACGTCTGTCAAGCGGAACTTGAAGTGAATATTTTAGGATACAAAATGGAAACCAGGAAAACAAAGAAAGCAGAGATTTCATTCTGAGGAGTTTGTCTTTGAAAAGTGACAGGCAGATGAAGGGTGCTGGGTGAGGGGAGAGCGTGGGGAAGGAATACACATGTTTGCTTGGGAGGCAGGAAAGAGGGGGTGGAGAAGAAAAGAACAGATGCCTGAACTCTTCTGACCAGGAAGAGCATGATGCATTTGCATTATAAATATAAACAAATTCACATCTCTGTAAAGATGGCATTGAGACGTAAAATAGATGCTCCTGATGATACTTGCATGTATCATATTTTAATGTTTAGACATATAACCATTTGGCCTAATCACTCAGAACAGTTATTAGTCTCCTGCAATATGTTATGTATCAGTGATGACTACATGCTCGGTTAATATGTTATTTTTATCGTTTAGCAGTTTCCAAAAGGCCAGATGCTAATAACATATCCCTTGAGTTGTTTCTTCTACTGTTGTTTCCTCTCTCCATGGTCTGTTTAGGACAGGTAAGATCACCTCTGGACATCCTCACTAGGCCCACTGATGGTTCTCGAGAACTTGCAGTTTCCTAGGGCTTGTGTCCACACCACCCCCACTCCATTTCCTGCACTGACTCCTCAGAATCAGTGAGCCCAGAGCAGGTTGGGGAGGGGAGCGGAAGGCACGAGATTGTTCTGAGACACACCATAAACCCATAAAGTCTGAGAGGTTAAGCAAAGACTGAGGCATGAAGAGTGAAAATTCTTCATTCAAATTCTCCATTCAACAATAATCTCCACCCTCCTCGACTCCTCTTAAAATGGAAAGAAAGAGTGCAAGATGACATTAGGCACTTTAAAATATGCAAAATTAGGAGCTGGTGCAGACCTCATTAACACCCGCCTCCAACATCATTAAGATGTTTCCAAGAAAATTAATTGAGAGACTCATTAAAAATAAATTAAGAAAAATGTGTTGCAGAGCGCCTGCACTCAGCTCATAAATCACAGCTCAGAGCTCTGGCCCGCTGCTCCGGCAATTAACTCCAACCTATTTGTTTTATTCTGACTGTGAAAATTAGAAAGCAGACGTGGAGATTAGATTAGGGACGTCTGTCAAGCGGAACTTGAAGTGAATATTTTAGGATACAAAATGGAAACCAGGAAAACAAAGAAAGCAGAGATTTCATTCTGAGGAGTTTGTCTTTGAAAAGTGACAGGCAGATGAAGGGTGCTGGGTGAGGGGAGAGCGTGGGGAAGGAATACACATGTTTGCTTGGGAGGCAGGAAAGAGGGGGTGGAGAAGAAAAGAACAGATGCCTGAACTCTTCTGACCAGGAAGAGCATGATGCATTTGCATTATAAATATAAACAAATTCACATCTCTGTAAAGATGGCATTGAGACGTAAAATAGATGCTCCTGATGATACTTGCATGTATCATATTTTAATGTTTAGACATATAACCATTTGGCCTAATCACTCAGAACAGTTATTAGTCTCCTGCAATATGTTATGTATCAGTGATGACTACATGCTCGGTTATATGAGGTGAAATATGTCAACCCCTTCTGTGTATCTCTTATTCAACAATACAACCAAAGACTACTGAGTAGCAGGTACCTTGCTGGCCTCATTGCTGTAGGTGATTTTGCTGAACTTTAGAATCTCCAAACAAGAAACCCGTTTTACAAGACGTATAAACTGAGGCTCAGAGTGAAGCTCTACATGTGTGGGAGTTACTTGTCAGGAAATGGCAAAGTCGGGATTGCAACCCTGGGATTTTAAATCTAAGACCCAGGCAGCTCTCAGTACCAAGACTTCTTTTCATCCAAAAGTATACATTGGGTTCCTGTATTTTTCAAACCTTCAAACTAAAGAAACCTTTTGTTCTTTCCTTCCTTCTTCTATCTACTCCTTCCACAATTACTTGGTGCACATGCACAATATTTCAGGCATGGTACGGTACCAGGTCTCAGGGGATAATAATGGGAGCATTGTTGAGTTTGGAAAGACAAGCGCTGAATAAGTCATTGCAAATGTGAGGGATGCTATGAAGGACATGCTGAGAACATTGCAAAGGGAAGCAGAGGCTGTCCATCATTTGGGCCACTGATTGAACACCTACCCTGTACCAGCACTGAAGGCCCAGGTGATGAACTGTTGGATCTCTCACATACTGGCTATGAGACCTTGGGTAAGTTATTTAATCTCTCAGTCTCCACATCCGTAGAATGGGGATAGCATTAGTACTTAACCAAGAGGTTTATTCTGAAGATGAAATGAGAAAATCCATTAGAAGCCCTTAGCAAAGTGCCTGGCTCAGAGTAAGCACTAAGTAAATGTCAGCAGTTATTATTTAGAGGTGACATTTAAGTTGGCTCTTAAAGGAGCAGTAGGAATTTAATCGGAACTCCATTTCTGGGGACAGCTGCAGCCTTATGAGTGGTATTTAAAATTATTTGGGTTTTTCAAATAGGAGAGGGAGTGAATAATCTTGAGTGGATAATAAGAGGCAGGCTAGCCTGGCATGACAGACAGTCTTGCTGGGCCAAAAGTCTGCTGTTCTGGGATTCAAAATAAGAGTGGAATGCAGCAGGGCAAGGAACAAGTGGCATCTTTGCTTCTTTTCCTCCAAAGCATCTCACAGATACTGGGGAGAATAAAAACCCATGTACAGGGGAGAAAGGTTATGGCTGAGGAGGTGAGTCTCATCGCAGAATTTTCACAATCCCTTGCCATCTTGCCTAAGAAACAGGATCAATGGTTAGTGGACTGGCATTAGTAGGCTTTGGAAATTCAGTGAGATTGCAGTGAATTGTAGCTTATTTTTCATTCAGTTTTAGTTTAGTTTTCCAAAGGCTGAGTGGAATTCTTGATTACAGTCTTGTTGGCCCATTCTTTTTTTTTTAAGTTTATTTATTTATTTATTTTGGTGGGGGTGGGGTAGGGAGGGAGAGGAGCAGGCGGGCCACTTTTATTGGTCTTTCGTTTGTCCATTTTCATCCATCTTTGTTCTTTGGCCCGTGTGTGCCTCCCATCACAGTGGCCTCCGTTGTCGCAGAGCACTGGCTCTAGGTGCATGCGCTCCAGAGCTCTGGCTTGGTAACTGGGCACATCAGTTCAGCTGCTCCATGGCACGTGGGATCCTCCCAGGCCAGGGATTGAACCGGCGCCCCTTGCACTGCAAGGCAGTGTCCTTACCCACTGGACCACCAGGGAAGCCCTTGTTGGCCCATTCTTATCTGCAAGGCTGTATTAATAACAACCCTGGGCTTCCCTGGTGGTCCAGTGGATAAAGAGTCCACCTTGCAGTGTAAGGGGCACCGGTTCAATCCCTGGCCCAAGAAGATCCCATGTGCCACAGAGCAGCTGTGCCAGTATGTTCAGTTATGAGCCAGTGCTCTGGAGCACATGTGCCCAGAGCTGGTGCCCTGAAATGAGAGAGACCACTGCAGTGGGAGGCCCACACAGGCCAAAAAGAATAAAGATAGATGACAATAAACAAATGAAAAACCAATAAAAGAGGCCAAAATTAAAAAAAAAAATAACCCTAAAGATGCCAGTGCCCAAGTTGGCACTCAGCCAGATGTTCTGGTATGTTCCTAACAGTTGCCCTTGATTGTGTGTTTCATGGACCATGAACAGTGACTATGCTGTAAGGAGTTACTTGATATTTTGAATATCACCCTGGCAACAAAAAAGGCTGGACCAAGGCAAAGTTCAAAATATATGAAACGCGAGGACAAAATGCTTCTGTTAGAAATTTCCTTTTCAAAGGTTTCTATCTCTACCTTAAAGCCTAGAAATTTGCTGAAGGACAGATACTTGGAAAGGGTAGCATTGTAAGCTCCTATTAAGCAGGATGAATTTCACATTCATTCCAGGGAAAAGATGTGAACGGACTTCCCTGGCAATCCAGTGGTGGAAGACTCCATGCTTCCACTGCAGGGGCTGCAAGTTCAATTCCTAGTCAGGGACCTAAGATCCTATATGCTGCATGACCAAAAAAAAAAATAAAAAGGGCTGACAGAATCTGACAGTAAGAAGGAAGCAAGCGTACATGGCCTGGCAGCTGTGGAGGGGTACTACATTGAGATCTCCGGAGCTTAAAAGACAGCAAATGGCTACTTGAGAAGTACTGTCTTCAACACTGTCCTTTCTTTGGCCCCCTGTCCAAACAGGTGTCATGTTCTATGGATCCTCCATATCGTCTGCATTCACCTCTCTTTTTCATCCCCCTCTGCCTGGGCTTGGCTCTTTCCTGTCTAAGCTCTTGTATAAATCGTCTCCTGACTTTCCTCTCCTCCAGTCCCTCCTGCTTGACTCCACTGACAGACATATTGTCCTGTAGCGTAGACACAAGCCTTTGATATTTATAGAATAAAATTCAAAGTTTTCAACTCGGTCACCTTGAATCTGGTCACAGGTGATTTTTTCAGCCACATCTACCACTGGCTGCTTCTTTTCTAATTGCATGATTTTAACTTTTGCCCAACCACACCGTTCACTGTTTCCCAAAACACCCCATATGCTTCCCATGTCTTTCATTCCCCCATTATCTTTGTCACACCTGCCGCAGTTCACCTTTGGCTAACAAATTTTCATCTTGTCATCAAAGTTCAGTTCATGAGCTCATTTCTATCAGGCTACATGACTTCGCCTCCCCTGACCTCAGAAAGAAGTAGTTTATTTCAGCTTATCAAATGTTTCTCCAGAACCACTCAGCCAGATGTTCTGGTATGTTCCTAACAGTTGCCCTTGATTGTGTGTTTCATGGACCATGAACAGTGACTATGCTGTAAGGAGTTACTTGATATTTTGAATATCACCCTGGCAACAAAAAAGGCTGGACCAAGGCAAAGTTCAAAATATATGAAACGCGAGGACAAAATGCTTCTGTTAGAAATTTCCTTTTCAAAGGTTTCTATCTCTACCTTAAAGCCTAGAAATTTGCTGAAGGACAGATACTTGGAAAGGGTAGCATTGTAAGCTCCTATTAAGCAGGATGAATTTCACATTCATTCCAGGGAAAAGATGTGAACGGACTTCCCTGGCAATCCAGTGGTGGAAGACTCCATGCTTCCACTGCAGGGGCTGCAAGTTCAATTCCTAGTCAGGGACCTAAGATCCTATATGCTGCATGACCAAAAAAAAAAAATAAAAAGGGCTGACAGAATCTGACAGTAAGAAGGAAGCAAGCGTACATGGCCTGGCAGCTGTGGAGGGGTACTACATTGAGATCTCCGGAGCTTAAAAGACAGCAAATGGCTACTTGAGAAGTACTGTCTTCAACACTGTCCTTTCTTTGGCCCCCTGTCCAAACAGGTGTCATGTTCTATGGATCCTCCATATCGTCTGCATTCACCTCTCTTTTTCATCCCCCTCTGCCTGGGCTTGGCTCTTTCCTGTCTAAGCTCTTGTATAAATCGTCTCCTGACTTTCCTCTCCTCCAGTCCCTCCTGCTTGACTCCACTGACAGACATATTGTCCTGTAGCGTAGACACAAGCCTTTGATATTTATAGAATAAAATTCAAAGTTTTCAACTCGGTCACCTTGAATCTGGTCACAGGTGATTTTTTCAGCCACATCTACCACTGGCTGCTTCTTTTCTAATTGCATGATTTTAACTTTTGCCCAACCACACCGTTCACTGTTTCCCAAAACACCCCATATGCTTCCCATGTCTTTCATTCCCCCATTATCTTTGTCACACCTGCCGCAGTTCACCTTTGGCTAACAAATTTTCATCTTGTCATCAAAGTTCAGTTCATGAGCTCATTTCTATCAGGCTACATGACTTCGCCTCCCCTGACCTCAGAAAGAAGTAGTTTATTTGTAGAGTGTGCATAGTGCCTTCCATACTTGCTGAATGACTGAATCAACTTTCTCACAGCAATGATGACAATGTCCGTTACATCTCCACTGGTTGCAGTATGTGTGTTGGTCTGTCCCCTCAGTAGATTTCAGGCTTCCTAAGGTTTGTGTCTCTCATAGAAGCTGTACCTTGCACATTGTAAGGACTCTTTATATTTTGTTATACTTTACTTATAGTGAAATTTAAGGGCTTTGGAAAATCATTTCATTTGTTCCACATTACTTGTGCAAATGACCATACAGTTCTGCTCTTGATAATGGAGGATTAATGGCACCTGTAGATTAATTTACTTGTGAGACATAGTGGTGGACCCGAGGCCAACTTCCTGCTTCTGGTCCAGGGCTCTTTTATCCATCATACTTTATCCACATATCAACATCCCTCAAAGAACTAGAGCACTTCACAGTAATTACTTCTTGACCTGGAAGAAGATAACTGACTACAGAAGCAATGATAGACCATGCACCCTTCACATACTGAGTGATGTACAGATGGTAAGTCAGAGCTGATCATGCACAAAACACCTTGTTTTCATTTACTCTCCAAGACCAAGCTTAGCACCTTGGTTCACTATTTCATCTCAGGACAGGGGGAACTTTGAGAAGTCAATAGCCCCCTCAGAAAATCCTGGAAACTCTTTGTTGCATGTAATCCTCTTCATATTGCCCACAAATGCTAGGTGAATGGTCATATTTCAGGAAAGAAGGCTGGACTGAAGAGGTACAAATTACATTTTGTTTCTTTACCTGAGGCCACATGCGCATGTGTGCACATGTGTGTATTCACATACACACATACACACACACAATCTTCAGGGGCTGAAATGTCTCTAAGTGATGACTCTGAAATGTCCTACCCATTTTCTTTCTTTCAGTACTAGGCTTTCACTGAACAGGGTCATCCCCAGCAGGAGACTACACCCTGTGCTATGGAATCTGTCCTTTCTGTCAGACGACATGTTTTTATGTTTTATTATCCATCTGGGATGGTCCAGGCTTTGTGAGTACTGTCTGTGTGTTCCTCTGGGAATTCTTTGTTTACAGGATTGTTCTGGGCTGTGGCTCTCTTTTATACCTCATAGGTATTATCTAGTTATTTCCTACAATAATAATTACAGCAATTAGCATGGCCAGTGGCTTTGGACTGATTGAGTCTCTTAAGCTCATATCCAGGTAGGAAAGACTTAACTGCCCTGGTTCTGTCAGGGTCCAAATGATGCCTTGGTTTCCTCTGCTTAGTCAAGCATTTCTGGGGTTAATTTTCATTAAAATGACCCTGACACTAATGACAAGTGACTGTTTCTGCCCCCATTTGCAATTTAATAATAATGTCCTTTTTTATACTTTACTTATAGTGAAATTTAAGGGCTTTGGAAAATCATTTCATTTGTTCCACATTACTTGTGCAAATGACCATACAGTTCTGCTCTTGATAATGGAGGATTAATGGCACCTGTAGATTAATTTACTTGTGAGACATAGTGGTGGACCCGAGGCCAACTTCCTGCTTCTGGTCCAGGGCTCTTTTATCCATCATACTTTATCCACATATCAACATCCCTCAAAGAACTAGAGCACTTCACAGTAATTACTTCTTGACCTGGAAGAAGATAACTGACTACAGAAGCAATGATAGACCATGCACCCTTCACATACTGAGTGATGTACAGATGGTAAGTCAGAGCTGATCATGCACAAAACACCTTGTTTTCATTTACTCTCCAAGACCAAGCTTAGCACCTTGGTTCACTATTTCATCTCAGGACAGGGGGAACTTTGAGAAGTCAATAGCCCCCTCAGAAAATCCTGGAAACTCTTTGTTGCATGTAATCCTCTTCATATTGCCCACAAATGCTAGGTGAATGGTCATATTTCAGGAAAGAAGGCTGGACTGAAGAGGTACAAATTACATTTTGTTTCTTTACCTGAGGCCACATGCGCATGTGTGCACATGTGTGTATTCACATACACACATACACACACACAATCTTCAGGGGCTGAAATGTCTCTAAGTGATGACTCTGAAATGTCCTACCCATTTTCTTTCTTTCAGTACTAGGCTTTCACTGAACAGGGTCATCCCCAGCAGGAGACTACACCCTGTGCTATGGAATCTGTCCTTTCTGTCAGACGACATGTTTTTATGTTTTATTATCCATCTGGGATGGTCCAGGCTTTGTGAGTACTGTCTGTGTGTTCCTCTGGGAATTCTTTGTTTACAGGATTGTTCTGGGCTGTGGCTCTCTTTTATACCTCATAGGTATTATCTAGTTATTTCCTACAATAATAATTACAGCAATTAGCATGGCCAGTGGCTTTGGACTGATTGAGTCTCTTAAGCTCATATCCAGGTAGGAAAGACTTAACTGCCCTGGTTCTGTCAGGGTCCAAATGATGCCTTGGTTTCCTCTGCTTAGTCAAGCATTTCTGGGGTTAATTTTCATTAAAATGACCCTGACACTAATGACAAGTGACTGTTTCTGCCCCCATTTGCAATTTAATAATAATGTCCTTTTGTTTGCTTCTCACTAAAGGGTACAGAGACATTGCCGAAAGCCTCCATTTGTCCCCATTACATATCATTCTTAATTTTAGTATCAGGATTGCTTCTTTAAAAGAACCTTGTCTCTCTATTTGAGGACATGAACTATGTTTTTCGACAACCAATACAGTAGACAATTGAAATGATAAACAAATAAGCAAATAAATAATTCCATGTCTGAATGAACACAATTCTAGAAATTTACAAAGAAGTATTTATGTTTGAATCTGGCCACAACATATCATGAGAGCCCTTTTGTGAGTTCCTTAACTCCTGGATCTATATCAGCAAAAATATGGGTGATAATGCTCACTTCAAAAGGTGTCAGTGGGGCTTCCCTGATGTTCCAGTGGGTAAGGACAATGTCTTGCAGTGCAAGGGGCGCCAGTTTGTTCCCGGGCCTGGGAAGATCCCATGTGTCGCGGAGTGGCTGGACCAATGTGTCCAACTACCAAGCTGGAGCTCTGCAGTGCACACGCCCAGAGCCGGTGCTCTGTGATGAGAGAGGCCACTGTGATGGGAGGCCCACACAGGCCAAAGAACAAAGATAAATGAATGAAAGAGCAATAGAAGCAGTCAAAAATAAATAAATAAATAAAGGTGTTGCTGAAGATGAGATGAGAAAAACGTTTGTGAAAGCATGGAGTCGTGCTCAGATGGTGATGGTGAATGCATCTAAGCATATTATTATATTACCAGACAGCTGAGACTCAAAGAACTCACCCTAAATGCCCATGAAAATGTGACTAAAGCAAGAAGAATTTAATATATTTTTTATGCCTCCATCTGATTTCATTTGTACTAACCAAAAAAAAAAAAAAAAAAAAAAACCCACAAAACACAAACCCATCAAAACCTGTGGAATTTAGTGTTTTTTGGCTCAGCTGGTAAAGAACCTGCCTGCCAAAGCAGGAAACGCAGGAGACACAGGCTTGATTTCCTCCTCCAGAAGGTTTTCTGGAGGAGGAAATGGTAATACACTCCAATATTCTTGCCTGGGAAATTCCATGGACGGAGGAGCCTGGTGGCCTACAGTCCACAGGGTGGCAAAGAGTCGGACACGACCAAGCACACAGGCACAGGAATTGAAAAGACCGTTTAGCTTAACTTTCTTATTTTCCAGGCAAAGAAAAACTGAGATCCAGAGAATTTAACTTCAAGGTTATATGGCTAGTAGTTAGCCTAGGCTGCTTTCCCTTACATCCTGCATTGTTTGTGGGATAGTTTGCATTGTTGTTCTGAAGGAAGTGTTAAAGGACTAAAGGATCCTTCCTCTTGAGTCTGGGGGTGAGAATGAGTGATGACAGCAATTCACCTTCAATATATTAAAAAGAAATTCTTGTTATGATTCTAATGGTAAAAGAAATATATGCTCATACTAGAAAATTTGGAAGAAAAATATAAGAATAAAAATTAAAATTACCTACAGTTCAGTTGGTGATAAATTGGAGTGATTCTATATTTTTCTGTACTTGAGATTTTTTTATTTGACATTATTCTATAGATGTTTTCCCTCATATAATTAGTCTTTTTTTTTTTAAACCTTTATTTTACTTTTAACTATAATTAGTCTTTGAAAACATGATTTTCAACAGTTAAATAATATGCATCCACATGGATTTATTGTAGCCCAGGAGGCAAAATGGCATGCCCTTATGAGTCTGACAGAATGAAATTTCAATCCCACACATTAACTGTTGGGTGATGCAACACCAGCTACTTATCCTCATTAAGTCCCAGTTCCCACATCTGCAAAATATTGATAATATTCACCTCATGTGATTTCTATCAAGGTTAAATGGTTTAGAATATACGTGCACTTAGTATTGTGCCTACACACAGTAAGCATTCAGTAAATGGTAATTATTTATTATTGCTATTATTTTATCACACTCATTATTGGCCATTTAGGTTGCTTCTAGTTAAAAATAAATATGAGTGAGGTAATGTCCCCATAGCCATCAGTCTAATCTACCTGAAATGGACCTCTCTTCTAGTCACTTTCTTGCTTAAAGATCTCCCATAACTCCTCATCACATGTTTCCAAACTTTCTTTTCAGCAGTGGAACTGTTCTTTTAAATATCTTGAGTAAAATTTCCTAGGGAAGTAGGAGTGGCATTCAGACCTGGACCCGATTCCCAGCCCTACCCCACCTCCCTGTTAAAACAAGGTCCATGAAGCTCCTGACAAACATCAGGATTACTCTGGACACATGGAGAGAACCTCTGAGCTGCAGAGTGAATGTGAGGCCCTAGAACACAGTATATGACACCACCAAACTGTCCATTCCTGAAAGACCTGATGTAAAGATTTTTTCCCTAGCATTTTGCCTATGTTATCGCTTCTTAATTGATTGTCCTTACTTTCCATCTTCCCAAGGATCAACTCAACCCAAGCATCACTTCCTCCAGGAAGCCTTCTCTGTCCCAAGCTGGTGAGAGCCTCCTCTTCCCTGTCCCCATGATATCCAACCAAGTTCTCTATCATTGTGGGTGCCACATACCCTGTTGTCCTGAACTGCGAAGTTTTGGAGGATAGAGACTGTGTCTTACTTACAGACGTATTCCCAGTTCTCAGCAAAAACTATTTGTGATGAATAAATTTTGGAGTGCCTCTCTGATGATTTCCTTAGAATAGTTTTGTAGAAGCACAGTTACTGGGTGAAAAGGGATGAACATTTCCAGGTCTTTTGAGGCACTTTGGTGAGTTTTATTGAAAAGTGGTACGGTCTTCATTTAGAACACAACTTTCTTGTGTCTCTTGTATCTCCTATTTGTGTTTGGCGGTATAGCTAAAGAAGCCAGTATTTGAACCACAAAATTTTTGGACTGGTTTTGGTGCCTGATCAAAGAATCTGCCTGCAATGCAGGAGACCCAAGTTCAATCCCTGGGTCTGGAAGATCCCCTGGAGAATGAAATGGCAACCCACTCCAGTATTCTTGTCTGGAGAATCCCATGGATAGAGGAGCCTGGAGGGCTACAGTCCATAGGATCACAAAGAATAGGACACAACTAAGTGACTGACATTTTTACTTTTGGTTGAGGCAGACAGAGGTACCAGCATTTGGGATAACCAGTACAGAATGGGGCTCTAAATACATTGCTGTCCAGCAGTCCGCATAATCAGATGACTGGATATTCAACAATGCTAAAGTATGGTGACTTCAGCCACTTTCCATCCATGTAACATGCGTTTATAGAGATCTCCTGGCAGGGAGGGGGCGGGTCATATGATGATTAAATTGAATCAAATAGGCTGACGCACATATAATCCTAATACATCTGTGGGCTTCCCAGGTAGTGCTAGTGGTAAAGCTCGAATGTGAGGCCCTAGAACACAGTATATGACACCACCAAACTGTCCATTCCTGAAAGACCTGATGTAAAGATTTTTTCCCTAGCATTTTGCCTATGTTATCGCTTCTTAATTGATTGTCCTTACTTTCCATCTTCCCAAGGATCAACTCAACCCAAGCATCACTTCCTCCAGGAAGCCTTCTCTGTCCCAAGCTGGTGAGAGCCTCCTCTTCCCTGTCCCCATGATATCCAACCAAGTTCTCTATCATTGTGGGTGCCACATACCCTGTTGTCCTGAACTGCGAAGTTTTGGAGGATAGAGACTGTGTCTTACTTACAGACGTATTCCCAGTTCTCAGCAAAAACTATTTGTGATGAATAAATTTTGGAGTGCCTCTCTGATGATTTCCTTAGAATAGTTTTGTAGAAGCACAGTTACTGGGTGAAAAGGGATGAACATTTCCAGGTCTTTTGAGGCACTTTGGTGAGTTTTATTGAAAAGTGGTACGGTCTTCATTTAGAACACAACTTTCTTGTGTCTCTTGTATCTCCTATTTGTGTTTGGCGGTATAGCTAAAGAAGCCAGTATTTGAACCACAAAATTTTTGGACTGGTTTTGGTGCCTGATCAAAGAATCTGCCTGCAATGCAGGAGACCCAAGTTCAATCCCTGGGTCTGGAAGATCCCCTGGAGAATGAAATGGCAACCCACTCCAGTATTCTTGTCTGGAGAATCCCATGGATAGAGGAGCCTGGAGGGCTACAGTCCATAGGATCACAAAGAATAGGACACAACTAAGTGACTGACATTTTTACTTTTGGTTGAGGCAGACAGAGGTACCAGCATTTGGGATAACCAGTACAGAATGGGGCTCTAAATACATTGCTGTCCAGCAGTCCGCATAATCAGATGACTGGATATTCAACAATGCTAAAGTATGGTGACTTCAGCCACTTTCCATCCATGTAACATGCGTTTATAGAGATCTCCTGGCAGGGAGGGGGGGCGGGTCATATGATGATTAAATTGAATCAAATAGGCTGACGCACACATATAATCCTAATACATCTGTGGGCTTCCCAGGTAGTGCTAGTGGTAAAGAACCTTCTTGCCAATGCAGGAGACATACGAGAGACGGGTTTGATCCTTGGGTTGGGCAGATCCCCTGGAGGAGGAAATGGCAACCTGCTCCAATATTCTTGCCAGGAGAATCTTGTGGACAGAGGAATTTGGTGGGCTATGGTCCATAGGGTGGCAAAGAATTGGAGATGACTATAGGGACTCAGCACACAATCACACACATACATTTGTGTGTTTTTACGTCTTGTTAATGAGGGAATCTAGATGAGGGGGAGTTGGCTAATCTGGACTATGCCAGAAGATAGGTAGCATTCCAAGTTTAGGAGGAATTTAAACTGAACTCTATGATTAATCAGCTTTTCTTTCCATATAATCCCATAATGCCCACATGTAAATTTAGGATATAACTGGTTTATCCTATTTAATCACATGCAAGATAGTGAAACTATAATTATAATCTTAAATTTTAAGGGAAAATTGAATAAACTGAAATGGCTCTAAGACTCTTTAAAATGTTACACATGTTCTCATTTAATTCTATAGTTTTAATTACTTATACATCATGATTTCAAAAATTAAAATCTGTAGCCCAGACCTCTCCTGAGTTCAGACTCACAGATCCAACTTGGATGTCACACTGGTAAACTCAGTATGCTCAAAGCTGAATCCATCACCTCTCTCCCTATATTTCTCCAAACTTGTTCTTCCTCCTGTCTCCTTATCTCATCACCGACTTAGCTACCCAAGCAAAAATTGGGGAGTCATCATCAGTTTTTTCTCATTCTCAACCTCTATATCTAATTAGATAACAAATCCTCTTGTCCTGATGCCTAAATATGTCCTGTGCTCATTTTCCCCTCTGTCTATGCTTTGGGATAACCAGTCAGTGGGCTTCCAGCAGTCCGCATAATCAGATGACTGGATATTCAACAATGCTAAAGTATGGTGACTTCAGCCACTTTCCATCCATGTAACATGCGTTTATAGAGATCTCCTGGCAGGGAGGGGGCGGGTCATATGATGATTAAATTGAATCAAATAGGCTGACGCACACATATAATCCTAATACATCTGTGGGCTTCCCAGGTAGTGCTAGTGGTAAAGAACCTTCTTGCCAATGCAGGAGACATACGAGAGACGGGTTTGATCCTTGGGTTGGGCAGATCCCCTGGAGGAGGAAATGGCAACCTGCTCCAATATTCTTGCCAGGAGAATCTTGTGGACAGAGGAATTTGGTGGGCTATGGTCCATAGGGTGGCAAAGAATTGGAGATGACTATAGGGACTCAGCACACAATCACACACATACATTTGTGTGTTTTTACGTCTTGTTAATGAGGGAATCTAGATGAGGGGCAGTTGGCTAATCTGGACTATGCCAGAAGATAGGTAGCATTCCAAGTTTAGGAGGAATTTAAACTGAACTCTATGATTAATCAGCTTTTCTTTCCATATAATCCCATAATGCCCACATGTAAATTTAGGATATAACTGGTTTATCCTATTTAATCACATGCAAGATAGTGAAACTATAATTATAATCTTAAATTTTAAGGGAAAATTGAATAAACTGAAATGGCTCTAAGACTCTTTAAAATGTTACACATGTTCTCATTTAATTCTATAGTTTTAATTACTTATACATCATGATTTCAAAAATTAAAATCTGTAGCCCAGACCTCTCCTGAGTTCAGACTCACAGATCCAACTTGGATGTCACACTGGTAAACTCAGTATGCTCAAAGCTGAATCCATCACCTCTCTCCCTATATTTCTCCAAACTTGTTCTTCCTCCTGTCTCCTTATCTCATCACCGACTTAGCTACCCAAGCAAAAATTGGGGAGTCATCATCAGTTTTTTCTCATTCTCAACCTCTATATCTAATTAGATAACAAATCCTCTTGTCCTGATGCCTAAATATGTCCTGTGCTCATTCTTTCTTCTCCATCACCACCGTCACTGTCCTGGACCAGTACTTCATTATTTTCCTTGCCTGGATTATTGCCATAACTTTCCAACTGGTCTCTCTGATTTCTGGTCTTGCTCTCTCCACTCCATCACTCACATCCCTGTCATGAACATATAATCAATTTGGATGAAAAGGAGCTGTAAACGGCAATAGATATCAATGTCTTCAAATCATGTTCTTTAAAAAATATGATGTCATAGGTTAAGACATAATCAGTTAAACATAGTTCTCCTGGAGACAGGTTGACTGCTCAGTACAAGAATCAAATGAAACGTAACAATGAACGATATATCAGTTCACTTGAAAGAATACTCATGGAGAACTGACATTTATTGGATTGTGCAGAGATGATGTGGAGGTTAGGAACAATAGAAGGGCATGGTGGATTAAGATGAACTTCTCCAGACTTGCAAGAGCCACAGGGTCTTCTTGAACATGGCACAGGAAAAGATCATTTGCTAAAGCCTATTATAGCTTGATAATTCCAGGACCCAAAGTCACAACAAAAGGGAACAGATTTTTCTACTCCCAAATGATAGACTGACAGGGATCTTCCTCAGTTTTGTGACCACAGCAAACTCCCACATACCAAGGGCTTTAAATGAGGGTGTTACCAGTTTCTTGAGCCTATAATACATCTACTGTCTGCAAGCTAAAAAGAGAAAACTGTTGAAGTTTAGCATGTTCAGAGAAAATAGTAATGACTACAAAATGAAACAAAGTCTGCAGATTGGAATAAAGCAACTAGCAAACTAGTAGAAATGAGACAGAGTATTTTCACGTTTCAAACTATCCATAGTAAAGAACAGTTTTTTAAAATTTCCAAATCATCACAGACTAATATTTTTAAAAAACACAGTAAAATTAATACTAAAAAGCTGAGATATGAAAGAAACAAGATACCATGCCTATTTTTATGACTATATTACCCAGACATAAAGCTACTCTGTCAAGTTGCTAAAAAATTTTCTTATTCTTTTTTTTAAAGTTTTTTTTTTTTTTTTGATGTGGACCATTTTAAAAATCCTTATTAAATTTGTTACAATATTGTTTCCATTTTATGTTTTGTTTTTTTGTAGGATCCTAGCTCCCCAACCAGGAATTGAATCTGCATCCTCTGCATTGGAAGGCGAAGTTTCAACCACTGGACCACTAAGGAAGTCCCAAATTTTCTTATTCTTAATTTTTGTATTTATGTCATTATCATGACATAAATCAGTAACAGACTATTCACTGACTGGCAGTGGTCCATGGACCATACTTTAAGTGACACTGTTTTAAAGGGTTTATTCAAGATAATTGGCAAAGACTTTTCTCATAAAAATAAATTCTTGGAAAAACATTAATCTGTTAATTAATGTTCATGTATTGTGAGGAGATCAAATCAATCAGTCTTAAAGGAAATAAACTCTGAATATTCATTAAAAGGACTGATGCTGAAGCTGAAGCTCCAATACTTTAGCCACCTGATGTGAAGAGTCAACTCTTAGGAAAAGACTCTTACGCTGGGAAAGATTGAAAGCAAAAGAAGGGGGCAGCAGAGAGTGAGATGGTTAGATACCAAAACTGAGTGAATGGACATGAATTTGAGCAAACTCTGAGAGATAGTAGGGGAAAGGGGAGCCTGACCTGCTGTAGTTCCTGAGTTTGTAAAAAGTCTGACACAACTTAGTGACCAAACAATAACAATCTTTGTTTCAAATCTAAAACACTTCAGTTGTTTTTGCCTTGGAAATCTTCCATCTTTGGTCAGGTCAATTTGAGTTTCAAGTCAACCTCTAGGAAAACAATGCCTTGTGGATTAAAAACTCTCATCAGGGCTTCCCTGGTGGTCCAGTGGGTAAGGACACCGCCTTGCAGTGCAAGGGGCGCCAGTTCGATCCCTGGCCTGGGAAGATCCCACGTGCCGTGAGCGGCTGGACCGATGTGTCCAATTACCGAGCCAGAGCTCTGGAGCACTTTTTAAAATTTCCAAATCATCACAGACTAATATTTTTAAAAAACACAGTAAAATTAATACTAAAAAGCTGAGATATGAAAGAAACAAGATACCATGCCTATTTTTATGACTATATTACCCAGACATAAAGCTACTCTGTCAAGTTGCTAAAAAATTTTCTTATTCTTTTTTTTAAAGTTTTTTTTTTTTTTTTGATGTGGACCATTTTAAAAATCCTTATTAAATTTGTTACAATATTGTTTCCATTTTATGTTTTGTTTTTTTGTAGGATCCTAGCTCCCCAACCAGGAATTGAATCTGCATCCTCTGCATTGGAAGGCGAAGTTTCAACCACTGGACCACTAAGGAAGTCCCAAATTTTCTTATTCTTAATTTTTGTATTTATGTCATTATCATGACATAAATCAGTAACAGACTATTCACTGACTGGCAGTGGTCCATGGACCATACTTTAAGTGACACTGTTT
Source organism: Tragulus kanchil (assembly GCA_022376925.1). Classification (NCBI taxonomy): domain Eukaryota; kingdom Metazoa; phylum Chordata; class Mammalia; order Artiodactyla; family Tragulidae; genus Tragulus; species Tragulus kanchil. The sequence goes on along the minus strand of JAIOJX010000031.1, from coordinate 166,304,028 downwards.
TAAAGGGTTTATTCAAGATAATTGGCAAAGACTTTTCTCATAAAAATAAATTCTTGGAAAAACATTAATCTGTTAATTAATGTTCATGTATTGTGAGGAGATCAAATCAATCAGTCTTAAAGGAAATAAACTCTGAATATTCATTAAAAGGACTGATGCTGAAGCTGAAGCTCCAATACTTTAGCCACCTGATGTGAAGAGTCAACTCTTAGGAAAAGACTCTTACGCTGGGAAAGATTGAAAGCAAAAGAAGGGGGCAGCAGAGAGTGAGATGGTTAGATACCAAAACTGAGTGAATGGACATGAATTTGAGCAAACTCTGAGAGATAGTAGGGGAAAGGGGAGCCTGACCTGCTGTAGTTCCTGAGTTTGTAAAAAGTCTGACACAACTTAGTGACCAAACAATAACAATCTTTGTTTCAAATCTAAAACACTTCAGTTGTTTTTGCCTTGGAAATCTTCCATCTTTGGTCAGGTCAATTTGAGTTTCAAGTCAACCTCTAGGAAAACAATGCCTTGTGGATTAAAAACTCTCATCAGGGCTTCCCTGGTGGTCCAGTGGGTAAGGACACCGCCTTGCAGTGCAAGGGGCGCCAGTTCGATCCCTGGCCTGGGAAGATCCCACGTGCCGTGGAGCGGCTGGACCGATGTGTCCAATTACCGAGCCAGAGCTCTGGAGCACATGTGCCCAGAGCCAGTGCTCTGCGACAACAGAGGCCACTGCGATGGGAGGCCCACATGGGCCAGAGAACAAAGGTAGATGAACATAGATAAATGAAAGACCAATAGAAGTGGCCCGCCCATACCCCCCCCCCCCCCCCCCCCCCCCCCAAAAAAAAAAAAAAGAAATATATAAGTGGTGACTATACTGCTGACTGTATTGTTTAGTGATGGATTTTTCAGTCAATCAACCATTAAGAATGTTCCCTCCATGCCACCCAGATCTCAATCAATTATCACCATGTCTGGGTTGACAGTCATAGTGATAGAAACACTAATTACAGGGCAGATTTCTTTAGCCTGTATCAAACAATAAATATTCATCAAGCATGAGCTATAAGCAGGCTTCTTGCTGTCCTTATTCTAAATACAAGGGCAGCTGTCTCTCTCTCTGAAAAGACTTTCACAGTCTGTGCTTTAACAGCAGATGGAAGATCTCAGCATCTCAAATCTACTATTGTTTTATAATTGTTAAAAGGGATAAGAAATACTGATGAAGAATGGATAGTGAAAAGAAATGATGGGAAGATATTTTTATTTTTTACCTTTAAAATCTTGTTCTGACTCAATGGATATGAATTTCAGCAAACTAATGGGAGATAGTGAAGTATAGGGAAACCTTGTTCACAGATGAGCTTTCCTCATACTGTGACTTCAAACCCCATTAGAAGTCAATTCAATGTGACTCTCATAAGCTGTTTCTCATATGACCAATGGTGAAAGGATGGTCAGTGATAACTTTAGAAATAAGAAAATGGACATAATGCAAAAAGAGGATATATGTATTAATCATTATATCAACTCTTGAGAGTCCCTTGGACTGTAAGAAGATCAGACCAGTCAATCCTAAAGGAAATCAACCCTGAATATTCATTGGAAGGACTGATGCTGAAGCTCCAATACTTTGGCCACCTGACGCAAAGAGACGACTCATTGGCAAATACGCTGATGTCAGGAAAAATAGAAGGCAGAAGGAGAAGAGGACGGCAGAGGACAAGATGGTTGGATGGTATCACTGACTCACTGGACATGCGTTTGACCAAGCTCCAAGAGATGGTGAAGGACAGGGGAAACCTGACATGTAGTAGTCCATGAAGTCTCAGAGTTGGACACGACTGAGCAAATGAACTGAACTGAACTGATACATCAACCTATAATCTGAGGGAACTGATACACAAAGTTTGGAGGAGAGAAGACTTCAAGGGAGGCAGTCTTCAAGAAGGTGAAAAACTGAAGTCCCATGGAAAAGTGGGAGCTTACAATGGCAACCACATATTCAACATGCTATAAACAGTGGCAATGCAGAGTTAATAAAATTGTCTTTGTTATCTTAGTCTAGTGTCAGAGGCAGACATATATATAAATAATTACAAAATCGTGGGAGATAGAAATCTGTAGAAGATTCAGATATTATACAGATGACAGACTGATCAACTCTATCAGGTTGAGTTGTGGTAAGAGAAAATAAAAGGTTACAAAGCAATTTATATTGGTAAAGTGACTTCCAAAATGTTAAGGTAAATTATTACTAGAAGTTACTAAAGGGAGGCCTAAGGTCTAATTCATATTAAGTTAAGCATGCATATAAATTTCTCACCTCATAGATTAAAACATCTCCATTCGGATAATCACTCTCCACTGAAAACTATGTGTACACATATTTCCCGAACCTAACTTTTTTCAAGTAAACCGTTCTGAGTAAGCTGGGGTAGGAAAATGAGTAGTGAATTGAAACTTGTTCACATTAAGGAAAAGTCAATTCAATGTGACTCTCATAAGCTGTTTCTCATATGACCAATGGTGAAAGGATGGTCAGTGATAACTTTAGAAATAAGAAAATGGACATAATGCAAAAAGAGGATATATGTATTAATCATTATATCAACTCTTGAGAGTCCCTTGGACTGTAAGAAGATCAGACCAGTCAATCCTAAAGGAAATCAACCCTGAATATTCATTGGAAGGACTGATGCTGAAGCTCCAATACTTTGGCCACCTGACGCAAAGAGACGACTCATTGGCAAATACGCTGATGTCAGGAAAAATAGAAGGCAGAAGGAGAAGAGGACGGCAGAGGACAAGATGGTTGGATGGTATCACTGACTCACTGGACATGCGTTTGACCAAGCTCCAAGAGATGGTGAAGGACAGGGAAGCCTGACATGTAGTAGTCCATGAAGTCTCAGAGTTGGACACGACTGAGCAAATGAACTGAACTGAACTGATACATCAACCTATAATCTGAGGGAACTGATACACAAAGTTTGGAGGAGAGAAGACTTCAAGGGAGGCAGTCTTCAAGAAGGTGAAAAACTGAAGTCCCATGGAAAAGTGGGAGCTTACAATGGCAACCACATATTCAACATGCTATAAACAGTGGCAATGCAGAGTTAATAAAATTGTCTTTGTTATCTTAGTCTAGTGTCAGAGGCAGACATATATATAAATAATTACAAAATCGTGGGAGATAGAAATCTGTAGAAGATTCAGATATTATACAGATGACAGACTGATCAACTCTATCAGGTTGAGTTGTGGTAAGAGAAAATAAAAGGTTACAAAGCAATTTATATTGGTAAAGTGACTTCCAAAATGTTAAGGTAAATTATTACTAGAAGTTACTAAAGGGAGGCCTAAGGTCTAATTCATATTAAGTTAAGCATGCATATAAATTTCTCACCTCATAGATTAAAACATCTCCATTCGGATAATCACTCTCCACTGAAAACTATGTGTACACATATCAGTGCTCCTATCCCTGAACCTAACAACATTTTTCTTCAAGTAGAACCGTTCTGAGTAAGCACTGGAGGGATCCACAAAAATGCAAATAATAATGGATGAAAAGAATGGACTCAGCTTAAACCTTCAGGGGTTAATTTTCATGTATCTTTTTAATACTATGATAAGTGAAAAGTTCTACATGGTTTCATTTTTGGATTTTTCATTCCTAGCGTATAGTATATTTTTGTATATTGATCTTGTATCCTGCATCAGCCAATGTTGTTTACAAGGTTGTAATAGTATTTGTGTGTGTGTGTGTGTGTGTGGATTGCTTAAGATTTCCTATATACCAGATGATATTCTCCAGAGATAGAGATAGATTTGCTTTTTCCTTTCCAACCTACATGGCTTTTCTTTTTCTTGTATAATTGTGCTGGCTAGAACCTCTAGTACAATGTTGATTAGAAGTGGTAGGGGCAGCCACCTCTATCTTGTTTCTCATCTCAAGAGAACAGCATTTAATCTTTCACTACTAACTATGATACTAGCTTTGGGGTTTTTGTAAATGGGATTTTTCAGACTGAAGAATTTTCATTTCAATTCTCGTTTATCGAGTGGTCTTGTCATGAAATGATGTTGGATTTTGTCACATGCTTTTAAAGATATTTCTGTCTCTTTTTAAAAAATATTTACTTATTTGTTTATATGGCTGTACCGGGTCTTAGTTGTGAACTCTTGTGGCATGTGGAATGTAGTTCCCTGATCAGGGATTGAATCTGGCCCCCCTGCATTAGGAGCACTGGTCTTAGCCATTAGGGACTACCAGGGAAGTCCCTATTTCTTTGTTTTGGAATTTTAAAATTGCATTGCTTAACTTTGGCTTTTTCAGGAAGGTAAATCATCTACCTAATTAGCTGTGGATTTGGGTAAGAGGATAAGAAACAGAATGTTACAAGTATACCTAAGTTTCAGTGCTCAAGAAAGAATTTGCTAATTTGTAAATAAGACTGAAAAATCCAGCTATTTTTCATTTTCAAGTAGCAAAAAGAAAAACTGAAAACTGCTTTGAAAGACATGATTGATTTTTAAAAAGGACACATTTAAGATGTGAGAGCTATCTTAAACCAGGGCTATCTTTCAGCCAAAATCTCTGAATTGATTGGGTGGTGCCTCCTCTGTGCTTTCAGTTGGCCATGGAGGAAAAGAAATGATGACTGAACCATAACATAATTAATATTCTGCTGGGAAATTGTATGTATTACTTCTACATATAATTTATTGGCAAAAGAAAGTCCTATCATCAGGACCTCCATGGTGGCCCAGTGGGTAAGACTGCGCTCCCGATGCAGGGGCTGCAGGTTCAATCCATGCTGGGGGAACTAGATCCCACATGACACAACTAAGGGTTCACATGCTGCAACTAAAGATCCTGCATACCACAACTAAGATCCAACACAGTCAATTAAATAAAAAAATAAATATGGCCTATGATCAAGCCTAATATCAAATCCATATGGATAGGTGCCAAAAATCAAATGAAATGAGTGATATGTATAATCATTTCATAGAGAAAGGCAACCAATAATTGAGAAGAGTAATAAAATATGCTTCAGTCCGTTCTTTTGGTGACAAACACTTCCCTAGTTTAACATGCAAAATGCTTGACCTCTTCAGAAGATGCCCCAAAGTCTTGTCCAACCCCATTTCAAAACCAAAGCACAGGATGCCACATGGTTTTTCTTGATCCATTCATTTATGAACTACCAAGCCAATCCTTGTTCCCAACAGGCTCATCATATAGTGGTGGTAACTACATGAGGGACAGGGTAACTATAATCAATGCTCCCATTTAGAAAGGGAAGTGGAAATCATGCAGTATTCCTGATTCACAGCAATTCTGAAATCTTTGTGGGATGACACGGTAAGGGCTTCCTTAGAGGCAGGGACAGTTCATTGTTCTTCATGGCTCTGAGTGGTCCCATTCCCCATCCCAAACCCCACCCAATCCTCCTTGGCCACATCTGAAAAAGGTGTTTCCTGTGTGGCTTGGCCTGCTTCCTATAGAAGACTGGGGACTTCAACTGGTTTAAAGTGGTGGCCTGGGTTCCTTTAGCAAAAGAAAACTAAAATGCTTTGAAAGACATGATTGATTTTAAAAAGGACACATTTAAGATGTGAGAGCTATCTTAAACCAGGGCTATCTTTCAGCCAAAATCTCTGAATTGATTGGGTGGTGCCTCCTCTGTGCTTTCAGTTGGCCATGGAGGAAAAGAAATGATGACTGAACCATAACATAATTAATATTCTGCTGGGAAATTGTATGTATTACTTCTACATATAATTTATTGGCAAAAGAAAGTCCTATCATCAGGACCTCCATGGTGGCCCAGTGGGTAAGACTGCGCTCCCGATGCAGGGGCTGCAGGTTCAATCCATGCTGGGGGAACTAGATCCCACATGACACAACTAAGGGTTCACATGCTGCAACTAAAGATCCTGCATACCACAACTAAGATCCAACACAGTCAATTAAATAAAAAAATAAATATGGCCTATGATCAAGCCTAATATCAAATCCATATGGATAGGTGCCAAAAATCAAATGAAATGAGTGATATGTATAATCATTTCATAGAGAAAGGCAACCAATAATTGAGAAGAGTAATAAAATATGCTTCAGTCCGTTCTTTTGGTGACAAACACTTCCCTAGTTTAACATGCAAAATGCTTGACCTCTTCAGAAGATGCCCCAAAGTCTTGTCCAACCCCATTTCAAAACCAAAGCACAGGATGCCACATGGTTTTTCTTGATCCATTCATTTATGAACTACCAAGCCAATCCTTGTTCCCAACAGGCTCATCATATAGTGGTGGTAACTACATGAGGGACAGGGTAACTATAATCAATGCTCCCATTTAGAAAGGGAAGTGGAAATCATGCAGTATTCCTGATTCACAGCAATTCTGAAATCTTTGTGGGATGACACGGTAAGGGCTTCCTTAGAGGCAGGGACAGTTCATTGTTCTTCATGGCTCTGAGTGGTCCCATTCCCCATCCCAAACCCCACCCAATCCTCCTTGGCCACATCTGAAAAAGGTGTTTCCTGTGTGGCTTGGCCTGCTTCCTATAGAAGACTGGGGGACTTCAACGTCATTTTTGCCTCATATAGTCATATTTTAAAAAATCCATGGTGGTGGTTCTCTGGGAAGTGTTGCAGTCTTAGTATTAAAGCTTCCAATCCATGATCATTTATTTAGGTCTTTGGTTTCTTTCAAAATATTTGGTGAATGTTATATCTCCAAAAGTATAGCTGACTTTTTATCTATTTGACCCTGGTCAATTCCATATGTTAATAACCAATTGCTCAACTTTTTGGAGACACACATCCCTCTAGATTTGACTACAGGTATCTTGAGCTCAGGCAGTCTTTGGGCAACAGCAAGGAACCATGGGATGACTACTATGTTTTGAACATATCATCAGAAACATAGGCCTTATTGTATAAGTTTATAAGACTGGGTCCAAAACGTTGGATAACTGAGTCTATTTTCCAAAATGAGAACCACTGTCTATGTTCCAGTGGTTTTCAACCAGGGGATATTTGGCAATGTTTAGAGACATTTATTTGTCAGACTTTGGGAGGAGTTACTGGCATCTAGTGGGTAGAGGCCAGGGATAATGCTAAACATAAAAGGCATAAGACAGTCCTCTTCTTGCCTCTGATCCCTATCCCTATTAAAGAATTATCCAGCCCAGAATGTTAATAGTGCTTAGGTTGGGAAACCCTATTCCTAATAAGACACTGACACACATTTAATACTGTTGATAGCTACTCAAAGCAAGCACACACACCATGTTTCTGTGTTTACCCCGCCAGTCAGATGTATTATATGTTCTTCAATTTGTTTTTCCCTAGAAGCAAAAGGTAGCATCAGAGAGTCTATGAAAGTCCACTTGTTTTGATACTTGAAGGAATTACAATTTTTTAACTCTTTCATTGTCTGTTGACCATCACATCTCCATCCTCCGTCTTATTGTTAATATTTTTAACACAATACCAGATCTTTTGATCCTCCTTTTTAGCTACCAAAGATTCTCTATCATGCTAAAACGCATCCTCAATCAAGATAAAATTTCTCTCTCCTTTTAAATCCTTACTGCAGCCTTTCTGTAGGTTCTTTTAAAGGAAAAGCGGAGATATTTGGGAGGACTTGTTCTGGTTTGTAATAATGTCTGATTCATCATTTAGTCATATTTTAAAAAATCCATGGTGGTGGTTCTCTGGGAAGTGTTGCAGTCTTAGTATTAAAGCTTCCAATCCATGATCATTTATTTAGGTCTTTGGTTTCTTTCAAAATATTTGGTGAATGTTATATCTCCAAAAGTATAGCTGACTTTTTATCTATTTGACCCTGGTCAATTCCATATGTTAATAACCAATTGCTCAACTTTTTGGAGACACACATCCCTCTAGATTTGACTACAGGTATCTTGAGCTCAGGCAGTCTTTGGGCAACAGCAAGGAACCATGGGATGACTACTATGTTTTGAACATATCATCAGAAACATAGGCCTTATTGTATAAGTTTATAAGACTGGGTCCAAAACGTTGGATAACTGAGTCTATTTTCCAAAATGAGAACCACTGTCTATGTTCCAGTGGTTTTCAACCAGGGGATATTTGGCAATGTTTAGAGACATTTATTTGTCAGACTTTGGGAGGAGTTACTGGCATCTAGTGGGTAGAGGCCAGGGATAATGCTAAACATAAAAGGCATAAGACAGTCCTCTTCTTGCCTCTGATCCCTATCCCTATTAAAGAATTATCCAGCCCAGAATGTTAATAGTGCTTAGGTTGGGAAACCCTATTCCTAATAAGACACTGACACACATTTAATACTGTTGATAGCTACTCAAAGCAAGCACACACACCATGTTTCTGTGTTTACCCCGCCAGTCAGATGTATTATATGTTCTTCAATTTGTTTTTCCCTAGAAGCAAAAGGTAGCATCAGAGAGTCTATGAAAGTCCACTTGTTTTGATACTTGAAGGAATTACAATTTTTTAACTCTTTCATTGTCTGTTGACCATCACATCTCCATCCTCCGTCTTATTGTTAATATTTTTAACACAATACCAGATCTTTTGATCCTCCTTTTTAGCTACCAAAGATTCTCTATCATGCTAAAACGCATCCTCAATCAAGATAAAATTTCTCTCTCCTTTTAAATCCTTACTGCAGCCTTTCTGTAGGTTCTTTTAAAGGAAAAGCGGAGATATTTGGGAGGACTTGTTCTGGTTTGTAATAATGTCTGATTCATCATTTACATTACCTAGTGCCTCCAAGAATTCTCCTATTGTCATTGTGTTTGCAAAGAAAATCCATCAGGTTTCACACTAAAATAGGGGATATACTTGAGGGTGCTAAAGTTTCATGCTGAAGACCTCAGTCTCCTCAAGCACCAGGGAGATATTTTAACAAACATGTGCAGGTTTCAGATGGAGGTTAGTCCAGCAAGAGACAGAGTATAACAAAAAGGAAATTCTAGATGCAGAAATACCCAGGTCAGATAGACTGTTCCTCAGAGAGCAAGGTAGGGTTGTATCCTCTAGGGATATAAATTCTAGAAGACAGAGAAGGAAATAATGCTGGTTTAGTACTTGCTTTAGCTGTGCCACTAATTTACAGAGCTAGGCAGGATCTCCAAGACTACAGTGAGAATTCATGTCCAAATTATTCAAATATTTCAGATGAAAAATGGAAATAAAGCAGCATGACTTGTGCAAGCGGTATTTGCTTTCTTGGCTAGTTCCAAATGTCTCTACTATTTTCCTCAAAGGACAATTCTGCCTTCTAATAGAATTCTTGACTAGGCAGATCGTTTTTTTAGATAGATGTTCTATTAGCATTTTGCTTTTCTTCATTTCATACCATTTTCCATTTTATTCCTTTGTATCATGGTTGAAAATATACATGATTCTTATCTCTTCCTCAAGTTTTTCTTTAGTTCATTGTGACATCTGTGCATTAATCACTGTGTAGCCAGTGACTGTGTAGCCAGCTGCAGGGATTTGATTCTTTTAATGGAAAGAGAGCATGCTGCCGTGGAAAGCATGCCAGCCAGCTAGCTAGACACCTGGTTGCTAGCCTGGCATCTGCCATCCTCCAGCTGAGTGTCCTAGGACAAGTCATTTTTCTATTGTTTCAGTTGAATTAGGGTTGTACCGAAAGATCGCTGAGGGGTCATTTCCATCTCAAATATCCTCTCTATGTCTAATTTTCATTTATATACACGGGAATAGTTGCATGGTAGTAAAATATTTTCATTTCTCTGCTTATTTTGCAGCTTATTGTGTTTGTGTGTGAGTGCATGAATGTGTATATAATAGTCAGGAAGGTGGGAGTGGAGACTGGGGAGAGAATGGACTAGTTAACTTTGGAAGACAGTAACAAGATATAAAGATTAAAATCTAACTTGTGTTGAAGATAATATGCAGGTATTTAAATACCTCTATTAGAAGAAATATGTAAGCATTCATTATGGTTAAAAAATAGCCATTCCCAGAAATGTCATTTCCTCCTTCCACCCGACAGATGAAGAACCTGCAGATTCTGATCGGCCGCTGAAATGGCCATGAAAACCCTCGTGCTTTTATAAAGCAGGACTGGGCTTTGAAGCTTCAGCTTTAAAACGCCCCAGCATCTCCCTGCTGTAATGAGGACAGCATTTCCCTAAACATCCTGGTTCTATTTATAGGCGTTCTTTATCTGAATAACAAACAGGAGTAGCAGGCTATTCTTACATTATTTTCCTTCAACTACCCTACTATTAAACACAATGCCAACAACAACAAAAAAACCCAGAACCACAAAACATAACAGTGGGTTTAGTTAATTACCTTAAGAGAAGACAAAAATGCCACGATTTGAACAGTCGATGTCCTGCAAGAATACTGTATTTGATTGGCCTTTGTTTATCAGGGGTTCCGATATCTCCTCGCCATTTCATCGGGGAGAAAGTTTAGTCCTTTAGTGACCTATAGCTCTTGGTTGAAAATATACATGATTCTTATCTCTTCCTCAAGTTTTCTTTAGTTCATTGTGACATCTGTGCATTAATCACTGTGTAGCCAGTGACTGTGTAGCCAGCTGCAGGGATTTGATTCTTTTAATGGAAAGAGAGCATGCTGCCGTGGAAAGCATGCCAGCCAGCTAGCTAGACACCTGGTTGCTAGCCTGGCATCTGCCATCCTCCAGCTGAGTGTCCTAGGACAAGTCATTTTTCTATTGTTTCAGTTGAATTAGGGTTGTACCGAAAGATCGCTGAGGGGTCATTTCCATCTCAAATATCCTCTCTATGTCTAATTTTCATTTATATACACGGGAATAGTTGCATGGTAGTAAAATATTTTCATTTCTCTGCTTATTTTGCAGCTTATTGTGTTTGTGTGTGAGTGCATGAATGTGTATATAATAGTCAGGAAGGTGGGAGTGGAGACTGGGGAGAGAATGGACTAGTTAACTTTGGAAGACAGTAACAAGATATAAAGATTAAAATCTAACTTGTGTTGAAGATAATATGCAGGTATTTAAATACCTCTATTAGAAGAAATATGTAAGCATTCATTATGGTTAAAAAATAGCCATTCCCAGAAATGTCATTTCCTCCTTCCACCCGACAGATGAAGAACCTGCAGATTCTGATCGGCCGCTGAAATGGCCATGAAAACCCTCGTGCTTTTATAAAGCAGGACTGGGCTTTGAAGCTTCAGCTTTAAAACGCCCCAGCATCTCCCTGCTGTAATGAGGACAGCATTTCCCTAAACATCCTGGTTCTATTTATAGGCGTTCTTTATCTGAATAACAAACAGGAGTAGCAGGCTATTCTTACATTATTTTCCTTCAACTACCCTACTATTAAACACAATGCCAACAACAACAAAAAAACCCAGAACCACAAAACATAACAGTGGGTTTAGTTAATTACCTTAGAGAAGACAATGACCAACGCATATTTGAACAGTCGATGTCCTGCAAGAATACTGTATTTGATTGGCCTTTGTTTATCAGGGGTTTCCGATATCTCCCTCGCCATTTCATCGGGGAGAAAGGTTTCAGTCCTTTCAGTGATTCCAGAAATATCCAGCCTCCCTAGTTGAAGGGAGGCTGTATTCCTCTCTTAGGTAACCTCCCTCAGCTGAGGTTGCTTTAAATAAGGACGGGCAGACAATACAGCATCCGGGGAGACAGCCAGGATTCACTCCTATTCTTTTTCCAGGGTTAAGTTTGCATTAGGCTATTTAATGGACCACATTATATTCAGTAGGTACAGAATCCATACCCCTAAATGGCTCGTGCTTCATTCCATCCCTCCAGCCTGTGTTAACTAAGACGTTTTCTCCTGTGCATATAATCTTCATTATCAAAAAAGTTATTTTTAATTTATAATTAACATAGTCTCCTTCTCATTACGGATGCCTTGGTCGACTTAGACCCTCCAGACACCCCTTGTGTGGCACAGTGCTGGCTGTGTCCTGCAGTTCCCTGAACGTGCAGTAGGTGTCTATCTTAGCCTTTCCTTCACTCTGCCTCCTCCTCGCGTCCCTGACACTGTGATATAGTGCATAATTCCAAAATGGCAGCTTTTTGAAAATTCACCTTGATTATCAGACATTAAAAGTGACTCATCCTGCAGTGACTGTCTGGCAGAAGGGATGGGATCAGACAGCAAGACAATGAGGGGACTGGGCGCATTAGCGCACTAGATTACAGAGCCCATCAAAAATACCTTTGTTCTGTCAAAGATCCAATCATTTACTAGTTGTGTTCTGCAGAGGAGAAAGAATGAGAAGAAGAAAAAAAATCCACTAAACAAACAAATAAAAAAATTCTATCCAAGAATTTAAAACCTCCTCAGATCTCTTTATTCTAAGAAGGGAGGGATGATCCACTGTCTCAAGAGGAGGAAAGATGGGGATTGTGCTTCCGAAATAGGAATCCATAGAACCTTTTCTTTCAGTAGTTATCACATTTTCTATACTAGATTCTGTTTTTTGGGTCTCGGTAAGAGGGGAAATTGATAAGCTAACAGCATTCAGTTTTGCCTATGGCTGTCCTCAGCCTGATCTGCTCCTGAATAGTTACAAGACAAAATATTTCATAATTGGAATATTCATTTTCATGAAAAGGAAAGCTTCTGATTTCTATCACATCATGTTATAGTGCTAACCAAGAAATGTGTGATGCATAAGGGGGGAATATAGGTGTAAACGGGCTATTAGTGGCAAATATTTTATAAGCATCTAAACTGGCTCATAGAAAAGGTGGTAGGAATCTTTGAAAATACAGAGCATATGAAATCCTGAATCAAGTATGGGTGTGCGTTTGTGTGCGAGGAGGAGGGTAGGTAAAAGGGAATCCCGCGTGTGCATCCCCGACTGAGGCATACAGATGCAAGCCTGCAGTTGTGATCTTATTCCACCCCATAAAGACGTTTTCTCCTGTGCATATAATCTTCATTATCAAAAAAGTTATTTTTAATTTATAATTAACATAGTCTCCTTCTCATTACGGATGCCTTGGTCGACTTAGACCCTCCAGACACCCCTTGTGTGGCACAGTGCTGGCTGTGTCCTGCAGTTCCCTGAACGTGCAGTAGGTGTCTATCTTAGCCTTTCCTTCACTCTGCCTCCTCCTCGCGTCCCTGACACTGTGATATAGTGCATAATTCCAAAATGGCAGCTTTTTGAAAATTCACCTTGATTATCAGACATTAAAAGTGACTCATCCTGCAGTGACTGTCTGGCAGAAGGGATGGGATCAGACAGCAAGACAATGAGGGGACTGGGCGCATTAGCGCACTAGATTACAGAGCCCATCAAAAATACCTTTGTTCTGTCAAAGATCCAATCATTTACTAGTTGTGTTCTGCAGAGGAGAAAGAATGAGAAGAAGAAAAAAAATCCACTAAACAAACAAATAAAAAAATTCTATCCAAGAATTTAAAACCTCCTCAGATCTCTTTATTCTAAGAAGGGAGGGATGATCCACTGTCTCAAGAGGAGGAAAGATGGGGATTGTGCTTCCGAAATAGGAATCCATAGAACCTTTTCTTTCAGTAGTTATCACATTTTCTATACTAGATTCTGTTTTTTGGGTCTCGGTAAGAGGGGAAATTGATAAGCTAACAGCATTCAGTTTTGCCTATGGCTGTCCTCAGCCTGATCTGCTCCTGAATAGTTACAAGACAAAATATTTCATAATTGGAATATTCATTTTCATGAAAAGGAAAGCTTCTGATTTCTATCACATCATGTTATAGTGCTAACCAAGAAATGTGTGATGCATAAGGGGGGAATATAGGTGTAAACGGGCTATTAGTGGCAAATATTTTATAAGCATCTAAACTGGCTCATAGAAAAGGTGGTAGGAATCTTTGAAAATACAGAGCATATGAAATCCTGAATCAAGTATGGGTGTGCGTTTGTGTGCGAGGGGAGGAGGGAGTGGAGGAGGGGGAGGTGAGGGACCAAGGCATTCATACTGAGCCCTGCGTGGGTGCATCCCCGACTGAGCTGTGTGCTGAGTCGTCAGCATGACTGCAAGCCTGGCTAGCTTGTCTGATTCTCCAAGGAGACAAAATGCCCAAACGGGAGGTTGGTGCCTGGCTTTCTTCTTCTTCTTTATCACTTTTATCATTTGTCTATGAATTTGGAGGAGCAGTTTATCAGTCATGGAAAATGCCCCTAAGGGGCCCAGATCAAAGGCAGGCTTTGAATTGTGTACTTAGGTAGATTTCCCTGCCAAATGCATTAATGCGATTAAAACACAAATTCCATAAACAATTATTTTCCATCTGTTTAGCGACAGTAATAGTGATATTGTATGCCACTCATGGCATCCTTCTTTCACAGAGAGGTACCAAGGGAAGGTGGATGCTCCTTTGCACATGGATGTGAAGCACTTTGGGAGGGTACAGAAGGTCTTATTCACCAGCGGGACAGGTCAGTGGCTGCTGTGAGCGTGCAGGGATCTCTTGATAAGAATCTGTATTTTAACTGTCATTTAGCAAATAGATTCATTAAGACAACTCATTGCATTCCACCACTTGTGCACTATACTTGGAGGTTCATCATTATCTCCCCTGCCTTCATACTTATTTCTACTGTCAGTTATAGAAAACATCTCCCTCTTTTGGCTCCTCTTAATTATCCGCAAATGACCTTGTTCCTTTACTGATGGAGGAAGGCGGATTCAGCAGGACTGCCTGGTCAGAGGGGTTCCAGAATGGTTAACATGTTCAGAAACCCACTGGTACTTGTTTGGATTCACAACACATGCACTGAGCAGGGAGAAAGAGAAACCTATACGCTTTAAAAATTTCAACCTAAACCTGACCAAGAGATTAAAGGAGAGGGCGAAAGGGGAGGACCCAAACCAATTTCCACACACCATCCCACATAACGGGGATGGATTCATGAAAGAGAGACATGCTATAGAGTTTTCATCAGTGGAATTTTAATGAGCCCTAAAGGTTATCCTTCCACTTCGTTAACAAACAGCTCTAGAGATAATTTCCAATTTTCAGTGTTTATAGAATAGTGGTTCCTTGGTCATAATCAAATTCTGAGACTGTTGAGAGCCTCGTCTGCATATCCAGCTGATGCTGGAATACAAACCCTCAGAAATTATTAAATGTGCTCTGAGAATCAAATGTGGAAGAAGCAAAAAGAGGAAGAAATTTTGCAAATTAAAATGATCAAATTAACCTCTTCTGAGGAAATCAGTTGAGTCAAATGAAAAATACTTTTTTTTTTTTTTAAATCTGTACCGACATTTTAGGGTAATTATTATTTTAATATTTAAATGGACCAGGAAAAAAAGAGATAATAAACAAAAGAAGGAAGCCTCATTCCCAGGAGTAAGAGGCCAGAGGTCTCTGCTACATGTAAGAAGGTTTCAAAAGTGCAGGAAAGAAAACAGAAGCAAAATTTACCGAGACTGACAACAGAGGATGGGTCGGTTTGCTGGAAGTATGTCTCCCTCCACCACTCCTTCTGCTCTCCCCTCTTCCCTCTCCCTGCTCCCCTCTGTCTTTAATTAGCTTTTGTAGAATGGCCATGATTGTGGCAGAAGGGGAACATGGCTGGGATTCCAGTCAGATAAAACAAGAGCAAAAGGTAGTTAAAACAAAGGACCAACTCCAAAGATGTGTCTTTTCTGCGAATGAACCATAGCAATGGATTCAAAATGGACCTCTTGCCCTGCAAGGATGATCAATCTCTTTATGGCACTGGGGACAACAGCAGCGGCTTGAGCTGTAAATGCTGGGAGGAATATTCTAACAGTCATATATCTTCCAAAGCCACACAATACCTTTTGCTCCCTAGGCTCAAAACTTCCCATTTTGATTTGCAGAGGGATGGCAAGGTTTAAAAAAGAAAACCGTAGGAGTGGGACTTCTCTGGTGGTCTAGTGGCTAAAATTCTGAGCTCCCAATGCAGGGGCCCTGATACCTGGTCAGGGAACTCGATTCCACATGCTGCAACTAAGAGCTCTAAGGCTGCAACCAAAGATTCTGTGTGCCGCAATGGAGACTCACTGCAGCTAAATAAATAAATATTAAAAAAAAAAAAAAAGAAGAAGAGCACTTCCCTGGTGGTCCAGTGGGTAAGGACACCGCCTTGCAGTGCAATAGGCGCCGGTTCGATCCCTGGCCTGGGAAGATCCCACGTGCCGCGGAGCCGCTGGACCGATGTGTCCAATTACAGAGCTGGAGCTCTGGAGCGCATGCGCGCAGAGCCAGTGCTCTGCGACAACAGAGGCCACCGCGATGGGAGGCTCACACGGGCCAAAGAACAAAGATGGATGAAAATAGATAAATGAAAGACCAGTAGAAGTGGCCCGCCCGCCCCCTCCCTCCCCACCCCCTCAAAAAAATGAGTGGCTGAGTTTCTGTGACACCAAGCGAGGGGGAAGTTAAAGATCAAGGAGCTCCCCTGGGTGACACTCTGGTTAAGTTTTGGTACGTCAAAGGGGCACAAAGGACCCATGATTAGGGACTGGCCGACCTGGGTTCCTGTCCTGGTTTTGTATTTCATGCTCCTCATGTTGCCTTGATGGGGGCAGTCAAAATCTCTGAGTTACAGTTTTTTTTTTTTTCCTACGATGAAATGGATTGGCAGATTGAGGTAACGTTAGAACTGGGAGGGACCTCAGGGATCCTTTAGTCAATTTTCTGTATTTTATAGACAAAAAACCTAATAACAATAATAGCAGTAATAATAGGGTTAATAGTTTCAAGCATTTAATATTCTATGTGCTTTACAAGTACTGCTGGGCTTCCCCGGTGGCTCAGATGGTAAAGAGTTTGCCTGCAATGCAGGAGACGCAGGTTTGATCCCTGAATTGGGAAGATCCCCTGAAGTTTGGCAACCTGCTCCAGTATTCTTGCCTGGAGAATTCCATGGACAGAGGAGCCTGGTGGGCTACAGACCATACATGGGGTTGCAAAGAGTAGGACATGACTGAGAGATTTTCACTTTTGCTTCACTTTACAAGTACTATTCTATTTTCCTGATAACCTCATTTGGTAGGGAGTATTGTTACTCCCTTTTTATGGATAAGGAAACTGAGGTCAGTGAGGTTCAGTACCCAAGGTGATATAGCTGGTCAGTGGCAGAGCTGAGTTTGAAACCTAGATGGCTTGACCCCAGAGGCATACCTTAATAACTTATGAGTTCCCCACTCATAAAGAAGGCTGAGCACCAAAGAATTGATGCCTTTGAACTATGGTGTTGGAGAAGACTCTTGAGAGTCCCTTGGACTGCAAGGAGATCAAACCAGTCAATCCTAAAGGAAATCAACCCTGAATATTCATTGGAAGGACTGATGCTGACATTGAGGCTCCAATACTTTGGCTACCTGATATGAGGAGATGGCTTAATGGAAGCCCCTGATGCTAGGGAAAATAGGGGACAACAGAGGATGACATGGTTGGATGGCATCATTGACTCAATGAACATGAGTTTGAGCAAACTCCAGGAGATGGTGAAGGACAGGGAAGCCTGATGTGCTGCAGTCCATGGCGTTGCAGAGTCGGACACGACAGAGCAACTAAACTGAGCTCCCCAATTATCATTTTTGAACAAAGGTGCACACATTTCAGGAAAGGGATCCACCTCCTGCATTAGTGCTGCACAAGGCCTTGGTGTAGACCCTATAAAGAGGCACAATATTATGGCAATGGCTGACAAAGGCCACTTGGTTCCCTCCACATTCCCTGAGGTCCCAAGGTCCTTGCAACCAGGTTTTGTGCAGTATTCCCAAGATGCTCTGCTCTATATGGTTCTCTCCTAAAGTCAGACTGCCACCATTCTCTGTCAGCTGATTGCTACTGTGTCCAACCATTTCTTTGAAATTTACTTGAGCTGCTGCTGCACTTATATTTAAACAACCAGCATGATATGCTTTATTTCTTGCTCCAGCACAGGCACTTGCACACCTTTTCCTAGCCACAAACTGGATGAAAACTGTCACTCAGAGCAAAAATAAATTGCAAAAAAGAGAATAAATATGGCAGAATAAACACCAGCAGTGCAAAAGGCACTCAACTCCAGCAGTGTGGTAGAACACTCACTGGGTAAAACTGTTTGCAGAGTAGTATACTGGCAAAAAAGTCTACAGTTTGTTACATTAGCTTTCATTGGCTAAGCAAGCTGCAAAAGCATAGATTTTATGAAATTTTGTTTTTCCCAGGATAAGGAAACTGAGGTCAGTGAGGTTCAGTACCCAAGGTGATATAGCTGGTCAGTGGCAGAGCTGAGTTTGAAACCTAGATGGCTTGACCCCAGAGGCATACCTTAATAACTTATGAGTTCCCCACTCATAAAGAAGGCTGAGCACCAAAGAATTGATGCCTTTGAACTATGGTGTTGGAGAAGACTCTTAAGAGTCCTTTGGACTGCAAGGAGATCAAACAAGTCAGTTCTAAAGGAAAGCAACCCTGAATATTCATTGGAAGGAATGATACTGAAACTGAAGCTCCAATACTTTGGCTACCTGATATGAGGAGATGGCTTAATGGAAGCCCCTGATGCTAGGGAAAATAGGGGACAACAGAGGATGACATGGTTGGATGGCATCATTGACTCAATGAACATGAGTTTGAGCAAACTCCAGGAGATGGTGAAGGACAGGGAAGCCTGATGTGCTGCAGTCCATGGCGTTGCAGAGTCGGACACGACAGAGCAACTAAACTGAGCTCCCCAATTATCATTTTTGAACAAAGGTGCACACATTTCAGGAAAGGGATCCACCTCCTGCATTAGTGCTGCACAAGGCCTTGGTGTAGACCCTATAAAGAGGCACAATATTATGGCAATGGCTGACAAAGGCCACTTGGTTCCCTCCACATTCCCTGAGGTCCCAAGGTCCTTGCAACCAGGTTTTGTGCAGTATTCCCAAGATGCTCTGCTCTATATGGTTCTCTCCTAAAGTCAGACTGCCACCATTCTCTGTCAGCTGATTGCTACTGTGTCCAACCATTTCTTTGAAATTTACTTGAGCTGCTGCTGCACTTATATTTAAACAACCAGCATGATATGCTTTATTTCTTGCTCCAGCACAGGCACTTGCACACCTTTTCCTAGCCACAAACTGGATGAAAACTGTCACTCAGAGCAAAAATAAATTGCAAAAAAGAGAATAAATATGGCAGAATAAACACCAGCAGTGCAAAAGGCACTCAACTCCAGCAGTGTGGTAGAACACTCACTGGGTAAAACTGTTTGCAGAGTAGTATACTGATGTTCATTGGTTGAGAGAGAAGTCTACAGTTTGTTACATTAGCTTTCATTGGCTAAGAGCATTTAATGCCTAGGAAAAATACATAACACTATATGTAATGGACTGTTCGTTAAAGGACAATCAGATTAACATCTAATGATTTCTGCAAGGGGAAATATTGAGTAGGTTCTGTGTATCTCCTAACCACAAACTTGTCTAGACACCTGCACAAGACTGCCTAGGAAAACGCTTCCATTTTCCTGGTACTCATAAGGCTTCTCCAACCCTTCTGACATCAGGTATGTGGATTTTCCACACCAAGTAATTCTGTAACACCAGTTGGGTGTCCTACAGTTCAATTTAATTATGATACTAACCAAAGTGAGCAAAAGTCCCATAGGTTAAGGGCTTATTCCACAAAGACTGCTTTCCACTTCAGATGCCAATTGCAAGCCAAGAGTCGCCAGGTTACTCAAAACTTCTGACTTGTCTAAAATTGGAGGTTTCCCAACCCCCTTCTTTAGGCCCAACTGTTTGTTAAAAGAGCTCATAGAACTCGTGTTTACTGTTTATTATATAATAAGGGATATGATGGAGTACACAGATGAATAGCCAGATGAAAAGATATCCAGGTTGAGGTCTGGAAGAGACCCAGAGCACAGGAGCTTCTGTTCCCATGAAGCTGGGATATATACCACCCCACCTCCCACAGCATACTGATGCATTCACCAACCTAGGAGCTCCTAGAATCCCACACCTTTGGGAGTTTTATGGAGTCTTCATTATATAATACATGATCAACCATTAACTCAATCTCCAGCCCCTCTCCCCATCCCGGAGGATAGAGTTTAGGGTCAAAAGTTCCAAGCTTTCAATAGCGGGTTGGTCTTTTCAGTGATTAACACCCCACCCTGAAGTTACCTAAGAGCCCAACAAGAATCACCACATTAGAACAAAACACATTCTACTACTCAGGACATTTCATGGGATTTAGGAGCTCTGTGCCAGGAAATGGGGACAGATATACATATCAAATAGTAAATCCTATAATAAATAACAGAATACATGCATTCTATTATTTCACAAAAGGCACATATGATCCTTTCTGATGTGGCCTCATCTTTTTTTTTTAAAAACTTTTATTTTACTTTTAACTTTTACAGAGTTTTGTTGTTTACAGATATGTATGTTCCAAGATTAGGCATATGTATATCCCCCTGGCCTCATCTTTTACTTCACACCTTGATGCCCTCGCACCTGTTGTCTCTTGTGTTTAAGTTAATCACTCCACCAATCCCTTCTCACCACTCCATCTTCTCCAGTTGCAAAAATCTGTTCATCTTTCAAGTCCTGGCCCCAGAGTTATTTTCTCTGTAAGCCTTCCTGACTTGTTAGCATTTTTGGAAGTATATATGGTTAGAGCAGTCATTGGAATTAATTGGTAATTCTTCTTTCTTCCCATCTTAACCAGGGAGCTCCTTGAGGACAGAGTCTCTGTTTCATTTATCTTTGTATCATCAGTGCCCAACACAGAACCTGGATCCTCTAATTTACTCAATGAATATAGAATGAAGGAAGAGAGGGAGGCCGTGAGATACAGCCTCTTGAAACTGTAAAGCATTACAGAAAAATGAATGAGAAATAGAATGTTCCCTGCCATATCAGTAAACAAGGATGTCACAGTCAAGAGCAATTGCAGCCACCATGGTTGGTGAGCTGGTAAACCCTGAAGGGACTCAGGAAGGAGGGAATACCTGCCGTCTAGCAGCCATCAGACTGGCTAGCACTCCTAGGAGCTCCTAGAATCCCACACCTTTGGGAGTTTTATGGAGTCTTCATTATATAATACATGATCAACCATTAACTCAATCTCCAGCCCTCTCCCCATCCCGGAGGATAGAGTTTAGGGTCAAAAGTTCCAAGCTTTCAATAGCGGGTTGGTCTTTTCAGTGATTAACACCCCACCCTGAAGTTACCTAAGAGCCCAACAAGAATCACCACATTAGAACAAAACACATTCTACTACTCAGGACATTTCATGGGATTTAGGAGCTCTGTGCCAGGAAATGGGGACAGATATACATATCAAATAGTAAATCCTATAATAAATAACAGAATACATGCATTCTATTATTTCACAAAAGGCACATATGATCCTTTCTGATGTGGCCTCATCTTTTTTTTTTAAAAACTTTTATTTTACTTTTAACTTTTACAGAGTTTTGTTGTTTACAGATATGTATGTTCCAAGATTAGGCATATGTATATCCCCCTGGCCTCATCTTTTACTTCACACCTTGATGCCCTCGCACCTGTTGTCTCTTGTGTTTAAGTTAATCACTCCACCAATCCCTTCTCACCACTCCATCTTCTCCAGTTGCAAAAATCTGTTCATCTTTCAAGTCCTGGCCCCAGAGTTATTTTCTCTGTAAGCCTTCCTGACTTGTTAGCATTTTTGGAAGTATATATGGTTAGAGCAGTCATTGGAATTAATTGGTAATTCTTCTTTCTTCCCATCTTAACCAGGGAGCTCCTTGAGGACAGAGTCTCTGTTTCATTTATCTTTGTATCATCAGTGCCCAACACAGAACCTGGATCCTCTAATTTACTCAATGAATATAGAATGAAGGAAGAGAGGGAGGCCGTGAGATACAGCCTCTTGAAACTGTAAAGCATTACAGAAAAATGAATGAGAAATAGAATGTTCCCTGCCATATCAGTAAACAAGGATGTCACAGTCAAGAGCAATTGCAGCCACCATGGTTGGTGAGCTGGTAAACCCTGAAGGGACTCAGGAAGGAGGGAATACCTGCCGTCTAGCAGCCATCAGACTGGCTAGCACTCCCTAAGTGCCAGAGTCTGAGGGAGGTCAGAATGTGAAAACAGGATACTGGCCCCAGATAACCCAGGTGCATATCAAAGGAATCATTTCAGTGAGCCCAGATTCTTGCATTTTCCCATACAGAAAAGTGCTAAATTCCTTAACTGGTATTCTTTAATGAACTATAATTTTTTAAAAAAAATTTATCTTTGATGTTCTGACTACCTGCCCTTTGTTGCAAAACTTCTATATAACCTGGCTCCTTCCTTCGCCTCCTTAGGGCAGTTCTCTCAGGGTCTCTTGAGATGTTGTCTCCTGGAAATGAAGTCCTAAAAATTGCCACTGAATGAAACATAACTCTTAACTGTTAGGGTATGAATATTTTTTAAGTTGATACAAAGAATTACTAACCAGAGAAAGGTAAAGGAAATAGGAAAGTAAGGTAAGGTAAGGTAGAAAAAAAAGAAAAGTAAGGTAGAAGAAAAGAAAGTAAGGTTCCTGTTTGGTGCCCTCATCTGCAAGAATAAGCTTATGGTTTTCATGCTTACAGTGCTCACATACAAAATGGAAGCCAATGATGATGCTGACAAGAAGTAGACTTCTGACTCATCATTTGCCTGTCTGATGGAGAGGTACGTACACAATTTCCTTGGGACAGAAAGAGTGCCTTTACTGATGTCATTCACTATCAGTAATTTGGGTAGCTTGAAAAAGCACAAAACCTAAAGAATACAGAGAACTAAGAAGTTGTTTAACTCATGGTATAGGATATCTGATTAGGTGGCATGTTGTTCAGGGCACTTAAACACAGTCACAGAGCCTTTTGTTTGGTCATCCTCTTCTGGGGGTGTTAGAAAACCAGGAGAGAAAATAAGCCTCCTCGGGGATTTTTCCCTTACAGTACAATTTTTTAAAAAAGCTGAGTGTACAACTTGCAAAATAATAAGCTTCGGTGATAACACAAGCTTCTGCTACAATTATCACAAAGAACAATTCTGCTGTTCAAGCTTCTAACTTCTCCTTGTGACCACAGAACAATCCAAAATGTCACGTTCAAGTTGAAGTGACTGCAACCAATTAGGTAATTTCCACCAAATTGGGTCCATTAATACTTGGGCATTATCTTGAGGGAGAAATAGGACTCTGTGACAAGGTGCAATGTAGCTTGTGAAATATTAGTTTTGGACAGTCACAAATCAAGATCCAAGGGTATGTTAAATTCCTTAATGGTATTCTTTAAGACTTATTTTTTAAAATTTATTTTATCTTTGATTTCTGACTACCTGCCCTTTGTTGCAAAACTTCTATATAACCTGGCTCCTTCCTTCGCCTCCTTAGGGCAGTTCTCTCAGGGTCTCTTGAGATGTTGTCTCCTGGAAATGAAGTCCTAAAAATTGCCACTGAATGAAACATAACTCTTAACTGTTAGGGTATGAATATTTTTTAAGTTGATACAAAGAATTACTAACCAGAGAAAGGTAAAGGAAATAGGAAAGTAAGGTAAGGTAAGGTAGAAAAAAAAGAAAAGTAAGGTAGAAGAAAAGAAAGTAAGGTTCCTGTTTGGTGCCCTCATCTGCAAGAATAAGCTTATGGTTTTCATGCTTACAGTGCTCACATACAAAATGGAAGCCAATGATGATGCTGACAAGAAGTAGACTTCTGACTCATCATTTGCCTGTCTGATGGAGAGGTACGTACACAATTTCCTTGGGACAGAAAGAGTGCCTTTACTGATGTCATTCACTATCAGTAATTTGGGTAGCTTGAAAAAGCACAAAACCTAAAGAATACAGAGAACTAAGAAGTTGTTTAACTCATGGTATAGGATATCTGATTAGGTGGCATGTTGTTCAGGGCACTTAAACACAGTCACAGAGCCTTTTGTTTGGTCATCCTCTTCTGGGGGTGTTAGAAAACCAGGAGAGAAAATAAGCCTCCTCGGGGATTTTTCCCTTACAGTACAATTTTTTAAAAAAGCTGAGTGTACAACTTGCAAAATAATAAGCTTCGGTGATAACACAAGCTTCTGCTACAATTATCACAAAGAACAATTCTGCTGTTCAAGCTTCTAACTTCTCCTTGTGACCACAGAACAATCCAAAATGTCACGTTCAAGTTGAAGTGACTGCAACCAATTAGGTAATTTCCACCAAATTGGGTCCATTAATACTTGGGCATTATCTTGAGGGAGAAATAGGACTCTGTGACAAGGTGCAATGTAGCTTGTGAAATATTAGTTTTGGACAGTCACAAATCAAGATCCAAGGGTATGTTAAATTATTCAGCATTCTTGACCTCATTATTAAGTGACTTCATATGGGCTTTTGCTCATATTCATATCATATTAGGCTCTAAGGAGCTTGATTTTGTTTCCTTCCCCCAGCCATTTACCTATTTCATCTTTTTTTTTGGCCCTCTTCACTCTTTATGTAACAAAGGCTTAGTGTATCTTTCTTTTTAAATCTTGTTTAGTTTTAAAATTTAAAGGGTGATTGTTACAGTTTTGTTTGAGGAACACAATGAGAACCCTCACTAATACAATGACACATACAAGAAATATGACTCTTAGTGGAACTTGGTTCCTGGGGCTTTCTTTGCTAGCATACAACCTCAGGTAATATAAAAATCTTCCAGTTTAACATCTGCCATGATCCACCTTGTACCAAACAGAAAGCTGTGATTTGTAACATATGGCTTTATAAATGAGTCAGAACTTCAACACCAAGTCTGCTTCTGTAAGTGCTCCGATAGCAACAACATTATTTTTCAAAATAATGGGAGAAAGCTGCAAAAACACTCCAGGAAATCATGTACCAGAGATGTTTTGTTGATTCCATTTTGTCCCAGAAATGTCTGGAACAATGGTTAGTTGACGCTGATAGAATTTCTGCAACCAGTTAATGTGTTGGACATTTAAATTTTTAAACTGGTATTCCCATGGGTCGTTTAAAAAAAAAAACAAAACCATTAACCAGTTACACACTTATTCTAAGACTATTGCTGGCAGATAATTTACAAACTAAAATACAACAGGGGGGGCAAAGCAATGACATGACCTTGGAATGTGAATATCACCAGATAAGGTGACTGAATTCGTGATCATCTGCTCCCTAAGAGTTCTTGCATTGGTGTTCTATGTGGGATTAACAAAAGAAGTTAGGTAACATCAGGCTACTCATGGTACAGTTTCTTCTTTCAGATATGTGTGCTTTGTAGTGTTGCTTATGATCAAATTATTACAAATACTTTGAAAGCAAGAGACATAGAACTCCATTTCATCATATCCCAACCAGATGGGACCAGAGCAGGTGTAATCACTTTAAAGTGTTCTTCTCTATAAATCAACTCTGATTCATTCCAGAGTGGAGCTGTCAGCCCTTAGACGCCCACTGAAGTTGAAAATTCTTAGCAAACTAAACACAGGCATTAAAATAATGTTTGAGTTGGTTTTAATCACAGTGGCCGAGATTCTCATGCTTCCCAGGACCCTACTGTATCTCTTCCATGTGTGAGATGCAAGGGAGGGCTACACATGGGCAAGATGCACTGGAGTGCAGAGCAGGAAGGAGAGTTTAGGTCAATTACCTTTTTAAGCGTGATTCCTTTAAACAGCTACTCAAGGTAGTATGTTGCTAACTGTGCTGTATATAATAAAAGTGACCTGGGCTGTTTCTTTAAATACTGCTTTTTGGTTATAAGCGATCAAAGTATTAAATTTGTGTAAGGAAAAAGATCAAGGAAGTTTCATCCATGTTCTTTCTGGAATCTATTAGGGAGGATTAGGTATGTGGTTTACTTCTGGGCTTGAAATGAGTCAGAACTTCAACACCAAGTCTGCTTCTGTAAGTGCTCCGATAGCAACAACATTATTTTTCAAAATAATGGGAGAAAGCTGCAAAAACACTCCAGGAAATCATGTACCAGAGATGTTTTGTTGATTCCATTTTGTCCCAGAAATGTCTGGAACAATGGTTAGTTGACGCTGATAGAATTTCTGCAACCAGTTAATGTGTTGGACATTTAAATTTTTAAACTGGTATTCCCATGGGTCGTTTAAAAAAAAAAACAAAACCATTAACCAGTTACACACTTATTCTAAGACTATTGCTGGCAGATAATTTACAAACTAAAATACAACAGGGGGGGCAAAGCAATGACATGACCTTGGAATGTGAATATCACCAGATAAGGTGACTGAATTCGTGATCATCTGCTCCCTAAGAGTTCTTGCATTGGTGTTCTATGTGGGATTAACAAAAGAAGTTAGGTAACATCAGGCTACTCATGGTACAGTTTCTTCTTTCAGATATGTGTGCTTTGTAGTGTTGCTTATGATCAAATTATTACAAATACTTTGAAAGCAAGAGACATAGAACTCCATTTCATCATATCCCAACCAGATGGGACCAGAGCAGGTGTAATCACTTTAAAGTGTTCTTCTCTATAAATCAACTCTGATTCATTCCAGAGTGGAGCTGTCAGCCCTTAGACGCCCACTGAAGTTGAAAATTCTTAGCAAACTAAACACAGGCATTAAAATAATGTTTGAGTTGGTTTTAATCACAGTGGCCGAGATTCTCATGCTTCCCAGGACCCTACTGTATCTCTTCCATGTGTGAGATGCAAGGGAGGGCTACACATGGGCAAGATGCACTGGAGTGCAGAGCAGGAAGGAGAGTTTAGGTCAATTACCTTTTGAAGCGTGATTCCTTTAAACAGCTACTCAAGGTAGTATGTTGCTAACTGTGCTGTATATAATAAAAGTGACCTGGGCTGTTTCTTTAAATACTGCTTTTTGGTTATAAGCGATCAAAGTATTAAATTTGTGTAAGGAAAAAAAGATCAAGGGAAGTTTCATCCATGTTCTTTCTGGAATCTATTAGGGAGGATTAGGTATGTGGTTTACTTCTCTGAAAGCCTGGGCTTGAAATGAGGTGCCTACATTTCAGTCTCTCTTGGCTGAGTCTTTGTTTTCTTTATCTGTAAGTTGACAAGATAAGTAATTTAGATGTGACCCCAAGAACACTGGTAAATATATGAAGAAATTTTAAAAAATTGAAGTAGATGAATATGTAGAGAGGTGGGAGATGGTGGTACCATTGGCTATGGATACATTCTCCAAAGTTTAAAAAATACATATACTGTGTCTGGGTGTGTGCTTCCATTAGCTCCAGAAGAAAAAAAGCTCCCTGAATAAATGTTTTTTTATAGTTTTTAAAGTATTTTTCTAGCATGAAAAAATATTACAGTGCTTTTAATTAGTAAAACATTTTTGTTGCTTTTAGTGCCATGGCAAGGCTTAAGAAAGAACAAACAGATTCAAACCAACAGAATGAATATAAGGAATACCTTCTATGAATCTTAAAAAAAAGCTATATAATTTCTAAACATGACCAATAAAATTAATTGCTGGTTATAAAAATAATATAATTTTATGGTAAAAAAAATTGAAAATTTTCAAATATAAAGAAAATAAAAATGACCAATTCAGAAATAATAACTCACTAAATTTCCTTCTAATATGTAATCATACACACATTGAAGAAAGTCTAAAAGAAGATAGCCTGCATTTTTAAAAAACATTTGTTTATTTAGCCATTTCCAAGGTTTTTTTATATACCTGTTTTTTCCTGTATTATATACCAAGTCAGCCAAAAAATATGTATCTGTGTTAAACTGAAATAAGCACCGAGATTCTCATGCTTCCCAGGACCCTACTGTATCTCTTCCATGTGAGATGCAAGGGAGGGCTACACATGGGCAAGATGCACTGGAGTGCAGAGCAGGAAGGAGAGTTTAGGTCAATTACCTTTTGAAGCGTGATTCCTTTAAACAGCTACTCAAGGTAGTATGTTGCTAACTGTGCTGTATATAATAAAAGTGACCTGGGCTGTTTCTTTAAATACTGCTTTTTGGTTATAAGCGATCAAAGTATTAAATTTGTGTAAGGAAAAAAAGATCAAGGGAAGTTTCATCCATGTTCTTTCTGGAATCTATTAGGGAGGATTAGGTATGTGGTTTACTTCTCTGAAAGCCTGGGCTTGAAATGAGGTGCCTACATTTCAGTCTCTCTTGGCTGAGTCTTTGTTTTCTTTATCTGTAAGTTGACAAGATAAGTAATTTAGATGTGACCCCAAGAACACTGGTAAATATATGAAGAAATTTTAAAAAATTGAAGTAGATGAATATGTAGAGAGGTGGGAGATGGTGGTACCATTGGCTATGGATACATTCTCCAAAGTTTAAAAAATACATATACTGTGTCTGGGTGTGTGCTTCCATTAGCTCCAGAAGAAAAAAAGCTCCCTGAATAAATGTTTTTTTATAGTTTTTAAAGTATTTTTCTAGCATGAAAAAATATTACAGTGCTTTTAATTAGTAAAACATTTTTGTTGCTTTTAGTGCCATGGCAAGGCTTAAGAAAGAACAAACAGATTCAAACCAACAGAATGAATATAAGGAATACCTTCTATGAATCTTAAAAAAAAGCTATATAATTTCTAAACATGACCAATAAAATTAATTGCTGGTTATAAAAATAATATAATTTTATGGTAAAAAAAATTGAAAATTTTCAAATATAAAGAAAATAAAAATGACCAATTCAGAAATAATAACTCACTAAATTTCCTTCTAATATGTAATCATACACACATTGAAGAAAGTCTAAAAGAAGATAGCCTGCATTTTTAAAAAACATTTGTTTATTTAGCCATTTCCAAGGTTTTTTTATATACCTGTTTTTTCCTGTATTATATACCAAGTCAGCCAAAAAATATGTATCTTTAATAAACTGAAATAAGCAAGTTCATTTCAGGCCTAAAAAGAACTACACCAGTGAAATGATAAGAACTTGTTTTCTGTCACTGCCTTTCTTTCAACAGACTTAAAGGGTTATTAGAAAGTTTAAGATGGCTTTCAAAGATGCATTTTTCCACACTGAATTTCAACAAATATCCAACCGTGAGAGAAGAGCACAAAATCCATTAAGCTTTGTGACTATTCATTATGAAATTCTGAATTTTAACCAACTCGAAATGTAATCTAAGCTCAGATTTATTTTTCATCCCTCAAGACTGCAAATGCCAAACAGAAGAACATGGACCTCCTCTTTGGTTGGTCTAGGAGGTTACAAGAAGGTAGCAAAGAAAGAGCTCCTTTCCTTCTCTCTGGGTCTTCAGTCTCCATGCCTGCCCAGCACCATGGCTCATTCACCAAGTTTGTGGGGGTAGCTAGAAGAGAGAGCTACCAACTACCTTCTAGGAGAATTAGATGAGGATCTTGGCCTTTGTGCACATCCCCCGCCAACCAAAGGTCATCTTCCCATAGCTCCCCATATAACAGAAATGCCCGTGGTTTTAAGAGGAAATAATGTTCTGCCTCTTCCCATCCTCAATAACAGAAAAACAAGCCAGGAGTTGAGGGGAAGGTTTGCACCTGATTATTTGATGAGATGAAGAAACTGGGGAGCAGAAAGAGAGATTTAGACTAATAATATTTACAAAGATTTTCACAGGTTCGTTACTGGGGTTGTTGGAGGAAGCAGCACAAGCTTTGAGGTTATCAGGTCTCTCATTTATTGTTAACGAACACTTAATGAGGCCCCACTATATCCTAGGCGCAGCTCTAGTCGCTGAGAAAGCATCAAAGAACAAAACAGACAACAAGCTATTTCTTAGTGGACTATACATTCTAGTGAGGGAAGCAAACAATAAAGATAACATGAGAGGATAGAAAACACTACAGAAAAGGAAAAGAGCAAGGTAAGAAAGATTGCAACGGGGCAGTGGGTTGTGGTTTTAAGTAAGATGACCAGGAGAAACCTCACTGATTAGGCTACATTTGAGTCAAGACATGAGAACGTGACGGGGTGAGCCATTCAGATATGGTTTAAGTATAGAACAGCCAGTGCAAAGACCTTGAGGTGGGGGAGGCTTGCAGGCCTGGAGGACAGTGAAGAGAGGAGATAATGAGAGCTGAGATATAAGAGGTGAGAGGAATGTGTGTGTGTGTTTAGGATCTAGAACATTTTAAAAGAGTTTGACTGTCCACTTGGGTTTGAATCCTTGTACCACCCATTCATCAAAGCTTTGTTGACTATTCATTATGAAATTCTGAATTTTAACCAACTCGAAATGTAATCTAAGCTCAGATTTATTTTTCATCCCTCAAGACTGCAAATGCCAAACAGAAGAACATGGACCTCCTCTTTGGTTGGTCTAGGAGGTTACAAGAAGGTAGCAAAGAAAGAGCTCCTTTCCTTCTCTCTGGGTCTTCAGTCTCCATGCCTGCCCAGCACCATGGCTCATTCACCAAGTTTGTGGGGGTAGCTAGAAGAGAGCTACCAACTACCTTCTAGGAGAATTAGATGAGGATCTTGGCCTTTGTGCACATCCCCCGCCAACCAAAGGTCATCTTCCCATAGCTCCCCATATAACAGAAATGCCCGTGGTTTTAAGAGGAAATAATGTTCTGCCTCTTCCCATCCTCAATAACAGAAAAACAAGCCAGGAGTTGAGGGGAAGGTTTGCACCTGATTATTTGATGAGATGAAGAAACTGGGGAGCAGAAAGAGAGATTTAGACTAATAATATTTACAAAGATTTTCACAGGTTCGTTACTGGGGTTGTTGGAGGAAGCAGCACAAGCTTTGAGGTTATCAGGTCTCTCATTTATTGTTAACGAACACTTAATGAGGCCCCACTATATCCTAGGCGCAGCTCTAGTCGCTGAGAAAGCATCAAAGAACAAAACAGACAACAAGCTATTTCTTAGTGGACTATACATTCTAGTGAGGGAAGCAAACAATAAAGATAACATGAGAGGATAGAAAACACTACAGAAAAGGAAAAGAGCAAGGTAAGAAAGATTGCAACGGGGCAGTGGGTTGTGGTTTTAAGTAAGATGACCAGGAGAAACCTCACTGATTAGGCTACATTTGAGTCAAGACATGAGAACGTGACGGGGTGAGCCATTCAGATATGGTTTAAGTATAGAACAGCCAGTGCAAAGACCTTGAGGTGGGGGAGGCTTGCAGGCCTGGAGGACAGTGAAGAGAGGAGATAATGAGAGCTGAGATATAAGAGGTGAGAGGAATGTGTGTGTGTGTTTAGGATCTAGAACATTTTAAAAGAGTTTGACTGTCCACTTGGGTTTGAATCCTTGTACCACCCATTCATCAAAGGTCATAGGCTGAGTGACTCTGAACTTCCATTTTCTTGTCTGGAACATGGGAATCTCATTGATTGTAAAGTTACTTTGAGGATTAAAATGAAACATAAAGTACAACGGCTGGTATGAAGTATGTTTACAACCAATCTTGGTTCCTTTATTCCTCTGTGTATGATTTTGTATATTTTATATGTGTTTTATAAGTGTACTCATAAACATAAAAGGGTGATGTCACTGATCAATAGTTACTCAGAGGTGGGAATCCAAGTAGATTATAACTTTGTATATAAATAACATTTTTTCTCTCAATAAGTAAAAGTCATATATCAACAATACAAACTAACAATTTTGAGATGTGGGGTTGAGGATCCAAACTGACCAAGGAACGAAATCTTAGATGTAGGAGCCTTTAGTGAAAACTGATGTATTAGCAGAAATGTACAGGCAAATCGCATTATTTCCCATTTCCATTGAATGTCTATTTCAAGGTTAGAAAAAAAAGTGTTATCTGTCCTTCTGGGGACATCTGAACATTCAAACAATACCAGATAAAATAGTCAGCTTGCAAACTTTTGAAAACACCACTGCCTGCAGGGTTGAAAGGGCCTCTCTTAGATATCAACCTGCTCTGCTGTTAACTTTTTTTGTACGATGGTAGCAGTTTTTCTCTTATGTGGTGGTATCATTAGAGTTTCACCTGAGTCCACAGAAATCATTTCCTGGCTAAATTTCCACTCAAACACAGTTGCTATAGAAGTTGAACATCAGTGGGGGAGGCAATTAGTTAGCTGGTTATTATGACTTTACTTAGCACATTTTTAGCAGAAGGAAAAATGACAAAAACCTAAAATAATTCTATAGAAATACAGAAGTGACTTCTTTTACCCAAAGATCATTAGAACGGTAGACACGGTTTCAAAGGTACCACCAATACCTATCATATCTTCTCCTGTTGTGTTGATATGCAGTTTTCATCAATTAATAAGGCTGACAGGAACCATTCTGGTATAAGTTACATACTACCTAGTGTTGGAGGACCTGACACTAATGAAAGAATTGAAGATGGATTCCTCTTTGTAGGCAAAATGGAAATCATACACAAGTTACTGTCAAGACAATTAGTTATATATACCACTTGGATAGTTTGCTGGTCAAAGGCACTTTTAGGAACCTTAAAAAATAATTGCCCCTCCCCTAAAATTGCCAAAGAATGTCCCAAGGGAAACACTAGTCCCTGTTGATTATCTCACACAGTTTGCTCATTTTTTTAAGATTCTTTTTCTTGATGTGGACCATTTTTGAAGTTTTTATTGAATTTGTTAAAATATTGTTTCTGTTTTGATTTTTTGGCTACAAGGCATGTGGGGTCTTAGCTCCCTGACCAGGGATTGAGCCCAACACCCCCTACATTGGAAGGCAAAGTTTTAACCACCATGGTAGTCCACAAAGTTTGCACTTACGCAGTAATGGATTGGTAGCCTGCCTGGCTCCTCTGTCCATGGGATTCTCCAGGCAAGAACACTGGAGTGGTTTGCCATGCCCTCCTCCAGGGAATCTTCCCAACCCAGGGATGGAACCTGTATCTCTTATGTCTCCTTCATTGGCAGGTGTGTTCTCTACCACTAGTGCCACCCAGGAAGCCCATACACACTGTATATTTGATCTATTTCTACTTATATGTATATATCAATATATACGTGGGCTTCCTTGGTGGCTCTGCAGTAAAGAATCTGCCTGTAATGCAGGAGACTCAGAGGACTCGGGAGATGAAAGTTTGATCCCTAGGTCTGGAAGATCTGGAGGTGGACGTGGTAACCCACTCCAGTATTCTTGCTAGGAAAATGCCATGGACAGAGGAGCCCAGTGGGCTATTGTCTATGGGGTCACAAAGTGACACAACTGAGCAACTGAGCACAGCACAGCACCAATATATACACAGATATGTAAAGTGTGACTTTTTTAAAATACACAACACAAACACACACACACACTAGAATTTATTCCTCCAAGTGAGTGCTGTCCTTTCTGAAGTCATCTTAAGAAAAGATCCATTTATTTCACAGATGTAAGGAAAAATGTTGGGAAATCTTCTTTGGGCAGTTCTTTGATGACCTCTGGCCATTATTTTGGATATTAATATTGCTGACCAATGTCCACCACTTAATAGTGGACTGAACTTCTAAAAATAGCTAAAAGTAAGTTGGAACCAAACTTATGAAATAAGTCAACACAGTAGAAAACACTATTCTTTATCTAAAACTATTGAGTACAGTCATTAAGTTTTGAGTTAATACTTTTCAGTATGGCTAAAAATTGCTTTTCTTTCTTTTTTTTTTTTTTTGGTAAAACAGATTTACTGAGAAATAACCCACATGCCATAAAATTTATTCATTATTCAGTTCAATGACTTTTAGTATGTGCACAGATACATGCAACCATCATCACAGGTAATTTAAAAATATTTTCATTACCACAAAGAGACCCCCTGTACACTTTATCCGTCACTCTTCCACTTCCTCCCACCCCAACCTATTCTCCCCAGCCCTAAATAACCACTAACCTACATTCTATTTCTACATATTTGTCTATTCTGGATATTTCATATGAATAGAATCACATAATATTTTCAAGTGAGAAACATAATATTTTCAAGGTTTCATTCTCTGTTGTAGTATGTATCATTCTTTTTGATGGATAAATATTATTTCACTGTATGGACTTATCACATTTTATTATTCATTCATTTCTTAATAGGCATTCAGGTTGCTTCTACTTTTTAAGTAATGTGAATAGTATTGATATGAACATTGATAAAAAAGTTTCTGTTCAAACACCTGTTTTTAATTCTCCTGTGCACGTACGAAGGAGTAGAATTGCTGGGCCATACAGCAAGTCTGTGTTTAACCTTTTGAGGAACCACTACACTGTTTTTCATAGCATCTACACTAGTTTACATTTCAATCAGTGATGCCTGACAGTTTCCGTTTCACCATATCTTTGCCACTAATTATTATTTTCTACTTTTTGAAAAATTATGACCATTTTAGTGAGTATAAAGTGGTATCTCATTGTGGTTTTGATTTGTATTTCCTTAGAGAGTTAATTGAAACCATTTTAGTGGGGGTTTATAAAGTGAAAAAAGTTGGGAAATCTTCTTTGGGCAGTTCTTTGATGACCTCTGGCCATTATTTTGGATATTAATATTGCTGACCAATGTCCACCACTTAATAGTGGACTGAACTTCTAAAAATAGCTAAAAGTAAGTTGGAACCAAACTTATGAAATAAGTCAACACAGTAGAAAACACTATTCTTTATCTAAAACTATTGAGTACAGTCATTAAGTTTTGAGTTAATACTTTTCAGTATGGCTAAAATTGCTTTTCTTTTTTTTTTTTTTTTGGTAAAACAGATTTACTGAGAAATAACCCACATGCCATAAAATTTATTCATTATTCAGTTCAATGACTTTTAGTATGTGCACAGATACATGCAACCATCATCACAGGTAATTTAAAAATATTTTCATTACCACAAAGAGACCCCCTGTACACTTTATCCGTCACTCTTCCACTTCCTCCCACCCCAACCTATTCTCCCCAGCCCTAAATAACCACTAACCTACATTCTATTTCTACATATTTGTCTATTCTGGATATTTCATATGAATAGAATCACATAATATTTTCAAGTGAGAAACATAATATTTTCAAGGTTTCATTCTCTGTTGTAGTATGTATCATTCTTTTTGATGGATAAATATTATTTCACTGTATGGACTTATCACATTTTATTATTCATTCATTTCTTAATAGGCATTCAGGTTGCTTCTACTTTTTAAGTAATGTGAATAGTATTGATATGAACATTGATAAAAAAGTTTCTGTTCAAACACCTGTTTTTAATTCTCCTGTGCACGTACGAAGGAGTAGAATTGCTGGGCCATACAGCAAGTCTGTGTTTAACCTTTTGAGGAACCACTACACTGTTTTTCATAGCATCTACACTAGTTTACATTTCAATCAGTGATGCCTGACAGTTTCCGTTTCACCATATCTTTGCCACTAATTATTATTTTCTACTTTTTGAAAAATTATGACCATTTTAGTGAGTATAAAGTGGTATCTCATTGTGGTTTTGATTTGTATTTCCTTAGAGAGTAATAATGTTGGACATCTTTACCTACTGGGGTTATTAAGCTGAAGGGTAGGACTTCTTTGACCATAAGAGTAAAGACTCAATCAATCACATTAATTCAAAGTGATTCTTTGTCATATATTAAGTAATTCTACATCCATGGATTTTTACAACAAACATTTACACATGTATTGTATATTCATTTACATATGCTAATTTGTATACAATAGGGACTTGCCAAATGAAAACTTTAGTGGCTACAAAATTTCCTTGAAGGAAAGTTTAGAGGCAGTAATGTAGTTGAAACTTCTAGGAGTTCCCTGAAGCTGAGTTTGCAAATCACTTATGCATGAATGAAAAAGTACAATTTACCTACAACAAAAAATAGGTGAAGGCTGAAGGACCCCAAGGGGACCCAAGGCTACTCCCCACTGCCCCCTGCAGTGGTTTGGCACTTCCACTGGTCTAGAACCAATTGAGAATCAAAGGAATTATAATGTGAGATGGAAACACACTTTCTCAGGTTTACCGATGGCTAGTCACACAAATATAGGCACATGACTCTGCTCTCCCATAGCTCCAAGCTTGGATCTGTTCCAGCAACGGGACAGAGGATGTGTGAAAGGATGGGTGGATTAGTGGTAGAAGGGGTCAGGCAAGAAGGTGAATGGATGAGAGACAGCAGCATCTTGATGGGAAAAATGGGCTAAAGGGGTAGAAGCATGGATGGGCAGTAGAGAGAACTTCTGCTTAGGGCAGCAACCCAGGCTGCTAGCAAATAGTAATCCAATATAAATCTTAATAGTCCAAGAGATTAGTCAGCTGAGCCACAAAAGTAGGTTCTGATAGAGTCTTTTAAAATGTTCAATTTCATCCAGTCTTGCACTTGTGAAAGCTAAAAATTGCCTCACTGGGTCCAAGAAGCTCTGGCTAAATTTCCCATCCAGTTTCCTCCAGATCTTTGGTGTGTATCAACAACTCATGAGACAAAATGAGTGGGGGTTGGGGGTGAGGTTACATGCATTCCTGGCAATCAATATCCAAAGACTTTAAACTGGGTATGTAAAATGGTGGCAGCTCTTCCCCAGGCTGCCCTGGGAAGAAAGGACAAGCTATGAGACCAGGATAAAAACACAAATTAAAAAGAGGGGGTTTGTGATGGGCTTAGGCATTTTCTCACTTGCTTAGGGGTCTTCTGTTAGAAAGCAAAACCAAAATTATACAATTCCTTCCATACCTTTCCCTTGCTCGGAATTAAAAACCATCTACTGAAGACTTTCTCACTTCAAAACCCAGTCAGGTGCTTTCTAGTATCAAGGAGGGTGCCCGAAAAATAAATTGCTCCTATCAGAAATAAAGCATTTCAGTTCTGCCACAAGCGGTGAGATCTGTGTTTATAAGTCTCTCCAAAGGCAACTCCATTTTTTCGGCTCTCCTCTCATTTTCTTTTGATGCATAAAACCTGTAGACTGGAGCGCTGTGATTGCATTCGGCCGCGGAGCAGCGTAATTGTAAATATTCATTGGAATTCAAGCTAGCTTTCCCAGGTCTCTCCTAGGGCTGTGCGGCTATGCAAACAGCAGCCAGTGCCGCATTAGCTCACAGCCCGAAGGCCGCCTATTTCCCCACAGCCCCTAGGACCTTTCCCGTAGAGTGAGCACATGCAGAGAGCCTGGCCCTTAAACACCATTTCAGTCTGCTGTTTCACTGGTTTTCTCTCTCTCCACGACTGCTCATCTTTCGTAATTCTGTCTGTCAGTCTCAAAAGCAGAGTAGCCTGGCCCATTGGATGAGAGACAGCAGCATCTTGATGGGAAAAATGGGCTAAAGGGGTAGAAGCATGGATGGGCAGTAGAGAGAACTTCTGCTTAGGGCAGCAACCCAGGCTGCTAGCAAATAGTAATCCAATATAAATCTTAATAGTCCAAGAGATTAGTCAGCTGAGCCACAAAAGTAGGTTCTGATAGAGTCTTTTAAAATGTTCAATTTCATCCAGTCTTGCACTTGTGAAAGCTAAAAATTGCCTCACTGGGTCCAAGAAGCTCTGGCTAAATTTCCCATCCAGTTTCCTCCAGATCTTTGGTGTGTATCAACAACTCATGAGACAAAATGAGTGGGGGTTGGGGGTGAGGTTACATGCATTCCTGGCAATCAATATCCAAAGACTTTAAACTGGGTATGTAAAATGGTGGCAGCTCTTCCACAGGCTGCCATGGGAAGAAAGGACAAGCTATGAGACCAGGATAAAAACACAAATTAAAAAGAGGGGGTTTGTGATGGGCTTAGGCATTTTCTCACTTGCTTAGGGGTCTTCTGTTAGAAAGCAAAACCAAAATTATACAATTCCTTCCATACCTTTCCCTTGCTCGGAATTA
The DNA here is from genome assembly GCA_022376925.1 of Tragulus kanchil. Taxonomy (NCBI): domain Eukaryota; kingdom Metazoa; phylum Chordata; class Mammalia; order Artiodactyla; family Tragulidae; genus Tragulus; species Tragulus kanchil. The sequence continues at coordinate 166,266,292 of JAIOJX010000031.1, read as the reverse complement.
AAAACCATCTACTGAAGACTTTCTCACTTCAAAACCCAGTCAGGTGCTTTCTAGTATCAAGGAGGGTGCCGAAAAATAAATTGCTCCTATCAGAAATAAAGCATTTCAGTTCTGCCACAAGCGGTGAGATCTGTGTTTATAAGTCTCTCCAAAGGCAACTCCATTTTTTCGGCTCTCCTCTCATTTTCTTTTGATGCATAAAACCTGTAGACTGGAGCGCTGTGATTGCATTCGGCCGCGGAGCAGCGTAATTGTAAATATTCATTGGAATTCAAGCTAGCTTTCCCAGGTCTCTCCTAGGGCTGTGCGGCTATGCAAACAGCAGCCAGTGCCGCATTAGCTCACAGCCCGAAGGCCGCCTATTTCCCCACAGCCCCTAGGACCTTTCCCGTAGAGTGAGCACATGCAGAGAGCCTGGCCCTTAAACACCATTTCAGTCTGCTGTTTCACTGGTTTTCTCTCTTCTCTCCACGACTGCTCATCTTTCGTAATTCTGTCTGTCAGTCTCAAATATGCATTAAAAAGAGAATCATGTCCTTGACTAAAAGCCCAGGGTCAGAATGCTTTCACTGAGCATATGTTCAGTCTATTTAGGAGATTAATCAGATTTCAGCCTTGCATGAATACATATATATACATAGACATACACATACATGAATATATATTTCAACTCTAGCTGATAAAATGGGATGGATACCTACTCTAATTAAGACATGAATACATACTCATGAATTATTTCACCTTTTTCCAAGTTAAAATGTGCAAGAATCAAAAAGAAACCAAGAAGAATTATTTACATATCTAAAACATAAAAAGTCGGCAAGAAGGAACCTGTGTTTTAACTCTGCTGGTTCAATTCTTAATGTACTACCTATGAGGCTGAGGTTGAATGTTCAATTTAGGCTCCCTATACCACTCCCTGATATATCATCTGAATACCAGATAATTAGATTCCAAAAGAAATCAGGGTACCTGCAATATTAACTTCAAAATAATCTGAAGAAGAAATTGATGCATAGAAAAATGACCTAGAAACTGATATTAACATGGCTGGGAGTCAGTCACAGTCCCGATCAATAATTACTCTCCTGACTCTAAGAATGGAAAGGACGTGCTGTAGCTAGATCCTTTCAACTAGACCCGCAAGAAGTTAAGGAGTCTGTTCTGTGCGTGCACGCAGTGTTCTAACGTGCACTGACCCAGTGTTCCAAAGTCCACAGCAGATCTTCTACCTGTTGCTGATCAGTATGACCCTAGCTAATTAGCCTATGTGAATCAAATCAACTTATTTTTGTCTTAGTTCTTTCATTTCCAAGATGTTTTTCTCCTGGCTCAGTCAAACCCACAAAAAGCTTCACTGGTTTGTTTCCCCACAGCGAGCCACGTGGCAGAGCAGTTCTAAGTTTCCTTACCCTACTGCTCTCTACCTGGGCACCCCTTCTCAATAAAATTTCTTGCATTGTCAAAAAAAAAAAAAGAGAGAGAGAGAAAGAAAATGACCTAGAGAAAGGAATTGATTTTTTTTCTTAAAGAGATGTTATTAATGTTGAAACATTTTAATACAAAAGAGAGTCTAGGTAGAAATTCTTTGGTCTTGGCCAACATTTAGATTTAAAGATGAAAGTGAAAAATTAAGTGGCAAAAAATATAGAACATTGAAAATTTCATATATACAAGGAAATTTATTTTAATTTGATATAACTAGGTGAGTTCTGAGCAAAGGACCCTCTGCTATTCATCTTGAGGGATACAAATATGATTGATGTATGTCTCCTATATTTTAAAAAGTTTAGAATTTGGCACCAGAGAGAAGATGTGGAGAAATAGCTATGTTATAAAAGAGGCAAAATACGCTGTTATTTTGAGGGAGGGGGCCAGGAGGAATTATGAGCAACTTGATGACAGAGGAGAAACTCAACCAGACTCTGAATCGGTAGAAGGATTTTGACAGATGGAGTTGGATGGAGGGAGGAATCCATATCTGTGGGGAAGTATTATGGGTTGAACTGTGTCTCCTTGGAAGGCATGTTGAAATTCTATTCACCAAAAGCTGTGAGCATGACCTCATTTGGAAACAGAGTTTACAGATACAATCAAGTTAAGATGAGATTGAACTGGATTAGAGCTGGCCCTAGTTCAATGACTAGTGTCCATGTAAGAAGCAGGACACTTGGACACAGATTGGGTAGTGAAGTTTAGACCCTCTCATGGATAGGGAAGGAGGCCATATGAACCTGGAGGCAGAGACTGGAGTGAAGTATTTATAAGCTAAAGGAATATGAAGGATTGACAGCAATGACCAGAAGTTAGAGCCTCTAGAGCCTCCACAGAGAACATGGCTCTGCTTACACCTTGATTTCAGACTTCAAGCCTCTAGTACTATGAAGGTACACATTTTCTGTTGCTTGAAACCACCCATTTTGTGGTGTTTTGTTTTAGAAGCCCTACTAAACCAATATGAGAAGAAAGAAGATGTGGTTCAGAAGTGGAGAGTGTGGCTCTTATTCTGAAATGTTTTTAAATATTTATTTACATTTTTGGTTGCACTAAGTCTTCGTTGCTGTGTACAGGCTTTCTCTAGTTGCAGAGAGTGGGGGCCACTCTTCATTGAGGAATGCAGGCTTTTCATTGCGGTGGTTTCTCTCGTTGAGCACAGGTGCCAGTAGCTGCAGCGCACAGGCTCAGTATTTGTGGCTGGCGGGCTCAGTTGCTCTGCAGCATGTACAGTCTTCCCAGACCAGGGATCGAACCTGTGTTCCCTGCACTGGCAGACAGATTCTTTCCACTGCACTATCAGGGAAATCCTGAAGTGTGAAGTTTTGATCAGCTAAAGAGCAGTGTGCATAAAAACCGACAGTAGAAATTACATCTGGGAAAATCAGAGTGCCTAGGTTGTGGACTTTGTACCTCCATGTCTATAAAACATTATCAGGAAAGGGAGTGGTGGAAGAGCCAGGATATGTTGGAAGAATAGACTGGAAGGAATGGAAGCAGTTAGCAGGTGGTGATATGTGAGGTGAGAGGTGGCATCCTGGTTAGCGGCAATGGTTATGGAAGGGAAGGGAAGGATTTGAGAGAGACAGAGGTAAAACTGATGGAATCTGAAGACTGATTAGGTGAAGGGATTCATAGAAGCAATTTGAATTTTAAAGTCTGGGGCATGGGATGGGAGGATGAAGACGCTATTATCAGACAGGAAAAGCAGAAGGTAAAACTGGTTTGGGGGCTTCCCCTGGTGGTCCAGTGGATAAGGACACCGCCTTGCAGTGCAAGGGGCGCCGGTTCGATCCCTGGCCTGGGAAGATCCCACGTGCCGCAGAGCGGCTGGACTGATGTGTTCAATCACCGAGCCGGAGCTCTGGAGCGCATGTGCCCAGAGCCGGCGCTCTGCAGCAACAGACGCCACCACGATGGGAGGCCCACAGGAGCCAAAGAACAAAGACGGATGAAAGTGGAGAAATGAAAGACCAATAGAAGTGGCCTGCCCGCTCCCCTCCCTCCCCAACCTGACCCCGCCCAAAATAAATAAATAAATAAATCTTTAAAAAAAAAAAAAAAACTGGTTTGGGAGCACGTGTTGAGAAGAGTCCAGATTGTAGTAAATAAAGAAGTCCAGCAAAATGCTAAAAATGTAGACTAGAAGCATGGGAGATTTGTTGGACTGGGAATATAGATCTGTGGCCCTCTGCACTGAGACTGTGAAGGGCCTGGAAATATTTGAAATCATCAAAAGAATTGAGTGAGCGTATAGGGAAGAGTTGAGCTTTGGAGGAACACTTCTATCTTGACAGACAGAAGAAGCAAAGAGAAATGAAAGGGGCAAAAGGGTAACTAAGATGAACCCAAATTAAGGAAAATCAAGGAACGTAGTTCATGAAAGACATGGTGATCAGTGATATAAAATGCTACAGAGAGACTGAGGAGGACAGGGCCCCAGAAGAAGTCACTGGAAATATAGATATTAAAATGTTAACAGTAGGGACTTTGTTGGTAGCCCAGTGTCTAAGACTCTGTGCTCCCAATGCATGGGTCTTAGGTTTGATCCCTGGTCAGGGAACTAGATCCCACATGCTGCAACTGAAAGACCCTGCACGCTGTAACTAAGGAAAAAAAAAAAAAAAAAAAAAGATTCTGCATGTTGCACCTAAGGATCCTGCATGCTGCAACAAAGATTTAAGATCCTATGTGCTACAACTAAGACCCAGTGCAGCCAAATAAATAAAATAAATATTAATCTATAAAATGGGACTGATGAAATTACTTGCAGGGTAGATGCAGCTAGAGATGCAGATGCAGAGAACAAATCTGTGGATTTGAAGGGGGTGGTGGGGGCAGAAGGAGAGGGTGGGATGAATTGAGAGAGTAGCACTGACATAGAAGGAGAGGATTTGGGTTGTTCTTGTGTTTCAAGGTAAAAATAGAAAAATATGTGAGAATATTAATATATAAGAGGGAAGGACTCAAGGACTTGGGAGAATTGTAAAAATCAACTGGTGGAGTAGGGCTCTGGAAAGAAGAGGAATGGAATTGGATCAAAGCAGAGAAGTAGCCCTGGAAAGCAGATGGAGGCACTTTCCCCTCTGAGACAGGCCAAAAGATAACAGGAGGAGTTCATATCACTTAGCTGTAGAAGGAGGAAGCTGAAGGAGTTGATATTAGAGAGTCTCATCTCAATAAAGCAGAAAGTAGGTCAACTCCTGAGAGAGAGAGAGGTGTGGCCAAATGGGTTGTGAGCTTGAACGGGCAGGAAAGGCGGTATCCTAGGGGAATATGATGGACAATGAACAAAAGGATTGCTGATAAGCTCACTTGAGTGGGTAACAATAGTGTTGACAAAATTAATTTTACTGGACAAGATGTAACTTTCTAGAGCAAGGTATATGAGTTTGGTAGTCAGGCAGATGGAAGAGTAGAAGAGGCCAGTGTTGGTTACAGGCCAGGTAACAACAAGAAAGCTCAAGTCTGAGGGATGCCAGGGAATAGTAAAGGTTAGATTAGAACAGGCGTATGAAAGATTTTTTGAGTGGGTTTTCAGTATTCCTTTGTTACAAAGTAACCTAAAAATAAAGGAATAAAGAAGGAATAAAAAATCAAGAAAAAAAATGAATGTAAAGGATAAACTCTGTTTTCCTTTCTTCCTTTATTTATTTCTTCTTTCTTCTCATTTATTCCTTTCAACAAACCCTTACTGAATGGAAATCTGTATCAGGGAATGGAGTAAGAAGGCAGGTGTCAGGTCTGTAAGATTAGGTTCCTTATCCTAGAGAGTCTGAAAGAAGAACAATAGGAACTCCGCTCGCACTATCTACCAGAAATTGTCCTAAGTGCCAGTCTGCACTCTAACTCTAGTTCTTTTAACCCTTAGGTGTAGGAACAATCATTACGCCTCATTTCACAGCTGAAGATACTGAACTGAAGTATCAGAGAAGTTAAGTGACATGTCAAGATTACAGAGCAGAACTGAGATTTGAACCAGTGGATCTTGCTCGAGTCTGTACCTTAATCACAGTGCTATGTGAACAGAAAAAGATATTGAAATGGGTTGTATGAAGGATGATTACACATTTCAATCAGTCTGGGATAGACCCACTTTATGTTTGTTGTCCCAGTGAAAGTATTCATTTTAGCAGTGTAAGGTTTGGGACTTCCTAGTGGCACAGTGGATAAGAATCCACCTGCCAATGCAGGGGACACAGGTTTGATATCTGATCCAGGAATATTATACATTTCGCACAGCAACTAGGCCGCTGCACCACAACTACCAAGCCTGTGTGCCTAGAGCCTGTGATCCACAACAAGATAAGTCGCCACAATGAGAAGTCTGTGCACCCCAACAAAGAGTAGACCCTGCTTGCTGCAACTAGATAAAACCCTGGCAAAGCAAATGAAGACCCAGTACAGCCAAAAATAAAGTAAAATGAATAAATATAAAAAACACAGAAGGTTTGAAGGATAAATTATATAGTTGCCCTTATTATAAGAAGAACTAAACCATTTTTCCAACAATTAATTGTTGGCTCATGTGATGAACAGAGACAAACAACTGTAAGGTGTTTAAGACAAATAACGAAATGGCTCTCTCTTGGTATGATACAGCTAAGGCTGGAACACAGAAAGGTGCATTCCTCAAGCTGACACTAGTTGAAGTTCTCCATACCCCTTCTTTAAGCAGGAATGGAAATGGAGCACACAAAACCCTACAGTGAGTCTGTCTTCCCCTGTCTCTCCTCCTTAGCTCTTTCCCTTACCTCTACCCCTAGGACAGCACATCACCATTCACTCCAAACCTCAAGCACAGTAACCACATATCATACAGACATGCAGCCTCCACTGGAGCAGGCGTTGGGCTGACGCTAGACCATTTGCAGCAATGTTGGCTACTTTGTGGCTTCCTCTCCTGAGCTCCCTCTCCTTACTGTCTTCAGCCTTCAGTGGGAAGGAAGGAAATTGGTACCAGCCAAAGTGGATCTGGTGCCCCATGGAAAAAATTGTGCTCTCGTCATCACCAAATTAGTCCCCTTGGAAGATTTAGAGATTACACTCAATTTCCAATGGACGAATAATGTATCACTTAAGTTCTAATGCTCGCTCATGACAGGCACTTATACAACACTGCGATTGGCTCTTACTCCAGTAATAACACTTAAAATGCTGCAATGTGCAAAAATGATGGTAATGCCTAGGCCAGAGCAAACAGAGAACCAACTCAGCAAACTGAAAAGAAGACATCCATCCAGGGTTTTCAATATCCTGCTGAGCGACACAGGTTTGATATCTGATCCAGGAATATTATACATTTCGCACAGCAACTAGGCCGCTGCACCACAACTACCAAGCCTGTGTGCCTAGAGCCTGTGATCCACAACAAGATAAGTCGCCACAATGAGAAGTCTGTGCACCCCAACAAAGAGTAGACCCTGCTTGCTGCAACTAGATAAAACCCTGGCAAAGCAAATGAAGACCCAGTACAGCCAAAAATAAAGTAAAATGAATAAATATAAAAAACACAGAAGGTTTGAAGGATAAATTATATAGTTGCCCTTATTATAAGAAGAACTAAACCATTTTTCCAACAATTAATTGTTGGCTCATGTGATGAACAGAGACAAACAACTGTAAGGTGTTTAAGACAAATAACGAAATGGCTCTCTCTTGGTATGATACAGCTAAGGCTGGAACACAGAAAGGTGCATTCCTCAAGCTGACACTAGTTGAAGTTCTCCATACCCCTTCTTTAAGCAGGAATGGAAATGGAGCACACAAAACCCTACAGTGAGTCTGTCTTCCCCTGTCTCTCCTCCTTAGCTCTTTCCCTTACCTCTACCCCTAGGACAGCACATCACCATTCACTCCAAACCTCAAGCACAGTAACCACATATCATACAGACATGCAGCCTCCACTGGAGCAGGCGTTGGGCTGGCTAGACCATTTGCAGCAATGTTGGCTACTTTGTGGCTTCCTCTCCTGAGCTCCCTCTCCTTACTGTCTTCAGCCTTCAGTGGGAAGGAAGGAAATTGGTACCAGCCAAAGTGGATCTGGTGCCCCATGGAAAAAATTGTGCCCCGTCATCACCAAATTAGTCCCCTTGGAAGATTTAGAGATTACACTCAATTTCCAATGGACGAATAATGTATCACTTAAGTTCTAATGCTCGCTCATGACAGGCACTTATACAACACTGCGATTGGCTCTTACTCCAGTAATAACACTTAAAATGCTGCAATGTGCAAAAATGATGGTAATGCCTAGGCCAGAGCAAACAGAGAACCAACTCAGCAAACTGAAAAGAAGACATCCATCCAGGGTTTTCAATATCCTGCTGAGCGACCATTGTTTTATAAGACTATTATTCTCTGAGGTTTTAATATGCTGGTCCATGGAGTTTTCCTATTATTTTTCTGACTGCTCTTTCTATTGTCTCCTATGTCTGTCCTGGGCTTTCTGTTTTTCTTTCCTGTGAACTCACTCGGGAAGTTTATGCATTCACAGTGATTTCAACTACAATTTAGATTACAAACGGTTCCAAATATTCATCGGAGCTGCCTGAAGGGCATTTTATTCTTTTTCCCTTCCTTCCTTGGTAAGCTCATCCACTAATATGATTTCAATAATAGCTAACATTTATCATGTGTCAGGCACAAAATTGAAGCTTGGAACATTACAAGGTAAGTACTATTATTGTCTCCCAGAGAAGGAGCTGGTAAGTGGTAGAAATGGGATCTGAACCCAGGAAATCTTGCTGCAGCACCTATGCTCTTAGCCACCCAACTATGGTTCCCCTTCACATCAACCACTTGCTTCTCTATCTTGCAGCCAGATTATGCCAATGGCTTCCCAGTACTCTCTAGGATCAGCTGAATGCAACATCATTTTTCACATGGAAAGTTTGCTGTGTTATCTGTTGATCAGATTTTAAAGTTTTCTGTCTATCCTCCAAAGCTTCCTGTTCATTTCTTTTACTGAAGCCAACCCAGAGGAGCCTGGTGAACTATAGGCTTGGCTCCATGGAGTTGCAAAGAGTTGGACATAACTGAGTGACTAACATACACAGGCACACATGCACCACAAATACAAAGCTTATTCTGGGGTAGTATGCAACTATAGAGGTTTGTTCAAAGTTACAGACAGCATGGGAAAGGCATGGTTAAGTTTATCTGTGGAGGTCAGAAAAGGCTAGGAGTGTAGTGAGTGGGCAGGACCTGGGCCCCAGTAAACAAAAATGAGAAACAGACCTGAAAATAAACACTATCTTCTTTTGAGAATAAGTAACACTGGGTGGTCATTGTCTCCTCTTTCCTTCGAGACTGTCACGTGGGAATTTCAACAAAGGAAGGCAATCCACTAGATCACCTCTGCTGGCTTCTCACCACAAGACCTGCATTCAAGTCCTAATTCTTCAATTTGTGACCTCGGGAAAACTGGTTAGCGCTTCAGATCCTCAGTTTTCGCTACTGTGAAATGATACAGCTATGCCCTATGGTGGACTTCAAACATTTTTTTTAACTTGTCCCGTCAATGTTTGACCTCTGTCCATACAAGCCAGTTTCCTTCACATTCTGATCCCTCCTTCCTCCAACCAAAGAGTGATACTCGGAGCATGCAAGAAAGCTTCTTTTCCAAGCACAATACTTGAATGTTTATGAACGTTCTATTACCCTGTTTATAATTTGTGCTTAAAAATTTTTTTCTAGGATGTAAAACATTTTGGAGAGTAAGTCTTATCATAAATCTGTGAGTATTCTGAAAACCTTCCAGCCTATGTAACCTATTTTGTTTCTCTGCTGATTAGAAATCCACCTATCATCTTGCTCAATGCCCCGCTGGAAGACTCAGCATCATGGGCCTTAACTTCAGTCATGTCCCCCTCTTCTAGCTCACATCGCTCAGGCAAAGGAAGCAAGAAGGGGAATAACATGCACCCTGGAACTAAAAAAAGGGACTGTAAAGTCAATTATAAATATCAAGGCCTAAAGACGTATGTAGTAATCAAATAGCCTTCCTTTAGGGAAACCTGGAGAAGGAAGCAGTCAGGAGCCTTTAAGATAAAATGGAGGCTGCAAGCCTAGGCCATATCTGTTTTTATCTGTTTGTAGGGAAAGAATTCTAGTACCCCATCTGTCTCCTGATGGTTAGAGAGCGCTGAATCCTAACTAGACCCCCAGGGCACTGACTGCTGATGGCTGCACAGCATCTACTGACAAGAACAGAGGATAGAAGTTCTGCGTCTGACTCTAAGCTTCCCCTCCCTTCTCTACACACTAGTTTCTTCAAATGTGAAAACAGAAATGACTCCTGCCTCACAAGGTTGACGTGAGGATTTTGTATAGATGTCTGAATCTGAACCATGGGAAAATCAGTTAAGAAGCAGTAGGGAATAGAGAATCCCTGGGCTTCCCTGGTGGCTCAGTGGTAAAGAATCCGCCTGCAGTGCAGGAGATGCAGGTTCGACCCTTGGGTCAGGATGATTCCTGGAGGAGGGGCTGGCAAGTCACGCCAGTATTCTTACCTGGAAGATACTATGTACAGAGAAGCCTGGTGGGCTACAGTCCACGGTGCTGCAAAGAGTTGGACACAACTGAGGAACTGAGCACACAGCACATATGCAGAAAATCCCCAGTCACCTGACCATAGCTAATCTGGTAGTCAACACCAGATTTTCAGCTGCAAGAGATTCTGGGAGTTTCTATATATATAAACATATATACACATATAATCTATATATCTATTATATAATCATGTTATATATTATCATAAATATATATTATTCATATTATTATATGATTAATACATATTTATATAATATGCATATACATATATAAGCATGTATGCACACACATACATATACACACATATGCTATAATTATATACAGTATAATATAAATGTTTGGGGGGCTTCACTGAAGAGGGGTCAAAAGCTTGGAAAAAAGGATAAGCAAGGATATGCTGTCTAACCGAATCAAATTATTCAAAATATTTTTAGAACAGCTAAATCAGGAGACAAAGAGAGGTAATATTGATTTCTCTTTTTCAGGGAGATAAAAATCCTCAGTTTTCTGTGATTTGGAGGCCCTTTCCACCAGCTTCTCCACAGCCCCTGCTCTCATTCCCTAAAGTATAAGAATAGAGTTCTCTGCCTCCACATTGATGATTTATCCTGGTCACAGAGGGGACACTCGGCTAACTGAGGTTAACAGCTTTCTTGGTTTCATTTCAGAAAGACATTAGCATGGAGGCTCTATGAAATGCTGATATGCCAAATACTGATTCATTCACCTGCAGAGTTCGCTAGAAGGCAGGGACCTATTGGACAGGCAGGGCTGAGCTCCCAGCCTTTTCCTAAAGGGCAATCCCATAATTCATCTTCCAGTTCTAAATTACACCTGACACTTCACTGAAGACTTCAGGTGCACTCACCCAACTGTAATAACCTAATGCAGAAGAAGAGAGTTGGAAATGACAAAGATATCCTTTTTGAAAAAAATATAACTAATTCAATTATGGGTAGAAATACCTGTGATGTAATACATTCCCAGGCAGGGTTGGGTAATGAGCAGGAATGGAGCAGATGCGTATGTTTTGCCTTTGTTTAGTGGGAATGTGAACTACCTGCAGACACAGCAGGAGAGGTGAACCTGATCAGGTCCTTACCTTGACACTGGTTTTAGGCATGGGGACCTCTGTATTATGCATCCGTACCTGGGCGACGTGTCCTTGGCTTGGCCTATTCACCACAGGAGTGCCAAGTTTTTCTGTAATCTGGGATTTCCTTCCAAATTTGTAGGAAAGAAGATGGTCCAGAAGCTGCCAAGCAGCGGGCTCCTGCTACTCCTCTGCAAGGCTGTCTGTAGAGCAGCTGGGTGATGGGCTTAGGGGAAGGAGAAGGGCTGTCTTTTACTACTCTGTAAAGGGTGTCCCAGTAGCCAACTACTGGAGGGTCATGGTTAGCTTGTTATCAGTCGTGGCAATCTGAATGATTTGGTGCTAAAGAAGTAAAAGTAATTCGACAAATGCATTCATCATTTAGCTTCCTCCTGTGTGTTAGGGCTGTTTGACCTGATGCTGCGGGAAGGAACTAGGCAGGAAATAAGCCTTGTCAGAGCTCAGGGGAACTTTAGAGGGGTGAAGTTGGACGTTTTCTAACTCAGAAGTATATTTGAGTATTTATGTTGGGGACACTGCAGAGAGTGAACAGGTAGACATGGGGTCTTCTCTCGTGGAACTTTGGGTGAACTTGGAAGACCTTAGCTTAAAAAGGAAGAACAAAGGTGATTAAGAAGCAAAACTAAAATGTGTGCAGCTGGACAGTGCCCAGCACCTACTAAGTGATTGATAACTGTTTGCTGAATGAAGAATAAATAGTGTAAAAAGCAAAGAGAAGGAGCTAAACATTACTGACTTCCATGTCCCAGATTCCATGTTAGGTTCTTTATGTTTTCTAACTTAGTATGGGATGAACAAAGTCAAGGTCAGATCCAGGTATATGGCCTCTGAGATGATCTCTTTCATGATTACACATGGGAACTTTAGAGGGGTGAAGTTCTTTTGTGGAAAGATCCCAAGACTAAGTGTCCATAAAGTGTGGGCTTTAGAAATGATTCTGACATTTATAATAGTGTAGCCTTGGACAAGTCAGTTATCCTGGTTGAGCTTCATTTTCCAAGCTCTGAACTTGGGGATGATGTTACCTCCTTACAAGGGTGGCTAACAGGATGTGAAGAGATGGTCAAATGTAAAAGGGCTTTGATTATAAATAACATCCTGCTCTATGCTAAAGGAAAATCATTTAGTTTCTAAACAATGACATTTTATACAGTCTTAATGATTCTGACAACATCAGAAATAAAAGCAAGGTTGTCCTAGAAGTTATCAAAATGGAGACTTTTTATCGGAAAAATTCTTATAGCAAGTCAAACCTTGCTCAAGGTTATTCTTTTCCCTGAACTCACCAGGTATTTGGGGGGAATTAGTGATATCCAACAGACATGCACTTAAGTGGGTGTAATTACATTCTTTTCTCAGAAATCAACCTCTTGTCCCTTCAGCCTGTCTGCTAATTTTTTATATGAATTAAACTTTGGAGCAACCAGCAGCATAATGTTTCAGATTCTAACTGAATAAAGAGCCATCCTATTTAATGATAGCGTAGTTTCAGATGGGTTTTCCCTAATAAGCATTTCAACAATTAACAGGAAAATTATATGTAACTATATTCCTAGCAGTCTTTTGTCCTTTTAGTCATGAGAAAAGTTATCACCTGTGTTTAATTTTACTCTCCATCTTTATTTTTTTAACTCATTTTTATGCTCTAATTGTATCTTGGTTTGTGATGTTTCCCATGCCAAAATCTGTGGATTCTTTAATTTCCTTCCCTTTCCCCAGATCATCAGTAAGATGATTATATGATACCAAAGTGGGTATCAGTCCTCAGGGCTGTGCTGACACTGTCTCTCACCTAAACGTGAGGGAGCACCATTTGTCATTTCTCTTTGTTTATGGTCCTTCAGCCAATTTTCAACCTATGTGACCATGCACATATTCTACCCAATTTGAATTAATTTTGCAAGTGGAAATGTATGGGATGAACAAAGTCAAGGTCAGATCCAGGTATATGGCCTCTGAGATGATCTCTTTCATGATTACACATGGGAACTTTAGAGGGGTGAAGTTCTTTTGTGGAAAGATCCCAAGACTAAGTGTCCATAAAGTGTGGGCTTTAGAAATGATTCTGACATTTATAATAGTGTAGCCTTGGACAAGTCAGTTATCCTGGTTGAGCTTCATTTTCCAAGCTCTGAACTTGGGGATGATGTTACCTCCTTACAAGGGTGGCTAACAGGATGTGAAGAGATGGTCAAATGTAAAAGGGCTTTGATTATAAATAACATCCTGCTCTATGCTAAAGGAAAATCATTTAGTTTCTAAACAATGACATTTTATACAGTCTTAATGATTCTGACAACATCAGAAATAAAAGCAAGGTTGTCCTAGAAGTTATCAAAATGGAGACTTTTTATCGGAAAAATTCTTATAGCAAGTCAAACCTTGCTCAAGGTTATTCTTTTCCCTGAACTCACCAGGTATTTGGGGGGAATTAGTGATATCCAACAGACATGCACTTAAGTGGGTGTAATTACATTCTTTTCTCAGAAATCAACCTCTTGTCCCTTCAGCCTGTCTGCTAATTTTTTATATGAATTAAACTTTGGAGCAACCAGCAGCATAATGTTTCAGATTCTAACTGAATAAAGAGCCATCCTATTTAATGATAGCGTAGTTTCAGATGGGTTTTCCCTAATAAGCATTTCAACAATTAACAGGAAAATTATATGTAACTATATTCCTAGCAGTCTTTTGTCCTTTTAGTCATGAGAAAAGTTATCACCTGTGTTTAATTTTACTCTCCATCTTTATTTTTTTAACTCATTTTTATGCTCTAATTGTATCTTGGTTTGTGATGTTTCCCATGCCAAAATCTGTGGATTCTTTAATTTCCTTCCCTTTCCCCAGATCATCAGTAAGATGATTATATGATACCAAAGTGGGTATCAGTCCTCAGGGCTGTGCTGGACACTGTCTCTCACCTAAACGTGAGGGAGCACCATTTGTCATTTCTCTTTGTTTATGGTCCTTCAGCCAATTTTCAACCTATGTGACCATGCACATATTCTACCCAATTTGAATTAATTTTGCAAGTGGAAATTCATGGAGCAGTGTATCAAATGCTTTAGTAAAATCCATATATATTACCTCTAGTGCATTCCCTTCATCCATTAATCTCGTAATGCGATTTAAAAGAGTGATCACATTTGTCTGGAATGATTTGTCCTTTATCCATCCCCAAAGCTGCCTCCTGCTCTGAGTGCCATTATCCTCTACCTACTCTCAGTTTTCCTCTCTTCACATCTGATTCATTATATTACGAGACACAGAGGTTACATTTTAATAGATGATAATTACTGAGAATGGTTTTGAATATATTTGCAATTTTCTATTTTGAAATTATTTTTCTATTTTTAAAATACAATTTTCCAATAGCGTCTAAAATGTGGATGATTGGGTGAAATAACTTCTGTTGATCACTGAATTCATAAGCAAATTGTTGTATGCAATCTCTTTATTTCAAGCTATGATTCTGTTAACAATCTATTTGCCCAGGTCTCTCTTCATTTCTTTTAAACACATTTTTGTTATATAGTATAGTATTTAAGGTCTTTTTCCCAGTCTGCTTGTTTGAACTGTGTTTCCAGAACCATCTTTTCCTTCCTGCCTGGAAGACTGCATTGCATAAATTAAGAGTGATTATAAATATCAAATTCTTGCTGTAATTTTCACATAATCATATCAACTATAAATGCCTATATTGTTTGCAAAATAAGTTTTAGAAAATGTTTTCTGTGTATGTAGTACAGCAATTTGTCTGCTTGCTAAAAATATTTCTCACTTTTTAGATTTGGGTAGAGTTTTCTCCTGAAGAGCTCAAAGGTTATATGCCAAATCAGTATGGTTAACTTACAATAGAAAATGTTTCAAGACAGTAAGGAGAGCAGAAATGAAAGAAATAATAATGACAGAGAAGAATGATAACACCAGGGAGAAGGAGGTATGTAAAGGTTGAAAGAGCATGCAATAAGCCATGTATCCTTCGAAACCTAGCAACAAGAATATCAGTTAACCCTATGTGGGGAGTTTCTTTCAAAAGATGAGGAAGCTCAAATCTGAATTGATACTTTGAGACTGATTCTTTGACCCATAGTTCCACTATGAGCTACTTCTCCCAATCTATCATTATAGTGACTGTTCAAACTTTTCCTTTGCTCCACCAACACTCTGCTTAGGAATAAAGGACTTCGAATATGGCTTTTTCAGTTTTCTGTTTCAGTGGGTGAAAGTAGGTGAATGCTATAATAGGAGTCAGGTCCACAAAGATATTTAGGCCCCTGCTCTGTGGACAGTCACCAGTAACCCTGAAAAGATATCAGTGTCTTATTAAATGGTGGAATGAAATGATATTTTTCTTAAAATATCATTATTTTACCAATAAAGAGACACAGAGGTTACATTTTAATAGATGATAATTACTGAGAATGGTTTTGAATATATTTGCAATTTTCTATTTTGAAATTATTTTTCTATTTTTAAAATACAATTTTCCAATAGCGTCTAAAATGTGGATGATTGGGTGAAATAACTTCTGTTGATCACTGAATTCATAAGCAAATTGTTGTATGCAATCTCTTTATTTCAAGCTATGATTCTGTTAACAATCTATTTGCCCAGGTCTCTCTTCATTTCTTTTAAACACATTTTTGTTATATAGTATAGTATTTAAGGTCTTTTTCCCAGTCTGCTTGTTTGAACTGTGTTTCCAGAACCATCTTTTCCTTCCTGCCTGGAAGACTGCATTGCATAAATTAAGAGTGATTATAAATATCAAATTCTTGCTGTAATTTTCACATAATCATATCAACTATAAATGCCTATATTGTTTGCAAAATAAGTTTTAGAAAATGTTTTTCTGTGTATGTAGTACAGCAATTTGTCTGCTTGCTAAAAATATTTCTCACTTTTTAGATTTGGGTAGAGTTTTCTCCTGAAGAGCTCAAAGGTTATATGCCAAATCAGTATGGTTAACTTACAATAGAAAATGTTTCAAGACAGTAAGGAGAGCAGAAATGAAAGAAATAATAATGACAGAGAAGAATGATAACACCAGGGAGAAGGAGGTATGTAAAGGTTGAAAGAGCATGCAATAAGCCATGTATCCTTCGAAACCTAGCAACAAGAATATCAGTTAACCCTATGTGGGGAGTTTCTTTCAAAAGATGAGGAAGCTCAAATCTGAATTGATACTTTGAGACTGATTCTTTGACCCATAGTTCCACTATGAGCTACTTCTCCCAATCTATCATTATAGTGACTGTTCAAACTTTTTCCTTTGCTCCACCAACACTCTGCTTAGGAATAAAGGACTTCGAATATGGCTTTTTCAGTTTTCTGTTTCAGTGGGTGAAAGTAGGTGAATGCTATAATAGGAGTCAGGTCCACAAAGATATTTAGGCCCCTGCTCTGTGGACAGTCACCAGTAACCCTGAAAAGATATCAGTGTCTTATTAAACGGTGGAATGAAATGAGCTTTATCCAAGTCAAGGTTCAATTTTTCAATTATAAATTTTGGGTTGACTAGTATATTTCAATAAGATATTCTATAGAGAGAGGTATATTAAAAGCTATTGAACTGATAATCAAAGACTCAGGCTCAATATGCAGTCATACATAAGAATACTGAATGGAAAATAGCTACTAGATGATAAAAATGGCTATAAATTTTTTTCCAGTTTTATCTCCATTTTGATCTCTATCCTTTTCTTCCTATAATAAACAAGTCCATTGTAGATCAAAATCAACTTGCACCCAAGAAATATGCAGCCTCACATTGATATGTAAATGTCCATTCATTTGGGTAGGGATGGCAAGTATTTATTACTGGGAAAGAAGAGGTGCCTACAACATTAAGTCAATGTGTATGAATAAATGCTGATTTTTATGTGACATTAATATTCAGATGTTGAGTGCATGTCTGAAAGGCTACCTTCCTGTGTATAAGCATCTGTGCTGATCCTACACAAAGAATTTATATTGAGAACTTGAGGCTTTTATTATTACTATCCTATTTTTCAAGGACATGTTAATAATCATTTTCAAGTACATATGGTTTTAGGAAGAATTTACACATTTGTATTTGTGCCTTAAAATCAAAATCATTTTTCTTGGCTTTTAAAATTTGACTGATAAAGCCCTAAAGGCTCAAGGTGTGAAGAAAGTCCTTTCTCCACGTCCCTACAGACTCTTTCCTTTGACCCTGCTAATGAGAAACTTAAAAAAAAAACCCAAAACAGGCCTGAAACAGGGATATTATTATTATCAGCCCCTTAATATGGGACTATGATTTTTTAGGAGGCTATAAATTGAGAGCTGGACTAACAGGGAAGTAGAAAATGCCATTAATGAAAAATTTGACTCAAGTAAACATTCAAGCTACCTACTTTAAGTTTTTGTTAATTTTAACCTTCTTTGATTTATAGCTTACTTGTCACTGAATTTTCCTTCCTCTTCCTTTTCAATACCTAGTAAACCCCTGCAATGTGCCAGACATCGTGGGTGGTGGTAATATAAGCTACGACCCATGCCTTCAAGAACGTGCATTCAAAAAAAAGAGTAAAGAAGAAGAATGTGGAATGAAATGAGCTTTATCCAAGTCAAGGTTCAATTTTTCAATTATAAATTTTGGGTTGACTAGTATATTTCAATAAGATATTCTATAGAGAGAGGTATATTAAAAGCTATTGAACTGATAATCAAAGACTCAGGCTCAATATGCAGTCATACATAAGAATACTGAATGGAAAATAGCTACTAGATGATAAAAATGGCTATAAATTTTTTTCCAGTTTTATCTCCATTTTGATCTCTATCCTTTTCTTCCTATAATAAACAAGTCCATTGTAGATCAAAATCAACTTGCACCCAAGAAATATGCAGCCTCACATTGATATGTAAATGTCCATTCATTTGGGTAGGGATGGCAAGTATTTATTACTGGGAAAGAAGAGGTGCCTACAACATTAAGTCAATGTGTATGAATAAATGCTGATTTTTATGTGACATTAATATTCAGATGTTGAGTGCATGTCTGAAAGGCTACCTTCCTGTGTATAAGCATCTGTGCTGATCCTACACAAAGAATTTATATTGAGAACTTGAGGCTTTTATTATTACTATCCTATTTTTCAAGGACATGTTAATAATCATTTTCAAGTACATATGGTTTTAGGAAGAATTTACACATTTGTATTTGTGCCTTAAAATCAAAATCATTTTTCTTGGCTTTTAAAATTTGACTGATAAAGCCCTAAAGGCTCAAGGTGTGAAGAAAGTCCTTTCTCCACGTCCCTACAGACTCTTTCCTTTGACCCTGCTAATGAGAAACTTAAAAAAAAAACCCAAAACAGGCCTGAAACAGGGATATTATTATTATCAGCCCCTTAATATGGGACTATGATTTTTTAGGAGGCTATAAATTGAGAGCTGGACTAACAGGGAAGTAGAAAATGCCATTAATGAAAAATTTGACTCAAGTAAACATTCAAGCTACCTACTTTAAGTTTTTGTTAATTTTAACCTTCTTTGATTTATAGCTTACTTGTCACTGAATTTTCCTTCCTCTTCCTTTTCAATACCTAGTAAACCCCTGCAATGTGCCAGACATCGTGGGTGGTGGTAATATAAGCTACGACCCATGCCTTCAAGAACGTGCATTCAAAAAAAAAAGAGTAAAAGAAGAAGAATGTGCACTCTTTGCAGGGAACAGACAAATAAACTGATGCAGACCTTGTGTTGTGCTAAGTGTCAGAATGGAGAGAGGTTATGGGTGTTCTGGAAGAGTGGCAGAAAATTCCACCTGAAGAAGTGTTGGGGAAACATTAGAAGAGATAACGTTTCAGTAGAGTTTTGAAGAATGAGTAGGCACTAGCTAGAGTAGGGCTTCCTAACCTGGCATCCGTTGATTCCTTAAGAGTCCACAGATAGAATTCAGTGGGTCTTTGAAGCTGGATGGGGAAAAAAAAAAATCACACCTCTATTTTCACTCATATTGAACCACAAGTTACCATTTCCTTCAATTATCACTGTAGGCAACAAACCACAGAAACGTTAATAGTACTAGTGACAACATCACTAGTAAAAACCACAGCTATTATCCTATCACAGCCATACCATGTATTGTTGTAGGCAATCTCAAACTATCTCTTACTCTAATTGCCACCTTAAAATGAGAGTGGTAGATCCATCACTGGAACTATGAACATTTTAATAAAAAGAATATATATCACAAAGGAACTAGTTTTAATATTTAATTGATTTAAGCATTCTGATCACTGAATTTAAATGTAAATTAATTTCCTTTGTAATTCTATATATTTTATTTCATACATTTATGCAAAATATTCTAGGACAAGGTTCATAGGCTTCAGGTCTGTGGGATATTGGCAGTGGGGTTCATGGCACCAAGCAAGTTAAGAATCCGTTAACTAGTGAGCAGGCTGAGGGAGGGAGCAGTGCATTTTTTTAGGAAGAGGAAAAGTTTATGCTAGTATTTTAAGCACTTCATCTTGATGCTTCAACTTATACATAATGTTTCTTTAAAAGCAAATGTCTTTAAGTATGGAGCCTAAATATGAACACAATGGTTTTGTGAAATACAGTGAAATATAGTAAATAATATATAGTCACTATGTTTTAACAGGGACATGTTTCTGGGAAGGAAACTTATTGATTAGGCATATTAATTACTCACAGAATTTTTCTAAGCCTAACAAAAAGAGTCTGTCACGACACTGGATTCTGCAGCTAGTTGTAGTATGATAACGACCAAATAAAGATGCCTGGAATATGTATTTGCAACCTCTTCTTGCATGAGTAAAATGGTAACAATCAACTAAGAGCAATCAACATTGGCCTTACATGCATGTTAGTGGTTGTAATAGATGCTGGAAATACAGAACATGGTAAAGTTTTATCAAGCATTAATGGGAGCAGCAGGCACCTTTGGAAAGAGCACTTGACCAAGAGTCCACAGCCTCAAGTTATGGGCCCAAGTCTGACACTAATATCTGTGTCACATTGTGCATGTTTATTACTGGTAAAATGGAGATAATGTCTCTTGCTTTAACTTGTCTCTCAAGTTTGCTCTAAGAATCAAATGACAACATCAAATGTCAGGATGTTTAGGAAGGCTTGAAACATGATAAATACAGTGTTTCATGGAAATAACAGTGAAATACTGATATCGTTATATTTTATGTTACAAATACAGAAACAACAATGAAATATTTCTTTCCTGTACTGTAAAATATATTGAATGTAAAATCTATTTTCCTAATAGGAAAATGTATCATTATATATTAAAACATAAAAGGTAGATATAACACATGACTATATCTATAACATAGGGGTTAAATTCCTACAAGACTGAAGACACTGAACAATTGTTATCCTAAGCCACTAGATGATTCCATAATAAAAATCATTTCCTATGGTTGGCAGCAAGCTTTCAAGTATGACCTGTAGGAATAGTAACTCAAGACAACAATGAATTTATGTATGTGCTATTTAGATTTAGTGGCACTAAGATCACACACAAAAAAACACATTTAATTAGCAAAGTGCATTCAGTTCTAAAATTTAGATCACTTTCTCCAAATAGCCTTGTTCTTCACAGAAATCATACAAATGTATATTGACAAATATTGCAAACAATGGGAGAAAGACACCAATCTCAGGGTTTTCCTTCCTAAAAAAATCTTTTTAATTATTCTTTTCATTATAACCTAGCAGAGAAGGATTTAAGTACTAGCCTGGGTCTTTCATTCTCTAGCTCAATGTTGAAAGTTTATTTCTACAGTAAAACACACCTTTCACACTCTGGACGTTGCCATATAAATCAAACAAAGAGAACTGCGTTTCGATTCTCTCCATTACCACAGAAGCATACAAGTAACTCACCGGAACATTCTTCCATTTTTAGCTTGAAGTGTTTTTCAACCTCAAGTATGCTTAGAAACATTCTAAATCCAAGGCTACGGTGATTATACCTATTAGACTTTTATTCTACATAAGTTATCTAAGCCAAATGGAGTCCGAAATACTGACCCTTGACTGCCAATTGGAATAATCCCTAGCCCTCAATCATTTGCTAAAAGAGACAAATGAGCTAGATTTGAGTTCTGAAACTACCACTTCTGAATAAAAAGAAAAAAAAAAAAAAGCAACACTTAATATGCATCTGGGAAAGACGCAGTTAATGGTAGAGAACTGTGGGGCTCTAACCTGCTTATGTTCATTGCTTCCCAAGTACAGACACTTACACAGAGATACCTAGACATTCATTTATTAACAGATGGACCAGAGTGACAAAAACATTCTAAAATGAAGAGAAACAAAACTCAATCAATTTTCCCCACATTCCAGATGGTGCACACACACCCACTAACACACACCCACTAACACACACCTTTGCCAAGTATAAAATCCACAAGTCCTTAAAAATTTTGTAGGTATCAATTACAAATTAATGAAAGCTGCTGAGGCAGAAGCACAAAGACACACAGTTCAAGATTTAAGCGCTGAAGCAAGGCAGACACCTGATAGAAGAAGTCAGAAGTTCCAAAATGGAAAAGAATATATCCTGGATACCAAAGCAGATGATCTGGGTAAGTAGCACAGCAAATGATTTGAAATACCATTCTCCCTTGCCACCCAAATTTCTAAACATTAAAGCTGAATACTTCCAATCCTCTATAAGGTTGTCCTGAGAGTGGACAAAGCTTTGGTCAATGGTTTTATTCCTGCTGGCTGGCTTCAAGGGCTTTGCTCCGAAAGAATCCTCAGCATCCTTCCTTTTCCCATTCTCTTGGTTAACGGATGCTCTGTTCACTTCATGTGAGCTTAAATTTCTGAGGTGCTGAGAAACAGGAGTTTGGGGGTCCTTCAAATTCTCCTTCCAGATTTAACACAGCAGGCGAGACAGCACAGGGTCTTTGGCATTGGTTAATACATTCTCTCCATTACCACAGAAGCATACAAGTAACTCACCGGAACATTCTTCCATTTTTAGCTTGAAGTGTTTTTCAACCTCAAGTATGCTTAGAAACATTCTAAATCCAAGGCTACGGTGATTATACCTATTAGACTTTTATTCTACATAAGTTATCTAAGCCAAATGGAGTCCGAAATACTGACCCTTGACTGCCAATTGG
This sequence comes from Tragulus kanchil, assembly GCA_022376925.1. Classification (NCBI taxonomy): domain Eukaryota; kingdom Metazoa; phylum Chordata; class Mammalia; order Artiodactyla; family Tragulidae; genus Tragulus; species Tragulus kanchil. The sequence continues at coordinate 166,243,978 of JAIOJX010000031.1, read as the reverse complement.
AATAATCCCTAGCCCTCAATCATTTGCTAAAAGAGACAAATGAGCTAGATTTGAGTTCTGAAACTACCACTTCTGAATAAAAAGAAAAAAAAAAAAAAGCAACACTTAATATGCATCTGGGAAAGACGCAGTTAATGGTAGAGAACTGTGGGGCTCTAACCTGCTTATGTTCATTGCTTCCCAAGTACAGACACTTACACAGAGATACCTAGACATTCATTTATTAACAGATGGACCAGAGTGACAAAAACATTCTAAAATGAAGAGAAACAAAACTCAATCAATTTTCCCCACATTCCAGATGGTGCACACACACCCCTAACACACACCCACTAACACACACCTTTGCCAAGTATAAAATCCACAAGCCCTTTAAAAAATTTTGTAGGTATCAATTACAAATTAATGAAAGCTGCTGAGGCAGAAGCACAAAGACACACAGTTCAAGATTTAAGCGCTGAAGCAAGGCAGACACCTGATAGAAGAAGTCAGAAGTTCCAAAATGGAAAAGAATATATCCTGGATACCAAAGCAGATGATCTGGGTAAGTAGCACAGCAAATGATTTGAAATACCATTCTCCCTTGCCACCCAAATTTCTAAACATTAAAGCTGAATACTTCCAATCCTCTATAAGGTTGTCCTGAGAGTGGACAAAGCTTTGGTCAATGGTTTTATTCCTGCTGGCTGGCTTCAAGGGCTTTGCTCCGAAAGAATCCTCAGCATCCTTCCTTTTCCCATTCTCTTGGTTAACGGATGCTCTGTTCACTTCATGTGAGCTTAAATTTCTGAGGTGCTGAGAAACAGGAGTTTGGGGGTCCTTCAAATTCTCCTTCCAGATTTAACACAGCAGGCGAGACAGCACAGGGTCTTTGGCATTGGTTAATACATTTCGACTGTCAAACTGTTGGCTACTGTAACCAAGCTGATGCCCCAGTAAAAGGAAGAACAAAGCAACAACTCAAGAAGTCTTCCCCTCAGTGTCCCCACGCTTGAAACACAGCTGACCCCTTCCCGAGTCCAGGCTCCTGAGTGCAGACACTAGCCTCAACTGGGGAGAGCGGCACCTCTTCCTCAGATGGAGGCTGAGTGTGGAAGGGGTGGATTTTTCCCAGTTTCTGATAAGCCTGAGAAATTGTGCCTGTCACTCAGCAGGTGAGCCACATGGGGTTCAAAAGAAAGAACACGATGTATAAAGAGATGCACGAGATGGGGAAGAGTGGACAAAGTAGGGAGAGGGAGGACATTGATACCAAACCCCATTCTGGATGGGCCACTCTCCCTGTGCCTGTAAGAGGCTCCTAGGCTATTTTAATTATAAATATTTATATCCACGGAAGCAAATTCAGAAGGATTTATATCTCAGGGGAGTGCAGATCGATGGATCTGAGCAAACCTCCTCTCCAGGCTGACCACTTAACACTGTTATCACCGATTAGGGTTGCACGGCCCTCTGGGAGGGTGTCGGTTCTCCTTGTGTCCTCTGGAGGTCCACCCCATCCTTGGCCCCAAGAGGAAATCAATAATAAGACGCAGGGATCGATACTCAGGACATCTGCTTGGCTGCAGTGCCTCACCTTAGCATCAGAGTTTGGTTAGCCCTCGTCTATCCCACAAATTCCCATTCTGCCCTCACAGCCCCTCCAGCCTTGCAGATCTGCTGGTGTGTGTGTGGCGACGGGGAGGGCTGGCATCCTGCTTTTGATCTTTAAATCATTAACTGAAATTAGCAGAAACGCTACTGACCCTTCTAAGGAAGGAAAGGCAGACTTGGTTATCATTTGCCTCACTTTCCGAAAGTGAGGAAACTTACCAGACCTTGAGGACTGGGTCATTTCCTGCCCCGCGGCCCGTGGCATGCTTTCGGCTGCTGACTGTCCGGCTACCAAGGACTGTTGGAGCGGCTGGAGCTGGCTGGGTTTCTGTTCCAGGTCTGCCTGCGTCTCCCTATGCTTGGTCTGCAGTTGATAGATCCTCTGCTCCTGAAGCATCCAGCTATTGACCCGCCCAGGGAAAGAAAGAAAAAAAATGGGAAAAAAAATCAATTAATACTAAACGGCTTAACAAAACCCTTCATAGCACAGGCCTGACGCTTACAGAGTAGGAGTTGGTATGGTCTCAGTGGCAACCGTGGTTGTATGGCCAGGCTCAGTCAGCTAGAAAAGCTGATGTTCCAGGGACAGGAAGCCAATATGGTAGGCGTGATCACACACACTACGCTACATGCACACACACACACACACACACACACACACACACGCAAACACATGGCAGCTTGGTCTGACATGCCTTAGTCTGGGAGCCAACAGGACAGTGCAAGTACGTGTTCATTGTGAGTGGGTGGGAGGCGAACCGTTCACCAAAACAGAAGAAGGACTGAAATCAAATGGATAGAAAGGGTGGGTATTTTTCTGTTTTCTATGTTTTTTTGTTTTTTTTTTGTTTTTTGGTGGGGGAAAGCGGGTGGTGGGTGTAGAAAGGGAGGAGATGCTGTTTTGTTCTGAAAAGGTAATACCGTTTATGTGCTGCGGGAGTGTCACCCCAGGCATTTCTTTGTGTGACTCCCTATCACACCATCACATGCAGAACCACATGGGGCTTTTCTTAAGGGGGGGACAAGAAAATGGGGTAGCATCATACCTCAGCTGCCAGGCCCTCTCTCTTCTGCAGGAGCTGGCTTTGAAGGCTCAGGATTTTTTTTTTTTTTTTTTTTGCATCTCGCTGTTCAAGCTGTAAAGAGTTTACATAGGGAGGTAGCAAGGAAGGATCATGAATGTCAACCAATGAGCAATTAGCATGACAAGACTAAAGTATTGATCCACTAAAGCTCACTGCATGGCTGTAGCCCCAGAGGTAGAGCGGCTTTCCCCTGTCACTAACTCCGACAGTTCATTTCAGAAGCCTGTGACACAAGGCTGGCTACTTTTGTAGCTCCAGCCCTTTCTAAGGTCAGGGGAGAGTGGCACCCTCTTGCTGCTCACCTGCAGCTCTTGAGGGTCCCCATCCCTGGGCAGAAAGCAGAGGAGAACATAATGAATGGAAAGATTTCGGCTGTCCTACTTCATTCATTTAAAAAAATACAGCTCCTTCCTGATGGCACCAGGCAGTTCTATGTATTGATTGGAGAAGGGCGAGGGCGAAATCCTGGCCTGACAGTTGGGGCTGGAACTAGTGTGGTTTCCCGGTCTGCATGATCAGGGCAAATGGCCTTCTGTAGCACCAGCTTCTGGCCGATCCAGATACACATATTTCTGAGCACATTTGACTCATTTTAGATGCTAAGCATCAAAATAGGAGGGTGTAAGGCTAAGCGTCAAAACAGGTGTAAGGCTATGGAAATGGCAATGGGCAGAGGAGGACTGTGGGCGGAGTTGCAAAGAGCTGGACATGACTGAGAGACTAACATTTTTTTAAAGGCTATAATGCATCAAAAGAGAAAATGATGCAGCCTGGGACTGGATAGACATGGTGACTAGAAATCACTAGCCCTGGTGAGGCATTACCCTGTAAGGTTCTCCATTTTCCACCGACTTCTTTTCTCTTTGTTTAGTGACTGAGTCGTATCTGATGCTTTAGCGACCCCCATAGACTGTAGCCTGCCACGGCTAAATCTCTGTCCATGAGATTTCCCAGGCAAGAATACTGGAGTGGGTTGTCATTTCCTTCTCCAGGGGATCTTCCTGAACCAGGGATCAAACGCGTGAGTCTTGCATTGGCAGGCAGACTCTTTACCACTAAGCCACCAGGGAAGACCCCTTCCCTTGTTACTCTCAACCATGTTCATGCTAATCTTACTTCCACTTTTCCCCCTATCCATTCCATGCCTTTCCTGCATTCACTCGTTACACTGCTTTTTCTATACTCTTCTTTAAAGGTTCACTAAGGGTCCATATCTTCCAGGAAATCTTCCAAATAGTGGGGACCATATATTTCTGTGTGAGCTTTTAATATGTGCCCCCAAACTTCTCTATCATGATGAACAGTACAGATATAGTCTCTATGTTCAAAGAATGTACAGCCTAGCCAAATCAATGAGCTACCCATTGACAACAAAATCATCTGTCCATCCTCCACCTTCCCCACCTATCTATCCTTTATCCATTCATTCATCCATTTGTTGATTCATTCAGTCTGTGTTTATTGAGAATTTCCTATTGTCAGGGACTGCTCTTAGCTGAAAATACAGTGGTATGCAGAGACTTGTGTGTACTCAGTTGCTTAGTTGTGTCCAACTCTTTGCAACCCCATGGACTGTAGCCCGCCAGACTCCTCTGTCTGTGGAATTTTCCAGGCAAGAATACTGGAATGGGTTGCCATTTCCTGCTCCAGGGGATCCTCCTGCTCCAGAGATCAAACTCATGTCTCCTGTGTCTCTTGCACTGGTAGGTGAATTCGCAACCACTGCGCCACCTGGGAAGTCTTGTGCAGAGACTTGAGTGCTTGCTAATAACCATTTTCTCCTCTTCTTCCTGAATACATAGGTAATCTATATTTCCCAACTCTTTTGACTGAATTCCATCCAGTGGAATGTGTGTGGAAGTGATGCATGCTTGGCGTGGCTCATAAAAATCGCCCACATGGCCCTTTGTTCTCTTTTCCTTCCAGTGTGACCTCGATGGCAACAGGTTGAAATCTAAAGGGTGAGTGAACTGGGGGAACATGAGGGTGTTTACAGAAAGCAGAAGAGAATGTGCAAAGTTGCCATTGTAAGAAGGAGTGAGGTACATTCTAGTAATGGAAAGAACCCTAGTTTAAGTAGAACACAGAGAATGGGAAAGGATATGATACAACATGCGGATGGGAAAGCAGGTAATGTTCATTCAGGGGTTTGTAGGTTATGGGTTTTAGTTTCCATCCTAAGATCATTAGAAAGCAGCCCCAGTTTTAAGTAAGACTGATAACAAAATTATAATGTATATTGAAAAGTTCTCTCTGGCTGCAGCATGAAGAATGGATTGATAGTTCCATTTCCAGTCATGTGGTGGAACAGATCCCCAAAAATGCTTCCACCAAAAATGTTAAGATGTTCCAAATAAAATAGAACATTAATTCTTTTAAATAAGTGGCTAAGGGGAATTTCTTGGTGGCCCAGTATTTAAACTCAGCTCTTTCACTGCTGGGGCTCAGGTTAGATCCCTGGTCAAGGAACTAAGGTTCAACAAACTTCATAGCATGATAGGAAAAAAAAAAAGGTAAGCTTGCAAGTCCAGGACTCCTTAAATTCCAGGTACAATGAGGAAACTGAAATAAGGGGTGGGGGTAAAACATGGAATATGTATCTGCCTTGAAGAGCATGGTCCAGTTTTAGTGACCACAGGGATTAGTTTTAACCCCCTATTACAGGGAAAGGGTCTATGAAAGTTAGGAATTTGGAACTGATCATCCTGATGTAAAACTGTGACCCTTAAAAGGATGGCCTAAGGTAAATAAACCCACATATTGTCTTTTCTTAGCCCAAGGGTGTGGAAAAAAGCCTCCTCTGAGAATCTGTGACTATGTTTTACAGGTTTGGAAATTTAAGAATTAAAATCAAACTTGGTTTCAAGCTAGTGATATCCCTGTGGAACTCGGCAGAAGCAAATCCAGAAATGCTGAAGAGAGCCATAGCTTTGTATAGGTCACCTAGGTTTCTTATAGAGAGTGCCCTGCAAAAGATGTACTAATATGTTACCAAACAAAAAGCCATGAGTGAGAGAGGTAGGCAAAGCAAACAGCATATTTAGACCACTGAGAACTTCATGTGAGAGGACAACATGGACTGCCAAAGAAGTCTATGGAAGATGATTAAAGGCATAAAAAAAGGTATCAAAATCATATAAAAATAGCAAGACACTATGAAATAAACAGAGCAAATTGGATAAGGATAAGAGTAATGCATCTGGATCAAGAGAGACTCTTTAACCAAATGTGCAGGACTCTTGCTACATATCAGGATTTAGGAAGCAGTCATCTTTATCTTTTTATTTTCTCTCTTTATGTTAAAAATGTTATTTATATAGGACAAAACTCTCACTTGCTTTGCTAGTGACATCTAAAATGTAAGGGCATAACCAGTGCCCCAAAGCCGGGAAACATTTTCCATATTTGAAACTGATGGTCAGCTCATAAGACATTCTCTCTGTTATGACTGCTGAAATGCCTCATAAAGGAAAATATTAATATCATCTCAGTGTGATTTCTTTGCTTCTTTGCGCTCTTCAGCTCAGTGTTCTCTTTCCAGCTGGGCACAAATTGAGGACGCTGGCCTTTTCAATGGTGCCCAAAGAGTCGTAAGGGGAGGGAGGTGGCAAGCATCAAAGGGAAGCTCGAAATAAGGGGTGGGGGTAAAACATGGAATATGTATCTGCCTTGAAGAGCATGGTCCAGTTTTAGTGACCACAGGGATTAGTTTTAACCCCCTATTACAGGGAAAGGGTCTATGAAAGTTAGGAATTTGGAACTGATCATCCTGATGTAAAACTGTGACCCTTAAAAGGATGGCCTAAGGTAAATAAACCCACATATTGTCTTTTCTTAGCCCAAGGGTGGGGAAAAAAAGCCTCCTCTGAGAATCTGTGACTATGTTTTACAGGTTTGGAAATTTAAGAATTAAAATCAAACTTGGTTTCAAGCTAGTGATATCCCTGTGGAACTCGGCAGAAGCAAATCCAGAAATGCTGAAGAGAGCCATAGCTTTGTATAGGTCACCTAGGTTTCTTATAGAGAGTGCCCTGCAAAAGATGTACTAATATGTTACCAAACAAAAAGCCATGAGTGAGAGAGGTAGGCAAAGCAAACAGCATATTTAGACCACTGAGAACTTCATGTGAGAGGACAACATGGACTGCCAAAGAAGTCTATGGAAGATGATTAAAGGCATAAAAAAAGGTATCAAAATCATATAAAAATAGCAAGACACTATGAAATAAACAGAGCAAATTGGATAAGGATAAGAGTAATGCATCTGGATCAAGAGAGACTCTTTAACCAAATGTGCAGGACTCTTGCTACATATCAGGATTTAGGAAGCAGTCATCTTTATCTTTTTATTTTCTCTCTTTATGTTAAAAATGTTATTTATATAGGACAAAACTCTCACTTGCTTTGCTAGTGACATCTAAAATGTAAGGGCATAACCAGTGCCCCAAAGCCGGGAAACATTTTCCATATTTGAAACTGATGGTCAGCTCATAAGACATTCTCTCTGTTATGACTGCTGAAATGCCTCATAAAGGAAAATATTAATATCATCTCAGTGTGATTTCTTTGCTTCTTTGCGCTCTTCAGCTCAGTGTTCTCTTTCCAGCTGGGCACAAATTGAGGACGCTGGCCTTTTCAATGGTGCCCAAAGAGTCGTAAGGGGAGGGAGGTGGCAAGCATCAAAGGGAAGCTCGAAATAAGGAAGGCTCATTATTTTCTAAGAAAGTTTTTTTATTGCTACTGTTTCAAAAATTATTCCTATGCCTCACAAAAGAACAAGGAATAAGCAACGTGGTGACATCAAGAGGTTACCAGCTCAGTCTGAGCTGTGCCTCTGAAGGGACCCATGTTGCTTCACAAACTCCAAGATGTTCCTTTATGGACCCAGGCTTGAGCTACAGTAAGGGTTTTTGGCAGTGAAGAGACTTAGATGGAACTAGACGATTCCAAGCATGATGGAATCAGGTCAGTATCATTCAACCTCTGTCTCATGAGATGCTGAGCATCATCACTATCATCATTACCTTTTAATGAAGTTTAGCTACCTGCTAAACAACACATTATTTGACTGACCATAAGAGAAATCTCTGGAGAGTGGGCATTAATATCTCTATTAATATCCCCTGATAACAGATACTAAAAAATGAAACTATCTAAATTTTCTCATATGATATTAGAACCAGCATAAGATAAATGCCCTTAGAATTTCCTTAGCAGGTTTAGATAGTGGCAAAGTCATGCATGGGATTCCAAAAGGACTCAGTGGTAAAAAACCTGCCTACCAATGCAGGAGACACAGGAGACATGGGTTTGATCCCCGGGTTGGGAGGATCCCCTGGAGGAGGAAATGGCAACCACTCCAGTATTCTTGCTTAGGAAATCCAATGGACAGAGTTGCCTGTTAAGCTGCAGTCCAGGTGGGTCACAAAAAGTCGGACATAACTAGAGCAACCGAGCATGGGGCAGTCATCTTTATCTTTTATTTTCTCTCTTTATGTTAAAAATGTTATTTATATAGGACAAAACTCTCACTTGCTTTGCTAGTGACATCTAAAATGTAAGGGCATAACCAGTGCCCCAAAGCCGGGAAACATTTTCCATATTTGAAACTGATGGTCAGCTCATAAGACATTCTCTCTGTTATGACTGCTGAAATGCCTCATAAAGGAAAATATTAATATCATCTCAGTGTGATTTCTTTGCTTCTTTGCGCTCTTCAGCTCAGTGTTCTCTTTCCAGCTGGGCACAAATTGAGGACGCTGGCCTTTTCAATGGTGCCCAAAGAGTCGTAAGGGGAGGGAGGTGGCAAGCATCAAAGGGAAGCTCGAAATAAGGAAGGCTCATTATTTTCTAAGAAAGTTTTTTTATTGCTACTGTTTCAAAAATTATTCCTATGCCTCACAAAAGAACAAGGAATAAGCAACGTGGTGACATCAAGAGGTTACCAGCTCAGTCTGAGCTGTGCCTCTGAAGGGACCCATGTTGCTTCACAAACTCCAAGATGTTCCTTTATGGACCCAGGCTTGAGCTACAGTAAGGGTTTTTGGCAGTGAAGAGACTTAGATGGAACTAGACGATTCCAAGCATGATGGAATCAGGTCAGTATCATTCAACCTCTGTCTCATGAGATGCTGAGCATCATCACTATCATCATTACCTTTTAATGAAGTTTAGCTACCTGCTAAACAACACATTATTTGACTGACCATAAGAGAAATCTCTGGAGAGTGGGCATTAATATCTCTATTAATATCCCCTGATAACAGATACTAAAAAATGAAACTATCTAAATTTTCTCATATGATATTAGAACCAGCATAAGATAAATGCCCTTAGAATTTCCTTAGCAGGTTTAGATAGTGGCAAAGTCATGCATGGGATTCCAAAAGGACTCAGTGGTAAAAAACCTGCCTACCAATGCAGGAGACACAGGAGACATGGGTTTGATCCCCGGGTTGGGAGGATCCCCTGGAGGAGGAAATGGCAACCACTCCAGTATTCTTGCTTAGGAAATCCAATGGACAGAGTTGCCTGTTAAGCTGCAGTCCAGGTGGGTCACAAAAAGTCGGACATAACTAGAGCAACCGAGCATGCACATAAAGTCATCCACAGACCTAAGAAGAAAAAGGACCAAGCAATTTCTTTCTTCGTGTGTTTCCAGAGAAGACTGTGTCCTGAACACCCCAAATAAAGACAATTGAGCTCAGTAATATTTGTCTCTCACCTGGTAGCAAATGCAGATTTACCCCAGTGGGAGAAAGATATTTGGAAAATAATGATTTATAGAATTTGGTATATTACTGGAGCTGCTTTAAATCAGCTATTTATGATATATGATAGGCAGTATAAGTGCTTCTCTTTTCCATTCACTCTTAGTTTCTGTATTTTTTTTTTAAAGTTTATTTATTTATTTTTGGCTGTTTGGGGCCTTCATTGCTGCTCACCGGCTTTTCTCTAGTTGCAAGTGGGGACTACTCTCTAGTTGTGGTGCATGTGCTTCTCACTTCAGTGGCTTCTCTGGTTGCAGAGCACCGGCTCTAGAGCATGCAGGCTCAATAGTTGGGGCACCAGGGCTTAGCTGCCCCATAGTATGTGGTATCTTCCTGTCCCAGGGATTGAACTCATGCCCCCTGCATTGGCAGGCAGATTCTTAACCACTGGACCACCAGGGAAGACCTGTATGTTCTTTAAAAAGTCGTTATTTATCCCTATATTTCTCTTTCCTCTGCCTGTGACTCATACCCTTGCACTTATTCCTCTTCCCTCTCCACAGACTTTCTTTAACATTGTATGCGGATAAATCGACAATGCACATGCATACATTATGCCTCTGTACAATAGAGAGTACAACTCAGTTTTTATTAGCCCCTTTTCCAAGAAATGAATCTGAGTGATATTTCCACCATAAGGTAACTAGTAAGTTTGGGCTGGAAGTATTTTTGTTCCCTTAGAATTTCCTTAGCAGGTTTAGATAGTGGCAAAGTCATGCATGGGATTCCAAAAGGACTCAGTGGTAAAAAACCTGCCTACCAATGCAGGAGACACAGGAGACATGGGTTTGATCCCCGGGTTGGGAGGATCCCCTGGAGGAGGAAATGGCAACCACTCCAGTATTCTTGCTTAGGAAATCCAATGGACAGAGTTGCCTGTTAAGCTGCAGTCCAGGTGGGTCACAAAAAGTCGGACATAACTAGAGCAACCGAGCATGCACATAAAGTCATCCACAGACCTAAGAAGAAAAAGGACCAAGCAATTTCTTTCTTCGTGTGTTTCCAGAGAAGACTGTGTCCTGAACACCCCAAATAAAGACAATTGAGCTCAGTAATATTTGTCTCTCACCTGGTAGCAAATGCAGATTTACCCCAGTGGGAGAAAGATATTTGGAAAATAATGATTTATAGAATTTGGTATATTACTGGAGCTGCTTTAAATCAGCTATTTATGATATATGATAGGCAGTATAAGTGCTTCTCTTTTCCATTCACTCTTAGTTTCTGTATTTTTTTTTTAAAGTTTATTTATTTATTTTTGGCTGTTTGGGGCCTTCATTGCTGCTCACCGGCTTTTCTCTAGTTGCAAGTGGGGACTACTCTCTAGTTGTGGTGCATGTGCTTCTCACTTCAGTGGCTTCTCTGGTTGCAGAGCACCGGCTCTAGAGCATGCAGGCTCAATAGTTGGGGCACCAGGGCTTAGCTGCCCCATAGTATGTGGTATCTTCCTGTCCCAGGGATTGAACTCATGCCCCCTGCATTGGCAGGCAGATTCTTAACCACTGGACCACCAGGGAAGACCTGTATGTTCTTTAAAAAGTCGTTATTTATCCCTATATTTCTCTTTCCTCTGCCTGTGACTCATACCCTTGCACTTATTCCTCTTCCCTCTCCACAGACTTTCTTTAACATTGTATGTGGATAAATCGCACATGCACATGCATACATTATGAATCTGTACAATAGAGAGTACAACTTAGTTTTTATTAGAAGCTTTTCTAAGAGATGAATCTGAGTGATATTTCCACCATAAGGTAACTAGTAAGTTTGGGCTGGAAGCATGATGGCTCTTAGGTCAAAGAGTAAATAGCCAAGTGATTATAGAATGTAGTAAAGGAAGACTGGAGGAACAGCTTATCAACAGCTATAACAAATCACAGAGTTCTTGTTAATAGTTTATATAACTAGAATTATTTCAATACATGATTTGAGATTTTCAGTCTTTATGGTGTTCTTTCTCATACTAAAGCAAAGTTTACCTAAAAGACAATGCCTTATTTTAGAGTCTCTTGGTACTGGTCTGTTTTGAGCCCACATGCCCTATTTCAAGTGAGTGTTTACATAATGTCTGTCATTTCTGTCTTTATACATAGATATTGTGATTTCTAAAGATTGGTCTTCTCATCTGTTTAATTTTCTTGCCCTACTTCTAGAGGAGGATTCATACCTACAAAGGACTGTTTGCATTTCTTTGCTTGCAGCTTGAACTAACCCACTGTCTCACTGAATAGTTACCAGTTCCTAGAGTGATAGCAAGAAATGCTTTATTGTCGAATGAAGTTTTCTTTTTAAACCTACTAAAAAAGGTTTCTCGGATATCACGCCTTAGAATCCTATCTCCATTTCTTCTTGAAAGGAAAATTAGAAAGAAAATATTTTTAAATTATATCTTGCACATAATAAGAATTCAATCAATATTGATTCTTTCAGTTTTCAAAGCAATATTTTGATTCAAGTTGTACTGGAGGGATAAACACAAATGGCATTTGTGTTTACTGTGTGCTCAGTGATGGAAAATGGTTTTGGGACAAAACCCAACAATGCACCAAATGCACTCAAATAAATGTCAGATAAGTTAAAGACATACAAACAAAACCACAAGATTACCAGAAGAAATGTGAGAATTAAAAAGAATAATATTGGAATGAGAGAAGTCCTTGAATGAGAGAAGTCCTTCCAAAATGTGAGACAGAACCCAGAAGTCATAATACAAGGATTCAAAACTTCACTATAATAAACATAAAGCAAATTTCTCTATGGTAAATCATCATAATCAAAGTGAAAAAGAGAGATGAAAGACTGGGAGGTTCTATAATTTATATCATAAACAAATTGCTAATTTCTATAATATATAAAAACACAGTACAACTCAATGTACAAAAGTTCAATAACCTAATGGAAAATAAGCAAATTGTTCATAAGTTTCATCCAAAGCAAGAGAAATGCAAATTAAATCTTCACTGAGATACCAACAGCTATAACAAATCACAGAGTTCTTGTTAATAGTTTATATAACTAGAATTATTTCAATACATGATTTGAGATTTTCAGTCTTTATGGTGTTCTTTCTCATACTAAAGCAAAGTTTACCTAAAAGACAATGCCTTATTTTAGAGTCTCTTGGTACTGGTCTGTTTTGAGCCCACATGCCCTATTTCAAGTGAGTGTTTACATAATGTCTGTCATTTCTGTCTTTATACATAGATATTGTGATTTCTAAAGATTGGTCTTCTCATCTGTTTAATTTTCTTGCCCTACTTCTAGAGGAGGATTCATACCTACAAAGGACTGTTTGCATTTCTTTGCTTGCAGCTTGAACTAACCCACTGTCTCACTGAATAGTTACCAGTTCCTAGAGTGATAGCAAGAAATGCTTTATTGTCGAATGAAGTTTTCTTTTTAAACCTACTAAAAGAGGTTTCTCGGATATCACGCCTTAGAATCCTATCTCCATTTCTTCTTGAAAGGAAAATTAGAAAGAAAATATTTTTAAATTATATCTTGCACATAATAAGAATTCAATCAATATTGATTCTTTCAGTTTTCAAAGCAATATTTTGATTCAAGTTGTACTGGAGGGATAAACACAAATGGCATTTGTGTTTACTGTGTGCTCAGTGATGGAAAATGGTTTTGGGACAAAACCCAACAATGCACCAAATGCACTCAAATAAATGTCAGATAAGTTAAAGACATACAAACAAAACCACAAGATTACCAGAAGAAATGTGAGAATTAAAAAGAATAATATTGGAATGAGAGAAGTCCTTGAATGAGAGAAGTCCTTCCAAAATGTGAGACAGAACCCAGAAGTCATAATACAAGGATTCAAAACTTCACTATAATAAACATAAAGCAAATTTCTCTATGGTAAATCATCATAATCAAAGTGAAAAAGAGAGATGAAAGACTGGGAGGTTCTATAATTTATATCATAAACAAATTGCTAATTTCTATAATATATAAAAACCCAGTACAAATCAATGTACAAAAGTTCAATAACCTAATGGAAAATAAGCAAATTGTTCATAAGTTTCATCCAAAGCAAGAGAAATGCAAATTAAATCTTCACTGAGATACCACTTATATACTTAATATATTGGCAAAACTCCCAACTATTGACAGTACAAAGTACTGGTGAAGATGTGGCAAAGCAAACTTTTTCAGATATTGCTGATGGGAGTAGAAACCAGCACCAAACTCTCTGGGATGCAATTTTCCAAGATAAACTAAAATTACGTTGTACATACCCTTTGGCCTAGCTAGTCCAGTTTTATAATTTATCCTATAGATACACCTGCTTGCACGTGGAAGATGACATATATAAAAGGCTATGCATTGCATCTTTGTAATAGCAAAGGACTAGAAACTACATAACTGTCTCTCAGGAGAAGACTAGTTAAGTGCATAATGGCTTATCTGACAATAGGATATCATGAAGCTGTAGAGAAGACTGATAACTCTCCTACATTGAAATTCCTTCTCTGTATCCATTTCAGGTAAATAAAATGGCAGGAGAAGTCCAGAGAAAACATAAATATCCATAAACATGATGTTAAAACAAAGTGCAGAGCAGGCTAAACGGCATGTTACTGTGTGAAAATGGGGAGGGGTGTATATGCATATGTGTATTTGTTTGTAGCGGCTTCCCAGGTGGTGCTAGCTGTAAAGAACCTTCCTGCCAATGCAGGCCACATAACAGACGCATGTTCAATACCTGGGGCAGCAAGATCCCCTGGAGAAGGAAAACTGCTAACAAATTAGCAATTTGTTTATGATATAAATTATAGAACCTCCCAGTCTGTCATCTCTCTTTTTCACTTTGATTATGATGATTTACCATAGAGAAATTTGTTTTATGTTTATCAGCAAGATTCCCCTGGAGAAGGAAATGGCAACCTACTCCAGTATTCTTGCCTGGAGAATCCCATAGACAGAGGAGCCTAGAGGGCTATAGTCCATAGGGTTGCAAAGAGTTGGACACAACTAAGGCAACTTAGCACACATGCACATTTACTTGTATATGCATACGATAACTCTAGAAGGACACACAAAAACTGGGTAACATGGACTGCCAGTGAATAAGTGAACTGGGTAGGAGGGAGATACAGAAAAAGAGAATTTTCGCTGTGTACCTTTTGTACTTCTTGTACTCCAAGAATGAGTCCATATTTTAAAAGTTTGTTAGTAAAGAAATACCTTTCATACATAGGCACGTCCATAACCACACACACCTGCAAAACAAACTTCATTGCTATCAGACTTCAGATCTAAAAAGATAAACCAATTCCCAGCAGGCTAGCTTCTTGGCAAGGCTACAGGGCCTTGGGAATTAATGACACATGTTATAATTAGGGGTAGACGGGAATCATCAGCAACCAGGATGGCCGAGTGGTTAGGGTATTGGACTTAAGATCCACAGGGGCTACTGCCTTGTGGGTTACAGTCCAAGGGGTCACAAAGAGGCACGCATGACTTAAGTCACTTAGCATGCACACATTAGCCAAACATGGCTGTCTCTTGAACTCCTAGCCCTTTACCACACATACTCGTTGAATGAAAACTGAAGGACAAGCAACAACTAAAAAGTAAACAGACTCTGTGAATGATCCCAATTATCACTATAGTAAAAAACACACATAGTTGTTGTGCCCAATACGTCTGGAGACATGGTTTCCACTGCATAGCTGTGGGCTTGGCAAAGTAAGTCACTTGGACAGGGAGAGCTGGCTGTCACATTAGTAGGTAGGGAGGGTGGACTACGTCATTTCCAATGCTCCTTCCAGTTGCACTTTTCCTTGAACGCTCCCAACTGCAACACTCTATCAGAGTGTGACCAAGTGCTTCACTGTCACATTGTGTCTTGAGTCTCTGTCTTCCCAGACCTGGGAAGATCCCAGAGTTATGCTTATCTCAGTCTTCTCCTCTTTGCTTTAAAATACACACGTCTTCCCTCTAAAACACCTTCTGAGTCTCTAGTTTATGTTTATCCCATACCTACTCCAGTATTCTTGCCTGGAGAATCCCATAGACAGAGGAGCCTAGAGGGCTATAGTCCATAGGGTTGCAAAGAGTTGGACACAACTAAGGCAACTTAGCACACATGCACATTTACTTGTATATGCATACGATAACTCTAGAAGGACACACAAAAACTGGGTAACATGGACTGCCAGTGAATAAGTGAACTGGGTAGGAGGGAGATACAGAAAAAGAGAATTTTCGCTGTGTACCTTTTGTACTTCTTGTACTCCAAGAATGAGTCCATATTTTAAAAGTTTGTTAGTAAAGAAATACCTTTCATACATAGGCACGTCCATAACCACACACACCTGCAAAACAAACTTCATTGCTATCAGACTTCAGATCTAAAAAGATAAACCAATTCCCAGCAGGCTAGCTTCTTGGCAAGGCTACAGGGCCTTGGGAATTAATGACACATGTTATAATTAGGGGTAGACGGGAATCATCAGCAACCAGGATGGCCGAGTGGTTAGGGTATTGGACTTAAGATCCACAGGGGCTACTGCCTTGTGGGTTACAGTCCAAGGGGTCACAAAGAGGCACGCATGACTTAAGTCACTTAGCATGCACACATTAGCCAAACATGGCTGTCTCTTGAACTCCTAGCCCTTTACCACACATACTCGTTGAATGAAAACTGAAGGACAAGCAACAACTAAAAAGTAAACAGACTCTGTGAATGATCCCAATTATCACTATAGTAAAAAACACACATAGTTGTTGTGCCCAATACGTCTGGAGACATGGTTTCCACTGCATAGCTGTGGGCTTGGCAAAGTAAGTCACTTGGACAGGGAGAGCTGGCTGTCACATTAGTAGGTAGGGAGGGTGGACTACGTCATTTCCAATGCTCCTTCCAGTTGCACTTTTCCTTGAACGCTCCCAACTGCAACACTCTATCAGAGTGTGACCAAGTGCTTCACTGTCACATTGTGTCTTGAGTCTCTGTCTTCCCAGACCTGGGAAGACCCCAGAGTTATGCTTATCTCAGTCTTCTCCTCTTTGCTTTAAAATACACACGTCTTCCCTCTAAAACACCTTCTGAGTCTCTAGTTTATTTAACTCTCTCTTCCTTCCATTTCTCTCTTCCTTTTATCTGTCAAAGTTTCAAATATGGGATTTATAACTGCTTCTCCTAGGATCTGAAGTCTGTCTCTTATTAAGGTGAAATTCACATCACTTTAAATTAACCATTTAGAGTGTACAATTTAGTGGCATTCAGTGCATGCATTATATTGTCCAATTATCACTTCTATGTAGTTTTAAAATATTTTCATCAACCTCAAAGCAGAACTTGTGCCCATTAAGCAGTCACTTCCTAGTCTCTCCTCTCATCAGCCTTTGGCAGCCATTTTCTATCTTTCTGTCACTATGGACTTCACTATTCTGGGTATTACTTTATAAATAGAATGTGACCCATGTAACTTTTGATGTCTGGTTTCTTTCACTTAGCCTGATTTCTTTTTTCAAGGTTCACCATGTTGTAGCATACATCACTGCTTTGTTTCTTTTTATGGCTGAGTAATATTCCATTGTATGGTTATACCATGCTTTGTTTAAAACCATTCATCAGTTGATGGACATTTGGGTTGTCTTCACCTTTTGGTTTTGTGAAGAGTTCTGCTATGAGCATTCATGAAGGCATACATGTGTATGTATGTATGTATTCTGTTATTCAATTATTTCAGGTAAACAGAGGAGCTGGCAGACTACAGTCTGTAGGGTCACAAAGAGTCATACATTATTGAAGTGACTTAGCACACAGCACAACAGTACTATTCAGGAATTCGGCAAAGTAATTAACCTACAGTTTGTCTTAGTATACTCATAAACCATAAAATCCTTGTTCACTTTGTCATCAGATCCACCATTAGTATTCTTAATTATTTAAGACATTTATACCTTATATATATATATATTTTTTTTTTTTAAACAGATTTTATGTTTTTTTTTTTAAAAAAATTTGGCCTCTTTTATTGGTTTTTCATTTATTTATTTTCATCTGTCTTTATTCTTTGGCCTGTGTGGGCCTCCCATTACAGTGGCCTCTCTCATTGCAGAGCACCGGCCCTGGGCACACGCTCTCCAGAGCGCTGGCTTGCAATTGGACACCCCAGTCCAGCCACTCCTCAGCATGTGGGATCTTCCCCGGCCAGGGATCAAACCAGTGCTCCTTGCACTGCAAGGCGGACTCTTTACCCACTGGACCACCAGGGTAGCCCTATATCTTAGATTATAACAAGTTGTTGGAAAAACTGCTGGTATTACGAAGGCCAATAAATTGTTTGAGCATTTAAAGAAAGTTAATGGAAATTTATGCCAATCTAGATTACGATTTCAATTTTTCATTCATCTTGCCATGTACAGCAATGCCACTGGCCTATCTCTAACATTTGCAGAACCTGGGATGAAAGATTCAATGGAGGTGTACATAGTATGCTACATATCTAAATATTTAAAAGTTATATATCAAGTGAAAGTCTCTCAGCCACGTCTGACTCTTTTCGATCCCACAGACTGTAGCCCACCAGGCTCCTCTGTCCATGGGATTCTCCAGGCAAGAATACTGGGGTGGGTTGCCATTTCCTTCTCAAGGGGATTGTCCTGATCCAGCAGTTGGACCTGGGTCTCCTGCACTGCAGGCAGATTCTTTACCATTTAAGCCACCAGATTTAAAAGCTATATATCAAATGGCTGCATAAAATATATTCTATCTTCCTACTTGTATATTTGTGTATACACACACACACATATATAAATATAGGTACACATATGTATCTTCATAACACCCTGGAAGGCCAGGTGCCGTTAGGAATCATTGAACTTTAGATCAGAGCTGTGTGGGAAATCAGCTCACAGTCCCAGATTGCCACCCATTTCCCTCCTCTTCCCACTCTGGTTGTGTTCCTTGCTGTGGAATGATTTCATGAACATGTATGTGAATACTCCGCCGGCACATCCAACATTCATTCCTTGCTCCGGCAAGCAGCCCTAGGGAAGAGTCCCATACAGATCTCAGAAGCACACTTGAGATTCTAGAGTCCTGGGCAGTAGAGTGTGATCTGGAGGTGGGGAGGGCTGGTAAGCGATGAGTGGGTGCCTCCCTTCATCTTATCCTCAAGCAAGGGGAAGGAATGACAGACAGCCAGAGAAGGGCCAGAGTGGAGTCCTAAAATGGGGCTCAGAAGGGGGCCCCTCTTGTTGCACCTCAAAAATCTCTTCTGTCCTCCTTGTCAACAGTGAAAAATCGTGTGACTTCTTTAAATTATGTGAGGCCTGGTTTACTGATCTATTAAAGGGGTCATAAAGCTGCCGCTGTTGCTACTACTCAAAGATGTTGAAAGGTCTACATAAATTTAACAATGTATGTGAGAGTGCTTTGTAAAGGGACTATATACTAGAAATATATTGTTGTTATGTTGGCTTTTCTTGTTTTAGACGGTTCTAAACCAAAAGGCAAAGCAGCTACGGGCAGTGCACGTGCTTTCATGTTCTCATTAACATATAACCTCCCCCCGTCCCCCCCGCCCCCAAACCACTATGGAGAGCTGATGGCAAAGGAGCCAATGGTTATTAAATATCCTTTAGGTTTTATTTTTCCTAAATGTGCTTCCTGATTCCTCCAAGTCCAGACTGATTTCTTTCAAACCCCGAGTTTGTGGATACGTGCTCGTTTGCGTGGCTGATCCAGGCCCCAGATTGACGCCAGGTAAGGGACATTACTCTTCAGCTGGAAGGCAAGGCAGCTCCTGCATTAAGCAGGAAGCAGACTGATATCTCATCCGTTCAGCCGGCAGAGAATATGCAGTGAGCCTTTGTGGCAAAGGCAGGCGACTAAACGAGCGGGGTGTGCAGGGGAATGAATTACACCATGAGCTTCTGCATCCATAAAAATGAGGCCACTCTGGGGTCAGGCGGGTGGGTGATGTGTCACGGAGGCAGGTTAAACTGATTCGACCCTCCAGCTCACTGATTTGAAGCTGACAAAAGGGGCTGTGCTGTGGCTCTGGGCTCGGAATGAACTTACCACTGTCTCTGGCCATTTTGAACCGAGGAAATCTCTGGATTTTTCTTTCTGAGGATTGTATTTTCTTTCTTCACCTTTGAAAAACACCATTTCATTCCTGTTGGTGCAGAAAGCCAAATTGGTTTTATTTTCCAGAGTAGGGATTTTGGCATGTTTGGGGCAAAGCCCCCATCCCCTTTTAGCATCTCGTTAAATAGAAACAAATTGGGCTATTTCTGTGCCTTTTTTTTTTTTTCCTTTCTGCTTTTCAAAAGCAATTACTTCCCCGTCATTTCTAGACACTCAGGCAGAAGAGTCTGCCTTGATTACCCATCCTTCCTCTCCCCTCCCCCTTGCAAGTCCTCTGGCTTCTGCACTGGAAGGGAAGGATTCAATTAAACGAAGTGTCAATGGAGCTGCAGTGGTTTCGGGTCAGAGACGTCAGTAAAAAAAAAACGCCATGGAGCTGTGCTGCCCCTGTGTATGTAAATGTGTATATTTATACCAGGGATGTCAACTTTCAGGACTCTGCTCCTCTGCTCTTCCCTGATCAAAGATGATTGCCGAGGCAATTACTGCAGAGGAAAAGAAAATCAGGGCCTCTCCTTCATTCTAGTGCTGTCGGAGTTTAATTGCTTGGAATCATAGAGCAGGAGTCCCTTTCCTTTTGCACATGATCATACTTAGACACACAGACTTACACACGAAGCTGTGCTAGGACACACACACTCTGGATGGCAATGAGGGATAAACTCCTTGCACACCTTGGTCCTCATGCCTATACATGTACACAGAGCTGCCTGTGACACACACACACACACACACACACACACACACACACACACACACTACTGCACTGACTAATTTGATAAAAGCAATTTGTAGTATCTGGCTCCCATTAAACACTATGTTTTTCTTTTCCTATAAAAAACTTAACAATCTTTATTCCTTTACCCAAAGAGACATTTATAGTTAAAAAAAGAGAAGAGGATACAAGGAGAAGTCAAAGAAACAAAATACACACATTCTTCCAATTGCTTTTGCCATTTAATTATTCTGTACACTCACTCGCGGAATGAATTACACCTGGCTTTGACCGAGGATAAATTTTCCCTCTGATTCGACCCTCCAGCTCACTGATTTGAAGCTGACAAAAGGGGCTGTGCTGTGGCTCTGGGCTCGGAATGAACTTACCACTGTCTCTGGCCATTTTGAACCGAGGAAATCTCTGGATTTTTCTTTCTGAGGATTGTATTTTCTTTCTTCACCTTTGAAAAACACCATTTCATTCCTGTTGGTGCAGAAAGCCAAATTGGTTTTATTTTCCAGAGTAGGGATTTTGGCATGTTTGGGGCAAAGCCCCCATCCCCTTTTAGCATCTCGTTAAATAGAAACAAATTGGGCTATTTCTGTGCCTTTTTTTTTTTTTCCTTTCTGCTTTTCAAAAGCAATTACTTCCCCGTCATTTCTAGACACTCAGGCAGAAGAGTCTGCCTTGATTACCCATCCTTCCTCTCCCCTCCCCCTTGCAAGTCCTCTGGCTTCTGCACTGGAAGGGAAGGATTCAATTAAACGAAGTGTCAATGGAGCTGCAGTGGTTTCGGGTCAGAGACGTCAGTAAAAAAAAAACGCCATGGAGCTGTGCTGCCCCTGTGTATGTAAATGTGTATATTTATACCAGGGATGTCAACTTTCAGGACTCTGCTCCTCTGCTCTTCCCTGATCAAAGATGATTGCCGAGGCAATTACTGCAGAGGAAAAGAAAATCAGGGCCTCTCCTTCATTCTAGTGCTGTCGGAGTTTAATTGCTTGGAATCATAGAGCAGGAGTCCCTTTCCTTTTGCACATGATCATACTTAGACACACAGACTTACACACGAAGCTGTGCTAGGACACACACACTCTGGATGGCAATGCGGGAAAACATCCTTGCACACCTTGGTCCTCATGCCTATACATGTACACAGAGCTGCCTGTGACACACACACACACACACACACACACACACACACACACACACACTACTGCACTGACTAATTTGATAAAAGCAATTTGTAGTATCTGGCTCCCATTAAACACTATGTTTTTCTTTTCCTATAAAAAACTTAACAATTTTTATTCCTTTACCCAAAGAGACATTTAAAGTTAAAAAAAGAGAAGAGGATACAAGGAGAAGTCAAAGAAACAAAATACACACATTCTTCCAATTGCTTTTGCCATTTAATTATTCTGTACACACACTCACAGAAGTCCTAGGTCTCTGCACAAACACTTCACATGTTAAAATCCCTCTCAAGCCCTTTCTGCTTTGTTGTAGGCAGTTACAAGGACCAGTTGAGTATTCTGTGCTATTCACTGTGTTCTAGGTTATTCTGTTTTTGTTCTCATATGACATGAAGAGGGATTCTAACTTGCATTGACAAATACAAAGAGTGACATTCGAGGCAGAGAATCCTAGCTTGCTGTCTAATTAGTTCTGCTGTGTCCAGGCACCAGGGATATGTGTGGCTTCAGGCTGGGGTGAGTCCCTGGTCACGCTTAGGACACAGGATCTAAAGCATCCACATGGCAGATTTAGGTTTTCATTTCAGGCTCCCAAGGGCTGTCAGATTTTAAATATTATTATTTGGCCTAATTAGTTCCTCCTTTGATGGCAAGGGAGCAAAAGCAGGAAAAAAACACTCTCACAAACCTTGTCATCAACACAAAGGCATAACACAAACACTTGGCTTTGTGTTACAACCACTAGAAGCTTTTCTTTCTCTTTTTTGTCGATAAGTAGTTGACCGTGTGTATGAAACACACATCCATCCTTTCTAGGACAGTTAAGAATAAACACAACAGCCTTTCACAAAAAGGAGTTAAAATTCTTTTCACTGTTGTGATTGTTGAAATTAAAACAAATTTTTTTTCTGAAAACTTCAGAAAATTATGGTAGTGTATAAACCAAGTGCAAACCCCAAAAGATCCCCAAACACCTTGTTTGAGAGATTTGGGGACGTGGCCACATGGATGGCTATGCCAAAATAGTACTACTCTGTCCCGACAATGTCTCTGATGTTTTGCTTGTTTGCTTTGCTTATTCTTGTTCCTAACTGGATTCTGGGCTTGGGTTTCATATTTCTGACTCCTTTCTATAATGGCCCTCAGTGGCTCTTTACAAATGTGCAACTCCAGCCACAGCCTCCTAGCTGCACTGATGCTGATGAGCTTGGACATAGCCTGGTCCAGGATGTTCAATCTAACAGGGAAGGTGGAAACATTACAATATAGGAGAAAGACCATAACAAAGGTGATGAGAAAATACCCAGGAAGGGCACAAAACCTATTTGGGATGTGAGGAAATGACATTCCATTCTGGAGGAAGTGATTCCAGAGCCAAACTAGCCAGCAGGCTATGAGTTACAATGACCAATCAGCCAAAGTCACCATGTATTTGATATTAATTTTTCAAGTGATTAGGATTCCCTTGTAGCTCAGCTGGTAAAGAATCCACCTGTGATGCAGGAGACCCTGGTTCAATTTCTGGGTCAGGAAGATCTCCTGGAGAAGGAATAGGTTACACACTCCAGTACTCTCAGGCTTCCCCTTTGTGGCTCAGATGGTAAGGAATTTGCCTGCAATGCTGGAGACCTGGGCTCTATCGCTGCGTTGGGAAGATCCCCTGGAAAAGGGAAAGGCTACCCGCTCCCTGGAGGGGTATTCTTGCCTGGAGAATTCCATGGCTCATCCATGGGTAATAAAGAGTCGGACACAACTGAGTGACTTCACTTTTCAAGTGATTTGATCTCCCTAACCCTTATTTGATGGGAAGTCCAATGCCTTCTTCCAGAATTTTGTAAATTCCTGGGTTCGAGTGGCTTGAAGTCCAGCTCCTACTGTATATTTGATGCCACTGCTATTGAACTTCTTCTTTTTTTTCCCTTCACACTGATCTGTACCAATCCAGGTGTGGTACTTAGTACTATGCAAGTGCTTGGTACTATGCTTAGTACTTGCAAGTATGAAACACTCAGGGTGTGTGTGTGTGTGTGTGTGTGTGTATGAACACTGAATTTTGAAGGGATAGGGATTTTTTTCTCAGTTTTCCAAAACTCTTTGCCTTTCCATTCTGCAGCTTCTTCCCTCAGATGCCTCTCCTATCAACTAACTCTGCTCACTTCAGTATGGAAAGCAGTAGCATTCTTTACCTTCCCCACTGCTCCAGCCTGCCTCCAAGTACCCATCGTGCATATCTGCTGTCCTTTAGAAATGCACTGAGGCATCTGTACACCACCCCCTCCAACAAACACGCATTGGCAGCAGAGGATTTGAAATTTGAGTATTTTCCTTCTTCCTCTACTTGTGTCTTCTGACTGTGATTTCCTCGTGTTGAGGATTGTGGAATCTCTTCTGATCCTCTCTCCAACAAGGCAAAGTCATTCCACACCAAACGTGTTTCTGGCTCTGTTTGGTGGGCTCTGGAAACAATCAGTGGGAAACAGACAGAGAGTCTTTGCCCTGACAGGTCAGTTTTAGTTTCTAATACTATTTCCCCCCTTTTTTTTGAGAAAGTAAAATGTATTTAATAAATCTTTGTGGAATGACAGTTCTCACTCAGCTTTCTTCTGCTGCCTTATCTCTCTCTACTTCTCTTCACTAACCCTGTGTTCAGGGACAGTGTCCGACACCCCATACCACCTGTCTATTGCTGCTACTAGAAGTTTGAGAAGGGTATTGTTTAAACCTTTTACTTTATATTATAGAGTATAGCTGATTAACAGTGTTGTGATAGTTTGCAGGTGGACTGCAAAGGGTCTCAGCCATACCCATACATGTATCCATTCTCCCTGGAATTCATCTCCCACCCAGGCTGTCATATAACACTAAGCAGAGTTCCCTGGGCTATATAGTAGGACCTTACTGATTATCCATTTTAAATATAGCCGGGTGTCCATGTTGGTCACAAACTCCCTATTGTGTCCCCATATTCTTCAAGAGAGGAATTTTTAAAGCTAACATTTATCGTGCTCTTTCATGAGTTTGGCAAAGTGCCTTATATTCATGTTTTCATTTAATCCTCACAGAAATTCACTCAGATAAATAATATTATTTTTGTTCTACAGGTGAATAAACAGGAGCTTTTTAGGTCTCTTTTTTCTTTTTAAAGTGGTTACATTCCTGCCCATAGCTGTTCCTTACCTGAACAGGTAATCCTACTCATCCTTCTATCCAATCTCAAATCACATGATCTCCCCCACTTTTGAAATTCCACATCACCGTGGTGTTTCGACTCTGACTAACCTAATTCACTATTTATATTAAAGATATTTTTCTATTAGCCTGTAAGCTCTTTAAGGGTTTAAGGTGGGTACAGTTCATCCTAGGATCCATCAGTAAATATCTTTGAATTAATTGAAATTAAAGAACCATAGCAAATGGCTTATCTCAAAAATAAGCCGAAGGTCACATGAAGAGCTGGAGCCACTCTTTCTAGTACCTATTAGAAAGGTCAGAATGCTGTCCTGGGCAGACCCAGAAATCTGAAAGAATTTTTGAATATTGTATACTAACTGTAAGGTTTACTCTCTGTCTTAAGGCCCCAGTCTATTTGAGGCTAAGCTGCACTATGGTAGGAACTAAATAATATTACAGAAGTAAAGAAACTGAAAACAAGAATTAAGCCAATTTAAGAATCGCCAAATAACAAGAGGGCTGACAGCTGCTGTTGTAAGCAACTTAATCTGTGATCTCAGTACAGATACATTTTGTACATAACAGTTAGAAAGGACACCCTGTTCCAAGTGCTCAAGGTCTACAGCTAGTGGAGCCAAAGACGATGGATGTCTTTATGTGTGTTCAAGTTTCTTCTCTCTGTACCCTTGATGGTGAAGCTGTGACACAATGTTTTCTCAAAGAAGGGTCACCAAGAACTGGCAAAGAATCTCTCAATAGGAATGTGTTAGAAGGAATTATAGGTGTTTGGTCAGTTCCTTCTGGTAAAGCTATTTTTTTGCCTGATATAACACTAAGCAGAGTTCCCTGGGCTATATAGTAGGACCTTACTGATTATCCATTTTAAATATAGCCGGGTGTCCATGTTGGTCACAAACTCCCTATTGTGTCCCCATATTCTTCAAGAGAGGAATTTTTAAAGCTAACATTTATCGTGCTCTTTCATGAGTTTGGCAAAGTGCCTTATATTCATGTTTTCATTTAATCCTCACAGAAATTCACTCAGATAAATAATATTATTTTTGTTCTACAGGTGAATAAACAGGAGCTTTTTAGGTCTCTTTTTTCTTTTTAAAGTGGTTACATTCCTGCCCATAGCTGTTCCTTACCTGAACAGGTAATCCTACTCATCCTTCTATCCAATCTCAAATCACATGATCTCCCCCACTTTTGAAATTCCACATCACCGTGGTGTTTCGACTCTGACTAACCTAATTCACTATTTATATTAAAGATATTTTTCTATTAGCCTGTAAGCTCTTTAAGGGTTTAAGGTGGGTACAGTTCATCCTAGGATCCATCAGTAAATATCTTTGAATTAATTGAAATTAAAGAACCATAGCAAATGGCTTATCTCAAAAATAAGCCGAAGGTCACATGAAGAGCTGGAGCCACTCTTTCTAGTACCTATTAGAAAGGTCAGAATGCTGTCCTGGGCAGACCCAGAAATCTGAAAGAATTTTTGAATATTGTATACTAACTGTAAGGTTTACTCTCTGTCTTAAGGCCCCAGTCTATTTGAGGCTAAGCTGCACTATGGTAGGAACTAAATAATATTACAGAAGTAAAGAAACTGAAAACAAGAATTAAGCCAATTTAAGAATCGCCAAATAACAAGAGGGCTGACAGCTGCTGTTGTAAGCAACTTAATCTGTGATCTCAGTACAGATACATTTTGTACATAACAGTTAGAAAGGACACCCTGTTCCAAGTGCTCAAGGTCTACAGCTAGTGGAGCCAAAGACGATGGATGTCTTTATGTGTGTTCAAGTTTCTTCTCTCTGTACCCTTGATGGTGAAGCTGTGACACAATGTTTTCTCAAAGAAGGGTCACCAAGAACTGGCAAAGAATCTCTCAATAGGAATGTGTTAGAAGGAATTATAGGTGTTTGGTCAGTTCCTTCTGGTAAAGCTAATGTCTGTTTTTCCTTCATGCACATAACCAATATTTATTTTTGTATAATTTTATAACAGGAGCACCAATGGCTAATATAGATGAAGATTTGAAGAAATAAAAGTAAAACAAGAAAAGGCAAAGTTGACTACTGGAATGGAAAAGTGTTAGAAGGGGAATTATAAACAATAAGGCTCAATAAAGAGATCATAGTTTATTTTTAAATGAGGCTATTACTCGTTTTTTTTTTTTTTTTAATGGCTTTGGCTCATAGATTTTCACTGGTCACTAAGTCATCTATTCAATAGCTGGTGCTTTGATTTTTTAAAAAATCTCTTTATTCATATGCTTTGAACCTCTGTAATTTTACTAAGTCCAGGTGTTGTACTAATCAAATGCCAGATTAAGCAATGTTTTCATTATGAAGACGTGGTTAAAGCAGTCTTCTATCTAAGAAGGACATAACTTGTATACAGTCAGGAAAAAAACTACAAAATTTCTCAACCAAATGGATGATGACTTCTGTGAGAGGTTCTCCAGGCTTCTTAGTAACAGTGTTTAGGTTACCTTACTCACAGTGTGCTGGAAGTTTTCCATTTGCCCCTCCAGATCAATATGGTGTCCTTCACTCTGCTCCCTGCGGCAGAGGCTGACCGCTATGGAACAAATGCATCAACTGACCCTCTTGCTCTGGCTTCCAGTTGGTTCAAAGCAGGGATCAGTGGGAGGGAAGATCCCTCTCTGTAGATCACTTGAGGACAGCTGTGTCCTTTGATCGAACATCACAACACATCCCAAGATGTTCTCTGACAACACTCTTTCCTCTCTCACTTTCAAAGCGAGGGTGATGACAGTCCCCTTGTTCTGTTACTAGCTCCAGCTCCAGCATACTGCATTTTTCCTTGCTATTTCTTGCACCCCTGCCTAAATCTTAAAAGTAACTGTTTCAGTATGTCCTCCTTGAATTCCCCCTTTGAGTATGACAGTTGTTTCTTGCTGGGACCCTGACTGATATACTCAGGGATTAGCTAAACTTAATTCTGTGGGCTTCTTTCTTTGTTGTAGTGTGTGGGCTTCCCTCTAGAGTATGCAGGCTCAGTAGTTGTGGCATGGGGGCTTAGTCCACATCCCTCTGCCCTTCCCCCTGTCACATGAAGGCAGCATGTGGGATCTTAGTTCCCTGACCAGGGATCAAACCCACATCCCCTGCACTGGAATGTGGGTTCTTATCCACTGGATCTCCAAGGAAGTCCCAATTCTTACTACTTTCTACCTAGGTTCTTTGTTCTAATCAGAAGAGCCTAATTGGTTTTATACCTAACCCAACTTATATTACTCTTTCTTTCTGGAATGGCTTCATATTTGTCTCTTCCAATCCATGCTTATCAATATATTATGACATAACTCAGACATCATTTCCCCCTCACCCACTGCTAAGTTCAAAGCAAAATTACCAACCTCCTCTTTTTTTTTTTCTTTATTTTAAAGATTTTACAGAGTTTTGTTGTTCACCGACATGTATGTTCCCAGGTCATTCATATGCATATCCCTGAACCACCCTCCCCTAACCAGTTTCCCCCTTCCCACCCCTCCGGACCATCGCCCCAAGTGATTGTAGGCACTCCTATTCCCTTAGCACAATGACAATAGCTATCTTTTCCACACATGCCAGTATAGGTTTCGATGTTACTTCCTCTATGCCTCCCTGTCACTGTTTGGTCTCCACAATGCCCTTATATCTATTCTTTGTCTGTTTTTCCATGAGTTCACTGCGTGTGTTATCATGACCATCTTACTAGATTCCATATATATGAGTTACTATACTGTACTTGTCTTTCTCTTTTTGACTTACTTCACTTTTTATGATAGGTTCTAGAGCTAGCCACCTCATTAGGACTGAGTCTTCTGCATTTCTTTTAACAGCTGAGTAGTATTCCATTGTACATATGTACCAGAGCTTCTGTATCCATTCATTTGTCGATGGACATCTAGGTTGCTTCCATGTTCTGGCTATTGTATAGAGAGCTGCAATGAACATTGGGGTACAGGTGCCTCTTTCATTTTTGATTTCATCAGGATATAGGCCTAATAGTGGGATTGTTGGGTCATAGGGTGCTTCTATTTTGTTTTTTAAGGAATCTCCATATTGTCTTCCATAGAGGTTGTATCAGTTTACATTCCCACCAGAAATGCAGGAGGGTTCCCTTTTCTCCGCACCCTCTCCAGCATTTATTGTCTGTCGATTTGTTGATGATGGCCATTCTGACGGGTGTGAGGTGGTATCTCATTGTGGTTTTAATTTGCATTTCTCTAATAATAAGCGAGGTTGAGCATCATTTCACGTGCTTGTTGGCCATCTGTATGTCCTCTTTGGAGAGGTGTCTCTTTAGATCTTTTTCCTATTTTTTGATTGGGTTGTTCGTTTTTCCTGTGCTGAGTTGTCTGAGTTGCTTGTAAATTTTGGAGATTAATTCTTTGCCTGTTGTTTCATTTGCTATGATTTTCTCCCACTCTGTGGGGTGTCTGTTCAGCTTTTTGTAATTTCTTTTGCTGTACAAAAGCTTTTTAAGTTTCATTAGGTCCCACATGTTCACTTTTCTTTTCAGTTCTGCTATTCTAGTAGGTGGGTCAGAGAAGATCTTGCTTTGATTTAAGTCCTGGAGGGTTTTGCCTATATTCTCCTCTAAGATACCAACCTCTTCTTATGTTGCTCTAGGTACTCCATTCCATCATCATTAGATACTATATCTCTAGGTGTTTTACGTATGGATTAGTGTTTGCATCTGTTCTCTTCAGCGAGAACATGAATTCACAGAATGTCAAAGACTCTGTCTTCCACTTTTAGATTCATTCACTAATTTAAGAAAGAGTTTTTATAGCAACCATGCATCAGTCACTGTTCTTGCTTTCAGGGATAGTGCCGTGAATAAAACAGACAAAGATACATGCCCACTTGGAGCTTATACTCTCACGGAGGTGACAAGCTAAAAATTTAGAATGTTGAGATAATGACAAGGGCTAAGGAGAAGAAATAAATCAAGGAAGAATAGAAAACTTTGGGGGTAAGTGTTCACATGTGAGGTAGGGTGGTCAGGGAAGATGTCCCTGGAAGATGACTAGAGGGAGGACAGTCATGTAGATAGAGGAAGACCATTCGAGGTTACAGGCAAAAGCAAATGCCAAGATTCTGGGTGAAGACTGTTTTATTCATTGAATAGAAAGCGCTCAGGTGACTGGAGTGGGAGAACAACAGAGAGAAGAGCAGACGATGAGGTTAGACATCCTCCTAGTGGTAGTCACAGAATAGCTGTTCAACAAATTCAAAGCCTTTTAGAACTGGCAGGAGGGCTTCCCCTGGTGGTCCAGTGGGTAAGGACACTGCCTTGCAGTGCAAGGGGCACCGGTTCGATCCCTGGCCGGGGAAGATCCCACGTGCCGCGGAGCGGCTGGACCGATGTGTCCAATTACCGAGCCGGAGCTCTGGAGCACATGCGCCCAGAGCCGGAGCTCTGCAGCGACAGACGCCACCGCGATGGGAGGCCCACAGGAGCCAAAAGAACAAAGACGGATGAAAATAGAGAAATGAAAGACCAATAGAAGTGGCCCGCCAGCTCCCCTCCCTCCCCAACCCGACCCCCGCCCAAAATAAATAAATAAATAAATCTTTAGAACTGGCAGGAAAGATGGCTTGCAAGAAAGATCTGAATAAGGAAAATAAAGTGATACCAAAAAACTCCCCAAGATATTGCAGTCAGAGAGCTCTTCTATCTCTCCTTGAAGGTTCATCACATTTGAGCTCATGTCCTGTCACTGTCTCCTCTCTCTACTGGTGTTAGAAGCAAAAGCACACCAGAGTATCAATTGCCAGAAGATTGTTCGTGATGTTTCTTTTGGACTAGCTGTTTCAATTAAAATAGAACACCCAGAAGAAAAGTACCATCAACTTAATAGAAAAATAGGCACAATGTATGGCCAGACAGTTTACCAAAAAAAAAAAAAGGTTGTTAGCTAAAAGAACAGCAAATACAAAGCCCGAAGATGGGAATGTGCGTGGCATATTTAAGAAACAGTAAGGGGGTTGGTGTGGCTGAAGTGCAGTGCATAAGGGGAAGAGCGGTTGAAAATGAGTTCAGAGAGGTGGGAAGTGCAGTGCCATAAGGGAAGATGACTGGAAGTGTCAAGGAGGAGATGCCCTAATGCTAGAGAGGACAGTCATGTAGATAGAGGAAGACCATTCGAGGTTACAGGCAAAAGCAAATGCCAAGATTCTGGGTGAAGACTGTTTTATTCATTGAATAGAAAGCGCTCAGGTGACTGGAGTGGGAGAACAACAGAGAGAAGAGCAGACGATGAGGTTAGACATCCTCCTAGTGGTAGTCACAGAATAGCTGTTCAACAAATTCAAAGCCTTTTAGAACTGGCAGGAGGGCTTCCCCTGGTGGTCCAGTGGGTAAGGACACTGCCTTGCAGTGCAAGGGGCACCGGTTCGATCCCTGGCCGGGGAAGATCCCACGTGCCGCGGAGCGGCTGGACCGATGTGTCCAATTACCGAGCCGGAGCTCTGGAGCACATGCGCCCAGAGCCGGAGCTCTGCAGCGACAGACGCCACCGCGATGGGAGGCCCACAGGAGCCAAAAGAACAAAGACGGATGAAAATAGAGAAATGAAAGACCAATAGAAGTGGCCCGCCAGCTCCCCTCCCTCCCCAACCCGACCCCCGCCCAAAATAAATAAATAAATAAATCTTTAGAACTGGCAGGAAAGATGGCTTGCAAGAAAGATCTGAATAAGGAAAATAAAGTGATACCAAAAAACTCCCCAAGATATTGCAGTCAGAGAGCTCTTCTATCTCTCCTTGAAGGTTCATCACATTTGAGCTCATGTCCTGTCACTGTCTCCTCTCTCTACTGGTGTTAGAAGCAAAAGCACACCAGAGTATCAATTGCCAGAAGATTGTTCGTGATGTTTCTTTTGGACTAGCTGTTTCAATTAAAATAGAACACCCAGAAGAAAAGTACCATCAACTTAATAGAAAAATAGGCACAATGTATGGCCAGACAGTTTACCAAAAAAAAAAAAAGGTTGTTAGCTAAAAGAACAGCAAATACAAAGCCCGAAGATGGGAATGTGCGTGGCATATTTAAGAAACAGTAAGGGGGTTGGTGTGGCTGAAGTGCAGTGCATAAGGGGAAGAGCGGTTGAAAATGAGTTCAGAGAGGTAGCCAGGGGCTATATCATGTTGGGCCATGTAGAGCCATGCGGGCCGTGTAAGGACTTATATTTTATTCCAAGAGTGATGAGGAATCATTGGAGGATTTTGAGCAGGGAATGACATTATTTGATCTACTTTATAAAAGGCCAATTCTGGTTACTGTGTGGTGAAAAGAGCACAGGGGAGGCAAAAGTGGAAACAGAGATGCCAGTTAGAAAGGTATCAGAGTATCCAGGTGACATATGACAGTGGCTTGAACTAGGATGGTAGCAGCAGAGATGGTAGGAAGAATCAGAATCAGGATACACTTTGTTGGTGAATCAGGGTTTGCTGACAAATTAGATGTGAATGTGAAAGAAAAAGGAGTCAGGGTCAGCTCCAAGATTTTTGGTCCCAGCCACTGAGTAGAGCTGTTTACTAAGGTGCATGCATGCTAAATCGCTTCAGTCATGTCTGACTCTTTTCGATCCTATGGACCATAGTGTGCCAGTAGATTATTTTGAATAAATGACAGAAGAACTCTACGAAGAGGATTATATACATCACAATCTCCCACTCCTACAATGGTAACCAAATATGACAGTGAGAAGTAAAGGTAAATGGAAAGATATGTGACGAGAACACATAGTAGGAGTATTGGTGCTTGAGATAGTCTCCTTTGAATAACAAACTTTCAATGATCTAGGATTACATGTCTTTTTTCTACTGATTCAATCATTCTTCGTGGTTCTATGATGACTATACAATCATCACGTTAAAAATTGAAATCTACCTTGGAGTTTCAGAGTCACCACATGCACAATGCATGTAAGGCTAAGATTACAAATATTAAAACATTGACAAGGCAAAAAAAATGACAAGGGACCTCTCTGATGGTCCACTGGTTAGGACTCTACCTTCCAATGCATGGGATGCAGTTTCCATCCTTGGTCAGGGACCTAAGGTCCCACATGCCACACAGTGTGGAAAACCAAATGGCATTGGAAAACTTAAATGCCTCTGTGCCAAAAAACAGCAATAACAACTCATCATATCTTGCACTATGCACAAAGATTAACTCAAAATGGATCATAGACCTAAATGTAAAAGCTAAAAAATAATTTTAAAAAATTTAAAATATTGATAAACCAACAATTACACAATCACCAAAAATTTTATGGGACAATGGAGAGAAGTGATGGAAGGAGGGATAGATGCAATATTTTTATAATCTTTTTTATACCTTCATAGGATAATAAATCAAGGAATTAATTTTTTAAAAATAATCATTTAGGGTTTCCCTGGTGGTCCAATGGGTAAAGAGTCCACCTTGCAGTGTGAGGGGCACCGGTTCGATCCCTGGTCTGGGAAGACCCCATGTGCTGTGGAGCCGGCTGGACCGGTATGTCCAATTTCGAGCCAGCGCTCTGGAGTGCATGCACCCAGAGCCAATGCTCTGAAACAAGAGAGGCCACTGCGATGGGAGGCCCACACAGGGCAAAGAATAAAGATGGATGAAAATAAATAAATAAAAAACCAATAAAAGAGGCCAAAATTTAAAACTGTAAAGGCAAACACCAGAAGAATTTAAGACATATAGCTAAAGAAAATTGTTGGTAGGGAAGGAGGTGTACATAAGAAGATGGAATGTACTGGGCATGGATAAATAACCTCAGCCTGGAATCTATTAGGTATCACCTAGAGTTGAAACATTAATATCAAAATATGAGAATGTTATTCATAGTTGCAATGGCTGATGGACCAAATCTGGATGGAAAGAGATGTGAAAAATGAGCGTGCATTGTTTTTACAAAACTCATATAAGAGAATGATAACTCCAGTTATCAGAAGAAAGTTTAGATGCTGGACAGTTAATAAAATAAAATAAATATAAAATAAACTCCATTTGTACTAGGTTTAGAATATTTTAAAACTGGAGTATAGTTAGTTTACAATGTTGTGTTAGTTTCAGGTGCATAGCAATCTACTAGGTTTTTAAGGTACTATTCAGATATACACGCCTCACTAACTCACCAGGTAGAGGTAGAGTGAGTCTTTTCCCGCTTTTGTTAACCAAAGGAAGGGTGAGACCAATAGCAACTAAATAGTAACCTGTGTCTTTATCAGGTATGCCATTTGAATTATCTCACTTAATATTTCCAAACTCTTCACCTCCATTCTATAGGTAAGAAAACCATAGCTTCAAGAAATTAAGAAATTTACTCATGGTTATACAGCTGGAGGCAGTGGTGTGTGTGTGCTCAGTCATGTCTGACTCTTTGCAACCCCATGGACTGTAGCCTGCCAGGCTCCTTTGTCCATAGAATTTTCGGAGGAATAATGCTGCAGTGGATTGCTATTTCCTACTCCAGGGAATCTTTCTCTTCCAGGGATCAAACCCTCATCTCTTGTGTCTCGTACATTGGCAGGCAGATTCTTTACCGCTGTGCCATCTGGGAAGCTCGGAGGTTGTGGAGTCTGTATTACAAACTAAGGCTCTATGTTTTGGTTTTATTCTCCAGGCAAGAATACTGCAGTGGGTAGCTCTTCTCTTCTCCAGAGGATCTTCCCAAACTATGGATTGAACCTAGGTCTCCTGCATTGCAGGCAGATTCTTTACCATCTGAGCCACCAGGAAAGCCCCTAGTTTAGGTATATTATTGTAAAAACACAGTTGAGGGCTAGCTATGATGCTTCCTACCATCTTTAACAATATTTCTAAAGAAAGCTTGCTTAAAAATGGAATGTGGGGGGGCTTCCCTGGTGGTCTAGTGGGTAAGGACAATGCCTTGCAGGTGTGCCGGTTCGATCCCTGGCCTGGGAAGATACCACGTGCCGCGGAGCAACTGGACCGATGTGTCCAATTACTGAGCTGGGACTCTGGAGCGCATGTGCCCAGAGCCAGTGCTCTGCGACAACAGAGGCCACCGCGATGGGAGGCCCACACGGGCCAAAGAACAAAGATGGATGAAAATAAATAAATGAAAGAACAATAGCAGGGGCCCGCCCTCCCACTCCCTCCTCAAAAAAAGGAATGTGGGATATCATATCTTTGTAAACAAGCTTCTCATACACAATCTGTATTGACAGTGTCTAGCTCATCAAGCAAAAGTGAGGTAGAGTGAGTCTTTTCCCGCTTTTGTTAACCAAAGGAAGGGTGAGACCAATAGCAACTAAATAGTAACCTGTGTCTTTATCAGGTATGCCATTTGAATTATCTCACTTAATATTTCCAAACTCTTCACCTCCATTCTATAGGTAAGAAAACCATAGCTTCAAGAAATTAAGAAATTTACTCATGGTTATACAGCTGGAGGCAGTGGTGTGTGTGTGCTCAGTCATGTCTGACTCTTTGCAACCCCATGGACTGTAGCCTGCCAGGCTCCTTTGTCCATAGAATTTTCGGAGGAATAATGCTGCAGTGGATTGCTATTTCCTACTCCAGGGAATCTTTCTCTTCCAGGGATCAAACCCTCATCTCTTGTGTCTCGTACATTGGCAGGCAGATTCTTTACCGCTGTGCCATCTGGGAAGCTCGGAGGTTGTGGAGTCTGTATTACAAACTAAGGCTCTATGTTTTGGTTTTATTCTCCAGGCAAGAATACTGCAGTGGGTAGCTCTTCTCTTCTCCAGAGGATCTTCCCAAACTATGGATTGAACCTAGGTCTCCTGCATTGCAGGCAGATTCTTTACCATCTGAGCCACCAGGAAAGCCCCTAGTTTAGGTATATTATTGTAAAAACACAGTTGAGGGCTAGCTATGATGCTTCCTACCATCTTTAACAATATTTCTAAAGAAAGCTTGCTTAAAAATGGAATGTGGGGGGGCTTCCCTGGTGGTCTAGTGGGTAAGGACAATGCCTTGCAGGTGTGCCGGTTCGATCCCTGGCCTGGGAAGATACCACGTGCCGCGGAGCAACTGGACCGATGTGTCCAATTACTGAGCTGGGACTCTGGAGCGCATGTGCCCAGAGCCAGTGCTCTGCGACAACAGAGGCCACCGCGATGGGAGGCCCACACGGGCCAAAGAACAAAGATGGATGAATATAGATAAATGAAAGAACAATAGCAGGGGCCCGCCCTCCCCACTCCCCTCCTCAAAAAAAAGGAATGTGGGATATCATATCTTTGTAAACAAGCTTCTCATACACAATCTGTATTGACAGTGTCTAGCTCAATGCAAATAAGAATGTTGGTTAAGCTGATCATAAAATAAGCAGTAAATCGTTATAGACACATTCATTCTTACTAAAGATGCATATGAAGTATGTCTGTTCTTAAATCATTCATGTTAGGCAAAATGCAAATGCGTCAGTGCTTTATTCTTCCTTTCATTCACACAGTCCTCTACACAGCTCCTTCTGGTTGGAGGAGCAAATACTCAATAACCACACTACTCTGCCAGTTTAGATGGATTTCTGTCTGTGTTTTGTTTCACTACTGCAGCATCTTGTTTCAATAAAAGCTTGCTCTCAGGCTTCTTGTGGCTTTTATTCCAAGCTGAGGACGCATGCTTACAAGCTGCCTGTCTCTTTGCATTTAGCTAGAAGTGTTCACAGCCCCTCCCTCAGCCACCCTTCCCACTGTTTCTGCTACCACTTTTATTCAGTTCAACACTTGAGGGGACTGCAGATGAAATGCCTCTGAATCTAAATTGCCAGCAATGAAAATAACAACCTATTTTCCGATCCTGCCCCCTCCCCCCTCACCTTCCTCCACCCACACTTCTCGAATCTGAATCCAGGATCACACAGCTGCTCTATCTCTGTCTCTTGGGTTTAGTGGTATAGTGGCTTTTCTAGGTTAGAAAAAAAAATTACCACCGCAAATGAAATCCATTAGGGAAATACCTGGTAGCAAAAGAAAGAAGTAGGTATGCATAAGCTTATTGAGTAGATACAATTTTGGTAAAATACATGATGTAGAACAAGAAATCAGCATTTACACACCACACGGAGAACTTGTCACCTTGGGAGATTATACACTAACTCTACCATCACTAATCGCTGCTAAAGCATTTCTTAAATTTCTCTTACAGAATTGCCCTCAGTGTCAGCACACAAGATACATGTGAAAATAAACCTCTTAACAGCCCATTTTTAAAAATCCTAGACAGTATTACTCAGTTTAATCACTCACCATGTTACAAGACTTCTCTATGGGTGGATTTTACCAATTAAAAAAATACCAAATCCTCCCTCAGAGAAAAACTTAACACTGATGAAATTTAAAAATGTGGTGAGGGTTTTAATGAAAAACCTACTATGTGCCAGAAGTCAGTAGCCACAGTAACAGTATTCCCATTTTAGAGTTAAGAAAACTGGATTATCAGAGAGATTAAGCAACTTGTTCAAGGCCACATAGCCAATCTATGGAAAAGGAAATCGATCCATTTTCCTCCTCAGTAAAGCAGGAAAAATGCCAGCTCTGTGTTCCAGGATTCTTGGGAGCACAATTACTCCTTTGTGGAAGACTTCCAGAAGGTCACAGAGAATCTGGAGTTCTCCAGCTAGCAAGGCTCCAGATACGGGTACCGGGCTTCAGTGGTGCATGACTCCAGCACCAGCTGTAGACCAAGAAGTTCCTTTGCCGGGAACAAAGGTAGGAAGAGCAATGGTTGAAGAAGCAGCCTCCTACTCCTACAGGTTCAACAATTATGATGCACACAAAGAATCCAGGACCCCAGCTATACCTCATCCCCCCGAAGGACACTTCCAATAGGTCACTAGACAACAGATTTCAAACTCCTGAGAAAGGAGGCTTCTACTCCCGATCAGAAGAATGGATGTTTTGTGTCATGCATTAAAGGATATTTCTTTATGGGAGTCGGATACGTACAAACACAGTGGCATTTTAGTCTTTGGCCAACTAGGGTATTAAATCAAGATCATTTAGACTTAATTTGTGCTCCGATTAAATTTTTATTTCTATTTTTCTTACCATAAATTTATGTTTTTGAACTTTTAAGTTTTACAGTTCTTTCAAATGAGGAGGGTTTTTAACTGTTCTTTTTTCATTCTCTGTCTCCTCTCCCTCCACCCTGTCTAATGGTTTGTAACTGAATTCAGGCAACCTCTCAGGGTCCCAAGTCTAAATACGGGATTGTGGACCCCTGTGCCACCATGGTACTGGGCACATCACTGTACAATGACTAGGTGATGACTAGTGAGAAGACATTTACTTTCCAGTACTGAAGCTGTCTGGCTTCTCCTGCAGTTCCTGACAAGACTTGGCAGCAGCTCTTCCTTCAGCCTGGGCTGTGGGGAGCACCCACCTTAGTCTTTGGTTTCAGAAATCCAGTTTGGCTCCTGTTTCCTACTTCCTCTGCACAAGGAACAACTATCTCAGGGACTGGCCTTTTAGTCATCATTGTCTCCATTTCCTAAGAGTCTTCCTCATTCAGCTCTTCTTGCCACTCACTAATTTGAGTTTTTGTTTCATTTTTTTGGCCTCAATAGTATTTATCTCATTTATGAGTATACCATATCTATTAATTTTACTTTGTATCTAATTGTTGTTTTTTGTGTGAAGTACGATTGGGGGGTGGTGCTCATTAAAAAGAACTGATAGAGCCATCTGGACCCAAGTTCTCCTCACTGAATTTGTCTTCAGAGATTTCCTTTGGACATTTCAAATCTAACATGTCTATAACTAAATTTATTATATTCTCTTGCCTAAACCTGTTCTTCTATATTTACTTGAATTTTATGAAAGGTGTAACAACTGACCTAGTCTCCAACATTAGAAACATCAGATTCATTCTCAGTTCTTGCTTCCTCCTCCCTCATCTTTTCAAATCTGTCACCAAATCCTATAGAATTGATTTCAGCACTTCCTGGCAGTCCAATGGTTAAGAATCCACCTGCCAATGCAGGAAGCACTGGGTTTGATCCCTGGTTAGGGACAACTGCGTGTGCTACAGGACAACTAAGCCGGTGAGACACAACTTCCAAGCCCTTAAGCCACAACTACACTGTAGCCCCGGCTCTCCCTGGCTAGCAAAAGCACCCGCAGAGCAATGAGAGCCTGTGTGCTGCAACAAAGATCCAGCAATATCAAAATAAATAAATAAATGAAACTAAAAAAAATTACACAGGAGGATGTGAGGGTATGTGTAGGCTATATATAAACACTATGCCATTAAAAAAAAAAAAGAGAGAGAATCTATTTTAACAGCAACTCCTGCATACAAACTCTCTTGATTGTCAGCTATATTCTCCCTGCCACCAATGGCTTTCACTTAAATGCATCTTTCAACTGTTTTCAGATTCATTTTTCCCAAACAAACAACCTGAAATCTCTTTAAAGACTCTGCCTATTAATCTAGAGAATGAATTTCAAAATTGTTGGCAGAGTGATGTTGGATGGGTGGGTTGAGGCCAAAATGTATGACGCTGGGATGAACTGTGTTGCTGAAGTGTACCGTTTAGAATGAATGAGAAATGGGATTTGTGTTTATGATAGCCTTACATAATATTAGAGATAATGATTGGCATGAATGAAGATGTGGATGTATGTATGGATGAATGTCATTGTCTGAGGATGGTGTGGTGGCTATTCTGGCTAGTTTCAGATCCCCTCTCTGCTCTTTTCGAGCTTTGTGTCTGAGGAGCTGACCTCTACTGACTGTGTCGTCTGGACTTAACTCGTACTGTGGTGGCATCAGCAGGAAGTGGAAGGGCAAGAGGAGATCGAGGCATTTATTCCTCCTACTCTACCTTTGTTTGCCATTGTCATGGTGTTCTGGTAGGGGCTAAGTCATTCATGGCTAAAGCTGCCATCTGACAGTCTACGCCCAGCGCTGACAGGACTCTGGCAAACTCCACTCCTCCCTCAG
The DNA here is from genome assembly GCA_022376925.1 of Tragulus kanchil. NCBI lineage: Eukaryota > Metazoa > Chordata > Mammalia > Artiodactyla > Tragulidae > Tragulus > Tragulus kanchil. The sequence goes on along the minus strand of JAIOJX010000031.1, from coordinate 166,204,364 downwards.
TTCCTTCAGGCTTGGGGGAGGGTGGTAATGGCTTCCATTGCAGTTGGTTTCTGCATATCTTACCATTCCTCCATGCTTCTGTTAACCTTGTACACATCGTTCCATCTTATCCATTTATTATATTATGCTAAGAGAAACCTCTGTTCCCTTGCTGTACTCAATAAAGATGGTAAGTGTGAAATATATTTGACTGAGAAGTAAGCAATTGAGTTTTAGTTCATTTAAGGAAAGAAAAAGACTAAAAATACAATATCCTACCTTTTCAGGAGTAAAGATTATTTTCTGTTTTAATCAGCATTCAGATGTTACAGTCCACGTGAAAGGATATGGATTTATTCTTCTAAATTCAGCTGCAAAAGAATTAGTGGTTTTATTCTTGAGATAATCTGACATCTCTTACATTCTTGTTGGATTTCCCATTACTGGCTATAAAACTTGGGGAGCTATTTGAAAGTAGTCTATTCTAGAAGCAATATAATTGGGCCATTGTAATTGATCATTTGATTTTCTAAGAATGCAAAATATCACAAGTTTGCTTTACCGTTTAAAAAGAAATCTCTTTAAAGACTCTGCCTATTAATCTAGAGAATGAATTTCAAAATTGTTGGCAGAGTGATGTTGGATGGGTGGGTTGAGGCCAAAATGTATGACGCTGGGATGAACTGTGTTGCTGAAGTGTACCGTTTAGAATGAATGAGAAATGGGATTTGTGTTTATGATAGCCTTACATAATATTAGAGATAATGATTGGCATGAATGAAGATGTGGATGTATGTATGGATGAATGTCATTGTCTGAGGATGGTGTGGTGGCTATTCTGGCTAGTTTCAGATCCCCTCTCTGCTCTTTTCGAGCTTTGTGTCTGAGGAGCTGACCTCTACTGACTGTGTCGTCTGGACTTAACTCGTACTGTGGTGGCATCAGCAGGAAGTGGAAGGGCAAGAGGAGATCGAGGCATTTATTCCTCCTACTCTACCTTTGTTTGCCATTGTCATGGTGTTCTGGTAGGGGCTAAGTCATTCATGGCTAAAGCTGCCATCTGACAGTCTACGCCCAGCGCTGACAGGACTCTGGCAAACTCCACTCCTCCCTCAGTTCCTTCAGGCTTGGGGGAGGGTGGTAATGGCTTCCATTGCAGTTGGTTTCTGCATATCTTACCATTCCTCCATGCTTCTGTTAACCTTGTACACATCGTTCCATCTTATCCATTTATTATATTATGCTAAGAGAAACCTCTGTTCCCTTGCTGTACTCAATAAAGATGGTAAGTGTGAAATATATTTGACTGAGAAGTAAGCAATTGAGTTTTAGTTCATTTAAGGAAAGAAAAAGACTAAAAATACAATATCCTACCTTTTCAGGAGTAAAGATTATTTTCTGTTTTAATCAGCATTCAGATGTTACAGTCCACGTGAAAGGATATGGATTTATTCTTCTAAATTCAGCTGCAAAAGAATTAGTGGTTTTATTCTTGAGATAATCTGACATCTCTTACATTCTTGTTGGATTTCCCATTACTGGCTATAAAACTTGGGGAGCTATTTGAAAGTAGTCTATTCTAGAAGCAATATAATTGGGCCATTGTAATTGATCATATTTCAGCATTTTTAATCTACAGAATGTCTACCTATGACTCACAATTAATAAATCCTCAGTGCTGAGAATGTGACACAGTATGCCAGCTTGCTAAGAAAGAAACCCGTTTGTGCTCATTTCTTCACCTAGATGTAGAGGTCCATCTGACAAATGCTTTTACTTCTCTGACCTCCTTTCTAAAGTCAGAAGCACATTTTGTTTCTCTCCTAGTGTTAAAAAAAATGACACATTGGGACACGTCTACAGGCTGAAGTATGAGCCAGTTTCTAGGAACTGAAAACCGTTGCCAAAGAAAAAAAAGACACAAGAGAGCGGCACTTCTACAAATTCAAATTGTCTCTGTACACTGTCATTGAAAAAGAATGACTTGCATTCTGTGCAGCGACCAGGAAGCAATGTTGTGTAACTCTTCCCTATTCAGCCTCCATCCCTCACAACCTCTTTCTGCCAACAACTCAAATTTCATTCACATCTAACACTGGAAAAAAGTATGGAGGGAAGAGATGAGGGGGGAGTAAGCATTGGAATCATGTTCTTTGTTGGGGAAATCTGCAAGCTCTAGCTGTTTCCATTTGAATGGCATTTCATTCTGCCCAGTTCAGGGTTTGCTCATTGTTCATGCTGTCTAGAAAAGCTTTGATTAAACCTTCTAATTTCAGCTAAGTTCTTTCTTTGCAGGGCAAGCCCTTGTCCTGAAAGTAGAGAAATGTGGTCAAAAGGAAAACAACAAAGTAGGAGACTTGAAGGGAAGGAGTTAGGAAACCTGAATGAATTACAATGGTGAATTTAACCAGGATAATGTTATAGTAACCAAGCATATCTTGTGATACCTGTTTTACTAAATTCAGCTGCAAAAGCTACTCAATTGGTAAGTGTGAAATATATTTGACTGAGAACTAAGCAATTGAGTTTTAGTTCATTTAAGGAAAGAAAAAGACTAAAAATACAATATCCTACCTTTTCAGGAGTAAAGATTATTTTCTGTTTTAATCAGCATTCAGATGTTACAGTCCACGTGAAAGGATATGGATTTATTCTTCTAAATTCAGCTGCAAAAGAATTAGTGGTTTTATTCTTGAGATAATCTGACATCTCTTACATTCTTGTTGGATTTCCCATTACTGGCTATAAAACTTGGGGAGCTATTTGAAAGTAGTCTATTCTAGAAGCAATATAATTGGGCCATTGTAATTGATCATATTTCAGCATTTTTAATCTACAGAATGTCTACCTATGACTCACAATTAATAAATCCTCAGTGCTGAGAATGTGACACAGTATGCCAGCTTGCTAAGAAAGAAACCCGTTTGTGCTCATTTCTTCACCTAGATGTAGAGGTCCATCTGACAAATGCTTTTACTTCTCTGACCTCCTTTCTAAAGTCAGAAGCACATTTTGTTTCTCTCCTAGTGTTAAAAAAAATGACACATTGGGACACGTCTACAGGCTGAAGTATGAGCCAGTTTCTAGGAACTGAAAACCGTTGCCAAAGAAAAAAAAGACACAAGAGAGCGGCACTTCTACAAATTCAAATTGTCTCTGTACACTGTCATTGAAAAATAATGACTTGCATTCTGTGCAGCGACCAGGAAGCAATGTTGTGTAACTCTTCCCTATTCAGCCTCCATCCCTCACAACCTCTTTCTGCCAACAACTCAAATTTCATTCACATCTAACACTGGAAAAAAGTATGGAGGGAAGAGATGAGGGGGGAGTAAGCATTGGAATCATGTTCTTTGTTGGGGAAATCTGCAAGCTCTAGCTGTTTCCATTTGAATGGCATTTCATTCTGCCCAGTTCAGGGTTTGCTCATTGTTCATGCTGTCTAGAAAAGCTTTGATTAAACCTTCTAATTTCAGCTAAGTTCTTTCTTTGCAGGGCAAGCCCTTGTCCTGAAAGTAGAGAAATGTGGTCAAAAGGAAAACAACAAAGTAGGAGACTTGAAGGGAAGGAGTTAGGAAACCTGAATGAATTACAAGTATGGTGAATTTAACCAGGATAATGTTATAGTAACCAAGCATATCTTGTGATACCTGTTTTACTAATTTTTTACATGTCATGATCCTGATGTGTAGAAAACTAAAATTTTTGCCTCTAAAACCCATTTTCCATCTCTTTTTAACTTTTACAATAGAAATGATACAAAGATAGTCCATATTGGTTCAATATGGCTGCCTCTGCTTCCAGAGTATTCTTTTTATTTGATCATGTGGGTAGAAAAGCAGAAGTTGCTAATTTCTCCAGTATGGAATTTCTGATTTTGCTTTAAATACAGTACTTGTTCAGCCAGATATTTCCAGTTCATTAACTATTATTACTTGACTTTAAGTAACTGTGAGAAAACTTTTGTGAAAAAGTGAGCTACTGAGAGGTGTGTGTATTAGAGAGTGTATGTCTCTCCACACACATATGTAGCTCTACAATTATTTAGAACCTTGACATACACATTTTAAAAAACTTATTCATTATCTAAAAAAAATAGAGAATAATGTACAAACATCTTTGTGATTACTGTTGAAGTTTGACAGGGCCAGTAAATTTCATCCCTCATCCTGCCTACCCAAGTTCTAACTCAGTTGAGAGAGACAAAGTCAGGCAAATGGAAATAAAGTGTGCTGTATGACCAATAAAGTCTATGTTAGAGGATATGGCCTAGCACAACACACAACCTGCCTTCCCTTCCAACTTTTAAATGCCAAACGAGAGAGACAAAGACAGGCAGATAGGGCTCTTAATAGCAATTTCTTTCCAGCAAATTTGGAACACATGGCTTGGGTGTAGAGTACCAATCTGTTTAGGTACCTATAGCCATCTGGACACAGTTTTGCCTGCTTTCTAACACTCTGCCTACCTTGTTCCGGGTTTGCATGTGTCTTGGAGGGAAATCTGCAAGCTCTAGCTGTTTCCATTTGAATGGCATTTCATTCTGCCCAGTTCAGGGTTTGCTCATTGTTCATGCTGTCTAGAAAAGCTTTGATTAAACCTTCTAATTTCAGCTAAGTTCTTTCTTTGCAGGGCAAGCCCTTGTCCTGAAAGTAGAGAAATGTGGTCAAAAGGAAAACAACAAAGTAGGAGACTTGAAGGGAAGGAGTTAGGAAACCTGAATGAATTACAAGTATGGTGAATTTAACCAGGATAATGTTATAGTAACCAAGCATATCTTGTGATACCTGTTTTACTAATTTTTTACATGTCATGATCCTGATGTGTAGAAAACTAAAATTTTTGCCTCTAAAACCCATTTTCCATCTCTTTTTAACTTTTACAATAGAAATGATACAAAGATAGTCCATATTGGTTCAATATGGCTGCCTCTGCTTCCAGAGTATTCTTTTTATTTGATCATGTGGGTAGAAAAGCAGAAGTTGCTAATTTCTCCAGTATGGAATTTCTGATTTTGCTTTAAATACAGTACTTGTTCAGCCAGATATTTCCAGTTCATTAACTATTATTACTTGACTTTAAGTAACTGTGAGAAAACTTTTGTGAAAAAGTGAGCTACTGAGAGGTGTGTGTATTAGAGAGTGTATGTCTCTCCACACACATATGTAGCTCTACAATTATTTAGAACCTTGACATACACATTTTAAAAAACTTATTCATTATCTAAAAAAAATAGAGAATAATGTACAAACATCTTTGTGATTACTGTTGAAGTTTGACAGGGCCAGTAAATTTCATCCCTCATCCTGCCTACCCAAGTTCTAACTCAGTTGAGAGAGACAAAGTCAGGCAAATGGAAATAAAGTGTGCTGTATGACCAATAAAGTCTATGTTAGAGGATATGGCCTAGCACAACACACAACCTGCCTTCCCTTCCAACTTTTAAATGCCAAACGAGAGAGACAAAGACAGGCAGATAGGGCTCTTAATAGCAATTTCTTTCCAGCAAATTTGGAACACATGGCTTGGGTGTAGAGTACCAATCTGTTTAGGTACCTATAGCCATCTGGACACAGTTTTGCCTGCTTTCTAACACTTTGCCTACCTTGTTGCTGTTGTTCAGTTGCTAAGTCACGTCTGACTCTTAGCAACCCCATAAACTGCAGCATGCCAGGCTTTCCTGTCCTTCACCATCTCCCAGAGTTTGTTCAGACTCAAGTCCATTGAGTTGGTGATGCCATCCAACCATCTCATCCTCCGTTGCCCCTTTTTCCTTTTGCCCTCAATCTTTCCCAGGATCAGGGTCAAGGTGGCTGTTTGCATCACGTGGCCAAAATATTGGAGCTTCAGCTCAGCCATCAGTCCTTCCAATGAGTATTCAGGGGTGACTTCCTTTAGGATTGACTGGTTTGATCTCCTTGCAGTCAAGAGTCTCTAGCACCACAGTTTGAAAGCATCAGTTCTTCTTCACTCAGCCTTTTTTATGGTCCAGCCCTCACATCTGTATATGACTACTGGAAAAACCATAGCTTTGACTATATGAACCTTTGTCGGCAAAGTGATGGCTCTGCTTTTTAATATTCTCTCTAGGTTTGTCATAGCTTTTCTTCCAAGGAGCAAGTGTCTTTTAATTTCATGACTGCAATTACCGTCTGCAGTGATTTTGGAGTCCAAGAAGATAAAACCTGTCACTGTTCCACTCTTCTCCACTGACCATGAAGTGATGGGCCGGGATGCCAAGATGTTAGTTTTCTGAATGTTGAGTTTAAAGTCAGCTTTTTCACTCTCCTCTTTCACCCTCATCAAGGGACTCTTTAGCGCTTCTTCACTTTCTGCCATTATAGTATAGTGTCACCTGTTCAATACAGATTTTCCTTCTTTCCTTCCTTCTATTTATTCCCTGCAGATCTATTTTTAGATGTGGCTTAGGGTCTGTCAGGAAATTCTCTATGTATTAACTCCTTTTATCTGTATGTTATTTCCTTGTCTTTCTGTGAATTTCACACCACTGTCCTCTACATCACTAATTATTTCTTTGCTGGAAAAGATCTAAGTTTAGATTTGTTAGATAAATGCCAAACGAGAGAGACAAAGACAGGCAGATAGGGCTCTTAATAGCAATTTCTTTCCAGCAAATTTGGAACACATGGCTTGGGTGTAGAGTACCAATCTGTTTAGGTACCTATAGCCATCTGGACACAGTTTTGCCTGCTTTCTAACACTTTGCCTACCTTGTTGCTGTTGTTCAGTTGCTAAGTCACGTCTGACTCTTAGCAACCCCATAAACTGCAGCATGCCAGGCTTTCCTGTCCTTCACCATCTCCCAGAGTTTGTTCAGACTCAAGTCCATTGAGTTGGTGATGCCATCCAACCATCTCATCCTCCGTTGCCCCTTTTTCCTTTTGCCCTCAATCTTTCCCAGGATCAGGGTCAAGGTGGCTGTTTGCATCACGTGGCCAAAATATTGGAGCTTCAGCTCAGCCATCAGTCCTTCCAATGAGTATTCAGGGGTGACTTCCTTTAGGATTGACTGGTTTGATCTCCTTGCAGTCAAGAGTCTCTAGCACCACAGTTTGAAAGCATCAGTTCTTCTTCACTCAGCCTTTTTTATGGTCCAGCCCTCACATCTGTATATGACTACTGGAAAAACCATAGCTTTGACTATATGAACCTTTGTCGGCAAAGTGATGGCTCTGCTTTTTAATATTCTCTCTAGGTTTGTCATAGCTTTTCTTCCAAGGAGCAAGTGTCTTTTAATTTCATGACTGCAATTACCGTCTGCAGTGATTTTGGAGTCCAAGAAGATAAAACCTGTCACTGTTCCACTCTTCTCCACTGACCATGAAGTGATGGGCCGGGATGCCAAGATGTTAGTTTTCTGAATGTTGAGTTTAAAGTCAGCTTTTTCACTCTCCTCTTTCACCCTCATCAAGGGACTCTTTAGCGCTTCTTCACTTTCTGCCATTATAGTATAGTGTCACCTGTTCAATACAGATTTTCCTTCTTTCCTTCCTTCTATTTATTCCCTGCAGATCTATTTTTAGATGTGGCTTAGGGTCTGTCAGGAAATTCTCTATGTATTAACTCCTTTTATCTGTATGTTATTTCCTTGTCTTTCTGTGAATTTCACACCACTGTCCTCTACATCACTAATTATTTCTTTGCTGTGTGTAAGTTAGATTTTAGTCCACCTAATGAGATTTTAAAATGTATATCTATAGCTATTAATATGTATTTTGGTAATAATATAGAATAGATTTTAAATTTTATGTGTTTATTTTTTTTGGCTGCGCTGGGTATTTGTTGCTGTGCCCACATTTTCTCTAGTCTGGTGAGTGGGGGGCTACTCTCTAGTTGTGGCATGCAGGCTTCTTATTGCAGTAACTTCTTTTGTTAAGGAGTGCAGGGTCAGATACATGGTGTTAGTAGCTGTGGCATGTGGCCTTCAGGTAGTTTAGGCTTTGTAGGCCCTAGAGCGCAGGCTCAGCAGCAGTAGTGCATGGACTTAGTTGCTCTGCATGTGGGATCTTCCTGGACTAGAGATCAATTTCCTGTCTGGATTCATTACCAATGAGTCACCAGGGAAGCCCTAGATTCTTAAAAGATAATCATCCTAGGATTTCTATTCTGAGTCTGAGGAGAAATGTATACTTCAGAAGATATGGATAGAGATCATTTCTTATAGTGTATCAAATATGTTAAAAACATAACTCAGGGCTTGCCTGGTGGTCCAGGAGGTAAAGAGTCCGCCTTGCAGTGCAAGGGGTGCCGGTTCGATCCTTGGCCTGGGAAGATCCCACATATCGTGGAGTGGCTGGACCAGTGTGTCCAGTTATGAGCCAGCACTCTGGAGCACGTGTCCCCAGAGGTGTTCTGCAATGAGAGAGGCTACTGTAATGGGAGGCCCACACAGGCTGAAGAATAAAGATGGATGAAAATAAATAAATAAAAAAACAATAAAAAGAGGTCAAATTTAAAAAAAAAATTCATATAAAAAAAGACATAACTCAGTAGGTATGACATATTTTACCTAATAAAGTTCTCTACTATTTGTTCTTACGATACATTATAAGAATCATAAATTCATAATACCAGTAACTTTATTGTTTCACTTCCTTCTATTTATTCCTTTTGCCATTATAGTATAGTGTCACCTGTTCAATACAGATTTTCCTTCTTTCCTTCCTTCTATTTATTCCCTGCAGATCTATTTTTAGATGTGGCTTAGGGTCTGTCAGGAAATTCTCTATGTATTAACTCCTTTTATCTGTATGTTATTTCCTTGTCTTTCTGTGAATTTCACACCACTGTCCTCTACATCACTAATTATTTCTTTGCTGTGTGTAAGTTAGATTTTAGTCCACCTAATGAGATTTTAAAATGTATATCTATAGCTATTAATATGTATTTTGGTAATAATATAGAATAGATTTTAAATTTTATGTGTTTATTTTTTTTGGCTGCGCTGGGTATTTGTTGCTGTGCCCACATTTTCTCTAGTCTGGTGAGTGGGGGGCTACTCTCTAGTTGTGGCATGCAGGCTTCTTATTGCAGTAACTTCTTTTGTTAAGGAGTGCAGGGTCAGATACATGGTGTTAGTAGCTGTGGCATGTGGCCTTCAGGTAGTTTAGGCTTTGTAGGCCCTAGAGCGCAGGCTCAGCAGCAGTAGTGCATGGACTTAGTTGCTCTGCATGTGGGATCTTCCTGGACTAGAGATCAATTTCCTGTCTGGATTCATTACCAATGAGTCACCAGGGAAGCCCTAGATTCTTAAAAGATAATCATCCTAGGATTTCTATTCTGAGTCTGAGGAGAAATGTATACTTCAGAAGATATGGATAGAGATCATTTCTTATAGTGTATCAAATATGTTAAAAACATAACTCAGGGCTTGCCTGGTGGTCCAGGAGGTAAAGAATCTGCCTTGCAGTGCAAGGGGCACCGGTTGGATCCCTGGCCTGGGAAGATCCCACGTGCCATGGAGTGGCTGGACCAGTGTGTCCAATTATGAGCCAGCACTCTGGAGCACGTGTCCCCAGAGGTGTTCTGCAATGAGAGAGGCTACTGTAATGGGAGGCCCACACAGGCTGAAGAATAAAGATGGATGAAAATAAATAAATAAAAAAACAATAAAAAGAGGTCAAATTTAAAAAAAAAATTCATATAAAAAAAGACATAACTCAGTAGGTATGACATATTTTACCTAATAAAGTTCTCTACTATTTGTTCTTACGATACATTATAAGAATCATAAATTCATAATACCAGTAACTTTATTGATTTTCATTAATGGTCTGAATTCATAGCTATCAAAAAGATGAGGTATTTAGTGATTATTTGAAAAGAACTGAACAAAACAAGTATGTTTTTAAAACAACACATGCGGGCTTCCCTGGTGGTCCAGTGGGTAAGGACACTGCCTTGCAGGTGTGCCGGTTCGATCCCTGGCCTGGGAAGATACCACGTGCCGTGGAGCAGCTGGACCGATGTGTCCAATTACTGAGCCGGGACTCTGGAGCGCATGTGCCCAGTGCCGGTGCTCTGTGACAACAGAGGCCACCGTGATGGGAGACCCAAAGGGGCCAAAGAACAAAGATGGATGAAAATGGACAAATGAAAGACCAATAGAAGTGGCCCGCCTGCTCCCCTTCCTCCCCACCCCACCCCCACCAAAATAAAATACATAAATAAATCTTAAAAAAAAAAAAACACACATGTAAAGATGTTTGGAGTCAGTTTTCATAATTCAGTACATTAAGGAGGGCTAGATAGTATTTAAAATGCAAATACAAATAGGCACTCTGTTGAATTTCTCCAAAACAAATGTCTTCAGAACTTATCCAAAATATATAATCCTTTTGCCTAAAAGGAAAAATGTACAGGAAATACTAAGAGATCAGAAACATAAATCTTTAATGGAGAATATCTGATATTGAAATACAGTAGCTAGTATGAAAGTAACAGTGGCAAACTTCAAGTAAGTTTAAGTTAATGGTTATTCCATATGAGGTGATTAAATGAGGCTGGTTTGAAATGGGATAGCTTATAAATGAGCACATTTAAAATTATTATTTTAAATAATCCAATCATTAATTAATTAAAGTCATAATATAGTAGTAATATTAATTACTATTTAAAATAATTATTTTAAATAGTAAATATTATTATTATAGTAGATAATCTGACTGATTATCTACTCCTGGCAAATGTTTTCCTACTAAACACTCACATTTGTCTATTCAATGAGGACTTCCATATGACATGCTTAAAGTTTATTCTTTTTGAAGACTTATCGATGTCACATGTATGATGACTACTATAAAAAGACATAACTCAGTAGGTATGACATATTTTACCTAATAAAGTTCTCTACTATTTGTTCTTACGATACATTATAAGAATCATAAATTCATAATACCAGTAACTTTATTGATTTTCATTAATGGTCTGAATTCATAGCTATCAAAAAGATGAGGTATTTAGTGATTATTTGAAAAGAACTGAACAAAACAAGTATGTTTTTAAAACAACACATGCGGGCTTCCCTGGTGGTCCAGTGGGTAAGGACACTGCCTTGCAGGTGTGCCGGTTCGATCCCTGGCCTGGGAAGATACCACGTGCCGTGGAGCAGCTGGACCGATGTGTCCAATTACTGAGCCGGGACTCTGGAGCGCATGTGCCCAGTGCCGGTGCTCTGTGACAACAGAGGCCACCGTGATGGGAGACCCAAAGGGGCCAAAGAACAAAGATGGATGAAAATGGACAAATGAAAGACCAATAGAAGTGGCCCGCCTGCTCCCCTTCCTCCCCACCCCACCCCCACCAAAATAAAATACATAAATAAATCTTAAAAAAAAAAAAACACACATGTAAAGATGTTTGGAGTCAGTTTTCATAATTCAGTACATTAAGGAGGGCTAGATAGTATTTAAAATGCAAATACAAATAGGCACTCTGTTGAATTTCTCCAAAACAAATGTCTTCAGAACTTATCCAAAATATATAATCCTTTTGCCTAAAAGGAAAATGTACAGGAAATACTAAGAGATCAGAAACATAAATCTTTAATGGAGAATATCTGATATTGAAATACAGTAGCTAGTATGAAAGTAACAGTGGCAAACTTCAAGTAAGTTTAAGTTAATGGTTATTCCATATGAGGTGATTAAATGAGGCTGGTTTGAAATGGGATAGCTTATAAATGAGCACATTTAAAATTATTATTTTAAATAATCCAATCATTAATTAATTAAAGTCATAATATAGTAGTAATATTAATTACTATTTAAAATAATTATTTTAAATAGTAAATATTATTATTATAGTAGATAATCTGACTGATTATCTACTCCTGGCAAATGTTTTTCCTACTAAACACTCACATTTGTCTATTCAATGAGGACTTCCATATGACATGCTTAAAGTTTATTCTAAAGGAATGTTTATGGAAGACTTATCGATGTCTGGAGAACTATGCTGGGCCTATGTAAATCATGAGGCATAAAGAGCTCAACATTAATGGAGAGAGACCCATAAACAAATAGTTATAGATATAATACGAAGAGGCCTGGGGAAAGAGAAATGTTCACAGTATGCTTTGGTTAAAATCTCCCTCCCTTCATCTAATCATTGGAGCTCAAAACACTTTAATCATCTTTGACTCACTTTTTCTATATTCCATATTGTCAAAATAGTTAACAAATCCCATTTGCGGTACTTTCTTCCAAAAGTCTCACAGATATCCTACTCTGTCCTCCATCCCAGTCTGTCCCCGTTGTCACTACTCTTATCCAATTTTTCTACCTTTCTCATGTATTATTTTAATATTCCATTTAAACCAGATTCTCTGTTTAAATCTCTCCTGATACAATCTTTCCAGTATCGGAATGCATTTTAATCATTTCATTAGTATGCTTAGTGAACCCAGGTCTACCACTTAATGGCTGTAAACCTTGCCCAAACTGTTTAACTTCTCTGGACCTATTTTTCTCATCTGAATGATGGATTGTATCTCAAAAGTAAAAAAATATATATGCATATATATATATATATATATATATATATATATATATACACATGTTTACAAAAGAGTACTTAGCATGTAGTAAGTAAATATGGCTTCAGTAAACATAGCTGCTGCAATAGTAATTGTTAGTCTCTCCAACTCCTATGACAATTTGACTCTTACTAAATTTATAACATTTTTACTTTGTAGTTTTCTGTATACTTCTCTCTCTCTCATTTAGTCATATGCTAATTGATGGTAGGGATTGAATCTTATTTATCTTCAGGCATGACTGGTGAACCAATTTTTCCTTGGCCTATAATTTGTCACCCAACTGGATTTGATGGATTCCTATTTGATTTTCAGTTTATAGGGACAAAAAGCCCCAGAGCTCAATTAAAATGATACTTGAAAGATACCTGATATCACTAAAATCTATGGAATTATGTATTAAACAGCCCTCAAAGAATCACCTGATTTAAAAGTGATTACAAGGAACATAATAGATCATGTTCTATATCATACACCACAAAAATATCAGAAGCAGCTTTATTTCATAGTACTGTATTTCTTGAGGGTAATCTATCTGGGAAAGTGAGGCTTGATGAACTAAAGCTCACATTCTAAGAAAATGTTTAAAAAGGAAATAGAACAAGGGATGTGGTTGGAAAACTACTTGGAAGAAAATGCAGTCAGGGGATCTTTGAGTCCTGACAGTTTACAAACCCTTTCATAGCACATAAATGATTTAACAGTAACACAGACTGGCTAGAGTAAATTATTTCCATTTCTATCACTACACAACCTATAATAAGTAACCAGACAAGATGCTGAATGATTATACCATTATGATGTATTCTGATCTGATCTGAGGGTTTTTTTTTTTTTTTGGCTTTTTTGCTTTGTTTTGATTTCCAATGCCCTGGATCCTAGCCAAATCATTAAGCCAGTCACATCCGGCTGAAGCTGGCTTGAGCAGTCTCAACGTTAACTTGCAGAGGCCAGTTCATCAAAACCCTTAGGATCACACATACAAGGGAAAAATACCAAGGGGCCTCTCCTATTTGTCTTTCTGGCTATCTGTGTTCCACAGGAAGGAAAGAAAATAACAGGAACAGGATTTAAATGCTCTGTTTTGACAGGTTATTAAGATTCCAATCACAACCTGCCTACTCCCCCTGATCAAGCCAAGTTCACAAACAGTACAGTATCTCTAAAGCAACTGGGTATACATATAAAACAAAAACAGTGCTAGAACAGGATGAAGAGAGGAAAAAATCAGGACAACATTAATAATTTGGTAGCATTGTGGGGGGTTTAAAACCAAGACATATGCTAGCATGGCAGGTTATATCAGTGTAGTTGACTGGCACAGAATTTCCTACACAGAATTTAGATACTGGTGGCTCAAGCGCTGTCAGTCTCATCTTGTTCTACTATATAATCAATAGTTCCAATGGAGACATCCATGGGAGGCCAGATTTTTATCCTCTGAAATTAGAGCCCACCCTCTGTCTGAGATTTCCTACCACGGGCCAAGCTCTGATAGTGGCAGTGGGGCACCAGGCCTGAGTTCTCTGAGACCCTTTATGAATATTCTTCTACTGACACAAATATCACTGTGCTGGGCACTGGCTTGGGTCCTTGTCTCACACCCTTCTCTCCAAAGATGAACTGTAATAAAACATGAGGGCTTCTATGGTGAGGGACACTGCATAATCACTGTTGGATATAGAACTAAGGAGATTTTGAGAATTGCAGGAGACAGAACATTCTGACACTCTGAAATATAGACTGAATGATGCAAAAACTGGCTAACTATTGCTTGTATGCCAAGTATGGCTTACTGTCAGGTGTTTTTTTTTTTTTTTAAGATTTATTTATTTATTTATTTTGGGCAGGGGATGGATTGGGGGGGAGGGGAGAGGGCGGGCCACTTCTATTGGTCTTTCATTTCTCTATTTTCATCGTCTTTGTTCTTTGGCTCCTGTGGGCCTCCCATCGCGGTGGTGTCTGTCGTTTCAGAGCGCCGGCTCTGAGCGCATGCGCTTCAGAGCTCCGGCTCAGTGATTGGACACATCGGTCCAGCCGCTCCGCGGCACGTGGGATCTTCCCAGGCCAGGGATCGAACCAGCGACCCTTGCACTGCAAGGCGGTGTCCCTACCCACTGGACCACCAGGGGAAGCCCCCCTACTATCAGGTTTTGAAGTGAAATTTCATGGAACGTAGCCATGCGCACCAGGTCATTTATATATTATGTACAGCTGTCAGAGTTAGGTGGTTGCAGCAGAGACTGTTTGGTCCCCAAGTTGAAAATACTGACCATCTGTCCCATTATAGAAGGTTTGCTGACTCCTGATACAGAGGAACTGAGCAAAATCACTTAGGCTCAGTTCTCTGAAATCGGGTTTATTTTGGTGAGAAATAACATGCGTGTAGATGAAACTCTGACAGGCCTGAAAGAACAGGTCATACAGCAACCACATCCTCCAGGAAGGTACTTATTGGTATATGCGTTAAGAGAGGGAGTATGGATTGTGGAAAGGGTATCAACTTTGAACCTGGATTTGACCCATATTTCTGCCATTTATTGGGCCTCTAACAAGCCTTGCCTTACAGGGTTATCAGGATTAAACATTATGGAGAGATCTGAACATATATAGTCACCTTACCTTACCACATTTTGGATAAGAAGTGACACCTGTTTGGAATTCCTTCCTGACTCTCACTGGCTTGGGTCCTTGTCTCACACCCTTCTCTCCAAAGATGAACTGTAATAAAACATGAGGGCTTCTATGGTGAGGGACACTGCATAATCACTGTTGGATATAGAACTAAGGAGATTTTGAGAATTGCAGGAGACAGAACATTCTGACACTCTGAAATATAGACTGAATGATGCAAAAACTGGCTAACTATTGCTTGTATGCCAAGTATGGCTTACTGTCAGGTGTTTTTTTTTTTTTTTAAGATTTATTTATTTATTTATTTTGGGCAGGGGATGGATTGGGGGGGAGGGGAGAGGGCGGGCCACTTCTATTGGTCTTTCATTTCTCTATTTTCATCGTCTTTGTTCTTTGGCTCCTGTGGGCCTCCCATCGCGGTGGTGTCTGTCGTTTCAGAGCGCCGGCTCTGAGCGCATGCGCTTCAGAGCTCCGGCTCAGTGATTGGACACATCGGTCCAGCCGCTCCGCGGCACGTGGGATCTTCCCAGGCCAGGGATCGAACCAGCGACCCTTGCACTGCAAGGCGGTGTCCCTACCCACTGGACCACCAGGGAAGCCCCTACTATCAGGTTTTGAAGTGAAATTTCATGGAACGTAGCCATGCGCACCAGGTCATTTATATATTATGTACAGCTGTCAGAGTTAGGTGGTTGCAGCAGAGACTGTTTGGTCCCCAAGTTGAAAATACTGACCATCTGTCCCATTATAGAAGGTTTGCTGACTCCTGATACAGAGGAACTGAGCAAAATCACTTAGGCTCAGTTCTCTGAAATCGGGTTTATTTTGGTGAGAAATAACATGCGTGTAGATGAAACTCTGACAGGCCTGAAAGAACAGGTCATACAGCAACCACATCCTCCAGGAAGGTACTTATTGGTATATGCGTTAAGAGAGGGAGTATGGATTGTGGAAAGGGTATCAACTTTGAACCTGGATTTGACCCATATTTCTGCCATTTATTGGGCCTCTAACAAGCCTTGCCTTACAGGGTTATCAGGATTAAACATTATGGAGAGATCTGAACATATATAGTCACCTTACCTTACCACATTTTGGATAAGAAGTGACACCTGTTTGGAATTCCTTCCTGACTCTCACTGTTGCTTTTCCTTGGGTTGATGAAGATCCTCCAAATCCTTTAGGAAGATGCCATTGTGAATGTCTATGATAGTCTTCAAAATCTTTGCCTCCCTCATAGAACCTAGAAAATAGAAAAGAATGCCATACACAAAAGTGAAGCAGAAATTATTTGTCCCTAATTAGGTACAGGTTAAAATATCCATCCAGTACTCATAATGACAGGTTATTATCAGCGTTGTTTACATGATTACATCCATACCTACCATCAAAAACACTAGAAGTTACTAGTTTGGTGTCAACATCCATAATGATCAAATTATATTACTCAATATTAACAACTGCAAATGAAGTCAATAAACAATTGCAGGCATTGTCCAAAGTCACTTGACATACATCCAATAAACCATTTTTGCTTGTTGGAAATATAAAAATATACTTTATATTGAAAACAACCTAATAATAATAATACTGAAAAAGTGAAAATGTGTTAGCTGTCCAGTTGTGTCTGACTCTTTGTAACTCCATGGACTTTAAGCCTTCCAGGCTCCTTTGTCCATTGAATTCTCCAGGCAAAAATACTCATGTGGGTTGATATTTCCTTCTCCAGGGGATCTTCTCAACCCAAGGGATGGACCCTAGGTCTCCTGAATTGCAGGCAGATTCTTTACCTTCTGAGCCACCAGAGAAGCCCAACATTAATGCTATATTATTATTATTAAATAATAATAGGAAATATTCATCAAGCCCTTTCTGAATGCCAGGCAGAGTAATAGACAGACAGCACATGCATCATCTTATTTCATCCTCCCAATGACATTATGAGATAGGTAAAATCGTAGTTCTCATTGTACAAGAAACTGAGCCTTAGGGAAATTAAAATGACGACCAAAATATATTAACTGGCAATAGCATTTCACCAACAATTTATGTAATATTTAAATCTACACCAAGAAGACATTTAAAAACATTTGGTATAACAGAAAAATATCATGGGCATGTCAAAAGAGGTTATCAGGATTAAACATTATGGAACAATATATAGTCACCTTACCTTACCACATTTTGGATAAGAAGTGACACCTGTTTGGAATTCCTTCCTGACTCTCACTGTTGCTTTTCCTTGGGTTGATGAAGATCCTCCAAATCCTTTAGGAAGATGCCATTGTGAATGTCTATGATAGTCTTCAAAATCTTTGCCTCCCTCATAGAACCTAGAAAATAGAAAAGAATGCCATACACAAAAGTGAAGCAGAAATTATTTGTCCCTAATTAGGTACAGGTTAAAATATCCATCCAGTACTCATAATGACAGGTTATTATCAGCGTTGTTTACATGATTACATCCATACCTACCATCAAAAACACTAGAAGTTACTAGTTTGGTGTCAACATCCATAATGATCAAATTATATTACTCAATATTAACAACTGCAAATGAAGTCAATAAACAATTGCAGGCATTGTCCAAAGTCACTTGACATACATCCAATAAACCATTTTTGCTTGTTGGAAATATAAAAATATACTTTATATTGAAAACAACCTAATAATAATAATACTGAAAAAGTGAAAATGTGTTAGCTGTCCAGTTGTGTCTGACTCTTTGTAACTCCATGGACTTTAAGCCTTCCAGGCTCCTTTGTCCATTGAATTCTCCAGGCAAAAATACTCATGTGGGTTGATATTTCCTTCTCCAGGGGATCTTCTCAACCCAAGGGATGGACCCTAGGTCTCCTGAATTGCAGGCAGATTCTTTACCTTCTGAGCCACCAGAGAAGCCCAACATTAATGCTATATTATTATTATTAAATAATAATAGGAAATATTCATCAAGCCCTTTCTGAATGCCAGGCAGAGTAATAGACAGACAGCACATGCATCATCTTATTTCATCCTCCCAATGACATTATGAGATAGGTAAAATCGTAGTTCTCATTGTACAAGAAACTGAGCCTTAGGGAAATTAAAATGACGACCAAAATATATTAACTGGCAATAGCATTTCACCAACAATTTATGTAATATTTAAATCTACACCAAGAAGACATTTAAAAAAACATTTGGTATAACAGAAAAATATCATGGGCATGTCAAGTTACATAAAGTCTGCAGCTTTATGGGTCTGTGTTCTACACTACACTTTTGTGTGTTGAGTCCTTTGTCCATTATTAATCTTCAATTAATTTGATCACACATCATATTCGATGCTAATTAGGCATCACTAGTCAATTGCTTTTTCAAATTTGTTGATTTATTTATTTTTGTTCTCATTGATATTTTTACGTAGATGTTTTTGAAAATCATAATCTTCTATGTGTGCGTGGTAAGTTGCTTCAGTCATATCCGACTCTTTGGGATCCTATGAACTGCCAGGCTCATCTGTCCATGGGATTTCCTAGGCAAGAATACTGGAGTGGATTGCCACTTCCTTCTCCAGGGGATCTTCCCAACTGAGGGACTGAACCTACATTTCTTACGCCTCCTGCATTGGTAGACAGATTCTTTACCACTGCTCTATCTGGGAAGCCCCAAAATCTTCTATAAGTTATAATGAAAAACAGCAGCCTTCCTTCCTGTTTCACTCTTCACAGATAACTACTTTCAAATATTTTAGCTGTTTCTTCTGGTATTTGTCTCCACCTTTCCAAAAAACATGTGGTGGTATTTGCAATATCTTGATTTTTTTCCTAGTATAGGATGACATCCTGACTCTGTAGAATAGATGATGAGGATTTACCTCTTACACTTCCCCTACATGCTGTGCACGTGCACATAAATGCATCTACTCCCCTCCACCCATCCTCCCAATATGGTTATAAAACATTTTCTTACTAAAACATTCATTTGTCACTTACATTTTTACAGTTATAAGAATATTCTTCTGAGCCGAGTTATGCGCTTTACAATGGCTATATTTTCTTGCCTCTACAACTTTTTGTTTTTCCTAGAGTCACTAATTATATGATTTTTCATCTGCTTACTTTTCAATGGCTTAGTCTCTCAAACTTGGACAGAACTGTAATTCTCCTCCCAAATAGGTCAAATATGTCAGTTGACCAGTTTGTTCCTTTTTGTGAAGGTATCTCTTCTGGAGCCCTCCGGCCTTTTTGCTCCAATCTGGGCTAGTTGGCACAAAGCTGTCATCTTGAAATTCTTTTTGGGTCAAGTTGATTTAAACCTCTGTGTATTTTCATTTATTTTTGTCTAGGCTAGCTATAGATTTCTGAGAAAAGTGTTAAAAAATCTCCTACTCCAATAAAATATTTGTTAATTTCTTGTGCACAACAAAAAAAATTAATTACGATTATGGTTGGTCTGAATAATCTTTTGCTCACAGGTCTCTTGCATTTCATGTCTTCCCCATTCCTATATTTATTTTGTTTTGCTCTTGTTATGTCCTTGAATAATTATCTCATGCAAAGGTCTTTGGATAATGAAATCTCTTTCAATATCTGAAAAAATGGCTTTATGTTGTACACTCATGTGATTTTTCTTTTCCTGGTTTTACAATTTTTGCTTCAAAATTATTTTCCTTCATGTTCCTTTGTATATTTTAATATTTTAACTCTTATGGGTAAACCTGATATAATATACATGTTTCACCATGAAAATCAGAAAATAATCCTGTATATTATAAAAACAGCTCAGTGGACTTTAATTTTCTAATGCATTCAAATTTGTTTATACAGAATATTAATTATATAAAAGGAAGGTTAAACTGAAACTCAAGTATTAGGGACCATTGTCAATAAAAGATAAACTAAATAAATGTGAAATTATAATCTAAACCACTATGAGGGCAAAACAGAATTAAATTTATAAAATTTCAGTTAATATGGAATTCTAAGAATCATGCTCATTGTATAAACTGAGATATGGCACTTTCTTTTCAACATTTTATCATTCTTATATTTATTTTGTGGGCTTCCTCAATGGCTCAGAGGTAAAAGAATCTGCCTGCAATGCAGTAAATGCAAAAGGCTCTGGTTTGACCCAAAGATTCCATGGAAGAAGAAATGGCAACCCACTCTAGTATCCTTGCCTGAAAAACTCCATAGACAAAGGAGCCTGGCATGCTAGAGTCCAAAAGGTCACCAAGAATTGGACAAGACTGAGTGACTGAGCACACACATTTATTTCACCAACATCAACTTTAGGTTATTTATTTGGAATAAACAATTTTTTCTTTCTTTCTTTTTCTCTGGCTAAGCCATGCAGCTTGTGGGCTCTCATTTCCCAGGGATAGAACTTGGGCCCTCTGCAGTGAAAATACAGAGTCCTAATCACTTGACTACCAGAGAAATCCCCTGGAATGAAAAATTTTTTCAGTTAAAGTATCCTTTTTAATTCATCCAAACAATACTTTGTAAAAATAACTGAAGAAGTAAGAAGTGAAAACAAGCAGAAGAGATCAGCCCATATAAATTACCTCAGAGAATATATGTACAAATCTTTACATTATTCTCAAAGATCAGTCTTGCAAAGGATTGGAAAAACCAGAAAAAGGGAAAGGGGCATTAAATACTTACTAAGCACCTACTATATGCCTCATACTGTATTGATACTTTCTATGCATGATGCCATTAGACTTTAAACCCTTCCAAACAACTAATAAACTATGCATTATTGGTCCTGTTTTACAGACAAAAAGACAGAAACTCAGAGAAGTCATGTAGCACTGCTCAAAGTAGACTGTAGAAAAACTTGTAACTCAAAGATGATAACTAAACCGGGACAAGAATCCAGGATTTTCATCCATAAGGCAACTCAACTATGCTTTATTACTTCTGCTATCTTGGCACAGGACCCATTCAATCTTGTCTTTCCTCTCTTCCCTGTTCTAATACTACCATTTGTCAAACCCTCATTATGTCAAAGTATATTGTAAAGTTCCCGAATTCCCTTCATACTGCTTCAGGCGCCACTACCAATCAGTTGTTCCAAAACAGAACTCCATCCTGTTATTCCCTCCTAAAATTTATTCTAGTGCTTGGTCTTCTCATGGTATGGCTTCTCTTGTTGCAGAGCACAGGCTCTAGATGCACGGGCTTCAATAGTTGTGGCTCCTGGCCTCTAGACACAGGCTTAGTAGTTGTGGTGTAAGGGCCCAGCTACACCGCGGCACATAGCATCCTTCCGGAACAGGGATCCAATCTGTATCTCCTGCACTGACAGGCAGATTCTTCACCACAGAGTCACCAACCTATTTAGAAAACTATCTGTCGAGTTTCAGTTGTGCTTTACTTTGGTCTTTTCTTTTGTGAATTGGAAGTTACTTAGACTATCCTGTAAACACATGTTAAAATAGTGTTTCTCCTCCCCAAGGAATGGAGATCAGGCAGGTTTGTTCCTGGAAAGTTCTTTATTATCCTTTAGGAAAGGAAAATCAGTTGTATTATAGAAAAGTCGTTGTTCAAGTCTATTTCTGACAGTCTTTCTGTCTATCAAAGACTACTGTGAAAGAAGAGAAGAGAAGAGAAGAGAATGAGTGATACAGCAAGGAAGTAGTGGAGAATAAAATGGAGGAAGAAAGACAGCAGTAACACCTTGGCTGTGTTTTTGACATATACATTATAGGAAAAACATGTCTCGAGAAGCTGAGCTTGCCTTATCACCCTGATCGTGGTGACTCAGTACAGCACAGGCAGGGTTTTCTAAGAGGTGTGGGCATGAGTGACCCTCAGTTTCCCTCGCATCATCTTAAGCTTGTATTTCTCAACACCAGCCCTTGCAACTGATGCATGTTTAATAGATTTTCACTCACACTGTTTTGGCAACATGGAAGATTTTATTCACCAGCTGAGACTTTCATGTGTTCTGCAGCTTCCTATGGCTTTTCATTGGCTGCGGTTTCTCTGCTTCCCTAATATTAGTAGTGGTTTTGGAATAACGGGAAAAGGCTCAAATTCAAGCTTCACAGCAATTTAAATATCACTTTTTATCATTCTCTCCTCATTTCTACAGCATCCTGTCTACTAATATTAACAGCACAGCTTGAGGCAGGTGCAGGCCAATTTGCCTTTATGGATTCTTTGACCCCTAAAAGTCCTTGCTCTGTTTTTGAGTCCTTCCAACATGAACCTGGCATTTGCCCCAAGAGCCTGTATCTACTTGTTCCCTATACAGAAGCAAAAAAGAAGAACTAAGGCAAGCTATTCCTTTTTCCTCATATCAAACAGACTGTACATATTATAAATGTACTATGATCCCTGGTTTTTTAGTAGTTTAAGTAGGAAATCTATATGTTTTGAGGACATGTGAAGTAGCAGATTGGACTTTTTTACTGAATGACAACATCACCAACCTATTTAGAAAACAATCTGTCGAGTTTCAGTTGTGCTTTACTTTGGTCTTTTCTTTTGTGAATTGGAAGTTACTTAGACTATCCTGTAAACACATGTTAAAATAGTGTTTCTCCTCCCCAAGGAATGGAGATCAGGCAGGTTTGTTCCTGGAAAGTTCTTTATTATCCTTTAGGAAAGGAAAATCAGTTGTATTATAGAAAAGTCGTTGTTCAAGTCTATTTCTGACAGTCTTTCTGTCTATCAAAGACTACTGTGAAAGAAGAGAAGAGAAGAGAAGAGAATGAGTGATACAGCAAGGAAGTAGTGGAGAATAAAATGGAGGAAGAAAGACAGCAGTAACACCTTGGCTGTGTTTTTGACATATACATTATAGGAAAAACATGTCTCGAGAAGCTGAGCTTGCCTTATCACCCTGATCGTGGTGACTCAGTACAGCACAGGCAGGGTTTTCTAAGAGGTGTGGGCATGAGTGACCCTCAGTTTCCCTCGCATCATCTTAAGCTTGTATTTCTCAACACCAGCCCTTGCAACTGATGCATGTTTAATAGATTTTCACTCACACTGTTTTGGCAACATGGAAGATTTTATTCACCAGCTGAGACTTTCATGTGTTCTGCAGCTTCCTATGGCTTTTCATTGGCTGCGGTTTCTCTGCTTCCCTAATATTAGTAGTGGTTTTGGAATAACGGGAAAAGGCTCAAATTCAAGCTTCACAGCAATTTAAATATCACTTTTTATCATTCTCTCCTCATTTCTACAGCATCCTGTCTACTAATATTAACAGCACAGCTTGAGGCAGGTGCAGGCCAATTTGCCTTTATGGATTCTTTGACCCCTAAAAGTCCTTGCTCTGTTTTTGAGTCCTTCCAACATGAACCTGGCATTTGCCCCAAGAGCCTGTATCTACTTGTTCCCTATACAGAAGCAAAAAAGAAGAACTAAGGCAAGCTATTCCTTTTTCCTCATATCAAACAGACTGTACATATTATAAATGTACTATGATCCCTGGTTTTTTAGTAGTTTAAGTAGGAAATCTATATGTTTTGAGGACATGTGAAGTAGCAGATTGGACTTTTTTACTGAATGACAACATCAGGCTCATGGCTCATGGAATGAACTTAATTCAAACTTACTGAAATCACTGTGATCAATATATATATCAATATCAATATCAATATCAATATCAATATATATATATATATATATATATATATATAACTTGGATTCCTAGTGAGGTCTTTATGGAATCAACGTTATGTTTTTAACATTGCATAAATATTTATTTTATTGAGGGGATGGCCAGTAAATAGTGCTTATTTCCTACTGACATCAAAGAAAATAGTTAGAAAAGCATTTTGTATTGAATGCCTTCCTCTATCTTTTCAGCACAAAATGAATGACTAATTAAATGTTATTAATACATGAAAAAATTGTAACAGATGGCCCTTTCTATTAATGAGCATGTAATAAAATAACAAACATGCTAAAGGAATAGTAGACATGAGAGACAGTTGTGCAATGAGTAATTTATCTCAAAACTCTGAGGGCATCCAATGGGAAAGCTGTCATGAAGGTGAGCATTGAATCTGCTCCTCTTTCCCTATCCTGCTTGTCATCTATAAATTCCTCAGAAATAAAAATATTTTAATATCAGAAAACCTATCAACATAATTTATTACATCACCAAATCCAAAAGACAAAGAAAAATTACTATATCAATATGTACATGTTGAAAGATTCTTAATACAATTCAAAAGTCAGCCCTAGTAACTAAGAAGCAGGAAGAATCTACTTAAGTATGATGAAGTTGATTTTCCAAAACCAAAAATAAAATGTGTTTCTAAAATAACAAAACTAAAACAATTTAAATTAAAACTAGGAATTATTTAGGAAGGTCCTTTGATAGTAATTCTTATTTTAACATTAACACGTCTTGGAGGTTCTGGTGACGGCCAGGTGGCAGAAAAAGTAAGTAACATGCATAGGCATTGGAGAAACCACTAAGTGGTATGCTGGATTGTTCCAATATTAATGAGATTGCAAAAGGAGACTGTGTTTTTCAGAAACCCTTCACTTTGTGGCTCCATGCAAGAGTTGGCCAGAATCAAAAGTCACATGAGACATGGAATGAGGAAGTGGAGGAGCAGTCACTATTTCTTAAGTTCTTTTGAGTCAGTTATGATGAAGGACAGATGCAGTGGTGCCCTGCAATTTCCTGTTTGCCACTATTTCCTCTACTCCATGTTCAACTCTAGCTCCTGGCTTCTAGACCCACTGACCAAAAGTAGCCCCAGCCCCTCCAATAGATGCTGGGTTAAAGACGTTGGAAGTAGGAGCTGGGCAGAAGGGCAGCTTTCTAGAAACTTCTCTTGCAACTTTATTTTCTTGCTCTCTCTCTGCACCTGGATGTGCCTAGCTTTCCAGATTTCCATTAACATAGTCTTTAAAAAGGCTCAGTAGTGAGTTTTCTCTGATTCTCTAGCTTCCTTTTTTGGATCTTTATTTCTTAACATCTCCCACAATTACCTATGGTCTTGTTACTATAATTAAACCCCTTTTCATGATACTAGCTTTTCTGCTTCTCTGACTAAATTCTGACTGATATAATTAACAATCTGTTAAGGAGGAAGCATACAAGATAAATGTTAAAAGTAAGTGTTTTCTCAGTTTTAGCAATAAAGACTTAGGAATAAAAATAGAAAAGTAATAGTATTTTGTTAACAAAATTGAAAAAAATGAAGTTAGTAGGAATAAAATTACTAGAAAGGCACAGCATTATATGAAGACTATAACATGTTCCTGAAGTATATGAAACAAGATTTAAGCAACAGGAAAATCATTTCATGTTCTTGAGTAGCAAAAACGGGTAATAAAGTGGCGATGCTCCCAAATTAACATAAAAGAAGGAATATTTCCAAATAAGATCCTAACAGAATTAAAAAAAATAGCTCCTATTATTTTGAAATTCATATATAAGAATAAATATCCTAGAGTAATTGAGAAAGGTATACAAAAGAACAATGCATATATGTGGGGTTCTTTATATAAGAACATATTATCCAGATTTGATAATCAAATCAATATGGTATCCGCATGAAAACAAATAGATAAGTTGACAGAATAGAAAATCCAGAAATAGATCATAACATATATGAGAATTTAACATATGAAAAATTTGCAGCTCTATTTGGTGGGGGAAGTACACTTTACATAAATAAGAGTGTTTGTACTAGTTCATATATTGATCTAAGAGCACGAAGAAAAATTCAGAAGGATACATACAGTTGTTATGCAAGTTGTCTAGTAGGTGGATGTGGGACTTAAGGCAGGAATTGGTGGGAAGAAAGGGACATAGAGAAACATAGCAAATCATTAAGCAAACTTAAAACATGATTTCCAGAATCATATTCTAGAATTTTATTTCTCAAATCAGATTCTTAGAATGAAAAAAATATATTTTAGTGTCATCATGTGCAATATATGGAGAAATATATGGGAGTGGGGGAGAGATGTGACAACTTGTAAGAATCTCTATGGTCTATCAGTGAAGAAAGCAAGTTAAAGATCAATGTGTATAATTTGACTCTATTCATTAACAGATAAAAACAGACACACTGTATTAATCGGGGTTTTGTCAGAGAAGGAGAACTCCTAGGTGTTACATAGAACAGTGATTCCTCACCTTTTTGGCACCAGGGACCAGTTTTGTGGAAGACAATTTTTCCACAGAATGGTGGGGGGGATGGTTTTGGGATGATTCAAATGCATTACATTTATTGTGTATTTTATTTCTATTATTATTACATCAGCTCCACCTCAGATCATCAGGCATTAGATCCTGAAGGATGGGGATCCTTGGTATAGAATAAAGAATTCATCATAGGAGTTTGACCTTGTGCAGTCAATGTTGGGGCTTACCCAGTGGCTCAGAGGTGAAGAATCTGCCTGCAATGAAGGAGATGTGGGTTCAATTCCTGGGTTAGAAAGACACCCTGGAGGAGGGTATGGCAACCCACCCCAGTATTCCTGCCTGGGAAATGCCAAGATAGAGGAAACTGGCAGGGTCGGACATGCCTGAAGTGACTGAGCACACACGCAAGGTCAATGTTGAAGCTACCTAAACAGTTTATATATGACTTCCTTGTGTGCCTAGGGTTGGACCTGAAATCTTCAGGATAAGTAGCTGGAAGGGAAAGATGTACATAAACTGGCCTGTCATTCCAAGAAGAAACTGGAACCTAGGAGGACAAACTGAAACTCAAATGGCTCTTTCACTTCCTTCAAATCTTCAACTCTGATGATGTGGGTGACCTGCCCGGTGACCTTGATGGAACATACAGGTGAACCTAAGAGTAGGAGAAGCTTAAAGAGGAGACCCTGTGGGAGGTGGAGAATCTGCAGGCTCAGCTGCTACCTGATGCCAACAAGGTGAGAGACCAGATCCACCAAGAGTTTACACAAACTGCTACAGTATCTGATCCTATACCAATCTTCTCAATTTAATTATTCTTGCCAATTCATTTTTAGCTTTTCATCTCTCATGAAAATTTCTATGTGGGCAATCTTAGCTCAAAACCATACAGTGGCGGCGGGGAGGGGGCTTCCCTGGTAGTTCAGTGGTAAAGAGTTTGCCTGCCAATGCAGGAGATACAGGTTCAATTCCTG
This sequence comes from Tragulus kanchil, assembly GCA_022376925.1. Classification (NCBI taxonomy): domain Eukaryota; kingdom Metazoa; phylum Chordata; class Mammalia; order Artiodactyla; family Tragulidae; genus Tragulus; species Tragulus kanchil. The sequence continues at coordinate 166,177,103 of JAIOJX010000031.1, read as the reverse complement.
ATCCAGGAAGATCCCATATGCTGCAGAGCAACAAAGCCCATGAGCCACAACTATGGAGCCTGTACTCTAGAGCCTCAAAGCCACAACCATGGAGCCCATGTGCCACAAGTATGGAAGTTTGTGAGCCCTAGAACCTGAGTTATACAACAAGAGAAGTCACCACAACAAGAAGCCTGCTCACCTCAACTAGAGAGTGGCTCCCACTCCCTGCAGTCAGAGAAGAGCCTGTGGCAGCAATGAAAACCCAGAATAGTCAAAAAACACACACACACACACACACACACATACAGGGAAGGGAATTCATACACCAACAAATAAGATGCCTATGTAAACATGTGTAAACCCCTGAATTTCTCATTGATATTAGGAAACAGGCATAGATGAAATTTTTCAAGGGTTTCCAATACCCAAAAATGCAAACCATTCTAACACTACTCACCTATCTAGGTCAGCAACTTTTACAACAGACACAAATGGAATGAAACAAACATACTATCCATGGCTTCTTGAGCAGACTTATAAATGCTTTATGAACACAGAGTAATTTAAAACAGCCACAAAATCATACTTTTAAATCCTGATAAGTAGCTGGAAGGATAAGTAGCTGGAAGGAAAGATGTACATAAACTGGCCTGTCATTCCAAGAAGAAACTGGAACCTAGGAGGACAAACTGAAACTCAAATGGCTCTTTCACTTCCTTCAAATCTTCAACTCTGATGATGTGGGTGACCTGCCCGGTGACCTTGATGGAACATACAGGTGAACCTAAGAGTAGGAGAAGCTTAAAGAGGAGACCCTGTGGGAGGTGGAGAATCTGCAGGCTCAGCTGCTACCTGATGCCAACAAGGTGAGAGACCAGATCCACCAAGAGTTTACACAAACTGCTACAGTATCTGATCCTATACCAATCTTCTCAATTTAATTATTCTTGCCAATTCATTTTTAGCTTTTCATCTCTCATGAAAATTTCTATGTGGGCAATCTTAGCTCAAAACCATACAGTGGCGGCGGGGAGGGGGCTTCCCTGGTAGTTCAGTGGTAAAGAGTTTGCCTGCCAATGCAGGAGATACAGGTTCAATTCCTGATCCAGGAAGATCCCATATGCTGCAGAGCAACAAAGCCCATGAGCCACAACTATGGAGCCTGTACTCTAGAGCCTCAAAGCCACAACCATGGAGCCCATGTGCCACAAGTATGGAAGTTTGTGAGCCCTAGAACCTGAGTTATACAACAAGAGAAGTCACCACAACAAGAAGCCTGCTCACCTCAACTAGAGAGTGGCTCCCACTCCCTGCAGTCAGAGAAGAGCCTGTGGCAGCAATGAAAACCCAGAATAGTCAAAAAACACACACACACACACACACACACATACAGGGAAGGGAATTCATACACCAACAAATAAGATGCCTATGTAAACATGTGTAAACCCCTGAATTTCTCATTGATATTAGGAAACAGGCATAGATGAAATTTTTCAAGGGTTTCCAATACCCAAAAATGCAAACCATTCTAACACTACTCACCTATCTAGGTCAGCAACTTTTACAACAGACACAAATGGAATGAAACAAACATACTATCCATGGCTTCTTGAGCAGACTTATAAATGCTTTATGAACACAGAGTAATTTAAAACAGCCACAAAATCATACTTTCTTTGCCCCTGAAGAGCTCATAGCATCCACTAAAGAGGAAGATCTATTGAACTGGGTAGGAAGCTTACATTTAAAATGTTCAGGAACTATAAGTGAACATGAATTGAATATGTGCACTTTGCCTTAAACCAAGAGATTCAGATAATCTTGAGACAGTTTTTTCTTCATCCATACATCCCAAACTATAAGGTATTTCTCTAAAGGTATGCATTGTATTTTTGATGCAAAAGAAGGCTGTGTATAAGTAACTGCAGCTTTTGCATTGTTGAAATTTTCCATTTGATATTAGAATACATCCTTAAATAAATGTGGCTATGTTGTATGCTCAAAAAAAAAAAAAAAAAAAAAAAAAAAAAAAAACCAAAAAACCATACAGGGAAGGGAATCACACACAAACAATTAGATGCCTATGTAAGCATGTTTATGCCCCTGCATATGGGCTAAGTTGTTTCAGTTGTGTCTGATTCTTTGCAACCCTATGGACCATAGCCCGTCAGGCTCCCCTGTCCATGGGGCTCTCCAGGCAAGGATGCTGGAGTGGGTTGCCATTTCCTCCTCCAGTGGATCTTCCCAACTCAGTGATTGAATCTGCATCTCTTGTGTCTCCTGCACTAGCAGGCAGGTTCTTTACCAACTGCACCACCTGGGAAGCTTCTATATTCCTTGCATATCTCAAATAAGCTGCCTGCCCTTAAATCCTCAGCTCAGGATTTGCTACTAGGGAATCCAAACTAAGACAAGGACCTGAAGTTTGGGGAAGGGAGTCTAGGAGTCTCTCTGCTCATTGAGGATATGTCCTCCTCTAGGGGAATCTTCCTGACCCAGGTATCGAACTCATATCTCTTATGTCTCTTGCCTTGCAGGAGGATTCTTTACTGCTGAGCTACCGGGGAAGCCCTGTGTATAGCTCTATGTTGCTATAAATAAGGAAAAGTCATGGAAAGACACACCCCAGGTTTCATCATGGAGAAGATAGTGGAGGGATGTGGCCAGAAGCTTTTAATGAAACAAACATACTATCCATGGCTTCTTGAGCAGACTTATAAATGCTTTATGAACACAGAGTAATTTAAAACAGCCACAAAATCATACTTTCTTTGCCCCTGAAGAGCTCATAGCATCCACTAAAGAGGAAGATCTATTGAACTGGGTAGGAAGCTTACATTTAAAATGTTCAGGAACTATAAGTGAACATGAATTGAATATGTGCACTTTGCCTTAAACCAAGAGATTCAGATAATCTTGAGACAGTTTTTTCTTCATCCATACATCCCAAACTATAAGGTATTTCTCTAAAGGTATGCATTGTATTTTTGATGCAAAAGAAGGCTGTGTATAAGTAACTGCAGCTTTTGCATTGTTGAAATTTTCCATTTGATATTAGAATACATCCTTAAATAAATGTGGCTATGTTGTATGCTCAAAAAAAAAAAAAAAAAAAAAAAAAAAAAAAAACCAAAAAACCATACAGGGAAGGGAATCACACACAAACAATTAGATGCCTATGTAAGCATGTTTATGCCCCTGCATATGGGCTAAGTTGTTTCAGTTGTGTCTGATTCTTTGCAACCCTATGGACCATAGCCCGTCAGGCTCCCCTGTCCATGGGGCTCTCCAGGCAAGGATGCTGGAGTGGGTTGCCATTTCCTCCTCCAGTGGATCTTCCCAACTCAGTGATTGAATCTGCATCTCTTGTGTCTCCTGCACTAGCAGGCAGGTTCTTTACCAACTGCACCACCTGGGAAGCTTCTATATTCCTTGCATATCTCAAATAAGCTGCCTGCCCTTAAATCCTCAGCTCAGGATTTGCTACTAGGGAATCCAAACTAAGACAAGGACCTGAAGTTTGGGGAAGGGAGTCTAGGAGTCTCTCTGCTCATTGAGGATATGTCCTCCTCTAGGGGAATCTTCCTGACCCAGGTATCGAACTCATATCTCTTATGTCTCTTGCCTTGCAGGAGGATTCTTTACTGCTGAGCTACCGGGGAAGCCCTGTGTATAGCTCTATGTTGCTATAAATAAGGAAAAAGTCATGGAAAGACACACCCCAGGTTTCATCATGGAGAAGATAGTGGAGGGATGTGGCCAGAAGCTAAGTATAAAAAGGTATATTTATGCAATATAACACATAATACATAATACAGTACAGCTGTTATAAAGAACAAGATGTGTTTGTATGTACACATATGGAAAGCTATCCTGATGGAAAAAAGCAAGTCAAGGAAAAATATATAAAATACAATCTTATTGTGGAGAAATAATCCACTATTTGTGGAGATATAGGTCACTTACTAGCTGTGTGACCTTTGAGAAAGTTAGTTAATCTCTCTATACTTTATTTTCCTCATTTATAAAATGGACTGAGTAGTAACAATGATAGTATCTGGATTGTAGGTTATTATGAAGATGAAATGAGACCCGTAAAGTGCTTAGAATACTGCTTAGCAAATATCAAATGCTCAATAATATTATTCATCATCATCATTATTTTGGCTATTTCTATCACTATTAATACATCTCTATGGAGATCACCTACCTCCTCATACCCTATCAACTCAGTTCTATCCTGTCAAATCAAGGAGAAAAGAAGGAAGAGAAGGGGATCTGATTTAAACAGGGCTGCCCCAGAAGGTTGTCACTGACCCATGGGTCAGTGAGTTGTAACCCTGGGTAGTCATTAAAAGGATGTTGATGGTGAAAAGACGCAAGGTCAAGCAATGCTTATCCAGAAAAAAGCTGGGGATTCAGACAGGCAGTTCTGTCTATGTGAGTGTGTGTGTGTGTGCAGGGGTGTGTGTATGTGTTCTGTGTTAGCAGACACATGTTTGTGTATAAATTGGAAAAGAAACAATAAAACAACTGAGAATGAATGCACATAAGGAAACATTTAAGAATTCCTGCAAAGATGAGTCAGAGTGCTATATATTGTAATTTTTGATTCGTATATGTGAGTTAAAAGCAGGGACTGCCAGCATCCTCATTTATGCACCCTGAACCTTGCAATTTATTTCACTGTATTTGATGTTAGCAGGGAAGCACTTATTTATTTAAAATTACTCAGAATACAGCACAAAGAACTATTCTGCAGGTATGAAATGTGTCTAAACTGCAAAAGGGAAAAAAAAACCCTCCCCGGTGCTTTTGACACTTTGGACCACAGTAAAGGAAAAATGAAGCTTCTTTTGTTTCTAGATGCTGCTGGAGGAAATGAAACAATGGGGCATGAACACAGTTCTCAACCCTTTTTTCTATGGGGGCACCCGTGGCTGACTAATGTTCCCTAGCACAATGTGCTTCTAAACACAATTCCCAGCACACTGGCCATTACTTCATCTCATTCACTGCCACCCAAGAGAGCATTTCAGGATACAAATGAGTGAGACTGACATTGAAAGAGGACAATCTCAGAGACATTTTATTTTTTAATACATGAATATATTCTCATTGTAAAAGACTAAAACAATATGAAAATATATAGGATATATTCCTGTACCAGCTCTCCTCCACTCAGGCTCCTCCTCTCCACATAGAGAGGCTAATAAGTTATTAACAATTTGCTGTACATCTTTTACATATTAAATTTGCATTTATATGTTCATATGTGTACATGTGTTTATATTTTTATACCTATAATAGCCACACATGCTGGATTACTTTTCCATAAATAAGAGTATATTTTAGCTATATTTTCTGTGCTTTATTTTCCACAGAACATCATAACACTGGAATATCTTCACATGGGGGTACAATACAGATTCATCTTATTCTTTGTAACAGCTGGATAGTATTCTGTTGTGTAAATATCTAACATCTATTTAACCTGCTTACAATTTGTGGTTACTTGTGTCATTTCTTTTTTATTATTTAAAACAATGCTGTGCTTAACATATTTGCTCATCCTTGTGCATGTTTCTTTGTGCACAAATAGATCTATTAAGAACAGATATTAAGAATAGATATGTACTAGTTGAACTGCCAGGTTAGAGAGTACCCATATTTTATTTGTTTCGTATATGAAAACCAAAAGCCTGAACCTTGCAATTTATTTCACTGTATTTGATGTTAGCAGGGAAGCACTTATTTATTTAAAATTACTCAGAATACAGCACAAAGAACTATTCTGCAGGTATGAAATGTGTCTAAACTGCAAAAGGAAAAAAAAAACCCTCCCCGGTGCTTTTGACACTTTGGACCACAGTAAAGGAAAAATGAAGCTTCTTTTGTTTCTAGATGCTGCTGGAGGAAATGAAACAATGGGGCATGAACACAGTTCTCAACCCTTTTTTCTATGGGGGCACCCGTGGCTGACTAATGTTCCCTAGCACAATGTGCTTCTAAACACAATTCCCAGCACACTGGCCATTACTTCATCTCATTCACTGCCACCCAAGAGAGCATTTCAGGATACAAATGAGTGAGACTGACATTGAAAGAGGACAATCTCAGAGACATTTTATTTTTTAATTAAAAATGTAATACATGAATATATTCTCATTGTAAAAGACTAAAACAATATGAAAATATATAGGATATATTCCTGTACCAGCTCTCCTCCACTCAGGCTCCTCCTCTCCACATAGAGAGGCTAATAAGTTATTAACAATTTGCTGTACATCTTTTACATATTAAATTTGCATTTATATGTTCATATGTGTACATGTGTTTATATTTTTATACCTATAATAGCCACACATGCTGGATTACTTTTCCATAAATAAGAGTATATTTTAGCTATATTTTCTGTGCTTTATTTTCCACAGAACATCATAACACTGGAATATCTTCACATGGGGGTACAATACAGATTCATCTTATTCTTTGTAACAGCTGGATAGTATTCTGTTGTGTAAATATCTAACATCTATTTAACCTGCTTACAATTTGTGGTTACTTGTGTCATTTCTTTTTTATTATTTAAAACAATGCTGTGCTTAACATATTTGCTCATCCTTGTGCATGTTTCTTTGTGCACAAATAGATCTATTAAGAACAGATATTAAGAATAGATATGTACTAGTTGAACTGCCAGGTTAGAGAGTACCCATATTTTATTTGTTTCAGTATTTACTCAAATGCAAAATATTCCAAAACCTTGTACCAATTTATACTCTCTCCAGTGACAGTATTTTTTTCAATCATTCAAAAAAAGATGTACACAGTGGCTATTTAGTTACCTACCTACTTAGCAGTCTGTCTACCTACCCACCACCTTTCTAATTATGTGGAGAAAAATAAAATAGGTCCAAAGGTATTAGGAGTAATAGGGATAAATTATACATTTACTTGGATAAAAAATAATCTCTGAGAAACACTTGAATTAAGAACTGGAGGGCTTCCCCTGGTGGTCCAGTGGGTAAGGACACCGCCTTGCAGTGCAAGGGCCACCGGTTTGATCCCTGGCCTGGGAAGATCCCACGTGCCGCGGAGCGGCTGGACGGATGTGTCCAACTACCCAGCCGGAGCTCGGGAGCGCATGTGCCCAGAACCGGTGCTCTGCGACGACAGACGCCACCACGATGGGAGGCCCATGGGAGCCAAGGAACAAAGACGGATGAAAATGGAGAAATGAAAGACCAATAGAAGTGGCCCACCCGCTCCCCTCCCTCCCCAACCCGACCCCCGCCCAAAATAAATAAATAAATAAATCTTAAAAAAAAAAAAAAAGAACTGGAATAAGCCACACATGGATTCTCTGGTGGCTTAGACAGTAAAGAGTCTGCCTGCAATGCAGGAGACCCAGGTTCGATCTCTGGGTTAGGAAGGTCCCCTGGAGAACAGAATGGTAACCCACTCTAGTATTCGCGGTGGCCTCTGTTGTTGCAGAGCGCCAGCTCTGGGCGCATGCGCTCCAGAGCCCCGGCTCGGTAATTGGACACATCGGTCCAGCCGCTCCGCGGCACGTGGGATCTTCCTAGGCCAGGGATCGAACCGGCACCGCTTGCACTGCAAGGTGGAGTCCTTACCCACTGGACCACCAGGGAAGACCCCCTCCACTGTAGTATTCTTGCCAGGAGAATTCCATGGGTAGAGGGCTACAGTCCATGGGGTCACAAAGAGTTGGACACAACTAGACAGCTAACACACTTTCAGTTTTTCAGTATTAATATTATTAGGTTGTTCCCTGAAGGGAAAGGATCAAGTTAAAGGAACAGTGAGTAAAAGCAACTGAAAAAGACAGAAAGCTAGTGAAGGAGGCAGTATGGCAAGACTGGAGTGAGAAAGGGAGAAAGCAGAAGAGAGAGGTCATGGATGTACAGGAATACCCATCTCCTCAGCCTTTTTCTAGTGCCAAGGAACATTCATCTTTCAAGTGCTGGCCAACATTACTGCCAAAGCTCTCTCTCTTGTTTTAATTGTCTTCTGCCTGATTACTAGTGAGATGTATGTTGGCTATTTTTGTTCTTATTCTACATTTGTCTTTTTATATCTTTCTCTCACTTTAAAAGAAATATTTATTTGGCTGTGCCAGGTATTCATTGCTGCATGCACTTATTTGTCACATGTGGTATCTAGTTCCCTGACCAGGGATTGAACCTGGGCCTTCTGCATTCGGAACACAGTGTCTTTACCACTGGACCACCAGGGAAGTGCCTTTTTAAACTTTTGATGGGACTGTTAAAATTGATTTTTAGGATCTCTTTATATGTTGATTATTAACTCTTTTTCAGTTATATACCTTTGGAAATAAGTTCTCACAATCTGTCTCAATTGTTATGAAACCCAACCTCCACGTTCTATGAATTCTTGACATTATTTTAGTTTAAGGAGATTCTCCCATCATAAAACAAGTAGTTCCCTATATTCTCTTCTGATGATTTTATAAATTTGTTGCTCATTAAGTTTAGCTCTTTAATCCATTTGGGATTTATATTCATGAATGTCACAGTTAAGATATAATCATTGCATACCCCTTTTCTGATTTGAAATACAAAATTTATTATATTAAAACTTTATCTGTATTACTTTGTTTCTGGACTGTCTATTTAGTTCTACTTTTCTGTTTTCCTGTCAATACCACACTGCTTCAAGTATTAAAGTTTTATAGTTTATTTACATATTTGATTTGGATCATTTTTCCTCATTGTCATTTGAAAACTATTCTTGGAGATTTTATTTCAGATGAATCTGAGGGTTAGCTTATCAAGGGCCATTTTATTGGGATTTAATTGAAGTATACAAATTAACTTGAGGAGAATTAACATTGGCAAATGATTGTGTTCTCATTTAGAGAATAGAGCTTTTCATTTGTTTAGATTTCCTTCATGATTTTCAGTACATTTTCGCAGTTTTGTTCCACATAGGTTTTGCATATTTCTTGTTAAGTTTATTCTTAGCGTTTTCTGCTTTGTGGTTCTGTTCATGAAAGGACTGTATTACATTTTATTTTCCAATATCTTCATTTAACTTTATTTGATAAATTCAGAAGAAGAAAAATAAACCAATCTTTCTCCCATCTGCCTTTGATTATTTAGTGAGATTTGTATGTTGGCTATTTTGTTCTTATTCTACATTTGTCTTTTTATATCTTTCTCTCACTTTAAAAGAAATATTTATTTGGCTGTGCCAGGTATTCATTGCTGCATGCACTTATTTGTCACATGTGGTATCTAGTTCCCTGACCAGGGATTGAACCTGGGCCTTCTGCATTCGGAACACAGTGTCTTTACCACTGGACCACCAGGGAAGTGCCTTTTTAAACTTTTGATGGGACTGTTAAAATTGATTTTTAGGATCTCTTTATATGTTGATTATTAACTCTTTTTCAGTTATATACCTTTGGAAATAAGTTCTCACAATCTGTCTCAATTGTTATGAAACCCAACCTCCACGTTCTATGAATTCTTGACATTATTTTAGTTTAAGGAGATTCTCCCATCATAAAACAAGTAGTTCCCTATATTCTCTTCTGATGATTTTATAAATTTGTTGCTCATTAAGTTTAGCTCTTTAATCCATTTGGGATTTATATTCATGAATGTCACAGTTAAGATATAATCATTGCATACCCCTTTTCTGATTTGAAATACAAAATTTATTATATTAAAACTTTATCTGTATTACTTTGTTTCTGGACTGTCTATTTAGTTCTACTTTTCTGTTTTCCTGTCAATACCACACTGCTTCAAGTATTAAAGTTTTATAGTTTATTTACATATTTGATTTGGATCATTTTTCCTCATTGTCATTTGAAAACTATTCTTGGAGATTTTATTTCAGATGAATCTGAGGGTTAGCTTATCAAGGGCCATTTTATTGGGATTTAATTGAAGTATACAAATTAACTTGAGGAGAATTAACATTGGCAAATGATTGTGTTCTCATTTAGAGAATAGAGCTTTTCATTTGTTTAGATTTCCCTTCATGATTTTCAGTACATTTTCGCAGTTTTGTTCCACATAGGTTTTGCATATTTCTTGTTAAGTTTATTCTTAGCGTTTTCTGCTTTGTGGTTCTGTTCATGAAAGGACTGTATTACATTTTATTTTCCAATATCTTCATTTAACTTTATTTGATAAATTCAGAAGAAGAAAAATAAACCAAACCCTGCAGTAAATAGAAGTATAAGGGTAGCTCTATACTGATTGTAGTCATTTAATAATCTACTGCTAGCAATATAGTGTCTGAATTGATTCCCTTATCAGAATAATCTCCGGGATATGACAAATCAAAGAGACTCCCTTTAGCCTTTGCTTTGGGACATTTATTTAGTCAGGGAGAAGGCAATTAGGCCAAGCCCTGGGACTCCTGTATGTTCAATCATCCTGGAATCTGAGAAGAACAAAGCAAGGGGGTTGGGACTTCTCCTTCCTCTTTCCATATTCACCCCTGCTGTTTCATTTAGACTTCCTTTTGTTTCAAGTCTTTATTTTAAGCAACTAAAATTTAAGAATTATGCACATAGAAAAGCACATAAAATAATATAACCTTAATTTAATAGTTGAGTCATTTACTACGACCCAAGTTTAATAGCTGTTTGTTTGCCATATTTGGTTCAGGACTGTTTTGCTTCTGTTTTTATTAATCTTAAGGAAATAAAATATTATAAATACATCTAAGGCACCAACCCTATCATTCCCATTCAGTCTGATATTGGTATGTTTCACTTTTATGCATTTTAAATATTTTTACGATTTTAATGTACAGTTATAAGTTATATTTATTATCTGCTGTGTTTTTAACATTTACATAGTTGGTATCAAAATATGTGTAATGACCTGATAGTGTTGGCTTTTGAAATTCATCCTTGTTGACAAGGACAGCTGCTCATGGTATTTTTATTTATACCCATTGGTTAAACTTAGCTAGTCCAGTCACATGGCTACATCTAGTGGCCAGGGAAACTGAGAAATGTGGTTTTTATTCTAGGCAACCATGAGCCTGGCTAAAAGTCTGGGCTGTATTACTAAGGAAGAAGAGCGGAACTGGTTGTAGGGTACAAGTAGCCATCTCTGCCAAACACTTTCAATTTTAATTCTTATTATAGATTTCTGTAATATACTGTTATTGAATTAAGGTCTGTCTATTTTTATCTTTCTCAGCTTGCCAAAGGATTTTTAAAATTGTTTTTAATTAGGGATAGTTGTTAAACTGTTTTTTGGGATCTTTTTGATATGATTATGTGATTTTCTACTTTAATCTGATAATGCAATGTATTAAATTAATAGAGGTCTCTTAATGTTAAGCTATCCTTGCATTCCAGACATAAAACTTAAATTAATCAAAAACATGAATCCTATACTTGTTAAAAATACATTATTTTCTTTTAAAGCAGTGTAGAGTTTTATTTATTTAGGATTAGAGATACATTCATAGATTAAATTGGTTTATTCTGTTATTACTTGACAAATCAAAGAGACTCCCTTTAGCCTTTGCTTTGGGACATTTATTTAGTCAGGGAGAAGGCAATTAGGCCAAGCCCTGGGACTCCTGTATGTTCAATCATCCTGGAATCTGAGAAGAACAAAGCAAGGGGGTTGGGACTTCTCCTTCCTCTTTCCATATTCACCCCTGCTGTTTCATTTAGACTTCCTTTTGTTTCAAGTCTTTATTTTAAGCAACTAAAATTTAAGAATTATGCACATAGAAAAGCACATAAAATAATATAACCTTAATTTAATAGTTGAGTCATTTACTACGACCCAAGTTTAATAGCTGTTTGTTTGCCATATTTGGTTCAGGACTGTTTTGCTTCTGTTTTTATTAATCTTAAGGAAATAAAATATTATAAATACATCTAAGGCACCAACCCTATCATTCCCATTCAGTCTGATATTGGTATGTTTCACTTTTATGCATTTTAAATATTTTTACGATTTTAATGTACAGTTATAAGTTATATTTATTATCTGCTGTGTTTTTAACATTTACATAGTTGGTATCAAAATATGTGTAATGACCTGATAGTGTTGGCTTTTGAAATTCATCCTTGTTGACAAGGACAGCTGCTCATGGTATTTTTATTTATACCCATTGGTTAAACTTAGCTAGTCCAGTCACATGGCTACATCTAGTGGCCAGGGAAACTGAGAAATGTGGTTTTTATTCTAGGCAACCATGAGCCTGGCTAAAAGTCTGGGCTGTATTACTAAGGAAGAAGAGCGGAACTGGTTGTAGGGTACAAGTAGCCATCTCTGCCAAACACTTTCAATTTTAATTCTTATTATAGATTTCTGTAATATACTGTTATTGAATTAAGGTCTGTCTATTTTTATCTTTCTCAGCTTGCCAAAGGATTTTTAAAATTGTTTTTAATTAGGGATAGTTGTTAAACTGTTTTTTGGGATCTTTTTGATATGATTATGTGATTTTCTACTTTAATCTGATAATGCAATGTATTAAATTAATAGAGGTCTCTTAATGTTAAGCTATCCTTGCATTCCAGACATAAAACTTAAATTAATCAAAAACATGAATCCTATACTTGTTAAAAATACATTATTTTCTTTTAAAGCAGTGTAGAGTTTTATTTATTTAGGATTAGAGATACATTCATAGATTAAATTGGTTTATTCTGTTATTACTTGAAATACCTATGTTGGACTTTCAAAGAACTACTAAGTAGCCTTCTTGGGCTTTTTGCTTACTTCATTATTTTCTGCTTTTCTACTATTTTATTTTCTTCATCCAAATTGGTTTTCTTTCTTCTTCTAGTTTATTGCATTGTGTATTTAGGTCATTATTTGAGACATTGTTTATCGGCTAACCTATTCCTAATCCCCTTATTCCTTTTCTATTTTATAGTTAGAAAGTCATTTCCAGATAGTTTTGGAGTTTAAGTATGGCCATGTCTTCCAGATATATGAGGAAGTTTTCTAGGGGCACACTGGGAAAGATTTTTTCCCAGTGCTCTCTAAAACAGAGAAACACACCTCAACTCTCTTTCCTCCCAACTAGCAGAACGAAAAAGACAGCATAGAAAAGGCACATCTCTTGGATTTCCCTGATGGTCCAGTGGGTAAGGATACTGCCTTGCAGTGCAAGGGGTGCCGGTTTGATGCCTGGCCTGGGAAGATCCAAAGTGACGCGGAGCAGTTGGACTGATGTGTCCAACTGCCGAGCTGGAGCCCTGGAGTGCATGTGCCCAGAGCCAGTGCTCTGCAATGAGAGAGGCCACTGTGATGGGAGGCCCACACAGGCCAAAGAACAAAGATAAATAAATGAAAGATCAATAGAAGTGGTCACAAAAGAAAAGAAAAGAAAAGGCACATCTTGTTTTTTAAAAGCCCCATCCTAGAAGTTGTATTCATCATGCCCATTCACGTACCATTGGAGAGAACTTACTTGTTTAATCATTGTAACTTCAAGGGAGGCTGGGAAATGTGACTAGGCATGTCACTTGTAACTCAACTGTGATGGAAGAAAAGAACAGATCTGGAAAATACATTAGCTATTACTCACAATCTTTCACACATACAATGACAGAGAAGTTAAGAATATCAGTTACTCATGAAAGCACAAACTTGGAAGTTCTATAATCCTTAAGAGACCTATAGGGATTCTCTTGTAGCACAAGTGGTAAAGAATCCATCTGCAATGTAGGAGACCGTGGTTCAATCCCTGGGTTGGGAAGACCTCCTGGAGAAGGGATAGGCTACCCATTCCAAGATTCTTGGGTTTCTCTGGTGGCTCAGATGGTAAAAAAAATCTGCCTGCAATGCAGGAGACCTGGGGTTCAATCCCTGGCTTGGAAAAATCCCCTGGAGAAGGGAAAGGCTACCTACTCCAGTATTCTTGCCTGGCGAATTCCATGGCTCATCCATGGGTCACAAAGAGTTAGACACAACTGAGCGACTTTGCTTTCACTTTAAGGCACCTATATGGAAAGGAAATTGAGCTATGAAAATATTCATCTAAACATTGGATGATGTCACCACATTCTTATCTAACAAAAGTACCAAAACTTGAGCTACAACAATCAAACTTAAGCACCCAATGACATAAAGTCTAAAGGAAGGGTAATCACATGTATACACTTGCGTACAACTCAGTGGCTTCTCAATTCACTACAAAATCATATAATGTAAACCAAATTAGTAGTTACTGATGGCTTTAATTAGCAGTGTCATTAAAGCAATTAGCATTGGTTTGTATCAACTATATCCACTAGGACTGTGTGTGGTGGTGGTGGCGTTTAGTCACTAAATCATGTCCAACTGTTTACGACCTCATGGACTGTAGCCCAAAAGGTTTCTCTGTCTGTGGGATTTTCCAGGCAAGAATGCTGGAGTGGCTTGCTCCCACTCCACTGGAGTGAGTTGTTTCCTCCTCCAAGGAATTGTCTCAAGCCAGGGATTGAACCTGCATCTCCTGCATTGGCAGGAAGATTTTCACCACTGAGCCACCTGGGAAGCCCATCTACTGAAGCCAGATGGGCTAGTAGCCCATCTACTAAAGCAGCTTAATGACAAGTGTATGCACAAACAGTAAGATTATGCTATGTTTTCAGAAATGTTAAAAGAACAGAAAAAGGGGATATTACTTTTTCCTAGTCAATCTGTTTAAATTTTAGAATGTAATTTCTTATATTTTATAAGTTTAGAATAAGTCTACAAATCACTTTACTTGATTATCTTTGTTCTAGCATAGATAGTATTTTATAATTTTTAAATTTTATATCAGGTTTACTAAAGCATAACTGACATCAATAAAACACACTTTAAAAAATTATTTATTTATTTGGCTGCACTGGATCTTAGTTGAGGCATGTGGGATCGAGTTCCCTGAACAGGTATGGAACATGGGCCCCCTGCATTAGGAACACTGGGGAAGTCCCCAAATTCACTTTTTTAAGGTGTAAATTTATATAGTTGTGTAGCTGCTACCAGAATTGAGGTATTAAATATTTCCATCCCCCTCAACTCCTTAAAAATTTTCCTCATGCCCCTTAGTGATCCCCAAATACAACATTCTGGAAGTGAATCAAAATTCCAATTGATATATCTTACCTGGTAAGCCAGGTTTTTTTCATCTGGGAGAATGCCATGCAGACATCAAATGTGAACAAGTCAACTAGCTTATTTTTTTCCTCCCCTCTAAAAATCCCAGAGGTTTTCCCAAAGAGCCTCATTGGTCTAAATGATTTTAGCAAGGCATCATTGTTCCTTTTTCTTTGTAAATATACTTTTAAAAAACTATGGGGGAAAGACTACTTTTTTATTCAATGTGTTGGCATCATTGTCTTCATTAAATATTTTCTACCTCCATGAGATGCTATAACACATATTATAGAAATAAACAAAAGAAGGTATATTCTTTGCTTCCAAGGGGATTTTAGATTGAGAGAATCAGCACAAACATATTTATCACAAATAGAATATGGTCTATAATAACCAGGAGATGTTCCTCCCTCCATTTTATTATGGTTAGCCTGTGGAAAAGAGAAGGTGAGAAGAAATGGGTTCAATGGAAGAACTGGCTGGATTCAGGGAATGAAATAAACATAAGAAGATACAGAGACAGCGTGAAGAGGACAGAACAAAGATTTGGGTAGAGATGACTTACAGGATATATGGTTGTCATGGTTTGCTCTAACTGAAAGAAGCCTTGTACAAAGGCTTCCTCATCATTTTACAGATGAGGAAACAGGTCCAGAAGGGTGCAATGACTCACTGTAGGTCAATCAGAGAATGTAATTTCTTATATTTTATAAGTTTAGAATAAGTCTACAAATCACTTTACTTGATTATCTTTGTTCTAGCATAGATAGTATTTTATAATTTTTAAATTTTATATCAGGTTTACTAAAGCATAACTGACATCAATAAAACACACTTTAAAAAATTATTTATTTATTTGGCTGCACTGGATCTTAGTTGAGGCATGTGGGATCGAGTTCCCTGAACAGGTATGGAACATGGGCCCCCTGCATTAGGAACACTGGGGAAGTCCCCAAATTCACTTTTTTAAGGTGTAAATTTATATAGTTGTGTAGCTGCTACCAGAATTGAGGTATTAAATATTTCCATCCCCCTCAACTCCTTAAAAATTTTCCTCATGCCCTTAGTAATCCCCAAATACAACATTCTGGAAGTGAATCAAAATTCCAATTGATATATCTTACCTGGTAAGCCAGGTTTTTTTCATCTGGGAGAATGCCATTCAGACATCAAATGTGAACAAGTCCACTAGCTTATTTTTTACCTACCCTCTAAAAATCCACGTGGTTTTCCCAAAGAGCCTCATTGGTCTAAATGATTTTAGCAAGGCATCATTGTTCCTTTTTCTTTGTAAATATACTTTTAAAAAACTATGGGGGAAAGACTACTTTTTTATTCAATGTGTTGGCATCATTGTCTTCATTAAATATTTTCTACCTCCATGAGATGCTATAACACATATTATAGAAATAAACAAAAGAAGGTATATTCTTTGCTTCCAAGGGGATTTTAGATTGAGAGAATCAGCACAAACATATTTATCACAAATAGAATATGGTCTATAATAACCAGGAGATGTTCCTCCCTCCATTTTATTATGGTTAGCCTGTGGAAAAGAGAAGGTGAGAAGAAATGGGTTCAATGGAAGAACTGGCTGGATTCAGGGAATGAAATAAACATAAGAAGATACAGAGACAGCGTGAAGAGGACAGAACAAAGATTTGGGTAGAGATGACTTACAGGATATATGGTTGTCATGGTTTGCTCTAACTGAAAGAAGCCTTGTACAAAGGCTTCCTCATCATTTTACAGATGAGGAAACAGGTCCAGAAGGGTGCAATGACTCACTGTAGGTCAATCAGAGAAGCTGTAGCAGGGCTAGGACAGAAATAGTTCTAATTCTGTTCTGATACTCATTTTATTGACCTCCTTGGCTTATCCTGGTTGCTTTCAGGAAGCAACCAGTAATTTTCCACTTACTCACATTTGCTTTATGACCCCTTACGTCCTACTCTAGCTTTACAGAAGAAATACATTACCATCACCTGAAGACATACCTGATGCCTCCGAGGTGCTGCCCTCACAGTCTTTCTCAGGGATTCCATCTTCACCTTTCCTGTCCAAAATCGTCTTGACAGAGTTCAGGCTCTCTTCTTCACCCAAGGCCTTAATAATGATTCACCGTAGGGCCAGCTTGAAACCTTAAACTCTCTTGGTATCACTTATGTGCAGAAAAACGTTCCTAATTCCAAATAATCAAACTCAACCTTCAACGAAAAGCCAAATACTTGGGAACTTTCTATAAATTTAGCTGAATATGTAATTTTTTCTGTTCTGAGGTGGAAATGATATATGCCTCTTGAACCTGAAACTATGACCTAATATATATATGAATTCAATTATTCTGTACAAAGCTCTCCATAGGTTTTGGAGGAAATTAAACCCTTCCATTGCTATAGCAGTTACACCCACAATTCTACTACAAATTCAAGATAATGGTACAAAGTGTCTCAACATCTGGAAAACAGGTAGAGAAGATGAGAAAATAAAACTTACTGTTGAAAAGATACTAGTGATAGTGCCTTGATGCTACAGTTCTTTGCTGAAATGTAGGTTTTTCAGGTGGCACTTCTAAAAGAAGGTGGGATATTTGGAGACTAAGTTCAATCTACAAAGGAAATTAAAATTAGGTTGATACTACATGTAGCACTTTCTAACGTCACTCTGCATCAAACAAGTGGGTTCAATGGAAGAACTGGCTGGATTCAGGGAATGAAATAAACATAAGAAGTACAGAGACAGCGTGAAGAGGACAGAACAAAGATTTGGGTAGAGATGACTTACAGGATATATGGTTGTCATGGTTTGCTCTAACTGAAAGAAGCCTTGTACAAAGGCTTCCTCATCATTTTACAGATGAGGAAACAGGTCCAGAAGGGTGCAATGACTCACTGTAGGTCAATCAGAGAAGCTGTAGCAGGGCTAGGACAGAAATAGTTCTAATTCTGTTCTGATACTCATTTTATTGACCTCCTTGGCTTATCCTGGTTGCTTTCAGGAAGCAACCAGTAATTTTCCACTTACTCACATTTGCTTTATGACCCCTTACGTCCTACTCTAGCTTTACAGAAGAAATACATTACCATCACCTGAAGACATACCTGATGCCTCCGAGGTGCTGCCCTCACAGTCTTTCTCAGGGATTCCATCTTCACCTTTCCTGTCCAAAATCGTCTTGACAGAGTTCAGGCTCTCTTCTTCACCCAAGGCCTTAATAATGATTCACCGTAGGGCCAGCTTGAAACCTTAAACTCTCTTGGTATCACTTATGTGCAGAAAAACGTTCCTAATTCCAAATAATCAAACTCAACCTTCAACGAAAAGCCAAATACTTGGGAACTTTCTATAAATTTAGCTGAATATGTAATTTTTTCTGTTCTGAGGTGGAAATGATATATGCCTCTTGAACCTGAAACTATGACCTAATATATATATGAATTCAATTATTCTGTACAAAGCTCTCCATAGGTTTTGGAGGAAATTAAACCCTTCCATTGCTATAGCAGTTACACCCACAATTCTACTACAAATTCAAGATAATGGTACAAAGTGTCTCAACATCTGGAAAACAGGTAGAGAAGATGAGAAAATAAAACTTACTGTTGAAAAGATACTAGTGATAGTGCCTTGATGCTACAGTTCTTTGCTGAAATGTAGGTTTTTCAGGTGGCACTTCTAAAAGAAGGTGGGATATTTGGAGACTAAGTTCAATCTACAAAGGAAATTAAAATTAGGTTGATACTACATGTAGCACTTTCTAACGTCATCTCTGAGTATTTTCATCAGAATATTCTATGTTCAAAAGTATTTTTTGTTTTTTGAATGTGCTTCAAAACTCCAGTGACCATAGAAACAACTGTTGTAGTTAATAAAACCATAATGCCTATTGCTGATGCCTTAAAAGAAGAACTTGAGAGAAGACCTTATTTGCCATTCATATTAGCCAGCACAGTGGTTTAGTGAGTAAATCTTACTGAAGTTTCCACAAGTGAGTAAGTGATAGTCACTCAGTTGTGTCCAACTATTTGCCACTCCATGGACTATAACCCTGCCAGGCTTCTCTGTCCATGGAATTCTCCAGGCAAGAATACTGGAGTGGGTTGCCATTTCCTTCTCCTCAAAAGTATTTTTGAAATACATATGCACAACATAATACTGTGGGGAAGTAGAAAAGTAGAATAACAATAGAAGACAGCATACAGTACAGCGATAGCTGGGAGGCACAGGCTATACATACTGTAGGAATTCAGAAACAAGAAATAGAACTGTATGGAATATGAAAGGCTTCATATAAGAAGTGAAACTTAAGGATAGACAGGGACTGTACATGTGGAGAGGAATAAGGAGCAGAGCTGATGTTCTGTGGGATATTCTGGTACAGCCACACCCGCATCTATTCTGTGTAAATCCATTCTGAATGGTCACTGTGTTTGCCAAACTGGTCATTAGACATTCTGAAGATCACCCCAGTAGGCATTGCTGGACATAGCTGTGGAAGTGACTACTGGGTGGTCGGAAACCAGTTCAACTTTCCCAAGCTATCAAAAAGTAACAAACTAATCAGAACTAGAGATTTGTTTCAAATTATTGCTATGTTAAATCATATATGCTGTGCACAGTTTTTCTTCTGAGATTATAAAACTAATCTTTAGTTAAATTGACAAGTCTTAAACTTTGTTATCATAGAGCCATAGGTATCAAACTGACACATACACTCAATGGATATAAATGATTATTATTATTCTTTACCAGAATAAGAATTGCATGGTCTCTGACAACACTTGCATCCAATTTCAGTCCTCGTCAGAACAAACTTTAAAAGAGTATCAACAAGAAATCTCAAAAAAAGAAAGAAAGAAATAGCAGAGGTGGTTGGTCTAGTCTCACAGGCACTTCTACCGTTTCACCTTCTGAGGTAAGTAGTCTCAGGGACAAGGAACCAATTTTCAGCAAATGAAAACCATAATGCCTATTGCTGATGCCTTAAAAGAAGAACTTGAGAGAAGACCTTATTTGCCATTCATATTAGCCAGCACAGTGGTTTAGTGAGTAAATCTTACTGAAGTTTCCACAAGTGAGTAAGTGATAGTCACTCAGTTGTGTCCAACTATTTGCCACTCCATGGACTATAACCCTGCCAGGCTTCTCTGTCCATGGAATTCTCCAGGCAAGAATACTGGAGTGGGTTGCCATTTCCTTCTCCTCAAAAGTATTTTTGAAATACATATGCACAACATAATACTGTGGGGAAGTAGAAAAGTAGAATAACAATAGAAGACAGCATACAGTACAGCGATAGCTGGGAGGCACAGGCTATACATACTGTAGGAATTCAGAAACAAGAAATAGAACTGTATGGAATATGAAAGGCTTCATATAAGAAGTGAAACTTAAGGATAGACAGGGACTGTACATGTGGAGAGGAATAAGGAGCAGAGCTGATGTTCTGTGGGATATTCTGGTACAGCCACACCCGCATCTATTCTGTGTAAATCCATTCTGAATGGTCACTGTGTTTGCCAAACTGGTCATTAGACATTCTGAAGATCACCCCAGTAGGCATTGCTGGACATAGCTGTGGAAGTGACTACTGGGTGGTCGGAAACCAGTTCAACTTTCCCAAGCTATCAAAAAGTAACAAACTAATCAGAACTAGAGATTTGTTTCAAATTATTGCTATGTTAAATCATATATGCTGTGCACAGTTTTTCTTCTGAGATTATAAAACTAATCTTTAGTTAAATTGACAAGTCTTAAACTTTGTTATCATAGAGCCATAGGTATCAAACTGACACATACACTCAATGGATATAAATGATTATTATTATTCTTTACCAGAATAAGAATTGCATGGTCTCTGACAACACTTGCATCCAATTTCAGTCCCTCGTCAGAACAAACTTTAAAAGAGTATCACCAAGAAATCTCAAAAAAAGAAAGAAAGAAATAGCAGAGGTGGTTGGTCTAGTCTCACAGGCACTTCTACCGTTTCACCTTCTGAGGTAAGTAGTCTCAGGGACAAGGAACCAATTTTCAGCAGTGATTTGTGACAATATTGAATACACATCTTAGTACCTTCATAGAGAGAAAAGGAGAGTCTGATTCATCAACACTTTCCTTTAGGTCAGCAAACACTCACGGAACAATTAGACTGTTTATAAAGCCTTGGTACCTGGAATAGTACCAAGTCAATTTAAAGAAATATATTGAATATGTGAGCTTTTCCAAATTGTCATCAACTGTTATGACAAGCTATTAAAGAAGCTATTGTAGAGGACTGAAGGAGCAGCTGATTTCAAAACAGTAAATCAAGTCTTGGTCAAGAGCACTGATGAAAAGAGAACAGGATTCTTGCTGTGTTTATGAGTGGCTCAAGACAGCTTTAATACACATCAATCACAGGTAGGCAGCGTGCTCCGGTCTGTGCCCTCAACTCTCAGTGTGACCTTTTGTGAGTCACCAGACAGCTTTCAGGCTCAGTTACTCAGCCGAAAACAAAGCCGAAGAGCAGAAACCTCAATGAAAAACAGGCACTGCATCGCTAATGAGATTTCCTGGGGAAATAAATTCCTCACCTCTACAACCCCTCCCCATGACCCTCCCCAGTCTAGACCACCGCGTCCCACACTGTCAAGAGAAAGTGGATCAAGTGAAGTGTTGAAGGCATGTATGTGATTGTGCTACACTCCCAGATTCAGAAGGATATATTCGAAAGAATTCACTGTGCTTACTTAAAATAGGAATGCCATAAAGAAAGAAATGGTTACTCTTACTTCAGCAATCAGAGCACTATGGATTCAAAATCAGCTATAGTTTGCTTAGAGATTTGGGAAGGGTGACCAAGGAATCTCACCTTTTCAGTTGGTTCTAAACAGTTCATGACTGTATAACCAATACTGCAAAATATTTCCACTCCCTCCAGGCAGGCATCATTCACTGTTGTGAAACTTTTTGCTAAATTATAAGATTAGAGTTGGATAAACATGTAACACTATGACTGTGGATAGAACAAAGTGTAGAACAATATAGCCAGAAGAGCAACTTCTTTAGAGGGTAGCAAAACAGGCTGAAGGTGGCCTGGAGTTTGGAAATGCCACGGATGCTGTCAGCTTCCACAGCTTCATGGTGTGGAAGAAGGAAGCTCAGGAGGAAGACATGGCCGACGGGATTTGTGGCCCTGGAGAATGAAGCTGCACTTTCGTTTTTAAGATTGTTAGTATCTTGGGGTTGTAGTCCTCATACACACACATACACACAAACACACAGGAGGGTCTGTCTGGCACATGTCTCCTTTCTGAAGATAGCCCCCTTGGAAAGGTTACACGTGACTGAACACTACTGAATCGGCCAGTCTATTTAGTGGCGTGTAAGAAAAGCTGATGATATTACGGCTCCAAGGTAGGCTGCCACCCCAGAGCCTCAATCGTAACTAATGGGGGTTTATAAGGGAGATCAGAAAAATATCATGCAGATAAAATACAGAGATAGGAGAAAAGACCATAACCTCAATCTGCAAAATGTAATAGCTTTGTCAAAATAAAAGCCAAAGCTAAACTCTCCCGCTGCTGCACACCTCCCAGCTCGAGGGAACTGTTCAAGCAGAGAAGCATTTTCTATTAGCACAAACTCTGAATGCAGCAGGGAGAAGCTCAGCCATAATATCTGCACAACGGCCCCTCCATGCAAACGCCATTCCAGTAATGGGAAATTTTAATGATGTAAAGCAGCAAGGTCACACGATATGTCCAGGCAGCCCTTGGAAAGACACTGCCTCGGCAGATATTACAAAAGGAGGATGTATGTGATTGTGCTACACTCCCAGATTCAGAAGGATATATTCGAAAGAATTCACTGTGCTTACTTAAAATAGGAATGCCATAAAGAAAGAAATGGTTACTCTTACTTCAGCAATCAGAGCACTATGGATTCAAAATCAGCTATAGTTTGCTTAGAGATTTGGGAAGGGTGACCAAGGAATCTCACCTTTTCAGTTGGTTCTAAACAGTTCATGACTGTATAACCAATACTGCAAAATATTTCCACTCCCTCCAGGCAGGCATCATTCACTGTTGTGAAACTTTTTGCTAAATTATAAGATTAGAGTTGGATAAACATGTAACACTATGACTGTGGATAGAACAAAGTGTAGAACAATATAGCCAGAAGAGCAACTTCTTTAGAGGGTAGCAAAACAGGCTGAAGGTGGCCTGGAGTTTGGAAATGCCACGGATGCTGTCAGCTTCCACAGCTTCATGGTGTGGAAGAAGGAAGCTCAGGAGGAAGACATGGCCGACGGGATTTGTGGCCCTGGAGAATGAAGCTGCACTTTCGTTTTTAAGATTGTTAGTATCTTGGGGTTGTAGTCCTCATACACACACATACACACAAACACACAGGAGGGTCTGTCTGGCACATGTCTCCTTTCTGAAGATAGCCCCCTTGGAAAGGTTACACGTGACTGAACACTACTGAATCGGCCAGTCTATTTAGTGGCGTGTAAGAAAAGCTGATGATATTACGGCTCCAAGGTAGGCTGCCACCCCAGAGCCTCAATCGTAACTAATGGGGGTTTATAAGGGAGATCAGAAAAATATCATGCAGATAAAATACAGAGATAGGAGAAAAGACCATAACCTCAATCTGCAAAATGTAATAGCTTTGTCAAAATAAAAGCCAAAGCTAAACTCTCCGCTGCTGCACACCCCCCAGCTCGAGGGAACTGTTCAAGCAGAGAAGCATTTTCTATTAGCACAAACTCTGAATGCAGCAGGGAGAAGCTCAGCCATAATATCTGCACAACGGCCCCTCCATGCAAACGCCATTCCAGTAATGGGAAATTTTAATGATGTAAAGCAGCAAGGTCACACGATATGTCCAGGCAGCCCTTGGAAAGACACTGCCTCGGCAGATATTACAGAGGAGAGCGCGGAATTGCTCTTGGTTCATTAGGCTTTGCCTGAGGGTTTTTTTTACTTCCACTATTAACTACAAATAAGGTTGAGGTTCTTGTTACTCGATTCCTTGTATGCAATGCAAAGAGGTGAAGGGCAGGGTTTGTAAATACAGAGAGGCGGACAGCTTAGACGTGTCTTTACAATACTTGAAATATTCTCCCTGAGTCACCTTAAATATGAAAATTGCAAAAGCCTTATCCATGTTGCAGTGTTTTTTTTTTTTTTTTCTTTCCTAGCAGAAGAACTTTTTATCTGCCTGTGTATAGATAAAGGTACGATATGCACATAAACGTACACACATGGGGTGGACTGATTCCCTCCCCTCCATCCAGGACCACCACATCTTCTTACAGTTTGCCTCCTTCTCCCAGCTTTATGACCCCATTGAGATCGCTCTTACTGTTTTCTTTCTCGTTACATTTTGATATTTCAAAGCATGGCCTGGATCTCACTCCCATCTCCCCACTCCACATTATTAATGAATTGGAAAGCAGACATCATTAGTTTTCGGAGACCATTTCTTTTAAAATTTACAGACCCCTTCATCTGAATCCCCAGAGACAGTCTGCTGTTCTCATCTTAGAATCTTATTAGCATCATATCTTCTGTATCCTGCCATGCAAACTGCATGGCTATGCACTTTCTAGCACTTGACCCTTTTGCGGACGGAATTAATTTACTCTTTGAAGATGCAGCAGCATGCTGTTGCGCTTGTTAAAGAAAGAAAAGCCAAGCAAGGAGATGGCAAAGCCAGCAAATAAAATCTCTGATTTAAAAGCAAGCTCTTGTAAGGGAAGTTAGGTGGAGACTGGCCAGTAGAAACTAATAGCTAGTAAGTATTGATAGAAACAGGCAAATTAGCTGATTAGCAGGGATCACTGAGAATTTCTGCATCCAACTACTAACAAGCCTTAGAACAAGCACCCTGGTATGAAACAGATCACAGGAATTCATTTATACTAGACTCTTTCATTCTCAGACATCTCTCTGACTTAATACGACTCAGGTCAGCATTGGAAGACAAGCGAAGTAGCTAATTTCTGATTTGGTCAGACAACTAAACCATCTCCTGAAAATTTTCAAACTCATCTACGCAGTACTCACTGCATGCCAGGTATTGTTCTGGATGCAGAAGATACAATAGTGAGTAACATCTCTTCATTGGATGAACTTATTTTTTACAGAAGAAGTGAAACAATAGGAAGTAAAGAGACAATTAAAAATATAACTTCAGGACTTCCCCAGTGGCTCAGTGGTAAAAAATCCCCTGCCAATGCAGGAGACACGGGTTTGATTCCCTGGCCTGGGAAGGTCTCTCAGGCTGTTGAGCAAATAGGCCTGTGAGCCACAACTATGGAGCCTGTGCTCTAGAGCCTGGGAACCACAACTACTGAGCCCATGCACTGTAACTACTGCAACTACTGAAGTCTGCACGCCCTAGAGCCTGTGCTCAGCAAGAAGAGAAGTCACTGCAATGAGAAGCCCTCCTACTGCAACAAAGCATGGCCTGGATCACTCCACCCCAAATTATTAATGAATTGGAAAGCAGACATCATTAGTTTTCGGAGACCATTTCTTTTAAAATTTACAGACCCC
The DNA here is from genome assembly GCA_022376925.1 of Tragulus kanchil. Classification (NCBI taxonomy): domain Eukaryota; kingdom Metazoa; phylum Chordata; class Mammalia; order Artiodactyla; family Tragulidae; genus Tragulus; species Tragulus kanchil. Next base: position 166,151,461 of record JAIOJX010000031.1, on the reverse strand, counting down.
TTCATCTGAATCCCCAGAGACAGTCTGCTGTTCTCATCTTAGAATCTTATTAGCATCATATCTTCTGTATCCTGCCATGCAAACTGCATGGCTATGCACTTTCTAGCACTTGACCCTTTTGCGGACGGAATTAATTTACTCTTTGAAGATGCAGCAGCATGCTGTTGCGCTTGTTAAAGAAAGAAAAGCCAAGCAAGGAGATGGCAAAGCCAGCAAATAAAATCTCTGATTTAAAAGCAAGCTCTTGTAAGGGAAGTTAGGTGGAGACTGGCCAGTAGAAACTAATAGCTAGTAAGTATTGATAGAAACAGGCAAATTAGCTGATTAGCAGGGATCACTGAGAATTTCTGCATCCAACTACTAACAAGCCTTAGAACAAGCACCCTGGTATGAAACAGATCACAGGAATTCATTTATACTAGACTCTTTCATTCTCAGACATCTCTCTGACTTAATACGACTCAGGTCAGCATTGGAAGACAAGCGAAGTAGCTAATTTCTGATTTGGTCAGACAACTAAACCATCTCCTGAAAATTTTCAAACTCATCTACGCAGTACTCACTGCATGCCAGGTATTGTTCTGGATGCAGAAGATACAATAGTGAGTAACATCTCTTCATTGGATGAACTTATTTTTTACAGAAGAAGTGAAACAATAGGAAGTAAAGAGACAATTAAAAATATAACTTCAGGACTTCCCCAGTGGCTCAGTGGTAAAGAATCCCCCTGCCAATGCAGGAGACACGGGTTTGATTCCCTGGCCTGGGAAGGTCTCTCAGGCTGTTGAGCAAATAGGCCTGTGAGCCACAACTATGGAGCCTGTGCTCTAGAGCCTGGGAACCACAACTACTGAGCCCATGCACTGCAACTACTGCAACTACTGAAGTCTGCACGCCCTAGAGCCTGTGCTCAGCAAGAAGAGAAGTCACTGCAATGAGAAGCCCTCATACTGCAACAAAGAGTAGCCCCTGCCTGCCACAACTAGAGAAAAGCCTGTGAAGCAATGGAGACCCAGTATAACCAATATGTGTGTGTGTGTGTGTGTGTGTATGCACATATATGTATATATGTATATATGAAACGTTAGGTAACTATAAGTGCTAGGAAGGAAAATGAAGCCATTTAAAAGATTAGGGAGAGTTAAGGGGAATTATTTGAAACAGGGTGATCTATTAACGACTTGACATTCAAGCTGGGATATTGATGGTGTGAAAAAGCAAGCAAGCCCTCTGAAGACACAATGTAAAGGCCTGGAGGCCAGAACAGTTGTTGTGGCTGGAGTGGAGTGACACGGGAGAAAATACTGGGACAAACAAGCAGTGGCCAGGAGTAAACTCTTAAAGGCCATGATAAGGAGTTTGAATTTTACTCTAAACATGATAGAAGCAAGCAAAGGTTATATGTTTATGTTTTAAGGTGACTCCTGCTGTTTTGTAAAGAATAGTCTCAAGGGTAAATATAAGGCAGCAGAATGAAAGCAAGGAAGCTAGATAGAAAGTTATCTTAGAAGTCTCAAAAAGAAACTATTATGGTGTCTTAGTGGAAATGGTGGAATTCAGGATCTATTTTGAAGACAGAACTCTAGAACTTGTTGAGGAATTGGATGAGGAAGAGAAGAGGGATTTCTTTAACTGAGTCACAGAAAAGTAAAGTGGAACAGATTGAAAGTGAAAAAACAAACAAACAAAAACCCTTCATTCTGGCCAGGTAAAATTTAAGATGACCATTAGCTATCCATGAGTAGATAGTGCAAGGCTTATAGAAAAAATGTGGAGTTAAGACAGATAAATGTTTTGTAATTACAAACTTACAATTTCAAGCCATGTAACTGGATGAAAGCATTACAGGATTAAATTTAAACAGAGAGAAGGTCCAGTGATAGCTTTGGGAGATTTCGAAAAATAGAAGTCAGGAAGAAGAAAAAGAGGCATAAAAGGAGACTGAAAAGAATAAGAACTCAGAAAACATCACCACCAACAAAAACAAAAAGATTTTTGAAAAGGGAGGGGAATAATCAATAATAAATAATCAATAATAGAAAATACCACCAGAAGTGAAATAAGAATTGAGAATTAGTCATTTGATTAATAGAAGGGACGGAATAAGTTCTAGGTAGTAGATTTGGTTATTGGAGGAAACTAACTCTTCTGATAGTTTCTAATTTCTCAATGAAATAAGACATGAAACTGTCAGCTAAGAGTCAGTCATATAAGAGATGATTTTACATATGTAGCGAAAAAATTTAAATGTGATCAGTCAGTATCATCATATGCTTTTCCCTAACCACATCTATCTGTTTAGGTAAGGGTTGAGAGTAGGTGATATGATGGATTTACCAATATTGGGTTTATCAGCAAGTTAAATAAGGAAAAGAAGGACAAGACAAGATATAGCATAATGATTACAGTAATGGATCATGGAATATAATATCAATAATATGGGGATTGATTGTATGAGAAAAGTATGAGGCTGAATCAACTGATAGGTAGATACAATGACTTGAAGAATTGTTGGCTTATGGATACTGAAGTTTGAGTGAGCTGGGAACATTTTTTTAAAATGTGATACTTAAATCTAGATTTTGGAAATCGTATAGTGGGTATCTAGGGCTTCCCAGGTGGCACTAGTGGTGAAAAATCCACCTGCCAATGCAGGAGATTCGTAAGACTGTGGTTCGATTCCTGGATCGGGAAAATCCCCTGAAGGAGGAAATCACAACCCACTCCAGTATCCTTGCCTGAAAAATCCCAGAGACAGAGAAGCCTGGAGATCTACAGTCCAAAGAGTCACAAAGAATGTTGGACATGACTGAGTAACTGGGAAAGCATACAAAAATGTGGAGTTAAGACAGATAAATGTTTTGTAATTACAAACTTACAATTTCAAGCCATGTAACTGGATGAAAGCATTACAGGATTAAATTTAAACAGAGAGAAGGTCCAGTGATAGCTTTGGGAGATTTCGAAAAATAGAAGTCAGGAAGAAGAAAAAGAGGCATAAAAGGAGACTGAAAAGAATAAGAACTCAGAAAACATCACCACCAACAAAAACAAAAAGATTTTTGAAAAGGGAGGGGAATAATCAATAATAAATAATCAATAATAGAAAATACCACCAGAAGTGAAATAAGAATTGAGAATTAGTCATTTGATTAATAGAAGGGAAGGTATAAGTTCTAGGTAGTAGATTTGGTTATTGGAGGAAACTAACTCTTCTGATAGTTTCTAATTTCTCAATGAAATAAGACATGAAACTGTCAGCTAAGAGTCAGTCATATAAGAGATGATTTTACATATGTAGCGAAAAAATTTAAATGTGATCAGTCAGTATCATCATATGCTTTTCCCTAACCACATCTATCTGTTTAGGTAAGGGTTGAGAGTAGGTGATATGATGGATTTACCAATATTGGGTTTATCAGCAAGTTAAATAAGGAAAAGAAGGACAAGACAAGATATAGCATAATGATTACAGTAATGGATCATGGAATATAATATCAATAATATGGGGATTGATTGTATGAGAAAAGTATGAGGCTGAATCAACTGATAGGTAGATACAATGACTTGAAGAATTGTTGGCTTATGGATACTGAAGTTTGAGTGAGCTGGGAACATTTTTTTAAAATGTGATACTTAAATCTAGATTTTGGAAATCGTATAGTGGGTATCTAGGGCTTCCCAGGTGGCACTAGTGGTGAAAAATCCACCTGCCAATGCAGGAGATTCGTAAGACTGTGGTTCGATTCCTGGATCGGGAAAATCCCCTGAAGGAGGAAATCACAACCCACTCCAGTATCCTTGCCTGAAAAATCCCAGAGACAGAGAAGCCTGGAGATCTACAGTCCAAAGAGTCACAAAGAATGTTGGACATGACTGAGTAACTGAGCACACAAGGGATAACCAGACTATAGTTATAGCAAGAGGCTGAAAGATGAGGTTAATAATAGAGGTGTTTTTTTTTTTTTTTTTCACCTGATGACAGACCCAGAGTTCCAAAAAGTATAGCAGGAGGGTTTGATGATAAGAGTAAGGGAAGGGAAGCTGGGTAAGACTTGGGGATGTAAACAGTCACATAAGGGTAAGCACACAGATCATGGCAATGACCTCATAGTGTCCAGTGCAGTTGCCACTAGCTATATGTGCCTGGTCAGAATTAAGATGTGCTGTAAATATAAAACACAGACTGGATTTTGAAGACTTAGTGCCAAAAAAAAAATATATATATATATATATATATATATGATTAATATATTAATGATCAACTGTTAAGATGGTATTTTGGAATACTTTGTTAAAGATAATATGCTATTAAAATGAATTCTATTCTTTAAAAACATAAACATGGCTACTAGAAAATTACATATATGTTGTTGGTGTTCAGTCACTAAATTGTGTCCCACTCTTTATGACTCTGTGGACTGCAGCACAGCAGGTTTCCCTGTCCTTCACCATCTCCTGGAGTTTGCTCTAGTTCATGTCCATTGAGTCAGTGGTGCTGTCTAACCATCTCATCCTCTGCTGCCCTCTTCTCTTTTGCCTTCAGTCTTTCTCAGCATCGGGGTCTTTTCCAGTGAGTTAGCTCTTTGTATTGTAACGTGAATTACATACATAGTACGCACTATATTTTCATTGGGCGATACTGCTTTACAAGCTTTCAGTTCTGATGTTGACCTGAACAGGGATGGTAGGCATGCTGGGATTAGATCTGATAGCTTTTTAGGGGAAGTTAGGACATCAATTCCAGTGATGGCTATCCTTGTGGGAGTGGTCTTTTCTCTCCTTGCTACTTAGATTACAGCCCTTGGATCAGTGGCACTGGAACTACCGGGAGTTTGTTACAAATCCAAAATCTCAGGATCTTCCCAGTACCTGTTAATAAGATTCCCAGTATGTCCTATGCATATTAAAGTTTGAGAATCGATGCTTGAAAAATCCCAGAGACAGAGAAGCCTGAGATCTACAGTCCAAAGAGTCACAAAGAATGTTGGACATGACTGAGTAACTGAGCACACAAGGGATAACCAGACTATAGTTATAGCAAGAGGCTGAAAGATGAGGTTAATAATAGAGGTGTTTTTATTTTTTCACCTGATGACAGACCCAGAGTTCCAAAAAGTATAGCAGGAGGGTTTGATGATAAGAGTAAGGGAAGGGAAGCTGGGTAAGACTTGGGGATGTAAACAGTCACATAAGGGTAAGCACACAGATCATGGCAATGACCTCATAGTGTCCAGTGCAGTTGCCACTAGCTATATGTGCCTGGTCAGAATTAAGATGTGCTGTAAATATAAAACACAGACTGGATTTTGAAGACTTAGTGCCAAAAAAAAAAAAAAAAATATATATATATATATATGATTAATATATTAATGATCAACTGTTAAGATGGTATTTTGGAATACTTTGTTAAAGATAATATGCTATTAAAATGAATTCTATTCTTTAAAAACATAAACATGGCTACTAGAAAATTACATATATGTTGTTGGTGTTCAGTCACTAAATTGTGTCCCACTCTTTATGACTCTGTGGACTGCAGCACAGCAGGTTTCCCTGTCCTTCACCATCTCCTGGAGTTTGCTCTAGTTCATGTCCATTGAGTCAGTGGTGCTGTCTAACCATCTCATCCTCTGCTGCCCTCTTCTCTTTTTGCCTTCAGTCTTTCTCAGCATCGGGGTCTTTTCCAGTGAGTTAGCTCTTTGTATTGTAACGTGAATTACATACATAGTACGCACTATATTTTCATTGGGCGATACTGCTTTACAAGCTTTCAGTTCTGATGTTGACCTGAACAGGGATGGTAGGCATGCTGGGATTAGATCTGATAGCTTTTTAGGGGAAGTTAGGACATCAATTCCAGTGATGGCTATCCTTGTGGGAGTGGTCTTTTCTCTCCTTGCTACTTAGATTACAGCCCTTGGATCAGTGGCACTGGAACTACCGGGAGTTTGTTACAAATCCAAAATCTCAGGATCTTCCCAGTACCTGTTAATAAGATTCCCAGTATGTCCTATGCATATTAAAGTTTGAGAATCGATGCTTGAAATAGTTTCTGTTGGTGAGGCTGATGAAGTTGAGGCTAGGGAAGAAACAGGGATCTGGGAAGACCTTGCTGCGTGAGAAACAGTCTTATCAGTGGGTAATATCCAAGATGGAAAAGAAGCAGTTAGATCTTGGATAACTATGAAGTCTCTGGAAATAAAATGTCTAATACGGTAGCTGCAATTGAATCGTGGCTACTCTGAACTGAGATGCACTGTAAGCATAAGGTACACATCAGGTTTTGAAGACTTCATTTGAAAAAAGGAATGTAAAATATCTCACTAATAAATTTAACATGTTGATAATGTGTTGAAATGATAAAATGCTGGACATACTGGGTTAAAAATACATGGTTAAAATTGATTTAAAATATAATTATTAGAAAATTTAGTGCTCTTATGTGGCTCACATTACATTTCTATTGGAGTGCACTGCTCCAGACTATATTAGTAAAGTCTCCAGGATATTCCTGTACAGACACATTCTGTAGAGCAGAGGCTGGCAAACTACGATTCACCAGCCAAACCTGGCCCACCACTTGTTTTTGTAAATAAATATTTACTGGAATACAGTCATGTTTATTCTTTTTACATTGTCCATGGCTACTTTCACAGTGCAATGACAGAATGGAGTAATTATGGCAGACATTGTATGGCTCATACAGCCTAAAACTTTTCATTATCTGCCTCTTTTTGAAAAAGCTTTGACAAAGGCTGCTGTAGAGGGAAGATGTAGATGTCATACTGTTTTCTCTTTCAGGATAATCCAGAATTCATAGACTGGAGAAAACCTTTGTTTACAGTTAGACCATATCTAGAAAAATTTTCTCTGGATACCTGAAAATCAGGATTAGAATCCTTTACTTTTTATAATTGTTTTTTAAAAAATATTGAACCTAATAATTGCTTTCAGTTCTGATGTTGACCTGAACAGGGATGGTAGGCATGCTGGGATTAGATCTGATAGCTTTTTAGGGGAAGTTAGGACATCAATTCCAGTGATGGCTATCCTTGTGGGAGTGGTCTTTTCTCTCCTTGCTACTTAGATTACAGCCCTTGGATCAGTGGCACTGGAACTACCGGGAGTTTGTTACAAATCCAAAATCTCAGGATCTTCCCAGTACCTGTTAATAAGATTCCCAGTATGTCCTATGCATATTAAAGTTTGAGAATCGATGCTTGAAATAGTTTCTGTTGGTGAGGCTGATGAAGTTGAGGCTAGGGAAGAAACAGGGATCTGGGAAGACCTTGCTGCGTGAGAAACAGTCTTATCAGTGGGTAATATCCAAGATGGAAAAGAAGCAGTTAGATCTTGGATAACTATGAAGTCTCTGGAAATAAAATGTCTAATACGGTAGCTGCAATTGAATCGTGGCTACTCTGAACTGAGATGCACTGTAAGCATAAGGTACACATCAGGTTTTGAAGACTTCATTTGAAAAAAGGAATGTAAAATATCTCACTAATAAATTTAACATGTTGATAATGTGTTGAAATGATAAAATGCTGGACATACTGGGTTAAAAATACATGGTTAAAATTGATTTAAAATATAATTATTAGAAAATTTAGTGCTCTTATGTGGCTCACATTACATTTCTATTGGAGTGCACTGCTCCAGACTATATTAGTAAAGTCTCCAGGATATTCCTGTACAGACACATTCTGTAGAGCAGAGGCTGGCAAACTACGATTCACCAGCCAAACCTGGCCCACCACTTGTTTTTGTAAATAAATATTTACTGGAATACAGTCATGTTTATTCTTTTTACATTGTCCATGGCTACTTTCACAGTGCAATGACAGAATGGAGTAATTATGGCAGACATTGTATGGCTCATACAGCCTAAAACTTTTCATTATCTGCCTCTTTTTGAAAAAGCTTTGACAAAGGCTGCTGTAGAGGGAAGATGTAGATGTCATACTGTTTTCTCTTTCAGGATAATCCAGAATTCATAGACTGGAGAAAACCTTTGTTTACAGTTAGACCATATCTAGAAAAATTTTCTCTGGATACCTGAAAATCAGGATTAGAATCCTTTACTTTTTATAATTGTATATTTAACTACACTATTCATTTACATTATTGAAACAATAATTTTATCCCTAGAGTATTTTTAATAGGAGACGTGTTTTAGAATTTATGAGGCTTTCTTTTTCTCTTTTTTTGGGGGGGGGGGGGGGGTTGGGGAGGAAGGAGGACTGTCAGGCCATTTCTATTGGTCTTTATTTTATCTATTTTCATCCATCTTTGTTCTTTGGCTCGTGTGGGCCTCTCATCACGATGGCCTCTGTTGTCGCAGAGTGCCGGCTCTGGGCACATGCACTCCAGAGCTCTGGCTTGGTAACTGGACACATTGGTCCAGCCGCTCCGCAGCAGGAGGAATATTCCCAGGTCAGGGATCAAACCGGCGCCCTTGCACTGCAAGGCGGTGTCCTTACCCACTGAACCACCAGGGAAGCCCCTAGAATTTATGAGGCTTTATTTATTAGTTTAGATTCTAACTGTAGCCAGATGTTATGATGATTTTAATCATTTTTATTTATTTATTTATTTATTTTGGGCGGGGGTCGGGTTGGGGAGGGAGGGGAGCAGGCGGGCCACCTCTATTGGTCCTTCACTTCTCCGTTTTCATCCGTCTTTGTTCCCTGGCTCCCATGGGCCCCCTATCGTGGTGGCATCTGCTGTCGCAGAGCGCCGGCTCTGGGCGCATGCGCTCCAGAGCCCTGGCTCGGTGATTGGACACATCAGTCCAATCGTTCCGCGGCACGTGGGATCTTCCCAGGCCAGGGATCAAACCGGCGCCCCTTGCACTGCAAGGCGGTGTCCTTATCCACTGGACCACCAGGGGAAGCCCGATTTTAATCATTTAAGTTGGTGAATTTTCCTTTCATTCTCCTATTGTTCATTGAAAAATCACTTAGTAAGACGGTAGCAAGTGCTAAGAAGTACATAGCAACTTTGAAAATGATGAATTGTGACAGAGATTCAAATTAATCCTTTTGTGAGGTAATGATGTACCCTGTCATAATATGAAAAGGAATAAATTTATTAAGATTATTATTGCTTGTCATCAGCTATACCACCTTAGTTTAAAGCTTTAGTAAGTTCTTCCCATTTGATTTTCCCTTTCTAAAGTTTATTTTCCTTTCTAATCTGTTCTCTTTGTAATTTCTAGACTAATATTTAAAAAATACTACTTTAATCTCTAAACTCTTCTCCTTGAAAATTCTCAAGGTCCGTTAAATTTTAAAATCCTCTATTAGATTCATAAACTGGCCTTCAACAATCTTATAATCTTGTTTGCCATTAACAATTTCCATCCTACAGCATTTCCACATTGCCCTAAATTCAAAGACTGATTTCTCAGATTGGCTCACTCTTCTAAATCCCTTCTTAAAAGATCTGATTCAGGTTATTACCTTTAGTCCACACTATAATAATCACCTTGTAACAAGTTTCACTGTCTACCCTTACTCACCGCTTTAATCCAGTGGCAACAAAACTGCTAGGGAATTTTCCTAAATTATAAACCTTGCTACACTTTGTCCCATGGTAACAACAACAACAAAAGGGATAAAACTAAAATCACATCAATTGTGGTAGATGCAAGATAGTGTCAACTAAAAAAAGATAACAGCTTGAGAGTTGCGGTTTAAGTTTTATTTGGGCCACAATTAGGGCTGCAGCCCCGGAGGTAGCACCTCAGGTAGCTCTGAGAGACTGCTCCAGAGAGGCACTGGGGGAAAGGTCAATATATATGGTTCGGTACCAGTAAACAATCATTTTACAAAGGGTTTTTGGTTAGTCACAAGGATCTGAGGTCACCATGAAGGGATTTAGTGCTTTTCTAGATAGGAGGAGATGCAAGGATTGAGACAATAAAATCTGTTTTTAAAACCATCCACCTATCTAAAGACCTGTCCCACCAGATTTCCTGGAACATAGAGTGCCTCACTCCATCCCGAACTGCCTCAGCAGGTTTTGAAGGTCAGCAGCTCCCAACAGGACAGGGTTCAATCTCTGCAGAGGCAGATAGCAAATGCCCTTGTTGTTCAGTCACTGGCAATATAACTGGTAAATGCCAATTTGTAGTTGACAGTAGTCATGATGACTTCATTTCAAAGATAAGCAGCAAAAGGAAGAGAAACTAAGAAGGAAGAAACTCTTCAATAGTAAGTAGCAAAAAAAAAAAAAAAAAAAAAAAAAAAACTGTGAAAAATGGAGAGATTTTGCAGAGTCAAGAGGAAACCAATCAAGCTGTCAGCAATAATGAGGGCTAAGGGGGTCATATTGGAGTCTGTAGGAACCCCATACACACTATTAGTTTACTTGGCATAATAATTCTTCTTCCACGTCAAATTTTATTGATAGAGCATCATTGAAGGCAGGGCTTTAAATAATAAAGAATTTGAATAATCTTTTACATTCTTGAGATGCCTGGAACATATCACTTTAGTGTAGCTAAATTCAGAGATGAATGGAAATTAGCTACAACTGCAGGCCAAACCCCTCTAAACTCAATACTGTTAAGATAAAAGGGATTAGCTTCTCAGTGGAGGCAGCCTAGGGGAATTGAACATTGGTCTACAGAAAATGACATTAATCTTTATTAAAACTATCTGTCAGAGATTAAGTTGACCTCTTTTGAAGTTTGAATGATCACTTCTTCACCTTAGATGCCAGACAGAGTTCATCTTTTTGGGGAAAAACCCAAATGAAACAGAACAAAATATACTTCAGCATTTATCCTTTTTCTTCACACAAGGTCTGGCATATAACAAAATACTACAAGACATGCAAAGATGCAAGAAAACATGATGTATAATCAAGAGGATAAAACAGTAAGAAGTGTCCACAGATGCTTCAGACAGTGTAATTAGCAGACCAATATTCTCCCAGAGAGGCACTGGGGGAAAGGTCAATATATATGGTTCGGTACCAGTAAACAATCATTTTACAAAGGGTTTTTGGTTAGTCACAAGGATCTGAGGTCACCATGAAGGGATTTAGTGCTTTTCTAGATAGGAGGAGATGCAAGGATTGAGACAATAAAATCTGTTTTTAAAACCATCCACCTATCTAAAGACCTGTCCCACCAGATTTCCTGGAACATAGAGTGCCTCACTCCATCCCGAACTGCCTCAGCAGGTTTTGAAGGTCAGCAGCTCCCAACAGGACAGGGTTCAATCTCTGCAGAGGCAGATAGCAAATGCCCTTGTTGTTCAGTCACTGGCAATATAACTGGTAAATGCCAATTTGTAGTTGACAGTAGTCATGATGACTTCATTTCAAAGATAAGCAGCAAAAGGAAGAGAAACTAAGAAGGAAGAAACTCTTCAATAGTAAGTAGCAAAAAAAAAAAAAAAAAAAAAAAAAAAAACTGTGAAAAATGGAGAGATTTTGCAGAGTCAAGAGGAAACCAATCAAGCTGTCAGCAATAATGAGGGCTAAGGGGGTCATATTGGAGTCTGTAGGAACCCCATACACACTATTAGTTTACTTGGCATAATAATTCTTCTTCCACGTCAAATTTTATTGATAGAGCATCATTGAAGGCAGGGCTTTAAATAATAAAGAATTTGAATAATCTTTTACATTCTTGAGATGCCTGGAACATATCACTTTAGTGTAGCTAAATTCAGAGATGAATGGAAATTAGCTACAACTGCAGGCCAAACCCCTCTAAACTCAATACTGTTAAGATAAAAGGGATTAGCTTCTCAGTGGAGGCAGCCTAGGGGAATTGAACATTGGTCTACAGAAAATGACATTAATCTTTATTAAAACTATCTGTCAGAGATTAAGTTGACCTCTTTTGAAGTTTGAATGATCACTTCTTCACCTTAGATGCCAGACAGAGTTCATCTTTTTGGGGAAAAACCCAAATGAAACAGAACAAAATATACTTCAGCATTTATCCTTTTTCTTCACACAAGGTCTGGCATATAACAAAATACTACAAGACATGCAAAGATGCAAGAAAACATGATGTATAATCAAGAGGATAAAACAGTAAGAAGTAGATCCACAGATGCTTCAGACAGTGTAATTAGCAGACCAATATTCTCCCCATGTGCATGAATTCTAAGTTGCTTCAGTCATGTCCAATTGTTTACGCTATGGACTGTAGCTTGCCAGGCTCCTCTGTCCATGGGATTCTCCAGGCAAGAACACGAGTTGGGTTGCCATGCCCTCTTCCAGGGGAATCTTGCCCACCCAGAACCTGTGTCTCTGACGTCTCCTGCGTTCGCAGGTGGGTTCTTCAACAACTGGTGGCACCTGGGAAGCCCCAACATTCTACCTGAAGTTTCTCTAATATTTTGTTAGGCTTAATCCAAGGTGACTGTAATTTCTGTTGTTGTAAATTGACTTTTTTTCCTATAATTATATTTTATGATGGTTTGTTGCTGATATATTGAAATATGATTGACATTTTGCTTACCAAACATGTATCAAGTAATCTGATTTTACTCTTTTATTAGCTTTAATATTTTGTTAGATTTGCTTGTCATTTCGTTTTTTTTTTTGCTTAGCATTTCTATGTGAACATTTATGTTGTTTGCTACTTACGTATTTCCAATCCATACCTTTTACTTGCTTGTTTGTCCTCTCATCTTTTGAATGCGCATATTTGAATTAAAAGTCTGTAATCACTCTCTCTTTACAAATAAAAAGACTCAGTTCCTTTTTTCATGTTACTACCTTTAGTTCTTTAGTATTTTAGTTCCTCTTTTTTGTACTCCTCTAAAATATATCTTATTTTTATCATTTTTAATAAAAGCAGTGATAATTTAGGTTTACCTACATGTTGGTCATTTTCTTTGTTCAGCATTGCCTCTTGCTTTCTCCACCTTGTTTCTGGCTTCAATTCCTTTCCTTCTGAAGACAATTCTTTAAATTTTTTTTCCAGTGAAGCTATATGAATGATAAATTCCAAGCTTTCACTAGTATGAAAGTATCATTTAAAAAAACATCACTCTTGAATAAACATTTTTAAGGACATAGAATTTCAGATTGATCGGGTTTTTTTTTTTTCCCTCTTAAGTCTTTGATATTCTACAGTTTCACTACAGAGTATCTTGGAATGAACAATTAAAACTAAGGCTTTATTATGCCACCTGAATCTGAAGACTCACGCCTTATTTCTGTACTGGAAAATTCTGAATCATCTCTTTAATTATTACCTCTGCCCATTGGCTCTAATATTTTCCTAAAGAACTTGGATTGACTCTATGGGGAGCTTAATCTTGCTATTATTAATACTATGTTTAATGACAGCTACATGTTGTAGATACTTTCTTTTGGTGCCATGTAATATCATCTCAAGAGCTAATGGCTTTTATCTGTAAACCATACTTCCAAAGAGTTTTGTGTTAGTTTTTTCTAGGGGTTTCACTGTTCCAGGGCAAATTTTTATATTAATTTCTGCTTTTGGGAATTACCAGGCCATGCAAGTACTATTAATCATGTGTTCCCAAATTCATACAGATCATTTTTATTATTCTCAATAAAAAATATCTTAAAAAAATATTCAGGGGCTTCCCTGGTGGTCCAGTGGGTAAGGACACCACCTTGCAGTGCAAGGGATGCCAGTTTCATCCCTGGCCTGGGAGGATCCCACATGCCGTGGAGCAGTTGGACCGATGTATCCAATTGTGAGCCAGCACTCTGGAGCGTGTGCACCCAGAGCCTGTACTCTGCAACGAGAGAGGCCATGCGATGTGAGGCCCACACAAGCCAAGGAACGAAGACGGATGAAAATAAATAAATGAAAGATCAATAGAAGTAGCCAAAAAAAAAAAGAAAAGAAAAGAAAATTCAGTTCAGTCCAAGGCTGACAAGCTTCTTTGTCATTTCCCTGTGAAGTTGTATTTTCTCCTCATTCTATCCTTTTGAAAATGATGTATCATTTAAGGATTTAAAGGTTCTAGCTTTTAAAGGACAAAGTGTGAAGCAAGCAGTGTTTTAGTTCCAACTTCTTGGCTTATGGTCTCATCTTCAGTCTACTCAAGGTTGTTAATTCAAGTTTCTAGATTTCCAGGGCCAACAACTGCCACATCCACCATGTCCAACTTCTTGGGGCAACAACAGCTTCAATTCACATGCTTATCACTCTAGTAGTATGTTTTGAGCTCATCTCTGAACCCTGTATATTTTTGCGAATTTTTTGGAAAGTAAGTTATATATGCCAGAGGAAATATATTCTATTTTTTTTTTAAATGTGGCCTCTTTTATTGGTCTTTCATTCATTTATTCTCATCCATCTTTACTCTTTGGCCTGTGTGGGCCTCACATCTCAGCAGCCTCTCTCACTGAAGAGCACTGGCTCTGTGCGCATGTGCTCCAGAGCACTGGCTCACAATTGGACACACCAGTTCAGCCGCTCCATGGCACATGGGATCTTCCCGGGCCAGGGATTGCACCGGTGCCCCTTGCACTGCAAGGTGGACTCTCTATCCACTGGACCACCAGGGAAGCCCTAGATTCTATTTTATTTAGCATTTCCAGATGATTATAGCTGGATTTCTAGATAATCTAGTCTACCACATTTTCAGATTCAACTTGTGCTCTATTTTCTGGTACTACCAAACCCAAATCCTTTGCTCTGGCCAGGTTTTACTTCTTTCCTGTCCTTAATATTCATTTGTGCGTGTTAAGTCGCTTTAGTCATGTCTGACTCTTTGTGACCCTGTGGACCATAGCCTGCCAGGTTCCTCGGCCCATGGGATTCTCCAGGCAAGAATACCGGAGTGGGTTGCCTTGAGGGGATTTTCCTGACCCAGAAATGGAACCTACAGCTCTTATGTCTCCTGTATTGGCAAGCAGGTTCTTAACCCCTAGCACCACATGGGAAGCCCAATATTTATTTAATACTTCTTTAGGATATCTGTGCTTTTGCTCATGTTATTTTACTGACTGGAATACCCACCCTTCCCATTGCTTACCCAAATTCTAGTCTTTTAGAGTCAGCTCCTCCATGAAATTTCTTTTTCCTCCAGTCATTGTTGACTTCCCTCTCCTCCAAATTCTCCTAGAATTGTAGGCTGTACTTAGTCTTGAGTCACATGTGATCTTCTATTATTTACTTTTTTGGTGTGTCTTTGGTCTTGTTTTATACATTCTATTTCAGTGCACTGAAGAAATATGATAACACGGTGGTTATTAAATCACCAAAGACCTAAGGTATTCTTTTCACATGTAATTATAATGCATAACAATGTAGCCAATCTGTAATTTGTGCAGACCTCTATTTTGACAATATATAAATAATTTTCTGTACTAAATCAACAGCAAATATTGTCATACACTTCCAGTGAATAAAATTTCTGCCACCAAATACCATTTGTGACCTCTTTATAGTAATTTTATTCTTTATGTTAATATTATAACTCTTTCAGAAGAAAGTCTACATTACTTTATAGGCAGAAATTACAGAGCTTTCAGGTTTTTAAAACTGTGGAACCAGCAAAATATCTGAGAAAGTGAAAAGCTAAATAAAAATGCATTATAAGCTGTGGTGTGATGTCCCCTTAGGTGACTGACATGTGGCAAGTTAACATGGTAAAGATCCCCTTTGAGATTTTTCTCATTCTTGTAAAACTTAAAACCTATAAATTACTAATCATTGCATTCATTTTATTGGACATTTCTTATATAAGATTTTGCCATAGATGGTAAAGTACTTGATTGGTGAACTAAGTTCATCTTATCTAAAATGAGTATTCTTGAATTCAAAGGGAAACTGCATTGTCCCCAAAGCACTAGGACATTCCCACTTTTGTGTAATCCACACTGAGATTTGCAGTTGGACTCATTCCTAGGGGATTAATCGGCCTTGGAACAGCCAGTGCTCGTGCCAGATACAGACTGGCAGGAAGCTGATGAGGCAGCACAATGAATGATCTACCATAAAGGCCATGGGCAAGAGGTGGCCATTAGTCTAGAGCTCGGTAATGCACTCTTCAAGTACATTACTCACCAATCCATCAGGCAACCTGCTATAGGACTGAGAGATTCCAGCACTTTAAAATCTGTAATGCAATGGCTGCCAGCCTGCTCTACATGCCCTAGGTTACAAGGGCACAGTAGTGTGGGAGGAAGGCAATTCATTTGGTGTCATCGCCAGTATATTTTCTATTCTTTCTTCTGTGTGTACTTAAGAAATGGGCCTTCCATTATCCACAGATTAATAGTGGAGAGAATGCTCTAGTGTCTCTATTAGCATTAACTACTGACAGATACTTTCCCCGTTGCCTAATCGGTAGAGTTTTCATGGGCTAAAATGAGAAAAACCTATACAGGAAAATATAGGTTATTTTTCATTCAAAAGTACAGCTACATGAATTTTATACTAAAATAGACTACCAAAACAAACCCAAATTAGTAAATAAATGCCAAAGGAACATAAATATGCCAAAACCTAGCTGTAAATCAAGAGTAAACATTTTTTTAGTTCAGGTCGCATTTACTGTTTTTTAAAAAATTTTGGCCTCTTTTTTAATTGATTTTTTATCTATTTATTTTCATCCAACTCTATTCCTTGGGATGTGTGGTCTGCCCATCATAGTGGCTTCTCCCGTTGCAGAACACCGGCTCTGGGTGCATGCACTCCAGAGTGCTGGCTCACAATTGGACACACAGGTCCAGCTGTTCCAGCAGGTGGCATCTTCCCAGGCCAGGGATCGAACCAGTGCCCCTTGCACTGCAAGGTGGGCTCTTTACCCACTGGACTATCAGGGATGCCCTGTGTTTACCATTTTTAAAGTCTCTCTATGCATATGATATGATTTCAAGTAAGGATTCAGATAAAGAAAGTGATGTTTACCAATTATCAAATTTCTCCATTTGTAACTAAAAAAATATGCAATTAACCAAACCACAGTCACAGACAAAGAGAGAGGTCATAGGTTTAGCTTAATTATGATAGCACTATTTATCCTAATATTTACAACTTCCTACTTGGTGTTTCAATGTTTTTTTCTTTTATGATGATAGTAGATGTGATTTAACTTTTGAATGTGCTTGCTTGGTAATATGAAAGGGTAGAAAATCTATGTTCCCACTGTTAAAAAATATTTATTTTGGCTGTCTTGGGTCTTAGTTGGGGCACAAGGGATCTTCATTGCTGCATAGGCTCTCTAGTTATGGTGCATGGGCTTAGCTGTACCCTGGCTTGTGGGATCTTAGTTTCCCAACCAGGGATCTTAGAATCGGCATTCCCTGCTTTGGGAGGTGGATTCTTAAACACTGAATCACTTGGGAAGTATTGGTGTTCCCACTTTTTAAAGTAGCTTGAGAAGCACAGATTCACAGCATTCCGTGAGTGTAAGAGGGGAAAGGGAGAGGTGCTGTCTGAGTAGCAGTTGTGACCTGATGACCACCTGAGAACTGAAGTCTCTGTAAGGTCACCATGGTGATAATCTGATGAGAAAGGAGGGAATTATGAATTAAGAATTGTTCTTGAGAAAGGCACTGAAAAACCAAAACAAACCCAAATTAGTAAATAAATGCCAAAGGAACATAAATATGCCAAAACCTAGCTGTAAATCAAGAGTAAACATTTTTTAGTTCAGGTCGCATTTACTGTTTTAAAAAATTTTGGCCTCTTTTTTAATTGATTTTTTATCTATTTATTTTCATCCAACTCTATTCCTTGGGATGTGTGGTCTGCCCATCATAGTGGCTTCTCCTGTTGCAGAACACCGGCTCTGGGTGCATGCACTCCAGAGTGCTGGCTCACAATTGGACACACAGGTCCAGCTGTTCCAGCAGGTGGCATCTTCCCAGGCCAGGGATCGAACCAGTGCCCCTTGCACTGCAAGGTGGGCTCTTTACCCACTGGACTATCAGGGATGCCCTGTGTTTACCATTTTTAAAGTCTCTCTATGCATATGATATGATTTCAAGTAAGGATTCAGATAAAGAAAGTGATGTTTACCAATTATCAAATTTCTCCATTTGTAACTAACAAAAATATGCAATTAACCAAACCACAGTCACAGACAAAGAGAGAGGTCATAGGTTTAGCTTAATTATGATAGCACTATTTATCCTAATATTTACAACTTCCTACTTGGTGTTTCAATGTTTTTTTCTTTTATGATGATAGTAGATGTGATTTAACTTTTGAATGTGCTTGCTTGGTAATATGAAAGGGTAGAAAATCTATGTTCCCACTGTTAAAAAATATTTATTTTGGCTGTCTTGGGTCTTAGTTGGGGCACAAGGGATCTTCATTGCTGCATAGGCTCTCTAGTTATGGTGCATGGGCTTAGCTGTACCCTGGCTTGTGGGATCTTAGTTTCCCAACCAGGGATCTTAGAATCGGCATTCCCTGCTTTGGGAGGTGGATTCTTAAACACTGAATCACTTGGGAAGTATTGGTGTTCCCACTTTTTAAAGTAGCTTGAGAAGCACAGATTCACAGCATTCCGTGAGTGTAAGAGGGGAAAGGGAGAGGTGCTGTCTGAGTAGCAGTTGTGACCTGATGACCACCTGAGAACTGAAGTCTCTGTAAGGTCACCATGGTGATAATCTGATGAGAAAGGAGGGAATTATGAATTAAGAATTGTTCTTGAGAAAGGCACTGTAATAGAGAAGGTTTAAGCACTGAGTATGGTTGATGAGAATCCCATTTTGGGGGTTCACTGCAACCCCAAAGTCTTTTTTTAATTAATTTATTTATATTTGTCTATTTTGGGTTTTCACTGCTGCTACAGTCTTCTTTAGTTGTAGGGAGTGTGAGCTACTCTCCAGTAGCTCTCTTGTGGAACCTGGGCTGTAGGGCACATGGGCTTCAATAGTTGTGGCTCCGAGGCTCTAGAGCACAGGCTCAATAGTTATGGTTCACAGGCTTAGTTGCTCCGCAACATGTGGGAAATTCCCAGATCAGGGATCGAACTTGTATCCTGCCTTGGTAGTCGGACTCTTCACCACTGAGCTACCAGGGAAGCCAAATCCCAAAGTCTTATTCTTCTATGTATCCTCGGCACAGGCTGGACTGATACGCGGATGAGAGAATGGGTACAGTTCTAGCAGCTACTTAAGGCCAGTATCTGTTCTGACTGGTTGATGTCCATGCCATAGATGTCAATGATTAAAGTTTTTTAATACTTCCCTTGGTGTATGGACATTCATTTAATTCAACAGTCATATTTTGAGCATATGCTCAGGCACTTAAAGAAATGAAAGTGAGTAACACGTGGTTTCTAGCCCTAAATCTAGTAGGGTATACGTATACATAATATGTTTAGGTTGAACCATATGATTTTGCTGACATTCAACCCTGACCTATAAAAATGATGATTTGATATGGCTCATCATCATACAGTTCAGTGTTATTATAAAGGAATATAAAAAAATGCTATGCTAGCACAGATGCGTGAATCATTAATACTGTCTGACCAAGTCTATGGGGAGGATGGGATTCTCGGGAGATATTTTTTTAATGAAGGTAATATTTGAGTTGTATTAAAAATAGAAGCAAGAAATTTTCACTTAATAAAGGAAAGAGTCTACAAGGATGATAGAGCAGAGTAAGAAAAGGGATGCAGAAATGGCAAGCATTTATGATTTAGGTTTAAAAAGTTGGTGTTTCTTCATAGTAGTTATCTGTAACAAGACTGGTATTTTTTTTTCTGTCCTTTTGAATCCTTTATTTCTTGAGTGGATTCTGGATATTTTTCAACTCCCCAAATATGAGGAAGGCTATAATAGGTATTAATGTATCTTCTGTAAGATATATATAATAATATTATCTTCTACCTTCCATTGATAGAACTTGTCTATACTCTTTGTTAGAAAAACAAAAGTGATTTTATGCTCCCAGTTTATATCTGTAGAATATAAAACATTAAGAGATACATTTTGGGGGGATAATTTCCCTTTCAAGTAAAATGTCCCCCTATTTTCAACAAAGTGGGACAAGTTAGAGTATTCTAGTAGAAAAGCTGCTCTGTGAAATTTCTGGCTTACTTCAACACTAGAAATACCGGCTCTTCCAGTACTACATGAGTTAACTCAGTATTTATGATGAGTCCAGGGACTTTGCACTAGGGGAAAAAAAAAAAAAGTCCAGCAACCAAACAACTAAATATTCTGGATAAAAGATTTACAACATCCTTTTAAATATATAGCTGAGGTCACAATAAAGTAAGAAACATCCTTAGAGGTAAAGAACTAAGCAGAAGCATGAATCCAGAGAGGTAAACATGCTAAAGCCAGCGGCTGCCCTGAGGGCATCTGCCAATCCCCAGTAACCCAGAGCTTTTTATTTGAGAAGTTGGAATGGAAACCCCAATGTAACATCAGGATTCTGAGAGTGGTACCTTCAGTGAAAGAGTGAACCAGAAATTCTTCCCTGCAAAGAAGAAATAATAAAACTTCTGTTTGTCTTGGCTATGGTTGGAAGGGATAAAAAGTGAGACTCTCCTCTTAGTATTCTTAATAGAGTGACATACAATTTATAATTCAAATAAGGAATCTTCTTGGTGTGGAAGAAGGTATTACTGTATTAATAATTATATCAAGACAAAGGACATTTTACTCAGACTATTTGGGGCCAACTACAATGTATGAGCACCCTAATTATAACTATAGGTTAGTTGTCACATGGGTATTGAGACTGAAATTACAATACTTATAATAGGGGTTGAAAAATAACCCAGTTGACAAGTTAAAGTAATTCTTGGTTGATAATTCTTTCTAGGCATGTAGCAGGAGAAAACACATCTCTATTCTAGGAAAATGTATCCTCAACCCTGGCCTCATAGAATTTGTTCAAAATCCCAGTTTACTGTGACGGAAAATAAAAAATTAAGAGATACATTTTGGGGGATAATTTCCCTTTCAAGTAAAATGTCCCCCTATTTTCAACAAAGTGGGACAAGTTAGAGTATTCTAGTAGAAAAGCTGCTCTGTGAAATTTCTGGCTTACTTCAACACTAGAAATACCGGCTCTTCCAGTACTACATGAGTTAACTCAGTATTTATGATGAGTCCAGGGACTTTGCACTAGGGGAAAAAAAAAAAAAGTCCAGCAACCAAACAACTAAATATTCTGGATAAAAGATTTACAACATCCTTTTAAATATATAGCTGAGGTCACAATAAAGTAAGAAACATCCTTAGAGGTAAAGAACTAAGCAGAAGCATGAATCCAGAGAGGTAAACATGCTAAAGCCAGCGGCTGCCCTGAGGGCATCTGCCAATCCCCAGTAACCCAGAGCTTTTTATTTGAGAAGTTGGAATGGAAACCCCAATGTAACATCAGGATTCTGAGAGTGGTACCTTCAGTGAAAGAGTGAACCAGAAATTCTTCCCTGCAAAGAAGAAATAATAAAACTTCTGTTTGTCTTGGCTATGGTTGGAAGGGATAAAAGTGAGACTCTCCTCTTAGTATTCTTAATAGAGTGACATACAATTTATAATTCAAATAAGGAATCTTCTTGGTGTGGAAGAAGGTATTACTGTATTAATAATTATATCAAGACAAAGGACATTTTACTCAGACTATTTGGGGCCAACTACAATGTATGAGCACCCTAATTATAACTATAGGTTAGTTGTCACATGGGTATTGAGACTGAAATTACAATACTTATAATAGGGGTTGAAAAATAACCCAGTTGACAAGTTAAAGTAATTCTTGGTTGATAATTCTTTCTAGGCATGTAGCAGGAGAAAACACATCTCTATTCTAGGAAAATGTATCCTCAACCCTGGCCTCATAGAATTTGTTCAAAATCCCAGTTTACTGTGACGGAAAATAAAAAGAAAATTAACAGAATTCATGAGGAAACAAAATACTACAACCAAGAGGAAGTATAAATAGAGAGAAATCTGATGAAGAAAAACTGTATTTCAAATATTGGAATTATATAAATGAGAATATAAAATAAGCATATTTAATATTTATGAAAAAATAAAGGAGAGAATAGAAAAATGAGCCAGGCATAAGAGGATATAAAATATCACCAAAGAGAGTTTTTTAAAAAGATTCAGCTATATTGCTTATAGAAAAAATAATTAAAATTTAAAATGCAATGAACAAGTAAACCATTAGATCTGACACAGATAAAGGGAGAATTAGTGAACTAGAAGATAAAAACTAAAGAAATTAGCCAAAATAAAGCATAGACAGACAGATAGATGGAAAATATTACAAAGAAATTATGATATGTAGAAGAGAATGAGGTTTAATAATTATCAATTCACAGTTTTAAATGTGATAATAAATAAGATTAGAAAGGCAGCCAAAGTGATAAATACTGAGAATTTTTCACATATCTTTAGAATAAGATAGCACAGCCATTCTGAGAAGAATAAATATAAGGAAATATACATATACATTCTACCTTACGTGAGTAAACTACGAAGCACCAAATATGAAGAGCGGGTCTTAAGAGCAAACAAACAGAATGACAATTTACCATGGAAGAAACAACACTGGTATCTGACTTCTCAACTGCGGAACTTCTCAACTGTGGAAACTAGAAACCAAGAATAGAATATATTTAAATTACTGAGAGAAAAAAATTTGCAACCCAAAATTGGATTTTGAGGAAATTATCTTTAAAGGATGAGGCCAAAATAAAGACATTTTAGACAAAAATGTAGAGTTTATAAGCTGACTCTCAGTGAAGAATTAATTATTCAGGGCTATACCCAAGAGGGGCTTCTAAGGTATCACAGTGGTCAAGAATCACCTGCCAATGTAGGAGATGCAAGAGACACTGTGTCAGGAAGATCTTCTACAGTAGGAAATGGCAGCCCACTCCAGTATTCTTGCTTGGAAAATTCCGTGGACAGAGTAAGCCTGGCAGGCTACAGTCCATGGAGTCACAAAGAGTCAGATACAACTGAGCAACTGAGTACACATACATACATACCTCAAGAAGTAAAAAAAAAAAGAAAGATCTCAGAAAGTATATGGTGCAATAAGAAATGACAAGCAAAACAGGTATATATTAGATATAGGAAAGTCTGAATCAACCCTGATGTATCAAATGATAAAATTAGTTTCTACTTCAGGCAGTAATATTATTATCAGGAATAAATGATATCAATAAAATCTTTCTGCTCATAACAATTATAAATTCTGCAAGATAGAAAAGTAAAATATAGGCAGACAGATTGATTTATAGACATAAATCTAAAAGTCAAAATTATCAAGTGAAAAATTACCAAGTGAAGAAAATTCATCAAATTGTATACTTAAGACATGTACACTTCACTGTACGTTAATTTTAGCTTAGAAAAAACTAAAATATTAAATTCCAGTTTGTGGGTTTGCTTTTTGCTGTGATATGAGTTTATAATTTGAAACTAACTTCTGTGAATTCTGGGCTTCCCTTTGTGGCTCAGACAGTAAACAATCTGCCTACAATGTGGGAGACCTGTGTTCGATCCCTGGATTGGGAAGATTCTGTGGAGAAGGGAAAGGCTACCATTCCAGTATTCTTTTTTTTTTTTAAAGATTTATTTATTTATTTATTTATTTTGGTGAAGGTGGGGTGGGGAGGGAGGGGAGCAGGCGGGCCACTTCTATTGGTCTTTCATTTGTCCATTTTCATCCATCTTTGTTCTTTGGCCCGTGTGGGCCTCCCATCACGGCGGCCTCTGTTGTCGCAGTGCACTGGCTCTGGGCGCATGCGCTCCAGAGCTCCGGCTGGGTAATTGGACACATCGGTCCAGCCGCTCCGCAGCACGTGGGATCTTCCCAGGCCAGGGATTGAACCGGCGCCCCTTGCGCTGCAAGGCGGTGTCCTTACCCACTGGACCACCAGGGAAGCCCTCCAGTATTCTTAGGATAGAGCAAATGAGTAAACATAATGAGGATAATATAAGCCAGATTTCTCACTTTTAAAGGAGTTACAATTATGGAAAGTTGGAAGACTATACCATATAGTATTAAACCTTATATATATTAATCAACTCAAAATGGATTAAAGACTTAAATGTAACACCTGAAACCATAAAATTCCTAGAAGACATAGGCAATACGCTCTTTGACATTGGTCTTAGCCACATTTTTCGTATGCCTCCTCAGTCAAGGGAAACAACAACAAAAAAATTTAGGACCAAAAAACCCCCCAAAACCAAAACCAATCAAACAAACAAACAAAAAAGTAGGACCTAGTCAAACTTAAGAGCCTTTGCACAGTGAAGGAAACCATCAACAAAGTAAAAGGCAGCTTACCAAATGGGAGAAAATATTTATTTTCAAACGATATATCTGATACGAGATTAATGTCCAAAACATATAAAGTAGTCCTAAGACTCAGTATGAAAAAAGGGGCAGAGGAACCAAAGAAGCAATTTTCTAAAGAAGACATAGAGGGCTTCCCCTGGTGGTCCAGTGGGTAAGGACACCGCCTTGCAGTGCAAGGGGTGCAGGTTCGATCCCTGGCCTGGGAAGATCCCACGTGCTGCGGAGCGGCTGGACCGATGTGTCCAATTACCCAGCCAGAGCTCTGGAGCACATGCACCCAGAGCCGGCGCTCTGCAATGACAGATGCCACCGCGATGGGAGGCCCACAGGAGCCAAAGAACAAAGACGGATGAAAATAGAGAAATGAAAGACCAATAGAAGTGGCCCGCCCGCTCCCCTCCCTCCCCAACCCGCCCCCCGCCCAAAATAAATAAATAAATAAATCTTAAAAAAAAAAAAAAAAAAAAAGAAGACATAGAGATGGCCATGGCCAATATACATAAGAAAATGCTCAACAATGCTAACCATTAAGGAAATGTAAATCAAAACCTCACATCTGTTTGAACAGTGATTGTCATAAAGAAATGACAAGTGTTGATAAGGATGTAAAGAAAAAGGAACCTTTGTGCACTGTTGGTGGGAACGTAAATTGGTACAGCCACTGTGGAAAACAGTATGGAGGGTTTTCAAAATATTGCAAATATAACTTCCACGTGATCCAGCAATTCCCCATCTGGGTATTTTATTGCAAGAAAACCCAAACTCTAATTCCAAAAGATATATGCGGCGAGTGTTCACTGCAGAGTTATTCACAAAAGCAAAGATATGGAAACAAATGAACACAAAAGAAATCTTAATGCTAGAGCAAAACTTTCTCAGCTTTGAGGGCCTTAGTGTTGTAATTGTTTTTTTCATTACTTGCCTAGACTAGAAGAAAACGCTCAACAATTTAATAGTGGTAGTTCAGGTTATGCCCAACAGATGTCGCTGTGTTTCTCTCAAAAATTCGAAATAACCAGCCGCGCACCGGTTAATTGACTATAGTGCCAGGGGTGCCTCTGTGCACAGTTAGAGAATTCATAGATCTAGAGTCTTTGGCGTATGAAAAATAAAACAACTGGAAAAACAGCATAAAGGTGTACTTTATATTTCCAATGTTAGAAGTTGCTTTTAAGAGTCACTTAACTAATGGAAAACATAGAGGACACCAAGAAAAGGGCAGATTTTAAGAATTCCAAAGATTTCAAGTAATTTTGGAGCAGGTTAGTAGTGAATGGTATGATTAGATTGGCATCCACAAATATATTTTGAAGTTTAGATTAAGTATACCATAATAGAAGTAGATGAATATGCACATATATACATACATCAGTGGATAGAATAAGGAAAATGTTTTTAATTGTTAGGTTTGTAAAAAGCTGTGTTTAACCTGGAAAATAAGCCTCTCTCAGCTCACATCATCCTCTCTTCTCACTCTGAAGGCTGCTTGTGGCCACACACTGGGTAATTTTCTGAGTAGCTATTCCTTGTAGATTGAGTAGACCATGGTAAGAAAACATCCACTCCGGGAAATGTTTAAATGAATGAATGAATGAGAGAGAGAACAAAAAAATACTGTGAATTGGGAAAGAGAAGTACAATGGATTGAAAACATTGTTAAGGAGAGTTTAGAAAAGGAGTTAAGGGTTAGCATGTGTTTCTTTGAATCTACAATAAATGAGAATAGCTGTATTTTCCCTATTATAAATATTCTCTCTGGTACTTTCTATAAACAGGCCCTATCGACAGTTAAAATCAGTAGTTTGTGGAAAAAGGAATTTCTCAAGAATAGCAGAGAAGCATAAAGTCATATCAAAGTGAAATATCTTTAGCTAAACAGGTACATTTATTTTTAATAAAATATTAAAACAGTTTATTCACCACTAAATCCATAATATTTTTTATAATAAACGTGGCAGAATTTGAATGGATTAAATGCCTTGATTTGATTATTACTGCTCTGCATTATGAGAGACTGTTCCATGACAAACTAAAGAAAGTTTTCCACCATCAACAAGAATTGTTAAGAGAGCAGAAGTTCCCATCTTGAAAGGGCCTATGTGGAAATAATTTTTTCCCAATTACGATGTAAAATTTGAGAAACTCGATGTTCTCTCAGATAACTTCCTCATCCAAATTCACTTTTTCCCCACTCTGTTTTTATTTTTTAAGAAATTTATAAAATTAGCCCTTCTCTGGGTTTCTCATCAGCACACAGGGGGCAGTAACAGTTGTTTGAGCAGTTGGAGAAGTAAAGATACTGTCTGGGCAACCCTTGTAGAATCTTGCAATGTCATAAAATGCAGACTATCAAAGTTATTATTCTGCCCCCTACCCCTTGCTTTGGCTTAAATGAAACACTGTGTCTTCAGGTGCTTAACAGCAGACTGGAGGTTTATGAGCTAAGTGGCTTCAATCGTGTCTGACTCTGTGCGATCCTATGGACTGCAGCCCTCCAGGCTACTCTGTCCATGGGATTCTCCAGGCAAGAACACTGGATTGGGCTGCCATGTGCTCCTCCAGGCCATCTTCCCGACATAAGGATAGAACTCACATTTCTTACATTTCCTGCACTGGTAGGTGGGTTTTTCACCAGTAGTGCAAGAGTAGAGGTCTACTTTTGTAGACTTTTAGAGGTGAATTCACGGCACTGTGGATTATATGAAGAAACTGGAGATTAGATAATTCAAACTGTCTCTGATATGCCCATCACTAGTTCATTTTATATAATTCTGGGCATTTCCCAAGTTTTCCACTCACATCTCCCTTCTGAAGGTTCTAGATGAGTCTTACAGCTTCAGATATTACTAGTTTGGCCCACCATATGCTGTGCTGTGCTTAGTCACTCAGTTGTGTCCGACTCTTTGCGACCCCATGAACTGTAGCCTCCCAGGCTTCTCTGTCTATACCCACCAATAAATACACTTCTTATCTTCTAATTCTCTATACACCACTGTTCATACAACATTTTACATTTAAATGCCACAACTCCTGGAACATACTGAAAAACAAGTTTATCTCTCCCCAACAGCTATCTTTACAACTTTTCCATGCCCTCTTCCATGGCATTAATAAGCCTTTGCTCTGCTTTTCTTATGAAAAAAGGAAAAATTGTTAAGAGAGCAGAAGTTCCCATCTTGAAAGGGCCTATGTGGAAATAATTTTTTCCCAATTACGATGTAAAATTTGAGAAACTCGATGTTCTCTCAGATAACTTCCTCATCCAAATTCACTTTTCCCCACTCTGTTTTTATTTTTTAAGAAATTTATAAAATTAGCCCTTCTCTGGGTTTCTCATCAGCACACAGGGGGCAGTAACAGTTGTTTGAGCAGTTGGAGAAGTAAAGATACTGTCTGGGCAACCCTTGTAGAATCTTGCAATGTCATAAAATGCAGACTATCAAAGTTATTATTCTGCCCCCTACCCCTTGCTTTGGCTTAAATGAAACACTGTGTCTTCAGGTGCTTAACAGCAGACTGGAGGTTTATGAGCTAAGTGGCTTCAATCGTGTCTGACTCTGTGCGATCCTATGGACTGCAGCCCTCCAGGCTACTCTGTCCATGGGATTCTCCAGGCAAGAACACTGGATTGGGCTGCCATGTGCTCCTCCAGGCCATCTTCCCGACATAAGGATAGAACTCACATTTCTTACATTTCCTGCACTGGTAGGTGGGTTTTTCACCAGTAGTGCAAGAGTAGAGGTCTACTTTTGTAGACTTTTAGAGGTGAATTCACGGCACTGTGGATTATATGAAGAAACTGGAGATTAGATAATTCAAACTGTCTCTGATATGCCCATCACTAGTTCATTTTATATAATTCTGGGCATTTCCCAAGTTTTCCACTCACATCTCCCTTCTGAAGGTTCTAGATGAGTCTTACAGCTTCAGATATTACTAGTTTGGCCCACCATATGCTGTGCTGTGCTTAGTCACTCAGTTGTGTCCGACTCTTTGCGACCCCATGAACTGTAGCCTCCCAGGCTTCTCTGTCTATACCCACCAATAAATACACTTCTTATCTTCTAATTCTCTATACACCACTGTTCATACAACATTTTACATTTAAATGCCACAACTCCTGGAACATACTGAAAAACAAGTTTATCTCTCCCCAACAGCTATCTTTACAACTTTTGCCATGATTATCAACAACCCCTCCAGTATTGGGCTTCCCTGATGGCTCAGTGGTGAAGAATTCTCCTGCTAATGCAGGAGATGCAGAAGATGTGGGTGCAATCCCTGGGTCGGGAAAATCCCTTGGAGGATGAAATGGCAACCTGCTTGAGTATTCTTACTTGGGGAATCCCATGGACAAAGGAGCCTGGTGGGCTATAGTCCATAGGGTCGCAAAGAGTTGGACACAACTGAGCACGCATGCAACTTCACTATTTTCAGGCTCATAACCTTGGCACCATATTCTTTTTTTTTTTAAGTTATATTTTACCATCTGAGCCACCAGGGAAGCCCTAAGTTATATTTTGACCTACAACATAAGTCCTTCCAGTGAATATTCACAGTTGATTTCCAGTAGAATTGACTGGTTTGATCTCCTTGCTATACAAGAGACTCTCAAGAGTATTCACCAGCACCACAGTTCACAAGTATCAATTCTTTGGCACTCTTTACGGTCCAACAGTCACTTCCATACACGACTACTGGGAAAACCATAGCTTTGACTATATGGACCTTTGTCAGCAAAGTGATATCTCTGCTTTTAATACGTTGTCTAGGTTTGTCATAGCTTTTCTTCCAAGGAGCAAGTGTCTTTTAATTTCATGGCCACAATCACTATCTGCAGTGATCTTGGAACCCAAGAAAATAAAATCTGCTACCCTTTTCATTTTCTGTGCATATATTTGCCATGAAGTGATGGGACTAGATGCTATGATCTTAGTTTCTGCATGGTGAGTTTTAAGCCAGCTTTTTCACTCTTCTCTTTCACCTTCATCCCCGGGAGGGTTTATTACACTTTCTGATATGCCCATCACTAGTTCATTTTATATAATTCTGGGCATTTCCCAAGTTTTCCACTCACATCTCCCTTCTGAAGGTTCTGTGCTTAGTCAGTTTTTTCCACCATATGCTGTGCTGTGCTTAGTCACTCAGTTGTGTCCGACTCTTTGCGACCCCATGAACTGTAGCCTCCCAGGCTTCTCTGTCTATACCCACCAATAAATACACTTCTTATCTTCTAATTCTCTATACACCACTGTTCATACAACATTTTACATTTAAATGCCACAACTCCTGGAACATACTGAAAAACAAGTTTATCTCTCCCCAACAGCTATCTTTACAACTTTTGCCATGATTATCAACAACCCCTCCAGTATTGGGCTTCCCTGATGGCTCAGTGGTGAAGAATTCTCCTGCTAATGCAGGAGATGCAGAAGATGTGGGTGCAATCCCTGGGTCGGGAAAATCCCTTGGAGGATGAAATGGCAACCTGCTTGAGTATTCTTACTTGGGGAATCCCATGGACAAAGGAGCCTGGTGGGCTATAGTCCATAGGGTCGCAAAGAGTTGGACACAACTGAGCACGCATGCAACTTCACTATTTTCAGGCTCATAACCTTGGCACCATATTCTTTTTTTTTTTAAGTTATATTTTACCATCTGAGCCACCAGGGAAGCCCTAAGTTATATTTTGACCTACAACATAAGTCCTTCCAGTGAATATTCACAGTTGATTTCCAGTAGAATTGACTGGTTTGATCTCCTTGCTATACAAGAGACTCTCAAGAGTATTCACCAGCACCACAGTTCACAAGTATCAATTCTTTGGCACTCTTTACGGTCCAACAGTCACTTCCATACACGACTACTGGGAAAACCATAGCTTTGACTATATGGACCTTTGTCAGCAAAGTGATATCTCTGCTTTTTAATACGTTGTCTAGGTTTGTCATAGCTTTTCTTCCAAGGAGCAAGTGTCTTTTAATTTCATGGCCACAATCACTATCTGCAGTGATCTTGGAACCCAAGAAAATAAAATCTGCTACCCTTTTCATTTTCTGTGCATATATTTGCCATGAAGTGATGGGACTAGATGCTATGATCTTAGTTTCTGCATGGTGAGTTTTAAGCCAGCTTTTTCACTCTTCTCTTTCACCTTCATCAAGAGCCTCTTTAGTTCCTCTTTGCTTTCTGCCATTAGGGTGGCATCAGCTACATATTGAGGCTACTGATATTTTACCAGCAATCTTGATTCCAGCTTGTGCTTCATTCAGCCTCGCATTTCTCATGATGTACTCTGCATATAAGTTAAATAAACAGGGTGACAATGCACAGCCTTGATGTATTCCTTTACCAATTTTGAATCAGTTAGTTATTCCATTTCTGGTTCTAAGTGTTGCTTCTTTTCTGCATGCAGGTTTCTCAGGAAATAGGTAAGGCGGTCTGGTATTCCTATCTCTAAGAATTTTCCAGTTTGTTGTGATCCACAGAGTCAAAGGCTTTAGCATAGACAATGAAGCAGAAGTAGATGTTTTTCTGTAATTCTCTTATTTTCTCCATTATCCAATGAATGTTGGAAGTTTAACCTCTGATTCCTCTGTCTCTTCAAAATCCAGCTTTTACATCTGGAAGTTTTTGGTTCATGTACTGTTGAAGCCTAGCTCTAAGGATTTTGAGCATTACCTTGCTAACATGTGAATAGAGCATATACTTGTATGGTGATTTGAACACTCTTTGGCATTGCCCTTCTTTGAGACTGGAATGAAAATTGACTTTTTCCAGTCCCGTCACCACTGCTGAGTTTTCCAAACTTGCTGGCATATTGAATATAGCACTTTAACAGCATTATCTTTTAGGTTTTTAAATAGCTCAGTTGGAATTCCATCATCTTCACTAGCTTTGTTCGCCATAATGCTTCTTAAGAACCACTTGACTTCACACTCCAGGATGTCTGACTCTAGGTGAGTGACCAAACCATCATGGTTATCCAGGTCATTACGACCTTCTTTGTACAGTTCTTCTGTGTATTCTTGCCACCTCTTCTGACTTTCTTCTGCTTCTGTTAGGCCCTTGCCGTTTCTGTCATTTATTATGCCCATCTTTGCATGAAATGTTCCCTTGGTATCCCCAATTTTCTGGAAGAGATCTCTAGTCTTTCCCATTCTATTGTTTTTCTCTATTTCTTTGCATTGTTCACTTAAGAAGGCTTTTTTATCTCTCCTTGCTATGCTCTGGAACTCTGCATTCAGTTGGGTATATCTTTCCCTTTCTATTTTACCTTTCACTTCTCTTTTCTCAGTTATCTGGAAAGCCTTCTCAGACAACCACTTTGCTTTCTTGCATTCTTTTTTCTTGGGGATGGTTTTGATCACTGCTTCCTGTACAATGTTATGAATCTCCATCCATAGTTCTTCAAGCACTCTGTCTATTAGATCTAATCCCTTGAATCTAGCCTTCATTTCTCATGGTACTCTGCATATAAGTTAAATAAACAGGGTGACAAGGGCCTTGATGTATTCCTTTAATTTTGAATCAGTTAGTTATTCCATTTCTGGTTCTAAGTGTTGCTTCTTTTCTGCATGCAGGTTTCTCAGGAAATAGGTAAGGCGGTCTGGTATTCCTATCTCTAAGAATTTTCCAGTTTGTTGTGATCCACAGAGTCAAAGGCTTTAGCATAGACAATGAAGCAGAAGTAGATGTTTTTCTGTAATTCTCTTATTTTCTCCATTATCCAATGAATGTTGGAAGTTTAACCTCTGATTCCTCTGTCTCTTCAAAATCCAGCTTTTACATCTGGAAGTTTTTGGTTCATGTACTGTTGAAGCCTAGCTCTAAGGATTTTGAGCATTACCTTGCTAACATGTGAATAGAGCATATACTTGTATGGTGATTTGAACACTCTTTGGCATTGCCCTTCTTTGAGACTGGAATGAAAATTGACTTTTTCCAGTCCCGTCACCACTGCTGAGTTTTCCAAACTTGCTGGCATATTGAATATAGCACTTTAACAGCATTATCTTTTAGGTTTTTAAATAGCTCAGTTGGAATTCCATCATCTTCACTAGCTTTGTTCGCCATAATGCTTCTTAAGAACCACTTGACTTCACACTCCAGGATGTCTGACTCTAGGTGAGTGACCAAACCATCATGGTTATCCAGGTCATTACGACCTTCTTTGTACAGTTCTTCTGTGTATTCTTGCCACCTCTTCTGACTTTCTTCTGCTTCTGTTAGGCCCTTGCCGTTTCTGTCATTTATTATGCCCATCTTTGCATGAAATGTTCCCTTGGTATCCCCAATTTTCTGGAAGAGATCTCTAGTCTTTCCCATTCTATTGTTTTTCTCTATTTCTTTGCATTGTTCACTTAAGAAGGCTTTTTTATCTCTCCTTGCTATGCTCTGGAACTCTGCATTCAGTTGGGTATATCTTTCCCTTTCTATTTTACCTTTCACTTCTCTTTTCTCAGTTATCTGGAAAGCCTTCTCAGACAACCACTTTGCTTTCTTGCATTCTTTTTTCTTGGGGATGGTTTTGATCACTGCTTCCTGTACAATGTTATGAATCTCCATCCATAGTTCTTCAAGCACTCTGTCTATTAGATCTAATCCCTTGAATCTATTTGTCACTTCTACTATATAATCATAAGGGATTTGATTTAGGTCATACCTGAACGGCCTAGTGGTTTTCTCTACTGTCTTCAACTTAAGCCTAAATTTTTCAATAAGGACATCATGATCTGAGCCACAGTGAGCTCCTAGTCTTGTTTTTGCTGATGGTATAGAGCTTCTCGATATTCAGCTGCAAAGAATATAATCAATCTGATTTCACCTTGATGATCTGGTGATGTCCATATGTAGTGTTGACTCTTGTGTTGTTGGAAGATTGTTTGCTATGACCAGTGTATTCTCTTAACAAAACCCTATTAGTCTCTGCCCTGCTTCACTTGTACTCCAAGGCCAAACTTTCTCGTTACTCCAAGTATCTCTTGACTTTTTACTTTTGCATTCCAATCCCCTATGATAAAAGTACATCATTTTTGGTGTTCATTCTAGAAAGTGCTGTAGTCTTCTTAAAACTATTCAACTTCAGCTTTTTTGGTATCAACAGTTGGGACATTGGTTTGTATTACTGTGATGTTGAATGGTTTGCCTTGGAAATGAATGGAGATCGTTCTGTCGTTTTGAGGTTTCACCCCAGTACTGCAGTTTGGACTGTTTTGTTTACTATGAGGGCTACTCAATTTCTTCTAAAGGATTCTTGCCCACAGTAGTAGATATAATGGCCATCTGAATTAAATTCACCCATTCCCACCCATTTTAGTTCACTGATTCCTAGGATGTTAGTGTTCAGTCTCCATCTCCTGCTTGACCATGTCCAGTGTAGCATTTTTAAGCATAGGCTTCTGTTAGGCCCTTGCCGTTTCTGTCATTTATTGTGCCCTTCTTTGCATGAAATGTTCTCTTGGTAGCTCTAATTTTCTGGAAGAGATCTCTAGTCTTTCCCATTCTATTGTTTTTCTCTATTTCTTTGCATTGTTCACTTAAGAAGGCTTTTTTATCTCTCCTTGCTATGCTCTGGAACTCTGCATTCAGTTGGGTATATCTTTCCCTTTCTATTTTACCTTTCACTTCTCTTTTCTCAGTTATCTGGAAAGCCTTCTCAGACAACCACTTTGCTTTCTTGCATTCTTTTTTCTTGGGGATGGTTTTGATCACTGCTTCCTGTACAATGTTATGAATCTCCATCCATAGTTCTTCAAGCACTCTGTCTATTAGATCTAATCCCTTGAATCTATTTGTCACTTCTACTATATAATCATAAGGGATTTGATTTAGGTCATACCTGAACGGCCTAGTGGTTTTCTCTACTGTCTTCAACTTAAGCCTAAATTTTTCAATAAGGACATCATGATCTGAGCCACAGTGAGCTCCTAGTCTTGTTTTTGCTGATGGTATAGAGCTTCTCGATATTCAGCTGCAAAGAATATAATCAATCTGATTTCACCTTGATGATCTGGTGATGTCCATATGTAGTGTTGACTCTTGTGTTGTTGGAAGATTGTTTGCTATGACCAGTGTATTCTCTTAACAAAACCCTATTAGTCTCTGCCCTGCTTCACTTGTACTCCAAGGCCAAACTTTCTCGTTACTCCAAGTATCTCTTGACTTTTTACTTTTGCATTCCAATCCCCTATGATAAAAGTACATCATTTTTGGTGTTCATTCTAGAAAGTGCTGTAGTCTTCTTAAAACTATTCAACTTCAGCTTTTTTGGTATCAACAGTTGGGACATTGGTTTGTATTACTGTGATGTTGAATGGTTTGCCTTGGAAATGAATGGAGATCGTTCTGTCGTTTTGAGGTTTCACCCCAGTACTGCAGTTTGGACTGTTTTGTTTACTATGAGGGCTACTCAATTTCTTCTAAAGGATTCTTGCCCACAGTAGTAGATATAATGGCCATCTGAATTAAATTCACCCATTCCCACCCATTTTAGTTCACTGATTCCTAGGATGTTAGTGTTCAGTCTCCATCTCCTGCTTGACCATGTCCAGTGTAGCTTGATTTGTGGACCTAACATTCCAGTTTCCTATATAATATTGTTCCTTACACCATTGGTCTTTACTTTCACCACCAGACACAGACACAACTGAGCGTCGTTTCCACTTTGGCCCAGGAGCTTCATTCTTTCTGGAGCTATTAGTTATTGCCATCTGCTCTTCTCCAGTAGCATATTGGACAACTTCCAACCTGGTGGGCTCATCTTTCAGTGTCATATCTTTTTGCCTTTTCATGTTCATGGGGTTATCAGGGTAAGAATACTGGAGTAGTTTGCCATCCCCTCCTCCAGTGGACCACGTTTTGTCAGAACACTTCATTATGACCTGTCTGTCTTGGATGGCCCTGCACGGCATGGCTCATAGCTTCATTGAGTTATGCAAGCCCCTCTGCCACAGCAAGGCTGTGATCTATGGAGGGGATCATACTGCAGAATTATTTAAAGGAGTTACATACAATGATACAGTCCATGTAATACAGTGGTTATTTCAAATTCAATATGGAACCAACTATAGCTATCTCTCAACTATTAACTCTTGTTCTGCTACTTAGTAGCCACAGAACTTTGGATAGATTACTTAAATTCAGGGGGTCTGTTTTTTTTTTTCTCCCTGTGGTAAAATATAAAGTCTGACAAAAACATTAAAAATGGTTAGTAAAGTAACTAAAATACCAGCATATATAGGGATGATTATTATTATTACTATTAGAGATGCCACAGGAAAAATTTAACCAAATAAAATTAATACTTCCATATTATCATAGTTTCCTTTCTTAGACTATTTATAACTTCAGCTTTTTGGTATCAACAGTTGGGACATTGGTTTGTATTACTGTGATGTTGAATGGTTTGCCTTGGAAATGAATGGAGATCGTTCTGTCGTTTTGAGGTTTCACCCCAGTACTGCAGTTTGGACTGTTTTGTTTACTATGAGGGCTACTCAATTTCTTCTAAAGGATTCTTGCCCACAGTAGTAGATATAATGGCCATCTGAATTAAATTCACCCATTCCCACCCATTTTAGTTCACTGATTCCTAGGATGTTAGTGTTCAGTCTCCATCTCCTGCTTGACCATGTCCAGTGTAGCTTGATTTGTGGACCTAACATTCCAGTTTCCTATATAATATTGTTCCTTACACCATTGGTCTTTACTTTCACCACCAGACACAGACACAACTGAGCGTCGTTTCCACTTTGGCCCAGGAGCTTCATTCTTTCTGGAGCTATTAGTTATTGCCATCTGCTCTTCTCCAGTAGCATATTGGACAACTTCCAACCTGGTGGGCTCATCTTTCAGTGTCATATCTTTTTGCCTTTTCATGTTCATGGGGTTATCAGGGTAAGAATACTGGAGTAGTTTGCCATCCCCTCCTCCAGTGGACCACGTTTTGTCAGAACACTTCATTATGACCTGTCTGTCTTGGATGGCCCTGCACGGCATGGCTCATAGCTTCATTGAGTTATGCAAGCCCCTCTGCCACAGCAAGGCTGTGATCTATGGAGGGGATCATACTGCAGAATTATTTAAAGGAGTTACATACAATGATACAGTCCATGTAATACAGTGGTTATTTCAAATTCAATATGGAACCAACTATAGCTATCTCTCAACTATTAACTCTTGTTCTGCTACTTAGTAGCCACAGAACTTTGGATAGATTACTTAAATTCAGGGGGTCTGTTTTTTTTTTTCTCCCTGTGGTAAAATATAAAGTCTGACAAAAACATTAAAAATGGTTAGTAAAGTAACTAAAATACCAGCATATATAGGGATGATTATTATTATTACTATTAGAGATGCCACAGGAAAAAATTTAACCAAATAAAATTAATACTTCCATATTATCATAGTTTCCCTTTCTTAGTTTATCTTATTTATAAAAAGGCAAACTAGGGGGCTTCCCTGGTGGTCCAGTGGGTAAAGAGTCTGCCTTGCAGTTCAATCCCTGTCCTGGAAAGATCCCATATGCCACAGAGTGGCTGTACCAGTGTGTCCAATTAGGAGCCAGCACTCTGGAGTTCATGTGCCCAGAGCCAGTGCGCTGCACAGAGAGAGGCCATTGCAATGGGAGGCCCACACAGGCCAAAGAATAAAGATGGATGAAAATAAACAAATAGAAAACCACTAAAAGAGGCCAAAAATTGTAAAAAAACGAAAGAAAGAAAGAAAGAAAAGGTAAACTAGGAAGAAGGTTTGGCATAAATGAATAGGTAAAAAGAAATAGGATGCAAAACTTCCACTAAAACAACTGCATGAAAATACAGGATGCTTTCATGGCAATCATTTGTCAGATGCTGAAAGAGTATGGCTATAACAGGAGCACAAAATAACCAAAAATTAACAAATCAACATGAAAACAGATAAAATACAAGAAAAAGAATAAAGATCATATTGTAACCTCAAAGCACATAAGTAGTTTTTGTCCCCCCCGCATTCATATACATTTAATCCACCCATCTTCCTCCTACATGCAAGTTCTACTTGGCTCATCAGGAACTTTAACCCTCAGGCCAACCCTGAAGGAAGAATTAACCTACTTATTGAACCCTTAGGCAGTGTGCATGGTCAGAAAGCCATGAGTATTCAAGGAACACATTGAGGTGATCTCAGCATTTTACTGCTGTATCTCACAACCACTGAAGGAAGAGGGTAAAAGTGATGTACTATTTTAAGAAAAAGTGATATAAATTTATTCCTTGGTTTAAGTTTTGCTGCCAAATGGAATTCTCAAAATACTTTGGAAGTGCAA
The DNA here is from genome assembly GCA_022376925.1 of Tragulus kanchil. Classification (NCBI taxonomy): domain Eukaryota; kingdom Metazoa; phylum Chordata; class Mammalia; order Artiodactyla; family Tragulidae; genus Tragulus; species Tragulus kanchil. The sequence goes on along the minus strand of JAIOJX010000031.1, from coordinate 166,113,893 downwards.
ATGAATTTAAGATCTGTTTCAGGTAAACTATTTATTTTATAAAGAGAGGATAAAACATCACTTAGTTTTAGGCAAGGGATATATCACTAGTATTCACAGTACATCACACAAAAAAGCAATTTTGAATGGCTAAGTTCAGTCTTAACCCAACCATATTGTAACAGTGCAAATAGAAACCTATAGATTAAAATGGGTTTGCACTCCAACATCCTTAATAACACCAAAATAGCTGAATGTGAAATACACCCCTGAGAATAACTTGGGTGTTAATAGCCAAACAAACACAAGCACACACATTTTCCCTTGCCCTTATTTGTCTCCTGTTCTGCCAATGTGCTAATTCAACTGCTAATCTGCTTTAATCCAAACATTTAGTACAAATTATATTAACCAACCTTCACTTATCTGATTCACTATACTGCCTTTCACTCTTATTTCTCTCCATTAAAACATGGCTGATATCCACCTTGCAAAAAATTCACAGTTAATACACTGCCCTCTAGTACGGCTGGGCACTTCTTCCTCCAGTTAAGCAGAAGTTTATTAAAAATCATTTGTGTTTGTTTCCAATACTGTTTATGCACATTTCACTTGTTACTTCTGTCACTTAATCTAGCTGCCTGTGTATAAACTGATAAAATATGAATGAAAAAAAGAAAATTGTAGACTGTACAAGCAATACAATCAAAAAATTTGAAAACAGATAAAATACAAGAAAAAGAATAAAGATCATATTGTAACCTCAAAGCACATAAGTAGTTTTTGTCCCCCCCGCATTCATATACATTTAATCCACCCATCTTCCTCCTACATGCAAGTTCTACTTGGCTCATCAGGAACTTTAACCCTCAGGCCAACCCTGAAGGAAGAATTAACCTACTTATTGAACCCTTAGGCAGTGTGCATGGTCAGAAAGCCATGAGTATTCAAGGAACACATTGAGGTGATCTCAGCATTTTACTGCTGTATCTCACAACCACTGAAGGAAGAGGGTAAAAGTGATGTACTATTTTAAGAAAAAGTGATATAAATTTATTCCTTGGTTTAAGTTTTGCTGCCAAATGGAATTCTCAAAATACTTTGGAAGTGCAAATGAATTTAAGATCTGTTTCAGGTAAACTATTTATTTTATAAAGAGAGGATAAAACATCACTTAGTTTTAGGCAAGGGATATATCACTAGTATTCACAGTACATCACACAAAAAAGCAATTTTGAATGGCTAAGTTCAGTCTTAACCCAACCATATTGTAACAGTGCAAATAGAAACCTATAGATTAAAATGGGTTTGCACTCCAACATCCTTAATAACACCAAAAATAGCTGAATGTGAAATACACCCCTGAGAATAACTTGGGTGTTAATAGCCAAACAAACACAAGCACACACATTTTCCCTTGCCCTTATTTGTCTCCTGTTCTGCCAATGTGCTAATTCAACTGCTAATCTGCTTTAATCCAAACATTTAGTACAAATTATATTAACCAACCTTCACTTATCTGATTCACTATACTGCCTTTCACTCTTATTTCTCTCCATTAAAACATGGCTGATATCCACCTTGCAAAAAATTCACAGTTAATACACTGCCCTCTAGTACGGCTGGGCACTTCTTCCTCCAGTTAAGCAGAAGTTTATTAAAAATCATTTGTGTTTGTTTCCAATACTGTTTATGCACATTTCACTTGTTACTTCTGTCACTTAATCTAGCTGCCTGTGTATAAACTGATAAAATATGAATGAAAAAAAGAAAATTGTAGACTGTACAAACATAACAGCAACAAACTTAAACTGAACTCTCTAAAAGGACTCAGTAAAGAGGTCACTGAAAGTTAACTTGGATTAGGTGTGAATGAGACACTGAGAAATACTAGAAGAAAACTTATAAACATCTGTAAGTACTCTACAGTCAAATTGTTTCAAGTATCTTACTGTCTCCAAAGAAATTAAAACATGAAATCAAACCTTGTGCATTAAGTGAGTGATTTTGTTGAAAGCGTTGAGAACACCATTCAATAAACTACACTCAAAAAAAGACCTTGGCAGTTTTATATCTGAGAGTGCTGCATGCATTCTTTTGTGTCTGATACTTTGTGACTCCATGGACTGTATACCACCAGGATCCTCCGTCCATGGAATTTTTCAGGCAAGAATACTGAAGGGGGTTGCCATTTCCTACTTCAGGGGATCTTCTTGACCCAGGGATCAAACCTATGTCTCTTGCACTAGCAAGTGGATCCTTTACAACTGAGCCACTGGGAAGCCCATCAGAGGACTGGTGAATAAATACATATTTATGTATGTTTCAAAGAGAGTAAAATGCTTTAAGTATTAACATTTTTATTGTTCTCAGCTCTAAACCAACTTTTTTGGTTAACTAACCAATTTGCTGTTGTTTAGTTGCTAAGCCATGTCCAACTCTCGTGGCCCCATGGATCATAGCCCTTTAGACTCCTCTGTCCGTGGGATTTCCCAGGCAAGAATACTGAAGTGGTTTGCCATTTCCTTCTCCAGGGGATTTTCCCGATCCAGGAATCAAACTTGTGTCTTCTGCACTGCAGGCAGATTCTTTATCACTGAACCACCTGGGAAGCCCTTTAACTGACCAATTACAGGTCCCCGACTGTATTAGTTAAGAGGCTTCTATTTTATAAACCTCAAAAACATAAAGATTTCTAGATGAATTTCAAACTTAAGGTAAGATTTCAAAGAGTAGGTAACAAAGATAAATAGAACTACTTGAGAAGGATAATAAATAGGAAGAGAAACAAGAGTAATAAAGTACACTGAAAACAACTCTGAAGGGCAAGAGAGAAGATAGAAAGAATAAATATAACAGAAACAGAAAATCAAAAGTAAGAAATAATTTAAAGTAACACCAAAGATGAATGACTGATGTGAATTAAACCTGAAGATAAAATTAATTATTGGTTACCGTGAAAAAGGTTCACTGAAAAGTGGTTTTTTAAACTATAATGTATTCAGGGTTTGGATCAAGATGGCTGAGTTAAGAGGATGTGGAACACATTAAAAATACGTCAGCATATGGAACTGAGATAACTGGAGCTGTTGCCTTATATATTTTTTGTCCCCCTTCTATCTGTCCTACAAGGGCTTCAATTATACATATATTAGGTCACATGGAGCTGTCCCAAAACTTGCTGTTGCTCTGTCCATTATTTTTGTGTTACTTTTCTTTCTGTGCATCATTTTGGACAGTGTCTATTTACGTCTTAAAGCTGACTAATCTTTTCTTCTGAAATATCTAACCTGTTAGTCCCTCACATGGTATTCTTCATCTCAGATATGGTAGTTTTAGCCTCTACAGGTTCAATTAGAGTATTTTTTAATTTTATATTTCATATCTATATCAAATATTTTCCTGATTTCTTAAAAATTCTTGAATATATGGAATTCAGTTATGGTGGCTGTTTTAATGTCTTTGTCTACTAATTCTATCTTCTATATCATTTTTTGTTTGATTTAGATTAATTTATCTCATTATAGGTTGCAAATATTTTTTCTCAGTCTATAGCTTATTTTTTCCAGTATTTAACATTGTTATTCCAATATCAAAAGTTTTTAATTTTTCTAGAGTCCAACTTATCTTTTTCATTCATGGTCCAGGTTTCTTTCCCCTCTATCTATAAAATCTTTCGCCTAGTCAAAGGTCATAATGATTTACTTTATACTTTCTTTAAGAACTATTACAGTATTAGATTTTTATTTTGTCTTAATACCCACTTAAAATTAACAATTACATAGGGTATGGGTAAAAGTATTTATTTATTTATTTGGTTCTAGCATCCTGTATTGAAAAGACAATTCTCTCTCCAGTGGATTATCTTTGACACTTTATCAAAAAATTGTCTCTATTTTTGGGTTTTTTGCTCCTCTAATCTATAAATGTATCCTTATGTCTTTATCACATGGTTTTGATTACTGTGGCTAATTTTTCTACATCCATTAAATTTATGATTTAAAAAAGTAGTGATGATGATATGGCAAATCAAATTGATTTTAGAATGTCAAACCAACCTTTCATTTTTGGAATAAACCTGACCTGGTCATGCATTCTTTTTGCATATTGTTCAACTCAATTTGTTAACATCTAGATAAAGATTTTTGTGCTTATGTTTATGAGACTTATTGGTCTGTAGTTCTTGCTCTTACAGTCACGTGGGTTTGGCATCAGAGTTAACTCTGGTTTCATAATATGAGTTGGAAAGGATTCCTTCCTTTTCTGTTTCCTAAAAGAAGCTCTTTAGGACTGACATTATTCCTTCTTTAAATGTTGGAAGAACTTGCCAATGAAGCCATCTGGGCTGTGTTTTCTTTATAGGAAGGTAGTTTTAACCACAAATTTCAGTTTCTTTAATAGGCCTAAAACTATTCAAGTTATTTCTTCTTGAATTCTAATAGTTTTGTTTTCAGGGAATTTTTCTATTTCAATTAGGTTATCAAATTTATTTGCAAACTTTTAACTTACTTAACCCATATTATCCATTTACTATCTGTCAGATCTATAGTGATGTCCCGTTTTCTATTCCTGGTCTTGATAATCTGTGTCTTCTCATTTTTTTTCTTATTCAGTTTGACTTTAGATGTTACACAATTTTTATATTCTTTTTAAAGAACCAGCTTTTGGGTATACTGATTTTTCCCTATTGTTCTCAATTTCATCAGTTTATGTTCTTTATTATTTCCTTCCTTCTTCTAGTTTTAGGCCTAGAGACACCTATATTATTCGTTCAAACCATTTTGGTTTCTAAAGTAAGGCATTAAAACTTTTTCCTCTGTAAGTACTTCTTTAGCTTCATCTTATAAATTTTTGTAATGGGTCTTCATTGTTATTAAATTCAAAATTATCTTAATTTCCCTGTGACTGTCTCTATGATTCATGTGTTTAATTTTCTCAAATTTGAGTTCTTCCAGATAGCTGTTACTGATTTTAGTTTAGTTTGTGGTCGGAAAGTATACTTTGCCTGATTTCAATAATTTTAATTTTAAAAAGTGAACCAGAAAATGGTGTATCTTTGTTTATTTTCCAAATATAATTGAAAAAATCTATTTTGCTCTTATTAGGTGAAGTGTTCTTATCTTTTATTTATTTTTAAATGGCTATTAACTTTTCAAAAATAAAACTTTACTAAAATCTGCTCTTCAAAAGAAATATGTCATATAAGGTTAAATTAATAAAAGTGATGGTTCAACATATGTTGATTTGGTAAAATCAAAAATTATTTTATTTAAAATAGTATAATGGTAAATAGTTCTCAATTTGAACTTAATGATGTACAAACAATTATTAATGACATCAGAGACCAAGCACCAGAAAACAGATGGATATAATAAATAATTTACCTCTTTGCATGCTTACCTCCTCATCTGTTCCCAGTTTGATCCAATGACCCATCATCTATACTCTAGCCACAATGGTTTTATTTTAGTTCTTCCAAGCAATGAGGATCTTTTCTTGTCTCAGGAGTTACTGAACATATTCTCGGCATGGAGAATACTTTCTCCCTCTTTTTGTCTAATTTCTCTTCAACTTTCAGAACTGATCTTGAATTCACTTTCCTCAGGTAGCCTTTCCTGACATGCTCTTCAATGTTTAGGTCCTCCTGGTATGCCTTTATTTGAAATTTTCTCTTCCCATATTATCCATTTACTATCTGTCAGATCTATAGTGATGTCCCGTTTTCTATTCCTGGTCTTGATAATCTGTGTCTTCTCATTTTTTTTCTTATTCAGTTTGACTTTAGATGTTACACAATTTTTATATTCTTTTTAAAGAACCAGCTTTTGGGTATACTGATTTTTCCCTATTGTTCTCAATTTCATCAGTTTATGTTCTTTATTATTTCCTTCCTTCTTCTAGTTTTAGGCCTAGAGACACCTATATTATTCGTTCAAACCATTTTGGTTTCTAAAGTAAGGCATTAAAACTTTTTCCTCTGTAAGTACTTCTTTAGCTTCATCTTATAAATTTTTGTAATGGGTCTTCATTGTTATTAAATTCAAAATTATCTTAATTTCCCTGTGACTGTCTCTATGATTCATGTGTTTAATTTTCTCAAATTTGAGTTCTTCCAGATAGCTGTTACTGATTTTAGTTTAGTTTGTGGTCGGAAAGTATACTTTGCCTGATTTCAATAATTTTAATTTTAAAAAGTGAACCAGAAAATGGTGTATCTTTGTTTATTTTCCAAATATAATTGAAAAAAATCTATTTTGCTCTTATTAGGTGAAGTGTTCTTATCTTTTATTTATTTTTTAAATGGCTATTAACTTTTCAAAAATAAAACTTTACTAAAATCTGCTCTTCAAAAAGAAATATGTCATATAAGGTTAAATTAATAAAAGTGATGGTTCAACATATGTTGATTTGGTAAAATCAAAAATTATTTTATTTAAAATAGTATAATGGTAAATAGTTCTCAATTTGAACTTAATGATGTACAAACAATTATTAATGACATCAGAGACCAAGCACCAGAAAACAGATGGATATAATAAATAATTTACCTCTTTGCATGCTTACCTCCTCATCTGTTCCCAGTTTGATCCAATGACCCATCATCTATACTCTAGCCACAATGGTTTTATTTTAGTTCTTCCAAGCAATGAGGATCTTTTCTTGTCTCAGGAGTTACTGAACATATTCTCGGCATGGAGAATACTTTCTCCCTCTTTTTGTCTAATTTCTCTTCAACTTTCAGAACTGATCTTGAATTCACTTTCCTCAGGTAGCCTTTCCTGACATGCTCTTCAATGTTTAGGTCCTCCTGGTATGCCTTTTCATGGCACCCAGTACCTCTCTTTCACAGACTTGGTTATGACTGAAATGAAAGATATTAGGCCAGATTAGTCAAATTATCAAAGATGTTATGACTTCTCAAAAGGTACTGAATCTTCTCAAAAGTTTCCATAAAATGAGACATGGATTGACCGACTAAGCCGACTTAACTAAAAGTGAATGGAATTTCTATTTTGAAGACTTCTCTGAAAGCAGAATTATATCTTCAGAAGAATAATAAATGCCTCAGTCTTCCATATTACATATCTAATACATACAAGAGACTGTATTTATAAAATGTACACAGCAGGTTCACCAAAACCAACCAAAATGAGAAATCTCATTTCTCTGTCTTCATAGATCCAGATAAGGTATCTGTTTCTCTAAGATATTCCTTGCCATGGAAAGGAAAATCAATATACGAATGGCAAGTTTGGCTCAAGCAACTTTTCCAAATTGAATCTAAAAGTTAATGTTTTAAAGTCTAATAATTTCTTGTAAACTTTTAGACAAAGAATTTGGATGAAAGGAGTGAATGGAAAAACCTAAATTTTCATAAACATTTGGAACCTCAATTTCTTCTAAATCGCATTCTGTATTACTAGGGAACACTTGTAGGAAAATACATAGAGCTTTCCTGGCAATGGAGTTGGAAGAGCTGCCTTCCCCATGTCTCTCAGGCTCACTTTGTAAATGGCGTGAAACACTTTTAGACAGACACTGGCACTCATAAATTATACAGCTCATCTGCATATTCCAGTCTTGAGACATTATGCAAAGTGACATGATTTGCATAATGGATTCCTCTTGTCGCTTCACTTGCTGCGTGCTTTTAAAAAACAAAATGAAATAAAATGAAAGCATGAAAAGGTGAAAGCATCAAGTTTCTAGTCCTGTCTGTCTCCTTCCCAACTACAATATCAATTGCTTTTATTTTCTACAGGGGATTGGGGTGAAGGGAAAACAAAAATCTACACATACAAACAAAAAAAAGGAAAGAACTTTCATATGAATTTCATTCTTAATTACAAGGTACCTACTTTCTTAGTGAAATTTTTCACTATAACTAACTCATCTGAGTCAAGAGAAACAGTTAACAAAATAAAATAATGATACAGAGAAAGAAACTTTAGGGAACTTTCTCCTAAAAAAAAAAAAAGAATCTTTTCCATTGCCTGTGATATTTAGGGAAGGCTAGACGTCCTCCTTATGACATTAAAAAAAAAAAAAAAAAAGGACCAGGTACTTGCTTATTATTGAAAAAAAAAAACACATATTATGCATGAAATAAATTCTCTGGGGGAGGGTTACCCCTCCCCAAAAGAACTTCTGAAGGGTTTTCCTGTGTTGAAAGACAAATGGAGAAGACAGAGTTTTGCTTTGATTTTTAAACAAAATATAGAATCGCTATATATACGGTAAGGATGAGGCAGTACCAACCACGTCGACTTCTATCGGCTCTACTCCAATAAGCAGGCAACGTTCCTCAGCAGTTGCTAGTTTTGCTGCGGGCTTTCCCTGCCCCCCTGCACCAGTGCGAAAGGCAGAGTGTGCCAGGCGGCTGGCGTCTGTACCCTGTGGGAAAAGTTAACTGTAATTCTTCGGCTTTTAAAATCAATTAACCCGTGTGTTAATTAACGTCAAGTCGACGGGAGGAGGAGAAGAAGGGGAGGGAGGGAGGAAAGAGAAAAGCTGCAAGGGCGGATGGCAGAAGAGTTGGCACAGTGCCATCCATTCAGGGGCAACGCCACAGTTTCGTGTGATAGCAGCAGCGGGTATATGTTATGGGGGCCCTGTATGCGGGCCAGACAGTGCGGTAAAGCCAAGGGAGATTATCCAGCCCCACCGGCGCAAACAGCAAGCAGCAACCGAAGGCGCCAGTGCCAGGATTACAGCCTGGGCTGCTCCAACTAGGAGCCCTTCCTCGGACCCAGGGACTCGGCTACTTGGGGTTTGGGGGTCTTCCACACCAAAGAGGCACAAAGCTGACTTTAATCACTTTTTTTTTTTCCTTTAAACTTGATTCTGCTGCATTGGAGCCAGCACAGCGGATGCTTTCACACCCAGCGAGACAAAGGCCGTCGTCTCCGCCATGACACTGTTCCGTTCCAAGCTGAGGCCGGGATCCTGGACTTCTTGAAAAATTGAAAAGAAACAAGGAAAACATACAACAAATACAGCAACAAACCAAAAATTAACAACCACAAAATTTGTGTGCCCATTTGTCCATGCCAAGGGTGAGCTGGGCATCTGTTGCAACAGAAGGCGCTTCTGTGTTTTTTGTTTGGGGGTACGCTGTTGGCTTGTTTGCTATTCAACTTCGTTTATAATTGAAAAAACACACATATTATGCATGAAATAAATTCTCTGGGGGAGGGTTACCCCTCCCCAAAAGAACTTCTGAAGGGTTTTCCTGTGTTGAAAGACAAATGGAGAAGACAGAGTTTTGCTTTGATTTTTAAACAAAATATAGAATCGCTATATATACGGTAAGGATGAGGCAGTACCAACCACGTCGACTTCTATCGGCTCTACTCCAATAAGCAGGCAACGTTCCTCAGCAGTTGCTAGTTTTGCTGCGGGCTTTCCCTGCCCCCCTGCACCAGTGCGAAAGGCAGAGTGTGCCAGGCGGCTGGCGTCTGTACCCTGTGGGAAAAGTTAACTGTAATTCTTCGGCTTTTAAAATCAATTAACCCGTGTGTTAATTAACGTCAAGTCGACGGGAGGAGGAGAAGAAGGGGAGGGAGGGAGGAAAGAGAAAAGCTGCAAGGGCGGATGGCAGAAGAGTTGGCACAGTGCCATCCATTCAGGGGCAACGCCACAGTTTCGTGTGATAGCAGCAGCGGGTATATGTTATGGGGGCCCTGTATGCGGGCCAGACAGTGCGGTAAAGCCAAGGGAGATTATCCAGACCCCCAGGAGCGAACAGCAAGCAGCAACCGAAGGCGCCAGTGCCAGGATTACAGCCTGGGCTGCTCCAACTAGGAGCCCTTCCTCGGACCCAGGGACTCGGCTACTTGGGGTTTGGGGGTCTTCCACACCAAAGAGGCACAAAGCTGACTTTAATCACTTTTTTTTTTTCCTTTAAACTTGATTCTGCTGCATTGGAGCCAGCACAGCGGATGCTTTCACACCCAGCGAGACAAAGGCCGTCGTCTCCGCCATGACACTGTTCCGTTCCAAGCTGAGGCCGGGATCCTGGACTTCTTGAAAAATTGAAAAGAAACAAGGAAAACATACAACAAATACAGCAACAAACCAAAAATTAACAACCACAAAATTTGTGTGCCCATTTGTCCATGCCAAGGGTGAGCTGGGCATCTGTTGCAACAGAAGGCGCTTCTGTGTTTTTTTTTTGTTTGGGGGGGGGTACGCTGTTGGCTTGTTTGCTATTCAACTTCGTTTATAATTAACTTAAAAAAAAGACACCATTCAGCCTAGTCAACAACAAACAAAGAGAAAAAGCAGACCTCGGAAGAGAAATGCCACAGGAAGCGGCATGAATACATGCCACAGCCGGTGCCACTTGCCATTCCGAAAACCTCAGGGAGAGATGCCAAGTCTTCAGCTCGGAAGAAGGCAGAGAAGGGAGCAGAAAGATCTACAGACAGAAATCATGAAGGAAGAACACCGCTTCTATGATCCTGGATTGCAATTGCATGCAGCTTCATCTGGGAGGAGAGAGGGAATATTCAAATGGAAATATAGATGGGTATACGTGAAAAGCTAGGCACTTATCGATTGCATATAGACACGTGTCAGGTTGTATGTATAGATAAATACATTTATTTTTTTGGCAGTTTAAACGTTTAGGGATGTGACTATTTTTGTGTTGGAGGTATGGGTATGTCTATAGGTGTATATGTTTATGCATATACACGTATATGTGGGATGTATGCATGTGTGAGTAAAAGAAGAGGAAGGTGGAGAGAGAGAAGGAAATGTATGTATGTGTACATGTATGTGTGGGCATCCATCCCACTTTTTTTTTTTGACCCAGGTATACACAGGAGACAAAATAAAAATCATACTCTAGCAGAAAGCAGGCAGAGATTTATCTACGTTCACTGCTATCACCAGGGAGATGAATGGGGCCGATCTGAAGCCCTTTTACAGGATCCACTATGGGAGTGGAGGAGGAGGAGGAGGGATGCCACACAGACATGCACAAACTTGAAGGCAGAGGGCTTTGGAAGGTGCTACTTAGGAAACCCTGGTGGCATAACGCAGGGGAGAAGAAGGGGAAAGAGGCTTGTCTCTATGTTTTAGGTGGTGGTTTTTTTTTTTTTTTTTAAACTGAAAAAGGGTTTCAGGAAACGACTTGGTACTTACGTTGTCTGCGTTGCTGTGGATCCTGAAAGGTGTTCTGTTGGCACTGGGCGCTGAGCCAGGGGCAGGCGCTGGAAACAAAAGGGAGACAAAAAAAAAAAATAATAAAGTCATTCAGTGGGAATATTAATTGCTGCTCTTGTGGATTTTACAAAACACACAAACTGTTTTTTTTTTTTTTCTTTCTTTTCTTTTTTTTTTTAAATGTGGATTGGCGCGTGTCCCTTTCTCATGGAATATACAAGTAGTATGGGATTTACAGCCCAGTACGGGACTCAGGATTAACCGCGCTGGCATCTTTTGGGCATATTCTTCCTTTTAATGAATGAGCTTTCGCTGTTAATGAGGAATAATCGTTTGGCTAATGAGCTTTGAAACATTAAGAGAAAAGAGGTTTTTTTTTTTTTTTTTCTTTCTGTTTTTTTTTCCCGTTAATCGCTCTGGTGCGACTGCATGGATGGATTACAAAAGACAGCAATAGGAACGCAGTACAAAGGGGGGGCACCTCTCCTGGAGTGGGAGAAGCAACGAGATGGGTGATGTGTCCCTGCATCCTTCCTTCCTTCTCTCTCTTTCACTCTCTGCCCACTGCTATGGATTTCCATAACTCCGCAATCAAAGTGGATGGTCGGGAAGGATTATTACAAAGAGTGAAGCCTCCGCTGTTAATGTCTCCAGTGTTTAATCATCATACAGTAGAATGGTTTTATGCATATTTCATTTGCATATCATTAAACTGTGTTAGCGAGGGGCATTCAGAGCCAGGAGAAGTACAAAGTTGGGGAGAGAGGGAAGAAAAAAAGGTCCCTATGATGCTTATCTTCAAAAGGGGACTTGTTCCATGATCTGTCTTCTACTTTTGCTAAAATCATTATGACTTGGAAACCTTTGAAGTTGGATACAACCTTGGATTCTTCTAATTCCTGCAGAGCGGTATATTTTTAAAAACAGCAGAAATGTTACTGCACTAGACAATTAAAGGAATATAAACTCCAGTGGGTTGAAACTAGTAGCTCTTTGGGGAATGCAGTGGCAGAGGCTTCTACAAATACCAACACTTAACAAAAAATAGAGCATCATATTAAAACAAAGAAAATGAAGACTTTCCAATATTAGCATGTGGATTATATTTGTTTCTTTTGGGGGGTAATGAACTAAAGAGAATGAAGAAGCCATCGGTAATTTATCCCTTCATTAATGAACAGTCACCTTTTTGTATGTTTGTTTTTGTTCTTTCTTTCTGAAGAGGGATGTTGTCACTTTTGAAGCGATTAGTCAATTATTCTGTAGCTCTGATCTTTTTCCCCTGCACCCGATAGGAAAGAAAGGTGGTGATTACGGAATATGTGTGTATTGGGGGGATTTGTGGGGAGAGAAGGAATACAGTGAGTTCTTTGTAGATGTAATACATGCACAACATATTAATTGGAAGCTTTTAAAGCTCTCTCAATAGGCTATTTCATTCCTGGTAAAAGAGCAGCTGGTTAGCCACTGATGGTGACTCTTCAGATATCACTTTACGTATTTATATTCTGTCGCTGTTGTTATTGTTGCCCTGTTTTGTTTTTCCTCCGTCAAGATGAGAATATAATGTCTTCCATTCTTTATTGAGTGTCTTCTCTAGCTTCTTCACTCTGAATTTCCACACTGTAAAACAATGTTGCTTAATACTGAGTTCTGGTGCACGGTCTAACTGGCACAAGTTTATTTGGAAATGAGATGCTGTTTTATATTTAAATTATTCCCACTCCTCCCTTATCCTTCCAAGCTTTGTCTCTGCTATGAATATTCAGATGAGGCATGATGTGATTACACTGTACAATTACTCCTATCCATGGAGGTGGCAGGGGCTTCTGGGGAGGCAGGGAGCCAGACAGCCTCCAAGCCAACATAGAGTTTGTTCTGGGTATTTTTCCTGTCTCCTTGGCGCTGTGGCACATGCAGATGTCGCTGTTGTTCTTTAGAAAGCCCTAACGATATGCAAAAGCATATCTACTTGGTTTGGATGCAAAGCATCGATGAAATATTATGGATGTCTTTAAGAAAGGGGGAGAGAAAATCCTGACTGAAGGAATGTCCACATAAATTATTTTTATTTAAGCGAATTCAAAGGATGGGGTGAGAGCAAGTCAGAAGGAGTCACATGGAAAACATGCATAATATTAATATGCATAAAGAGTTCTCACCGTGGAGAAGAACCTCCTCACTACTGCTCATGGGACAAACCGGTTCATTAGGAAGTAGCTCAGAGTGACGACAGCATTTTGCCATTTCAATTTTTTTTCCTTGTTTTAAATGAAGAGTCAGATAGATGTGTTTTCTTTGCACGGCAGCATCAAGATGGAGCCAGTCTGTGAAATCTGCTGCCCAAATAGCATTTTAATGGAAACTGGAACTAAACAAGGGCATGGATTTGGAAGGGAGGGGAGAAGAGAGGATATATGAAGAGGAGCGTATTCAGAGCCACAGCGTAATATTTTGTAGTACAGGTTTTCTGAAACCGTCTTTGCTTCTTCATTAGTCTCAGATGGAGCTCCTGTTACAGGGAGCTGTCAGGGTTTACCAAGATGAGCACCGAGACAGGCCCTCCTGGGTCTGAGGCTGAGGCAAGCAGCGGCAACTTGGTGCCTGCCCCCTGCAGCTGTCTACAGCTTGAAAGCCAAAAGCACAGCTACTCTCAATTTGGGGATGCAGTAGAGTGCCTGGTCCAGGTATTTGTGAGACAGGGAATGCTTGGTGCTATCACAGTGTATGTTGCTAAACAGCAGATGAAATCATCTGGGTGCTTAAGCAGGCCTGATAATGTTGGTGCTGGTTAATCCTCAGGGCAAAGATCACTGTTGTTTTCTAACATTCTCAGGATGTTAAAATGACCAGTGTGGATTAGTGCATGTTTGTGATGAATAGAGATGAATAGTGAATGTATCTATTGGGTGGATTCAGAACTTATAAAATATTTGGAATATTACTAATGGCCTTGATGAATTCATAAAGGAAAATTAAGCAAGAAGCAGCAGCCAGGAAAAAAAGAGATTTCTCTACATTCCTTAGTCAAGTGGACAAAGTTCAAGTTACTTTAATAATTCATGTTAAAAGAAGAAAGAGACACTTTTGCTTTGGTGTGTATTCCAGCACAGAATTCTATTTGGTGGCATAATGTTGACCTGCAACTGGTCTCTATTTAAATATGAGTAAAGTAAGCATGTTCTAAATTCTGATGCTTTTTGCCCACTCATCTTCCACATTTCCATTTATAAATATCCTTTATAACACACACACAAACATATATACACACACACACACACACACTCAACTGTTACATGCTTCTCAACTGGTACAGTGTACTAAGCTACAGAGTACAATGAATTCAACGTGGAGAATCGCTGTTTAATCTGAATCAGGCCCCTAAACTTGTTTTTTTCTATCTATGCTGACAGTATTATGGGTATTTAATATTGAAATAAATCATGAGAAGACTTTTGCACAGTAGTTGCATATAACAAGCACTAACAATGTTAGATTTTATTCTTGCTATATTATTATTATTTCAGTGCATTGGTTAGTATTATAAATAAGATAAAGGAAATAACATTTAATCTTTACTGCTACTACTAAACAGCAATGCAGGTAAAATATTTAGTGAGAAAGCACTAAATAGGTATCTATGGTAGCTAGATTATGAATTATCAATAATCAAAAGTTTCACTTAATATGCTCATATTAATTCAGTTCATAATATACCCATGAAAGTGTTCCTTTAAAAAATGTATGTGTAATTCTGAAATGATGACCATGATGGATAGTATCTAAGTCTAATAAAAGTCCTATCCTGTTTGCTATGGAGGGCTATGGGAATTGAGAGGTGCTCATAATTGACCACATTGACAGGCAATGCCAGTTTTCAGTCTTTTTTTTCAAAAAGACATATTTTTGAATAGATAACATGAAACATTAACTGTTTTTAAGAGCCAATAATTTAAATAACTTAGAAAGCAAACATCTCCCTCCTGCTTTTCTTCTAACCATGAGTTTCTAACCTCATCCTCAAATTGGTAATCAGTTACTGGTTTCTTAATTATCCTTCAAGATATTGATATATTATACCCAGATATTAATAAGATAATATATTTTCCTCCTATTTTTTACACAAGTGGTAGTCTTTACAAGGATTCCTTATAATTCCTTGCAAATGCAATCAATTCATCTATAAGTAGACAGCTTAAGTCTTCACTTCCAATAATCACGTCCACTAATTTTTGCCTTGAACTTGCTAAGGACACAATGTTGAATAGAAGTGGTCAGTGGTGAAAGGAAACATTCTTGTCTTGCTTCCAACATTAGGAGATATCATTGCCTTGTTTCTGAATTTAGGAGAGAAATAATTTCATCTTTTATGATTAAGAAAGATGCCTTTCATGAAGTGGAAGAGGTGTGCTTTTATTCCCAGTTGCTAAGTATTTCTTTAGATGGTTGTTAAATTTTGCCAGATGTCTTTTCTGCCTCTATTGAAATAAGACTCTGTTGAAACACGTAACATTTTAAAGTTGTTATCATGGTGAATTACAATGATTGATTTTCATGTTAAACCAACCTTGCAATCCTTGAAAAACCCACTTGCTCATGATATATTCATCTTTCTAGACATTACCATATTATACCTGCTAATATCTTGCTAAGGCTTTTTGAACCCACGTTCATGAAAGAGATTGGGCTATAATTTTCTTGAAATGACTTTGGTATTGTTACTAGGGTCTTGGTATCTTTATGCAATGAACTGGAGAGTGTTCCCCCTGAAAAAGCTTGTGTAAGACAGTCATTGTTTTGTCCTTAAACACTGGGTAGAACACATTGAACAGTGAAGTAAGAGGCCTAAAAATTGTAGACCATTTTTCAAGTGTAAGTTCAATATTTAAGACAATGATCTAGGACTATTTAATTTTAATTTCTTGTAACAATTTTGGTAAGCTGTGTTTTCCAAGGAATTTGTTTCATCTTAGTTATCAAATTGATAAGAACAACATTATTCATTATCTCATTATCTATTTTTTGTCTGTCAAAACTTTAGTAATGTCCTTTCTTTCATTTGTGATATTGGTGACCTGCATTTTCTTTTTTCTTAATTATTCTTTTAAAAATAAATTTTATTAATCTTCTCAAAGGATCAACTTCTATTTGTTGCTCTTCTTTTGATTTCTATTCTTAATTTTATAATTTCCTTTCTTTTACTTTATTTTTTTGAATTTTTTATTTCATATTCGGATGTAGCAGAGTAACAATGTTTTGATAGTTTCAGGTGAACAGTGAAGGGACTCAGTTACAATACATGTTCTCCTGCAAACTCTCCTCCCATCCAGGTTGTCACATGGCATTGAGTCAGAAGGAAACATTCTTGTCTTGCTTCCAACATTAGGAGATATCATTGCCTTGTTTCTGAATTTAGGAGAGAAATAATTTCATCTTTTATGATTAAGAAAGATGCCTTTCATGAAGTGGAAGAGGTGTGCTTTTATTCCCAGTTGCTAAGTATTTCTTTAGATGGTTGTTAAATTTTGCCAGATGTCTTTTCTGCCTCTATTGAAATAAGACTCTGTTGAAACACGTAACATTTTAAAGTTGTTATCATGGTGAATTACAATGATTGATTTTCATGTTAAACCAACCTTGCAATCCTTGAAAAACCCACTTGCTCATGATATATTCATCTTTCTAGACATTACCATATTATACCTGCTAATATCTTGCTAAGGCTTTTTGAACCCACGTTCATGAAAGAGATTGGGCTATAATTTTCTTGAAATGACTTTGGTATTGTTACTAGGGTCTTGGTATCTTTATGCAATGAACTGGAGAGTGTTCCCCCTGAAAAAGCTTGTGTAAGACAGTCATTGTTTTGTCCTTAAACACTGGGTAGAACACATTGAACAGTGAAGTAAGAGGCCTAAAAATTGTAGACCATTTTTCAAGTGTAAGTTCAATATTTAAGACAATGATCTAGGACTATTTAATTTTAATTTCTTGTAACAATTTTGGTAAGCTGTGTTTTCCAAGGAATTTGTTTCATCTTAGTTATCAAATTGATAAGAACAACATTATTCATTATCTCATTATCTATTTTTTGTCTGTCAAAACTTTAGTAATGTCCTTTCTTTCATTTGTGATATTGGTGACCTGCATTTTCTTTTTTTTCTTAATTATTCTTTTAAAAATAAATTTTATTAATCTTCTCAAAGGATCAACTTCTATTTGTTGCTCTTCTTTTGATTTCTATTCTTAATTTTATAATTTCCTTTCTTTTACTTTATTTTTTTGAATTTTTTATTTCATATTCGGATGTAGCAGAGTAACAATGTTTTGATAGTTTCAGGTGAACAGTGAAGGGACTCAGTCATACATATACATGTAAATTCTCCTGCAAACTCTCCTCCCATCCAGGTTGTCACATGGCATTGAGTAGAGTTTCATGTGCTATACAGTAGATCCTTGTGGATAATCAACAAGGAACTCTATTTTACTCATTTTGGGTTTGATTTGCTTCTCTTTTTCTAGATTCACAAAGCTGAATCTCAGAAAATTCACATACTTTTATTCTTTTCTAATATAGACGTGTAGATTTATACATTTCCCTATAAGAACTGCTTTCATTATATCTCATATACTTCTACAGAAGTGTATTCATTATCGTTTATTTGTGATTTCTTCTCAGACACAATAATGTTTAGAAGTGTGTTGTTTTAATTTCCAAACATTCAGTTATTTCTCTAGATATCTTACTACCATGAATTTCTAATTAAATGTCACTGTATTCAGAATATATTGGTTACCTCAAGAGAGGTATGTTAAAAGTGAGTTAAAGTCCTACACCATGATGTAAATTTGTGTACATATTTTTTTAGTTTTATAAATCTTTCTTTGTATATTTTATGGCTAGCCTATCAAGTGGCAAAAATTAAGAAATTATATTTTGTTGGATTAACTCTTTAATAATTATGCCCTATACATCTTTATCTTGTGCCTTAAAATCTATTTGGTTTAAGCTTAATACAGTTGTTCTAGTCATATTTTGGTGTAGGTAGGTTCTTATTTTACCTTATTTCAGCTGTTACATCTGTTTTTTAGTTAGATTTTTATCTTTATACAGACTTACAATTTTGTCTTTTAAATGGAGAATTGAGTCAATTTATATTTAAAGTAGTTACTTATACATTTAAAATTATATATGCTACCTTATTATTTCCTGTTTTACCTAATATATGTTGCTTCACTCCTATTTTGCATTCTCTGAGATCAATCAAGTGTCTTTGTTATTCCACCTACTTCTCTACTGCCTTGTTAGTAATATATTATTTTGCTGTTGAGTGTTACCCTATATATGAAAACATGCATTTGACTTACTATAATTTACTAATTACAAATTAGTACTTTTACCACTTCCCAATGAAACTAGAACCTTAGGTTAGTCTCTCTCTCTCTCTCTTTTTTTTTTTTTTTTTTTTTTAGCACCCTTCATGTCATGGTTAACATGCATTCTATTGTTCATGTATTTTAAACATCACAAGATATTTTCTTTTTTTGTAATGTACAGTTAAGATTCATGCAAGTCTACTAACATATGTACCTTGTGAATTGCCCTTTGTTCTTTCCTCCATTTCCATGTTTTTTCCCCCCATCCCCTACCCCAACACTGGGGCTGCTTTTCTTCTATCTATAGAATTCCTTTCCTACTGTTTTTTTTTTTGGTTTTGTTTTGTTTTTGAGGTGAGGTGTTCTCCTTGCTGAGTTCTTGTTTAGGTTTTGTTTGCCTATCAATTTTTTTCCTCTTGTTTTGAAAGATATTTTCACTGAGTAGAGAATTACAGATTGACAGTTATTTTCTTTCAGTGTATTAAAGATGTCATTCCATTGGCTTTTGGCTTCCATCATTTCTGATGAGAAGTCAGCTGTCGGTCTTATGGTTGCTTCTATGAAATAATGTCTTTCTTAACCTTCATTTAAGATTTTTCTCCTCTGTTTTAATTGTCAGCAGTTTTATTGATGGGCTGAGGTATGCTTTTCTTTGTATTTATCCTACCTGAGATATCTGTGGCTTGATACCATTCCACCCTTTTGGAAATTATTATCAGTTGGAATACCACTTTTAATTAAAATGTCTCTTTTCCTTGTAGGATTCCAATTACACATGTTAGACATTTTCAACATGTTTTGTATATATATTTTTTTCTTTTCTTTTGTTTTCATATATATTTTTATGCTGTTCATTTTCCATTCTTTTAGCTCTTCATGCTATGGCTTGAATATTTTTTACTGATCTATCATATAATAATCCTCTCTTCATCTATTTCCAAATTGCTGTTAAATGTATTTCTAGATGCTTTAATTTCAGTTACTGTATTAATTTCAGTAACTAAAATTAATTTTTTTGTGTGGGTTGTTTTTTTGTTCTTCAAAATATTATCAGTTTGGAGTTAAGGAGTTATTTCTGATAACTCCAATATATGGCTCACTCTGTGTCTGTTTCTACTGTATACTTTTCTTTCCACTTTGGTCCTGTTTCTTGACATTCCTGGAGAGGATGGAATGGATTCCAGATATTGTGTGTGGAAATTTTAGAGGTTTTGAATGATTATATCTTCCTCTGAAGAAAATGTACCTTATCAGCTGGGAAGCAGTAGGGCAGAACAAATGCAGATCACCCAAATCCAGTAAGAAAATAAGTTAAAGTTAACTATAGTCTTTTTAAAGCTCTAGCTCACTTTATCACCCAGGTCCCATTTCCTTAGCAGATTCTGAACTCCAATTTTTG
Organism: Tragulus kanchil; assembly: GCA_022376925.1. Lineage (NCBI taxonomy): Eukaryota > Metazoa > Chordata > Mammalia > Artiodactyla > Tragulidae > Tragulus > Tragulus kanchil. The sequence continues at coordinate 166,093,966 of JAIOJX010000031.1, read as the reverse complement.
TCTTCCCAGCACTATAAGAATGCTGAAAGTTCCATTTGGATTTCAGCAGCCTTCTGCTCTGCTTCTTAGTCTCTTATTCTAGGCAAAGCAAACTGAAAGTCTGAGAAGTTCTCTGAAACAGTTCCATCTAAAAGGAAGTGAATACATTTGTTCTTTGTGAATCTGTGTTTATTCTTGGTGATCAAAATTACTTTTTCCAAGTGCTTACAAAAATAACTTTTAAATAATTGATTTTAAGATCAACACAACATTGCTAGAAAATTGGGGAAATTCCCTTCTTATTCAGGCTTTTAGCACCTCTCTCCCAATCTGTATGCTTTTTCAAAAACATCTGCAGTTCCTCAAGCTTGGCTGCAAATTCTCATACTACCTCTGAAAGTAGTATCTCTAGAAAACGAGACCTGAAGTCCAACAAGTGGCCTTCTTTTTTAATCTGTTTGCCTGATCTTGGGCTACAATCCCCAGTAACAAATGTTATTCTCTTCTTTATTATCTGAAAATCTTTTTATTGACAGAGAAGGTAGAGAAAAAGAATTTAAAGAATAATTCTCTCTGTCCGTCCCTCCTGCTCTCTCTTTTAGTCATTTCTAAACAAAAGGTAAAAATCCTGCAGCAAGTCTCTTTCTTTTACTTTTCACTAGAAGCAACTCTCAAATTATCTCCTTTATATGTCCCTTCTTATATCTTTTATACACAATTGATCTAAATTTGATCAGGTTCCTATGAAATCACACTGTTCTTTACTTATCACCCCTCCCTTTTTTTGCCTGATTTCTTTATCTACCAATTAAAGTTCCTATCAATACATTTACTATGCAGTAGATACAGTGAAAGAGATAAACACACACCTGCCTTAAAAACTGGTTTGCAATACAAGAAATAATCCAATTACAAAACAATGCATTAGGTGCAATTGTAGTGTTATTGTGGAGGGCTTCCTTATTTTTCTTGAGCTAACTTTTTAGAGATGATGCTCATAAAGTTATATTTATCCTTAATCTAAACATTTAAAAATTCTCTTTTCTGAAATCTAGAATAATAGTGCCTCAAAGAACTTTCTGCAGTAATGGAAATATTACATCCAAAATGGTAGCTACCGGCTAGTACAATTGAGAAACTAAATCTTTAATTTTATTAAATTTAACTAATTTTAATTTAATGGGCTAACTTATTGGACAGGTATCTATAGGGCATTTGTCTGATTATGCCCAATATTCACTATTCCTTGCCAGTTTAAGCTCTAATATTAAATGACTACTTTCTTTCAGTGTTCTAACTTTTTTCTATTAATACTTCCCTGAGAAGTTTTCACTTGTTCAGCGAATTAAGGCTCATCTAATTAGTTTTCCTATCATTTCTTTCATCTACTGAGGATGCAAAATTTATTAGCAAGACAAACCATCAATTTACCAGACGTTTTACTTTTAGTAGCATGAAACTTTTAGCATGCATTTGAATAGTTGTCTCCGTATGATCATTATGCCATGGATTTATAATTTTTACTATCTGAATCAGGATTGCTATATATATTCTTTATTTGGCCAAGCAAACTATAGAATATACCCCACCAAGGAATTAGTTATGATTCATATTTTTATGCTCATCCAGATACTTTCTACCATGTTTCTACTCAAATTCTGTCCCCTGTTGACATAATAGTCAATACTGAATGCTAAACTAGAGTCAGGAATGATCATGAATTAAAGTGCTACCAAATGGCCAACTTAAGAGATTAACAGTGTGACTTCTAACATTATTATAATGCTCATGTGTGTTTATGTATGCAGATATATTCTTACATATATATGTATTTCACAACTTTGCATGAAACAATTAGAAGTTAATAAATATGAGTGAGACATAAGGAACTTAGCTTTATGAAGTGAAAGATGTCCTGTAATGAGACTAATTACCAGAGAAGATTTAAGTTTATATTGGCTTTTTAGAAAAAGAAAAAAAAAAAAAGAATAATACTATTTTAATAGAGACAATCTATGTTGTCTGTAAATGAATGAGAGGTAATAAGGAAATATCATATGACCTTTCATAATATTTTCCAAATGTGAATATTATACAGTTATGTGTTCACTGCCTACATAATATATATAAACTGATTTATTGGTGGGTGCTTATTTTTCCTTCTGATGAAAATGTGTAGTTGTCCATATTTTAGTGGACACCAATGTGAAGGGATTTGTGAAAGGCTTTGGACTGAACTATGGAATATAGGGACTCTATAATGTATAGCTCTTACAGTGGTTCCTGACCTCAAAAGTAAAGTTAGTAGCCTTCCCATGGTGTCTTCTGGGCAATTATTTCAAGAGATTTATGAGTGTCACTCAATACCAACTCAATGGACATGAATTTGAGCAAATTCTGGGAGATGGGGAAGGACAGGGAAGACTGGCATATTGCAGTCCATAGGAAACAAAGAGTCAGACACGACTCAGTGACTGAACAACAATTTTCCTTTAAAAACTTTAAGATTCAAAACACATAATTAGTGAGTTAGTCACATTACCAGCTAATTCTTTACTTTGTTATAGGCTTTACCCAGAAATAACAATCTCTTTCATGTATTCTAGATAGTATTATCTTTTAAAAATTTTAAATTACTTATACTTTTTCGGAAAAACTTTTATTATACAGAGCATGATATATCTATATTTGGGATAAAAATGCCATAACTATTGATACAGTTACAATAAAAGTGCTTTGAAGTCATTGCCATTATTACAATCATACATTTATCTAGGACTTTACAATGTATAAGGCACTTTCACACTCTTGCTTTTAAAAGAAAGGCAGCATAAGAACATGAACTGATACTATTTCTTTCCTATGAATAATGGCACTTTTAAAGCAGAAAACCTATGCTTATCATTTTTACAGTTTGAAAACAACATTTTTTCTTTTTTTTGCTTAGCTTCTCAAAAGACAATATGGCAACACACAGGCTTTGGATTTAATGTTGCAGTCACCTATGTTTGAATCCTAGTTTTATTTACTTACTAGTTATCTAACCTTAAGTAAGCTACTTAACCTGCGTATGTTTAGTTTTCCCCATATGTTAATTGGAAATTCTGACCTCATAGAGTAAGATGAAGGGAAAAAAATTTACATATCCTAAAGCAATGCCTAGTGTATAGTAGGAACTCAATAATAATATTATTACTACAAATATCTATTCTTTCTTATTAACTTTCAACCATTTCAATAAACCTTAGTATGCAAAGGAAATAATTATATATGAGAAAATGATTGGTCAAATATGATAGATCAAGTAACGAAGAGAGGTAGAAGTCAAAGTCTGTTTCAGAAGCAAATCAGTACAACCAAGGGAAATGGAATTCATTAAGGAATCTGAGATTTCACCTATGTAGATTCAAATTTATGATGCTTAAACAGGGCAGAAAGGTATATGGAGGGCATCACAGGCAATTCTGTTTTAGGGAGAATAAAATGGAAGCACATTTCTTATGTGAATATTTAATGAAATGATATCTATAAAGTAAGAGAAAGTACCATACAAAATGGGGTGCAGTGCAGGGAACATGAAGCTGGAATGATTTCACTTGCATAAGCAAATTAGTTCAGTTAGGTTGATCACTTGTATTATAAGAACAAGGGTAGAAACTTGACCCACAATTTTGCATTAAAAACACTTCTCTGCTCCAGAGTAAAAAGACCCTGTAAGTCTCTTCACAACTGCGTGCTGTCAGTTAAACAAGACACCTCAGTTTAAAGTGTTTATTGATTAAGTAACCCATCACTATTATATAAACAACTGAAATTATATTTCTTTTTACATAAAATTAATACCATCTTTGTGTTAAACTCATTTTTATTTTGTCCTGATGTTCTTTGTTATAGTGGAACAATTAGAGAATTAACAATTATTTGATGGTCCACTATATATGTTTATAAAACTATATAATCTTCATTATTATTACAGATAAGAAAGGTTAGATGATAAACCTAAAATAACACCTACTACATGGTAGAAGAAACATATAAATCAAGTTTTTTAAACTTGTAAACAAATGTTCTACCCCTCCACTCCTCATGCTTTTTTCCTAATCAAATATAATGAACTCTAGTAGAAAATTTATAAGATATTCTAAGTGAAAGGCAGTGTGTTAAAAGAAGTACCATGTTAATTGGAAATTCTGACCTCATAGAGTAAGATGAAGGGAAAAAAATTTACATATCCTAAAGCAATGCCTAGTGTATAGTAGGAACTCAATAATAATATTATTACTACAAATATCTATTCTTTCTTATTAACTTTCAACCATTTCAATAAACCTTAGTATGCAAAGGAAATAATTATATATGAGAAAATGATTGGTCAAATATGATAGATCAAGTAACGAAGAGAGGTAGAAGTCAAAGTCTGTTTCAGAAGCAAATCAGTACAACCAAGGGAAATGGAATTCATTAAGGAATCTGAGATTTCACCTATGTAGATTCAAATTTATGATGCTTAAACAGGGCAGAAAGGTATATGGAGGGCATCACAGGCAATTCTGTTTTAGGGAGAATAAAATGGAAGCACATTTCTTATGTGAATATTTAATGAAATGATATCTATAAAGTAAGAGAAAGTACCATACAAAATGGGGTGCAGTGCAGGGAACATGAAGCTGGAATGATTTCACTTGCATAAGCAAATTAGTTCAGTTAGGTTGATCACTTGTATTATAAGAACAAGGGTAGAAACTTGACCCACAATTTTGCATTAAAAACACTTCTCTGCTCCAGAGTAAAAAGACCCTGTAAGTCTCTTCACAACTGCGTGCTGTCAGTTAAACAAGACACCTCAGTTTAAAGTGTTTATTGATTAAGTAACCCATCACTATTATATAAACAACTGAAATTATATTTCTTTTTACATAAAATTAATACCATCTTTGTGTTAAACTCATTTTTATTTTGTCCTGATGTTCTTTGTTATAGTGGAACAATTAGAGAATTAACAATTATTTGATGGTCCACTATATATGTTTATAAAACTATATAATCTTCATTATTATTACAGATAAGAAAGGTTAGATGATAAACCTAAAATAACACCTACTACATGGTAGAAGAAACATATAAATCAAGTTTTTTAAACTTGTAAACAAATGTTCTACCCCTCCACTCCTCATGCTTTTTTCCTAATCAAATATAATGAACTCTAGTAGAAAATTTATAAGATATTCTAAGTGAAAGGCAGTGTGTTAAAAGAAATGCAGAATGGAGTTAGTGCCATGGGATAATACGTGTACCTGATTAGTGGTAAGCACTGGAGAAACCTTTGTTCTGGCATTCCCCAATTTATCCTCCCACTATCCCCCCTCCCCCGCCATCCAGGCAGCTCTTGATTGTTAAGAGTTCATAAATTATATTGAAATATTATAGAAAAATAATAGGAGTTTGCTTGAAAATACATCAAGAGCTGTGCAGAGCACACAATAAACACCCAATAAATGTCTGACTTACCTGATTTTTAAAAATGAGTCATTAAATATTGAAAATCATCTCATGGCACAAAAAGCAAATCAGCCAATGTTCAAAAATAAAGTACACAGTTACAAAGAAGATGTGAACACTGAGGTTCACTGACTATCTTTTATGATTCCCCTAGACAAAGGATGTCAGAGCAGAGAGGGAGCCATATTCGTTCACTGAAAGTATACATTTAGTCTACAGACTTAAAGGCTGTTTTGCACACTGGGTCTGTGGAGAGACGGGCGATTGCTCTCTGCCAGAATTGCAAAGTCCATCTTCTTTACCTCATCAATTTTCAGCTTGGTAGGGATGAGGGTGAGGGAAGAGTTCTATTGTGTTCCAAGGAGCAAGGGGCTGTTTTCCTGCCTGTCATTCCACCAACCTCCCAGAATAAATCGCTACTTAGAAAAGGAAAGTCAAACATTTATGAAACATATTGCTTTTACATAAAATTAATACCATCTTTGTGTTAAACTCATTTTTATTTTGTCCTGATGTTCTTTGTTATAGTGGAACAATTAGAGAATTAACAATTATTTGATGGTCCACTATATATGTTTATAAAACTATATAATCTTCATTATTATTACAGATAAGAAAGGTTAGATGATAAACCTAAAATAACACCTACTACATGGTAGAAGAAACATATAAATCAAGTTTTTTAAACTTGTAAACAAATGTTCTACCCCTCCACTCCTCATGCTTTTTTCCTAATCAAATATAATGAACTCTAGTAGAAAATTTATAAGATATTCTAAGTGAAAGGCAGTGTGTTAAAAGAAATGCAGAATGGAGTTAGTGCCATGGGATAATACGTGTACCTGATTAGTGGTAAGCACTGGAGAAACCTTTGTTCTGGCATTCCCCAATTTATCCTCCCACTATCCCCCCTCCCCCGCCATCCAGGCAGCTCTTGATTGTTAAGAGTTCATAAATTATATTGAAATATTATAGAAAAATAATAGGAGTTTGCTTGAAAATACATCAAGAGCTGTGCAGAGCACACAATAAACACCCAATAAATGTCTGACTTACCTGATTTTTAAAAATGAGTCATTAAATATTGAAAATCATCTCATGGCACAAAAAGCAAATCAGCCAATGTTCAAAAATAAAGTACACAGTTACAAAGAAGATGTGAACACTGAGGTTCACTGACTATCTTTTATGATTCCCCTAGACAAAGGATGTCAGAGCAGAGAGGGAGCCATATTCGTTCACTGAAAGTATACATTTAGTCTACAGACTTAAAGGCTGTTTTGCACACTGGGTCTGTGGAGAGACGGGCGATTGCTCTCTGCCAGAATTGCAAAGTCCATCTTCTTTACCTCATCAATTTTCAGCTTGGTAGGGATGAGGGTGAGGGAAGAGTTCTATTGTGTTCCAAGGAGCAAGGGGCTGTTTTCCTGCCTGTCATTCCACCAACCTCCCAGAATAAATCGCTACTTAGAAAAAGGAAAGTCAAACATTTATGAAACATATTGCTATTTAGAAAAAAAAAGAATTGTTTTGCAAATAGCACTATTAAAAGAGGGAAGAGAGAATAGCATCAGTCATTCTATATTACATATAAGCAGTTTATTAAAGAATTAAATATTTATAGACTATAAAGCAAGGCAGGCGATGAGTTGCAAACAGCTTGCTGAGAAGTACATTATAAAACAATGAGTCTGTCAGTGATTGATAAAGAATGGAGAGTGCAAATGCTGTATAAAATCCCTAAATTAGCTATGAATTTCTGACTAGCAAAATAGGACACAGTAGCCAGCAGTGTCACGCCAACTCAAGCTGTTGTGCATGTTAAAGGCCTTTAGGGAACAAAATATGTACTTCTGCTTTGATCTTTCCACCAATATCGGAGAAAGGGCTGCAAAGCACACACAACTCTTGGGCAAGGGCTTTATGGATGTTCAGTTCCAAATTAATAGATGTCAGACCTAGATACCCACATAACACAGCTCATTTTCGTTTGACTTTTTAATTTTTTTAAAAAAGCTTTGGCCTCTTTTATTGGTTTTTCATTTGCTTATTTTCATCCATCTTTATTCTTTGTCCTGTGTGGGCCTCCCATCGCAGTGGCCTCTCTCATTGCAGAGCACCGGCTCTGGGTGCATGTGCACCAGGGCTCTGGCTAGTGATTGGACACATCGGTCCAACTCTGCGGCACGTGGGATCTTCCCGGGACAGGGATCGAACAGGAGCCCCTTGCACTACAAGGCAGACTGTTTACCCACTGGACCACCAGGGAAGTCCTGACTTTTTCCTTATTAGATAAGACAAAAGAATTTCAAAGAAAGATATTCCTCCTTTTGTTATAGAACTATATGAGAGACCAGGTCACCTAACCTAATCCCTTTAGAGAGGAGGTAACTGAGTTGGCAAAGTGGATCCATCCAAGTTCACACAGCTAGTTAATAACAGAATCAGGATTAGAATATTGGCCTCCTATCTCCTAGGTCAAGATTCTTTCCGTAGCATAAGCTTCTTTTCCCAATCACTTTATAAAAATTGAAGTACCTGATTTACAATATCCTATGGTTCAGGTATACAACATAGTGATACAAATTTTTTAAGGTTATATAATTTATAGTGTCTACATTCTGTACACACACACACACACACATATTCCCTGTTTTGTCCTGTAGCTTATTTATTTTATACACAGACGTTTGTACCTCTTAATCTCCTGCCCCTTTCTTGTCCTTCCTCTCTTTTCTCTCCCTAATCACTAGGTTGTGATTTCTATTTCTATATTCCAATACCTTTTTAAAAATTAGAATTATGAGCTCTCAGTCCATAAAAATCATTCCTTCAGGTAAAAATTGTGAGTTCTTCCTCTCATAAAATTATATTTCAATATAGTTTAGAGAGTGGTTTTGTAAAAGAGAAAAAAGTTTCAAGAGCGTAAAACTTTAGTCTATATATTCTTTGAAAGAAATGGGAATTTTAATCTGTCTATCCAAAGTCATTCTAGAGTTTGAGATAATAGGATGTTATTAATGAAATGCTGGCTCTTTCTTGGATAAATTGATGATACGGCATTCTTTCATGTACTAACTAGCTGGGAGGATGAATTATTTTCCACCGTTGATGAGAATGACTGGTCGAGACCTAAAGGTGTTCATAATTTTAAATGCCAGAGGAAGTCATCTCTTCCTGACTTTGTGAAAGTCATAAGAGACTCAATGTTATGGATACACTAATTTGGAATTCTATTCTCTGCTTTCAAATTTAAACATTCATTTTCTTTCTCCATAATTGAGTTTGAAGCTCCACTTGCTGTCATCAAATTGGATAGCAGACACACTGTGAGTCAAAGAAACTTACAGATCAAATTCTTTGTGCCTATACAGAGACCAAAGCAATGGGTAGTTTGTAAACACTGTACCACTGATGCCTCTGCCTATAACCTTGTCACCATTTCAAAAATAAGTATTGTAATATCTGAATGTCTATGAAATTAGATCCAGGTCACCTAACCTCCCTTTAGAGAGGAGGTAACTGAGTTGGCAAAGTGGATCCATCCAAGTTCACACAGCTAGTTAATAACAGAATCAGGATTAGAATATTGGCCTCCTATCTCCTAGGTCAAGATTCTTTCCGTAGCATAAGCTTCTTTTCCCAATCACTTTATAAAAATTGAAGTACCTGATTTACAATATCCTATGGTTCAGGTATACAACATAGTGATACAAATTTTTTAAGGTTATATAATTTATAGTGTCTACATTCTGTACACACACACACACACATATTCCCTGTTTTGTCCTGTAGCTTATTTATTTTATACACAGACGTTTGTACCTCTTAATCTCCTGCCCCTTTCTTGTCCTTCCTCTCTTTTCTCTCCCTAATCACTAGGTTGTGATTTCTATTTCTATATTCCAATACTTTTTTAAAAATTAGAATTATGAGCTCTCAGTCCATAAAAATCATTCCTTCAGGTAAAAATTGTGAGTTCTTCCTCTCATAAAATTATATTTCAATATAGTTTAGAGAGTGGTTTTGTAAAAGAGAAAAAAGTTTCAAGAGCGTAAAACTTTAGTCTATATATTCTTTGAAAGAAATGGGAATTTTAATCTGTCTATCCAAAGTCATTCTAGAGTTTGAGATAATAGGATGTTATTAATGAAATGCTGGCTCTTTCTTGGATAAATTGATGATACGGCATTCTTTCATGTACTAACTAGCTGGGAGGATGAATTATTTTCCACCGTTGATGAGAATGACTGGTCGAGACCTAAAGGTGTTCATAATTTTAAATGCCAGAGGAAGTCATCTCTTCCTGACTTTGTGAAAGTCATAAGAGACTCAATGTTATGGATACACTAATTTGGAATTCTATTCTCTGCTTTCAAATTTAAACATTCATTTTCTTTCTCCATAATTGAGTTTGAAGCTCCACTTGCTGTCATCAAATTGGATAGCAGACACACTGTGAGTCAAAGAAACTTACAGATCAAATTCTTTGTGCCTATACAGAGACCAAAGCAATGGGTAGTTTGTAAACACTGTACCACTGATGCCTCTGCCTATAACCTTGTCACCATTTCAAAAATAAGTATTGTAATATCTGAATGTCTATGAAATTAGATCACAGAGAGAAAATCCACTGAATTACTTTAAATGCTTTCTTTGTAAAGCATGATTCAGAGACTTCTTCATGAGAAAGAATAACTCAATTATTTTTGGTGTACAAGTTTCCTCATTCCCTCTATTCTCATCAATACAGAAAAAAAGCTACATTTGTATCTTATATTTGGCCCTGCCAGTATAATAAAGAACAATGACATAGAGGATAAAATGAACACTTAGTTGGTGTTGTAATTGAACATAACCAAAAACACTGGTCAATAGTTGGGAACGACTTTATTTTTCAAGTAGAAATAAAGCTATCCATAAATTAAGGCAAAAACAAAAAAAGTCATCTTCCCTTCCAAAGTTTTCCTAAGATGGGAGGTACCACAGAAATTCAGTTTACCCAATGGATATTAGATATGAATAACTATCTATGTAGTAACAGGGGTTTCTCTTGAGGCTCAAATGGTAAAGAATCTGCCTGCATGTATTACAATGCTATTTTAAATACATCTAAAAGTTAGCTCAATTAGTTAAAATAAAATGTAATTCAAAATCAACTTCTGTGAGAACTGGATCTACAGACTGAGGAGACAGAAAATATGTGTCAGAAAAAACTGAAAAACGTTAAACATTAACTAAGGTGGCATCACTGAGTCAATGGACATGAGTTTGAGCAAGCTCCAGGAGATGGTGAAGGACAGGGAAACCTGGCATGCTGCACCTGGGAAACAAACGTTAACTTAAAGTGTCATAATGTGATAAATGGGGAATCATCTCTTCCTGACTTTGTGAAAGTCATAAGAGACTCAATGTTATGGATACACTAATTTGGAATTCTATTCTCTGCTTTCAAATTTAAACATTCATTTTCTTTCTCCATAATTGAGTTTGAAGCTCCACTTGCTGTCATCAAATTGGATAGCAGACACACTGTGAGTCAAAGAAACTTACAGATCAAATTCTTTGTGCCTATACAGAGACCAAAGCAATGGGTAGTTTGTAAACACTGTACCACTGATGCCTCTGCCTATAACCTTGTCACCATTTCAAAAATAAGTATTGTAATATCTGAATGTCTATGAAATTAGATCACAGAGAGAAAATCCACTGAATTACTTTAAATGCTTTCTTTGTAAAGCATGATTCAGAGACTTCTTCATGAGAAAGAATAACTCAATTATTTTTGGTGTACAAGTTTCCTCATTCCCTCTATTCTCATCAATACAGAAAAAAGGCTACATTTGTATCTTATATTTGGCCCTGCCAGTATAATAAAGAACAATGACATAGAGGATAAAATGAACACTTAGTTGGTGTTGTAATTGAACATAACCAAAAACACTGGTCAATAGTTGGGAACGACTTTATTTTTCAAGTAGAAATAAAGCTATCCATAAATTAAGGCAAAAACAAAAAAAGTCATCTTCCCTTCCAAAGTTTTCCTAAGATGGGAGGTACCACAGAAATTCAGTTTACCCAATGGATATTAGATATGAATAACTATCTATGTAGTAACAGGGGTTTCTCTTGAGGCTCAAATGGTAAAGAATCTGCCTGCATGTATTACAATGCTATTTTAAATACATCTAAAAAGTTAGCTCAATTAGTTAAAATAAAAATGTAATTCAAAATCAACTTCTGTGAGAACTGGATCTACAGACTGAGGAGACAGAAAAATATGTGTCAGAAAAAAAACTGAAAAAAACGTTAAACATTAACTAAGGTGGCATCACTGAGTCAATGGACATGAGTTTGAGCAAGCTCCAGGAGATGGTGAAGGACAGGGAAACCTGGCATGCTGCAGCCCATGGGGTCACAAAGAGTCGGACAGACTGAGTGACTGAACAGAACTAAAGGTGATTCAACCTTTGGAGACCAAACAATGATCTGTTGTGTTAATGAGTACTTTTCTTCTCAAGTGGTTACTAGGTATTCCCTGGAGATTTGGCTCGGTGTGTCCTAGCAGCCACAACTGTAATAGAAAAAAAAAAAAAAAAATACTGGTATTGAAAAGGCATACGACTAGAGAATGAATACACAAGGGGATTTCTTGCACGGAATTATAAAGCACTTGTACTTGATATTCTCTGCACAGATCTGAAACCTTAAAAATGCAACATTACAGGTCACTGAAAGACAATAGGGTTAGGGAATGGGGAGATAAACTTGAAGTGCTTAGGATGCTTCCCTCTGGAAAGCTGAGATTAATAAAAGTTCTAACAGGATGAAAGCTAATTTACCAGGGCTTCCCTGGTGGTCCAGTGGCTAGGACTCTGTCTCCCAATGCAAGGGGGCCTGGGTTCAATCCCTGGTCGGGGAACTAGATCCCACATGCCACAACTAACAGTTCACATGCTGCAATTATGACCCAATTCAGCAAAATAGAAAAATAAAACAAAAGATATTTTAAAAAAACCACAAAAAACAAAGCTAATTTACCAGCTTATCCCAGAATTAGGAGCCTCTTGAAGTTTGAAAGGGGTAAACCTACAACACACATGAGGAAATAAAACAGCAGACTACTTGACATAACAAAGCTTCAGAAATTATTACTTCAATAAAAAAATAGATCTTAAAATAATATAAACAGATAAATGGATGTAAAATTCACAATATATTATTAACAGGAAATTTGGATGCTTTCTTGATTGGTAATATAGAGCACCACAGTGCATGCTTCAGTCTTTTTTTGTGAACCTTTATTTTGCTTTTAACTTTTACAGAGTTTTGTTGTTTACAGATATGTATGTTCCCAGATCAGTCACATGTATATCCCCCCCCTTCCCACCCCACCTGACCATCACACAGCACCCCTGAAGGATCCCCTTTTCTCACCGAGCAATGACTAGAGCTATTTTATTCACTTATGATAGTACAGGCCTTCATGCTACTTCCTATACGCCTCCCAGCTTCTGTTCCTTCCTCACAATGTCCATACGTCCACTGTCCACGTCTGTCTTTCTGTCGCTTCACTGCATGTGCCATCATCGCCATCCTACTAGATTCCATATATATGTGTTAATATATTGTATTTGTCCTTCTCTTTCTGACTGACTTCACTTTTGATGATACGTTCTAGATCCAGCCACCTCATTAGGGCTGATTCTTCTGCATTTCTCTTTACAGCTGTGTAGTATTCCATTGTATATATGTACCAGGGCTTTTGGATCCATTCATTCGTTGATGGGCATCTAGGTTCCTTCCATGTTCTAGCTATTGTATAGACAGTTGCCATGAACATTGGGGTACAGGTGCTTCTTTCAGATTTGATTTCATCAGGGTATAAGCCTAACAGTGGGATTGCTGGGTCATAGGGTGCTTCTGTTTTTAGTTTTTTAAGAAATCTCCAGACTGTCTTCCATAGAGGCTGTATCAATTGACATTCCCACCAGCAATGCAGGAGGGTTCCCTTTTCTCCGCAACCTCTCCAGCATTTATTGTCTGTCGATTTGTGGATGATGGCCATTCTGACGGGTGTGAGGTGGTATCTCATTGTAGTTTTGATTTGCATTTCTCTAATTATAAGTGAAGTTGAGCATCATTTCATGTGCTTTTGGGCCATCTCTACGTGGTTGTTGGAGAAGGGTCTGGTTAGGTTCTTTTCAGAAATTACTTGACATAACAAAGCTTCAGAAATTATTACTTCAATAAAAAAATAGATCTTAAAATAATATAAACAGATAAATGGATGTAAAATTCACAATATATTATTAACAGGAAATTTGGATGCTTTCTTGATTGGTAATATAGAGCACCACAGTGCATGCTTCAGTCTTTTTTTGTAAACCTTTATTTTGCTTTTAACTTTTACAGAGTTTTGTTGTTTACAGATATGTATGTTCCCAGATCAGTCACATGTATATCCCCCCCCTTCCCACCCCACCTGACCATCACACAGCACCCCTGAAGGATCCCCTTTTCTCACCGAGCAATGACTAGAGCTATTTTATTCACTTATGATAGTACAGGCCTTCATGCTACTTCCTATACGCCTCCCAGCTTCTGTTCCTTCCTCACAATGTCCATACGTCCACTGTCCACGTCTGTCTTTCTGTCGCTTCACTGCATGTGCCATCATCGCCATCCTACTAGATTCCATATATATGTGTTAATATATTGTATTTGTCCTTCTCTTTCTGACTGACTTCACTTTTGATGATACGTTCTAGATCCAGCCACCTCATTAGGGCTGATTCTTCTGCATTTCTCTTTACAGCTGTGTAGTATTCCATTGTATATATGTACCAGGGCTTTTGGATCCATTCATTCGTTGATGGGCATCTAGGTTCCTTCCATGTTCTAGCTATTGTATAGACAGTTGCCATGAACATTGGGGTACAGGTGCTTCTTTCAGATTTGATTTCATCAGGGTATAAGCCTAACAGTGGGATTGCTGGGTCATAGGGTGCTTCTGTTTTTAGTTTTTTAAGAAATCTCCAGACTGTCTTCCATAGAGGCTGTATCAATTGACATTCCCACCAGCAATGCAGGAGGGTTCCCTTTTCTCCGCACCCTCTCCAGCATTCATTGTCTGTCGATTTGTGGATAATGGCCATTCTGACGGGTGTGAGGTGATATCTCATTGTAGTTTTGATTTGCATTTCTCTAATTATAAGTGAAGTTGAGCATCATTTCATGTGCTTTTGGGCCATCTGTACGTCGTCGTTGGAGAGGTGTCTGTTTAGGTCCTTTTCCCATTTTTTGATTGGGTTGTTTGTTTTTCCAGTGCTGAGTTGTCTGAGTTGCTTGTAGATTTTGGAGATTAATTCTTTGTCTGTTGTTTCATTTGCTATGATCTTCTCTCATTCTGTGGGCTATCTGTTCAGCTTTTTTGTGATTTCTTTTGCTGTACAAAAGCTTTTAAGTTTCATTAGGTCCCACATGTTCATTTTTGTTGTTAGTTCCGCTATTCTAGTAGGTGGGTCAGAGAAGATCTTGCTTTGCTTTATGTCCTTGAGGGTTTTGCCTGTATTCTCCTCTAAGAGTTTGATGGTTTCTGGCCTTACATTTAAGTCTTTAATCCATTTTGAGTTGATCTTTGTGCATGGTGTCAGGGAATGTTCCAACTTCATTTTATCACATGTAGCTGTCCAATTTTCCCAGCACCATTTGTTGAAGAGGCTGTCTTTGTCCCATTTTATATGTTCACCTCCTTTGTCAAAAATAAGGTACCCATAGGTGCGTGGGTTGATCTCTGAGTTCTCGATCTTGTTCCACTGATCTATAGTTCTGTTTTTGTGCCAGTACCATACTGTCTTGATGACTGTTGCTTTGTAGTAGAGTCTGAAGTTGGGGAGGCTGATCCCTCCAGCTCCATTCTTCTTCCTCAGGATCGCTTTGGCTATTCAAGGTCTTTTGTGTTTCCATATGAACTGTGTGATTCTTTGGTCTAGTTTTGTGAAGAATGTCATTGGGGTACAGGTGCTTCTTTCAGATTTGATTTCATCAGGGTATAAGCCTAACAGTGGGATTGCTGGGTCATAGGGTGCTTCTGTTTTTAGTTTTTTAAGAAATCTCCAGACTGTCTTCCATAGAGGCTGTATCAATTGACATTCCCACCAGCAATGCAGGAGGGTTCCCTTTTCTCCGCACCCTCTCCAGCATTCATTGTCTGTCGATTTGTGGATAATGGCCATTCTGACGGGTGTGAGGTGATATCTCATTGTAGTTTTGATTTGCATTTCTCTAATTATAAGTGAAGTTGAGCATCATTTCATGTGCTTTTGGGCCATCTGTACGTCGTCGTTGGAGAGGTGTCTGTTTAGGTCCTTTTCCCATTTTTTGATTGGGTTGTTTGTTTTTCCAGTGCTGAGTTGTCTGAGTTGCTTGTAGATTTTGGAGATTAATTCTTTGTCTGTTGTTTCATTTGCTATGATCTTCTCTCATTCTGTGGGCTATCTGTTCAGCTTTTTTGTGATTTCTTTTGCTGTACAAAAGCTTTTAAGTTTCATTAGGTCCCACATGTTCATTTTTGTTGTTAGTTCCGCTATTCTAGTAGGTGGGTCAGAGAAGATCTTGCTTTGCTTTATGTCCTTGAGGGTTTTGCCTGTATTCTCCTCTAAGAGTTTGATGGTTTCTGGCCTTACATTTAAGTCTTTAATCCATTTTGAGTTGATCTTTGTGCATGGTGTCAGGGAATGTTCCAACTTCATTTTATCACATGTAGCTGTCCAATTTTCCCAGCACCATTTGTTGAAGAGGCTGTCTTTGTCCCATTTTATATGTTCACCTCCTTTGTCAAAAATAAGGTACCCATAGGTGCGTGGGTTGATCTCTGAGTTCTCGATCTTGTTCCACTGATCTATAGTTCTGTTTTTGTGCCAGTACCATACTGTCTTGATGACTGTTGCTTTGTAGTAGAGTCTGAAGTTGGGGAGGCTGATCCCTCCAGCTCCATTCTTCTTCCTCAGGATCGCTTTGGCTATTCGAGGTCTTTTGTGTTTCCATATGAACTGTGTGATTCTTTGGTCTAGTTTTGTGAAGAATGTCATTGGAAGTTTGATAGGGATCGCATTGAATCTATAGATGATATTTGATAGTGTGGTCATTTCCACAATATTGATTCTTCCGACCCAGGAACATGGAATATCTCTCCATCTGTTTAAGTCTTCTTTGATTTCTTTCATCAGTGTCTTGTAATTTTCTGCGTATAGTTCTTTTGTTTCTTTGGGTAGGTTTATTTCTAGATATTTGATTCTTTTGGTTGCGATGGTGAAGGGGAGTGGCTCTTTGATTTCGTTTTCTGATTTTTCATTGTTTGTGTATAGGAATGCCAGTGATTTCTGTATATTGATTTTGTATCCTGCAACTTTGCTGAATTTGCTGATTAACTCTAGTAGCTTTGTAATAGTGTCTTTGGGATTTTCTATGTATAATATCATGTCATCTGCAAATGGAGAGAGTTTGACTTCTTCCTTTCCAATCTGGATTCCTTTGATTTCTTTCTCTTCTCTTATTGCTGTTGCTAGAACTTATAGACTATGTTGAATAAGAGTGGTGAAAGTGGACACCCTTGTCTTGTTCCTGATCTTAGAGGAAATGCTTTCAGTTTTTCACCATTGAGGATAATGTTCGCTGTGGGCTTCTCATATATGGCTTTCACTATGTTGAGATAGGTTCCTTCTATGCCCATTTTTTGAAGAGTTTTTATCATAAATGGATGTTGTACTTTGTCAAAGGCTTTTTCTGCATCTATGGAGATGATCATGTGATTTTTGTCTCTCAATTTGTTGATATGGTGTATTACATTGATTGATTTGCGGATATTGAAGAATCCTTGAATGCCTGGGATGAACCTGACTTGATCATGATGTATGAGCTTTCTGATGTGTTGTTGAATTCTGTTTGCTAGGATTTTGTTGAGGATTTTGGCGTCTAGATTCATCAGTGAAATTGGCCTATAATTTTCTTTTTTTGTGTTGTCTTTGCCTGGCTTTGGTATCAGGGTGATGGTGGCCTCACAGAATGTGTTTGGAAGTGTTCTTTCCTGTGCAATTGTTTGAAAGAGTTTTAGAAGGACAGGCATTAGCCTTTAAATGTTTGGTAGAATTCACTTGTGAAAGCATCTGGCCCTGGGCTTTTATTTTTGGGTAGATTTTTGATCACGAATTTGATTTCTGAGCTTGTGATTGGCTTGTTCATAGTTTCTATTTCTTCCTGGTTCAGTTTTGGGAGATTAATCTTCTCTAAGAAACTGTCCATCAGTTCTTTTGTTCTTTGTTTGGTAGGTTTATTTCTAGATATTTGATTCTTTTGGTTGCGATGGTGAAGGGGAGTGGCTCTTTGATTTCGTTTTCTGATTTTTCATTGTTTGTGTATAGGAATGCCAGTGATTTCTGTATATTGATTTTGTATCCTGCAACTTTGCTGAATTTGCTGATTAACTCTAGTAGCTTTGTAATAGTGTCTTTGGGATTTTCTATGTATAATATCATGTCATCTGCAAATGGAGAGAGTTTGACTTCTTCCTTTCCAATCTGGATTCCTTTGATTTCTTTCTCTTCTCTTATTGCTGTTGCTAGAACTTATAGACTATGTTGAATAAGAGTGGTGAAAGTGGACACCCTTGTCTTGTTCCTGATCTTAGAGGAAATGCTTTCAGTTTTTCACCATTGAGGATAATGTTCGCTGTGGGCTTCTCATATATGGCTTTCACTATGTTGAGATAGGTTCCTTCTATGCCCATTTTTTGAAGAGTTTTTATCATAAATGGATGTTGTACTTTGTCAAAGGCTTTTTCTGCATCTATGGAGATGATCATGTGATTTTTGTCTCTCAATTTGTTGATATGGTGTATTACATTGATTGATTTGCGGATATTGAAGAATCCTTGAATGCCTGGGATGAACCTGACTTGATCATGATGTATGAGCTTTCTGATGTGTTGTTGAATTCTGTTTGCTAGGATTTTGTTGAGGATTTTGGCGTCTAGATTCATCAGTGAAATTGGCCTATAATTTTCTTTTTTTGTGTTGTCTTTGCCTGGCTTTGGTATCAGGGTGATGGTGGCCTCACAGAATGTGTTTGGAAGTGTTCTTTCCTGTGCAATTGTTTGAAAGAGTTTTAGAAGGACAGGCATTAGCCTTTAAATGTTTGGTAGAATTCACTTGTGAAAGCATCTGGCACTGGGCTTTTATTTTTGGGTAGATTTTTGATCACGAATTTGATTTCTGAGCTTGTGATTGGCTTGTTCATAGTTTCTATTTCTTCCTGGTTCAGTTTTGGGAGATTAATCTTCTCTAAGAAACTGTCCATTTCTTCCAGGTTGTCCAGTTTGTTGCCATACAGTTGTTCATAATAGTCTCTTAGAATCCTTTGGATTTCTGTATTATCTGTTGTAATCTCTCCTTTTTCATTTTTGATTTTGGTGATCTGGTTCGTCTCTCTCTTTTTCTTGATGAGTCTGGCCAGTGGTGTGTGGATTTTATTTACCTTTTCGAAAAACCAGCTTTTTGTTTTATTTATCTTTACTATCGTTTCTTTCATTTATTTTTCATTAATTTCTGCTCTGATCTTTATGATTTCCCTTCTTCTGCTGGCTTTGGGGTGTTTTTGTTCTTCTTTCTCCAGTTGTTTTAAGCATAAGGTTAGGTTGTCTGAGATTTTCCTAGTTTCTTGAGGTGGGACTGAATTGCTATAAACTTCCCTCTTAGAACTGCTTTTGCAGTATCCCATAGGTTTTGCACTGTCGTGTGTTCATTGTCGTTTTCTTCTAGGAATATTTTTATTCCTCCTTTGCTTTGCTTGGTAATCAGTTGGTTTTTTAGGTATGTGTTGTTTAGTCTCCATGTGTTTGTGTTTTTAGCGGTTTTTTTCCCTGTAGTTGATCTCTAGTCTCATTGCATTGTGGTCTGATAGGATGGTTGATATAATTTCAGTTTTTTTGAATTGAATGAGGTTTGATTTGTGGCCCAAGATGTGGTCTATCCTGGAGAATGTTCCATGAGCACTTGAGAGGAACGTGTATTCTTCTGCTTTTGGATGGAAGGTCCTAAAGATATCCATGAGGTCCATTTCTTCTAGTGTGGCATTTAAGGCTTGTGTTGTCTTTGCCTGGCTTTGGTATCAGGGTGATGGTGGCCTCACAGAATGTGTTTGGAAGTGTTCTTTCCTGTGCAATTGTTTGAAAGAGTTTTAGAAGGACAGGCATTAGCCTTTAAATGTTTGGTAGAATTCACTTGTGAAAGCATCTGGCCCTGGGCTTTTATTTTTGGGTAGATTTTTGATCACGAATTTGATTTCTGAGCTTGTGATTGGCTTGTTCATAGTTTCTATTTCTTCCTGGTTCAGTTTTGGGAGATTAATCTTCTCTAAGAAACTGTCCATTTCTTCCAGGTTGTCCAGTTTGTTGCCATACAGTTGTTCATAATAGTCTCTTAGAATCCTTTGGATTTCTGTATTATCTGTTGTAATCTCTCCTTTTTCATTTTTGATTTTGGTGATCTGGTTCGTCTCTCTCTTTTTCTTGATGAGTCTGGCCAGTGGTGTGTGGATTTTATTTACCTTTTCGAAAAACCAGCTTTTTGTTTTATTTATCTTTACTATCGTTTCTTTCATTTATTTTTCATTAATTTCTGCTCTGATCTTTATGATTTCCCTTCTTCTGCTGGCTTTGGGGTGTTTTTGTTCTTCTTTCTCCAGTTGTTTTAAGCATAAGGTTAGGTTGTCTGAGATTTTCCTAGTTTCTTGAGGTGGGACTGAATTGCTATAAACTTCCCTCTTAGAACTGCTTTTGCAGTATCCCATAGGTTTTGCACTGTCGTGTGTTCATTGTCGTTTTCTTCTAGGAATATTTTTATTCCTCCTTTGCTTTGCTTGGTAATCAGTTGGTTTTTTAGGTATGTGTTGTTTAGTCTCCATGTGTTTGTGTTTTTAGCGGTTTTTTTCCCTGTAGTTGATCTCTAGTCTCATTGCATTGTGGTCTGATAGGATGGTTGATATAATTTCAGTTTTTTTGAATTGAATGAGGTTTGATTTGTGGCCCAAGATGTGGTCTATCCTGGAGAATGTTCCATGAGCACTTGAGAGGAACGTGTATTCTTCTGCTTTTGGATGGAAGGTCCTAAAGATATCCATGAGGTCCATTTCTTCTAGTGTGGCATTTAAGGCTTGTGTTTCTTTATTAATTTTCTGTTTGGATGATCTGTCCATTGGTGTGAGAGGAGTGTTAAAGTCTCCTACTACGATTGTGTTAGTGTCGATGTCTTCTTTTAGGTCTGAAAGTGTTAGTCTTATGTATTGGGGTGCTCCTGCGTTGGGTGCATAGATATTTATGATTGTTAAGTCTTCTTGAATCGATCCCTTGATCATGATGTAGTGTCCTGCCTTGTCTCTTCTAATCTTCTTTATTTTGAGGTCTATTTTGTCTGATATGAGGATTGCTACTCCAGCTTTCTTCTGATTTCCATTTGCATGGAATATCTTTTTCCATCCTCTCACTTTCAGGCTATGAGTGTCTCTAGGTCTGAAGTGAGTTTCCTGGAGGCAGTATATGTATGGGTCGTGTTTTCATATCCATTCAGCCAGTCTGTGTCTTTTGGTTGGGGCATTTAGTCCATTGACATTCAAAGTAATTATTGATACAAATGATCCTATTGTCATCTTCTTAGATGTTATGATGGGTTTGTTTCGTGGATCTTCTCCTTTTATACTTGTAGTCTATATAAGTCCCTTTAACACTTGTTGTAAGGCTGGTTTGGTGTGACTAAATTCTCTTACTTTTTGCTTATCTGTAAAGCTTTTGATTTCTCCATCAATTCTGAAGGAGATCCTTGCAGGGTAGAGGATTCTTGGTTGCAGATTACTCTCTTTTAGCTGTTTAAATGTGTCCTGCGATTTCCTTCTGGCCTGCAGAGCTTCTGTTGAAAGATCAGCTGTTAAACGGATGGGCTTTCCCTTGTATGTCACTAGTTGCTTTTCCCTTGCTGCTTTGAGAATTCTGTCCTTGTGTTTAATTTGTGTTAGCTTCATTAATATGTGTCTTGGTGTGTTTCTTCTTGGATTGATTCTGTATGGTACTCTTTGTGCTTCTTGGACTTGATTGACTATTTCTTTTCCCATGTTGGGGAAATTTTCAAATGTAATCTCTTCAAAAATTGTCCATACCTTTCTTTTTTTCTACTTCTAGAACCCCTATAATTCGAATATTGGTGCGTTTGATATTATCCCAGAGGTCTCTGAGGCTATCCTTTGCTCTTTTCATTCTTTGAGCTAGATTCTGTTTTTCAGCAGTTACTTCCTCCATTCTATCTTCCAGCTCACTTATCCGGTCTTCTGTCTCAGATACTCTGCTCTTGATTCCTTCTACAGTGTTTTTCAGTTCAGCAGTTGAGTTGTTTGTCTCTGTTACTTTTTTGGTAAGTTCTTGTATTTCTTTATTCAGTGTGTTAGTTGTGTCTTGCAATTTCTCTAACATTCTGTTTTCAGTGTCTTTGATCATCTTTACTATCATTCTTCTGAAATCACTTTCAGAGAGTTTGTCCAAATTTTCTTCATTGATTTGATCTTGTGTGTTTATAGATTGTTCCTTCACTTGTGTGGTATTTCTCTGCCATTTCATTGTTATTATTAATTTTTTAACTGACTCTGTTTGGGATTTCCTTTTCCCAGACTTTGAGTTATGTCTGTTGGTGTTTGTTGTTTGGATGGGGCTTCTTATTCTGGGTGATGCTGGTGGTTGGGTGATGTCAGGTCTTGCATACAAGTGATTACCTTTGTTGGCATTCTCACTTGTATAGTGCTGTCTAGTGTTAGGCGTTCTCTAGTATTGTAGAGTTTTGGAGTCAGTGCTCCTTCCCTAAAGCCCCGGGCTTGTTGCCTGACCAGGGAATGAAGATTTGACGGCTGGTTTGTTATGCCATTAAATGATATTAAAACATATATACGTGAATGAGAAACAGAAGGTATACCTTTGAAAAATATCAATTAAAATATTATGCAAATACTATACAGCGTATTGAATTATACACATAAACATATACAGCTGTAACATAACCCAAGCATTCCAACCAAAAATACAGCATAATACGTTAGCACGGCAAATAAAATCAAGAATGATATCCACCAGTTAATAACCAAACTAAGTAGAGCACCAATTGGAGAATAATGTTAGAGCAGGGTCCTCATTGGGGATAAGGCAATGAGGACAGAACAGACTAAGAAATATGGTGGGAAAAGGGAAAAAGAGAAAGGGAGGATAGAAGAGAAATATAGAATAATACTGCAAAAAAAAAGGAGATTCATAACTTTCCTACGAATATTGGTGCGTTTGATATTATCCCAGAGGTCTCTGAGGCTATCCTTTGCTCTTTTCATTCTTTGAGCTAGATTCTGTTTTTCAGCAGTTACTTCCTCCATTCTATCTTCCAGCTCACTTATCCGGTCTTCTGTCTCAGATACTCTGCTCTTGATTCCTTCTACAGTGTTTTTCAGTTCAGCAGTTGAGTTGTTTGTCTCTGTTACTTTTTTGGTAAGTTCTTGTATTTCTTTATTCAGTGTGTTAGTTGTGTCTTGCAATTTCTCTAACATTCTGTTTTCAGTGTCTTTGATCATCTTTACTATCATTCTTCTGAAATCACTTTCAGAGAGTTTGTCCAAATTTTCTTCATTGATTTGATCTTGTGTGTTTATAGATTGTTCCTTCACTTGTGTGGTATTTCTCTGCCATTTCATTGTTATTATTAATTTTTTAACTGACTCTGTTTGGGATTTCCTTTTCCCAGACTTTGAGTTATGTCTGTTGGTGTTTGTTGTTTGGATGGGGCTTCTTATTCTGGGTGATGCTGGTGGTTGGGTGATGTCAGGTCTTGCATACAAGTGATTACCTTTGTTGGCATTCTCACTTGTATAGTGCTGTCTAGTGTTAGGCGTTCTCTAGTATTGTAGAGTTTTGGAGTCAGTGCTCCTTCCCTAAAGCCCCGGGGCTTGTTGCCTGACCAGGGAATGAAGATTTGACGGCTGGTTTGTTATGCCATTAAATGATATTAAAACATATATACGTGAATGAGAAACAGAAGGTATACCTTTGAAAAATATCAATTAAAATATTATGCAAATACTATACAGCGTATTGAATTATACACATAAACATATACAGCTGTAACATAACCCAATCATTCTAACCAAAAATACAGTACAATACGTTAGCACGGCAAATAGAGAAAACCAAGAATGATATCCACCAGTTAATAACCAAACTAAGTAGAGCACCAATTGGAGAATAATGTTAGAGCAGGGTCCCCATTGGGGATAAGGCAATGAGGACAGAACAGACTAAGAAATATGGTGGGAAAAGGGAAAAAGAGAAAGGGAGGATAGAAGAGAAATATAGAATAATACTGCAAAGTTAAATATAGGGAGATAAAGATTTGTATGTATTAGAGTTTAGTGCTATAGGAAAGGAGCTTCAGAAAAAGCAAAGAATTATAGAGGAAGTAGTAGTACAAATGAAAAAAAAATTTTTAAATTAAAAGAGCTAAGTATATAGAAAAATATAGAAAAACAAAGCAAAAATAATAAAAACAAACAAAACCCCCACAGAACCTTAAAAAGCCAATGGGGAACCAGAAGTTTATGCCAAAATAAAATGTGTGGTTTAAAAGGAAAAAGAAAAAAAATTATGTAAACTTGAATATATTCAGTCTTGCTGATAAGATTAGTAGCTTCAACAGAATTCAGTGAAGGAAATGAACACACCCATTCTCACACACCCAAAAAAAAAAACCACAAAAAAACCCAACAACAACAACAACAAAAAAACGGGGGGTACACTGAGTGGGTTTTGAAAAAAGAGAAAAAAACAATTGAAACACAGCAATACAATACAAAAAAAAGAAAGCAATAAAAAAGAAATAAGGAATAAAATGAAATTTAAAAAATCCAGCAGTAACTCCAGCTTCAGACAAAACGTGAAAATAGTGTTTATGTTCTTCTGTCTCTTGCTAACTATTCAGGAACTATCAGTCTTTTTCTTGCCTCTGGCAGTGGTTGGATCTGAAGACCTCTTTGACTGCTTTTTTATTTCGGCCTATTCCAGAACTAAAAGGCCCGCCCAGGCTGGCCCTGGGAGTTTCTTAATCCAAATCCCTTTTCTTGCTGGGTGGAGCTATGTTCCCTCCCTGTAGTTTGACCAGCAGCCCTGCAGTTTGACCAGCAGCCAAACTACAGTAGGGATAATGGCGTCTGTCTTACAAAGGATTTATTCCACACGCTCTATGGGAAGCACTTCCGCAGTGACCCCGACCCTGCTGCAGGCCACCGTCGACCCCCGCCACTGCGGGAGACTTCAGATTACTCAGAGGTGAGTCTGGTTCAGTCTCATGCAGGATCGCTATTTCCCTCTCCTGGATCACAGTGCGCACAAAGTTTCCAGTCCTCCTCAGTGTCTCTGTGATTGGGTTAATGGTAACCTCCTCCAAAGGAAACTGAGTTCCGTCCTTTTGAGGACTGCTCAAGGGCACTTCTAGCTCAAGGGGGCACCTGGACCCTCCAAAGCAGGTCTGGCTGAGTCCCTTGTGGGTGTCACTGCTCCTTTCCTGGGTCTTTATCTGCAACAGGCTTTGCGTGTTTGGTCCGCCCAGCCTCTCTGGTGGGTATGAGGTTTGACTTTTAAAAGTGCGATTGCACCCTTCCTACCGTCTTGATGCGGCTTCTCCTTTGTTCTTCAATGTGGGGTATCATCTCCATGATCAGATCCAACCTCCTCCTGTCAATGGTTTTTCAGGAACTCGTTGAAATTCAGGCGATTTTGCAGGAGAGATGAGTGCACGTCCTTCTAGGCCGCCATCTTAGCTCCACCCCTAATGTCTGCTTCAGTCTTTTTGCTCATGCCTGCCTGTGCGCTAAGTCATTTCAGTCATGTCCAACTCTTTGCAACCCTATGAACGGTAACTCGCCAGGCTCCACTATCCATGGGAATCTCCAGGCAAGAATACTGCAGTGGGTTGCCGTGCCCTCTTTGAGGGGATTTTTTCTGACCCAGGAATCGAACATACATCTCTTATGTCTCCTGCATTCTTTACCACTAGCACCACCTGGAAAGCCCCCTCTTACTGTTACTAGGAGTCAGAATCCTATGATATTTTTAGTATGGCAATTTGTTGTTATAAATGTTAACGTCTTCCTTCATTTTCAATGGGAGGAAATTAAGGATGATTAGTCAATCCACTTAATCAATGCAAAATTTAACAAAACAAAATCTAACAGCTTAGGGAAAAATCAAGATCAGTGATTAAGACAGTGTTACTTTATGACTCACACAGTAATAAGTCATGGTGCTAAGATCTATACTATAAGTTAAACCTCTATTACAAAAAATAAGAGCTAAACGTTGTTGCTATTGACTACCATTCTGAAGGCATTTTTTAGGACCCAGTTTCTGAATTTCATTCCATACTTCCAAATCACAAGGGCAACTAATATTCATTTGTGTATAGTCTCAAAAAATAAACTGAAGATGAGTAGCAGTATTGAAAGCCAGGTCTTTCACCATCTTGGACCCAAGGTACAAAGATCCATTAGGATTGGAGATGTGTTAATGAAGACAGTAAATTAATAGGTTTGAGAATCAATTTCTCATGTCATCAGGGTTTTCAACTCAATGTGACTAAGATGAATTCATTACTATGAAAATAAGAAGCACAAATTGAAACTGTAATTGTAGGGGCTGTTATTATCTGCAACAGGCTTTGCGTGTTTGGTCCGCCCAGCCTCTCTGGTGGGTATGAGGTTTGACTTTTAAAAGTGCGATTGCACCCTTCCTACCGTCTTGATGCGGCTTCTCCTTTGTTCTTCAATGTGGGGTATCATCTCCATGATCAGATCCAACCTCCTCCTGTCAATGGTTTTTCAGGAACTCGTTGAAATTCAGGCGATTTTGCAGGAGAGATGAGTGCACGTCCTTCTAGGCCGCCATCTTAGCTCCACCCCTAATGTCTGCTTCAGTCTTTTTGCTCATGCCTGCCTGTGCGCTAAGTCATTTCAGTCATGTCCAACTCTTTGCAACCCTATGAACGGTAACTCGCCAGGCTCCACTATCCATGGGAATCTCCAGGCAAGAATACTGCAGTGGGTTGCCGTGCCCTCTTTGAGGGGATTTTTTCTGACCCAGGAATCGAACATACATCTCTTATGTCTCCTGCATTCTTTACCACTAGCACCACCTGGAAAGCCCCCTCTTACTGTTACTAGGAGTCAGAATCCTATGATATTTTTAGTATGGCAATTTGTTGTTATAAATGTTAACGTCTTCCTTCATTTTCAATGGGAGGAAATTAAGGATGATTAGTCAATCCACTTAATCAATGCAAAATTTAACAAAACAAAATCTAACAGCTTAGGGAAAAATCAAGATCAGTGATTAAGACAGTGTTACTTTATGACTCACACAGTAATAAGTCATGGTGCTAAGATCTATACTATAAGTTAAACCTCTATTACAAAAAATAAGAGCTAAACGTTGTTGCTATTGACTACCATTCTGAAGGCATTTTTTAGGACCCAGTTTCTGAATTTCATTCCATACTTCCAAATCACAAGGGCAACTAATATTCATTTGTGTATAGTCTCAAAAAATAAACTGAAGATGAGTAGCAGTATTGAAAGCCAGGTCTTTCACCATCTTGGACCCAAGGTACAAAGATCCATTAGGATTGGAGATGTGTTAATGAAGACAGTAAATTAATAGGTTTGAGAATCAATTTCTCATGTCATCAGGGTTTTCAACTCAATGTGACTAAGATGAATTCATTACTATGAAAATAAGAAGCACAAATTGAAACTGTAATTGTAGGGGCTGTTATTATAAGGGCTTAAAGCCAATTGTTAATGACTAGATAAGCCAAATGTTCATAGACAACTGAAGGCCATAGATTGTTTTTTCCCTTTGTTTTATATTTGTTTTCCTCATTCTGCCCTTTAAGACAGGGCTGTACTTGCTTGTTTACCCCTAGGGAAAATTAGGTTTAAGGATAAAGCTCTTGTTCCTGAAGAATGACCACCAATGTCAAGTTTGTAAACTGAAACTGTCTGTAAACTGAAACAGAGGGAGCTGTCCCATTCCCAATAGGGTCTTAGAGAAAGTTACAGCTTAAAGGCAGATAATTCCCATACATCGTATGAAGGGACAAGCCGTGTTTTACAGAGTTAATCCTCAGAGAAAGATATGGATCCTCGGGCAATGTTTACAAACAAGGAACAACAGATTCCATGGGGTGCTGGCCAAAATGGCCTATGTGCAATGTGAGCACTGGCATGTTATTAACTGTTAGTGGAAGATGGTGTAATGAATCTTTGGGTGTATGTCTGTTTATTTATGTATTTATTTATTGGCCACTTCTATAGATCTTTTGTTCATTTATCTTTGTTCTTTGGCCTGTGTGGGCCTCCCATCGCAGTGGTTTCTCTCCTCACAGAGCACTGGCTCTGGGCGCATGTGCTCCAGAGCTCTGGCTTGGTAGTTGGACAAATGGTCCAGTCACTCTGCGGCACGTGGGATCTTCCCAGGCCAGGGATTGAACTGGCGCCCCTTGCACTGCAAGGCAGTGTCCTTACCCACTGGACCACCAGGGAAGCCCTGTCTGTTTATTTTTAAATGTACCAAATTTGTAAAATATTGAGAGAAATAGCAGCCGATAAAAAGATTTCACACCTGCTTCTGAGTACATTTCATTGCAATATTCTATGGCATGTAGCCTCTGTAAAACTATTGTATGCTACTAAGTGAATAAAAGCAGAAAGGCTAATAATACCTAAGATACTTATGAAAATAGTTTTGAACTTAGTATTATAACAAACCATACTTATTCCTCAGTATCCACAAATGCTTGAGTCCTTCATATAAAACTGCATAGTACAGTCAGCCTTTTGTGTCCATAGATTCTGTGTCTGTGGATACAGAGGACTGGCTATAGTTCTAAACCAACAGATTCTTAACAGACATTGAAGACTCCGAGAGGTCTCTGGCCCACAGTGTATGTCCTATGTGGTGTCTGGCCAAATACTAAGCTGACGTTGGGTAGGGTGACAATCCTCAGGGCCAGGAAAAGAACTACCAAGAAACTCTAACTTCAATAATTCTCAAAGCTTGCATAAGATTGGAAAATATCTGAATTCTGACAAATAGTGTGGAGAGACTTGTTGATTATGCAGGACACTCAGTAAAGCCCTCAGAAGGACCATGCCTTAGCTAGTAGTGGGCTAAACCTAAACTCTTGAGTAAATGCTACTTTAGGTTGACTAAAACAACTTTTTAACAATAAGCATTAAAAAGCATCAAACTGATTCACAAGTAACTTAGCTTCCTCAGAACGCATGTTAAACACAATTTAACTGAAGGCAATAAAGCTCAGACTTAATACCAGAATGTATTCTATTGGAAAAAAAAAAAAAAACAGATATGCAAAGAATAATGTGACTCAGTATCTAGAGAAAACAGGCTATAGGAGGGATCTAGAAACAACAGAGTCGACTGCAATACATGAACCTTAAAGCAGCATTTATTAATGCGTGCAAAGACTTAAAGAAAAAGCGTTAACATAATGAGGAAAGAAATGGGAGATATAAAAATGAACCAAATGGGAATTACAGAGTTGAAAAACACAATGTTCAAAATGAAATATTCAATGGATGGGTCTAAAAGCAAAGTGACTGAAGACACAGCAATAGAAACTATCCAAACTGAAGCCCAGAGAACAAAGAAATGCGAAAAAGATAAATCGAGCTTTAATGACATGAAGGACAAAGTCAACTGATGTAATGTATGTGCAATTAGAGTTTCTGGAAAAGGGAGATGCTCATAGAAATACATTTGTAAAAATATTGTCTGAAAATTTCCACAGTTTATGAAAAGTATAAAGAAGCTGAATAAGGTGAAGCAAGATAAACTCGAAGAAAATCAAACCAAGGCAAAATATAACCAAACTGTCAAAAACACTGCAAGAACAAAAACCTTAAGAGTAGCTAGAAAAATAAGATGCATTACAGACAACCAAATTAAGACTAACAATTTCTGATTTCTTTTCAAAATCAAAGAAGCTATTAAAATGGGATATCTTGGAAATTCTCTGGTGGGGGAGGGTGGTGGTGGATTGGTCAAGACACTTTACTTTCATTATGAAGGACCTGGGTTCAAACCTTGATTGGGAAACTAAGATCTTGCAAGCTTGCATAAGATTGGAAAATATCTGAATTCTGACAAATAGTGTGGAGAGACTTGTTGATTATGCAGGACACTCAGTAAAGCCCTCAGAAGGACCATGCCTTAGCTAGTAGTGGGCTAAACCTAAACTCTTGAGTAAATGCTACTTTAGGTTGACTAAAACAACTTTTTAACAATAAGCATTAAAAAGCATCAAACTGATTCACAAGTAACTTAGCTTCCTCAGAACGCATGTTAAACACAATTTAACTGAAGGCAATAAAGCTCAGACTTAATACCAGAATGTATTCTATTGGAAAAAAAAAAAAAAAACAGATATGCAAAGAATAATGTGACTCAGTATCTAGAGAAAACAGGCTATAGGAGGGATCTAGAAACAACAGAGTCGACTGCAATACATGAACCTTAAAGCAGCATTTATTAATGCGTGCAAAGACTTAAAGAAAAAGCGTTAACATAATGAGGAAAGAAATGGGAGATATAAAAATGAACCAAATGGGAATTACAGAGTTGAAAAACACAATGTTCAAAATGAAATATTCAATGGATGGGTCTAAAAGCAAAGTGACTGAAGACACAGCAATAGAAACTATCCAAACTGAAGCCCAGAGAACAAAGAAATGCGAAAAAGATAAATCGAGCTTTAATGACATGAAGGACAAAGTCAACTGATGTAATGTATGTGCAATTAGAGTTTCTGGAAAAGGGAGATGCTCATAGAAATACATTTGTAAAAATATTGTCTGAAAATTTCCACAGTTTATGAAAAGTATAAAGAAGCTGAATAAGGTGAAGCAAGATAAACTCGAAGAAAATCAAACCAAGGCAAAATATAACCAAACTGTCAAAAACACTGCAAGAACAAAAACCTTAAGAGTAGCTAGAAAAATAAGATGCATTACAGACAACCAAATTAAGACTAACAATTTCTGATTTCTTTTCAAAATCAAAGAAGCTATTAAAATGGGATATCTTGGAAATTCTCTGGTGGGGGAGGGTGGTGGTGGATTGGTCAAGACACTTTACTTTCATTATGAAGGACCTGGGTTCAAACCTTGATTGGGAAACTAAGATCTTGCAAGCTGTGTGGCATGGCTAAAAATAAAAAGGCATGAGGGATATCTTCAGTGAGCTGTGGGAAGCCCTGGAAACAGAATTCTATGTCCAGCAAAAATAGCCTTCAAGTATGAAAGAAAAATAAAGATATTTTCAAATAAATAAAAGTTAAGGAATTCCATTTCCAGAAGACCTAATAGTTTAAAATGTGGGATGAACATAATTTTTTTTCTTATTTTACCTCTTTAGAAGACAACTGACTTCTTTTGGCAAGGGGAGCTGTGATGGGTCTTCATTGCCACACTGGATTTTTGTATTTTCTTTTTTTTTTTTTTTTTGCTAGTTGCACTGAGCGGGAGCTATTCTCTAGTTGCTGTGTGTGGGCTTCTCATTGTGGTGACTTCTCTTGTTGCAGAGTACAGGTTCTAGGGCACACAGGCTCACTAGTTGTGACTCCCGTGCTCTAGAGCACAGGCTCAGTAGTTGTGGCCCAAGGGCTTAGTTGCTCCGTGGCATGTAGGATTCTCCTGGACCAGGGATTGAACCCATGTCTCCTGCATTGGCAGGTGGATGCCTCACCACTGAGCCACAGAGAAGTCCCACAGCTATCTTTTAAGAATAGGAGTCAGTAAACTACACCTCAAATCTGTTCTTGTTTTGAAAAATAAAGTTTCACTATGAAACAGTCAGTCTCATTCTTTCACATATTGTGTATGGCTGATGGCTGAGTTGAGCATTTCAAACCATATGGCTCACTAAACCAAAAATATTTACTATCTGGACCTTTGTAGAAAATCCTAGCAAAACTAGTATTATTGTGTTGTGCAGTTTGTAACTATATAGGAGTAAAATGTTTGGTAACAGCAATTAGGAAAAGGAACAGAAGTACACTGTTGTAAAAGAGTAAACCAGTTCTATTATCCAGGAAGTGACAAACATACTTCATAGTAGACTTTAAAAAGTTAAAATGTGTATTACACGAGAGCAACAATGAAAAAAAAATATACATCTAATTCGGCTAATGAGATAACAGAAGACAGAAAATAGAAATATGGAAATAATACAAATTAAGAAAGAAAAAAGAAGAACAATGAAACAGAATTATAAGATAGTTCATTTAAGCCAGCTATATTGATGATGTAAATTAAATGTAATATAAACTTAAATGTAAGTGGTTAAACAATTAAAAGCCAGAAACTGTCAGAATGAATAAAAAAGCAAAATCTAAATACATGTTATCTACAACAAATCTAGTTCATATACAAAAGATTAAAAGACTAAAAAATATGTAACATTCATATACTAATCATGAGAAAACTGGCATGGGCATATTAATCATCAGGCAGAATGACACCAGAATAAAGAATATTATCAGAAACAAACAACGGGATTTCCTAATGATAAAAGGCTAAATTCATCAAGAAGACATACAAATCCTAAATATATGTGTACCTGATAAGAGAACCTCAAAATAAAGGATGGAGAAATGGATAAGTCTGAAACTGGCAAACTGGCAAATATAAATTGATGGTTTCCATACTCTTTTCTGTATAGACAGAACAAGTGGATTGAAAGTCAAAAAAGCCCTTAAAACACAGAGGTGCTCAATAAATAGTAGCTATTATTATTGTATTATAAATACAGTTAATTATAGCTAATGAAGGGCTCCCCCAGTGTCTCAGGGGTAAAGAATCTGCCTGCAATGCAGGACATGCAGGAGAAGTGGGTTCAATTCCTGGGTCAAGAAGATTACCTGGAGGAGAAATGGCAACCTTCTTCAATATTCTTGAGTGGGAAATTCCAGGGACAGATGACTCTGGTGGGCTAACATCCATAGAGTCCCAGAGACTGGGACAAGACTGAGAGACTGACACACACACACAGAGTGCTAATGAAAATTTTAAACGATAGAAACTCCTGTTACCTAACTAGATGTAATAGGAGCTACTTGTCACAGTGGTTCAAGGATACGTATTGCTCAAGAAGCAAAAACAGTCTATCAAAAGAGAAACTACACCATGTTTGGGGCTGGAAAGAGCAGTGCCACTGACTGATAGCAATTTCTTCAATCATAATACAGACTTTATAAAATTATAAAAGCAAACCCTACGTATGCTACTTTTATAATACTTGAGGTACATAAGTCTGAATCTTAGAAATCAGAATTGGAAAGCAGTACTAATTTATAGAGATTAAGTAGTATAGTTTCTTACTCTGATGATGACATTTAAACTTCAACAGTCAGTTCTTGGTATCAACTTATTAGCCAACTAAAACACAAGGAATATAAAATAAGTAAGTGGTTAAACAATTAAAAGCCAGAAATTCAGAATAAAAAGAAAATCTAAATACATGTTATCTACAACAAATCTAGTTCATATACAAAAGATTAAAAGACAAAAAATATGTAACATTCATATACTAATCATGAGAAAACTGGCATGGGCATATTAATCATCAGGCAGAATGACACCAGAATAAAGAATATTATCAGAAACAAACAACGGGATTTCCTAATGATAAAAGGCTAAATTCATCAAGAAGACATACAAATCCTAAATATATGTGTACCTGATAAGAGAACCTCAAAATAAAGGATGGAGAAATGGATAAGTCTGAAACTGGCAAACTGGCAAATATAAATTGATGGTTTCCATACTCTTTTCTGTATAGACAGAACAAGTGGATTGAAAGTCAAAAAAGCCCTTAAAACACAGAGGTGCTCAATAAATAGTAGCTATTATTATTGTATTATAAATACAGTTAATTATAGCTAATGAAGGGCTCCCCCAGTGTCTCAGGGGTAAAGAATCTGCCTGCAATGCAGGACATGCAGGAGAAGTGGGTTCAATTCCTGGGTCAAGAAGATTACCTGGAGGAGAAATGGCAACCTTCTTCAATATTCTTGAGTGGGAAATTCCAGGGACAGATGACTCTGGTGGGCTAACATCCATAGAGTCCCAGAGACTGGGACAAGACTGAGAGACTGACACACACACACAGAGTGCTAATGAAAATTTTAAACGATAGAAACTCCTGTTACCTAACTAGATGTAATAGGAGCTACTTGTCACAGTGGTTCAAGGATACGTATTGCTCAAGAAGCAAAAACAGTCTATCAAAGAGAAACTACACCATGTTTGGGGCTGGAAAGAGCAGTGCCACTGACTGATAGCAATTTCTTCAATCATAATACAGACTTTATAAAATTATAAAAGCAAACCCTACGTATGCTACTTTTATAATACTTGAGGTACATAAGTCTGAATCTTAGAAATCAGAATTGGAAAGCAGTACTAATTTATAGAGATTAAGTAGTATAGTTTCTTACTCTGATGATGACATTTAAACTTCAACAGTCAGTTCTTGGTATCAACTTATTAGCCAACTATCACAGGATTTTTTTTAATTAAAAAAAATCAGCTTAAATGAGATATAATTTACATATAGTAAAATTCATCCTTTTAAAATTTTTGTTTATTTTGACAAATAAATGACCACAAAGTAACATTGTTCATTACCTCTCATAGTCACCATGATTTTTTGTAGAGAGAGCAGATGATACCTACTCTTTTAGCAATTTCTACTATACAGTATATTATTATTAACTGTAGGCACCATACTATACATTCAGTCTCCAGAACTAATTCATCTTATAACTGAATATTTGTACCCTTTGATCAATGTCTCGCCTTTTCTCCCACCCCATAGCCTTCGATAATCACCTTTCTACTCTGAATAGGACTTAAATAAAAAAGATTCCATATTTAAGTGAGATAATACAATGTCTGACTTTTTGTGCCTGGCTTATTTCACTTAGCATAATATCCTCCAGAATCATCCATGTTGTCACATGGCAGGATTTCTGTCTTTTTAAAGGTGGATAAAATTCACCCTTCTTAAGCATGCAGTTCCATAAGTTTTGACCAATGTATTAAGTCAAGAAACTACCATTACAATCAAGGAACAGAATGTCTCTATCACCTGCAAAAATTCCTCACGTCCCTAATACGATCAATTTCCCTTCCCATTTCTAGCTTCAGGTAAAGTCCAAACCATGTTCAGCTTGAATGCCACATTAAGAATGTTAGTTTCCATTGTAAGAAAAATGGGAAGCCTTAAGTTTCATGAACAGGAGAGAAAACATCAGATTTGTGTTCTATAAAAGAATCATCTCAGTTGTGATATGGAGAAGTGACTGTCAGAAGGAAGGATATGGGGAAGGAACAGGAGGTCCTGCATTGGAAAAGAAACTAGGATAGCAATTTCTTCAATCATAATACAGACTTTATAAAATTATAAAAGCAAACCCTACGTATGCTACTTTTATAATACTTGAGGTACATAAGTCTGAATCTTAGAAATCAGAATTGGAAAGCAGTACTAATTTATAGAGATTAAGTAGTATAGTTTCTTACTCTGATGATGACATTTAAACTTCAACAGTCAGTTCTTGGTATCAACTTATTAGCCAACTATCACAGGATTTTTTTTAATTAAAAAAAATCAGCTTAAATGAGATATAATTTACATATAGTAAAATTCATCCTTTTAAAATTTTTGTTTATTTTGACAAATAAATGACCACAAAGTAACATTGTTCATTACCTCTCATAGTCACCATGATTTTTTGTAGAGAGAGCAGATGATACCTACTCTTTTAGCAATTTCTACTATACAGTATATTATTATTAACTGTAGGCACCATACTATACATTCAGTCTCCAGAACTAATTCATCTTATAACTGAATATTTGTACCCTTTGATCAATGTCTCGCCTTTTCTCCCACCCCATAGCCTTCGATAATCACCTTTCTACTCTGAATAGGACTTAAATAAAAAAGATTCCATATTTAAGTGAGATAATACAATGTCTGACTTTTTGTGCCTGGCTTATTTCACTTAGCATAATATCCTCCAGAATCATCCATGTTGTCACATGGCAGGATTTCTGTCTTTTTAAAGGTGGATAAAATTCACCCTTCTTAAGCATGCAGTTCCATAAGTTTTGACCAATGTATTAAGTCAAGAAACTACCATTACAATCAAGGAACAGAATGTCTCTATCACCTGCAAAAATTCCTCACGTCCCTAATACGATCAATTTCCCTTCCCATTTCTAGCTTCAGGTAAAGTCCAAACCATGTTCAGCTTGAATGCCACATTAAGAATGTTAGTTTCCATTGTAAGAAAAATGGGAAGCCTTAAGTTTCATGAACAGGAGAGAAAACATCAGATTTGTGTTCTATAAAAGAATCATCTCAGTTGTGATATGGAGAAGTGACTGTCAGAAGGAAGGATATGGGGAAGAAACAGGAGGTCCTGCATTAGACCCAATGAAAGATGATAGTGACTTTACTTAGGGTGGGAGCAATTGTTAGCAATAGAGTGGTTGAATTTAAGATATTTATAAAGTAAAATTAACAGAACTGTATGAATTGAACATGGACTGGAGGTTCAGAACATAATTCTTATATTTCTACAATTGGATATATAGTGAAGCTATTTTTAGAAGGTAAGGAATGAAAGGCAAAAGGGGTGGGAATTTGAAGATTATGAGTACAGTTTTGAACATGTTGATTTGGGGCTATGTTTACAAATATCAAGTAGAACAGAAATCTGGACTAGAGAGAAATTTAAGAATCAAAGTTACAAAAAAAATAGAATTAAAGGCAGATAACTAAAGCCTGGGCATGGATGAGATCTCCTAAGAGAAAGAATATTCTCCAATTAAAGTAGAAATTAAAAGAAGAACAATTAATTTTAATGCCTTTTAGAGAAAATAATATATTTACTGTACCAAATTCTCATCAGCCTTCTGATGCCAAATATAATAATCAGAATTTTAATGTACTATTTTAATAGACTATCATAATCACCTTATGAGGTAGGTATTATCATTGTTCTCATGTTTCATATGAGGAAGCTAAGGCTTTTATAAATAATTTAACTAATTTAGGAGCCACAGTTCAAATGTAGAGCTGACCTTCTAACCATGCTATTAGGCTGTTTTCTCAGTACATCTTCTAGTTAACCATCTTCTAGTACATCTTCTCAGTACATCTTCTAGTTAACCATCTTCTAGTTAACCTCTTTGAATCAGGAGTAACTATGGCAGTCAATATCTTTTGAAGACTTATTATATAGAGAGATGTTGTTGTTTAGTTGCTAAGTTATGTCTGACTCTCATGCAACCTCATGAACTGTAGCCTACCAGGTTCCTCTGTCCATAGGATTTTCCAGGCAAAAATACTGCAGTGGGTTGCCATTTCCTTCTCCAGGGGATCTTCTTGACCCAGGGACAGAACCCATGTCTCTTGCATAAGGGAGAAGTGGAGCTTTTCAGAAGGAGAGAAAACATCAGATTTGTGTTCTATAAAAGAATCATCTCAGTTGTGATATGGAGAAGTGACTGTCAGAAGGAAGGATATGGGGAAGAAACAGGAGGTCCTGCATTAGACCCAATGAAAGATGATAGTGACTTTACTTAGGGTGGGAGCAATTGTTAGCAATAGAGTGGTTGAATTTAAGATATTTATAAAGTAAAATTAACAGAACTGTATGAATTGAACATGGACTGGAGGTTCAGAACATAATTCTTATATTTCTACAATTGGATATATAGTGAAGCTATTTTTAGAAGGTAAGGAATGAAAGGCAAAAGGGGTGGGAATTTGAAGATTATGAGTACAGTTTTGAACATGTTGATTTGGGGCTATGTTTACAAATATCAAGTAGAACAGAAATCTGGACTAGAGAGAAATTTAAGAATCAAAGTTACAAAAAAAATAGAATTAAAGGCAGATAACTAAAGCCTGGGCATGGATGAGATCTCCTAAGAGAAAGAATATTCTCCAATTAAAGTAGAAATTAAAAGAAGAACAATTAATTTTAATGCCTTTTAGAAAATAATATATTTACTGTACCAAATTCTCATCAGCCTTCTGATGCCAAATATAATAATCAGAATTTTAATGTACTATTTTAATAGACTATCATAATCACCTTATGAGGTAGGTATTATCATTGTTCTCATGTTTCATATGAGGAAGCTAAGGCTTTTATAAATAATTTAACTAATTTAGGAGCCACAGTTCAAATGTAGAGCTGACCTTCTAACCATGCTATTAGGCTGTTTTCTCAGTACATCTTCTAGTTAACCATCTTCTAGTACATCTTCTCAGTACATCTTCTAGTTAACCATCTTCTAGTTAACCTCTTTGAATCAGGAGTAACTATGGCAGTCAATATCTTTTGAAGACTTATTATATAGAGAGATGTTGTTGTTTAGTTGCTAAGTTATGTCTGACTCTCATGCAACCTCATGAACTGGAGCCTACCAGGTTCCTCTGTCCATAGGATTTTCCAGGCAAAAATACTGCAGTGGGTTGCCATTTCCTTCTCCAGGGGATCTTCTTGACCCAGGGACAGAACCCATGTCTCTTGCATTGGCAGGTGGATTCTTTACCACTGAGCTACCAGGGAAATCCTACATAGAGAACAAGCATTGCATATTTATAGTAATAATGTAGGAAGAAATGATGACAGTCTTACTCTGTTACAAACTATGAGCAAAACAAAGACTTTGAGAAAATCAAATGAGTTCAGTAGTTTGTTCAATGATGCAGAAATTAATCTCCTGCTCAGTTAGCTTCAATTGTTTCATGTTATACAAGTATCATCTGCAGCGAGATGTTGTCCAACAATAACTCAGTTGAGGAACTGGTTTCAGTTTGGCTCAGAAGAAGAAATACTTCCTAGAAAGTCATCAATGTCAACAGACTTCATTTTCTTGGGCTATATGAAAATCTAACTCAGTCTACTAGACTCAACAAGGATGATAGCCAGAGAAAGAAAGCTTACTGAGTGATAAGAACCTGTAAATAAAGGGAATCTAGGAAAGGCTTCTAAGTAGTAGTCTTGGGTATTATCACTTAATGAAAAAAATCTTGTTTTATGTTTATAGTCTTTTTTATGCGTGTGCTTTTGTTTGCAATTGTTGACATGATGAGGTCCCCAGAAAGTTTGAGAATGGGGTCAAATTAGGTAAACACATGAGCTTTAAAGGTTCTTTAAACTTCTTTATACCTAGACCCTGCAAACAGGCTTAATGAGTGAGATTTTAAAAATCAAAGTAATGAACAGAATGGGCTTCCCTGGTGGCTCAGACGGTAAAGAATCTGCCTACAATGCCGGTGGCCTGGGTTCAATCCCTAGGCTGGGAAGATTCCCCTGGAGGAGGAAATGGCAACCCACTACAGTTTCCCTGGCTTGAGAATCCCATGGACAGAGAAGCCTAGGAGACTACAGTTCATCGGGTCACAAAGAACTGGATACCGCTGAGTGACTAAGCACGATCAATAGAAAAGGTAATTCCATTATTAGCATTAAGAATTCTTTGGAACTGAGTGGAATGTAGAAAACATAATCCTTCTGAAGAGCAGAAATGCTAGTTCTCTGATCAGATATGAACTTCTAGTCTGTCATGGGAACACCCCTTACAGATGTACATCTCTCAGTGATGACCAAAACAAACACCAGCTTTATCACTTCATTTGTAATAAAAGTGTTGATAAGAGTGTAAGAAAAGTGAGAAAAGAGACAGAAGCAGCAACCGAAGGCAGGATCAGGTTTATTTACATTCAGGCTTAGATAGGCAGGATACAGTTTATTCATATTTGGGCTTGAGAGGAGCCACCACGAGGGATCTGGCTACATAGATATCGAGAGTCAAGAGAGAGAGCCGAGAGGGCTAGGTGGGCCGAGGGAGCAATCCAAAAGGGTGGGATCCAAGAGAGCGATGGCACCAGCTGATGGAGCTTAAGTAGCTGGGGGTGGCCAGGGGAGTGACCAGGGGAGGGGCTGATGCTGAAGTGAGTTTGCAGGTGGGAGGGGCTGGTATGAGGTGAGTCCGTAGGTAGGAGAGCTGTGTGTCCACTGAGGTGTGGTGGGAAGAGTCTGCGGGGAGAGGGGGTTTCTTTGTTCCTTCAGGTGGGCCTGGGGCTGTGGCTGACATAGCTCTTTGCTACTTTTCAACTCCATTATTATTGAATTGCAGTATAGCTTCTTACACTCTAAACCTCCATGTTATTTTACCTTCTGGATATAACAGTGAACATTTATGTTTTACTTTAGTCATCTGCAATTGAAATGACTTGAGTGCAATATAGACGATTGGTAGTCTTACTGGAATGCCCTAAAATATGCTGCGTAAGGTAAATTTAATAAAAGATTAAAGGCTAAGTTAGATTTTTTAGGTTATAACATGCCTGACAAAAATACAAAAGGGTATTATATCATATTTAAGATTCAAGATATTTTGGCATTTCATAAGAGTCAGACATGACTGAAGTGACTGAGCATAACAATACCCAATCTGAACAAGACACTGAATCTTCAAACCAGTTCCCAAACTGGAAGGTCTTCCATAAGGTTTTTTATAATTGTTTATGCCCAGATCTTGCATCCAGGATGAGCCATATGCAAGTTATCTTTTTTGATAATATATAACAAATAGGCATTGCATAAAAATTAAACAAGTAGGGCAACATTAGTAATTAGAGATCACAGCTAAATCCAAAAAATGATAACTAATAGCCAATACTTTCTTAGTGCTTACGTATAATTGATGAATATATACATTTCAGTCATCAACTCTGAATTTAAGTATTATTATTATTATTCCTTAGTAGGGAAACTAAGGTTTATAGATGTTTGCTTATACTTACAAAGCCAATAGGAACTCAAGTTGACTTAACTCCAAAGCCGAGCCTCTTAACTAATATGCTATGGTTGCTGCCTCCCAGCTATAACCATTAATACTGATGATCTGTCAACTGTATCTGTACTATAGCTAGACATATAAATGCCAATGGTTTACATAGATTCAGAATTCTTGTTAGAAAAACTCAGCTAATAACCTTT
Organism: Tragulus kanchil; assembly: GCA_022376925.1. Taxonomy (NCBI): domain Eukaryota; kingdom Metazoa; phylum Chordata; class Mammalia; order Artiodactyla; family Tragulidae; genus Tragulus; species Tragulus kanchil. The sequence continues at coordinate 166,053,251 of JAIOJX010000031.1, read as the reverse complement.
AGATAGACTACTCTCTTCTTGTGCTCTTACAGCATGGTGCATTAAGAAAAGGAAAATGAAAATGTGAGATAAAGAGAAGGAAAAAGCCAAGGATTTTAAGAGAAAATGTATGATTTAAAGATCCACACCCCCCTTGTGGACTAGGATAAAATAATAAGAATAGTGATTAGAATAGTACTCAAAGAGGTTGCTTCAAAGCAAACTCCAAAGGGGGAAAAAAAAGGAAAAGATTTTCATCTATAGAGGAGGAGAAGAAAAGAAAAAGGTTTATCAAAGAAGGAAATACTACTTTAGGTTTAATTTCAAGTTTTTAAAATAAACTTGAGTGCAATATAGACGATTGGTAGTCTTACTGGAATGCCCTAAAATATGCTGTAAGGTAAATTTAATAAAAGATTAAAGGCTAAGTTAGATTTTTTAGGTTATAACATGCCTGACAAAAATACAAAAGGGTATTATATCATATTTAAGATTCAAGATATTTTGGCATTTCATAAGAGTCAGACATGACTGAAGTGACTGAGCATAACAATACCCAATCTGAACAAGACACTGAATCTTCAAACCAGTTCCCAAACTGGAAGGTCTTCCATAAGGTTTTTTATAATTGTTTATGCCCAGATCTTGCATCCAGGATGAGCCATATGCAAGTTATCTTTTTTGATAATATATAACAAATAGGCATTGCATAAAAATTAAACAAGTAGGGCAACATTAGTAATTAGAGATCACAGCTAAATCCAAAAAATGATAACTAATAGCCAATACTTTCTTAGTGCTTACGTATAATTGATGAATATATACATTTCAGTCATCAACTCTGAATTTAAGTATTATTATTATTATTCCTTAGTAGGGAAACTAAGGTTTATAGATGTTTGCTTATACTTACAAAGCCAATAGGAACTCAAGTTGACTTAACTCCAAAGCCGAGCCTCTTAACTAATATGCTATGGTTGCTGCCTCCCAGCTATAACCATTAATACTGATGATCTGTCAACTGTATCTGTACTATAGCTAGACATATAAATGCCAATGGTTTACATAGATTCAGAATTCTTGTTAGAAAAACTCAGCTAATAACCTTTAGATAGACTACTCTCTTCTTGTGCTCTTACAGCATGGTGCATTAAGAAAAGGAAAATGAAAATGTGAGATAAAGAGAAGGAAAAAGCCAAGGATTTTAAGAGAAAATGTATGATTTAAAGATCCACACCCCCCTTGTGGACTAGGATAAAATAATAAGAATAGTGATTAGAATAGTACTCAAAGAGGTTGCTTCAAAGCAAACTCCAAAGGGGGAAAAAAAAGGAAAAGATTTTCATCTATAGAGGAGGAGAAGAAAAGAAAAAGGTTTATCAAAGAAGGAAATACTACTTTAGGTTTAATTTCAAGTTTTTAAAATTTAGATGACAAGTAAATGCATTTCTTATTTCAGAATTTTTTTTTCCTTTCTGTATGTAGAAAAGAATATTGACATAAACAGAAACATGGCAGAACAACCTAACAACACTTAATTCAAAAAATAATAATAAATGTCCCCTGTTAAAAACATGAGATGCTTGGATGCAACTGAGATCGTTAATTTCTAAGAACTGCATGCTCCACTGAAAATTAAAACAATGGTTTGGGTTTTTTTTTTTTTAAGAAATATAGTACGTATTGCACTGCTGGCATTAATTTTAATTTTCTAGTCTTTTGGAAAGAGTAGATCTTATAAACAGGTTAAACACCATCCTCCGTGTTGCACACAGATTTTTAACCAATGAACCATTAGGGAAGTCCCAAACCATCTTCCCCTACTCCCTGAACCAGCTCCTCAAATCCCCATTACCAAGTCAGGCTCTGAAACCAGTAAGAAAGACTTTTCCTTGCAACCTGCTGAAGCGCGCCCTCTAGTGCTATTTTGCAAATAAAATGTGCTCATAGCAATTTTTTCATGAACTGTACTTACTGCTTATACTGGACTTTAGGTTTTCTTTGGAATATGGGCCAGAGAAGTAAGTGATGCTTTAGAACAGTTTTCTGGTTTGTAATGTGAGCTAATTGATAGTATCACAATATATATTAAGGATTGAGAAGTCTTTCTTTTTTTTTTATGAAATGAGGTACACTTATTTTTAAAATAGTAGGCTTTTTGTTGAGGGGTCATCTTTTAATGTTTTTTTTTTTTTTGGCCACTGCTAGTGGTCTTTCATCTATTTATTTTCATCCATCTTTGTTCTTTGGCCTGTGTGGGCCTCCCCTCGCAGTGGCCCCTCTCGCCCCAGAGCACCGGCTCTGGCCTATGTGCTGGGTAGTTGGACATCTGTCCAGCCGCTCTGCGGCACGCGGGATCTTCCCAGGTAAGGCACCAAACTGGCGCCCCTTGCACTGCAAGGCGGTGTCCTTACCTACTGGAACACCAGGGAAGCCCAAAGGGTCATCTTTTAAAGCAAGTAATGTGCAAAAAATTTTCATAGCGCCCGTAAAAGGAGGAGTTAGTTTTCTCAGAAAAAATTTAACAGTGAGAATAATTGCTTCTCTTAACCTCTCAGTCTCTGGAAACTTATCTACTTAGGCTGGTATCCTAAAACTTAAAAATCCAAAAGGGCAAACAGAAAAACAAATTACCTGACTATAAGGTGAGTATACTTTTAAATTCCAGGGGAAAAAAACAAAACAGCATGAAATAAGCTAAAAGACAGCAGTAAATAATGGCAATATATCCCTTTAAACAGTTTTGACACTGGAACAAAAAAATTTAAAGGGGTGAAGGAAATAATTGTTTTCATTTTCTAATAAACACCAAGTAATCTGAACCACGACACTAGTAATTCCTTTAACTACCACTTTATCATGGGCATAATGTTTTGCTTTTTAAAAGAGCATACCCACGATGAATTAAAGCCAGAACATCAGAAAGATGAGGAAAAGCTAAAGGACTAATAAGCAGGTTAAGCATGTATATGTGTGAGGTATGTCTGTGTATGTATGCTTGTTTATATACTGCTGTCATTCTGTTTAACAACGTGAGAGTCAATTGAACACTTGGCCCAGGACATGGGTAAATACATCTCTGAAGCTGTGTTCTGGTGAATGAGGAAAAAAAAGAACACTGGGGGGAAAATCCATAGATTTATGAGTTCTGTTTCCTTTTAAAATTTTGTTTCATTTGTTTTTTGGGGGGGTGGGGGACAAATCCCCCATGTTATTCTGTGTTGTGCACGTTAAATAAGTTTAAATGTGTACCATGTATGAAAAAAAGTTAAAGAAAATATGTTAAGCATATAAACTTTAAAAACTGTGAATCACTATGTTGTACACCGAAATCTGTGTAATACTGAAAATCAACTATACCTTAATAAAAATGCTAAATAATACCAGTGAAAAAGTATAAGTGATATAAATAAAAGATAACACGTCCTAATATTTATAGAAAAGGACAAGGTTTAGAGATAAAATATTCAAGTACTTGTGTTACCTAACTCCTTGAACAGTGTTTAGTCAGAACAGGAGCTCTAACAAACAGATGATAACCCTAGACAAAGAAATGGGTATAAACAGCCCATGACACTTAGAATAAAAAATCCTCTGTGTTCTGTTTCTGTTCCTGACTCATCACTGACCTTGACAAAGGCAGTGATCACCACAGTGATTCAGCTTCCCCATCAAATAGGGCTAACAATTCTTGCCAGAAAATACCCAGGAGTGTTGATAATGGGAAGACTAGTGTGATAATGTATACAACTTATGGAATTTTACTGTACTGTGAGCCCTTTCAGAAAACATTTTGCTTTTTTGCTACTCCACAAAAGCTTAAGAAGATAAAAGGATGTAGGAAACATTAGGTTGAATTCTACATAACATCTTCATTTCCATTCATCTTGATCATTTCTTCAATGTGTTATGTTCATTACTGATTATTTGTTAGTATTTTTTATATCTAGAAATTTCTTCTTTTTTTAATTGGTATTTTCTTTTAAAAAAAATTTTATTTTTTACAGTTTTATTGTTCACTGCCACATACAGACCCGAATCCTCCATCATATCTAGACATTTCTAATTTCACATTTATCTTATTTGCCTTATTTTTAGTCCTCTTTACACAAAACAATGAGCTATTCTTGTATTACTAGAGTTGCTCCCTTCCCTCATGACATTTTATTTACTTGGCTCTTTTCTTTCCACTACTAATTTCTATGTTATTCAACTATAATAAAAGCAACCTTAATGATGACCTAGCACTTAATATATATGACAGTGATTTGTAAACAATGATCTTATTTCATGTATTTACTCAAGTTAATCTCAATCAGAAAAACTGTTGATAGTTTATATTACTTATAAGCCCCCAAACAGAAAAATGTTCAACAGTAGGAAAATGTTCACCCTGTCAGTCTGAAAGAAGAAATAACCAATTACATAATAAACCAAAAATAAACATTATTATAATTTTTCAAACACTTTCTAGGAAATAATAGCACAGATATTTCAGAAAATTTTCAAGTTATATATATTTGTCCCAATTTACAAATGACATATCTTACATTTATATCTTATAGAACCTCAAGACAAAAAAATAAAAATATTTCACACTTCTATATTCAGCTCTATTACTTATCACTTAACATATATAAAATATGGAAACGACTATTTCATTGTGCTCTTGGAATGATTAATTATGCTTTTACATAAGAACAAAAGCTATGTGAACATATGGTATTATTACTTTAATACAGGTAATTCATTGTGGTATGAAACAGCTGTATATAGACCAAATAATAATCACCCACTATATACAATAAAATAAAACCCCCATTGAAACTGGAGAAATGCCTCTTTCTGTCCCTAATTAGTTTTTAATAAATGATACATAATAAATGGCAACATTCTAATTTATCACAGTTTAGGCATAGTCCTGGAATGGAGGGTGGGAGTATATGAATTCTGGCAGCTGTTTACATAGTCTGTGAAACCTTCTCTGTTAACAGGCACTGTTCTCAAAGTTTGAAAAGGTGCAGGCTCTCATCAGGTCATTTCAGGTTGGTGTTGTGGCTAACAGGAAGTAGTCTCTATATAGCACAAAATTCTAACTACAGCTAAATCGTCTGTCTGGTTTTGGTCTGTATCACTTCGTATTGGTTTTAAATCACAGACAGAGAGATACACAGAGTTTCACTGAAATTAACAGAATACGACAGAGCCTTTTTCACTTCAGAGATGTGAGAAATATATTTATATTAAGAGTTTTGATTATTTCCAAGGCTCATTTTTTGTTTATTAAATTCTATAAACCAGGCCTGTTAAATTTTTTCATGGTATATTTCAATAGATAAGAAATCGTGGTGGTGGTTGTTGGTGGTGGTATTTGTTGTTTAAGGATCCAGACGATATTTACTTTCCATACCTGGTTTCTGCTTAAGTGTAACAGTGTATTAGTAAAGATGAAAGGATGCATTATAACCATAAGCATTTAACAAGTATCTAGCAGTGGCATTTTACTGAGTATTTGTATTCCTCTTACTAAACGTCTCATCTAGACCTCCCTGAAAAATAAAGCAGGTGAGAAGATAGGTTTTTATCACATGATTTAACCAACAAAATGGCCCAATATGTTCAGTGAATGCACTCCTACCTCCATGCTCCCATTTGGCATATCCATTGTTTTAATATCATACTGCCTGCACTCATGCACTTCTGCATGTGAAGACAGGGACTTGTACCATCTTGGATTAAAATAAAATGGACAGAAAGCAACTGTTTCCTCTCAAAAGTGTAGAAATGAAATACACTCAGTGTGAACATATGGTATTATTACTTTAATACAGGTAATTCATTGTGGTATGAAACAGCTGTATATAGACCAAATAATAATCACCCACTATATACAATAAAATAAAACCCCCATTGAAACTGGAGAAATGCCTCTTTCTGTCCCTAATTAGTTTTTAATAAATGATACATAATAAATGGCAACATTCTAATTTATCACAGTTTAGGCATAGTCCTGGAATGGAGGGTGGGAGTATATGAACTCTGGCAGCTGTTTACATAGTCTGTGAAACCTTCTCTGTTAACAGGCACTGTTCTCAAAGTTTGAAAAGGTGCAGGCTCTCATCAGGTCATTTCAGGTTGGTGTTGTGGCTAACAGGAAGTAGTCTCTATATAGCACAAAATTCTAACTACAGCTAAATCGTCTGTCTGGTTTTGGTCTGTATCACTTCGTATTGGTTTTAAATCACAGACAGAGAGATACACAGAGTTTCACTGAAATTAACAGAATACGACAGAGCCTTTTTCACTTCAGAGATGTGAGAAATATATTTATATTAAGAGTTTTGATTATTTCCAAGGCTCATTTTTTGTTTATTAAATTCTATAAACCAGGCCTGTTAAATTTTTTCATGGTATATTTCAATAGATAAGAAATCGTGGTGGTGGTTGTTGGTGGTGGTATTTGTTGTTTAAGGATCCAGACGATATTTACTTTCCATACCTGGTTTCTGCTTAAGTGTAACAGTGTATTAGTAAAGATGAAAGGATGCATTATAACCATAAGCATTTAACAAGTATCTAGCAGTGGCATTTTACTGAGTATTTGTATTCCTCTTACTAAACGTCTCATCTAGACCTCCCTGAAAAATAAAGCAGGTGAGAAGATAGGTTTTTATCACATGATTTAACCAACAAAATGGCCCAATATGTTCAGTGAATGCACTCCTACCTCCATGCTCCCATTTGGCATATCCATTGTTTTAATATCATACTGCCTGCACTCATGCACTTCTGCATGTGAAGACAGGGACTTGTACCATCTTGGATTAAAATAAAATGGACAGAAAGCAACTGTTTCCTCTCAAAAGTGTAGAAATGAAATACACTCAGATTAAAATCAACCATTTCCACATCACCACGGTTAAGGAAAATTTTATTCTCTTTTATTTACTCTAAAGAAAATTTAAAGTAGATTTTCTATAGAGAATCCCTCCCCACATTGGATCACTGTGTGAGCACCTTTGTTCTCAAACGGTGTGCTTTCCTTATGGCTGAAATTTCTGAGTAAGGCTCCATGGTGAGGAATTAGATTTAGAAAGTCAAATTTTCTTAATTGTCAGTACAAGTATACCTCTTTCTATGTGTTTTCTATGGAGCTAAACACACACACATACACACACACACACAGAATATATTCTTTTCATAAAATGGACAGTCATATAAAGCTAGACCACCTTTTACCTTATTTTAGATACAAACCACCACATCCTTACAAAAAAAACGTTGTATCTTTATATAGTAAGTATACTTAATAGTATTATGCCTTGACACTCGTTCACATTGCTCATGTGTTCAGACACACACGTGCACACATACACAATTTCATTTCTATTAAGTCGAATTCATCCAACATTGCATAGTATGATTGGTATTTCTATATCTTTTCCTCTTTTAAATGTGACTAGCTATTTACACCCTAACAATTCTGGTACAGAGCTGATTTAGCATTTTTATTGGAATGTGAAAGCTCTTAAAAGAAGAAAAAATCTAATCAGGCAGAAGAGATAGAAAACTTGCTGAATTTTCTCTCTCCCCTTTAAGGCCCCCCTGAATCTTATCAAAAGCACATCTTCCATTCATTGCTTCCCGGTGTCATTATGACAAGCGGCTACAAATCAATAGCAGAGGGAAAGGCAGGACCAACCCGCACTCACCAAGTGATAAAGATTCACTCTCAGCCCCGATTTGCTAATAGCCCATAATAGCAGCCATTGGCGCCCTGCATTAAATCATACATTTCACTCTGCGTTTATTATGGGATTTTTAAAACTCCTCACCAAATTGGATTTTCTCGATGGTCTCTAATTTCCACATTTATCATTTAAAATTAAACTCCTCTGTGGAGAGGGGGAATAGAGGAGAAGAAAGTAGAGAAAGGCCAGAGAGTACTGTGTTTTTTCTTCTCACCCCCTTCTTTTTTTTTATGAAAACCCATAAATAATACCAGGTATCACAGCCATAAGCAGCAGGGTTTTTAATCTATAAGAAAATTCTAGATATGGGGCTGGAAAGGTTTGTGTGTGCTGGGCTATAAATGAGGATGACAATTCCAGAAGAATGTATATATGTATATATACAAACACATGCATATAACATAAAGCAGGTTCTAAACAAAAATAATTTGGTGAAAAAAAATTCTCAGTAATGCTGCACAGAAGGTGAATTGCAAAAGCACTGGAAAATAAGTTAGTTTTACATTATGCAAATACTCCAAGGAGCTGTAAAGAGAGTGCTCAGCAACTGTACTATTCTAGGTTTTTTTTTTTTTAAATTATATCTTATTTCAAAGTTCAGTGACAGGACTTCCCTGGTGGTCCAGTGGGTAAAGACACTGCCTTGTAAGGGGCACTGGTTCGATCCCTGGCCTGGGAAGCATAACATGTGCCGCTGGAACGATGGCTGGAACGATGTGTCCAACTATCGAGCTAGTGCTCTGGAGCGCATGTGCCCAGAGCTGACGCTCTGCCATGAGAGAGGCCACTGGAATGGGAGGCCCACACAGGCCAAAGAACAAAGATGGAAATTAATGAAAGACCAATAGAAGTGGCAAAAAAAAAAAAAGTTCAGTGACAGAAAGTATGAATTCATTTATGGGTTTATAATGATGTAACAGCTTGTTTAATTCTGTTTACATTTTTTGTTTTAAAAATTATTTTAAAATTTCATGGAATCCAGAGGCCAAAGCTGCCTTGAGTGCTGCAACAAACCCTTGGACAAGTTCTTCAGTCTCCCATAGAAACACTGAAACAATGGAATCAAGTCATAGGAACAATTTACATATTTACATATGTATAATGTCTTTGGATAAGATATTTTTTATTTTCTGAATATGAAAAATGAAAATGAAATTTCATGTCTATAGCATAAAAGGAAAAGGCTGTATTTTCTCAAGGCTGCATGGTTGGGACTTAGTATGACCTAGTTTTAACTATATTGCTAGCAGGATCCAAAGACTTAAGAAGAGAACTAATCAGTCCATATTCAGAGATGCTTTGAAAAGGCTAGAGGTTTAATGAAAGCTCGAATGATTCTCTGATTTTTTTGTTCCTTTTGGAGATTTTCTCAGCAATAAAATCCATTTGCATCATTTTCCTTCAGAAATAGACCAATGACCTTTTAAAACAGAGTGCTTGAAGTGGAATTTAAAACTTCAGCCACTTTTTAATAATACTTCATTTCATCTTCACAGGTCTTCATTTGTTTTAGAATTCTGTTTGTCACTGATAAAATTTTTAAAATCTTTTTCAGTGATCTTTTAAAAAAAATCCTCCATTGATTACTGTGCCTTTTCTGTCATTTTCTTCCTTGGTAGAGACCTACTGTTGTGTAAACTTCTTTTTCTCCTCTCAAATTCCACATAGCTAACAGACTCTCATTTTAATAAAGTTTTTATTCAAGTAACATACTGAAAAATGCACAAATCAAAAGTGTAATTTATGAATTTTCACTAACTACACATTCTTTTAATTTTGGCCTCTCTTGCTGTTTTTTATTTATTTATCTTCAAACATCTTTATTCTTTGGCCTGTGTGGGCCTCCCATCGCAGTGGCCTCTCTTGTTGTAGAGCACTGGCTCTGGGCGCATGCACTCCAGAGCACTGGCTGGTAATTGGACACACCAGCCCATCCTCTCCGCAGCATGTGGGATCTTCCCCGGCCAGGGGTCAAACCTGTGCCCCTTGCACTGCAAGGCAGACTCTTTACTCACTGGGCCACCAGGGAAGCCCTAACTGCACATTCTTATGTAACCAGCATTCAGAGCAAGAAACAAAAGGTCCTGCTAGTGTCCCAGAAGCCCTCCTGTGTAGTCACTACTAACTCCTCCAAGTGTAGGCTCTATCTTGACTTCGAATATCACAGATTAACTGGGCCTACTTTTAAGTTTATCCCAGTTCACTTCAGTCGCTCAGTCATGTACAACTCTGCAACATTTAACTTTATAAAGACATTTAACTTTATGTAAGTGGAATCATCTAGTATGCAATATTATGTCTAGATTTTCCACTCAAAATTATGTGCAATTAATTTACGTGGATGTATGAAAGTTTGTGTTCCATCATTCTTACGGCTGCAGATTTGGGTTCACCAAACTATGGCCAGTGAGCCAAATACGGGCTGGTTACCTATTTCTGTACAATCTGTGGCTAAAGAAGATTTTCACATTCTTAAATGGTTAAAAAATAAAAAAGAAAGATAATATTAATGACATGAAAATTACATGAAATTCAAATTTCAATGCCCACAAATATTAATAGCTTTTTAAAAAATCAGTCACACCCTGTTGTTTAAGTACCAGCTGTGGCTGCTTTCATGCTACAACAATAGAGCTGAGTAACCGGGGTAGAAATTCATATGGCATGGAATCTAGAATATTTACTATCTGGTTCTTCACAAAAAAGTTTGCTAACCTCTGCTGTAAAGTGTTTTACTGTGTGACTGTACTGCAATATATTTATCCACTTTGTTTTTGAAGAATATTTGGGCTATTTCTGGTATTGACTACTATAAACACATGTTATAAAATTCCAGAAGATGTCTTTTGTGAACATACAGGGGAGTGGAACTTCTGGGTATAGGGTATGTGATATTCTATTTTATAGTTGTTGCTATTCAGTTTTATATAGTGCTTTTTTAAAAGTCTGTTTCCACTCCTACTGGCAGTGCATGAAAATTCCAATTTCTCTTTTTCTGGCCAACTTTTTTTTTAGGCATTCTTGTTCTTTTTCTTTGGTCTTCACTGTGGCATGCAGGCTTCTCTAGCTGTTGTGCGCAGGGTTAGTTGCCCCATGGCATGTGTGATCTTAGCTCCCCAATCAGGGATCAAACCTAAATCCCCTGCATTGGAAGGCAGATTCTGCATAGTAGGAGGATTTTCTTTTTTTTGGTTTAATTTTGGCCTTTTTTATTGGTTTTTATTTATTTATTTTCATCCATCTTTACTCTTTGACCTATGTGGGCCTTCCATTTGCAGTGGCCTCTCTCGTTGCAGAGCACTGGCTCTGGGAGCATGTGCTCCAGAGCGCTGGCAAGTAATAGGACACACCAGTCCAGTTGCTCCACGGCACGTGGGATCTTCCCCGACCAGGGATTGAACCAGTGCCCCTTGCACGACAAGGAGGACTCTTTGCCCACTGGACTACCAGGAAACCCCTGCAGGCAGATTCTTTAGCACTGAGCCACAAGAGAAGTGGGAAGGTGGATTCTTAACCACTGGACCAACCAGAGAAGTCCCAGTTCTTGTTCTTTTAATATTCATTTCCCTTATGTCTAATAAGACTGAGAGTACTTTCTCATACGTTAATCACCATTTAAATAATTCTCTTTTTTGAAGCATCTGTTTTTCTATTTTTCTACCAGGTTATCTATTTTGTTATTGAACTATGGGATTTATTTGCATATTAGAGGCACAAGTCTTTTATCAGCTCATCTTTTCTAAATATCTCCTAGGTTGCGGTATGCCTTTTTATTCTTTTTAAGGGTGTCATTTCATCGATGAATCGAAGTTCTTAATCTTGACATAGTTCAATGAATTCTTTAATTTGCAGTCAGCACTCTATGCTTTAAGAAATATGGCCTATTCTAAGAAGATTGTGAATTCATTTAGATTTCTCACATGTATTAATAGGTCATTTATGAATAATGACTATTTTATTTTTTTCCAATGCTTTTAATTTTGATCTCATTTTTTTATCTTACTGTACTAGCTAGGAAGTCCAGCACAACGATGAATGGAAATGATGGCTAGTAAACATCTTTGATTTTCGTAGATCCTCTTAATTAGGTTAAAGAATTTCCTTCCTGTGCCTAGTTTTTATTATGAATGGTTACTAGAATTTATCATAGACAAAAAAAAAAAAAAAACTACAGAGATCACCATGTGATTCTCTTTGTTTTTCTGTTAATACAGTGAATTGCATTGATTGATTTTGAAATATTAAAATGCCCATTCATTCCTGGAATAAACTTAACTTCAAGTTCATAATTTATAGCAATTTTTCTATATTGCTGGATTCAATCTGCTGGCATTTGTTAGGATTTTTATATCTACCTTCATGGGAAATAAATAGTTTGTAATTTTCTTTTCTTGTAGTAATATTGTAGTTTTAATATCAACTTTCTTATATATTTTTAAAGTTTCTGGTAAAATCACAAGAGCTACTCTTGGCAAATGGAAAATTTTAGTGGAAATTCAAGCTTTATTATAAAGGTACAGGGAACTCAGATACTCAGGAGTTTTTCATACTCTGCTCCAACTTCTGTTAAATTTCAAGACTCTCTACTCTCTGTACTTACTTCTATTATATGAGCTTTTGAAGATTCATCTAAAGTTTCTAAATTTTATCTTACTTCTTCCTCAAGTGAATTTCACGGTTCACAATAAGAATTTTTGGTTAATCGTTATATATTAGGTTGGTACTATCCACAAAAAAAGGGTGTTATGGGAAGTTAAAAGACATAGAACTTGTATTCTCTGCCCTCAATGGGTTTAGAATACAGTAAACTAAATCAGCTTCTTTAAGTACATTTCAAATTCATGAAGCTTTAAAAAACGACTTCATTATAATGGGGAAAACAACTGAATGAAAGCACAAAGAAGGTGCAAAATCACTTGCAGTACATCAAGAAATATTCTCTGCCCATCATTACGTATTAGTTTTTAAAAGGTCATTTATTGAATAAAATGACAAAATTGTGAATTCATTTAGATTTCTCACATGTATTAATAGGTCATTTATGAATAATGACTATTTTATTTTTTCCAATGCTTTTAATTTTGATCTCATTTTTTTATCTTACTGTACTAGCTAGGAAGTCCAGCACAACGATGAATGGAAATGATGGCTAGTAAACATCTTTGATTTTCGTAGATCCTCTTAATTAGGTTAAAGAATTTCCTTCCTGTGCCTAGTTTTTATTATGAATGGTTACTAGAATTTATCATAGACAAAAAAAAAAAAAAAACTACAGAGATCACCATGTGATTCTCTTTGTTTTTCTGTTAATACAGTGAATTGCATTGATTGATTTTGAAATATTAAAATGCCCATTCATTCCTGGAATAAACTTAACTTCAAGTTCATAATTTATAGCAATTTTTCTATATTGCTGGATTCAATCTGCTGGCATTTGTTAGGATTTTTATATCTACCTTCATGGGAAATAAATAGTTTGTAATTTTCTTTTCTTGTAGTAATATTGTAGTTTTAATATCAACTTTCTTATATATTTTTAAAGTTTCTGGTAAAATCACAAGAGCTACTCTTGGCAAATGGAAAATTTTAGTGGAAATTCAAGCTTTATTATAAAGGTACAGGGAACTCAGATACTCAGGAGTTTTTCATACTCTGCTCCAACTTCTGTTAAATTTCAAGACTCTCTACTCTCTGTACTTACTTCTATTATATGAGCTTTTGAAGATTCATCTAAAGTTTCTAAATTTTATCTTACTTCTTCCTCAAGTGAATTTCACGGTTCACAATAAGAATTTTTGGTTAATCGTTATATATTAGGTTGGTACTATCCACAAAAAAAGGGTGTTATGGGAAGTTAAAAGACATAGAACTTGTATTCTCTGCCCTCAATGGGTTTAGAATACAGTAAACTAAATCAGCTTCTTTAAGTACATTTCAAATTCATGAAGCTTTAAAAAACGACTTCATTATAATGGGGAAAACAACTGAATGAAAGCACAAAGAAGGTGCAAAATCACTTGCAGTACATCAAGAAATACTACCATTTACTAACACTGAAGGGTTTCTCCGATGGCTCAGAGGTAAAGACATCCACCTGACAATGCCGGAGATGTGAGTTCCATCCCTGAGTTGGGACAATCTCCTGGAGGATGGCATGGCAACCCACTGGAGTATTCTTGCCTAGAGAATCCCATGGACAGATGAGCCTGGCAGGCTACAGTCCACCGGGTTGCAAATACTCGGACATGACTGAAACCACATAGCGCGCATGTACACACACACACACACACGTACACACACACACACACACACACACACACAGAGTTAAATTTTGCTGAAAATATGATAATCTTCAATGTGTTCATTCTCATATTTTCTTTAGACAATTCCATAGTATATCTTATTAAGTTCATCTACATGTACCTTTTCATTCTATACAGTATGATATATATATAAAAAACCGTTTTTAAAGTCTAGAAAATTAGCTTCTGTAGTTTGTATTACTACAAAACAAGTACAAAGATTATGAAAATACTTGAATGTGTGAAATGAAACTCTCCTCTCATTCTCAGCCACGCAGGTATGACACTATACCAACGCTCCCAATTCAGAAAGCTTCTATCACATGTTTGGTTGGGCTAGTATTTTGGCATATCTCTACATTTTAACTATACTTCCCTCTGATACTGGAAAAGGAAAGGGCAACCCAGTCTAGTATTCTTGCCTGAAAAATTCCATGGACAGTGGAGACTGATGGGCTGCAGTGCATGGGGTCACACAGAGGCGAACACGACTGAAGTGACTAAGCAGCAGCAGCCCCTCTGATACATGACAAATTAAAAGCTGTTTAAGGGGGCTTCCCTGGTGGTCCAGTGGGTAAGGACACCGCCTTGCAATGCAAGAGCCGCTGGTTCGATCCCTGGCCTGGGAAGATCCCACGTGCCGCGGAGCAGCTGGACCGATGTGTCCAATTACCAAGCCGGAGCTCTGGAGCGCATGCGCCCAGAGCCAGTGCTCTGCAACGACAGACGCCACCGTGATGGGAGGCCCACAGGAGCCAAAGAACAAAGCTTCTTTAAGTACATTTCAAATTCATGAAGCTTTAAAAAACGACTTCATTATAATGGGGAAAACAACTGAATGAAAGCACAAAGAAGGTGCAAAATCACTTGCAGTACATCAAGAAATACTACCATTTACTAACACTGAAGGGTTTCTCCGATGGCTCAGAGGTAAAGACATCCACCTGACAATGCCGGAGATGTGAGTTCCATCCCTGAGTTGGGACAATCTCCTGGAGGATGGCATGGCAACCCACTGGAGTATTCTTGCCTAGAGAATCCCATGGACAGATGAGCCTGGCAGGCTACAGTCCACCGGGTTGCAAATACTCGGACATGACTGAAACCACATAGCGCGCATGTACACACACACACACACACGTACACACACACACACACACACACACACAGAGTTAAATTTTGCTGAAAATATGATAATCTTCAATGTGTTCATTCTCATATTTTCTTTAGACAATTCCATAGTATATCTTATTAAGTTCATCTACATGTACCTTTTCATTCTATACAGTATGATATATATATAAAAAACCGTTTTTAAAGTCTAGAAAATTAGCTTCTGTAGTTTGTATTACTACAAAACAAGTACAAAGATTATGAAAATACTTGAATGTGTGAAATGAAACTCTCCTCTCATTCTCAGCCACGCAGGTATGACACTATACCAACGCTCCCAATTCAGAAAGCTTCTATCACATGTTTGGTTGGGCTAGTATTTTGGCATATCTCTACATTTTAACTATACTTCCCTCTGATACTGGAAAAGGAAAGGGCAACCCAGTCTAGTATTCTTGCCTGAAAAATTCCATGGACAGTGGAGACTGATGGGCTGCAGTGCATGGGGTCACACAGAGGCGAACACGACTGAAGTGACTAAGCAGCAGCAGCCCCTCTGATACATGACAAATTAAAAGCTGTTTAAGGGGGCTTCCCTGGTGGTCCAGTGGGTAAGGACACCGCCTTGCAATGCAAGAGCCGCTGGTTCGATCCCTGGCCTGGGAAGATCCCACGTGCCGCGGAGCAGCTGGACCGATGTGTCCAATTACCAAGCCGGAGCTCTGGAGCGCATGCGCCCAGAGCCAGTGCTCTGCAACGACAGACGCCACCGTGATGGGAGGCCCACAGGAGCCAAAGAACAAAGACAGATGAAAATAGAGAAATGAAAGACCAATAGAAGTGGCCCGCCCACTCCCTCCCTCCCTAACCCCTGCCCCCAAAAAAACTAACAAACAAAAAGCTGTTTAAGGGACTTCTCTGGTAGCTCAGTGGTAAAGAGTTCGCCTGCCAAGGCAGGAGACATGAGTTCGATCCCTGAGTCAGGAAGATCCCACATGCTGCGGAGCAACTAAGCCCGTGAGCCATAACTATTGAGCCTGTGCTCTAGAGCCTTGGAGCCACAACTATGGAGCCCAGCTGCTGCAGCTACTGAAGTCCGTGAGCCCTAGAGCCGAAGCTCCAGAATAAAAGTCACCACAACAAGAAGCCTGCTCACCTCAGCTAGAGAGTAGCCCCCACTCCCTGCAACTAGAGAAGATCCCGTGGCAGCAGTGAAATCCAGAATAGCCAAAAATAGATAAATAAATACAATTAAATAAAAAGCAAAAGCAGTTTAGGATTTGTATTTTGTGCTATCAATAATTTAAAATCTATTTCATAACAGTGAAGCACAGAATTGCTAGATTAGAGCTGATGTACCCTAAAAGTAAAGGGCATAGGCTTTGGTGAGTTTGAAACCTGGCAACACCACTCCCAAGGCACAACATTGGTGAAGTTACTTACATCCTCTGTCCCTTGGTTACTCATCTATAAAATGGAAGAAATAATGGTAATGACCTCATAGAGTTATTAGGATTAAGTAAGTTGAGACAAGTAAAGGACTCTCGGGCACATAATAGGTGCTCAGTAAATGTCACGTTTGTGTAGGCAAGCAAAAGGCCTGCTGTTTTTAAATGCATACAAGGAACAGCTATACTGTTATCAAATTGAAAATTCTCCTTCATTTTGCCCCCATTGACATTCTGCTTTTTTTTTTTTTCAAGTCTCAAAGAGTGTCTTTTAAAACTAGTTCATCCCTATTCCTGTTGTTTCCTGTCAGATTTTCTAATTCCTGAAACAATGAAAAGGTTCTCTGCTTTTATAATTTATTTTATAATTTATTTTTAAAAGCTTACTTCTATTATGAAGTCTCTGTCTAAGCTAACACCACTTGATTTAAGTGGATAAAGACTGGAGTTGAAAAAATGAGAAGAAGGGACATGTTAAAACTGGTAGTACTGTCAGGCTTTTCCTCGTTTTCTCTTTTGTTTGACTAATCTAGAATTCACAGAGTATAGTCTATATCTGTTCAATCCAATGATCAATTAAAGAGCTGGCAATAAAGTCTATCAGTATGAGTTATACAATTAAATATGGAAGAAATTAAAATGAACTTAAAAAATTAGGCCAGGAGCAAGGAGACATTTTAATAAAAATTCAAAATACAAATCCTAGGGCTTCCCTGGTGGTCCAGTGGGTAGAGAGTTCGCCTTGCAGTGCAAGGGGCACCGGTTTGATACCTGGTCCGGGAAGATTCCATGTGTCATGGAGTGGCTGGACTGGTGTGTCCCATTACCAGCCAGCACTCTGGAGTGCATGCACCCAGAGCTGGTGTTCTGCAGCGATAGGCCACTGCAATGGGACGCCCACACAGGCCAAAGAATAAAGATGGATGAAAAATAAATAAATAAAAAACCAATAAAAGGGCCAAAAAATGGAAACACACACACACACACACAAATCTTAAACAGCTTCTGAAGTTGTGATGCTTTATGTCATCACACGAGACTGAAGAATTAGAGTGAACCAATTTTAGGTCTTAAAATATGAGAACACAGGCTTTCTTTAATCTGTACACAAGACTGTTTGACACGGTTGCAATTACAATTTAAGTACTACACAGTGTGTGTTGATTTCTTTACCAAACTGCATTGTTATTTTGCAAAACACTGATTCTGTAAAACATTCAAAGGCAGTCAAAGTTATGGGTTCTCCCAAGATGTCTATGTATTAATAAAATAAAGAGTAATAATGTGATAAGGAGGCTTTAATTATGGGCTGGGTGCTCAAACTCTTGAGTACCAGCTTTAGATAGTCACTCTTTTTGTGGACTTCACACAGTGGCCTCACCTTTTCTTTTCCTTTTTTTTTTTTTTTTAAACTGTTTCAGAATCTGAAGTATCCTGTGGTTTATTGATTCTTGTAACCACATTCTCTGCCACTAATGTTCATCACTTGTGCTTCTCCTGCCTCTTGCCTCTTGAGGAGAATGAAAGGTGGAAAATGTGACACAACAGTCTGAAATTGGATGACTCAGTTTAAGTACCGAACAGGAAAAAAAGCGTCTTAAACCACCACTAGAAACATTTTCCTTTCAAATGGAATTGATCTTGAAACCCAGTTTAATTCAACAAATAAGTAAGGAACAACAGAAGTAGGTGCTCTCAGGACATAGTGTGGCATGTCAGAGATCAGTCTTCTATAGGATGAGAGAAAAAGTTTTAGTTCTTTAGTTTTTTACGATCCCTGTCAATCTTATTCAAGTATAATTTTATCCAGCAGCGATCAATTCTCACCTGGATGAAATATTTTCACTTAGATTTTAATCCTTTCCTATCCTTCAAGTTAGATTTTAAATACTTACAGAAATGTTCTTCATTCAGTACAAAATTCATTCACATACATGTACCTTTTACAAGTCATTTTCCCCCTCAAGTCAGTGATCTACCACAAATGCCATCCTCTACCTAAAACTGCTTACAGAATTTATTTCTATTTGTATTTCTATTTTTTCCATTATGTCATTGGTTCTATATATTAGGTGGATTTTTAACATTTTTAAGATATACAAACGCACACATTCTTCATAGTATGGTAACCCTGAAGTACAAGAGGTAGTATGCCATTTTTGTTAATTAAGAGAGGAAGCAGCCAAGTCAGACTGCCTGGGTTAGGATCTAAGCTATGCCATTTAGTGGCCATGTGGCCTTGGGTGATTTAGTGCACACTTTCGTGTTTTACTTTCCTCATTAGGAAAATGGGAGAATTATGACCTATTTCATAGTGTTGTGGTAAGGACTGAATACATAAATAATTGAAAAATACTGTTTAATTAAAAGGTTTAGCTGATAAATAATAACTACTACTATTGTTGTTGTTGTTAACACTGATAAACTTATAAAGGGAGATTCACTTACAGGCGTTTCCTTTCTCCAACATCAAACGTTTAATTATGGGCTGGGTGCTCAAACTCTTGAGTACCAGCTTTAGATAGTCACTCTTTTTGTGGACTTCACACAGTGGCCTCACCTTTTCTTTTCCTTTTTTTTTTTTTTTTAAACTGTTTCAGAATCTGAAGTATCCTGTGGTTTATTGATTCTTGTAACCACATTCTCTGCCACTAATGTTCATCACTTGTGCTTCTCCTGCCTCTTGCCTCTTGAGGAGAATGAAAGGTGGAAAATGTGACACAACAGTCTGAAATTGGATGACTCAGTTTAAGTACCGAACAGGAAAAAAAGCGTCTTAAACCACCACTAGAAACATTTTCCTTTCAAATGGAATTGATCTTGAAACCCAGTTTAATTCAACAAATAAGTAAGGAACAACAGAAGTAGGTGCTCTCAGGACATAGTGTGGCATGTCAGAGATCAGTCTTCTATAGGATGAGAAAAAAAGTTTTAGTTCTTTAGTTTTTTACGATCCCTGTCAATCTTATTCAAGTATAATTTTATCCAGCAGCGATCAATTCTCACCTGGATGAAATATTTTCACTTAGATTTTAATCCTTTCCTATCCTTCAAGTTAGATTTTAAATACTTACAGAAATGTTCTTCATTCAGTACAAAATTCATTCACATACATGTACCTTTTACAAGTCATTTTCCCCCTCAAGTCAGTGATCTACCACAAATGCCATCCTCTACCTAAAACTGCTTACAGAATTTATTTCTATTTGTATTTCTATTTTTTCCATTATGTCATTGGTTCTATATATTAGGTGGATTTTTAACATTTTTAAGATATACAAACGCACACATTCTTCATAGTATGGTAACCCTGAAGTACAAGAGGTAGTATGCCATTTTTGTTAATTAAGAGAGGAAGCAGCCAAGTCAGACTGCCTGGGTTAGGATCTAAGCTATGCCATTTAGTGGCCATGTGGCCTTGGGTGATTTAGTGCACACTTTCGTGTTTTACTTTCCTCATTAGGAAAATGGGAGAATTATGACCTATTTCATAGTGTTGTGGTAAGGACTGAATACATAAATAATTGAAAAATACTGTTTAATTAAAAGGTTTAGCTGATAAATAATAACTACTACTATTGTTGTTGTTGTTAACACTGATAAACTTATAAAGGGAGATTCACTTACAGGCGTTTCCTTTCTCCAACATCAAACGTTCCTCCTTTGATCAAAATCCCTAAGTCCCTGTCTCATTTGAAGTCCAAGTCCTTACCTTGACTCGCTAGACCCTACTTGATCTAACCCCCTCACCCACCCCAGCACTTCTCTGACCTTGTTTCCTACCAGCCTTCATCCCCTTCACTCTACTCCAGCATGCAGCGGGCTCCTTATTGTTTCTGGAAAGTGTCATGAACCCTCTTACTTTCTGAGCCCTATAACTGCTGCCCCCTCTAGCTGAGATATTTTTTCCTCAGAGTCACAAGTCTCTCTCGCCTACTTATTTCTGGTGTCATTCCTGATCACACAGTATAAAAGAGCAATCTGGGGACTTCTCTGGTGATCCAGTGGCTAAGCCTCCAGTCTCCCAATGCAGGGGGCCTGGGTTCAATCCCTGGTCAGGGAGCTAGATCCCACATACTGCGACTAAGACCCAGCATAGCCAAATAAATAAATAAATAAATACATAAATATTTTAAAAAAAGAAAAGAACAACCTGGGCTTCCCTGGTGTTCCAGTGGGTAAAGAGTTCGCCTTGCAGTGCAAGGGTCATTAGTTCGATCCCTGGCCCTGGAAAATTCCATGTGTTGGCGTGGCTGGACTAGTGTGTCCAATTAAGAGTCAGTGCACTGAGTGCATACTAGCGGCGTGGGCCCCGGACAGGTAGAAGAATAAAGATGGATGAAAATAAATAATCAATAAAAGAGGATATACAAACGCACACATTCTTCATAGTATGGTAACCCTGAAGTATAAGAGGTAGTATGCCATTTTTGTTAATTAAGAGAGGAAGCAGCCAAGTCAGACTGCCTGGGTTAGGATCTAAGCTATGCCATTTAGTGGCCATGTGGCCTTGGGTGATTTAGTGCACACTTTCGTGTTTTACTTTCCTCATTAGGAAAATGGGAGAATTATGACCTATTTCATAGTGTTGTGGTAAGGACTGAATACATAAATAATTGAAAAATACTGTTTAATTAAAAGGTTTAGCTGATAAATAATAACTACTACTATTGTTGTTGTTGTTAACACTGATAAACTTATAAAGGGAGATTCACTTACAGGCGTTTCCTTTCTCCAACATCAAACGTTCCTCCTTTGATCAAAATCCCTAAGTCCCTGTCTCATTTGAAGTCCAAGTCCTTACCTTGACTCGCTAGACCCTACTTGATCTAACCCCCTCACCCACCCCAGCACTTCTCTGACCTTGTTTCCTACCAGCCTTCATCCCCTTCACTCTACTCCAGCATGCAGCGGGCTCCTTATTGTTTCTGGAAAGTGTCATGAACCCTCTTACTTTCTGAGCCCTATAACTGCTGCCCCCTCTAGCTGAGATATTTTTTCCTCAGAGTCACAAGTCTCTCTCGCCTACTTATTTCTGGTGTCATTCCTGATCACACAGTATAAAAGAGCAATCTGGGGACTTCTCTGGTGATCCAGTGGCTAAGCCTCCAGTCTCCCAATGCAGGGGGCCTGGGTTCAATCCCTGGTCAGGGAGCTAGATCCCACATACTGCGACTAAGACCCAGCATAGCCAAATAAATAAATAAATAAATACATAAATATTTTAAAAAAAGAAAAGAACAACCTGGGCTTCCCTGGTGTTCCAGTGGGTAAAGAGTTCGCCTTGCAGTGCAAGGGTCATTAGTTCGATCCCTGGCCCTGGAAAATTCCATGTGTTGCGGCGTGGCTGGACTAGTGTGTCCAATTAAGAGTCAGTGCACTGGAGTGCATACTCCCAGAGCTGGTGCTCTGCAATGAGAGAGGCCACTGCAACAGAAGGCCCACACAGGTAGAAGAATAAAGATGGATGAAAATAAATAAATAATCAATAAAAGAGGCCAAAATTAAAAAAAAAAAAAAAAAAGACCAATCTTCCCCAGCCCTGTGTACCCTCTAACTTCTTTATCTTGATTTATTTTTCTCTAGAACACTTACCACCATCTAGCATAAATAAAATGATCTGTCTGTTGCTGATAACAGAATTTATAAGGCTTTACTAAATATGAGTGTTGACTGAAAATTTGTCCTATTACCTATTTGTGCTGGGTTGGAATATCTTTTAATTTTAAGATGAATCAGGTAGAATCCATAGAGAATCACATTCTATGTAATATATTACACGAAATGGATCTGATCCTCTCCTATAGAAACTAGCAAAGGGTTTTTTGTGTGTGTATGTTCAAGGCTTATATATTATCAAATTAGTACGTCTTTCAATAGATCATAAACACTTGACACACTTAGCTGTCCTGGTAGTGAACTTCAACAAGGAGAGCTTTCTGTGTGAGGAAGGCTAAAGATAAAAGGGAAAAGAGAAGGCAGCATGGGAAAGCCTTGTGGTAATGAAAATGTTTTATATCTTGACTGTTTCAATGCCAGTATCCTGGTTGTGATGGAGTACTATAGTTTTGCAAAATATGATCATTGAGGGGGACTTATATAGGTTCTCTTTATATTATTTCTTGTGACTGCATCTGAATCGACAATTATTTCAAAATTAAAAATGTAATTAAAATTATGCATTTCTGTAAACAACAAGACTCTGTAGAAGTAAAAAGTAAAATAAAAACAACTATAAAAAATGATCTGCTTAGTTGGGGACAGGGCAGGAGGTAGAAAGTAAGAAGTAAACAAATAAATAAACCCAAGCTAAAAACATCACTGTAAAAATTTTAGATCCCAATAAAATTCAGTCTATTTAAAATTACAGTTTTTCTTTTGACAAAGAAGTATTTTATCATATTTCTTATAAGTGACATAGCTTTGATATTAAAAGATAATATCACATTTTCCTTTTTAGTCTCTTTCTGCAATAGTGAAAGGCTTCCCTGGTAGTTCAGCTACTGAAAAGTCTGCCTACAATACAGGAGACCCGGGTTCAATCTCTGGGCTGGGAAGATACCCTGGAGAAGGGAAGGGCTACCCACTCCAGTATTCTTGCCAGGAGAAATCAGCAAGATGGACAGAGGAGCCTGGTGGGTTACAGTTCATGGGGTCTCAAAGACTTGGCAAGAATACACATGCATCTCTTAGCCCAGAGAGAGTCTATTGGAAAGACGTATGGGAAGAGCATCCCTTGACATCAGTCCTCTTTAAACTCCAAGAAGCCTTTCTAAGGATGTCTGGTCAGGGACGTCTCCTGACTTCGAAAATAAGAAATATGTGGTCTGGGTAGGGACCAGCCTCCTCCCTTAACTGTCCTGCTCCTCTTGGAGTTTCAATTCACAGAGAATGAATCTCCAATTGCTTCATCTTAATGAGGGTGGTGGGATAGTGCATCTACCTCCTGCCTCACCACTAATTCCCAATAACTTGTTTCTGTTTGGGGAAAAACACTGACTGAAACCTGCCCCCCTGGCCAGGCACCATAGTAGCTGTTTGTGTGAGTTATTTTACAGTAGGAAGTCCCAGTAAGGAATATGGAATTAATAAGCAGCAGCCATCAACTGAAAGAGTTTGGGAAAGGTCAAAATGAGATGCCTCCCACCTCCCAGAATCCTTCTCACTAGCATCCATGTTGGCCAAGTAACATGTGCACCTCCAAGAAGGACCCTGAGTTAGAATGACTGGCCAAAGACAACCTAGAAACTAACTCCCTCACCATAAAACCCGAGATTGTGAGCCACACGGCAGAGTAATAAACAAAATAAAAAAATAAAAACATTTCTGTAAACAACAAGACTCTGTAGAAGTAAAAAGTAAAATAAAAACAACTATAAAAAATGATCTGCTTAGTTGGGGACAGGGCAGGAGGTAGAAAGTAAGAAGTAAACAAATAAATAAACCCAAGCTAAAAACATCACTGTAAAAATTTTAGATCCCAATAAAATTCAGTCTATTTAAAATTACAGTTTTTCTTTTGACAAAGAAGTATTTTATCATATTTCTTATAAGTGACATAGCTTTGATATTAAAAGATAATATCACATTTTCCTTTTTAGTCTCTTTCTGCAATAGTGAAAGGCTTCCCTGGTAGTTCAGCTACTGAAAAGTCTGCCTACAATACAGGAGACCCGGGTTCAATCTCTGGGCTGGGAAGATACCCTGGAGAAGGGAAGGGCTACCCACTCCAGTATTCTTGCCAGGAGAAATCAGCAAGATGGACAGAGGAGCCTGGTGGGTTACAGTTCATGGGGTCTCAAAGACTTGGCAAGAATACACATGCATCTCTTAGCCCAGAGAGAGTCTATTGGAAAGACGTATGGGAAGAGCATCCCTTGACATCAGTCCTCTTTAAACTCCAAGAAGCCTTTCTAAGGATGTCTGGTCAGGGACGTCTCCTGACTTCGAAAATAAGAAATATGTGGTCTGGGTAGGGACCAGCCTCCTCCCTTAACTGTCCTGCTCCTCTTGGAGTTTCAATTCACAGAGAATGAATCTCCAATTGCTTCATCTTAATGAGGGTGGTGGGATAGTGCATCTACCTCCTGCCTCACCACTAATTCCCAATAACTTGTTTCTGTTTGGGGAAAAACACTGACTGAAACCTGCCCCCCTGGCCAGGCACCATAGTAGCTGTTTGTGTGAGTTATTTTACAGTAGGAAGTCCCAGTAAGGAATATGGAATTAATAAGCAGCAGCCATCAACTGAAAGAGTTTGGGAAAGGTCAAAATGAGATGCCTCCCACCTCCCAGAATCCTTCTCACTAGCATCCATGTTGGCCAAGTAACATGTGCACCTCCAAGAAGGACCCTGAGTTAGAATGACTGGCCAAAGACAACCTAGAAACTAACTCCCTCACCATAAAACCCGAGATTGTGAGCCACACGGCAGAGCAATTCTCCTAGGTTCCTTCACCCTACTACTCTTCACCCAGGCGCCCTGTCCAATAAAGTCTCTTGCTTTGCCAGCATGTGTATCTCCTCGGACAATTCATTTCCGAGTCTTAGACAAGAGCCCCCTTTCCGGCCCTGGAAGGGGTCCCACTTCCTGCAACATATCCAATGTTAACTTCATATTAGAACTCCCAAGTACTTTGTAAATGCCCTAATGCTTTCAGCACTTTTCTTGAATCATTTATATTTTCTTTAACATAAAGTCAGACCACCAACCGAAAATGTGGGTCACAGTCTGTACCTTTACAATGTGTCATGAGAATTTGTACACCTCCAAACAAACACCGGATGCCACATTCTTCCATTTTCTGATGCTTAGTAGTAAAAACTCTTTCAGCACTCTCAAAGTCACAATAATAATAGTAATTCTTCCTTCACAATTCTCTCAACTGTCTTTAAGTTGATAAGGCTATTGTCCTGCCTAATGCAACAGCATCTTATCTAATTTCCCTAAATCCAGAATCTTTCACTGTAAAATAGACACAGACTAAGATCAGACATGAGTTTGGCTTATTATTATTATTATTGCATCTTACATTGCTATTTGAAGGCAGTCAGTTGCTTTGCATTTGCGAACAACGATTTCAGAGTGCATAATCTTTTGTGGAACTTTTTTCCCTAGTCATGTGTTTTGAGTCACAATGCAAATGTACCCCATGAATCATGGTTAAAAACAAAAAACTGGAAAATAATGTCCAAAAGAATAAAGTCAATATTTCCACACCAGACATTCAAAAACCTATCACAATCTTATCCCTAATTACCTGTTATACCCTACTGTTCACTACTTGCTTCACAAACCCATTAACACTCTCAAATTAATTTAATTGCCCTACCTTAAAATATACTCCATGCTTTGAAAACTGTCTTTGCAGATATGCCATAGGGATTTCACTAAATACACAATAAAGGGAAAAGGACAAATAGAACCCTAAAAAACAAATCTATCAGAATTTTACCCAGATCAAATGGCTCCATCTCCATGAAATTTTCTTTTATTATTCCAACAGAGAAGCATTGTTCACTTATCTAAACTCAAACAATACCTGTTCTTCTTACTATACTTACAGTGATTATATAATACTTTTTAATATAATAGCTTGTTACCATCTTATGGCCCTTCTTGCAATGTAAGTACATTAAAATTGATATTGAACATTATATACTTCTTTAATACAATACTTAATGCTTCCATGAACGTTAAGAGTAATTTAACCAGCATCCACCAGAAGGTATAAAGCATTAAAGATAAATTTGAAGTACCCATTCAGTTCTCTCCATCCTAACTCTTTCCCCTAGTAGAGGTAACTGTTCTCCTAAGTTCCCATGCGTGCTTTTCTACTTTTATTATATACGCAACTATCTCTGCATTTTTAAACTTTATATTAATGACATCCCCATGAACACATTATATTTTGGTTTACCATGCTCTACATTGCTTACTATATTTGCTTGTGCTGCAGCAAATGGCTCTAGTTGGTTTATTAACTGGGTATATAGTACTCTTTTACATTAATTGATCACAGGATCTTTACTTATTCTCTTTTTGATGGACAGATTATTTGCAACTCTTCCCTCTTACAATGATGTAACAAATATTCTTGTATATCTCTGTGTATATAAGCATTTCCTTAGGGTAATACCTAGAAGGGGGATTTGCTCTAGCAGAGGGTATAATCATTTCTGCCCTTAATCCATGTTATCAAAATCATTTCCCAGGCTTTCCATTTTCACTATTTATCATATCTTCTAGGTAACAAAAAATTTAATTTCTTTTTTTAAATATATTTTATTTATTTATTTGGCTGAACTGGGTCTTAGTTGCAGCATGTGGGATCTAGTTTTCTGACCAGGAATTGAACCCAGACCCCGTGCACTGAGAGCTAGAGTCTTAGCCACTGGACCACCAGGGAAGTCCCAAAATTTAATTTCTTAAAATGTTATAGGCATATTAATTTCTTAAAGAATTACAGTTTTTTAAAGTTTTATTTTTGTAAAATAGAACATTGTCCATTTTAGCTACACTTTCAGATTTATTGGCATAAAGTAATTTCTGTCTACTAGGGGAAGTTTTCAGAGCTTAACCCAGAATTGGATACACATAACTACTTCAGGTCATTCTTGGCATAAATTATTTTAGCAGAATACAACCCAGGATACACAGCATACTGGCAGGGCGATATCAGGCATTTTTCTTGAAGAGGAGTAGTCATCACAATAGGCTACCAAGTCAAAAAGGAGCTAATCTCAAATTTGAGGCAACAAAATCACACTGGGTGCGTAAAGGAGTAGCTAGTATTTCCCTTAATAATCCTGTAGGCATAGCTTAAAGTCACTACACTCAAAAAAGTTCAAAGCTATGACTTCCTACCAGGTATTAAGAGCTTGTTTACAGCTCTCCCAGGCCAATGCGACTTACTCATAAAATGTCATTTTAATATAAGCAATGACGCCTTGGTATAAACAGAGCTCACATTCCAAAAGTCAGCTGTGGTTATCATTTGTAACTCCAAGAGAACAGAGCTAGGTAATCCTTGATCCTCAAACGGATTCCTTTATGTTGTCAAATGTTGCTTACTGCTGAAAAATCTGTCTGCTTATATTTTGGTTTACCATGTTTTGCCGGTAGCAAATGGCTCTAGTTGGTTTATTAACTGGGTATATAGTACTCTTTTACATTAATTGATCACAGGATCTTTACTTATTCTCTTTTTGATGGACAGATTATTTGCAACTCTTCCCTCTTACAATGATGTAACAAATATTCTTGTATATCTCTGTGTATATAAGCATTTCCTTAGGGTAATACCTAGAAGGGGGATTTGCTCTAGCAGAGGGTATAATCATTTCTGCCCTTAATCCATGTTATCAAAATCATTTCCCAGGCTTTCCATTTTCACTATTTATCATATCTTCTAGGTAACAAAAAATTTAATTTCTTTTTTTAAATATATTTTATTTATTTATTTGGCTGAACTGGGTCTTAGTTGCAGCATGTGGGATCTAGTTTTCTGACCAGGAATTGAACCCAGACCCCGTGTACTGAGAGCTAGAGTCTTAGCCACTGGACCACCAGGGAAGTCCCAAAATTTAATTTCTTAAAATGTTATAGGCATATTAATTTCTTAAAGAATTACAGTTTTTTAAAGTTTTATTTTTGTAAAATAGAACATTGTCCATTTTAGCTACACTTTCAGATTTATTGGCATAAAGTAATTTCTGTCTACTAGGGGAAGTTTTCAGAGCTTAACCCAGAATTGGATACACATAACTACTTCAGGTCATTCTTGGCATAAATTATTTTAGCAGAATACAACCCAGGATACACAGCATACTGGCAGGGCGATATCAGGCATTTTTCTTGAAGAGGAGTAGTCATCACAATAGGCTACCAAGTCAAAAAGGAGCTAATCTCAAATTTGAGGCAACAAAATCACACTGGGTGCGTAAAGGAGTAGCTAGTATTTCCCTTAATAATCCTGTAGGCATAGCTTAAAGTCACTACACTCAAAAAAGTTCAAAGCTATGACTTCCTACCAGGTATTAAGAGCTTGTTTACAGCTCTCCCAGGCCAATGCGACTTACTCATCAAATGTCATTTTTAATATAAGCAATGACGCCTTGGTATAAACAGAGCTCACATTCCAAAAGTCAGCTGTGGTTATCATTTGTAACTCCAAGAGAACAGAGCTAGGTAATCCTTGATCCTCAAACGGATTCCTTTATGTTGTCAAATGTTGCTTACTGCTGAAAAATCTGTCTGCTAATGTAGGAATTGCAGGAGATGCAGGTATGACTCTTGTGTTGGGAAGATCCCCTGGAGGAGGAAATGGCAACCTATTTCAGTATTCTTCCCTAGAGAATCCCATGGACATAGAAGCCTGGTGGGCTACACAGTCCATGGGGTCAAAAGAGTCAGACACAACTGAGCACGCTGGCATGCACGTACCCTTTTCACTCCTAAATGTTTATGGCTTTCTGCTTTTCTTGATCAGTTTTGTCTGGTGTTTCTCTATTATTCTTTTCAAAGAAAAATCTTTTAATTTCACCTTTATCTTTTTTTTAAAATTTTGGCCTTTTTTTATTGGTTCTTTATCTTTTTCATTTTCATCCATCTTTATTCTTTGGCATGAGTGGGCCTCCCACTATTGGGGTCTTTCTCACTGCAGAGCACAAGCTCTGGGTGTATGTGCTTTAGAGTGGCGGCTTGTAATTAGACACGCTGGTCCAGGCACTCCAAGGCACTTGGGATCCTCTCGGACCAGGGATCAAACCAGTGCCCCTTGCACTGAAAGGCAGACTCTTTACCCACTGGACCACCAGGGAAGCTTCATCTTTATCTTTTAATTCCTCCATTTCTATTCTTTTTACTTTACTCCCTTTTACTTTACTCTTTTTTTAAAAAAAATTTTTTTCTCTTTTATTTGGCCACTTCTATTGGTCTTTAATTAATCTGTTTTCATCCATCTTTGTTCTTTGGCCTGTGTGGGCCTCCCATCGCAGTGGCATCTCTCGCTACAGAGCACCGGCTCTGGGCACATGCACTCCAGACCTCCAGCTCGGTAGTTGGACACACTGGTCCAGCGGCTCCACGGCACGTGGGATCTTCCCAGGCCAGGGATTGAACCAGTGCCCCTTGCACTGCAAGGCGGTGTCCTTATCCACTGGACCACCAGGAAAGCCCTTATTCTTTCTTAAGTTGGATATTCAGCTATAATTTTTCCTCTAATGACGCCTTGGTATAAACAGAGCTCACATTCCTACTTTATAGTTAGAACAGAGCTAGGTAATCCTTGATCCTCAAACGGATTCCTTTATGTTGTCAAATGTTGCTTACTGCTGAAAAATCTGTCTGCTAATGTAGGAATTGCAGGAGATGCAGGTATGACTCTTGTGTTGGGAAGATCCCCTGGAGGAGGAAATGGCAACCTATTTCAGTATTCTTCCCTAGAGAATCCCATGGACATAGAAGCCTGGTGGGCTACACAGTCCATGGGGTCAAAAGAGTCAGACACAACTGAGCACGCTGGCATGCACGTACCCTTTTCACTCCTAAATGTTTATGGCTTTCTGCTTTTCTTGATCAGTTTTGTCTGGTGTTTCTCTATTATTCTTTTCAAAGAAAAATCTTTTAATTTCACCTTTATCTTTTTTTTAAAATTTTGGCCTTTTTTTATTGGTTCTTTATCTTTTTCATTTTCATCCATCTTTATTCTTTGGCATGAGTGGGCCTCCCACTATTGGGGTCTTTCTCACTGCAGAGCACAAGCTCTGGGTGTATGTGCTTTAGAGTGGCGGCTTGTAATTAGACACGCTGGTCCAGGCACTCCAAGGCACTTGGGATCCTCTCGGACCAGGGATCAAACCAGTGCCCCTTGCACTGAAAGGCAGACTCTTTACCCACTGGACCACCAGGGAAGCTTCATCTTTATCTTTTAATTCCTCCATTTCTATTCTTTTTACTTTACTCCCTTTTACTTTACTCTTTTTTTAAAAAAAATTTTTTTCTCTTTTATTTGGCCACTTCTATTGGTCTTTAATTAATCTGTTTTCATCCATCTTTGTTCTTTGGCCTGTGTGGGCCTCCCATCGCAGTGGCATCTCTCGCTACAGAGCACCGGCTCTGGGCACATGCACTCCAGACCTCCAGCTCGGTAGTTGGACACACTGGTCCAGCGGCTCCACGGCACGTGGGATCTTCCCAGGCCAGGGATTGAACCAGTGCCCCTTGCACTGCAAGGCGGTGTCCTTATCCACTGGACCACCAGGAAAGCCCTTATTCTTTCTTAAGTTGGATATTCAGCTATAATTTTTCCTCTAAGTACCTCCTTAGCTTCATCTCACAAGCTCTGAACTACTGTAGTTTTAAATTATTGTGCCATTCTAAATAATTTCAATTTTCTATAGCAATTTTTATTTCTGACTCATGAATTTAGGACTATGTTTTTAAATTTCCAAGGCTAAGAAATATTTGAGATTATCTTGCTGATTCTGATTTCTAATTTTGTTGGCTTCAGAATATAGTGTGATACTGATTTTATTAAACTTCTGTTATGACTTGCTTTGTGCCCTCATATGTGGTAAATTCTTATAAACATCACATGTTTATTTTAAAAGTATATTCATTAACTATTGGAATCACTGTTCTAGTCTATTTATTAGATCATAACGTTAATTGTTTCGTTCAAGTGTTTTTTAGCCTTACTAATAATCTGTCTGCTTGAGCAATTATCTAGAGAAGAGTATTAAATCTCCCATTATGAGGACAGATTTATCATTTTATTCTTATAATTCTGTCAGTTTTTGCTGTGTATAGTTAATAGCTACATTACAAATTTTTCTTATATACTTTATTTGGAGATTTTAATCTTATAATATGTAGTAGGCTGTTTCTCTCTAATAAAGTCTTTGCCTTAAAGAACATTAGATCTGTTATCAATACGTTATAGTGGCTTTCTTTTTACTAGTGTTTGCCTCATTTATTTCTTTCACTTTTTACTTCTAATCTGTCCTACTGTGTCAAGTATGCCTCTCATAAGTGTAGATGAATCTTAAAAATATGACATTATTTTTCAATCTGATAGGATTAGTATATTTTACATTTCTGACAACTAATATTTGAGTATATTTCTGTTATCTTATTTTGCTTTTACTTAATATTTTCATCTTATTTTTTCTTCAAACTTCCTTGTCTTTTTCTGCATTCTGCTGACAAAGGTTTTTTCAATTTAATTAATTTTTGGCTGTGTTGGGTCCTTGTTGTTGTGCAGGCTTTTCTCTAGTTGTGGCGAGTGGGGACCACTCTCTAGTTGTGGTATCTTCTCTTGTTGCAAAGCATGGGCTCTAGAGTACAGACTCAGGAGTTGTGGTGCACGGCCTTAATTGCCTGTGGAATGTGGGATCTTCCTGGACCAGGGATTGAACCCTTGTTCCTTGCATTAGCAGAATTCTTTAACACTAACCTACCAGGGAAGCCTGACGAAGGAAATAATGAGGGAATAAAAGGAATGTCTGTTAAACATATGAAAAGCATGTCTAGCTCTTGATTTCAATGAGTGGTTAATTATAGCAACCACTTTATTAATGTAAGATGAATCTTGCAAAAGCTGAGAGATACATGTCAAACACTTCAAAGTAGTCTAATAAATTTGTCTATTTTGTCTACAGTTCTGTTCATTGTTATATTTATTAATATTTTTAGCCTCTCTTATCATATGCATTTATAAACATTATATCTTTCTAGTAGTGAAACTTTTATAATTATGTAGTAACTTGTCTTTATCTCTAATATAGTTTTTTCCTTAAAGTTTATGTGAAATTTAGCCTTTCAAACTTAAAATATATATGCAAGCATATATAACCTGCTGTTATCTTTCTTTTAGCAAATTCACATATATTTCTGGATGCATACCTACTTTATCACAGCCCATGCTTAATAAAGATCTAAATATCCAACTCTTCCTGTCAGTCCTAAAGGAAATCAACCCTGATGCTGAAACTGAAACTCCAATACTTTGTCAATCTGATGCAAAGAGATGACTTACTGGAAAACATCCTGATGCTGGGAAAAACAGAAGGCAGAAGGACAAGAGGACGACAGAGGACAAGATGGTTGGATGGCATTTCACTAAATCAATGGACATGAGTTTGAGCAAGCTCCGGGAGATGTTGAAGGACAGGGAAGCCTGGTGTGCTGCAGTCCATGGGATCACAAAGAGTCGGCTACGACTGAGTAACTGAAATAAAACTTAAACTTTTAACTACAGTTATTCTGTTCCCTTCTTTTTTCCTTTGGGGTCCCAGCCTTAAGATATTCACAGGGACAGGTCTTGGATTTTGATCTCTTGGAAACTCATAAAAGGTAAATGTCCAACTCAATTTAGCAAATGTCTTCAAGGTGAAAGCTGGCTGCAGTGTTTTGCTGACTTGATTTAGTTTTTCATTTGTCTTAGGGCTTGAATTTCCCTCTCTTTCCTACCAACTCGTGAATATAATTAAGTTAAAATTTTCTTTTTATCCAGTGCTTTTAATGGTAAGTTAACCACATTGCCAGAAATAAAACTCATCTCCTGAATTTTCTTTGCTCTGCTCTATTCCCTTTCTTTATACTGGTTTGGAAGTCACACATCAATTACAATTTTGTAATTTTAATGGATATATCTAAGCTTTTACTATAGAAAACTAACCTAAATTCTAAAATTGGTCAATATATATATTCCTCTCAAATAATACAAGGAATCTAAGATTCTTAAGGGAAAAACCTGTTCCCTTCTTATATGTTAGTATTTTTCAGTGTTCTAGTTCTACTTTTATTTTTTCTTTTTCAAGCATTCTTTTAGTTTTAAATAATGATAGATTCAAAAGAAGTTGCAGTGATAATACAGGAAGGTCTCATGGACCCTTTTCCAGTATCTACCCACTGAGTTATTTTCATCATAAATTTACATCATAAATAACTCTGGCAAACAGCACACATGGGAGATTTACACTGGGGCAACATCTGTGCACACTCCTGTGTCATTTTATCACATAGATAGATTCATGTAACCAGGACTGCAATCAAGATACAAAATGTTCCATCATCACAAAGTTCTCTCTTATGTTGCTTTTTTATGGTCAGCCCAGTCCTCTCTGCTCACCGTTCACTCCTGGGAATGATGCATAAGCTCTCCTCTACAGTTTTATCATTTTCAAGCTGTATAAGTGGAATCACACTTCATATGATCTTTCAAATGTTGTTGTTGTTGTTTTAACTCAGAATTACGCTACTCTTCCTTCAAGGATCATTCTACTGTTACATGAAGTATTATTTACTAATTCTTTCATTGAGTCTGTAAGTGTATAAACTCACCTCTTATGTGTTTGAAATTTTATTATGCTCTCATTCTTAAATAATAGCTTAGATGAGATTATATATCAGTCATGGGTCAGCCAGGAAAAGAGAAACTTTTCCAGATATTTAAAGTCAAAAAGTCTTATGGTGCTTCCTTACTGGTTTCGTTGTAACAAATCTGTCCGCCAGTGCAGGAGACATGAGTTTGATTCCTGATCTGGGAAGATACTATATGCCAAGGAGCAACTAGGCCCATGTGCCATTACTATTGAGTTTATGCTCCAGAGTCTAGGAGCCACAACTACAGAGCCCACCTGCTGCAACTACTGAAGCCTGCAAGCCCTAGAGCCTATGCTCAGCAACAAGAGAAGCCATCACAATGAGAAGCCCATGTACCACATTTAGAGAGTAGCCCCCACTTGTCTCAACTACATAAAAGTCTATGCAGCAACAAAGATCCAGCACAGTCATAAATACTAAATAAATAAAAATTGAAAAAGTCTTTATTACAGAAATTTAGGTGCTTGCAAAACTGTTAGGAAAACTCTCAATAACTTCATCATCAAATATCATCTCTCTTTCATTCTTCCATGTTCTCCACCTGGAACTCCTATTATATTATGTGGGACCTTCTCATTTTATCTGCCATGTATATGAAGCTTCACTTCATTGTTTTTATCTCTATAATTTTGTAAGGCTGTTTGGGTAATTTTCTCAGACTTATCTTCCAGTTGTTGATTCTCTCTTCACTGGCCAATTTTTTTCATCTTTAAATCTCCTAACAGAGGCTAGCCTAGTGTATAATTGGGTCTATTGACTCTTACTCATATTGGCTGTATCTTTACATAGTTGGTAACTTTCGGAAAGTGAACCCTTGTTAAGCAGTGCATTTTCTGAGGAAATACAGTATAGTTTTGGTTGAAGGTGTTTCTTTCTAAAGTAGCTTTTATCTAAGTTTCTTATAAGGCACCTAGGGAGTATTTACGTTCAATTACTACTTTTATGTTGATTTCTTAACATATGGATTGTAAGACGTGTAAATTTAGACCTCAAATATAAAAACTCGTTAGAAATTCTCAGAGAAGCTTTTTTATTCTCTTAGATGCACAGTCCAGGTTGAGAAAAGAATCTACCTTGTGGTTTGCCTATATTGGAAAGCAGATTAAAAGTCAAAAAGTGAGATTATATATCAGTCATGGGTCAGCCAGGAAAAGAGAAACTTTTCCAGATATTTAAAGTCAAAAAGTCTTATGGTGCTTCCTTACTGGTTTCGTTGTAACAAATCTGTCCGCCAGTGCAGGAGACATGAGTTTGATTCCTGATCTGGGAAGATACTATATGCCAAGGAGCAACTAGGCCCATGTGCCATTACTATTGAGTTTATGCTCCAGAGTCTAGGAGCCACAACTACAGAGCCCACCTGCTGCAACTACTGAAGCCTGCAAGCCCTAGAGCCTATGCTCAGCAACAAGAGAAGCCATCACAATGAGAAGCCCATGTACCACATTTAGAGAGTAGCCCCCACTTGTCTCAACTACATAAAAGTCTATGCAGCAACAAAGATCCAGCACAGTCATAAATACTAAATAAATAAAAATTGAAAAAGTCTTTATTACAGAAATTTAGGTGCTTGCAAAACTGTTAGGAAAACTCTCAATAACTTCATCATCAAATATCATCTCTCTTTCATTCTTCCATGTTCTCCACCTGGAACTCCTATTATATTATGTGGGACCTTCTCATTTTATCTGCCATGTATATGAAGCTTCACTTCATTGTTTTTATCTCTATAATTTTGTAAGGCTGTTTGGGTAATTTTCTCAGACTTATCTTCCAGTTGTTGATTCTCTCTTCACTGGCCAATTTTTTTCATCTTTAAATCTCCTAACAGAGGCTAGCCTAGTGTATAATTGGGTCTATTGACTCTTACTCATATTGGCTGTATCTTTACATAGTTGGTAACTTTCGGAAAGTGAACCCTTGTTAAGCAGTGCATTTTCTGAGGAAATACAGTATAGTTTTGGTTGAAGGTGTTTCTTTCTAAAGTAGCTTTTATCTAAGTTTCTTATAAGGCACCTAGGGAGTATTTACGTTCAATTACTACTTTTATGTTGATTTCTTAACATATGGATTGTAAGACGTGTAAATTTAGACCTCAAATATAAAAACTCGTTAGAAATTCTCAGAGAAGCTTTTTTATTCTCTTAGATGCACAGTCCAGGTTGAGAAAAGAATCTACCTTGTGGTTTGCCTATATTGGAAAGCAGATTAAAAAAAATTCTGTTCTTTGATAAAAGTCCTAGGGTTGCCAATCTATTAAACCTATATCTTTGGGCCAGGACATTCCCCCACCGACTCCCATTCCAAGGGTAGCCCATGTTATACTCATACTTGCCACTCTATTTTTCAAACTCTCTTCATTTTTAGGTCTTGAGGATTCTTCTTTCTGACAAGCACAGCTATATATTCAAAACGGTATTTGTTCATTTTAGCTACTACTCCTGCATGTTGGGTAGTGGGAGAATTTTCAGCTTAATACTAGATTACCTGTCCAGGAATTCTCTTATAAATCTTTTTATTCTTCACATAGTCCTGAGCACAGTGGCTGGCAGGAAGCAGAGCAAATAAATGTGTCAGTGAGAGATAAAATGAATGAACTATCATTTTTTATCAGTATTCCTCTTTCATTAATTCTTTTTATTGAACTATTATTTCTCAAATCCCTCATTATAAATTTGTAAATTTATGTTTTATGGATTTCATTTAATATAATTTTCTCACTTTGACTACTATAGTAGTCATGGTAATCCACTTTTTGGTTTCTTTCTCCTTTCTTCTTGCCTCATGTAAAACTGCCAATCATTTTTTTAATATGAAACTCCTGCCATGCCATTTTACTGCCAATGGACTTGCAAATATTTTTTAACATCTTAAACTCTTCTCTCAACAGTAATACTCAACTATACTTTCCACTAAATAAAGCAGTGGGGAGCATGAGTCTTAATCATTTGGTTCTACTAAATTTTGCTTTATTCTTGGTATCTCATTAACTGAGAAAGATTTTACATAAGGTTTTGCTTTAGTTTCCAGAAGTAAATATAGAAATGGCTCCTCTTTCATCATATTTCTTCCATGTTCATATGCATTAGCAATATACATACATTCTAATTATATAATAATTTTCTTCAAACTTATATGTATATAAAATTATATTCACATAAATATTTTCCCCTTTACATCTGAGCTTAACTCTGAATGTTAGACAGCATTGTTTATCTTCAGTGAAATCTCTCCAAAACTTAGCAGAATGTCAAGAACCAAATGGACAGTAATAAATACTCATTTGTGGCCAATCAGGATGACCTCATACAGGTTTTTGAAAGTGATTTTCAGAAATCATCACATATTTTCTAACACAGATTAAGAAATATTTCCCCAGAAGAGATGACTGCCTATCAGTTACAGAAAAAGCAAAAGTACAGTAAGAACAAGT
Organism: Tragulus kanchil; assembly: GCA_022376925.1. Lineage (NCBI taxonomy): Eukaryota > Metazoa > Chordata > Mammalia > Artiodactyla > Tragulidae > Tragulus > Tragulus kanchil. The sequence continues at coordinate 166,015,836 of JAIOJX010000031.1, read as the reverse complement.
GAGATCAAGTCTTTATTTAAATTTAATTTTTAAGCTAAAGATCCAGCATAGTATAACATTAGGCACCATGAACATTTTGGATAAATAAAACTGTATGGAAACTCTAGTTAGTGATATAGAACTATACATGGTTTAAAATTTTTCTATGTATTGTGGTTTTCAGGCTTGTGGCTTGAAATATGCTAGCATCCATGTACTGAAGAGAGCTGCAATTATGTCAATGGACATTCTGCAAATATCTAGTGAAGATACAGTTCCACTGCAGTAAGCTGATTAGCAATGCTAATGTGCATACAACACAGTCATATAATTAGAAAGGGTTTTACTCACAGTGATGTTAAGGTTATGGGGTTAGGACAGTTTCTATTTCATAAGACAGGAGGATCTAGGTTACCATGCTGGGAAAAAGTAAATCATCTAATTTAAGCTGTTGAAAATTTAAATAGGTCTATTTAAATAAAGACAATTTTACCTCTCCTTGTGAAAATTGAGGTAGATTGTGAGTTAGTTCTTCTCCAGCTAAAGAAGATTTTAAAAAAGAGAGAGAGAAAAGAAGCAAACCATCAATAGGCATGATAACTAAAGAATCTCCAGCACACAAGGCTGTATTAGTACAACTAGGTTGTCACCTCATTATTCACTTAAGAGATAATGGAGCTTGGTGAGAGAAAAAAACTCATAAAAATGTTTACTTCTTCTACTGAAATGGAAAGATGTACAGGGGGATAGGGAGGTGAAGAAGAGGAAAGAAGGCAGTCAGTAACAAATACTTAGTTATAATGATGAGAATCCATTTCCCTTGCGCAATTTCATTAGTGTTCCTTCTCTACATTCTTTATCTTCAGTGAAATCTCTCCAAAACTTAGCAGAATGTCAAGAACCAAATGGACAGTAATAAATACTCATTTGTGGCCAATCAGGATGACCTCATACAGGTTTTTGAAAGTGATTTTCAGAAATCATCACATATTTTCTAACACAGATTAAGAAATATTTCCCCAGAAGAGATGACTGCCTATCAGTTACAGAAAAAGCAAAAGTACAGTAAGAACAAGTGAGATCAAGTCTTTATTTAAATTTAATTTTTAAGCTAAAGATCCAGCATAGTATAACATTAGGCACCATGAACATTTTGGATAAATAAAACTGTATGGAAACTCTAGTTAGTGATATAGAACTATACAGGGTTTTAAAAATTTTTTCTATGTATTGTGGTTTTCAGGCTTGTGGCTTGAAATATGCTAGCATCCATGTACTGAAGAGAGCTGCAATTATGTCAATGGACATTCTGCAAATATCTAGTGAAGATACAGTTCCACTGCAGTAAGCTGATTAGCAATGCTAATGTGCATACAACACAGTCATATAATTAGAAAGGGTTTTACTCACAGTGATGTTAAGGTTATGGGGTTAGGACAGTTTCTATTTCATAAGACAGGAGGATCTAGGTTACCATGCTGGGAAAAAGTAAATCATCTAATTTAAGCTGTTGAAAATTTAAATAGGTCTATTTAAATAAAGACAATTTTACCTCTCCTTGTGAAAATTGAGGTAGATTGTGAGTTAGTTCTTCTCCAGCTAAAGAAGATTTTAAAAAAGAGAGAGAGAAAAGAAGCAAACCATCAATAGGCATGATAACTAAAGAATCTCCAGCACACAAGGCTGTATTAGTACAACTAGGTTGTCACCTCATTATTCACTTAAGAGATAATGGAGCTTGGTGAGAGAAAAAAACTCACAAAAATGTTTACTTCTTCTACTGAAATGGAAAGATGTACAGGGGGATAGGGAGGTGAAGAAGAGGAAAGAAGGCAGTCAGTAACAAATACTTAGTTATAATGATGAGAATCCATTTCCCTTGCGCAATTTCATTAGTGTTCCTTCTCTACATTCTTTCTCAGCTCTAATGATCCAGGTTAGGAAGTCCATAATTAGCCAAGAGACAGTTATCTTTGCTTTCAATGAAGAACTCGTTAGCTGACCAATGATAATATTTGTGGACAATTCCCACTATTTCAAAATTTAGGTGTAAATACACGTAAGAGTTTAAAGACAAGCTATTTTCTTTCTGACTTGATTCATCACAACGAGTAAATCACCCTCATCATGACACTTTATGATGGGCTTCAGAGTAAGAAATTGGATCATTTAAGACTCATGATATTTGCATTTTATATTCATGCTCTAAAATGCAAAAGCATTCTCACAAATCCTTGCATTACATAGGAAAATGTCAACTATAGCTTTAAATAACATTACTAGAGACGAAAGGAAGCTCAAAGTATCTGCTCTTCAGAAGAACTGAAGACACACACACACACACACACACACACACACCTCCTGCTTCCTTAGAGAGCTATTTCTATTTTCATAATATGGTTAAGTTAGGATTACCCAAGGAAAAAATTCCAAAAGATTTATCATTTAACACTTCAATGGAGTTACTAATAAGAATTATATTGAAGTAGGTCATGTCAAGATCCACACTCTAACTACAAGAGATCAGCAACCATTTCAAACACAACAGCCACAAAAAGCTCACAATTAATACCAGTGTATGTGGTTTAGTATACTGAGAATAAACAGATTTGAATTGCAACCCAGACATTCAATTACAATCTTACTATCTCAGTGAACCATCTACAAATTAAATAGGTGGGCTCATATTATAATGGGCTTCCCTGGTGGCTCTGATGGTAAAGAATCTGCCATCATGCAGGAAACCTGGGTTCACTTCCTGGGCTGAGAAGATTCCCTGGAGAAGGAAATAACAACCCACTCCAAAATCTTGCTTGAAGAATTCCATGGACAGAGAAGCATGGCAAGCTATAGTCCATTGGGGTCACAAAGAGGTGGACACAACTGAGCAACTAACACTTTCACTTTTCATATCAAAATGGCTAAAGAAATCATATTAACAATAAAATAAATTTGCAAAAAAAATCGCTTTTCCTTGTCTACATTCTTTCTCAGCTCTAATGATCCAGGTTAGGAAGTCCATAATTAGCCAAGAGACAGTTATCTTTGCTTTCAATGAAGAACTCGTTAGCTGACCAATGATAATATTTGTGGACAATTCCCACTATTTCAAAATTTAGGTGTAAATACACGTAAGAGTTTAAAGACAAGCTATTTTCTTTCTGACTTGATTCATCACAACGAGTAAATCACCCTCATCATGACACTTTATGATGGGCTTCAGAGTAAGAAATTGGATCATTTAAGACTCATGATATTTGCATTTTATATTCATGCTCTAAAATGCAAAAGCATTCTCACAAATCCTTGCATTACATAGGAAAATGTCAACTATAGCTTTAAATAACATTACTAGAGACGAAAGGAAGCTCAAAGTATCTGCTCTTCAGAAGAACTGAAGACACACACACACACACACACACACACACCTCCTGCTTCCTTAGAGAGCTATTTCTATTTTCATAATATGGTTAAGTTAGGATTACCCAAGGAAAAAATTCCAAAAGATTTATCATTTAACACTTCAATGGAGTTACTAATAAGAATTATATTGAAGTAGGTCATGTCAAGATCCACACTCTAACTACAAGAGATCAGCAACCATTTCAAACACAACAGCCACAAAAAGCTCACAATTAATACCAGTGTATGTGGTTTAGTATACTGAGAATAAACAGATTTGAATTGCAACCCAGACATTCAATTACAATCTTACTATCTCAGTGAACCATCTACAAATTAAATAGGTGGGCTCATATTATAATGGGCTTCCCTGGTGGCTCTGATGGTAAAGAATCTGCCATCATGCAGGAAACCTGGGTTCACTTCCTGGGCTGAGAAGATTCCCTGGAGAAGGAAATAACAACCCACTCCAAAATCTTGCTTGAAGAATTCCATGGACAGAGAAGCATGGCAAGCTATAGTCCATTGGGGTCACAAAGAGGTGGACACAACTGAGCAACTAACACTTTCACTTTTCATATCAAAATGGCTAAAGAAATCATATTAACAATAAAATAAAAATTTGCAAAAAAAAAAATCTGCTTTTTCCTTGTCCATAATACAAAATATATCAAAGCTAGAGAAATATGAATTCAAGCTGAGGACATGAAAAAAAGGAAATTTCTCTTATCTAAATGGAGCATAGAAATAACTTCCTAATTGTGAATTCCTGGAGTTCACAGAACATATTTTCCCTATCTTTTGGAAAATGTTTTCTACATCATTCACATAGAAGGCACACAAAGTGCTAATTAATATGAAAGACAAAATAGTTTTTAAAATCTGAAAAGAATTATTTATTAGATTTAAAAAAATTCTTTGTTTTAAAGATTTTACAGAGTTTTGTTGTTCACCGGCATGTATGTTCCCAGGTCATTCATATGCATATCCCTGGTCCCCCCCACACCCATTTCCCCCCCTCCCACCCCTCCAGACCATCGTCCCAAGTGATTGTAGGCACTCTTATTCCCTTAGCACAATGACAATAGCTATCTTTTCCACACGTGCCAGTATAGGTTTCAATGTTACTTCCTCTATGCCTCCCTCTCACTGTTTGCTCTACACAATGTCCTTATGTCTATTCTCTGTTTTTCCATGAGTTCACTGCGTGTGTTATCATGACCATCTTACTAGATCCCATATATATGAGTTAGTATACTGTACTTGTCTTTCTCTTTTTGACTTACTTCACTTTTTATGATACGTTCTAGAGCTAGCCACCTCATTAGGACTGAGTCTTCTGCATTTCTTTTAATAGCTGAGTAGTATTCCATTGTATATATGTACCAGAGCTTCTGTACCCATTCATTCGTCGATGGACATCTAGGTTGCTTCCATGTTCTGGCTATTGTATAGAGATCTGCAATGAACATTGGGGTACAGGTGCTTCTTTCAGTTTTGATTTCATCAAGATATAAGCCTAATAGTGGGATTGCTGGGTCATAGGGTGCTTCTAAATTTAGATTTTTAAGGAATTTCCATAGTGTCTTCCATAGAGGCTGTATCAGTTTGCATTCCCACCAGCAATGCAAGAGGGTTCCCTTTTCTCCGCACCCTCTCCAGCATTTATTGTCTGTCGATTTATGGATGATGGCCATTCTGACGGGTATGAGGTGGTATCTCATTGTGGTTTTAATTTGCATTTCTCTAATAATAAGCGAGGTTGAGCATCGTTTCATGTGCTTTTGGGCCATCTGTATGTCCTCTTTGGAGAGGTGTCTCTTTAGATCTTTTTCCCATTTTTTGGTTGGGTTGTTCATTTTTCTGGTGCTGAGTTGTCTGAGTTGCTTGTAGATTTTGTAGACTAATTCTTTGTCTGTTATTTCATTTGCTATGATTTTCTCCCACTCTGTGGGGTGTCTGTTCAGCTTTTATGTGATTTCTTTTGCTGTACAAAAGCTTTTAAGTTTCATTAGGTCCCATGTGTTCATTTTTCTTTTCAGTTCCACTATTCTAGTAGGTGGGTCAGAGAAGATCTTGCTTTGCTTTATGTCCTTGAGGGTTTTGCCTATATTCTCCTCTAAGAGTTTGATGGTTTCTGGTCTTACATTTAGGTCTTTAATCCATTTTGAGTTGATCTTTGTGTATGGTGTCAGGGAATGTTCCAACTTCATTTTTTTGCATGTAGCTGCCCAATTTTCCCAGCACCACTTGTTGAAGAAGCTGTCTTTGTCCCATTTTATAGTTTTGCCTCCTTTGTCAAAAATAAGGTACCCATAGGTGCGTGGGTTTATCTCTGGGTTCTCGATCTTATTCCACTGATCTATAGTTCTGTTTTTGTGCCAGTACCATACTGTCTTGATGACTGTTGCTTTGTAGTAGAGTCTGAAGTTAGGGAGGCTGATACCTTCAGCTCCGTTTTTCTTTTTCAGGATTGCTTTGGCTATTCGAGGTCTTTTGTGTTTCCATATGAACTGGTGTTATTCTTTGGTTTATTAGATCTTCTTAACTGACTTGTACATACATGCTCTAAGCTAATTCGTGGGCGGGAAATGGCCTATAAGCATATACTGTTCTCTGGTGAGGTTGGAAATATTATATATGGGGTTTGCCCTAAAGTAATCAAAATATGTAATGCTTCTTATTTTAAAAATCTTGTTTATGAACTAAGAATAGATATTAAAAGGTTCTTGCTTTGATTTCTAACTTCACAATAAAAGTTCTTAGTTTATGATTCTTGAAACTGTCAGTACTTTTTGTTGTTTTGAGAAATCACTTATCCCTGTTTTTTGGCTAATACTTTTGGTGTGTTCCCTATTTGGAAGGGTTAACACATTTTGGCCATCACACTTTATACTGGGCTACAACTATAGCCAAGGTAATAACTTGTCCATCAACTTTCTAACATCAGATTACTCACATTTGTTCAACCACTTGTGATTAAAAGTGTATTATACATGTGGGGGAATGAGGGAGGGATTCTCAGGGTTAATGATATTACTATTTCTAAAAATTATTGTTTCAAGTTTAGCACTAGCACCCAAACTTGCTAAGAGTTTGCATATTTTATCTGTGATTAATTATATTATTCTCAGTTCTAGTCAGAGATGCTATATCCTCTTTATTTTAATGGACTTCTATGAATGTGTGTGGGTTCCCCGAGAAAAAAAGCAAAGCGTATGCTGTGGTTTTATTATTATTATTATTATTAAGGATTCCACTTTATTCCACTACAGAGATGGTGAGATTTATTATCCAAAAGTCAAAATACAGGCTTATATGTTTAAATAGAATATTCAGGAAAGCTCTTTATAGTTTTTTCAGCATTCTTATAATAAGACTTGTTTCTTGTTATGTTCCTTATAGCTTTGACTCCATTTTTTTGAGTGAATGGAAACTACTGAAATTTCTGTTTCTTCTCAAATTCAGGATTTGCCTTTAATTGTGGGACACAATGAATTTTCTTGTTTACTGAAAATATATCTTCATTCAATTCTCAGCAGAGGAAAGAAGGGAGCACAATTGGATACTTTTGTGTATTTAATATCATTATAATGAAAATATATCATAAATGACTAAATCATATAATGAAGAAGGATGAAATATATAAAAGGATAGATATTAATATATTATTAAGATATATACTATTCTTTATATATATTTCCTTACCTTGATCTTTTCAATAATTCCATCATTTAAGCAGGGGAAGAAGTACTATCCTTGTATTATAGGTTAAAGACAGGAAACACTTTTTCCTGCCCCAAAGTCTCAAAACTATTAACTGGCAGAGTCAAGACTTGAACTGGTCAGATATCCTTTTCAATACGTTTCACTGTGATAAAATTATATGTGCAATTATAAATGCTTAGTAAAGTGTTTCCTTAAATATATGTTTCAATAATAATTTTTAATAATATCTATACTATTTTTTATAGTAAGTACAAATATTTGTATACAAATATACTTGTACACAACAAATGAACTTTGGAGGAAAAAACACTGATATTTCCATAGCCTGTAATGTGAACACTCTATAAATTATAAAATCTCATTCAAGTAATAAGAATTATTAAATACTTTGAGCACTGAGACCAAATATATTTAAAAACTGATTGAGAGAAAGGGAGAGAGACTTTAGAAAATATGTTGATTTCTTTGTCACAACTGAGATACATAATTCCTGTTCAGGTCCAGAGAGAAAAGTAGCTTTTGTAGAGAGCATTATGGGATCACCCCTAGAGGGCTTGATGAGACCTAATTTATGAAAGCAGATATTCACATCATTTCTCCTTTGTCATTTGCACATCATCAGCATTGGCTTCCAATTTTTCAACCAAATGTCCTCTGAAGTGTTCTATGAATTTCCCACTTTAATACTATTTTTTCTAACATCTGATTATTAAATAAAGGCACAAGTACAGCTACAGCCTAATCAGGCTCAGCAAAACTCTTAGGCCAAGGGATCCCCAGGAAGCCAACCTGGAAGCAGTAATGAAAGTAACACATATGTATGTGGATAATGTTTTAGGGATTTTTCTTATGCATTTAAAATTTATTAAAGATTACTTAGAGCCTTTAGAAAACACTACATTCACTTACAATAGCTATTTTTGTGTGTGTGTGGGGGTGGGTTGGGGAGGGAGGGAGGCGGGCAGGCCACTTCTATTGGTTTTTCATTTATCTATTTTCGTCCATCTTTGTTCTTTGGCCCGTGTGGGCCCCTCCCATTGTCTCAGAGCACCGGCTCTGGGCACAGGCGCTTCACAGCTCCTTGATCTTTTCAATAATTCCATCATTTAAGCAGGGGAAGAAGTACTATCCTTGTATTATAGGTTAAAGACAGGAAACACTTTTTCCTGCCCCAAAGTCTCAAAACTATTAACTGGCAGAGTCAAGACTTGAACTGGTCAGATATCCTTTTCAATACGTTTCACTGTGATAAAATTATATGTGCAATTATAAATGCTTAGTAAAGTGTTTCCTTAAATATATGTTTCAATAATAATTTTTAATAATATCTATACTATTTTTTATAGTAAGTACAAATATTTGTATACAAATATACTTGTACACAACAAATGAACTTTGGAGGAAAAAACACTGATATTTCCATAGCCTGTAATGTGAACACTCTATAAATTATAAAATCTCATTCAAGTAATAAGAATTATTAAATACTTTGAGCACTGAGACCAAATATATTTAAAAACTGATTGAGAGAAAGGGAGAGAGACTTTAGAAAATATGTTGATTTCTTTGTCACAACTGAGATACATAATTCCTGTTCAGGTCCAGAGAGAAAAGTAGCTTTTGTAGAGAGCATTATGGGATCACCCCTAGAGGGCTTGATGAGACCTAATTTATGAAAGCAGATATTCACATCATTTCTCCTTTGTCATTTGCACATCATCAGCATTGGCTTCCAATTTTTCAACCAAATGTCCTCTGAAGTGTTCTATGAATTTCCCACTTTAATACTATTTTTTCTAACATCTGATTATTAAATAAAGGCACAAGTACAGCTACAGCCTAATCAGGCTCAGCAAAACTCTTAGGCCAAGGGATCCCCAGGAAGCCAACCTGGAAGCAGTAATGAAAGTAACACATATGTATGTGGATAATGTTTTAGGGATTTTTCTTATGCATTTAAAATTTATTAAAGATTACTTAGAGCCTTTAGAAAACACTACATTCACTTACAATAGCTATTTTTGTGTGTGTGTGGGGGTGGGTTGGGGAGGGAGGGAGGCGGGCAGGCCACTTCTATTGGTTTTTCATTTATCTATTTTCGTCCATCTTTGTTCTTTGGCCCGTGTGGGCCTCCCATTGCTGTGGCCTCTATTGTCTCAGAGCACCGGCTCTGGGCACAGGCGCTTCACAGCTCCAGCTTGGTAATTAGACACATGGGTCCAGCCGCTCCACGGCACGTGGGATCCTCCCAGGCCAGGGATCGAATCGGTGCCCCTTGCACTGCAAGGTGGTGTCCTTACCCACTGGACCACCAGGGAAACCCTACAATAGCTATTTTTAAAATTTAATCCATATACTCTTATTAAGAACTTGATCATGTCCTAAAAATACTACCATTAACTTTCTGATGTTTAGTAATGTGTTATCCCATTTGCTGGTTATTCAAGGCCCCTTGATTTTTAATACCCCTTCTTGAGCTCTAGATAAAGAGAGACTGGGCAAAAGTTTCAATCAAGGAAAAATGTAAGAGGGGTTCTGGAAAAGAGATAAAATCACATGGATAAAACAACCTATCAAAAATCTTCCTGTCTACTATTCTTTTTTGCCTGGCTTTACTACCTTCTCACTGGGGTGTGGATAAGGTCCAGCAGCCTGGATAAAGATACTGTCTGCCAAGATAGAGATAATGAGCTAGAGACCAAAAGAAACAGAACAGTAATGCTATTTCTCAACACACTCTTCTTCTTTGTAAATATTTACTTATTTGGCTGTGCCGTACCCTTATTGTAGCATATGGGATCTTTTAAAGTAGCATGTGGGGAATCTTTCAGTTGCGGCATGTGAACTCTTAGTTGCAGCATGTGGGATCTAGTTTCCTAACCAGAGATCGAACCCAGCCCCCTGCATAGGGAGTGTGGAGTTTTAGGGAAGTCCCCAGGGATCTTCTCACCAGGGAAGTTCCCACATGCAGCTCTTCTATTTTTTCAAGATCACCATTTTTTTCACACACACAAAATCATTAAACTGAACAAGTGTAATAGTAAAAAAATGTTATAGTTGTGTTTCAGTATGATAATTTATTCTATGGGTCTTCCCATGCATGAAATTTAGGGCATATTTCATGTTTCTATTCATTTATAGGTATTAAAAATACTCAACAATTAATACATCTAGTCTAGTCTGATAATAAAAACTTTAAATTTCAACATTATAGCTATTTTCCTTTCCCAGTTCAGTCCTGCCATAGGCTGTCTGCGTGCAGTGGTAAAGAGAATGTCTGACTCTGACTTGCAGATCCTTTGACGTGGGTGAAGCTCTCTTTCTGCTTACTGTTACTGACAAAATGCAGTTCACTTCACTTATTGGGATCAATGGGCTCTTCCAGACAGTCTACAGGTCTAAGACAATCTTGGATCATCTCTCTTGTGCATATGGCTTGCCTCTGCATCCATGACACACACTTAAGCAACATTTGCTCCAAAAAAATAAAAAGCCTGAAAATGTAGGTTACCTAACACAGTTACCTCTTCATCACTCCACTTTTAAAACAGTTGGCAAATCAATATCAAGCTCTAAATTTCTCAGGCATTAGTCAGATAGCAGTTCCAAATATGCAAGGGACAGTTATTTAGCTTTCCAGATCATCTCCACAAAGCTTCTATTTTGAATTCAGATGAAAGAAGATGCATCCTTACTCCTCCTTGCAGGTGTAATGGGACCCTCAACACACCAACAGTCTCCGAAAATCTTCCATTTCTTAATTTCCAACCTCCCAATTCTTTTATACTCAGACATGGCTAATGGTTTAAGAATCACATAATTGGCTTTCTCTCTACCCTACACACAAAAACTGGAGGGTGTTGCCATATTTTACTTTCACAGCTTTTCTTAAGACTCAGCTAAAACAAACAGACACAGTCCCATTTTAACATCTCGTTACACATAATTCCAAACTACATGAAATTTAGGGGGTGAGGAGAAATAATTATTTTTCACCAAATAAGAAACAGCAAACACTAGATGATTTGAAAATTGCTATAGTTGAGGTAAGATCACCAGATTAACAGCATTTACTTACACACCATGCTTTCATTTGCCAACCATATGCTCATCTTCAAAACAATTCAATAAAAATGTAGAGTTACTGGTGATTTTCGTGTACCAAGAATAAATTATGGCCCAAATTCTAAGAAAATAGACATGCGATTCTGTGCTCCAAGCTGCTAACCATATTTCCACTGAACACTGAGTCTAAAATACAAACAAAAACCCAAGGAGAGAAAAATGTATTCCCTTTAGGCTACGTTACCTTAGGGAACTTATAAACTCTTAAGAATAATTGACATTATAGAGGTCAATAGATATTTTGTATCAGAGAAAATTTGCTCTAAAAAAAATCCCTCAATAAATTGACTCTATGTAGAATGAAGAATCATGAGCTGAGTTTAAACCAAAAGCTTTTTAATATAGAGTAACAATTCTGAATGGACTCTGTTGAGTTTAAAATTTGTTCTCAAGAACATTCAATGGTGCTTGATGGTAATCAAGCTTTGACTCCTACAGAATTTGGGTTCTAAATTACTTTTAGAATATCAAAAATCTTATTATTTCAACCTAACTTTCTTTCTAACTTTTTTCTGAACATCTGAAATACAATAGCAGTACCATTACGGAATATCTTCTTCACAATTTGCCATTTTAATCAGTCTTGTTTGGCCTTTTAATATTTTACTTTTGGTTTTACCATTTACTTGTTTTTAAGATTGCTTTTAATTAGCTTGAATTTTAAGTATTTGTGTGAAGTTATCTAAGATGAAGGAATAATTTCTAGGAATAATAATAACTACAATAAATTTCACCAAAACCCAGAAAGATTATAATTTATAATGATAACCATCCAGAAATGGCTTTTGAGTACCTGGTTTTGGTTGCTTATTATCTTCTAGACTTAGATAAATAACTGCATGAGCTACACAACTTGGGTACACAGTGAGCATGTTAAAACTAAGAGCATTAACTTAAAATTCTTGGCAGAAGTCAAACTTTTTTTTTGAGAGGAAAGTAAAGTTTATTAGAGTGGAGGAAGGGAGAGTCGCTGCCAGTACAGCAAGCTGGTTTAAGGGAGAATCAGCATGGAAGACGCTGCTAGAACAGTCGGTCGGCTCAAAGAGAACCGACCAGAAGTCAAACGTTTAATCATGATTTGCATATAGACTTTTATATCTAATTTCATGAAGGCTCTAAGTTTTTTCCAGCCCCATGGCCTAATATTATTGTTTCTATATTCACTTTCATAGCCTATGGCTTTTGACGAGGATAATGATAGGTAAACATTTATAAGTGATAGCTTTGTCATAGATCTGATCCAATCAAATGATCAGAAGTTATTACATTCTTATTACTAGCTTTCTATTTCTTTTGAAAAGCATTGGCAACTTTCATTCTGTTAATTTCAAACCAGACAATTTCCTAGAACAAACTGAGGTACGTGTTCAGTGGAAATCAGAAGGACTCTAACATTGCTTCCTTTCCTTTACTTCTCTCTTATGGATGTATGTATGTGTATATATTTTTGTATGTGCATGAATGTAATGAAAACATTATTTTTGCAGCTTTTGGCCTGAATGCTTGTCACTCTATTTGCTATAAATTAAATTTACCCCCTTACAAAAAAGTAGATGTTTTACATTGCAATTCCTGCCTTTTTAGAATCTTCAGGCATGCAAGCTTAGCTAATAAAAAAATTTTAATTAATGTAGCCAACTATTAATACCAGCTCCCACCTCAAGCCCGCCCTGCTTGGAATACTATCAGTAGACTGGTTTGCAGAAGAGAAGGAAATAACAATAAGGTTGGGAGGGATGGAGATGGGGTAAAACAGTAATAAAAAGTAATTACATAAAAATGCTAAAGATACAACATCTGTTTTTTTGCTTAACCCACTGAGCTTGACAGTTCCAGATTTATGTTATTGTCCATGTTTAAAGAGACACAGAAAAGGGAAAGGGAAAAGACTGTTTATGTGAGATTATTAAATATTGCAGGAAAAATAAGAGTCGTTATTACACTGGTAAGGAAAAGAGAAACTCAGTGAAATTTTTTCCCACAGATTTGCCTTTGTGATCTGCAAGGTACTGTTCCCATGCTTACATCCCGTTACCCTGGCAACACACTCCTGTAAAATAAAGATTATTAAAGCGCATATGATTATTTTGCTACTGAGTGAATAAGACAAGCTGCTGCTGAAATGCCTTATCAGAGAAATTCAATTTTAGGCCAAATTGTGTTTTTGCTTCCTTCTAGCTTTCTCTTCCCTCCTCCACTCTTCAAATAAAACCATCATCTCTACAGTTACTACATGATTTTTGTTATTCATTCACACTCAGTATTTTATTCAGCACTTTATTTTAACTTTAGAAAAGAATTTTCCCAATTTTTCTGACAGCTCTAGTCTATTTTTCAGCTATCTACCATCTGTTTGCAAATCAAAATTAGTAGGTAATGTCTCCATGCTCTGATTTTACTTTGCAGTAGTAATGGAAATATTGGGTTCAATACCAAATATAAATGCATATATCATATGTGGAAGATGCAATATTTGACCAAAGAATGATGCAAAGAGCTACAATAAAGCACACGGTGCCATTTTAAATGCTGTATAATCAGCTGTACCTGTTGTCCTTGTCCTTATGTCTAGTATCTTGTGCTTTCCTTTTTGACACTGCCCTAAGGTAATGTTACAGCGATGGCTAGCTTTATGGTTGCTTTGACAGCCAGTCGCAGCTTTGTCGTCCGATACTTCTGCATTTGCTATTCACTTATTGAAGATAGCAGGAGAAAATTCCTGAGATCTCTGAAATTACTTAGTAACAAATATCATAAAGTTTGGTAGTACTACCCAGTGACTTTCTTTAAAACTAACTTTTAGCAGGTTCAGTGTTCAAAGTCCAGTTAAAAAGTAAATAAATTGGTGACAGTACACTCTTAACTCTATTCACACAGCATATGGAAAAGCTATATTTAAAATCTTGTAATACAAGGATTAAACTAGTTTTGCAGTAGAGGTAGAAGGAATGAAATCTGATCAGAAAAGAGTGAGGATTCAATAGAACCTACTCAGAAGACTTCTTACATGTTTCTTAAAACTAATGAGCAATATGGGAGGACAAGAATGTCTCTGGAGAACCTTTATCCTATGCTGTACCAACAGTGGATGATCATGATGGATGATGGCATTGTTTTTACCGAGATTGTTTATAGCACATTTTCCCACTGCCATGATATTGCTGCATCAGTACATGGAAAAAACCAGTAGTGTACAGTGCTGATATTTTAATTACATGCAATTATTAATTTTTCCTCTGTTAACATTATTTTAGGCCTAACCAAGTAACATATCCTTACATTTATTAAGCAGGCAGACTCACCCTGCCTTTTTATGTAAGCTAACTACAGATCCCTGCTCACTGTTAAGAAACGAAGTCAATATTTAACAGGTTTTAGAAACTGAACAGAAGCAGAATGCCGTTTCAGTTCTTTTGATCAAGCAAAGTAAATTTAGGAGTATACACCAAATCTCTGGCATGCTAACGCCACCATGGAACATAAATGGCTGCAATTCACTCCCAGCACTGCCCAGAAGGTGTCACCACAGCCTCATTGGCTTGAAGGACTTGGGGACATGTGGAGGAGTAGAAAGCAAAGGGAGAAAAACAGACACAAAGAAAAATTTTCGTGCAGACAAAGGAAAATAACTACCCCAATTCCCAATGTAGCCTTTTTGCTGTATAATCAGCTGTACCTGTTGTCCTTGTCCTTATGTCTAGTATCTTGTGCTTTCCTTTTTGACACTGCCCTAAGGTAATGTTACAGCGATGGCTAGCTTTATGGTTGCTTTGACAGCCAGTCGCAGCTTTGTCGTCCGATACTTCTGCATTTGCTATTCACTTATTGAAGATAGCAGGAGAGAGATTCCTGAGATCTCTGAAATTACTTAGTAACAAATATCATAAAGTTTGGTAGTACTACCCAGTGACTTTCTTTAAAACTAACTTTTAGCAGGTTCAGTGTTCAAAGTCCAGTTAAAAAGTAAATAAATTGGTGACAGTACACTCTTAACTCTATTCACACAGCATATGGAAAAGCTATATTTAAAATCTTGTAATACAAGGATTAAACTAGTTTTGCAGTAGAGGTAGAAGGAATGAAATCTGATCAGAAAAGAGTGAGGATTCAATAGAACCTACTCAGAAGACTTCTTACATGTTTCTTAAAACTAATGAGCAATATGGGAGGACAAGAATGTCTCTGGAGAACCTTTATCCTATGCTGTACCAACAGTGGATGATCATGATGGATGATGGCATTGTTTTTACCGAGATTGTTTATAGCACATTTTCCCACTGCCATGATATTGCTGCATCAGTACATGGAAAAAACCAGTAGTGTACAGTGCTGATATTTTAATTACATGCAATTATTAATTTTTCCTCTGTTAACATTATTTTTAGGCCTAACCAAGTAACATATCCTTACATTTATTAAGCAGGCAGACTCACCCTGCCTTTTTATGTAAGCTAACTACAGATCCCTGCTCACTGTTAAGAAACGAAGTCAATATTTAACAGGTTTTAGAAACTGAACAGAAGCAGAATGCCGTTTCAGTTCTTTTGATCAAGCAAAGTAAATTTAGGAGTATACACCAAATCTCTGGCATGCTAACGCCACCATGGAACATAAATGGCTGCAATTCACTCCCAGCACTGCCCAGAAGGTGTCACCACAGCCTCATTGGCTTGAAGGACTTGGGGACATGTGGAGGAGTAGAAAGCAAAGGGAGAAAAACAGACACAAAGAAAAAAAATTTTCGTGCAGACAAAGGAAAATAACTACCAGGAAATAATATTCCCAAATGTAGAAACCCAAACATTCACTCCATGCTGAAACTACAAATCACTATGGAAGAAAGTAGACCTCTACTCATCAGAAGAACAGAAAGTGGGAGATGAGAGGAAGGGGCTATTTGAGGTGGTTGTTTTGTGGAAAGTTAAAAATGTTGATGAACATTCATGTACGGAGCCTGGTCCAAGCTTCTCACCTAAACTGGTTTACCTCATTATCACATCTAGTTGTATAAGATGCTGTTGTAGAAGCTCGTGCAAGGGAAGATAAAAGAAGAGCTGGGAAAAGATGCTGGGAAGAATCAAGAAGTATAAAACATAAGGTCTTTTATTGAGAAGCTACACAAATTAACTCCAAATTACTGCCACAGTCAAACTAGAGGAGGCTTCAAGGCACAAAACTTGTTGCTGCACTCCATCTTTCTTTATTGTGGTGTCTTCACTCAACTAGTAGCTAAAAGCCATCCCTTTTATAGTACTACATCTGTTAATCTCTACTCTCCCCGCCTCCCCTTCGCCTGTAGTTTAATTAAAAGACAATGAACCTTTTAAAGTAGTCAAAAGGAAAATATAAAATTGCACCATTTTATCAAAGCTTAAGATACTTCTGTTCTCAAGCAATGGGAAGAATTCAAAATAACACATTTGGTATTTTATTACCCTTTGTCATTTCCTCAACAGAAGGCTCTTGGTTGGAATAGCCTTTTGGAACCAGAAAAGCAGTTCAACCTCAGCCTGATAAATAGAGGTAGAATTTTTTTTTTTAAGTGGTCAAATTAGATCAATTTAATTTAATGTATTCTCTAGATCATTATAATAATGTAACTCTATTCCTCCTATGTTCAGTTGACACAGGTCTAAAAATTAGTAACCTTCTTATTTAAGTATTATTTACTTAATGTGCTATTGGTTTTAGAGCATCTTGGCAAAAAATAAGGCAAATATAGTAAAATCTTATTGGATAATAAGCAGCCTAAATGCTTAATTCTTCTCCAGGCCTGTAGCCCAAATCTATTAATTTTGGCAAAGGGCATCAAGACAAATCCATGCCATTTGAAATGTTCCATGGGAGTCTTTAAAAATGAAGGTCTTGTCTACTCTTTATGGACATTAAAATGCTTCATCCCAAGGACCCCTTTATAGCAAAGTGCAGGCTGTTCCGTTTTATCTGCTTTGACAGGATGAAGGGCTGAGCTGGCCCTAGAGGGATGGGATACAGAACCTGAGTAGTTCAAACCTGAGATTTCCAATAAACCATCTCCTACAATTAGAGGAAAGGCATGGAAGAGATTCATTTCAGCAGATAGTTTCAATCCATTAAGAACTATTCTATTCCTCCTTACTTATTTCATCACTAAAGACCTAACTGAAATCTTGTGCCTCCAATGCTCTACTTCAAACTAGCACTAAAACGCTAATAAAGCACTGGCACATCTACTTCCTATTTGCTTCTGAGACCTGCTATCTTAATTCTCGATTTCTTACTAATTAAAACCCTTATACACTACTACTTTTGGCCAGTCACTATTTTTTTTTTTTAACTGGCTCTTTTTTTTTTTTTCTTTATTTTAAAGATTTTACAGAGTTTTGTTGTTCACAGACATGTATGTTCCCAGATCATTCATATGCATATCCCTGGACTCTCCCCCCGTGGCCAGTCACTATTAAATTCAGTTATCCAGTATAGGGTGAAAACGTCTGAAGCTTCTTTATTAATTACTGTAAATATCTACATATTTCAGTTAGTTAATAAATGCTGGCAGATACAAGATTTAAGTTTAATTCTTCAGCAACAGATTCCTACTACAGGAATCTTGCTAAAAACTTCCAAAGATATCACTGAATTCATTAATGCCAACTCTGCCTTTCTTTTGTCTTTCTGTAATTAGGTTCATCTCACTTCTCAGTAATTCCTTTAGACAGTAAAATTATAAAAATTAACCCTATTCCAAAAAAGAATAAAGCTCTTAAAGCCACACAATCACAACTAAGTCATCTTACAATATAAATTTATGGAAGTGGATACCCAGAAAAAAGTTATCTCAACATCATCTTTGAAAATTTTTTGTTATTACTGATTTGATTTATATTACATTTTTTCCAGTTTCATTGAGAAATAGTCAACATATATCTGTGTGTTGAAGACACACAGCATAGTCTACAGCCATACCCCCCTGAACACACCCAATCTCGTTTGATCGTGGAAGACACACAACATGATGATTTATGTATACTGTGGAATAATTATTACAAAAGGTTAAGCTAACATCCATCATCTCACATAGATACAGTAAAAAGAAAGAAAACAAACAAGAATGGAAACCACCTAAATGTACATTAACAGATAAATGATAAAGATGATATGGTACATATATACAATGGAATACTACTCGGCCATAAAAAGGAATCAAGTAATGCCATTTGGAACAACATGGATGCAACTAGAGATTACCATACTAAGTCAGATAGAGAAAAACAAAAGCCATACGATATCACCTACATGTGGACTCTAAAATATGACACAAATAAACTTTTATGAAACAGAAACAGACTCACAGACAGGGAGAACAGACTTGAGGTTGCCAAAGGGGAAGGAGGGTGTGGGAATTTGAGGTTAATTAGCAAATGCAAATTAGGATATATTAATATAAAATGAATAAACAATAAGGTCCTACTATATATAGCACAGGGAATTATATTCAATATTCTGTGAAAAGAAATAATGAAAAAGAGTATTAAAAAGAATGTGTTCATGTGTAACTGAATCACTCTGCTGTACCACAGAAATCAACACATTGTAAATCATGTATATTTCAATTAAAAGAAAAAATTTTCTCTTGTCCTTGTGACAAGAACACTTATGATTTACTCTCTTAACAACTTTCTTAAATACACAGCAGTGTTAACTATAGTCATCATGTTGTACATTACATTCTTAGTTCTTATGCCCTTTGAGTACTTTTCTACAATTTACCATCCCTCTATCCTCTGTCTCTGATAAACACACATATAGTGGTATCTCTTTTTCTATGAGTTTGGTCTGTTTTGTATTCCTCTAACTTGGTTCATTTAGTATTATGCTTTTTGGTTTCATTTATATTGTCACAAATAGCAGAATTTCTTTCTTTTTATGGTTGAATAATGTTCCATTGTGTGTGTGTGTGTGTGTGTGTGTGTGTGTGTGTATGGGTAAATGCATTTTTTGTATCCATTCAACAACTGATGGACACTTAGATTGCTTCTATGTCTTGGTTACTGTATATAATGCTTCAATAAATACAGAGTTGAGTATCATTTTGAGACAGTGATTTTATTTCCTTTGGATAAATACCCAGAAGTGGACTTGCTGGATCATATGATAGTTTTATTTTAACTTTTGAAGAACCTCCATACTATTTTCTATAGTGTATGCATCAATTTAAATTTCCACCTACAATGTATCGGGGGCATATATACAATGGAATACTACTCGCCATAAAAAGGAATCAAGTAATGCCATTTGGAACAACATGGATGCAACTAGAGATTACCATACTAAGTCAGATAGAGAAAACAAAAGCCATACGATATCACCTACATGTGGACTCTAAAATATGACACAAATAAACTTTTATGAAACAGAAACAGACTCACAGACAGGGAGAACAGACTTGAGGTTGCCAAAGGGGAAGGAGGGTGTGGGAATTTGAGGTTAATTAGCAAATGCAAATTAGGATATATTAATATAAAATGAATAAACAATAAGGTCCTACTATATATAGCACAGGGAATTATATTCAATATTCTGTGAAAAGAAATAATGAAAAAGAGTATTAAAAAGAATGTGTTCATGTGTAACTGAATCACTCTGCTGTACCACAGAAATCAACACATTGTAAATCATGTATATTTCAATTAAAAGAAAAAATTTTCTCTTGTCCTTGTGACAAGAACACTTATGATTTACTCTCTTAACAACTTTCTTAAATACACAGCAGTGTTAACTATAGTCATCATGTTGTACATTACATTCTTAGTTCTTATGCCCTTTGAGTACTTTTCTACAATTTACCATCCCTCTATCCTCTGTCTCTGATAAACACACATATAGTGGTATCTCTTTTTCTATGAGTTTGGTCTGTTTTGTATTCCTCTAACTTGGTTCATTTAGTATTATGCTTTTTGGTTTCATTTATATTGTCACAAATAGCAGAATTTCTTTCTTTTTATGGTTGAATAATGTTCCATTGTGTGTGTGTGTGTGTGTGTGTGTGTGTGTGTGTATGGGTAAATGCATTTTTTGTATCCATTCAACAACTGATGGACACTTAGATTGCTTCTATGTCTTGGTTACTGTATATAATGCTTCAATAAATACAGAGTTGAGTATCATTTTGAGACAGTGATTTTATTTCCTTTGGATAAATACCCAGAAGTGGACTTGCTGGATCATATGATAGTTTTATTTTTAACTTTTTGAAGAACCTCCATACTATTTTCTATAGTGTATGCATCAATTTAAATTTCCACCTACAATGCACAGAGTTCCCTCTTCTATCTGTACACTTTAATTTTTTAACACTTGCTATTTCTTCTCTTTTGGATGATAACCATTCAGCCAATTGCACAGATGTGAGGTAGTATCTCATTGTGGTTTTGATATGCATTTATCTGATGATGATGTTGAGCACATTTTCATATAACTGTTGGCCATATGTAAGTCTTTGGAAAATGTTTATTTGGTTCCTTTGCCTATTTTTTGTTTGTCTTATTTTCCCCCACACCTTTCTTTTTTTCTACTGAGTTGTATGTTCTTTATATGTTTTAGTTATTAGCCCCTTTTCAGATATGCAATTTGAAATTATTTTCTGCCATTTCATAGGCTGCCTTCATTTTATTGATGGTTTCCTTCCTGCACTCATGCTTTTTAGTTTAATATAATGCCATTTTAAAATTTTTAATTTTATTACTATTATTTTAAGTGTCATATCTAAAATATCATTTACCAGGCCCATGTCAGGTAGTTTTAAGCCTATGTTTTCTTCTAGGAATTTCATACGGCCAGGCCTTACATTTAAGTCTAATCTATTTCAAGTTAATTTTTGTGAGTGATGTAAGACAGAGGTCCAGATACGTTTTTATATGCAAATATCCAATTATCTCAGAACCATTTATTAAGAGACTGTCTTCTCTCCATTGACTTTCTTGGCTTCTTTGTCAAATACGAGTTGACTGTTTAGTTTTATTTCTTGACTTTCAATTCTGTTTCATTGGTCTATATGTCTGCTTTTATACCAGGACCATGCTGTTTTCAGTAGTATAACTTTATACTGCAGCTTGAAATCAGAGAGTGCGATGCCTCGTGCTTTGTTCTTCATTCTCAGGATTTCTTTGGCTACTGGGATCTTCTGTGGTTACAAGATAGGGCTTCCCTGGTGACTCAGTGGCAAAAGAATCTGCCTGCCAATGTGGGAGATGCAGGTTCAATCCCTGGCTTGGGGAAAACCCCCTGGAGAAGCACATAGCATCCCACTCTAATATTCTTAGGAATATTACTATTTTGGGAGATCCCATGGACAGAAAGCCTGGTGGGCTACAGTCATGGGATTTCAAAAGAATCAGACATGACTTAGTGACTAAGCAACAAGAAGAGGTTCCATATAAACTTTACAAGTATTTACTTAAGTAAAAAATCTCACTGGGATCTTAATAGGGATTATATCTCAATAAAGTGTTTATAAAATGGCTAAGGATGGCAAAATTGGTGAGGTAGTATCTCATTGTGGTTTTGATATGCATTTATCTGATGATGATGTTGAGCACATTTTCATATAACTGTTGGCCATATGTAAGTCTTTGGAAAATGTTTATTTGGTTCCTTTGCCTATTTTTTGTTTGTCTTATTTTCCCCCACACCTTTCTTTTTTTCTACTGAGTTGTATGTTCTTTATATGTTTTAGTTATTAGCCCCTTTTCAGATATGCAATTTGAAATTATTTTCTGCCATTTCATAGGCTGCCTTCATTTTATTGATGGTTTCCTTCCTGCACTCATGCTTTTTAGTTTAATATAATGCCATTTTAAAATTTTTAATTTTATTACTATTATTTTAAGTGTCATATCTAAAATATCATTTACCAGGCCCATGTCAGGTAGTTTTAAGCCTATGTTTTCTTCTAGGAATTTCATACGGCCAGGCCTTACATTTAAGTCTAATCTATTTCAAGTTAATTTTTGTGAGTGATGTAAGACAGAGGTCCAGATACGTTTTTATATGCAAATATCCAATTATCTCAGAACCATTTATTAAGAGACTGTCTTCTCTCCATTGACTTTCTTGGCTTCTTTGTCAAATACGAGTTGACTGTTTAGTTTTATTTCTTGACTTTCAATTCTGTTTCATTGGTCTATATGTCTGCTTTTATACCAGGACCATGCTGTTTTCAGTAGTATAACTTTATACTGCAGCTTGAAATCAGAGAGTGCGATGCCTCGTGCTTTGTTCTTCATTCTCAGGATTTCTTTGGCTACTGGGATCTTCTGTGGTTACAAGATAGGGCTTCCCTGGTGACTCAGTGGCAAAAGAATCTGCCTGCCAATGTGGGAGATGCAGGTTCAATCCCTGGCTTGGGGAAAACCCCCTGGAGAAGCACATAGCATCCCACTCTAATATTCTTAGGAATATTACTATTTTGGGAGATCCCATGGACAGAAAGCCTGGTGGGTTACAGTCATGGGATTTCAAAAGAATCAGACATGACTTAGTGACTAAGCAACAAGAAGAGGTTCCATATAAACTTTACAAGTATTTACTTAAGTAAAAAATCTCACTGGGATCTTAATAGGGATTATATCTCAATAAAGTGTTTATAAAATGGCTAAGGATGGCATTGACATGTAAATTGGTGCAACCCCTTTGAAAACAATTCAGCAACATCGAATAAAGTTAAATGTACACATATACCCAGTAACCCACCATTAGGTATATAATCAGGCAATAACCTTACACATAACCACGAAGAGGCAGGCTTGAGAATGTTCACTGTAGCACTGCTTTTAATAGTTGAAAAAGAGAAATTATTTAAATGTTTATGAAGAGATGAATGAATAAATAAACTGGGGGT
Source organism: Tragulus kanchil (assembly GCA_022376925.1). Classification (NCBI taxonomy): domain Eukaryota; kingdom Metazoa; phylum Chordata; class Mammalia; order Artiodactyla; family Tragulidae; genus Tragulus; species Tragulus kanchil. The sequence continues at coordinate 165,992,723 of JAIOJX010000031.1, read as the reverse complement.
ATATTCTTTAAATGGAATCCTATACAAATATGTCAATGAAAATAAATGTCATTAGAAGGATGTTGAGGTAAAAAGCAAACTGCAGAATGACAAACATACTGTGATACCATTTGTAATTCAAAAGTCTGCTTAATAATATACAATTTTGGATATATAACTGTATAATACTAAAGTAAAAATTTTTAGGAATAAAACCCACTAACTTCAATGTAGGAACTACCTCTGAGAAGGAAGGTAATGAGGTTTCGGAAGGCATGAACTGAATCTATAATGCATCCTTATTATTATTTAAAAATTCTATAACAATCATGACAAATGATAAGAATTTATTAACCTATCAAATGGGCACATTAGTACTGCTTACATCAGTCACTTTTATAAAGCATGTTAATATAGTTTAATATACACAAAATGGTATAATCCAATGAATATAAAGTTTCCTGAAACAGTAAAGCTCCTCAAAAATATTTTTCTATTTTTCAATTAATGTATCTAGAGCAAATATTACTTACTTGAGCCAATACTGAGTACTATTAAAAGTCAAAAGACTCATTTAGTCAAAACGTTAAAATAATTTTTAAAAAGGTGAAATTACCATGCATGAATTCAAACGCTTTGAAAATCAGATACTCTCTAGCCTTACCACTAAGTGTCACCAGTCAAGGTCATTGTTTCAAGAATATAATAATTATTCAAGAATAAGAAAGAATATTCACTGGGCTATTTTCTCTTCTGTTTTCTCAGAAGACATCATGGAAATGACAACTGTAATTAAATCTTTTCTTAAAAATTATCTATGACTTTAAGTTAGGATGGAAAATTATTTCTAACCTTATGAACTTTCACACTGCACTGCACTAAAAGAAATTCCTCTAGTTTTCCTTTTTAGCAGCAATGCATATGCCAGCTAAATAAACAGGAGATCTTGGGAGCTGGAGCTAAGATCATGGCATAGAAGGACATGCACTCATCTCTCCTGCAAAATCGCCTGAATTGCAACAAGTTCCTGAGAAACCATGGACAGGAGGAAGTTGGATCCGATCACAAAAAGGATACCCCACATCGAAGAACTAAGGAGAAGCCGCAACAAGACGGTAGGAGGGGCGCAATCATACCCACCAGAGAGGCTGGGTGGGCCAAATATGCAAAGCCTGTTGAAAATCCAGACCCGTGAAAGGCTCAGTGAACCCAAAAGGGACTGAGCCAGACCTGCCTTAGAGGGTCCAAGAGCCCCTTTAACCTAGAAGTGCTCTTGAGGCAGTCCTCGGAAAGACGGCACTCAATTCCCTTTTGAAGGAGGTTATCATTAACCAGTTCACAGAGCTGCTGAGTAGGACTGGAGACTCAGTGCGCACCGAGATCTGGGAGAGGGGAATAGGGATCCCACATGAGATTGAGCCAGACTCATCTGAGTATTCTGACGTCTCCTGTGGTGGCGGGGGTTGATGGTGGCCTGCAGCAGGGTCGGGGGTCACTGTGGAAGTGCTTCTCATAAAGCGTGTGGTAATAAATCCTTTGTGAGAGAGATGCCACTACCCCTACTGTAGTTTGGCTGCAGGTCAAACTACAGGGAGGGAACTTAGTTCCACCCAGCAACAAAGGTATCTGGATTAATGATTAAGAAATTACTAGAGCCAGCCTGGGCAGGCCTTTTAGTTCTGGAATAGGCAGAAATAAACAAGCAGTCAAAGAGGCCTTCAGATCCAACCACTGCCAGAAGCAAGAAAAAGACTATTAATTCCTGAATAGTCAGCAAGAGAGAGAATAACATAAACATTCACTATTTTCACGTTTTGACTGTAGTTGGATTTTTTTTTTCTTTTCTTTTTTTCACGTTTTTTTTTTTTTCCTCTTTTTTCCTCCTCCCCTCAGTCCCCACCCCCACTTTTTTTCTTTCCTCCATTGAACTCTATTGAAGCTACCAATCTTATCAGTAAGACTGAATAGATTCAAGTTTACCTAAGTTTTTTTTTTTAAACCACACATTTTATTTTGGTATATGCTTCTGGTTCCACATTGGCCTTTTATGGTTCTGTGGGGGTTTTGTTTGTTTTTATTGTTTTTACTTTGTTTTTCTATATTTTTCTGTATACTTTTCTCTATTTTAATTTCTAAACTTTTGTATGTATTATTATTTCATCTACAACTATTTCTTTGCTTTCTCTGATGCTCTTTTCCTACAGCACTAAACTCTAGTACATACAAATCTTTATCTCTCTATATTTAACTTTGCATTATTTTTTTATATTTCTCTTCTATCCTCCCTTTCCCCACCATATTTCTTAGTCTGTTTTGTCCTCATTGCCTTATCCCCAACTGGGACCGTGCTCTAGCATTATTCTCCAATTTGTGTTCGAGTTTGGTTATTAACTGGTGGATATCATTCTTGGCTTTCTCTATTCGCCGTGCTAATGTATTGTACTGTATTTTTTGTTGGAATGTTTAGGTTATGTTATGGATGTATATGTTTGTGTGCATAATTCAGTATGCTAGATAGTAATGGATGATATTTTAATTGCCATTTGTCAAAGATACACCTTCTGTTTCTCATTCACGTATATATGTTTTAATATCATTTAATGCCATAACAAACCAGCCGTGAAATCTTCATTCCCTGGTGGCGGGGTTGATGGTGGCCTGCAGCAGGGTGGGGTAAGTGCTTCTCATAAAGCGTGTGGTAATAAATCCTTTGTGAGAGAGATATAACTTAAGCAAAGTTTCCACCCAGCAACAAAGGTATCTGGATTAATGATTAAGAAATTACTAGAGCCAGCCTGGGCAGGCCTTTTAGTTCTGGAATAGGCAGAAATAAACAAGCAGTCAAAGAGGCCTTCAGATCCAACCACTGCCAGAAGCAAGAAAAAGACTATTAATTCCTGAATAGTCAGCAAGAGAGAATAACATAAACATTCACTATTTTCACGTTTTGACTGTAGTTGGATTTTTTTTTTCTTTTCTTTTTTTCACGTTTTTTTTTTTTTCCTCTTTTTTCCTCCTCCCCTCAGTCCCCACCCCCACTTTTTTTCTTTCCTCCATTGAACTCTATTGAAGCTACCAATCTTATCAGTAAGACTGAATAGATTCAAGTTTACCTAAGTTTTTTTTTTTAAACCACACATTTTATTTTGGTATATGCTTCTGGTTCCACATTGGCCTTTTATGGTTCTGTGGGGGTTTTGTTTGTTTTTATTGTTTTTACTTTGTTTTTCTATATTTTTCTGTATACTTTTCTCTATTTTAATTTCTAAACTTTTGTATGTATTATTATTTCATCTACAACTATTTCTTTGCTTTCTCTGATGCTCTTTTCCTACAGCACTAAACTCTAGTACATACAAATCTTTATCTCTCTATATTTAACTTTGCATTATTTTTTTATATTTCTCTTCTATCCTCCCTTTCCCCACCATATTTCTTAGTCTGTTTTGTCCTCATTGCCTTATCCCCAACTGGGACCGTGCTCTAGCATTATTCTCCAATTTGTGTTCGAGTTTGGTTATTAACTGGTGGATATCATTCTTGGCTTTCTCTATTCGCCGTGCTAATGTATTGTACTGTATTTTTTGTTGGAATGTTTAGGTTATGTTATGGATGTATATGTTTGTGTGCATAATTCAGTATGCTAGATAGTAATGGATGATATTTTAATTGCCATTTGTCAAAGATACACCTTCTGTTTCTCATTCACGTATATATGTTTTAATATCATTTAATGCCATAACAAACCAGCCGTGAAATCTTCATTCCCTGGTCAGGCAACAAGCTCAGGGGCTTTAGGGAGGGAGCACTGACTCTGAAACCCTACAATACCAGAGAACACATAATACCAGAGAGCATTAAACAGCGAGAACTTCAACAAAGGCAAGCACTTGTATGCAAGTCCTGACATCACCCAACCACCAGCATCACCCAGAATACGACGCTTCATCCAAACAACAAACATAACTCAAAGTCTGGGAAAAGGAAACCCCAAACAGAGTTAGTTAAAAAATTAATAATAACAATGAAATGGCAGAGAAATACCACACAAGTAAAGGAACAATCTACAAACACACAAGCCCAAATAAACAAAGTGGAATTAGACAAACTTTCTGAAACTGAATTCAGAAGAATGATAGTAACAATGATCCAAAACATCGAAAAAACAGAATATTAGAGAAATTGCAAGAATCAACTACCACACTGAATAAAGAAATACAAGAACTTAAAAAACAACAAACAGAGACAAACAACTCAATTGCTGAACTGAAAAACACTGTAGAAGGGATCAAGAGCAGAGTATCTGAGGCAGAAGACCGGATAAGTGAGCTGGAAGACAGAATGGTGAAAGTGACTGCTGAAGAACAGAATCAAGCTCAAAGAATGAAAAGAGCAGAGGATAGCCTCAGAGACCTCTGGGATAATATCAAACGCACCAATATTCGCATGATAGGGGTTCCAGAAGAAGAAAAAAAGAAAGGATATGAGAACATTTTTGAAGAGATTATAGTTGAAATTTTCCCCAACATGGGAAAAGAAATAGTCAACTAAGACCAAGAAGCACAAAGAGTACCATACAGAATAAACCCAAGAAGAAACACACCAAGACACATATTAATGAAGCTAACACAAATTAAACACAAAGACAGAATTCTCACAGCAGCAAGGGAAAAGCAATTAGTGACATATAAGGGAAAGCCCATCCATTTAACAGCTGATCTTTCAACAGAAGCTCTGCAGGCCAGAAGGGAATGGCGAGACACATTTAAAACACTGAAATAGAACAATCTGCAACCAAAAATCCTCTATCCTGCAAGGATCTCCTTCAGAATTGATGGAGAAATCAAAAGCTTTACAGATAAGCAAAAAGTAAGAGAATTTAGTCACACCAAACCAGCCTTACAACAAGTGTTAAAGGGACTTATATAGACTACAAGTACAAGAGAAGAAGAAGATCTGCAAAACAAACCCAGCATAACAGCTAAGAAGATGGCAGTAGGATCATTTGTATCAATAATTACTTTAAGTGTAAATGGACTAAATGCCCCAACCAAAAGACACAGACTGGCTGAATGGATATGAAAACAAGACCCATACATATGTGGCCTACAAGAAACTCACTTCAGACCGAAATACCACACAAGTAAAGGAACAATCTACAAACACACAAGCCCAAATAAACAAAGTGGAATTAGACAAACTTTCTGAAACTGAATTCAGAAGAATGATAGTAACGATGATCCAAAACATCGAAAAAACAGAATATTAGAGAAATTGCAAGAATCAACTACCACACTGAATAAAGAAATACAAGAACTTAAAAAACAACAAACAGAGACAAACAACTCAATTGCTGAACTGAAAAACACTGTAGAAGGGATCAAGAGCAGAGTATCTGAGGCAGAAGACCGGATAAGTGAGCTGGAAGACAGAATGGTGAAAGTGACTGCTGAAGAACAGAATCAAGCTCAAAGAATGAAAAGAGCAGAGGATAGCCTCAGAGACCTCTGGGATAATATCAAACGCACCAATATTCGCATGATAGGGGTTCCAGAAGAAGAAAAAAAGAAAGGATATGAGAACATTTTTGAAGAGATTATAGTTGAAATTTTCCCCAACATGGGAAAAGAAATAGTCAACTAAGACCAAGAAGCACAAAGAGTACCATACAGAATAAACCCAAGAAGAAACACACCAAGACACATATTAATGAAGCTAACACAAATTAAACACAAAGACAGAATTCTCACAGCAGCAAGGGAAAAGCAATTAGTGACATATAAGGGAAAGCCCATCCGTTTAACAGCTGATCTTTCAACAGAAGCTCTGCAGGCCAGAAGGGAATGGCGAGACACATTTAAAACACTGAAATAGAACAATCTGCAACCAAAAATCCTCTATCCTGCAAGGATCTCCTTCAGAATTGATGGAGAAATCAAAAGCTTTACAGATAAGCAAAAAGTAAGAGAATTTAGTCACACCAAACCAGCCTTACAACAAGTGTTAAAGGGACTTATATAGACTACAAGTACAAGAGAAGAAGAAGATCTGCAAAACAAACCCAGCATAACAGCTAAGAAGATGGCAGTAGGATCATTTGTATCAATAATTACTTTAAGTGTAAATGGACTAAATGCCCCAACCAAAAGACACAGACTGGCTGAATGGATATGAAAACAAGACCCATACATATGTGGCCTACAAGAAACTCACTTCAGACCGAAAGACACTCATAGCCTGAAAGTGAGAGGATGGAAAAAGATATTCCATGCAAATGGAAATCAGAAGAAAGCTGGAGTAGCAATCCTCATATCAGACAAAATAGACCTTAAAAAAGAGAAGATTATAAGAGACAAGGAAGGACATAACATAGTGATCAAGGGATTGATTCAAGAGGAAAACAGAACAGTCACAAATATCTATGCACCCAACACAGGAGCACCCCAATACATAAGACAAACACTTTCAGACATAAAAGGAGAAACTGACAATAACACAATAATAGTAGGAGACTTTAACACTCCTCTTACACCAAGGGACAGACCATCAAAACAGAAAATTAGTAAAGACTTACAAGCTTTAAGTGACACACTAGAAGAGATGGACCTCATGGATATCTTTAGGACCTTCCATCCAAAAGCAGAAGAATACACTTTCTTCTCAAGTGCCCACGGAACATTCTCCAGGACAGACCACATTTTGGGCCACAAATCAAACCTCAGTCAATTCAAGAAAATTGAAATTATATCAGCCATCTTCTTGGAGCACAATGCAATGAGACTAGAGATCAACTACAGGAAAAAGACCGTTAAAAACATGAACACATGGGGATTAAACAACACATATCTAAAAAACAAACTGATTACTGAGCAAATCAAAGGAGAAATTTAAAAATTCTTAGAAGAAAATGACAATGAACACACGACAGTGCAAAACCTATGGGGAACTGCAAAAGCAGTTCTAAGAGGGAAGTTTATAGCAATACAATCCTACCTCCAGAAACAAGAAAAATCTCAAACAGATGACCTAACCCTACACTTAAAACAATTGGAGAAAGAAGAACAAAAATATCCCAAAGTTAGCAGAAGAAGAGAAATCATAAAGATCTGAGCAGAAATTAATGAAAAAGAAATGAAAGAAACAGTAGTAAAGATAAATAAATTGAAAAGCTGGTTTTAAAACAAGAAACTCCAACCAAAAGACACAGACTGGCTGAATGGATATGAAAACAAGACCCATACATATGTGGCCTACAAGAAACTCACTTCAGACCGAAAGACACTCATAGCCTGAAAGTGAGAGGATGGAAAAAGATATTCCATGCAAATGGAAATCAGAAGAAAGCTGGAGTAGCAATCCTCATATCAGACAAAATAGACCTTAAAAAAGAGAAGATTATAAGAGACAAGGAAGGACATAACATAGTGATCAAGGGATTGATTCAAGAGGAAAACAGAACAGTCACAAATATCTATGCACCCAACACAGGAGCACCCCAATACATAAGACAAACACTTTCAGACATAAAAGGAGAAACTGACAATAACACAATAATAGTAGGAGACTTTAACACTCCTCTTACACCAAGGGACAGACCATCAAAACAGAAAATTAGTAAAGACTTACAAGCTTTAAGTGACACACTAGAAGAGATGGACCTCATGGATATCTTTAGGACCTTCCATCCAAAAGCAGAAGAATACACTTTCTTCTCAAGTGCCCACGGAACATTCTCCAGGACAGACCACATTTTGGGCCACAAATCAAACCTCAGTCAATTCAAGAAAATTGAAATTATATCAGCCATCTTCTTGGAGCACAATGCAATGAGACTAGAGATCAACTACAGGAAAAAGACCGTTAAAAACATGAACACATGGGGATTAAACAACACATATCTAAAAAACAAACTGATTACTGAGCAAATCAAAGGAGAAATTTAAAAATTCTTAGAAGAAAATGACAATGAACACACGACAGTGCAAAACCTATGGGGAACTGCAAAAGCAGTTCTAAGAGGGAAGTTTATAGCAATACAATCCTACCTCCAGAAACAAGAAAAATCTCAAACAGATGACCTAACCCTACACTTAAAACAATTGGAGAAAGAAGAACAAAAATATCCCAAAGTTAGCAGAAGAAGAGAAATCATAAAGATCTGAGCAGAAATTAATGAAAAAGAAATGAAAGAAACAGTAGTAAAGATAAATAAATTGAAAAGCTGGTTCTTCGGAAAGATAGACAAAATTGACTAACCACTGGCCAGAAGCATCGAGAAAAAAGAGAGAAGAATCAGATCAACAAAATCAAAAATGAAAAAGGAGAGATTGCAACAGATAATGCAGAAATACAAGGGATTATAAGAGACTATTACGAACAACTATGTGGCAAGAAACTGGACAACCTGGAAGAAATGGACAGTTTCTTAGAGAAGATTAATCTCCCAAGACTGAACCAGGAAGAAATAGAAACTGAACAGCCCAATCACAAGCTCAGAAATCAAATTTGTGATCAAAAGTCTACCCAAAAATAAAAGCCCAGGGCCAGATGCTTTCACAAGTGAATTCTACCAAACATTTAAAGGCTAATGCCTGTCCTTTTAAAACTCTTCCAAAAGATTGCATAGGAAGGAACACTTCCAAACACATTCTATGAGGCCACCATCACCCTGATGCCAAAGCCAGGCAAAGACAACTCAAAAAAAGGAAATTATAGGCCAATTTCACTGATGAATTTAGACGTCAAAATCCTTAACAGAATCCTAGCAAACAGAATTCAACAACACATCAGAAAACTCATACATCATGATCGAGTTGGGTTCATCCCAGGCATGCAAGGATTCTTCAGTATCCGCAAATCAATCAATGTGATACACCATATCAACAAATTGAGAGACAAAATCACATGATAATCTCAATAGATGCAGAAAAGCCTTTGACAAAATCCAACACCTGTTTATGATAAACTTTTCAAAAAATGGGCATAGAACAATACTATTTCAACATAGTGAAAGCCATATATGAGAAGCCCACAGCAAACATTATTCTCAATGGCAAAAAACTGAAAGCAATCCCTCTAAGATCAGGAACAAGACAAGGCTGTCCACTTTCATCACTATTATTCAACATAGTCCTGGAAGTTCTAGCAGTATCAATAAGAGAACAAAAGAAATCATAAAGATCTGAGCAGAAATTAATGAAAAAGAAATGAAAGAAACAGTAGTAAAGATAAATAAATTGAAAAGCTGGTTCTTCGGAAAGATAGACAAAATTGACTAACCACTGGCCAGAAGCATCGAGAAAAAAGAGAGAAGAATCAGATCAACAAAATCAAAAATGAAAAAGGAGAGATTGCAACAGATAATGCAGAAATACAAGGGATTATAAGAGACTATTACGAACAACTATGTGGCAAGAAACTGGACAACCTGGAAGAAATGGACAGTTTCTTAGAGAAGATTAATCTCCCAAGACTGAACCAGGAAGAAATAGAAACTGAACAGCCCAATCACAAGCTCAGAAATCAAATTTGTGATCAAAAGTCTACCCAAAAATAAAAGCCCAGGGCCAGATGCTTTCACAAGTGAATTCTACCAAACATTTAAAGGCTAATGCCTGTCCTTTTAAAACTCTTCCAAAAGATTGCATAGGAAGGAACACTTCCAAACACATTCTATGAGGCCACCATCACCCTGATGCCAAAGCCAGGCAAAGACAACTCAAAAAAAGGAAATTATAGGCCAATTTCACTGATGAATTTAGACGTCAAAATCCTTAACAGAATCCTAGCAAACAGAATTCAACAACACATCAGAAAACTCATACATCATGATCGAGTTGGGTTCATCCCAGGCATGCAAGGATTCTTCAGTATCCGCAAATCAATCAATGTGATACACCATATCAACAAATTGAGAGACAAAATCACATGATAATCTCAATAGATGCAGAAAAGCCTTTGACAAAATCCAACACCTGTTTATGATAAACTTTTCAAAAAATGGGCATAGAACAATACTATTTCAACATAGTGAAAGCCATATATGAGAAGCCCACAGCAAACATTATTCTCAATGGCAAAAAACTGAAAGCAATCCCTCTAAGATCAGGAACAAGACAAGGCTGTCCACTTTCATCACTATTATTCAACATAGTCCTGGAAGTTCTAGCAGTATCAATAAGAGAACAAAAGAAATAAAAGGAATCCAGATTGGAAAAGAAGAAGTAAAACTCTCTTTATTTGCAGATGACATGATATTATACATAGAAAATCCCAAAGACACTGTTACAAAATTACGGAGCTAATCAACGAATTCAGCAAAGTCGCAGGATATAAAATCAATACACAGAAATCACTGGCATTCCTATATACAAACAATGAAAAATCAGAAAATGGTATCAAAGAGGCAATCCCCTTCACCATTGCAACCAAGAGAATCAAATATCTAGGAATAAACCTACCCAAGAAACAAAAGAACTGTACACAGAAAATTACAAGACACTGATGAAAGAAATCAAAGAAGACTTAAACAGATGGAGAGATATTCCATGTTCCTGGGACAGAAGAATCAATATCGTGGAAATGAGCATACTATCAAATATCATCTATAGATTCAATGCGATCCCTATCAAACTTCCAATGACATTCTTCACAGAACTAGACCAAAGAATCACACAGTTCATATGGAAACACAAAAGATCTCGAATAGCCAAAGCAATCCTGAGGAAGAAGAATGGAGCTCCCTAACTTCAGACTCTACTACAAAGCAACAGTCATCAAGACAGTATGGTACTGGCACAAAAACACAAATATAGACTAGTGGAACAAAACAGAGAACCCAGAGATAAACCCATGCACCTACGGGTACCTTATTTTTGACAAAGGGGGTGAAAATTTAAAACGGGACAAAGACAGCCTCTTCAACAAATGGTGCTGGGAAAATTGGACAGCTACATGTGAAAAAATGAAGTTGGAACATTCCCTGACACCATACACAAAGATCAACTCAAAATGGATTAAAGACCTAAATGTAAGACCAGAAACCCTAAAACTCTTAGAGGAGAATACAGGCAAAACCCTCAAGGACATAAAGCAAAGCAAGATCTTCTCTGACCCACCTACTAGAATAGCGGAACTAACAACAAAAATGAACATGTGGGATCTAATGAAACTTAAAAACTTTTGTACAGCAAAAGAAACTGCACAAAAGCTGAACAGACAACCCACAGAATGGGAGAAAATCATAGCAAATGAAATAACAGACAAAGAATTCATCTCCAGAATCTACAAGCAATTCAGACAACTCAACATCGGAAGAATGAACAACCCAATCAAAAAATGGGAAAAGGACCTAAACAGACACCTCTCCAAAGAAGACACACAAATGGCCAAAAAGCACATGAAACTATGCTCAACTTTGCTTATTATTAGAGAAATGCAAAGTCACAGGATATAAAAGCAATACACAGAAATCACTGGCATTCCTATATACAAACAATGAAAAATCAGAAAATGATATCAAAGAGGCAATCCCCTTCACCATTACAACCAAAAGAATCAAATATCTAAGAATAAACCTGCCCAAATAAACAAAAGAACTGTACACAGAAAATTACAAGACACTGATGAAAGAAATCAAAGAAGACTTAAACAGATGGAGAGATATTCCATGTTCCTGGGACAGAAGAATCAATATCGTGGAAATGAGCATACTATCAAATATCATCTATAGATTCAATGCGATCCCTATCAAACTTCCAATGACATTCTTCACAGAACTAGACCAAAGAATCACACAGTTCATATGGAAACACAAAAGATCTCGAATAGCCAAAGCAATCCTGAGGAAGAAGAATGGAGCTCCCTAACTTCAGACTCTACTACAAAGCAACAGTCATCAAGACAGTATGGTACTGGCACAAAAACACAAATATAGACTAGTGGAACAAAACAGAGAACCCAGAGATAAACCCATGCACCTACGGGTACCTTATTTTTGACAAAGGGGGTGAAAATTTAAAACGGGACAAAGACAGCCTCTTCAACAAATGGTGCTGGGAAAATTGGACAGCTACATGTGAAAAAATGAAGTTGGAACATTCCCTGACACCATACACAAAGATCAACTCAAAATGGATTAAAGACCTAAATGTAAGACCAGAAACCCTAAAACTCTTAGAGGAGAATACAGGCAAAACCCTCAAGGACATAAAGCAAAGCAAGATCTTCTCTGACCCACCTACTAGAATAGCGGAACTAACAACAAAAATGAACATGTGGGATCTAATGAAACTTAAAAACTTTTGTACAGCAAAAGAAACTGCACAAAAGCTGAACAGACAACCCACAGAATGGGAGAAAATCATAGCAAATGAAATAACAGACAAAGAATTAATCTCCAAAATCTACAAGCAACTCAGACAACTCAACATTGGAAGAATGAACAACCCAATGAAAAAATGGGAAAAGGACCTAAACAGACATCTCTCCAAAGAGGACATACAGATGGCCAAAAAGCACATGAAACTATGCTCAACTTTGCTTATTATTAGAGAAATGCAAATCAAAACTATAATGAGATATCACCTCACACCTGTCAGAATGGCCATCGTCCACAAATTGACAGACAATAAATGCTGGAGAGTGTATGGAGAAAAGGGAATACTCTTGCATTGCTGGTGGCAATGTAAATTGATACAGCCACTATGGAAGACAGTATGGAGATTTCTTAAAACACTAAACATAGAAGCACCATATGACCCAGCAATCCCACTATCAGGCTCATACCCTGATGAAATCAAAATTGAAAGAGGCACCTGTACCTCAATGTTCATTGCAGCTCTCTATACAATAGCTAGAGCATGGAAGCAACCTAGATGTCCATCAACGAATGAATGGATACAAAAACTCTGGTATATATATATATATACAGTGGAATACTTCTCAGCTGTAAAAAGAAACGCAGAAGAATCAGTCCTAATGAGGTGGCTGGATCTAGAACCTATCATAAAAAGTGAAGTAAGTCAAAAAGAGAAAGACAAATACAATATACAAACACATATATATGGAATCTAGTAGGATGGTAATGATAACACATGCAGTAAAGCGATGAAAAAACAGACATGGAGAATAGACATATGGACATTGTGGGGAATGAACAGTGGGTGGGTGGTGTAAAGGAAGTAGCATGAAAACCTATACTATCATATGTGAAAAAAATAGCTATTGTCATTGTGTGTGAGAAAAGGGGATCCTGAAGGGGCACTGTAAGATGGCCTGGAGGGGTGGGATGGGAGGGATATACATATGACTCATCTGGGAACATACATATCTGTAAACAACAAAACTGTAAAAGTAAAAAGTAAAAAAGATATATATAAAAAAGAAAGGAAATCTTCACTTTTGACCTTTCTTAGGCATTCATACGGTGTAATTCTATTTGCCATTATTTTACTTACCAAATATACAAATGAAACAAGTATAATATTTAACACTTAATCATTTCTATCCAAAAGAGCTGAATGTTTTAAGAAACAATGATACAGGTAAATGCAATCAAACAGACATCTCTCAAAGAAGACATAAAGATGGCAAAAAAGCACATGAAAAGATGCTAAACTCTGCTTATTATTAGAGAAATGCAAATCAAAACTATAATGAGATATCACCTCACACCTGTCAGAATGGCCATCGTCCACAAATTGACAGACAATAAATGCTGGAGAGTGTATGGAGAAAAGGGAATACTCTTGCATTGCTGGTGGCAATGTAAATTGATACAGCCACTATGGAAGACAGTATGGAGATTTCTTAAAACACTAAACATAGAAGCACCATATGACCCAGCAATCCCACTATCAGGCTCATACCCTGATGAAATCAAAATTGAAAGAGGCACCTGTACCTCAATGTTCATTGCAGCTCTCTATACAATAGCTAGAGCATGGAAGCAACCTAGATGTCCATCAACGAATGAATGGATACAAAAACTCTGGTATATATATATATATACAGTGGAATACTTCTCAGCTGTAAAAAGAAACGCAGAAGAATCAGTCCTAATGAGGTGGCTGGATCTAGAACCTATCATAAAAAGTGAAGTAAGTCAAAAAGAGAAAGACAAATACAATATACAAACACATATATATGGAATCTAGTAGGATGGTAATGATAACACATGCAGTAAAGCGATGAAAAAACAGACATGGAGAATAGACATATGGACATTGTGGGGAATGAACAGTGGGTGGGTGGTGTAAAGGAAGTAGCATGAAAACCTATACTATCATATGTGAAAAAAATAGCTATTGTCATTGTGTGTGAGAAAAGGGGATCCTGAAGGGGCACTGTAAGATGGCCTGGAGGGGTGGGATGGGAGGGATATACATATGACTCATCTGGGAACATACATATCTGTAAACAACAAAACTGTAAAAGTAAAAAGTAAAAAAGATATATATAAAAAAGAAAGGAAATCTTCACTTTTGACCTTTCTTAGGCATTCATACGGTGTAATTCTATTTGCCATTATTTTACTTACCAAATATACAAATGAAACAAGTATAATATTTAACACTTAATCATTTCTATCCAAAAGAGCTGAATGTTTTAAGAAAAACAATGATACAGGTAAATGCAATCATATCAAATATGACCTTTTGTGACTGGCACTAAGTATAGTGCATTTTCACTAAGTATAGTGCTTCCAAGATTCACCCATGTTATATCATGTATCGCTGCTTCACTTCATTTTATGGTCAAATAATGTCTTATCATACGGAGATATCCAGTTTACTTTTCCATTAATCAGTTGATAACTCTTTGGGCTATTTTCACTTAAAATATTTTGTTAGCTATGATAAGGAATATAATTCTTAAATATTTTATCTTAGAATTTCAAAAAGTGAAAGCGAAAAGTGAAAGCCTCTCAGTCGTGTTCGACTCTTTGCGATCCCATGGACTGTAGCCCACCAGGCTCCTCTGTCCATGGAATTCTCCAGGCAAAAATACTGGAGTGGGTAGCCATTCCCTTCTCCAGGGGATCTTACCAACCTACTTATCAGACCTGAGTCTCCTGTATTGTAGGCAGATTCTTTACCGTCTGAGCCACCAGGGAAGCCCTAGAATTTCAAAGCACTTGATAAACAATATCTCTTACATCTGTGAAACTGGCATCAACATCGTGTTCTTATAGTTACTGAAAATTATAGAGAAAAATCTATTCTAATTTTCAGGGGTAAAACTTAAAAAGAATCCAGAATTATTGACACTAAATTTACTGGCTGAAAAACTGAAACAGAGTCACTTCCCAAGTATTTCACCTTTCATGATATGTTACTGAAGAGATTTTCAAGAGGCTCAGAATTGGTTCCAATACTAAAATAATGCCAACCAGCTTCTGTAAAAGAATCATTAAACATACAGAGAAGAGACCTAGTATTAATACTGAAACCTCACCAAACTCATAGTCCAGAAAAACACCAGTCATACAGGACCTTACTAACTGCAGAAGCCAGGTTTTCTCCGGACCCAGTGCAACAGAACTGCTCTCAACATAATGCCCAATTGCCCAGAATCTACTCAGATTCCACCAGTCTCTAGGAAGCCAATTTTTATATATTCCCAGTATCTGTTTAGGTTAATTTTCCAGGTCTACTGGCCAGTATATTTTCACTCTTTGATACAATGGAAAATGCTATTATGAAAATGGAGTATACAAATTTTTATTTGAACATGTTTTCACTTCTCTTGGTTATTCTATTCCTATAAGTAGAATTCCTGAGTTGTATGATGATTCTGTGAAATATTTTTTGAAGCCCCTTTTGTAAGTGGCTGTGCCATTTAATTCCCATTAGTAGGATTTCCTCTAGTAGAGTTTTAATTTTCCTACATCCTTGTCAACACTTGTCAGTCTGTTTTTTGCATTTAAGCATTTATAAGTCAGCATGAAGTAGTATCTCACTGTGGTTTCCGGTTGGATTCTCCTAAGGACTTAATGATATTGGGTATCTTTTCAGGGATAATTGGCCATTTGTATGTCTTCCTTTGAAAAACTTCAAATCCTTTGCATATTTTCAGTGAGGTGGTTTCTTTCTTTTTCTTTGTTTGTTGGTTCAAATAATTGTGAAAAAAATGTTATGGACTAAAGAGAGTTATGCTGAAGGAAAAGGACTTTCTCTAGACCTGTTCTTTGGTATCATGATATGTGATTAACCAATACCATAGTTGCAGTGGCTTGCCTCCTTTCCCCCATCAAAAACATTCAATATATTGCTGATTTGGCAGGTTAGAAGTGAATACTAATGATAATAACAATGTTTCTATCAATGGCCACATCTGTATTTTGAATATAAAATGGTTCATAAATATTAGGGAATTAAAAAATATATATAATAGTTGTGGCTGCAAAAGCAGTCAACTTCTCATCTTTTCTGAACTTAAAGAGAATCTATTTGAACACTTCTACATTTGGAGTGGGTTGCCATTTCCTTCTCCAGGGTATCTTCCCAATCCAGGAATTGAACCTGTATCTCCTGTGTCTCTAGCATCACAGGCAGAGTTTTTATCCACTGAGTTAGCCATTAGGGAAGCCTAACACTGTATGTCAAGTTTGAACGAGCTAAAATGTGATTTATAGTAAAATTCTCCTTTCTATTTCTATGTTAAATTGCATGATTCTACTATTATATTAAATTCAATGCTATTCCTCCTGCTTCTTGCCTTCATTCTCTCCTCCTAAAAAGGTAAAGTATAAAATATTGTAATAGTAAACCTGAGAAAATTTACTACTGAGGCACATATAGGCTTAACTTAGCATAAATTGTTTTCTTAAGCTATTTCTGTCTATATCTAACAAGTCAGATCTAGACATTGTTAACTATCAATTCAGAACACCCTAGAACTGAAGATCAACTCCAGTCTGTTTTTTGTCTCAATAATTCCTATGAATTATTTGACTCCATATTTTTCATGGTTTAAGAGAAAACTCAGTATTGCAGTACTAGTGATTCTAAAAAATGTATCTTATAGTTAAAGGAGAAAAGCATTACAATTCAATTCAACAAGTACTTCCTGAATATAATGTTCAATATTGTGCTAAGCACAAAGTTATTCATAAAGCAACAGCAAGGTTTAAATGTATGTCATGTGTCTTCTGTTATGTTGTTGTCCTTGTTCAGTCACTAAGAGAATCTCATGACAGAGAAGTATGGTGGGCTACAATCCACAGGGTTCCAAAGAGTGAGACATGACTGAGTGACTTAGCAAATTCTCACAACAACCCAATAAGATATATATTCATTCCCAATTAGCAGGTAAATAAAATGAAATTACAAAACTATTAAGTGGTGTTAAATTTGAACCCAGAGCTATCCAACTCTGAAGCTTGCATCCTCAAACACTACATTAACATTTTTCCCTAATGGTGTATTCACTGGCTTTACAATCTATTTGTGATATTGGTGTATCCTGGTTTAAAATTTTAAATTATAATTTTTAAGAGGTAATATACTTACATGATTTAACAGTCAATACTGAGCCTAGAAGAAATGAAAATAAAGTAACACTTTCTTGTAATTGATTTTAAGCATTAAAAGGAACTAGCACTCCTTGGAGAAATGGCTTATTGAAGGACTGAGAGAAGGAATGTATAAGATAAACCTGTAAAGAAACAATGAAAAAATGCTGGAGACATTCAAAGGAACACAAGAGCTAGGCTGGAAAGTTTTTCACTGGCTAAATCTGGGGCAGTATAAGCATCGAACTAATGCAAAATCCACAAGTCATACTGATATAAATCTATTTTTAAATGGAAGGAATAAAAACTCTTCCTTTGGACAGTACATAAACTAATAAATGAGGAAGAAATAATAGAGTTAGAGTATCACTATTTTTTACATGGTTTTATGGGGTTTTTTTAAATTGAAGTATGGTTGATTTATAATATTTCAGGTGTAGAGCAAAGTTATTGTTATACATATTCACATATGTATATATTCTTTATCAGACTCTTTTCCATTATAGGTTATTATAAGATACTGAATATAGTTCTTTATGCTGTACAGTAGGGCCTTATTGTGGGTGAAAGTTTTATAAGGAATAGGATGTCTTCATGGTCTCAAGTTACCTCCCCACAAAATTTTATTACCTACAAGGGAGAAAAAATTTACCTTTATAATGGATAAACCTGCCAACTATCACTTAAGCCAAATGTTCAATATTGTGCTAAGCACAAAGTTATTCATAAAGCAACAGCAAGGTTTAAATGTATGTCATGTGTCTTCTGTTATGTTGTTGTCCTTGTTCAGTCACTAAGAGAATCTCATGACAGAGAAGTATGGTGGGCTACAATCCACAGGGTTCCAAAGAGTGAGACATGACTGAGTGACTTAGCAAATTCTCACAACAACCCAATAAGATATATATTCATTCCCAATTAGCAGGTAAATAAAATGAAATTACAAAACTATTAAGTGGTGTTAAATTTGAACCCAGAGCTATCCAACTCTGAAGCTTGCATCCTCAAACACTACATTAACATTTTTCCCTAATGGTGTATTCACTGGCTTTACAATCTATTTGTGATATTGGTGTATCCTGGTTTAAAATTTTAAATTATAATTTTTAAGAGGTAATATACTTACATGATTTAACAGTCAATACTGAGCCTAGAAGAAATGAAAATAAAGTAACACTTTCTTGTAATTGATTTTAAGCATTAAAAGGAACTAGCACTCCTTGGAGAAATGGCTTATTGAAGGACTGAGAGAAGGAATGTATAAGATAAACCTGTAAAGAAACAATGAAAAAATGCTGGAGACATTCAAAGGAACACAAGAGCTAGGCTGGAAAGTTTTTCACTGGCTAAATCTGGGGCAGTATAAGCATCGAACTAATGCAAAATCCACAAGTCATACTGATATAAATCTATTTTTAAATGGAAGGAATAAAAACTCTTCCTTTGGACAGTACATAAACTAATAAATGAGGAAGAAATAATAGAGTTAGAGTATCACTATTTTTTACATGGTTTTATGGGGTTTTTTTAAATTGAAGTATGGTTGATTTATAATATTTCAGGTGTAGAGCAAAGTTATTGTTATACATATTCACATATGTATATATTCTTTATCAGACTCTTTTCCATTATAGGTTATTATAAGATACTGAATATAGTTCTTTATGCTGTACAGTAGGGCCTTATTGTGGGTGAAAGTTTTATAAGGAATAGGATGTCTTCATGGTCTCAAGTTACCTCCCCACAAAATTTTATTACCTACAAGGGAGAAAAAATTTACCTTTATAATGGATAAACCTGCCAACTATCACTTAAGCCAAATGTTCAAAGTTAATATCAATAGAAATGGGACAAAAAGGCATCAAATCTCTCCAAATATGATACACTGAGAAAGACACATCACTTATGTGATATCTTTGTCAAAAATTCATAACCTGAATCTAATCATGAGAAAATACCAGATAAATTGAAATATATCCTTCAAAACTCCTACCTGTACTCCTTTAAAAATGTCAAATGTATGAAAAACAAAGACTAACAGAGAAATCATTCCAGATTAAAGCAGACTAAGACATATGATAATAAATGCAATGTGTGATCCTGGATTGGATCCTGATCTGAAAAATTTATTTTATTTTCTATAAAGGCTATCACAAAGGAAAATAGGTATAATATGAATCAGGTTTGTAGATTAAATAATAGCATTGTATCATGTTAATTTTTCCTGTGATTATGTACCAGAATATTCTTAGGAAATACAAACTGAAGTATTTTGGAGTAAAGAAACATTATATCTGAAATTTATTATCAAATGGTTTGGGAAAAAACATAAATACATGCACATAATTCATAAATATTGATGTGCATATATACATACAAAGTCTCACAATAAATTCACATTTTTTAAGCAGAGAGGCAAATGGAGCAGCTAAGATAAAAGGGAATGTTCATATACTCTAAGTAAATACTCTTTATTTATTTTTATTTTTATTTTTTTAGATAATCTTTAAATTTCTTTGATACAGAGAAATTATAACAGTTGTAATATGACAATGATTATTTAAAAATAGTTCCTTTGTGCTAGAGATACATAACAAAATACCCATGGACATTTATAGATTCAATAATGTGCCTGAGATTGACTTTAAAATAACCTAGTGAAGAGGTATGGGATTATGCAAACTTTGTGGGTTTTGAAGCTCATCTGATAGATGAGAAACTGTGCCTCACTACAGTTTCACTTGCATTTGTCTTGTGGGCAGTGTAGCTGTTATCTCTGTTACCTTTCATGTCAGAGGATGAATACTCTTTCCTGACTTATGTTTCCACTTATGTCTTTGACTCAGTTTCCTCCTACTGCATTTGAACTTACTTCCTCACTTGTTCACTGTTTCTCCAGTATCTTTAGTAGTCCCTCACTGTTTCCTTTCTAGGTTCCAATATGTATTTGTTCCTTATCTTTTGGCTAGATACTACATATAAACAATATTTGCTAGAAGGCAGAACATAAATATTAAATCTCTTTCATATGCTGGACATGAAATCAACACCCACTGTGTGAACCATCATTCTCAGGTTTCTTATATAATTTCTTTACACTCTATATAAAATGAAGCATATGGTTAGGTACTCAACTTTATACACATTCAAAAGGCAACATACTGTTAGGCTAAGGTAATACTATCTGCTACAATAACTAAACCCTGAAATCTCAGTGATTTAACAAAAGGTTAGTTTACATATACATAAGAGATAGTCCAAATGTTCAGTGGGCAGCTTCCATGTGTGCTTCAGGAGCCCAAGTTCCACAACAGCTCAGGACTTCACAGTTTTTACCTCAACAGCAAGTAGAGGAAAATGGCAACCAATCTGCAGTAGATTCAATATACTGAAATTTATTATCAAATGGTTTGGGAAACATAAATACATGCACATAATTCATAAATATTGATGTGCATATATACATACAAAGTCTCACAATAAATTCACATTTTTTAAGCAGAGAGGCAAATGGAGCAGCTAAGATAAAAGGGAATGTTCATATACTCTAAGTAAATACTCTTTATTTATTTTTATTTTATTTTCTTAGATAATCTTTACATTTCTTTGATACAGAGAAATTATAACAGTTGTAATATGACAATGATTATTTAAAAATAGTTCCTTTGTGCTAGAGATACATAACAAAATACCCATGGACATTTATAGATTCAATAATGTGCCTGAGATTGACTTTAAAATAACCTAGTGAAGAGGTATGGGATTATGCAAACTTTGTGGGTTTTGAAGCTCATCTGATAGATGAGAAACTGTGCCTCACTACAGTTTCACTTGCATTTGTCTTGTGGGCAGTGTAGCTGTTATCTCTGTTACCTTTCATGTCAGAGGATGAATACTCTTTCCTGACTTATGTTTCCACTTATGTCTTTGACTCAGTTTCCTCCTACTGCATTTGAACTTACTTCCTCACTTGTTCACTGTTTCTCCAGTATCTTTAGTAGTCCCTCACTGTTTCCTTTCTAGGTTCCAATATGTATTTGTTCCTTATCTTTTGGCTAGATACTACATATAAACAATATTTGCTAGAAGGCAGAACATAAATATTAAATCTCTTTCATATGCTGGACATGAAATCAACACCCACTGTGTGAACCATCATTCTCAGGTTTCTTATATAATTTCTTTACACTCTATATAAAATGAAGCATATGGTTAGGTACTCAACTTTATACACATTCAAAAGGCAACATACTGTTAGGCTAAGGTAATACTATCTGCTACAATAACTAAACCCTGAAATCTCAGTGATTTAACAAAAGGTTAGTTTACATATACATAAGAGATAGTCCAAATGTTCAGTGGGCAGCTTCCATGTGTGCTTCAGGAGCCCAAGTTCCACAACAGCTCAGGACTTCACAGTTTTTACCTCAACAGCAAGTAGAGGAAAATGAAAGAAGACATAATTGCTTCCTAATCTTGCCTAAAAGTCACTAGATCATACTGCAAATTCTTTTAGAAATAAACCATATGGCCCTTTTGAATGTATACAAGGAGGCTGTTTAATGAGAATAAAATCAAACTATTAAGAGATATTAAAGTTTTAGTGTAAAGAGAAGGGAAGTAGAATTTTTCTTATGAACAGAAAAAGAAAGTAGGCTGAAGAAGATCATGGTGTTAGTAGTGGTTTGGTGACTGAGTTGTGTCCAACTCTTTTGTGAACCCATGGACTGCACCCCACCAGGTTCCTCTGTCTATTTGGTTTCCCAGGCAAGAATACTGGATTGCACTGCCATTTCCTTTCCAGGGGATCTTCCTCACCCAGGGATCTAACCTGTTTCTCCTACATTGCAGGCAGATTCTTTACTGCTGAGCCACCAGGGAAGCCCTAAAGAAGATAGTAAGAGGCTGGGAAATTTAGTCCCCGGCTTGGCACTTACTCAACTTTACTCTAGCATAAATCTTTGGAGACCAGCTGTTTCTGGAGTTCAGGCGATAAAGAACCTGCCTGCAATGCAGATCCAAGTTAGATCCCTGGGTTGGGAAGATCCACTAGAGAAGGAAATGTAAACCCACTCCAGTATTAGCTTGGATAATACCCAAGTTTTAATGGCTCACATAGGGCTGACCTATGTAAAAACTTTTAAAATAGCTACTTAGTACTTCTGTCTGAACTAGGAAGTCACAGCTTCAGTCTAAGCAGCATAGCTGCAATACACAGAGGTGTGTCTGTGATGACACTGTAACACCTTATGCAAAATCAGGGTGCTGAGAAAAACATTTGGGGGGAGTTACCTGAAGAATGGGAGTTTGCAAAACTGAAGACTAAGCCAGCTTCCTAAGAGATTGGCAATCAGTTTTGCATCTTAGAGTGGCAGATTTTATCCCATCTTACAGCCTAAAGAAGTGGATATTATACACAGCTGGTTGGAAAGGTAGGAGAATTGAAACAAAACAAAACAAAACTCAACCAACCAACCTGTTGAAGCTCTCTACCAGTGACCGATGGGATTCAGTGTGAATCTACAGTTGAGAATAACTCCTAAGCACATATATTTCACTACTGCCTAGAATTTACACACAGAAAACCTAACAATATTGCACTCACTCTTAACTACTTATTTCCCTGCTTCTCTACCCATGATCTTAGGACCAACTCCGAAATAAAGTCCTCAAATCCTTCTCCTCAGATTCTTGTCTCAGGGTCTTTTCTGAGCAACCCAAACAAAGACATTTCTCTTCCCAGTTTCTAGTCTGCAGGCTCAACGGTCAGTGATTATTAATGGGCTGGACAGCATACATAAAAAAGCACTCGAAGCCCTTCCAGGGCTGTGACCATTTTAGAAGAAAGAGATCCCAGTCTATGCTAAGCATACGCAATATCGTCTAAATCAGAAAATTAGATTTTTCTTCCTTATTTTGTCGTCATATATATGTCCTATTCAAACCACTGCATTTTAAGGTTCTACAAAAGTGTTTTTAAACAGAACTTTCCACATGATGAACATGCTCTATATTTGTACTGTTCAATATAATAACCACTAGTCACATACGGCTATAAACATCTAAAATGTGGCTAGTGGGCTTCCCCTGGTGGTCCAGTGGGTAAGGACACCGCCTTGCACTGCAAGGGACACCAGTTCCATCCCTGGCCTGGGAAGATCCCACGTGCCGCAGAGCGGCTAGACCAATGTGTCCAATTACCGAGCCGGAGCTCTGGCACGCGAGCGCCCAGAGCCGGCGCTCTGCGACAACAGAGGCCACTGTGATGGGAGGCCCACAGGAGCCAAAGAACAAAGATGGATGAAAATAGACAAATGAAAGACCAATAGAAGTGGCCCGCCCATACCCCTCCCTCCCCACTCCACCCCCCAAAAGATAAATAAATAAAATTTAAAAATAAAATTAAATAAAATACATAAAATAAAATAAAATGTGGCTAGTGGCTACATATTAAACAACTTGGTCCTGGAAGAAAATGGATTAGTTTTCTGATCTCAGACTATTTACTGAGAAATATTTATATTTCAGGTTCTGTTTAAATACTTTACACATACTATATCTATTTCTCATATAAGTCGACTGAGTTCCCAGAAAGGTTAAATTCTGCACCAAGTCCAGTTCAGTGATTAACAAGAGTGATGTTTATCCACAGAATACTGTGGTGAGAGTATCAGAAAACATGAGAAGGAGCTTAGAAAACCAGAAATTTGTTTTAATATTTATTTTTATTTATTTGGTTGCCCTATATCTTAGTTGTAGCACACAGACTATTTGATCTTTGTAGTAGCATGAGGGATCTTTATTTGTGGCACATGGGATCTACTTCCCCAGGCAGGGATGTAATCCAGGCCACCTGCATTGCGAGTACAGAGTCTTAGCAACTAGACCACCAGGAAGTCCCAGAAAACTGCATTCCTAAGACAGCTATCATTTTAACATTTGCTGGTCTCTCCAACAGTGTCTTGCCTACCACCTTGTACATCCATGACCATTATATCTGAATGAATTGAGAATTGTACATGGTTTAAAAGTAGTCTTCTACTCTTTTACATTATGTGCTTCTAAACATTTGAATGTAAGTTGAATGTGCAAAAGTGAAACCAAAAAGTTAAAATGTGACAATATCCACACAATGGAATATTATTCAGGAACAGAAAGGAATGAAGGATTCATGCTATAATATGGATAAATCTCCCAAACATTATCTTAACTGAAAGAAAATAGTCACGAAAGGCAATATATAGTATGAATGTCTTTATAAAACATGTCCAGAATAGACAAATTCATAGAGACATGAAGTAGATTAGATGTTGCCTAGGGCTGAGAGGGTAAGGCAGAAATGGGGAATGACTGCTAATAAGCATATGTTTTTTTCCCTCCAAGGTGATAAAAATGTCCTAAGATCGATTGTGGTGATGGTTGCATAATTGTGAATCAAAAGCATTGAACTGTACACTTTAAGTGGGTGAAATGTATGGTATGTGAATTATATCTCAATTCTGTTTAAAAAAGTAGAATCATAGTTCATAATTATGTTTATAAAAGGGCTGTAGTCCTAAGAGCAAAACATAGACTATGAAATATCTAGAAAACCTTTACTTTTAGGCAGTATCATGTTTTCAAAATATTTATATTTCAGGTTCTGTTTAAATACTTTACACATACTATATCTATTTCTCATATAAGTCGACTGAGTTCCCAGAAAGGTTAAATTCTGCACCAAGTCCAGTTCAGTGATTAACAAGAGTGATGTTTATCCACAGAATACTGTGGTGAGAGTATCAGAAAACATGAGAAGGAGCTTAGAAAACCAGAAATTTGTTTTAATATTTATTTTTATTTATTTGGTTGCCCTATATCTTAGTTGTAGCACACAGACTATTTGATCTTTGTAGTAGCATGAGGGATCTTTATTTGTGGCACATGGGATCTACTTCCCCAGGCAGGGATGTAATCCAGGCCACCTGCATTGCGAGTACAGAGTCTTAGCAACTAGACCACCAGGAAGTCCCAGAAAACTGCATTCCTAAGACAGCTATCATTTTAACATTTGCTGGTCTCTCCAACAGTGTCTTGCCTACCACCTTGTACATCCATGACCATTATATCTGAATGAATTAAGAATTGTACATGGTTTAAAAGTAGTCTTCTACTCTTTTACATTATGTGCTTCTAAACATTTGAATGTAAGTTGAATGTGCAAAAGTGAAACCAAAAAGTTAAAATGTGACAATATCCACACAATGGAATATTATTCAGGAACAGAAAGGAATGAAGGATTCATGCTATAATATGGATAAATCTCCCAAACATTATCTTAACTGAAAGAAAATAGTCACGAAAGGCAATATATAGTATGAATGTCTTTATAAAACATGTCCAGAATAGACAAATTCATAGAGACATGAAGTAGATTAGATGTTGCCTAGGGCTGAGAGGGTAAGGCAGAAATGGGGAATGACTGCTAATAAGCATATGTTTTTTTCCCTCCAAGGTGATAAAAATGTCCTAAGATCGATTGTGGTGATGGTTGCATAATTGTGAATCAAAAGCATTGAACTGTACACTTTAAGTGGGTGAAATGTATGGTATGTGAATTATATCTCAATTCTGTTTAAAAAAGTAGAATCATAGTTCATAATTATGTTTATAAAAGGGCTGTAGTCCTAAGAGCAAAACATAGACTATGAAATATCTAGAAAACCTTTACTTTTAGGCATAATCTCTGACAAAAATATAATACATTTAAGAGTAAAGTGAAATAAAATTGTGGCTTAAAAAAAACTGCTTTTTTAAAATTTTAGGAGTGGCAGAAAGAGACCTTTTTAAAAACCTGATAAAAAATAATCTGGGGCTTCCCCAGGTGGTCCAGTGGATAAGGACACCGCCTTGCAGTGCAAGGGGCGCCGGTTCGATCCCTGGCCTGGGATGATCCCACGTGCCGCGGAGCGGCTGGACTGATGTGTCCAATCACCGAGCCGGAGCTCTCGAGCGCATGCGCCCAGAGCCGGAGCTCTGCGACAACAGACTCCACCGCGTTGGGAGGCCCGCAGGAGCCAAAGAACAAAGACGATGAAAATAGAGAAATGAAAGACCAATAGAAGTGGCCCGCCCGCTCCCCTCCCTCCCCAACCCGACCCCCGCCCAAAGTAAATAAATAAATAAATCTTTAAAAAAAAAAAAAAAATCCGGAGTTGCCTTGGCTGAAACAAAGTGGAGATTCAGACTTCTCCCACTCAACCTCCTGCCCTTTCTTCAATAGTCGCATAGAAGGAAACTCTTACAGGTTCCTGGAAGAAGCTGGAAGTTCCAGCAAAAGCAACAAAGGGGCTTCCCCTGGTGGTCCAGTGGGTAAGGACACCTCCTTGCATTGCAAGGGGCGCCGGTTCGATCCCTGGCCTGGGATGATCCCGTGTGCCTCTGAGCGGCAGGACCGATGCGTCCAACCACCGAGCCAGAGCTCTGGAGCGCATGCGCCCAGAGCCGGAGCTCTGCGACAACAGACTCCACCGCGTTGGGAGGCCCGCAGGAGCCAAAGAACAAAGACGATGAAAATAGAGAAATGAAAGACCAATAGAAGTGGCCCGCCCGCTCCCCTCCCTCCCCCCCCCCCCCCGCCCAAAGTAAATAAATAAATAAATCTTTAAAAAAAAAAAAAAAATCTGGAGTTGCCTTGGCTGAAACAAAGTGGAGATTCAGACTTCTCCCACTCAACCTCCTGCCCTTTCTTCAATAGTCGCATGGAAGGAAACTCTTACAGGTTCCTGGAAGAAGCTGGAAGTTCCAGCAAAAAGCAACAAAAGGGGGCTTCCCTGGTGCTCCAGTGGGTAAGGACACCGCTTTGCAGTGCAAGGGGGACAGGTTCAATCCCTTGCCTGGGAAGATCCCATGTGCCACAGAGCGGTTGGACCGATGTGTCCAACTACTGAGCTGGAGCTCTGGAGCGCATGCGCCCAGAACCGGTGTTCTGCGACAACAGAGGCCACTGCGATGGGAGGCCCACAAAGGCCAAAGAACAAAGATGGATGAAAATAGATGAATGAAAGACTGATAGAAGTGGCAAAAAAAAAAAAAAAAAGTAGCAAAAGAATAAATAAATACAACTAAGTAAAGACTCTGCAAGTGGAATGGTCTGCTACTCAGCAAGCTACCAGGTAACAACAGCTGAGAACTGTGTCATGTTAATAATACACAAACATATGAATACTATTCATGTAAATATGACTCAGCTTCTATGATTAGATTTAAGATATGTTGTTTAGAAGTGTGAATTGTTCTAAAGTCAAGTGGAATAAAAAAGTTGAAAGTGTTAGTTGCTCAATCCTATCCAACTCTGTGACTGATCCCATGGACTACAGCTCTCTAGCCTCTTCTGTCCATGGGATTCTCCAGGCATGAATAATGAAGTGGGTAGCCATTCCCTTTTCCAGGGGATCTTACTGACATAGGGCTCAAACGGGGTCTCCTGAATGGCCGGCAGATTCTAAAGTCACGATTTCTCTCTAATTTATGTGGGGCTATTTTTTTCCTCACATAGTTGGATCAGAGACTTGTGAAATTTTGTTTATAAAAGTTTATGTAAAACTAAACCTCAAAACTAAAAAGTAAGTATTCTAATTTTGTGATATTAGAAGAGCTGCTTTCCTGAGAAGAAAAAAAATCATAGCTCTCAACTCCCTGTACTTATGTAACTTCTGTAACTCCCTCTACATGGATGGCTTGTTATTATTATTTTTTTTTAATATTTATTTATTTGGTCCTCCCAAGTCTTAGTTGTGGCATGTGTGTATGTGTGTGTGTGTATAGTCACTCAGTTAAGTTCAACTCTTTTGTGACCCTATGGACTGCAACGAGCTCATTGCAGGCATGCAGAATCTTTTTTCAGTCGCACCATGTGGAGTCTTTAGTGGCAGTATGTGAGATCTAATTCCCTGACCAGCTATTGGACCCGGGCCCCCTGCATTGAGAGCAGAGTCTTAGCCACTGGACTACTAGGGAAGTCCCTGGATGGCTTGTTAACACCTAAAATTTACATTACTACATTATATAAAACAGGTTAAGTTGTATATTGTTTTAATTATATCCAAACTAGAACTGATCATTTATTTCCCTCAAAAATATTAATATATTTGAGTTAAAGTAGAATAAAATTGTGATTTTCAAAATTGTTTGTTCAGAGGTAGACAAAAGAAATCATTTATGGGGGGGGGGGCTTTCCTAGTGGTCCAGTGGGTAAAGAGTTCACCTTGCAGTGCAGGGGGTACTGGTTCTATCCCTGGCCTGGGAAGATTCCACATGCCGCAGAGCGGCTAGACTGGTGTGTCCAACTACTAGCCAGTGCTCTGGAGTACATGCACTCAGAGCCGGGGCTCTGTAATGAGAGAGGCCACTGCAATGGGAGGCCCACACAGGCCAAAGAATAAAGATGGATGAAAGTAAATAAATAAAAAAAAAAAACAATAAAAGAGGCCCAAATTAAAAAAAAAATTACGGAAATTTAAAAAAGCAAAATAATCTTCTCAACTTCTGAATTTCCATTTAACAACTCTTAAACCTCCAGACTATTTTTAACCTCAAATTTGTAGTCTCTCTTTACACTCACAGCTTATGAACAAATTGTAATATCTGGTCTTCCTGTCTGATGGCCTTTGAACTAGAACATCAGCTCTGCAGTTCGGACTCACCAGCTTCCATAATCACAATATTTAATAGATAGATAGATAGGAAAGTGATCTAAACCTCCTTCTCTTCCCCTTTTTTCTTTCCTCCCCTTCCCTTCCTCCTTCCTTATCTATCTACATTTCTATCTCTGCATTCTATTGGTTCTGTTTCTCTGGAGAACCCTATACATTAAGTTTATTACAACCCTGTAGTCCCATTTAACCAGCTCATTTTTTTTTTTAAATATTTATTTATTTATTTATTTGGGGGGGGGGTGGGGTGGGGGGGGGAGGGGAGCAGGCGGGCCACTTCTACTGGTCTTTCATTTGTCCATTTTCATCCATCTTTGTTCTTTGGCCCGTGTGGGCCTCCCATCGCGGTGGCGTCTGTTGTCGCAGAGCTCCGGCTCTGGGCGCATGCGCTCCAGAGCTCCGGCTCGGTAATTCGACACATCGGTCCAGCCACTCCGCTGCACCTGGGATCTTCCCAGGCCAGGGATCAAACCGGCGTCCCTTGCAGTACAAGGCGGTGTCCTTACCCACTGGACCACCAGGGAAGCCCTAACCAGCTCATTTCTTAGTAAACCTCAACAAAGTCTCTACCCCACTGAATCAAATCTGTTTGTCACCTTCTACATAATTTGCACAATTCCATTTAAGTGCTTTTATGAAATTACTAATATTTATCTATACCAACTATATTTGCTTCTCAAATTTTTCTCTCCATCTGTTAAGCACTTCAAGGACAGAAGCCACTATTTTCTTCTTTCTACAGAGATAATAACAACTATTAATAATAATGTGAAATATATAGTATGTATATATATATATATATATATATATATATATATACACATCTGCATGCCTTAAAACATAAATATATGCACATACATATAATTTACCTCAAAGTCTGGCACATAATGTAATTTTAATTTGTTTTTGTTTTTACTTAGAGGAATCATACTTTGGTTTAAGATTATCAGTTAGAAGAATTCTTCTACACTTATTTCACTCACTCAAGGACACAGAATAAAATTATAGACAAACTTTAGGCCAGATAATTTAAAAAGTACAACTGATGGAATGTTTTAATGTCTGGATAAAGTGCATACTTTACTCTATATTTTTCAAACTTAGTTATATTGCTTTGCTAAAAGTAAATAGTACCTCCAGGACACCATCTGGTAAAAATCTCTCTGTGGATTAACCCAGAAAAGGAAGTGAATGAATTTTTATATATTGCATAGTTGTGGTTGCAAAACTGCAGTAAAAATATGTTTTCAATGCACTGGCATAAGTGAGACTTCGGAGTTCAGCTACCTCTTCTGATTTGATCCAAAAGGCTTGGAATATTTAACGCCAAAGCTCATCAACGGGGAAAAGGAGGGGTGTTTTCTTTCCTAGCGTTCCTATGACTTGGAAGAAAAAAATAATAATAACCCAGGAAATTGAAGTCCATGAGCTGGAAAGTTTGAATTTGCTCTTTTAGAAACCATTCATTAAAAAATAACATGCAGTTCCTTAATGATAGGCCATAACATGTCAGAGAAGTCTGAGGCCATCTAAGACAATTGGATGAGACCCAGCAATGTTGTGTGCATTCATGACAGTGCAAACTGATCAGATTAGTTTTTTACTTTTTTAAAAATTATTTTTAAATAATGTGTTGTCCAAGCCTTGATCTAGTCCAATGACTAAAGTGATGGAACTTCCCCTCATCTCTCTAGGGAATCCATTCCAGAGACTAATAGATTTCACTGTCAGGAAACATTTGCCTGATTCAGTCTTAAATTTCTGTTACTTAATTTCATCCCATTACTTGACTGTAAACCCCTTATTCTACCTTTCAAAATGACTTGGCTTTCATGATGCTTACATCTTTCAAATACTTATGAAATGTTACCAAAACGAGACTCAGGATAGACAAATTCTGTTATTTTAATCTTCTCCAACAAGTTAAAGTCTGAAGCCCATTATATAGTTATTTTCCACTTTGAACACTACTCAATTTACTTATTTGAGGCATTTATGCCCTAAATGGGTATTCTCAATGTGATCTTAGCAGGACCATTTAAATAACTTTTATCTTCCAATTTTTGCAAATACAGACCACAGACTACAATCTCATTGACTGATTTTACTGTCATATTACATTACTAGATCATATATAATTTGTACCCACTATCATCTCAAAGTCTCCAGGTATTACTGCTTTCCAGTACTGTATATCCTGCCAACTGAATGGCTGTGTTTCTGATTTTTTTTCTCCCAAATGTATTAGATACATTCTTCCAGGTTGAATCACACTTCATTTCCTGCCCATATTTCTAACCACTTTAGGTCCCTTTTATCTGCCCTCACTGGTTTTGTCAACACTATCCAATTTAGTATCATCTGTAAATTTAATTAACATGATGTGCAATCTCTATTATAAATCATTAAAGTTTTCCTATGACTTGTTTTTTTAAAGACTAATGCTGTTCAATGTTTATAGTCTTGCTGCAGTCTTTAAGAGTATATAACGTTTTTGGTACTTAATGTTTGTTTCATTATTTTAGGGCTGGCTGATGGTGGAGTAAAAATAGAATCATGCTTAGGGTTACTGATTTTCTTTTCTTAACATTACTGCTAAGTCACTATTATGATCATGTCTCTGGAGAATAACAATGCTTTTACTGACAATTTTCTATCCTGCAATTGCTACATTTTCATAAATGTAGTCTAGAATCATGCTTATGGGACGATTTGCTTCATTCATGACAGTGCAAACTGATCAGATTAGTTTTTACTTTTTAAAAATTATTTTTAAATAATGTGTTGTCCAAGCCTTGATCTAGTCCAATGACTAAAGTGATGGAACTTCCTCATCTCTCTAGGGAATCCATTCCAGAGACTAATAGATTTCACTGTCAGGAAACATTTGCCTGATTCAGTCTTAAATTTCTGTTACTTAATTTCATCCCATTACTTGACTGTAAACCCCTTATTCTACCTTTCAAAATGACTTGGCTTTCATGATGCTTACATCTTTCAAATACTTATGAAATGTTACCAAAACGAGACTCAGGATAGACAAATTCTGTTATTTTAATCTTCTCCAACAAGTTAAAGTCTGAAGCCCATTATATAGTTATTTTCCACTTTGAACACTACTCAATTTACTTATTTGAGGCATTTATGCCCTAAATGGGTATTCTCAATGTGATCTTAGCAGGACCATTTAAATAACTTTTATCTTCCAATTTTTGCAAATACAGACCACAGACTACAATCTCATTGACTGATTTTACTGTCATATTACATTACTAGATCATATATAATTTGTACCCACTATCATCTCAAAGTCTCCAGGTATTACTGCTTTCCAGTACTGTATATCCTGCCAACTGAATGGCTGTGTTTCTGATTTTTTTTCTCCCAAATGTATTAGATACATTCTTCCAGGTTGAATCACACTTCATTTCCTGCCCATATTTCTAACCACTTTAGGTCCCTTTTATCTGCCCTCACTGGTTTTGTCAACACTATCCAATTTAGTATCATCTGTAAATTTAATTAACATGATGTGCAATCTCTATTATAAATCATTAAAGTTTTCCTATGACTTGTTTTTTTAAAGACTAATGCTGTTCAATGTTTATAGTCTTGCTGCAGTCTTTAAGAGTATATAACGTTTTTGGTACTTAATGTTTGTTTCATTATTTTAGGGCTGGCTGATGGTGGAGTAAAAATAGAATCATGCTTAGGGTTACTGATTTTCTTTTCTTAACATTACTGCTAAGTCACTATTATGATCATGTCTCTGGAGAATAACAATGCTTTTACTGACAATTTTCTATCCTGCAATTGCTACATTTTTCATAAATGTAGTCTAACAGCATGGAAGCCTCATTCTGATGTTCTCAAGTCCATGAGATAAACTTACAAAGATATCTTATTCCAAATTCCTGTTGCTGTGTAATGAGTTTAAATTTTAGATAGCAATTTATCATGATAATATTCTATTATATATTATATGAATAAAGATTAATTTTGAATGCTTCTATTTTAAGAATTTTGGAATTGATAAGATGAACCAAGTTCAATATAGCTCATGTGAACTGAGCAAAACTATTTTGTTTTTCCTTTACATATATAACTATGACTCTGCTATCAGACAGAACATTTCGTTGAGTCCAGCAATGACAGGTAGAACAGAATACTATGAGATTAGGGAAAAGGACACCCATCCTGGTCTAACTCGTTAACTAAAACAGAAAAGTAACTTGGAGATTGGTAAAAGAAAACAGGATAGTGAGATGGTTATATTGTTGAAAGATAGGTTCCAGAGGAGATTATTTTAGTGAGGATAGAAGAATAATGAATTATAAACTATAAATAAAAGCCAACCAACCTGAACAATACTGAGCAACCAATATCCCAGGTGTGGTATATGAATATATAATAAAGAAGACATAGAGTTTCCACTCTAGAGTATATCAGGGTGCTTGAATTCTTGGTGTCACCCCAAATAAAGCCAGGACAGGAATAATTCTGAGAAAAGTCTGAGGTCTTTTTGAATTCTTGGTGTCACCCCAAATAAAGCCAGGTCTTTTTAGGTCCCTTTTATCTGCCCTCACTGGTTTTGTCAACACTATCCAATTTAGTATCATCTGTAAATTTAATTAACATGATGTGCAATCTCTATTATAAATCATTAAAGTTTTCCTATGACTTGTTTTTTTAAAGACTAATGCTGTTCAATGTTTATAGTCTTGCTGCAGTCTTTAAGAGTATATAACGTTTTTGGTACTTAATGTTTGTTTCATTATTTTAGGGCTGGCTGATGGTGGAGTAAAAATAGAATCATGCTTAGGGTTACTGATTTTCTTTTCTTAACATTACTGCTAAGTCACTATTATGATCATGTCTCTGGAGAATAACAATGCTTTTACTGACAATTTTCTATCCTGCAATTGCTACATTTTTCATAAATGTAGTCTAACAGCATGGAAGCCTCATTCTGATGTTCTCAAGTCCATGAGATAAACTTACAAAGATATCTTATTCCAAATTCCTGTTGCTGTGTAATGAGTTTAAATTTTAGATAGCAATTTATCATGATAATATTCTATTATATATTATATGAATAAAGATTAATTTTGAATGCTTCTATTTTAAGAATTTTGGAATTGATAAGATGAACCAAGTTCAATATAGCTCATGTGAACTGAGCAAAACTATTTTGTTTTTCCTTTACATATATAACTATGACTCTGCTATCAGACAGAACATTTCGTTGAGTCCAGCAATGACAGGTAGAACAGAATACTATGAGATTAGGGAAAAGGACACCCATCCTGGTCTAACTCGTTAACTAAAACAGAAAAGTAACTTGGAGATTGGTAAAAGAAAACAGGATAGTGAGATGGTTATATTGTTGAAAGATAGGTTCCAGAGGAGATTATTTTAGTGAGGATAGAAGAATAATGAATTATAAACTATAAATAAAAGCCAACCAACCTGAACAATACTGAGCAACCAATATCCCAGGTGTGGTATATGAATATATAATAAAGAAGACATAGAGTTTCCACTCTAGAGTATATCAGGGGTGCTTGAATTCTTGGTGTCACCCCAAATAAAGCCAGGACAGGAATAATTCTGAGAAAAGTCTGAGGTCTAGGGTAATTTTTTCTGAGGACCAGTTCCACCAGTCATAGAGGAAGAGTTGAGGAGGAACAAAAGTAGTGAGAGATCATGAGATGGAACCCAAAGCATTACTTGGATGACAGTTTAAGACAAGACAAAGGACTTTTACAGAGCTAGTATTTGAGCTCATAATCAAGGAAGATAGAAACATGGAACATGGTGAACTAAGGAATGTTAGGGAAGCTAAAAAGGCCCAGGACTACAGAAGATACCTCAGATATATCTCATAACAACATTTTGTAATAGATCAGAAAAATAACACTGGGAAGCTAAATAATTTTCTCATGGTTAAACAGCTCTTAAAGACAGGAGTAATGATTTTTACTTAGTTCTGCCTAAATCTAAACCATTATATTAATAATTATGCCTGTCAGATGCTCTAGGTTCTAGAACAAATTAAGTATGAATTGTTTAAGTTGAGGACTCAGGTGTAGAGAGCTTGACCAGCAAACAAGGATCTTTGTACAGATTATGTTGGTGGTGCCAAAGAAATTACAGTCCATATATACTCGGAAAAGAGTACTTCTTTTGCTCGACCTCTGTCTTGATGGAAATCGTAAGAGCACCTAAAGGAGAGAAGAACTTGCTCACTGGAGCCAGGTTTGATATGGACTGGTGGCTTGGAATATTAATCCCAGTTCAATTCAGTTCAGTCTCTCAGTCATGTCCAACTCTTTGCGACGCTATGGACAGCGGCACACGAGGCTTCCCTATCCCTCGCCATCTCCTGGTGCTTGCTCAAACTCATGTTCATTGACTCAGTGATGCCACCCAACCATCATGACTTCTGTTATCCACTTCTTCTGCCTTCTATTTCCCCCAGCTAATCTTAGAGAGAGGTCAAAAGTCATTAATTCTCAAGGAAGACCCTCTTTCACCTTGTGATGGCATCAATTTGATTCTGAAATGTGATGAAATATATGCTTTGAGTTTATTTAATTAAAAAACCAAAAATTTTCACTTTGTAGGCAGTTTGGACTAGTTTGCATTCTCTGGTTTACAGTTTCATTAGTACATTAAAAACCTGATAAAGATTTTTTCACTTTGTTTTTTTGGAACAATCCATTTTATATGTAAAAATATTGGTCTAGGGTAATTTTTTCTGAGGACCAGTTCCACCAGTCATAGAGGAAGAGTTGAGGAGGAACAAAAGTAGTGAGAGATCATGAGATGGAACCCAAAGCATTACTTGGATGACAGTTTAAGACAAGACAAAGGACTTTTACAGAGCTAGTATTTGAGCTCATAATCAAGGAAGATAGAAACATGGAACATGGTGAACTAAGGAATGTTAGGGAAGCTAAAAAGGCCCAGGACTACAGAAGATACCTCAGATATATCTCATAACAACATTTTGTAATAGATCAGAAAAATAACACTGGGAAGCTAAATAATTTTCTCATGGTTAAACAGCTCTTAAAGACAGGAGTAATGATTTTTACTTAGTTCTGCCTAAATCTAAACCATTATATTAATAATTATGCCTGTCAGATGCTCTAGGTTCTAGAACAAATTAAGTATGAATTGTTTAAGTTGAGGACTCAGGTGTAGAGAGCTTGACCAGCAAACAAGGATCTTTGTACAGATTATGTTGGTGGTGCCAAAGAAATTACAGTCCATATATACTCGGAAAAGAGTACTTCTTTTGCTCGACCTCTGTCTTGATGGAAATCGTAAGAG
This sequence comes from Tragulus kanchil, assembly GCA_022376925.1. Lineage (NCBI taxonomy): Eukaryota > Metazoa > Chordata > Mammalia > Artiodactyla > Tragulidae > Tragulus > Tragulus kanchil. The sequence goes on along the minus strand of JAIOJX010000031.1, from coordinate 165,956,198 downwards.
CACCTAAAGGAGAGAAGAACTTGCTCACTGGAGCCAGGTTTGATATGGACTGGTGGCTTGGAATATTAATCCCAGTTCAATTCAGTTCAGTCTCTCAGTCATGTCCAACTCTTTGCGACGCTATGGACAGCGGCACACGAGGCTTCCCTATCCCTCGCCATCTCCTGGTGCTTGCTCAAACTCATGTTCATTGACTCAGTGATGCCACCCAACCATCATGACTTCTGTTATCCACTTCTTCTGCCTTCTATTTCCCCCAGCTAATCTTAGAGAGAGGTCAAAAGTCATTAATTCTCAAGGAAGACCCTCTTTCACCTTGTGATGGCATCAATTTGATTCTGAAATGTGATGAAATATATGCTTTGAGTTTATTTAATTAAAAAACCAAAAATTTTCACTTTGTAGGCAGTTTGGACTAGTTTGCATTCTCTGGTTTACAGTTTCATTAGTACATCCATTAGAAATTTTCAAGGGCTTAGAAGAACTGATAAAAACTAATCAGCTATTCTTTATCTAGCATCTTTGGGGAAAAATTTTTGAGATTATTGGTAGAAATGAAGTCTGGTACATGTTATATTTATTGGAACAATCCATTTTATATGTAAAAAACATTATATATTACTGTACATGGATTATATATACAGAAAAGGCCCACTAAAAATGCAACTGACCACAGTACCATTTAGAGCAAATAATTTCTTCTTAATACCACTACCTTCATTAAGAACAAAATAGAGCTGAGAAAAGTACTCTGGGTTCTTTTTATCTGGTCAATGGCAAAAGGGCAAAAACCAGAACACTGTTACACTATATTAATTTTTAAAGTCCAATTAAAGGTAACATCTACAACCTTTCTTCTGTTGTGTTTGCCAAATATTTTTAAACATTAAACACAAAGTGCTGATTGCAACATAAGATGAAAGTTCCTGCTCCTACACTCTGCCAGAGATAAAAGCTTTGTCCCTGGGGACTTGGCTAACATTTAGTCACATGATATAAGGTATATTACACAAAACTGCATTCTATTCCAAGGGCTTTTTCATCCAAATGACAAAATGTAGCCTATGTTACTATTATATCTGATTTCATTACTGCCTATAAAAGCATAGGCATGTGATTCTGAAATTAGAATATTAAAGGAAAAAACCTAAAATAGCCTAAGTCTGGAGAAAAGTGTTTTAATGAGAAGTGTTACATATTCTTAACTACTCATCAATTTGCATATCTTCACAATTTAATTCTAGGAAAAGAGCTTTCTATATTTGGGCAGACTCTCAGTAGTTCTGGGTAAGGATATGGCCATACTGAGAGTCTTGTGGGATCCTAGTTTCCTGACCACGGACTGAACCCAGGCCTTCAGCAGTGAGAGTGCTAAATCCTAACCACTGGACCACTAGGGAATTCTTAGGATACGGACTTTATAACCACATAAACTTCATACTACTCACCTTGCCTATGATTAACTCTATCAGCTAGGACTCTTCTGGTCACAAGTGATCAAACCATTTTCAACTGGCTTAGCAAAACTGTACAAAGAAGAATTGTACAAAGTGAGGGACAAAGATACATTGGAAACTGATAAAGGATCTTTCTCATATCTATTTCCACAGGCTAGCTTAGTTTTCTATCATCACTGCAGTCTGCCTTTTTCCACAGAAAGAAAAATATGGCTGTCTAGAGTTAGGGAGCTATACATTTCCCAGCTTCAATAATGGTGTTTTAGTCCTAAATTCAAAATCATTAGGGGAGGTTATCATTGACCTAACTAATGAGTCATGGGTCTATCCCTGGACAAATTACTTTTGCCTTGGTAGATAAGGGATTGTGTCCAAGGTTGGGCAAACAGTCCCCGAAGTACATATCTGTGACCAAAAGTCATGTTAGGCATATGAATGGGAAAACATTTTTCCAGAAGACATATGCTGGACACACTATCCCACAGATGTTTCCTACCCTAAAAATCAAATTCTCTCCCATAAAAGTACATACTAAAATTTATTAATGTTACTATGCATTTTTCTATTGAACTAAAAACAGTGACTATAGAGAACATAGAAATGATCTCATTTTATTTGGCAGTTCTATCAACTTAAACTTCTGTGGGCAATGCTACAACTTCTGGGTTTATTAGTTTATAGCCTATCTTGTTCCAGAAAGAATTTAAGACAGCTCAAAAATAAAATACATTATGTAACATTAGAACATAAATATGAAACAAAAAGGGGAAAAACAGGGGGTGGAAATAAAATAGAATAATAAATAATGTATCCTGTATTGCAGGGATACACTTGTACTACAGATAGGTTATAAAGTTTTATGATAACTTTCCTAATAACTAGCTAAGTTTTCTAATAATTTCATCAGTTACATAATTCATAATTATACATTAGGCAATAAGTCAATTCCTCTGCTGCTGTTCAGTCACTAAGTCATGTCTGATTCTTTGTAACCCTGTGGACTACAGCACACCAGCCTCTTCTGTCCTCCACTATTTCCTGGAATTTGCTCCAATTCATGACCACTGAGTCAGTGATGCTATCTGACTATCTCATCCTCTGCCGATCTCTTCTCCTTTTGCTTTCAATCTTCCCCGGCATCATACTCTTTCTCCAGTGACTCAGTTCTTCATATCAGACGGCCAAAGTATGGGAACTTCGGCTTTAGCAACAATCCTTCCAATGAATATTCAGGATTGTTTTAGGATTGACTGGGCCTTCTATTTGGCATGAAGCAATGGGACCAAATGCCACAATCTTAGTTTTTTAAATGCTGAGTTTCAAGCCAGCTTTTTCACTTTCCTGCTTCGCCCTCATCAAAAGGCTCTTTAATTCCTCTTCACTTTTTGCCATCAGAGTGGTATCATCTGCATATGTGAGGATGCTGATATTTCTCCTGACAATCTTGATTACAGCTTGTAATTCATCCAGGCTGGCATTTCACACAATATACTCTGTTTAGAAGTTAAATAAACACGGTGACAATATACAGCCTTGTCATAGTCCCTTCCCAATTTTGAACCAGCCTGTTGTTCCATATCTGGTTTTAACTGCTGCTTCTTGATCCTCATACAGGTTTCTTAGAAGACAGGTACGGTGGCCTGGTACTCCCATCTCTAAGAATTTTCCAGTTTGTTGTGAACCACACAGTCAGTGGTTTTAGTGTGGTCAATGAAGCAGATGTTTTTCTGAAACTCCCTTGCTTTCTCCATGATCCATCAATTCCTTAAGAAGCATAAAATGCATACACACAAAATGTACATGTGCACTTCACACATGATCAGAAAAGGGCTTCTGATGTAACATGTACATGTGCACTTCATACATGATCAGAAAAGGGCTTCTGTTGGAAATTCTCACTTAGCCTGACTTATAAACTTAATGTCTCTCATTTATTTGTACAAAGAGTCATTGGTCTATGCTAGGAAGAGGATAAAGTGGGAGAGGTACCACTTTGAAAGTACTCTGTGATACAGTTCTGAGAAGAGACTTGAGTAAATAAATGATACCTACTTTGAAAAATACCTGGAAGAACATTCAAGCAGGTGAACCAATAAGAATAAAGTCCAGAAAATGGAACACGTTTGGCATGTTCGAGGAAAAGCCAGTGTGTCTGGAGAAGAATCAGTGAGGGATAAAATGGCAGGGCATTGAGAGGGAGAACCAGATTGTGCAGGGCACTGTACACCATGATAAAGACTGACTGCTATTCTAAGCATGAAGGGGAACCATTAGAGGGTTTTGAGCAGAGAGGTAATAAGATCTGACTTTGATTTTGAAAGGATGACTCTAGCTACTGTGTAGAAAAAGGCTTTTGAGAGGTAAGAGTAAAAGCAAAGAGACAGATTAAAAGATAATTAAAAGGTCTAAATCAGAGATCAAAATATTTTTACTAAGGGAAGGCACTAGAGGTGAGGAAAAATAGTCAGATTTGTAGAGGTAATAGCTTTTCACTTTCCTGCTTCGCCCTCATCAAAAGGCTCTTTAATTCCTCTTCACTTTTGCCATCAGAGTGGTATCATCTGCATATGTGAGGATGCTGATATTTCTCCTGACAATCTTGATTACAGCTTGTAATTCATCCAGGCTGGCATTTCAGACAATATACTCTGTTTAGAAGTTAAATAAACACGGTGACAATATACAGCCTTGTCATAGTCCCTTCCCAATTTTGAACCAGCCTGTTGTTCCATATCTGGTTTTAACTGCTGCTTCTTGATCCTCATACAGGTTTCTTAGAAGACAGGTACGGTGGCCTGGTACTCCCATCTCTAAGAATTTTCCAGTTTGTTGTGAACCACACAGTCAGTGGTTTTAGTGTGGTCAATGAAGCAGATGTTTTTCTGAAACTCCCTTGCTTTCTCCATGATCCATCAATTCCTTAAGAAGCATAAAATGCATACACACAAAATGTACATGTGCACTTCACACATGATCAGAAAAGGGCTTCTGATGTAACATGTACATGTGCACTTCATACATGATCAGAAAAGGGCTTCTGTTGGAAATTCTCACTTAGCCTGACTTATAAACTTAATGTCTCTCATTTATTTGTACAAAGAGTCATTGGTCTATGCTAGGAAGAGGATAAAGTGGGAGAGGTACCACTTTGAAAGTACTCTGTGATACAGTTCTGAGAAGAGACTTGAGTAAATAAATGATACCTACTTTGAAAAATACCTGGAAGAACATTCAAGCAGGTGAACCAATAAGAATAAAGTCCAGAAAATGGAACACGTTTGGCATGTTCGAGGAAAAGCCAGTGTGTCTGGAGAAGAATCAGTGAGGGATAAAATGGCAGGGCATTGAGAGGGAGAACCAGATTGTGCAGGGCACTGTACACCATGATAAAGACTGACTGCTATTCTAAGCATGAAGGGGAACCATTAGAGGGTTTTGAGCAGAGAGGTAATAAGATCTGACTTTGATTTTGAAAGGATGACTCTAGCTACTGTGTAGAAAAAGGCTTTTGAGAGGTAAGAGTAAAAGCAAAGAGACAGATTAAAAGGCTATTAAAAGGTCTAAATCAGAGATCAAAATATTTTTACTAAGGGAAGGCACTAGAGGTGAGGAAAAATAGTCAGATTTGTGATATATTTTGCAGGTAAACCTGACAGCTTTTGCTGATAGATTGAATGTAGAGCGAGGGAAGACTGGCAGTTGAAGAACAGTGTCCTAAATTTGATGAAGATAAGACTGGTTAGAATATTCTTCTGCTAAAGTTATTCCTGGACAGCAAGAGATAAAAAAATATTAACTGTAAAACAGGGGAATGAATATTGTATAACTTGAAAATTCCTTGCTTAACTTTTCTTTAAGGTCTCAACTGCTCAAGTACAAGAATAGAACTGCTAATCACTGCAGATAATGTTAGAAGAAATTCTAAAATACACTTATATTGGTTTTTCAGAGTGCCTTGTCATGTTCTACTGTTGCCTTTTCTTAAAAAGGCATATACAATCATCCCTCAATATTCATGGTGGTGGGGGGTGGGTATTATTTCAGGTCCCCAATGAATACAGAAGTCCATGGATACTCAAATCTCATATAAAAATAGTATTGCATATAACCTACACAAATCCTCCCATATACTTATTTTTTAAAAAACCAAACATTTATTTATTTGGCTGTGTTGGGTCTTAGTTGTGGCATGTGGGGTCTTTGGTATGTTATGTGGGATCTTTTGTTGCAGTGCATGGACTCTTCAGCTGTGGTGCACAGGCTCAATGGTTGCAGCCCTTGCTAGGTAAGCAAGTAAACTAGGCATTTTATCTAGAACCATCAACGGTGGTGTCTAAATTCTGCAGTTTGATTAAGATGTTGTTCTGAGAATTTCATGTCCCAGAGAATAAAAACTCAGAGCATTTATTTTCAGAAGACTTGCACTATAAGAAATGTTAAAGGAAGTTCTTCAGGCTAAAGGAAAATACCAGGTCTATACAAACCATGAAGACACTGCAAATGAAAACTGCATTTGTAAATAGATAATATATTTCCTTCATACTTTAATTTTTTCGGACATAGTAAAGTTGGTTTATAATGTGACATAAATAAAATTTAGCAAAAATAAAGAATAGTGGGTATCTCAAATTATATGTGATGTAGTATATTATTTGAAGGCCAATTGTGATAACCTGAAGATGAAATTACAAATCTTAAGAGTAACCACTCTGAAAATGATAATATAAAAGATATGAATAATAAGCTGAAAGAGGGAATAATCATATATTAAAAACTATGTATTCAAAAGGAAGCAAAATTTTAAAAAAAGAGAAAAGATGAATATTGTATAACTTGAAAATTCCTTGCTTAACTTTTCTTTAAGGTCTCAACTGCTCAAGTACAAGAATAGAACTGCTAATCACTGCAGATAATGTTAGAAGAAATTCTAAAATACACTTATATTGGTTTTTCAGAGTGCCTTGTCATGTTCTACTGTTGCCTTTTCTTAAAAAGGCATATACAATCATCCCTCAATATTCATGGTGGTGGGGGGTGGGTATTATTTCAGGTCCCCAATGAATACAGAAGTCCATGGATACTCAAATCTCATATAAAAATAGTATTGCATATAACCTACACAAATCCTCCCATATACTTATTTTTTAAAAAACCAAACATTTATTTATTTGGCTGTGTTGGGTCTTAGTTGTGGCATGTGGGGTCTTTGGTATGTTATGTGGGATCTTTTGTTGCAGTGCATGGACTCTTCAGCTGTGGTGCACAGGCTCAATGGTTGCAGCCCTTGCTAGGTAAGCAAGTAAACTAGGCATTTTATCTAGAACCATCAACGGTGGTGTCTAAATTCTGCAGTTTGATTAAGATGTTGTTCTGAGAATTTCATGTCCCAGAGAATAAAAACTCAGAGCATTTATTTTCAGAAGACTTGCACTATAAGAAATGTTAAAGGAAGTTCTTCAGGCTAAAGGAAAATACCAGGTCTATACAAACCATGAAGACACTGCAAATGAAAACTGCATTTGTAAATAGATAATATATTTCCTTCATACTTTAATTTTTTCGGACATAGTAAAGTTGGTTTATAATGTGACATAAATAAAATTTAGCAAAAATAAAGAATAGTGGGTATCTCAAATTATATGTGATGTAGTATATTATTTGAAGGCCAATTGTGATAACCTGAAGATGAAATTACAAATCTTAAGAGTAACCACTCTGAAAATGATAATATAAAAGATATGAATAATAAGCTGAAAGAGGGAATAATCATATATTAAAAACTATGTATTCAAAAGGAAGCAAAATTTTAAAAAAAGAGAGAGAAAAGATGAATAGAAAGCAAACAGCAAGATGGTAGGCTTAACCCAAGGCTTATTCAAAGTTAAATTATTAATAAAAGTGGACAAAACATTACCATTAAAAGTCAGAAACTAGGTTTCCCTGGTGGTCCAGTGGGTAAGGACACCGCCTTGCAGTGCAAGCGGCGACGGTTCGAGCCCTGGCCTGGGAAGATCCCATGTGCCGCGGAGCCGCTGGACCGATGTGTCCAATTGCCGAGCTGGAGCTCTGGAGCGCATGCGCCCAGAGCCGGTGCTCTGCGACAACGGAGGCCACCGCGATGGGAGGCCCACACGGGCCAAAGAACAAAGAACAAAGATGGACGAAAATAGATAAATGAAAGACCAATAGAAGTGGCCCACCCACCTCCCTCCCCCCAAAAAACCCGCCCCCCACCAAAAAAATAAAATAAAACAAAATAAAATGCCCATGTCTCCCCCAACTCTAAAAAAAAAAAGTCAGAAACTGTCAGACAATTAAAAAACATAAGAAGCAACACTTAGAAGCAGCACACATTAAACATAAAAATACAGATAGATTACAAATAAAAGAACAGTTAAAAAAATACCATGCAAGCATTAAGCATAAGATAGCTAAATTGGTTATATGCAGAGCAGACAAAACAGACTATCCAACAAGGAATATGATCAGAGATAAAGAAAGACATTTCATAACAATAAAAGGTCAATTCATTAAGATGACATATGATGAACACGTATACATCTCTTAAGAAAGCTTCAAAACGCATTTCTAAATACTGACATAAATATACATACAAATCTATAATCATAATTAGAGATTTTAATATAGTATCTTTGTTAGTAGTTGATAAGCAAATGAGACCAAAAATAAAATAGAAAACTTGGAAAACCAAATTAACCTAATTAACAGTTACAGAAGACTAACCCCATAAACTGCAGAATATATTTTCAAGTACAGAAGGAATATCCCCCAACTCATATGCTGTGTCTCAATGAATTTTTAAAAGTCACATAGATTTTGAAAGATTTAAAATCTACAGTTTGTGTTGTGACCAAATCAAATTATAAATGAATTACAAAAAGATATCTCAAACCCTCCACAAACTTACAAATTAAAGCAACATATTTCTAAATAACACATATGTCAAATAAGAAATTACAGGAAAAAAATCATAAAATATTTTGAGATAATGAAAAAACACAGCATATCAAATACTGTGGGTGCAGCTAAATCCCATAGCTCTAAGTGCTATTGGGAAAAAAAGATTTACAGTCAGTTAAGCTTCTACATGAAAAAGTTAGAAGAAAAACATTCTAAATTGAAGTAAGCAAAGAGGAGAAAATAATAAATACATGCATTGACATCATCGAAATAAAAACAACAGCAGTAAGAGAAAACCAGCAAAATACACATACATTTTAGTCTTGTAGTTCCTATACATACAAAATCATCAAGTAGTGATAGCCATTATAACAGAATTCATAATTTAAAAGGCCTGAAAACAATTTAAATGTCAGAAATGAAGGAACTGGTTAGATTAAGACATCTATATAACAAGGTAGTACAATGGTAAAGAACCCGCTTGCTAATACAGGAGATGCAGGAGATGCGGGTTCCATCTCTGGGTCAGAAAGGTTCCCTGGGGTAGGAAATGACAAACCACTGCAGTATTCCTGCCTGGAAAATTTCATGGACAGTGGGGCCTGGCAGGTGGGGTACAATGCATGGGGTCGCAAAGAGTTGAACATGACCGAGAACGCATGCAATGCTACGCAATTCTGACTATGCAATTGATACACAAAATGCTATGCTTCATTTTTCTAATGTGGTAACTTTTTATGAATTATTGTAGTATGATCTGAGATGTCTTAGAGAAGTAAGGTGCAGAACAATATAAAAAGAATATTATAATATGTGTAGGTGTGTGGTTTTTTAAAGAATGTGTGTGTGTGTTTATATATTCGCATACACATAAAAATTATCTTGGAAATGTACACCAGCAACTGGTCATATAGAAGTTGCTTCTGAAGAAAAGACCTGAGTGTTTTGAATATAAGGGTGTATTATGCTTTACTTAGTGCTGTTTTGCCTCTTGGAATTTAATACTGTGGAAGCCTTTCCTATTCAAATATAAATACACACACACACACACACACACACACATGTATAACACACACATATATATGCTTTTTTGGGCCCTGCAGTGTGGCTTATGTTAGTGTCCATGCTACTGTCTCCATTTATATCACCATTTCCTTCTTCTCCCCAACCCTGTCCATAAATCTGTTTTCTATGTCTGCATCTCCATTGCTGCTCTTTCTTTATATGGCTAAGTAGTAGCTCACTGTGTATACACACACACAGAGCACATATTCTGTACCATATTTATCTGTTGATGGACATATAGGTTGCTTCATTATCTTGGCAACTGCAAATAATGCTGCTGTGAACGTGGGGGTGCATATATCTCTTCAAAGGAGCATTAAGTTTCTTAAATCAGAGGATAATTTCTTTACAATATTTTGATGGTTTCTGCTGTACAATGTGAATCAGTCCTAAGTATACATATATCCCTCCCCTTCTTGAGCCTCCTTCCCACCCCCTTCAACTCCTCTAGATCATCAGCAGAGCACCAGAGCACCAGGCTGAGCTACCTGTGCTGTACAGCAACTTCCTACTAGCCACCTATTTTACACATGGTTAATATATATCCCAAGGCTGCTCTTAATCTGTCCCACCTTCTCCTCTCCACTCTCTGTCCCCAAGTCTGTTCTCTACATCTGTGACTCTGTTCGTGCCCTGCAAATAGGTTCATCAGTACTATTTTTCTAGATTCCATATATATGTGTTAATGTAAAACATTTGTTTTTCTCTTTCTGATATACCTCACTCTGTATGAGACTCTAGATTCACCCATTCTCTTATGCAATTCGATGACTATGCAATTGATACACAAAATGCTATGCTTCATTTTTCTAATGTGGTAACTTTTTATGAATTATTGTAGTATGATCTGAGATGTCTTAGAGAAGTAAGGTGCAGAACAATATAAAAAGAATATTATAATATGTGTAGGTGTGTGGTTTTTTAAAGAATGTGTGTGTGTGTTTATATATTCGCATACACATAAAAATTATCTTGGAAATGTACACCAGCAACTGGTCATATAGAAGTTGCTTCTGAAGAAAAGACCTGAGTGTTTTGAATATAAGGGTGTATTATGCTTTACTTAGTGCTGTTTTGCCTCTTGGAATTTAATACTGTGGAAGCCTTTCCTATTCAAATATAAATACACACACACACACACACACACACACACATGTATAACACACACATATATATGCTTTTTGGCCATGCAGTGTGGCTTATGTTAGTGTCCATGCTACTGTCTCCATTTATATCACCATTTCCTTCTTCTCCCCAACCCTGTCCATAAATCTGTTTTCTATGTCTGCATCTCCATTGCTGCTCTTTCTTTATATGGCTAAGTAGTAGCTCACTGTGTATACACACACACAGAGCACATATTCTGTACCATATTTATCTGTTGATGGACATATAGGTTGCTTCATTATCTTGGCAACTGCAAATAATGCTGCTGTGAACGTGGGGGTGCATATATCTCTTCAAAGGAGCATTAAGTTTCTTAAATCAGAGGATAATTTCTTTACAATATTTTGATGGTTTCTGCTGTACAATGTGAATCAGTCCTAAGTATACATATATCCCTCCCCTTCTTGAGCCTCCTTCCCACCCCCTTCAACTCCTCTAGATCATCAGCAGAGCACCAGAGCACCAGGCTGAGCTACCTGTGCTGTACAGCAACTTCCTACTAGCCACCTATTTTACACATGGTTAATATATATCCCAAGGCTGCTCTTAATCTGTCCCACCTTCTCCTCTCCACTCTCTGTCCCCAAGTCTGTTCTCTACATCTGTGACTCTGTTCGTGCCCTGCAAATAGGTTCATCAGTACTATTTTTCTAGATTCCATATATATGTGTTAATGTAAAACATTTGTTTTTCTCTTTCTGATATACCTCACTCTGTATGAGACTCTAGATTCACCCATCTCAGTTCAATTGACTCAAATTCGTTCTCTTTTATGGCTGAAAATATTCCATTACATATATGCATCACAGTTTCTTTATCCATTTATCTGTCAATGAATACCTAAGTTACTTCCATGTCCTGGCTACTGTAAAAAGTGTTGCAATAAACATTGGGGTATATGTGTGTTTTTTTTTATTTTTTAATTGCAGGAAAATTACATTGCTTTATAATGTTGTGATAGTTTCTGCTGTAGAATAAGGCAAATAAGCCATAATTAGACATATATCACTTCCCTCTTTATTTTTTTAAATTTTTGGCCACTTTTATTGGTCTTTATTTTCATCCATCTTTGTTCTTCGGCCTGTGTGGGTCTCCCATTGCAGTGGCCTCTCCTGTAGCAGAGCACTGGCTCTGGGTGCATGCACTCCAGAGTGTTGGCTTGCAATTGGACACATTGGCCAGCTCCGTGGCAAGTAGGATCTTCCCATGCCAGGGATTGAATCAGACAAGGCAGACTCTTTACCCACTGGACCACAAGGGAAACCCCTAACACTTCCCTCTTAAGTCTCCCTCTCCTCCCCCATCTCGCTCCCTCTAGGTAATCACGGAGTACTAGGTTGGGCTCCCTGTGTTATATAGCAACTTCTCACCCACTGTGTCCACAGTCTGTTTTCTGTATCTGCATCTCTATTCCTTCTCTGCAAATAGGTTCATCAATACCATTTTTCTAGATTCCATATGTATGTGCTAATAAACTATATTTTTCTCTTTCTGACTTACTTCACTCTGTATAACAAGCTCTAGGTTCATCCACCTCACTAGAACTGATTCAAATTTGTTCTTTTTCATGACTGAGTAATACTCCATTGTATATATGTTCTTTATCTTCTTTACTCATTCAACTGTTGATAGACACCTAGATTGTTTCCATGTCCTAACTATTGCAAATAGTGCTATTCTCAACACTGAAGTACACGTGTCTTTTTCAGTTATGGTTTTCTCAAGGTATATGTCCAGTAGTGGGATTGCTGGGTCATATGGTTGTTTTATTCCTAGTTTTTAAAGGAACTGCCATACTGTTCTCCAAAGTGGCTGTATCAATTTACATTCCTACCAACAGCGCAAGATGGTTCCTTTTTCTCCACATCCTTTCCATCATGCATTAATTCTGATGTATGTGAGATAATATCTCATTATAGTTTTAATTTGCATTTCTCTAATAATTAGCGATGTTGAGTATCTTTTCATGTGTGGTCATCTTTATGTCTTCTCTGGAGAAACATGTTTTTAGGTCTTCTACCCATCATATAGGCATTTTTTTTTTTCATATACATATCCAGCAGGTTATATGGCAGTTTTAGTTTTAGTTAGTTTTTTTGTTTGAGACACCTCTATACTCTTATTCACAGTGGGTGAATCAATTTACATTTCCACCAACAGTGTGTGAAGGTTCTCTTTTCTCCACATCCTTGTTAACCTTAGCTATTTGTGTTCTTTTGGATAATAGCCATTCTGACAGTTGTGAGATGATATCTCATTGTGATTTTGATTTGCATTTCCCTAATGATTCATGATGCTAAGCACATTTTCATGGGCCTATTGGTCATCCACATGTCCTTGTTGGAAAAAATGTCTTTTCAGATCTTCTGCCCATTTTTTCAGTTGAGTTTTTATTTTTCGGGTTTTTTTTTTTTTTTTTTTGATGCTAAGTTCATGAACTGTTTATATATTTTGGATATTAATCCCTTAATGGTAATATCATTTGCAAATATTTTCTTCCATAGCAACTTCTCACCCACTGTGTCCACAGTCTGTTTTCTGTATCTGCATCTCTATTCCTTCTCTGCAAATAGGTTCATCAATACCATTTTTCTAGATTCCATATGTATGTGCTAATAAACTATATTTTTCTCTTTCTGACTTACTTCACTCTGTATAACAAGCTCTAGGTTCATCCACCTCACTAGAACTGATTCAAATTTGTTCTTTTTCATGACTGAGTAATACTCCATTGTATATATGTTCTTTATCTTCTTTACTCATTCAACTGTTGATAGACACCTAGATTGTTTCCATGTCCTAACTATTGCAAATAGTGCTATTCTCAACACTGAAGTACACGTGTCTTTTTCAGTTATGGTTTTCTCAAGGTATATGTCCAGTAGTGGGATTGCTGGGTCATATGGTTGTTTTATTCCTAGTTTTTAAAGGAACTGCCATACTGTTCTCCAAAGTGGCTGTATCAATTTACATTCCTACCAACAGCGCAAGATGGTTCCTTTTTCTCCACATCCTTTCCATCATGCATTAATTCTGATGTATGTGAGATAATATCTCATTATAGTTTTAATTTGCATTTCTCTAATAATTAGCGATGTTGAGTATCTTTTCATGTGTGGTCATCTTTATGTCTTCTCTGGAGAAACATGTTTTTAGGTCTTCTACCCATCATATAGGCATTTTTTTTTTTCATATACATATCCAGCAGGTTATATGGCAGTTTTAGTTTTAGTTAGTTTTTTTGTTTGAGACACCTCTATACTCTTATTCACAGTGGGTGAATCAATTTACATTTCCACCAACAGTGTGTGAAGGTTCTCTTTTCTCCACATCCTTGTTAACCTTAGCTATTTGTGTTCTTTTGGATAATAGCCATTCTGACAGTTGTGAGATGATATCTCATTGTGATTTTGATTTGCATTTCCCTAATGATTCATGATGCTAAGCACATTTTCATGGGCCTATTGGTCATCCACATGTCCTTGTTGGAAAAAATGTCTTTTCAGATCTTCTGCCCATTTTTTCAGTTGAGTTTTTATTTTTCGGGTTTTTTTTTTTTTTTTTTTGATGCTAAGTTCATGAACTGTTTATATATTTTGGATATTAATCCCTTAATGGTAATATCATTTGCAAATATTTTCTTCCATTCAGTAGCTTATCTTTTTGTTTTGTGAATGATTTCCTTTGCTGTGCAAGAGCTTTTAAGTTCAATTATGTCCTATTTGTTTATTCCTGCTTAAAAGGAATAAACATTTCCTTTGATTTAGGAGACAGATTCAAAAAATACTACTACAATTTATGTCAAAGAGTGTTCAGCTTATGCTTTCTCTGGGACTTTTAATTTCTAGTGTCACATTTCATTATTTAATCCAGTTTGAGGGGTTTTTTTGTTTGTTTGTTTGTTTTTAATCTGGTGTTAAAGAATATCCTAATTTCCTTCTAAATGTAGCTCTCCAGTTTTCCTTGCACCAGTTATTGAAGAGATTGTCTTTTCTCCATTGTATATACTTATTCCCTTTGTCTTAGATTAATTTACCATAAAGGTGTGGCTTTATTTCTGGGCTCTCTATTCTGTTCCATTGATCTATGTGTCTGTGTCTGTGCCAGTATCATGCTGTTTTGATTACTTTAGCTTTGTAGTATAGTATAGCCTGACATCAGAGAACATGGTTCCTCCAGCTCTGTTCTTTCTAAAGATTGTTTTGGCTATTTGGAATCTTTTGTGTTTCCATACAAATTTTTCAAAAATTATTTGTTCTAATTTGGTGAAAAATGCCATTGATACTTGGACAGGGATCGCATTGAATGTGGATTGCCTTGGGTAGTTCGGTCATTTAACAATATTGATTCTTCCAATCCGAGAACATGGTATACCTTTCCATCTGTTTGTGTCATCTTCAGTTTATTTCACCAGTGTCTTGGTTTTCAAAATATAGGTGTTCTACCTCCTTAGGTAAGCTTATTCCTAAGTATCTTAATCTTAGGATGCTATAGTAAATAGGATTATTTCCTTACTTTCTCTAATAGTTTGTTGTTAGCATATAGAAATGTTTTTTACAATTTCATAATCTAGCCACATTCATGGTCCTATTGGTCATCCACATGTCCTTGTTGGAAAAAATGTCTTTTCAGATCTTCTGCCCATTTTTTCAGTTGAGTTTTTATTTTTCGGGTTTTTTTTTTTTTTTTTTTGATGCTAAGTTCATGAACTGTTTATATATTTTGGATATTAATCCCTTAATGGTAATATCATTTGCAAATATTTTCTTCCATTCAGTAGCTTATCTTTTTGTTTTGTGAATGATTTCCTTTGCTGTGCAAGAGCTTTTAAGTTCAATTATGTCCTATTTGTTTATTCCTGCTTAAAAGGAATAAACATTTCCTTTGATTTAGGAGACAGATTCAAAAAATACTACTACAATTTATGTCAAAGAGTGTTCAGCTTATGCTTTCTCTGGGACTTTTAATTTCTAGTGTCACATTTCATTATTTAATCCAGTTTGAGGGGTTTTTTTGTTTGTTTGTTTGTTTTTAATCTGGTGTTAAAGAATATCCTAATTTCCTTCTAAATGTAGCTCTCCAGTTTTCCTTGCACCAGTTATTGAAGAGATTGTCTTTTCTCCATTGTATATACTTATTCCCTTTGTCTTAGATTAATTTACCATAAAGGTGTGGCTTTATTTCTGGGCTCTCTATTCTGTTCCATTGATCTATGTGTCTGTGTCTGTGCCAGTATCATGCTGTTTTGATTACTTTAGCTTTGTAGTATAGTATAGCCTGACATCAGAGAACATGGTTCCTCCAGCTCTGTTCTTTCTAAAGATTGTTTTGGCTATTTGGAATCTTTTGTGTTTCCATACAAATTTTTCAAAAATTATTTGTTCTAATTTGGTGAAAAATGCCATTGATACTTGGACAGGGATCGCATTGAATGTGGATTGCCTTGGGTAGTTCGGTCATTTAACAATATTGATTCTTCCAATCCGAGAACATGGTATACCTTTCCATCTGTTTGTGTCATCTTCAGTTTATTTCACCAGTGTCTTGGTTTTCAAAATATAGGTGTTCTACCTCCTTAGGTAAGCTTATTCCTAAGTATCTTAATCTTAGGATGCTATAGTAAATAGGATTATTTCCTTACTTTCTCTAATAGTTTGTTGTTAGCATATAGAAATGTAACCAATTTCTATATACTAATCTGTATCCTGCAAATTTACCAAATTCACTGATGAACTGTAGTGGTTTTCTGGTGGTGTCTTTATGATTTTTGATATATAATATCATGTCATCTGCAAACAGACACAGTTTTACTTCTTATTTTTCAATTTGGATTCCTTTCATTTCATTCTCTTTCTGACTGCAATATCTAGGATTTTCAATACTATGCTGAACAAAAGTGGTGAAATTGGGCATCCTTGTCTTAACCTTGTAGTTTTTCATGGTTGAGTATGACGTTAGCTGTGGTTAGCCATATAAAAAGGCTGTTATTATGTTGTGGTATGTTTCCTCTAGGCCCAATTCGTGCAGAGAGTTTTTATCATAAATGGATGTTGAATTTTGTCAAAAGCTTTTTCTGCATCTATTGAGATATCATATGGTTTTATCATTCAATTTGTTAATGTAGTATATCACACTGATTAATTTGCAGATATTGAAAAATCCTTCTGTCCTTGTGATAAATCACATTTGACCATGGTGAGTGATCTTTCAATGTGTTGTTGGATTTGGATGGCTAATATTTTAATTGAGGATTTTTATGCCTATGTTAATCAATGATACTGCCCTGTAATTTTCTTTTTTGTGATATCTTTGTCTGGTTTTTATATACTGGCTGGATGATACTGGTTTCACAGAATAAGTACAAAAGTGTTCCTTCCTCTGTAATTTTTGCAATAGTTTGATTAGGACAGGCTTTAACTCTTCTCTAAATGTTTGGTAGAATACACTTGTAAAGCCATCTGATTCTGGATTCTTATTTTTTGGTAGTTTTAAAATTACTGATTCAACTTCACTACAGGTAATTGGTCTGTTCATTATTTCTATTTCTTCCTGCTTCAGTCTTAGGAGATTGTACATTTTTAAGAATTTTTCATTTCTTCTAGGTTGTCCATATTAATGGCGTATAGTTGTCTTTTTTAAAATTATTATTCTTTAACGGTTTTACAGAGTTTTGTTGTTCACAGACATGTATGTTCCCAGATCAGTCATATGCATATCCATGGCCCCCACCCACCCAGTTCCCCCCATCCCACCCCTACAGACCTTCGCCCCAAGCCATTGTAAGCACTCCTATTCCCTTGTTCACAGATATGTATGTTCCCAGATCAGTCATATGCATATCCCTGGTCCCCACCCCCCCAGTTCCCCCCATCCCACCCCTCTGGACCATTGCCCCATGCCATTGTGAGCACTCCTATTCCCTTAGCACAATGACAATAGCTATCTTTTCCACACATGACAGTATAGGTTTCCATGTTACTCCCTCCATGCCTCCCTCTCCCTATTTCTTCCCCACAATGTCCCTATGTCTATGCTCTGTCTGTTTTTCCATGAGTACACGGAGTGTGTTATCACGACTGTCCTGTATTTGTCTTTCTCTTTTTGACTTACTTCACTTTTTATGATAGGTTCTAGAGCCAGCCACCTCATTAGGACTGAGTCTTCTGCATTTCTTTTAACAGCTGAGTAGTATTCCATTGTATATATGTACCAGAGTTTCTGGATCCATTCATTCGTTGATGGACATCTAGGTTGCTTCCATGTTCTGGCTACTGTATAGAGAGCTGCAATTATAGTTGTCTTTTAATACAAAATAGTTTACAGTAGCCCCACAGAAAATCTTCATTATTTCTGTGATGTTGGTTCTAACTTCTTTTTCAATTCTGATTTCATTCATTTGGTATCTCTCCTTTTTTTCTGTTGATGAGTCTGTAAAGTTTATCAATTTTGTTTATTTTTCAAAGGATCAGCTTTTAGTTTCACTTATCTTTTTCTACTCTTTTTTACCTCTATTTCATTTATTTCTGCTCTGATCTTTATGATTTCTTTCCTTTTACTAACTTTGGATTTTGTTTGTAGTTTCTGTAGTTCCTTTAGGGGTAAAGTTAGGTTGTCTGAGATTTTTCCTGTTTTCTGAGGCAACCTTGTATCACTATAAACTCCCCTCTTAGAACTGCTTTTGCTGGGTCCCATAGGTTTTGGATAGTTATGTTGTTGCTTTCACTTAGTTTCTAGGTATTTTTTATTTCCTCTTTTATTTATTCAGTGATCCATTGGTTGTTTATAACATATTATTTAGCCTCTATGTGTCTGTGGGTTTTTTTGCAGTTTTTTTCTTTTAGTTGATTTCTAGACTCATAAGGTTGTAGTTAGAAAAGGTGCTTGATATGATTTCAGTTTTCTTAAATTTACTGATCTATCGATGAAACAAGTAATTTTGGGGGTGTGGTTTAAACATTTTTTCTACTTTAATAAATAGAAATATAAATTCTATCACTCCTGGATATTTTATAAAAGGCTAGAAAGATTAATCTTTCTATAAAGAACTTGTCTTATTAAAATCATCCATAATATATATAATCCTTGTTTGACTCATTTGTTCTAATAATAACATTAATATAGAAAAAGTGTTGTGATAGAAGTCTTAGTATTTAAAATTTATCTTATGATTAAAGTTCTCCTTGAAGTACTCCTTTCAAGCTTTCCATTGACTTCCTTCACTCATGGGTAAATTATTACAATGTTTTCAGGAAGGACAGTAATTAGTTCCTATAGTCATATAAATAAGCTTACTTTACATTAGTAGGTAACAAAAGCAAATACACATCCATGTGTCATTTCCTGAACATGGGTTGATATTTAGCTCAAAGTAGGCAAAATATCACTTGAATTTGTTTAAATGTTGAGAAAGCATACATCCACAATTAGGGAAAGCTGAATGTGATTTTTAAATGAATCAAGAAATTCTTCAATTACTTCCAGTCATCAGCAATTATCCAACACACACAAAAAAGTGACTATTTTTGCTTTTCTTCTCTATTGTCAGTATCAAAGCTAAAGATAAAATTTATGTATAAAATCAGACTTATCTTAATTTGGGGGACTTGGAATATACTATATTTAATTAGCAATTTATTTTTCAAAGGATCAGCTTTTATTCACTTTTCTACTCTTTTTTACCTCTATTTCATTTATTTCTGCTCTGATCTTTATGATTTCTTTCCTTTTACTAACTTTGGATTTTGTTTGTAGTTTCTGTAGTTCCTTTAGGGGTAAAGTTAGGTTGTCTGAGATTTTTCCTGTTTTCTGAGGCAACCTTGTATCACTATAAACTCCCCTCTTAGAACTGCTTTTGCTGGGTCCCATAGGTTTTGGATAGTTATGTTGTTGCTTTCACTTAGTTTCTAGGTATTTTTTATTTCCTCTTTTATTTATTCAGTGATCCATTGGTTGTTTATAACATATTATTTAGCCTCTATGTGTCTGTGGGTTTTTTTGCAGTTTTTTTCTTTTAGTTGATTTCTAGACTCATAAGGTTGTAGTTAGAAAAGGTGCTTGATATGATTTCAGTTTTCTTAAATTTACTGATCTATCGATGAAACAAGTAATTTTGGGGGTGTGGTTTAAACATTTTTTCTACTTTAATAAATAGAAATATAAATTCTATCACTCCTGGATATTTTATAAAAGGCTAGAAAGATTAATCTTTCTATAAAGAACTTGTCTTATTAAAATCATCCATAATATATATAATCCTTGTTTGACTCATTTGTTCTAATAATAACATTAATATAGAAAAAGTGTTGTGATAGAAGTCTTAGTATTTAAAATTTATCTTATGATTAAAGTTCTCCTTGAAGTACTCCTTTCAAGCTTTCCATTGACTTCCTTCACTCATGGGTAAATTATTACAATGTTTTCAGGAAGGACAGTAATTAGTTCCTATAGTCATATAAATAAGCTTACTTTACATTAGTAGGTAACAAAAGCAAATACACATCCATGTGTCATTTCCTGAACATGGGTTGATATTTAGCTCAAAGTAGGCAAAATATCACTTGAATTTGTTTAAATGTTGAGAAAGCATACATCCACAATTAGGGAAAGCTGAATGTGATTTTTAAATGAATCAAGAAATTCTTCAATTACTTCCAGTCATCAGCAATTATCCAACACACACAAAAAAGTGACTATTTTTGCTTTTCTTCTCTATTGTCAGTATCAAAGCTAAAGATAAAATTTATGTATAAAATCAGACTTATCTTAATTTGGGGGACTTGGAATATACTATATATAATTTAGGTTACATTTTATTTGTTTATCATTTATTTATTTTTTCAACTGTTTAGAAAATGGGGTTATGGGTGAATCAGGAAGAGCTAAAAATGCCCAAAATTAGTGTGGCAAAATTCCACTTAATTGAGTTATAGTTAAAATAATTAACTCATTTTATTTCTCATATGAAATGGAAATGTCAGTGATTATGCTCAAATATATTCCTTCATTTGAAAATTTTATACCTTCCTCTCTCTAGAGCTTTCTCAAAGAGAAAAACGGTATGTGTCCCAAAGATGTAATGTTTTAGTGAGAACTCAGGAGAAAAATAAGAATTACTAATACTGTAGATAGAAAGACCTTCTTTACAAACTACTTTCTGCTAATATAATAACATTAAAGTACTGTTTTAATAAAGGACATTGAGCTATTTACATTATAAAACATAATGATACTTTATATTGCTAACAAATACATAAACATGTAGTAGAAATATAAAAACATGTATAAGAATGAAAACACTGGATTTATGAAACGCTAGAGAAGGACAGAGGAAAGAGAATGAGATAGGAGAGGAACACAGTTGGAACAGTAATTGTATTTATAATGTGTAATTGGAGGAAAAAGAGCAGCAGCGGGAAGTCAGCCATACTGCTAATATTTTATAAAGCTGGGAATAGGTCCATAGGTGCTCATTACATTACTCTCTATTCTTATCTGTATATTTAAAATATTTCCAAAAAAAACCCATTATAACAGCAACACAAGAAGTATATCTAAAAAATGTAGCAAAATATATAAAAGATTTATTAAGAAATTATAAGACTATTAAAAGATAGCAAGATATAAATGGAGAGACAATAGTATATGTTTAAAGATAAAAAGGTTATATATTTTGAAGACAGTAGTTCTCTCCAACTTAATCTTTACATGTAAAATATTTTCAATAGCATTTTCCTTGAATTTGACAAATGGTGATAAGACATATATGGAAAAGCAAAGAGCAAAGAATTGCCAATATATTCATGAAGAAGAACACGCTGGGGGTGTCCGCCTACCAAAAATCCTCTTCCAAAAACCAACACTTATTAAAGCCAAGATAAAGACACAGTAGTACAGGGACCAACAAACAAAAGAGAGAATTCAGAAATAGACTAACTGATTATAAAGTTTCATTTTTAACATAGCTGACATTTATGACCAATGAGAAAAGGTTAGACAAATCAGTCCTGCACTGGGGCAGTTGGGTTTCAATATGAAAAAAAGATTAAACTGGTTCCCTTTTTTCTTGCCATATACTGAAAATCAATGCCAGGTAGATTACAGTCCTAATCATGAGAGATAAACTAAGAAAGTTACAATTTGTAATAACATTTTTATATTATTATATTATACTGGGAAAGAGTCCTTAAACAAAAGACCAAAGGACTATTTATAAAAACAAAGATTGATAACTGGACTACATTAAATTAAGAAATTTCATAAATCAAGGCACACACACACCACACACACACAAAAACCTTTAAAGGTAAGCCATAACCCAAGAATTATGTACACCTATATACCCAACAAAGGATTCATATTCAGAATATTTAAATAACCTTCAGAAATAAATTAATATTGCCAGTGGGAAGTTAGTGCACATGATTCAAGCAGAAACTTAAAATGATTTGTACTCCTAGGCCTGGGCTCTTACACTCTTGCTTTTTCCCATGGAGGATTACATTATTTGGTATTCCACTGTTGCCAGAAAAATGAGAGACACATGGAATACACATGAAACTGAGCTATAGACAGCTTATTTCAACCTCAGGAAACCCATAGTGCCTGGTGCTGAAAGTCCACTGCTTTTTAGGTGGTTTGATACAAACATTGATATGAAATTAGTGAAAGAGAAAGTGAAAACTATCAACATCCAAAAGATCCTCATCTCCTTTCCTTATTTATTTTTCCTTACAAAAGTACTTAAGCTTAAACTATTATATATTTTATTTCTTTGTTTATTATTTATCCTTCTGTCTAAAGAAATGGACAGGTACAAATGCACAGAAATAAAAGCTCCATGAAGGAAGTAATTTTTGTCCACTTTGTTTTTTTGTGGGGGGGTGGGTTGGGGAGGGAGGGGAGGGGGCAGGCCACTTCTATTGGTCTTTCATTTATCTATTTTCGTCCATCTTTGTTCTTTGGCCCATGTGGGCCTCCCATCGCGGTGGCCTCTGTTGTCGCAGAGCACCGGCTCTGGGCGCATGCGCTCCAGAGCTCCAGCTCGGCAATTGGACACATCAGTCCAGCCACTCCGCAGGCACGTGGGATCTTCTCAGGCCAGGGATCGAACCGGCGCCGCTCGCATTGCAAGGCGGTGTCCTTACCCACTGGACCACCAGGGAAGCCCCACTTTGTTTTTATCACCCCTGCATGGCAAAGGATCTGGCACATAACTAATATTCAACAAACATTTGTTGAATGAATAAATAAACAATACAAAGTACCTGCATTTGTGAAAGTTATATTTTAGTGGGAAAAGCCTGAGAATTAACAAGAACTAACAGGTAGGGAGATAAATACAGTGGTCAGAACCAGGAGAGAGGTGGTGGACGGTGTGAGGTACTTGGGATATCTTCTGAAGGTAGAGTCAGCAGGAGGGACTGACTTAACGGATGTGGTGTACAAAAGAAGGGGACGCATCTGGAGGCTGGAGAAAGAGGAATCAAAGATGACCACTTAGTTTTTGGTCTGAATAATTTACCAATGGTAGCTTCACTAACTGAGTCGAAGATGAGCAGTTAACAGGTTAAAAGATATCATGAGCCTTGTATTACACATTTCTTGATCAAGTCCTCTATTCAGGGTTGCACTACATGGATGACACAGGTACCTGTTCTGAAGAACACTTAAGCCTTTGCTAGTTGCTAAATAGAATAGTTTCAATGCTATCTGTATAATACGGGACTCAACTCAGACAAAAATAAATAGATAAAACAGTCCACAGGAGATGTTATTAGTCTCCTTCCCTTCTTATTGAAAGAATCCTGATTTGTTCTTTTCCTTGTTTAGCTGAGGCAACTATGTGACCAGTTCTAAATATTTCTATCATTGAAAAGAAAAAAAATCTTTCCTTATTTATTTTTCCTTACAAAAGTACTTAAGCTTAAACTATTATATATTTTATTTCTTTGTTTATTATTTATCCTTCTGTCTAAAGAAATGGACAGGTACAAATGCACAGAAATAAAAGCTCCATGAAGGAAGTAATTTTTGTCCACTTTGTTTTTTTGTGGGGGGGTGGGTTGGGGAGGGAGTGGGGCGGGCCGGCCACTTCTATTGGTCTTTCATTTATCTATTTTCGTCCATCTTTGTTCTTTGGCCCGTGTGGGCCTCCCATCGCGGTGGCCTCTGTTGTCACAGAGCACCGGCTCTGGGCGCATGCGCTCCAGAGCTCCAGCTCGGCAATTGGACACATCAGTCCAGCCACTCCGCAGGCACGTGGGATCTTCTCAGGCCAGGGATCGAACCGGCGCCGCTCGCATTGCAAGGCGGTGTCCTTACCCACTGGACCACCAGGGAAGCCCCACTTTGTTTTTATCACCCCTGCATGGCAAAGGATCTGGCACATAACTAATATTCAACAAACATTTGTTGAATGAATAAATAAACAATACAAAGTACCTGCATTTGTGAAAGTTATATTTTAGTGGGAAAAGCCTGAGAATTAACAAGAACTAACAGGTAGGGAGATAAATACAGTGGTCAGAACCAGGAGAGAGGTGGTGGACGGTGTGAGGTACTTGGGATATCTTCTGAAGGTAGAGTCAGCAGGAGGGACTGACTTAACGGATGTGGTGTACAAAAGAAGGGGACGCATCTGGAGGCTGGAGAAAGAGGAATCAAAGATGACCACTTAGTTTTTGGTCTGAATAATTTACCAATGGTAGCTTCACTAACTGAGTCGAAGATGAGCAGTTAACAGGTTAAAAGATATCATGAGCCTTGTATTACACATTTCTTGATCAAGTCCTCTATTCAGGGTTGCACTACATGGATGACACAGGTACCTGTTCTGAAGAACACTTAAGCCTTTGCTAGTTGCTAAATAGAATAGTTTCAATGCTATCTGTATAATACGGGACTCAACTCAGACAAAAATAAATAGATAAAACAGTCCACAGGAGATGTTATTAGTCTCCTTCCCTTCTTATTGAAAGAATCCTGATTTGTTCTTTTCCTTGTTTAGCTGAGGCAACTATGTGACCAGTTCTAAATATTTATCTCACATGCCACTTATGATTTTTTTAAAAGGGGAGGGGAGAACACATATTTAAATCATATACATTTTTTAAATTTCTAGAAGGATAAGAGAAAAGACTAGTATCAATGGTTTACCTGTTTTGTAGGGGGGGAGGGGAGATGGGATGTATATGAAAGTGGAAAAATGAAAGAGATATGATATGAAAGGAAGATTCTACCCAATCTACCCTCCTATTCTTTGATGTTTTAACTTTGAGACTGTATTGGCTATTAAAAAAACAGAAAAAATGATTTTTAAGAACTATTCACCTTCCATAGTACATATACCACATCTTCTTTTGTGGTATGTATGTATACATACACACACACACACATACACTGCAGACTACACACTACAACTCAGCCATTAAAAAAGAATAAAAATTTGCCATTTTCAACAACATGGAGAGACTTGGAGGGAATTATGCTCAGTGAGAGAACTCAGAGAAAGATACTACATTTTGTCACTTATATGTGGAATCTGGAAAAAAAAAAGCTACTAAATGTGTGTATACATATATATATATGTGTATATATATATATATATATATATATATATATATATATATAAGAATGAGACTCACAGATAGACACACAAAACAAGCTCCTGGTTAACAGTGGGGAAAGGAAAGGTTGGAGGAGCGAGATAGGGATAGAGGATTAAAAGGTATAAACTATTATTTATAAAATAAATAAGCTACAAGGATATGTTGGACAGTACAAGGAATATGGCCAATATTTTATCATAACTATAGAATATGATCATTAAGAACTATAAAAAACTATGTTATACACCTGAAACTTATTTAGTATTGTAAAGCAACTATACCTCTATTTAAAAAAGTACTCACTTCCTCTTATTGAAAGAATCCTGAAATTTGTTCTTTTCAATGCTATCTGTATAATACGGGACTCAACTCAGACAAAAATAAATAGATAAAACAGTCCACAGGAGATGTTATTAGTCTCCTTCCCTTCTTATTGAAAGAATCCTGATTTGTTCTTTTCCTTGTTTAGCTGAGGCAACTATGTGACCAGTTCTAAATATTTATCTCACATGCCACTTATGATTTTTTTAAAAGGGGAGGGGAGAACACATATTTAAATCATATACATTTTTTAAATTTCTAGAAGGATAAGAGAAAAGACTAGTATCAATGGTTTACCTGTTTTGTAGGGGGGGAGGGGAGATGGGATGTATATGAAAGTGGAAAAATGAAAGAGATATGATATGAAAGGAAGATTCTACCCAATCTACCCTCCTATTCTTTGATGTTTTAACTTTGAGACTGTATTGGCTATTAAAAAAACAGAAAAAATGATTTTTAAGAACTATTCACCTTCCATAGTACATATACCACATCTTCTTTTGTGGTATGTATGTATACATACACACACACACATACACTGCAGACTACACACTACAACTCAGCCATTAAAAAAGAATAAAAATTTGCCATTTTCAACAACATGGAGAGACTTGGAGGGAATTATGCTCAGTGAGAGAACTCAGAGAAAGATACTACATTTTGTCACTTATATGTGGAATCTGGAAAAAAAAAAGCTACTAAATGTGTGTATACATATATATATATGTGTATATATATATATATATATATATATATATATATATATATAAGAATGAGACTCACAGATAGACACACAAAACAAGCTCCTGGTTAACAGTGGGGAAAGGAAAGGTTGGAGGAGCGAGATAGGGATAGAGGATTAAAAGGTATAAACTATTATTTATAAAATAAATAAGCTACAAGGATATGTTGGACAGTACAAGGAATATGGCCAATATTTTATCATAACTATAGAATATGATCATTAAGAACTATAAAAAACTATGTTATACACCTGAAACTTATTTAGTATTGTAAAGCAACTATACCTCTATTTAAAAAAGTACTCACTTCCTCAGACTCCCTCACAATTATAAGTGATCATGTTATAGTATTAGACAATGAACTATAAATGAAAATCCCTGAGGATGGTTTCAGTTTCTTGATAGACACAAGTCTAGCAATATGAATTTTGATCTTTGCTATTTCTCTTTACTCCTTACTTGGGATGTAGATACAATGCCTGTAGTCAGAACAAGTATTCTAACTAGGAAAACAAGAGCTGCAACCTAATGATGGAAGAACAGGAAACAACCAGAATGAACCTGAGTCTTTGTTGACTTTCTCAAGTAGATAAACCAGCTCTGAACTGCTTACTTCTGGACTACTTTCTTTGAAAATAAGTAAATGATAAGGGAAATTGGAGAAAATATTGGATTAATCTATAGTAGTTAAGATAAAGTTGTAATTGATAAAGTTTTAGAACCCACATTAAAACCTGTACAATAAGGCAACCTATGAGTGGTCACAGCAACAGTAAAATGTGTCTTAAGAAACTTAATGCCTCCAAGGTATTAACTTCACAGTGAACCTCTATGAATACAATAGTGTTAATAATGCAGGCAAATTCTCTACCAGCTGAGCCACCAGGGAAGCCCCACGAATACCGGAGTGGGTAGCCATTCCCTTCTCCAGGGGATCTTCTTGACTTGGGGATTTGAACCCAAATCTCCCACATCACAGGCAGATTCTTTACCATCTTAGTCACCAGGGAAGTCCCATAATATTAACAAGTTAATTTCCAAGTCTCATGATTTACCCATTCTGGTATGTGTCTGTTTTGCTGGGTTCCTCACATAAGCAATGTGTAAGTGTTCCTATCAGTGTCTTGCTCATATCTACAAAAGCTCCTGGTTAACAGTGGGGAAAGGAAAGGTTGGAGGAGCGAGATAGGGATAGAGGATTAAAAGGTATAAACTATTATTTATAAAATAAATAAGCTACAAGGATATGTTGGACAGTACAAGGAATATGGCCAATATTTTATCATAACTATAGAATATGATCATTAAGAACTATAAAAAACTATGTTATACACCTGAAACTTATTTAGTATTGTAAAGCAACTATACCTCTATTTAAAAAAGTACTCACTTCCTCAGACTCCCTCACAATTATAAGTGATCATGTTATAGTATTAGACAATGAACTATAAATGAAAATCCCTGAGGATGGTTTCAGTTTCTTGATAGACACAAGTCTAGCAATATGAATTTTGATCTTTGCTATTTCTCTTTACTCCTTACTTGGGATGTAGATACAATGCCTGTAGTCAGAACAAGTATTCTAACTAGGAAAACAAGAGCTGCAACCTAATGATGGAAGAACAGGAAACAACCAGAATGAACCTGAGTCTTTGTTGACTTTCTCAAGTAGATAAACCAGCTCTGAACTGCTTACTTCTGGACTACTTTCTTTGAAAATAAGTAAATGATAAGGGAAATTGGAGAAAATATTGGATTAATCTATAGTAGTTAAGATAAAGTTGTAATTGATAAAGTTTTAGAACCCACATTAAAACCTGTACAATAAGGCAACCTATGAGTGGTCACAGCAACAGTAAAATGTGTCTTAAGAAACTTAATGCCTCCAAGGTATTAACTTCACAGTGAACCTCTATGAATACAATAGTGTTAATAATGCAGGCAAATTCTCTACCAGCTGAGCCACCAGGGAAGCCCCACGAATACCGGAGTGGGTAGCCATTCCCTTCTCCAGGGGATCTTCTTGACTTGGGGATTTGAACCCAAATCTCCCACATCACAGGCAGATTCTTTACCATCTTAGTCACCAGGGAAGTCCCATAATATTAACAAGTTAATTTCCAAGTCTCATGATTTACCCATTCTGGTATGTGTCTGTTTTGCTGGGTTCCTCACATAAGCAATGTGTAAGTGTTCCTATCAGTGTCTTGTCTCATGAAAGTCATGGGAAGATACTGTGAAAAGCATAGGTCTGATGATCTAAAAAGAATTCTGATTCTTGGTTACGACTAACCATAACCTTTAGATATAGCTCAGGATTTGGTTGAAAATCACTTTGTGATTTTGAAAATCACATTGCATTTTTAAAATAAGCATTGCAGAACAGATTTTTAACATTGCAAAGATTCAAGTCTTAGTATTTTTAAGATGATGACAATGAGGACATATTTTAAGATGAAAATAATAATATTTTAAGAATTAGGCTTGCAATAAGAATTATTATTATGTTCAAGTTTGATTTACTATTTTAAATTTCCTTTATAGAATGCTATCTTCCTAAAGCACTTGTAGGAAGAAAAAGATGTTTGTTTTAGAGACATCCTTTCAACCCCTCTCTGCACTGGAATAAGGTATGCTACAGAGTTTGGTCCTTCTATTTATAAAATCACAGACATAAAAAGAAACATTTTTGAGCAACAGAGCTAGTATAAAAATCAAATACTGAAGTAATAATAGAAGCACATTTCCTTCCAACTAAAGATAGAAATAATTTTATTTTAAAGATTTTAAGTCATCTTTCTAATGTAAACTATCACATACAAAACGTCAAGAAAATTGTACTGATATAGAAAATAGTTTTAAATATTTGGATACGAAAGAAAAGTAGATGATTCCTACTCTGTTCTGAGTATAACTGCTTATAATAGGTTGATCTTGTACAATAAGGCAACCTATGAGTGGTCACAGCAACAGTAAAATGTGTCTTAAGAAACTTAATGCCTCCAAGGTATTAACTTCACAGTGAACCTCTATGAATACAATAGTGTTAATAATGCAGGCAAATTCTCTACCAGCTGAGCCACCAGGGAAGCCCCACGAATACCGGAGTGGGTAGCCATTCCCTTCTCCAGGGGATCTTCTTGACTTGGGGATTTGAACCCAAATCTCCCACATCACAGGCAGATTCTTTACCATCTTAGTCACCAGGGAAGTCCCATAATATTAACAAGTTAATTTCCAAGTCTCATGATTTACCCATTCTGGTATGTGTCTGTTTTGCTGGGTTCCTCACATAAGCAATGTGTAAGTGTTCCTATCAGTGTCTTGTCTCATGAAAGTCATGGGAAGATACTGTGAAAAGCATAGGTCTGATGATCTAAAAAGAATTCTGATTCTTGGTTACGACTAACCATAACCTTTAGATATAGCTCAGGATTTGGTTGAAAATCACTTTGTGATTTTGAAAATCACATTGCATTTTTAAAATAAGCATTGCAGAACAGATTTTTAACATTGCAAAGATTCAAGTCTTAGTATTTTTAAGATGATGACAATGAGGACATATTTTAAGATGAAAATAATAATATTTTAAGAATTAGGCTTGCAATAAGAATTATTATTATGTTCAAGTTTGATTTACTATTTTAAATTTCCTTTATAGAATGCTATCTTCCTAAAGCACTTGTAGGAAGAAAAAGATGTTTGTTTTAGAGACATCCTTTCAACCCCTCTCTGCACTGGAATAAGGTATGCTACAGAGTTTGGTCCTTCTATTTATAAAATCACAGACATAAAAAGAAACATTTTTGAGCAACAGAGCTAGTATAAAAATCAAATACTGAAGTAATAATAGAAGCACATTTCCTTCCAACTAAAGATAGAAATAATTTTATTTTAAAGATTTTAAGTCATCTTTCTAATGTAAACTATCACATACAAAAACGTCAAGAAAATTGTACTGATATAGAAAATAGTTTTAAATATTTGGATACGAAAGAAAAGTAGATGATTCCTACTCTGTTCTGAGTATAACTGCTTATAATAGGTTGATCTTAAAATTATTATGGCTTGTATATGGAATTCATTTCCATGAAACTGACCAGATAATAGCAAAACAGTTTGAATAAGTAAAAACCCTTGCTTATTAAGAAACATATATTATTTCTGTGCTGCAAGCAGCCATGTCAAATGGATGCCAATTGATTTAGGCAATTCTGGAGAAGATTCTGATATCAGGACTTAGATTGCTATGTACAGTTTTAAAATCATATGTTCTTAGAAATAAAAATAGTCAAATCCAGGTAGGCTTATAATAGGGAATCATTTAATCAAGATTTGCTGGTATGAAAAATATAAGTCAATCCAAATTTTATTTCTAACAGGAAAAGAAAGACTAATCTCAATAAAAAAAAACTTTTTTCAGTGTAATCAAAATGTAAGGAAGTGATAAAACTTTATTAAGAAATGAGTATTACCTAAACAATTCTTTGGGAAGGATTTTGTTTTGCTGTTTGTGTTTTTCTTGGGCTTTGTGGCTAGGAAGATTTTCTTGGGCTGATTCAGTCACGTATGTATCAACTGATCAGCTTTTGGGAAGAGCAGTACAAATTGCCTAAGACCATTTGATTTCCACTTTGATGAAGCCACGTATATAAGAACTGAGGTATAAGATTTGGCTAACTAAAGTAAATAGTCATTGGGGAAAAAACTACATGCCTGTAATTATCATATCTATGATGTTTGACAAATCCTAAAAACAATTTCATAGATGATAATATAATATATCCTATATTCCTGAGAAAATATATATGATATATAATGGTCATACATTCCATTCTTCTAAATGTATTAAAGATGCTTATATCTGGTAGTTATACAATAATGCTAAAGAAATAAAAAGAAAAGGATTCTAACAACCCTTCCAGGCCACCTTTTCACAGAAGTCCCAACCTATAACCTATGAAGCAAAAATTATTACTAGATTCAACTTCTTTACTTTGGCTTCTTAGTTTTCTTTAGTTCAAGCCCAAACAACTGTCAGTATCTTTAAGATCTGTAGGGAAATAAGCAATCAGAAAAAGTACTTTAAATTCCAATTTCAGTCATCTCCATGAGAACATATACAGACATGTTACATATTCCTAGTTAGTACTCTTTCACTCTTCTTAGTGGTTAACTCATTCCTGGGTTTTAGTAAGCAAAAGGACACAGAAAGGTGCATTAACTTCTTCTGGCCACTTGGGAACTATTTGGTAAACAGTCACGGAAAGGCACTAAGTGTGTCCTTCAGCACATGACTGGCAATCTCAAGTCACTCAAGCCTGTGGGAGAAAACACTCCACTGCTGCTTAACATTATGTTCTAGATTTTGCTGTAATTTAAACTGGCTCTATGCAAAAGTTTTAGGAGATGATATTCAAATGGAAATATATATACCAAAGACTCAGAAAATAATACAGCTATCAGGCAACTATGAAGCTCAAAATTATACTACACCTTGATAATACAATCTTCTCAAATGTTTTCATGCAAAATGAGACCATTTGTTTAAGCCAACTGTGACAATGACTTAAAAGCTGGAGAGGGTGTGTGCACACATGTATACATACACTGTTTAATGTAAGCAAAATGACATAAGTAAATATTTTATAAAGCATGGAATGTATGTACAAATGTGATTAGAAGACACAGGCTGTGTGATCAAATATCTGTCTGAAAATTTCACTGCTTTGGTAGTTAAAATAGTAAGAGAAAAACAACATTGTTTTGCACTTAAAAACCTGTTTCTAATCAACTGAGCTACTCCTATGGGGTCAAATAAAAATGATTAGCTTATTAAAAGCATAGCTTTGCTATTTAATAAGCAAATATGATTGAAAATTCTGTTCCAGATCCTGATAATTTTAGTGTTTCTAGTTAAGCCCACAAAATTGCATTCATTATTAGTGTCTAGATTCATTAACAATTCAATTTATAGATATTAATGCTTATAATGCATGCTTCGCTTGCCAAAACTTGAAGAGAAATTGTTTCAATTAGCTTTCATGGATCATGAATCCGGCTGGGTATTTTTAGACAAAAGATACAAACACATCCCCAAGCAATGCTAATGCACAGCTGGGACTTGTGTGTAAGGTCACTTGAGCTAACAGTTTAAAAGGAAAAACAGTAAATGAGTTTTACCCAGATGAACAAGACAGCAAAATAGTCTTCTGTTTCGAGCCAAATATTTGAAAGGCATATACACACCTTGAGAAAAGCAGCAACAGAATTATTTGCTTTTGCAATTTCTAGAAGATAAAACCACTAGACAGAAATTGGCAGTCTTAACTCAGCAAGCAATATCTAGCACGTAAGACAATGTGGGAAGTCTCAGCGAGAGAACTTAAATCGTCTCTGTAGGAAAGAAATGGAATATCTTAGCAGTCTCAAACTTAACAGAAATATAAATTCTGTCTCTTGCACAAGGCCCATGCTCTAGGTGGAAGAATAAAAAATAAACTGACATCCCAAAATATCTACACAATTCAGACTAAATTACTAATTCTCCACTTCATTTTGGGTAGCATACAACTAACTCAAAGTTGATAATGTCAACAGCAAAGCGCACCCTTAAGTAGAAGGGCTTTTTTTGGAGGATATACACTTCCTCCAGGTACATTTCTCTCACACAAATCTTTATGTAAATTGAAGACAGTAGCCCATCCTTGCACTTTAAACTTAGTGTAAAGTAATGAAGTGTAGTGTAGTGAAACCTACCATAGCATAACATTGTATTTCCATCCCCACCTAGTCTCTGGTTGTTCACAGTTTGGTATTTAGCAGACCATGAACAAAATGAGGTGATTTTCACCTTAAAACTAACAGATACTTCCTTTGTCTTCAATGAAATGCTGACTCACATCATATACTTAAGAACAGACTCAATAATGATTCCTGAGTGCCTCAAGAACAATTCTACCTCCCTCAACGATCCCTTGAGAGAATCTTAGAGAAGTTTAAAGCTAGTAGTATGAAATCAAAATTAGGTTTTAGAAAATCATGAGATTCCAGAAAACTGATGAAACACTAAACCCTAAGAACATTAATGTCAGAAAAGCACAGTTGCGAGAGAGGGAGAGAGCATATAAACTCTTTAGGAACATTTTAGATGAGAAAGTATGAAAAGATGCAAAATGCCTCTTCTAAAACTAACTGAACTTTGGATTAAATCTTTGATATTAGTCTGGGGTAACAACAATACATGTCTAGAAGAAATGTTCATTTCATTATTATACTTCTTAGCTTTAATAGTATTATAACATCTCTACTGACAACTGTGAGTCTATTATAAATCATTAGTTCCACAAAAGACACTTAATAAAACTTACAAATATAACAATTAAACTAACTTTTGAAAAAGTATATACGAACAAAAGGAAGATCTGCAAAGACAATGTGGGAAGTCTCAGCGAGAGAACTTAAATCGTCTCTGTAGGAAAGAAATGGAATATCTTAGCAGTCTCAAACTTAACAGAAATATAAATTCTGTCTCTTGCACAAGGCCCATGCTCTAGGTGGAAGAATAAAAAATAAACTGACATCCCAAAATATCTACACAATTCAGACTAAATTACTAATTCTCCACTTCATTTTGGGTAGCATACAACTAACTCAAAGTTGATAATGTCAACAGCAAAGCGCACCCTTAAGTAGAAGGGCTTTTTTTGGAGGATATACACTTCCTCCAGGTACATTTCTCTCACACAAATCTTTATGTAAATTGAAGACAGTAGCCCATCCTTGCACTTTAAACTTAGTGTAAAGTAATGAAGTGTAGTGTAGTGAAACCTACCATAGCATAACATTGTATTTCCATCCCCACCTAGTCTCTGGTTGTTCACAGTTTGGTATTTAGCAGACCATGAACAAAATGAGGTGATTTTCACCTTAAAACTAACAGATACTTCCTTTGTCTTCAATGAAATGCTGACTCACATCATATACTTAAGAACAGACTCAATAATGATTCCTGAGTGCCTCAAGAACAATTCTACCTCCCTCAACGATCCCTTGAGAGAATCTTAGAGAAGTTTAAAGCTAGTAGTATGAAATCAAAATTAGGTTTTAGAAAATCATGAGATTCCAGAAAACTGATGAAACACTAAACCCTAAGAACATTAATGTCAGAAAAGCACAGTTGCGAGAGAGGGAGAGAGCATATAAACTCTTTAGGAACATTTTAGATGAGAAAGTATGAAAAGATGCAAAATGCCTCTTCTAAAACTAACTGAACTTTGGATTAAATCTTTGATATTAGTCTGGGGTAACAACAATACATGTCTAGAAGAAATGTTCATTTCATTATTATACTTCTTAGCTTTAATAGTATTATAACATCTCTACTGACAACTGTGAGTCTATTATAAATCATTAGTTCCACAAAAGACACTTAATAAAACTTACAAATATAACAATTAAAATCTAGACTTTTGAAAAAAAAGTATATACGAACAAAAGGAAGTCTGATTGCCTGCAGAAGTTTATAAAAACTAATGAATGAGAATGAATTAAAAGATGATGGGAGAAAACAGGAAAAGCAATTCAGAGAAAAAAGGTGAAAATGTCAGTTTTTGATAGAATAATTTGGAGAAAGATCTAAAAGACTGACAGAAAAAGGACTAGGCCAAATGCAGTGTGTATGATACATGGGAATAAACACAAGAAATAATGATGTATCCTATTTGTTTATTCAGTCAGTATGGTTGCAGAAACATATAAAGTGCATTTCCCACACTGCCAAATTCATAATAAGTAAATTACTCTTGAAAAACTACAGTCTATTTTTAAGCTAAATAGGTTATTCATAAGTTAACTGGTCCAAATGCACACACACGAACACATATACACCCAAAACGGAATGACAACAGTCCACGGTCACTGATGAAATCATTAGCACTACCACATTACTATTCAGGCCCATAATTCATTCTTTAGTAGTAGAGTCCATAGGGGCCTGGTTTGCTTTGCCACACTAAAATAGAGAACAGCAGGGATCCCTGTTACAAGAAGCTCACTTTCCCATTCTTTCATAAGCTTCCTCCAGCTTTTAAGTGCTCTGATTATTCTTTTGTCTCTCTCTGGCTAACCTATTACTTAAGGTACTTCTTCCACCCTGCTCCTCCCATAGCTCTGTAATGGATGTAAAGGTCAGTGACCCCCTTAGGAATAGCAGTATTTTCAGCCAGGAATGTGGTGAGGTAGTCATGGGATTCCCATTACTGTTAACAGGGCTTGAAGGCTATATTCCTTCACTGAAAATCTGACCCAGGCTTCCGATGCTGAGAACTATATTTTCACATAATCTTTACTACCTACAGAGCCAATGCATTTTAGGCTGTAAGGCAACAAAGGATGTTTGGAGGATGACAGTATACAGTAAATATAACTGGGTATTCAGATGGTCAGAAGTCCAAACTGGCATATGTTAACATTACGGAGCAGTTTGTGAAGGTGGCTAAGTATAGAGATTGGGAGCTAACTACATCTTATAAATTTGAGGATACAAATTGGGTGGTGGGGTGACAATTAATACTACTTCATCCATAAGATAAGCATTTCAGCTGTTTTCCTACAATGACTTCCTATAGGAACAGAAAGGAAATTAGATCAACGTAGTAATACATGGAAAAAATGACATAAATATTACAATTCCACAAAGGCAGATATACCATCTTACTCACCAATGTATGCCTATGGTCAACCCTAAAATAATACCTGCTATAGAGTATGCACCCAAGTATTTGTTGAATTAATAAATTATTCCCCACAATGTAGCCCAAGTTTTTTCTTATATTAAAAAAAAAATAGTACCTCCTCTCAAAGGTTGTTTGTGAGGATTAAAAGAGAACAAGACTCAAGTAATGTAAGATGATAACCTGAGGTGAAAGGAAATCTGTTAAGGGGTATACCCAGACTCTGCACTATCATTGCGACTTCTCTGTAAACCTAAAATTATTCCAAAAAAAAAAAGTTTAAGTTCAAAAAAATGTATCAAGCAAAACTCTTAAACAGGCATCAGATATTTGGCTGGTATGATCAACAAGTATTTCCTGACTTTCCTCACAACATCACCCGTTTGCTCAGAGGAATCAAGAAGAATATGCTAGTGATGCTGACCAAGGGGACTAACCAGCCAACTGACAAATCACAGTAGACATTTGCTGGCTTTATCTATTTGTTGGTTACTGCCTGAAACCTGTAATGGCCCTAAATTATTTTGAATATTCTCACTAGATACAACTGAAGGACTCTACCATTGCCACCTCTTACTTTTTCTCTTATACTTTTTTTACGCCACCGTACTTTTATTTCTTTGTTTCCTCCGAATGGTACCCACTGACATTTACTGGCATTTCTTGGTGGTGACTCCTGTCCTAACATATGGTCACTAAAGCTACTGCTTTTGGAAGAAAAGAATTAGACTTTATTAAAAATCTAACTCTGGTCCCCAGATGTTCTGATGCCTTAAGCCTAATATTCATGAATAGGATAGCAGCTTAGTTAAAATATTTAAAATAGTCATTTCCTTGAAATGCAAAAGTAATGTTTCCACAGATAATTACATCTTATAAATTTGAGGATACAAATTGGGTGGTGGGGTGACAATTAATACTACTTCATCCATAAGATAAGCATTTCAGCTGTTTTCCTACAATGACTTCCTATAGGAACAGAAAGGAAATTAGATCAACGTAGTAATACATGGAAAAAATGACATAAATATTACAATTCCACAAAGGCAGATATACCATCTTACTCACCAATGTATGCCTATGGTCAACCCTAAAATAATACCTGCTATAGAGTATGCACCCAAGTATTTGTTGAATTAATAAATTATTCCCCACAATGTAGCCCAAGTTTTTTCTTATATTAAAAAAAAAATAGTACCTCCTCTCAAAGGTTGTTTGTGAGGATTAAAAGAGAACAAGACTCAAGTAATGTAAGATGATAACCTGAGGTGAAAGGGAAATCTGTTAAGGGGTATACCCAGACTCTGCACTATCATTGCGACTTCTCTGTAAACCTAAAATTATTCCAAAAAAAAAAAGTTTAAGTTCAAAAAAATGTATCAAGCAAAACTCTTAAACAGGCATCAGATATTTGGCTGGTATGATCAACAAGTATTTCCTGACTTTCCTCACAACATCACCCGTTTGCTCAGAGGAATCAAGAAGAATATGCTAGTGATGCTGACCAAGGGGACTAACCAGCCAACTGACAAATCACAGTAGACATTTGCTGGCTTTATCTATTTGTTGGTTACTGCCTGAAACCTGTAATGGCCCTAAATTATTTTGAATATTCTCACTAGATACAACTGAAGGACTCTACCATTGCCACCTCTTACTTTTTCTCTTATACTTTTTTTACGCCACCGTACTTTTATTTCTTTGTTTCCTCCGAATGGTACCCACTGACATTTACTGGCATTTCTTGGTGGTGACTCCTGTCCTAACATATGGTCACTAAAGCTACTGCTTTTGGAAGAAAAGAATTAGACTTTATTAAAAATCTAACTCTGGTCCCCAGATGTTCTGATGCCTTAAGCCTAATATTCATGAATAGGATAGCAGCTTAGTTAAAATATTTAAAATAGTCATTTCCTTGAAATGCAAAAGTAATGTTTCCACAGATAATCTTCCAAATAATAACTGCCACTTTTCTACATCTGCATATGAGAGTTCTGGTGAGATATTTATTCTTGCAACTGACAATTATACTTTTAAAGCTCTTTCAGAAAAAAGAATGGGTTCTTTCTAGAAAGCAATCTCTTTGTTTTTTATATCAGAAAGTTGGGGGAAAAAAGATTTAATATTGATTATCAGTGTATCTGTTCCACTTTTAAAGAACATACAGAATCATTCCTGAAGGCTTAGAAGCAAAACAAATACAGTAAATGGCATCAATTTCCTTATGCGTGGGTGCATGCTAAGTTGCTTCAGTGGTGTCCAATTCTTTGTGACCCTATGAACTATAGCTCGCCAGGTTCCTCTGTCCACAGGTATTCTCCAGGCAAGAACATTGCAGTGAGCTGCCATGCTCTCCTCCAAGGGATCTTCTCAACCCAGGGATCGAACCCATGTCTCCTATGTCTCCTGCACTGCAGGTGGATTCTTTACTAATGAGCCACTACGGAAGCTGCAATTTCCTCATAACTTCTACTAAAAACTGGAAATGAGTTACCATTTTTAAAAATCCAACATTAATTTTAAAAAACATTGTTTCCTTAAAAATGAAGTAAATGTTTTTAAAGAAAAATAAAACATTGGATACTCTTAAGTGTATTTTTTTTACCTTGGCTTAAAATACATCAGAAATTACTACTTTTTCAAGTCAGAATCCTAGAAACAAAGAATACGCTTTGATTTTCCATTATCTTCTTATAATGGAAGCATGCTTATCTGTCTCTTTACTTTTTCCCACTCCCAGTTCAGGTCTTTGCTTTATCTGAACTCTTTGCAAAACTGAAAGAAAATAAGGAGTAAAAATGAAAGTGAAACAGGAAGCTATAAATACTTTTCATGGAAAGGGATATGAGGATATAGAGTCAGCTAAGTTGGGAGGAAATAGTCCTTTAACTAGTCCAGTCGTTCTCGTTTAGGTTTTGTGATTTCAAGACCTCCTTTATGCTCTTAAAATTACTGAGGATGCTAAAGAGTTTCTGTGGTTGTAACATTTAGCATTTACAACAGTAAAAATTAAAACTGGGAAAAATTTAAAACATTTGCTAAATCATTTTAAAACAAAAAAATCACTACATATTAATGATATATTTTTATGAAAATATATTTTCCTTAATATATGCATATTTGTTTCCATATAAAAATAAGGTTTTATATCATGAGAATCAAGGGCAAGTGATGCTACAGAAAGAAGTGCCATGTTTATTTCCACCTCAGAGGAGTGCAACATGGTAAAGTATACAAGACACCAGTTTGAGTTTGACAAACACAGGATCTGAGACAACAATTTTCTAACATTTGAATATAACATTTATTGGGGAGGTATGGTAAAAATGTATCCTCAGGGAGACAAAAAGGCGTAATTGTCTGACCAGTGATCAGAATAAGCATAGCATGCCTTCTCCTTGGATGTATTAGTCTTTACCTAAAAAAGCTGCAACTCACCAACGATCTCATAACTAAAACAGTTTGCCTTCTGCTCAGAGGTCTTTAGGTCGACTCTTTGTTAAGATATACTTTGTATGGTATCTGTTAATTAAAACCTATACTGGGGTTCCCTTCAAAATACCTGAACCTGAAGCTAATCAATCCATAGTATTCTTTGAGATTCTGGATACAAAGCAAGTACTAGAGGACAATAAACAACAAGTCTTTACTCTGTTATCATCAATAATATTAATAATAATCATCTTTAATCTGTTATCACCAACAGACTCTCATCATATTAGCATCTGGGCTTTTACTCAATATTGAAGGTTCACCTTGTCAGATATAGCTAGCAGATAGACTTCCAAATAATATATATATTTTTTACCTTGTAGAACAGAACTAGCATAGACTTCTACATGAAAAAGCCAAATTTTAATGAAACAAAGATGTATTTCTCTTTGTTTTATTTCTAGACAGGTAAAAGCTTTATAGATAGCATGAACAGGGGCATATACCAATCTCACTTGCATGACACAATGATAGCATTTGCAGTAACCAGGGCTATTAGTCCAGCATGCTTTAGCTGAAACTAAAGCAAGCTACTGTCTTACAGACAGCATTGCTTCGTATAAAATTGCAGTCTAGCATTAATGATTGCAAATCTGCCTGATTACACTCTCTCTGAGTGAGTCTCAGAGATCTGCTCTTATTGAAAACTTTCCTGGTGATTCTAATGTAGTCAGTCAGACAAGCTTTTGGATCTAAACAGTGCTGCTCTAGAGTTAATAGAGAGACAGCAATGATAGCACAGGTTTTCACACTGAAATATATTTGTCTTTAAAAAGAGAAATTCTATTACATTAGCTAAACAAACACAACTGACAACCACTACGCTTCTTTTGGTTCCTTGAACAGTGAAGTTCATTCTCACTCATTTTGCAAGTGCGCTCATCCCTGGCTGCAATGTTTTTTTTTTTCATCACACTCCCCATTTCACCCAGCTCACACTTTCTCTCAGCCTACTTGTCTCAAGGCAATCATTTTACTTTCCTAGACTTCCTTAAGGATTCCTTGCCCCTCATCACCAACATTCCCTTCAGGGAATCTATCCCATTTTCCTGTTCACTTCCTACTTAACACAACCTAGAATTATACTGTCTTTTTATTCAGTCTCTCCCCTCTAAAACCTTGTCTTCTTTTCCCTTCATGATAATTTTACTGACTAGAACATTCGGTGGAGGGTAGATTATATTAGGTGGGCTTCCCAGGTGGCTCAGTGGTAAAGAACCTGCCTGCCAATGCAGGAGGTGCAGGATATGTAGGTTCAATCCTCGGATTGGGAAGATCCTCTGGAGAAGGAAATAGCACCCACTCCAGTATTCTTGCCTAGAGAATCCCATGGACAGAGGAGCCTGGCGGGCTACAGTCCATGGGGTCACAAAGAGTTGGACACGGCTCAGTGACTGAGCATACACAGCACACAGGTTATATTCACCAGGGATTTGCGGAATCAAGCAACAGTCCCAGTTAATTAAGCAGATAGGTTACCCTGTCCGAAAGAAAGTCCAAAGAAGCATGCCATAAAACTAGTTTGGCGGGAAAACTACTGCCTTTGGCTCTGGGTGTTTACACTACTGACTCCACTGAAGTAGAGTCTGGTGACGCAAACACTCGCATCTCTGCAAGG
Source organism: Tragulus kanchil (assembly GCA_022376925.1). Classification (NCBI taxonomy): domain Eukaryota; kingdom Metazoa; phylum Chordata; class Mammalia; order Artiodactyla; family Tragulidae; genus Tragulus; species Tragulus kanchil. The sequence continues at coordinate 165,915,074 of JAIOJX010000031.1, read as the reverse complement.
TAGATATGGCTTCATTCACTGTTCTGTTGGCACAACACATCCTTAAAAATAAAATCTTAATCCTTCAGATCACCAGGTCTGATTACACAATTTGACTGTTTGGCACAGCTTAGGTTTGAGGCCTGTGCCCCTTTCAATAAGGTTGCATTTTCAATTTCTACTGTGGTAAATAAGCTTGGTCTGATACAGAAGACTTCCCAAATAAAAGAAGGGGTTCAGCTGGTAGGTGGCCAAGTGAAGTATAAATATGTCCATTTATCTCAGATACTTCTTGAATGAATAAATCCTAAAACATATTCAAAATATTACTAGAATAAGTTTTAAATAAATACATGTACTATGAACGTTCTAGTATTTAACTATCAATTACTCTTCATTCTAATTCTGGTTTACTTCTTCCAGATTTAAATAAAAACCAGCACTGCTTCCAAGCAGTTTGAATTTCTTTAACAACAATGTGAGAGATAATGTGAGGTTCTTTTCAGATTCCTCTTAGATGAAGGACTTGTTGCTCAGCTCCTGGGAGAGTAGTCAGCCATCATCTGACGGGCCTTTCTATGACGGCATCAGTTGCAGGTAGCCATATTCCCTAAGGTTGGGTCTCTTCTCAGGGCAGCCTTCATCCAACAACTCATCAAAATAGGAATATAAAGGCTTGATCCTCTTGCTCCAGCTCCAGATAATTCTACAAAGCCAATCAAGGCCCGGAGTTCCTCATGTGGTCAGTCCAGGCTGGCATTTGGCTTCCTGGCAGCTTGACTTCTCTTGCTACTCAGCCCTGCTCTCTTCCCTGCCTTCACAAACGCTGACCCCAAGGTCACTCCTTAACAAACACTCTGAAAGCTAAACTGCCTTTCAGAATCTACATCCTGGGGAATAGCCAGGGACAGTTAGTACCATTAGTGATCCCAGAAAGCAGGCATTCAGGTGAAACTGAAACACTCGCCTTCTGGCTGACAGAAAAGTGGCACAAGGGAACTTTCTGAGGTGATGTAAGTATTTTATACTTAAAATGGATTAATATTTACATTTGTGTACAGTTAAACTTTGTGTAAGTTTGTTTAATAAATAATTTTAAATAAAAACAAATAACTTTAAAACGTTTGTGTAATTTGTTTAATAAACAAATTTTATTTTAGTGTTTATAAATTATACTTCAATAATATATAAAGAGAGAGAAGACAGAAAATTAAGAGTGTCTTATTGATTAGATGGCTTCTAATTCCTTTCATAGAGGGCACTGGCATATGACGTAAAAAAGATAGCAAATAATACCTATTAGCAAACATCAGGTAATGGGTAGTCAGTCATGCCTTCTGGTCTTCAATAGAAGGTATTAGTAGTTTGGAAAGAAGGACTTTTGTGAGGCATTCTCATTGTGAATATATAATTGACACAAATCTATTAACATTAAAGATGATTAGGTTCAACCAACAAATTGTTAAAATGAGATAATGTGCTAACTGCCATACTCTATCTGAATAAGATAAATCATTATCAAGACAGTATAGATAGAACAAAGTGATTACCAGAATCTTTGAACTTTCTCCTTTAAGCTAAATAGCTTTTCAACATAAATAAAAATAGCAATGCTACTTGAGAAACTAGTGTTCTGTGCTCTTTCGATTTTGCTTCAAACTTCCAGTGAACACAGACCAAACTTCCTCTTAGATGAAGGACTTGTTGCTCAGCTCCTGGGAGAGTAGTCAGCCATCATCTGACGGGCCTTTCTATGACGGCATCAGTTGCAGGTAGCCATATTCCCTAAGGTTGGGTCTCTTCTCAGGGCAGCCTTCATCCAACAACTCATCAAAATAGGAATATAAAGGCTTGATCCTCTTGCTCCAGCTCCAGATAATTCTACAAAGCCAATCAAGGCCCGGAGTTCCTCATGTGGTCAGTCCAGGCTGGCATTTGGCTTCCTGGCAGCTTGACTTCTCTTGCTACTCAGCCCTGCTCTCTTCCCTGCCTTCACAAACGCTGACCCCAAGGTCACTCCTTAACAAACACTCTGAAAGCTAAACTGCCTTTCAGAATCTACATCCTGGGGAATAGCCAGGGACAGTTAGTACCATTAGTGATCCCAGAAAGCAGGCATTCAGGTGAAACTGAAACACTCGCCTTCTGGCTGACAGAAAAGTGGCACAAGGGAACTTTCTGAGGTGATGTAAGTATTTTATACTTAAAATGGATTAATATTTACATTTGTGTACAGTTAAACTTTGTGTAAGTTTGTTTAATAAATAATTTTAAATAAAAACAAATAACTTTAAAACGTTTGTGTAATTTGTTTAATAAACAAATTTTATTTTAGTGTTTATAAATTATACTTCAATAATATATAAAGAGAGAGAAGACAGAAAATTAAGAGTGTCTTATTGATTAGATGGCTTCTAATTCCTTTCATAGAGGGCACTGGCATATGACGTAAAAAAGATAGCAAATAATACCTATTAGCAAACATCAGGTAATGGGTAGTCAGTCATGCCTTCTGGTCTTCAATAGAAGGTATTAGTAGTTTGGAAAGAAGGACTTTTGTGAGGCATTCTCATTGTGAATATATAATTGACACAAATCTATTAACATTAAAGATGATTAGGTTCAACCAACAAATTGTTAAAATGAGATAATGTGCTAACTGCCATACTCTATCTGAATAAGATAAATCATTATCAAGACAGTATAGATAGAACAAAGTGATTACCAGAATCTTTGAACTTTCTCCTTTAAGCTAAATAGCTTTTCAACATAAATAAAAATAGCAATGCTACTTGAGAAACTAGTGTTCTGTGCTCTTTCGATTTTGCTTCAAACTTCCAGTGAACACAGACCAAACAATTAAATTTGAGGGTAATACATAACTAAGCCCTTATTAAATAAATAAATATCTCAAGAATCATATTTTGAACCCTTTGGTTACCTTTCATTTAAAAATGCAAAGAAACTAAAAAAAATAAAAATGCAAAGAAACTAAGAGGACATTGAATATCCTCAACCAAAGTTAAATGGAAACCAAGAAACATCACAAAGAATCCTTTCTCTAGTTTTATTTTTAAATATCACCACTACATAGAAGTCTGGAAAATAAAATTTTTAAATTACATTTTTACTCTTCTTTCCTTGTATCTTTTTCCCCCTCTTCCCTGCCACAAAAAGAATTACCTGATTTTAAACAAGTAGGATATAACACTGAAGTTACCTCATAGCTATGGTGTCTTTAATTACTATTTTCAGAATATAGGTAGAAAAATGCAATTGAGAAATAGCTTGCCTCTAGGAACAGTACAGGTTGTAAAGCACTGAATCAACCAAAGCAGGAATTCTCAACCTTACCTTCCTGTTAACAGATTCTAGATTGTAGCCTGAAGAAAAAATATGTATCTAAACATCCTATGCTGAAAAATCATTTAGCTTAGAAAATGTTAAACCTTCTTCGTGCAGAAGCAGGCCTGTTGGTGTGACTTTGGGTTAGTGAGAGGAAACCACTCCCTTATTAAGACATATCCAACTATGGAAATAATGTGCAGTTCCAAAATTAGTAGTTGTTTTATTATTACCACAGTGTGGAAATAAACTATGTTCTTTTGGTCTGTTATTCAATCTGGTTAATTATCCATGTAAAGTTATTCCTAGCAACTCCAAAGCCAAAATTCTAAATTTAACATTATTAGGGTTAAGAGAGAGATTTCTGCTAAAGTAAAAAACTTTTGCTTAATTCCAATATGTATGCTATACTTTACTGACTCAAAGGAATGTGATCCAACAACCACTAACACTGAACACTCTGGTTTCTAAACTGAATAGATAACGTACTTTTTTTTTTTTTTTGCTAATCAGATAGCCTACATGATACGAGGCACATTGGTTTTATATATCTATATCTAACAATGGCAGCATTCAAAATGCTAAAATAGGAGCAGAAAGAGGAAGAAATTCAGAAAGATTTCAATATAAAGCTTCCATGAGCACTACTGTATTTACGGGGTTTACTTAGGCAATGAAGTATAAACAACAATTTACAGCACAAATGCACTATTATAAATCGTGAGAATGTAGAGACTGAAAAAAAAAAAACAAATATACTAAGAATGGACAAAGGAAGGACACTAGGAAATTGCTGCTGTATCCCAGATACCTGAACTAAGGCAACAGCAGGCATGATAGGAAAGATGCACCAAATTTGGGAGACATTATGAGCCTAGAATTAATGGGACTCAGCAAGTAATGGAAAAGAAAACAGGAAAGAGAAACAGCAAGCTCCTACTTCTGAGGAGGCATCACCTTTTACAACAAGCTTTTCCTGAATCCACTATTTGAGTTCTACGTTCCTTTCTGTGTTATAATGCATATGGCACACACCTCTACATTATGTTTACTAAATCATAATGTAATGTAATTCTCTGGTCATGTGTCTTCTTTCCTATTAGTCTCTGTGATTGAGGGCAAAGACCTTATCGCATAATCTCTTTATAACTCTACAATTCCAGAACTTAGTGCCTGGCACAGAACATTTTTTAAAAAGAAAGAAAAAACTTATGAAATAAAGAAGGATGCAGATGGTGCCACCAACTAGTATAAAGAACACACAACAGAAGCAGATTTATTCTGAGGGAAGGATATGCTGAGGTAAGATAATAATGTCAGTCTTTCATATACGACTATGGTACGTCCAAATACAACTGTCAGTCGGAAATATGGAGATCAAAAGCGATATTCAAAACAGAATTAGTAAGTATAAGACCGTAGGGGCTTCCCTGGTGGTCCAGTGGGTAAGGGCACCGCCTTGCACTGCAAGGGGCGCCGGTTCGATCCCTGGCCTGGGAAGATCCCACGTGCCGCGGAGCGGCTGGACTGATGTGCCCAATTACTGAGCCGGAGCTCTGGAGCACATGCGCCCAGAGCCCGCGCTCTGCAGCGCATGCGCCCAGAGCCCGCGCTCTGCGACAACAGAGGCCACCGCAATGGGAGGCCCACACGGGCCAAAGTACAAAGATAGATGAAAATGGACAAATGAAAGACCAATAGAAGTGGCCCGCCTGCTCCCCTCTCTCCCCACCCCACCCTCACCAAAATAAATAAATAAATAAATCTTAAAAAAAAAAAGAATGTAGTACAGGCAAAAACTAAAACCTTGTGCATGTGGACCTGATTGTCCACAAAACGCATAAGACAGAAGTAAGGCCAAATAAAGATTGAACCTTGAAAAACTCCTACACTTACGGGTTAGGGAAAATAATCGGATATCCTGAAAGGAGTCTGAGGAGAAACTGGAGAAGAAGGAAAATATCAGAGAAAAAATATCAAAGAAGGAACTTCAAAAACTGGTGATTCTGTCAGAAGCAGTTTCAGTGGAGAAAGAGAGGTAAAAAAGCCATTCTACAGTTTAGAAAGAGCAAATGAAAGATCAGAAGTGGAAACAATAAGAAGAGTCAAGAAGCTGGACTGTGAAGTAAAGGAGAAAGGTTGAATAGCAAGGTGAGGGTGGTTCAGGGTCAAAGGCAAACTTTGTATTGTTTGTTGAATTAAGATGTCCCAACCATGCATATATACTGAATAGAAGTCAACAGAGAAGCTAAAGGGGAAAAGGGACTAAGCTGATAAAGTGAATCACTGAGAAGATCAAAAGGTATGTAGTCACAGCTTCAGATGAATGGATAAGGGTATATAAATACAGGGGAGCAATGAGAAGGCCACGTGGAGATAAAGGAGCTCCCTCCTGAATGCCTCAACTTTCTTGGTGACCTAAGAGGTGAAGTCACATGCTAAAAGTTTTTTCAAAAGAAAGTAACTCTGAGGACAGTGATAAAGGCTTGAAATAACTGTTGAAAGAATAAGAAGAAAGCTGAATTGGAAACACAGAGAACTGCTACATAATACTAGAGGTCCAAATGAAGGTAAATCCAAAAATCGACACCAAGTACAAGCAGTCTTCAAGATTACATGATTTTTCCCTCCAGCCATAAAGGATCAAAAAGTAAAAGTTAAATAAAATGGAAGTGGGGAAGAGAGAAATGAGTTACACATATGCCAAAATTCATTTAAGCTGTATACTGTAGATTTCTTCGCTCAACTGCTTTAAGTTGTATCTTAATATAAATGTTAATTTTTTAAAAGAACTCTATTATACATCTCAGTTCAAGTACGCTATTCCTTCCACCCCCCAAATCAAGAAACAAAAGTACCTCTAAGAAAACATCTAGTTAAAAACAACAGGTTAAAGAAGAAAGTAACAAAAAGACTTGAAATGAAAATAAACAAAAACCTGGGAAAAGACTCTCGGTCTCCCTCAAATGCTTGTTTTTAATCTGGAGTAAATTACAGACCACCAAGTATAGCCTGACTTGGATATCAAGCACCAGTTCCCACATGAAAATTGTTATTGTTGGCTTTAGCACTTTAATCCAACAAGGACACAAATTCTGCTCATGTTTGAATAACCCTTGCCAACAAATTGATCCCATAGCAGCAGGGCTGCAAAGAGTAGTTTCAAAGATTGAAGCAAAACATAAATGGGGAAAAATTCAGTAAATATATTTCCTCCTACTTAGAATCTAGGCTAGATTCCTTTAAAAAGAAAAAAAGAAAAAAACTTTTACTCTTTCCTCTTTTTCCAAAAGGAGCCCAAAAGGGCATTAAGAGAACATCTGTAATTTACATAGAAGGAAGTAATGCCAAAGAAATACAGATTCCACAGCTGTTAACCCAGGGGACAACTCAAATCAAGCAAATCTCTAAATAAGGTCTGAAAGGCAGATGATCTGCTAGAGGGCAGCTAACTTTCAAAACCAGGAGTATGGAGTGGGCACTTGGAATGCTAATGTCTGCCTTTCTGGAAAGCTATCTTTTGCCTTTATATGGGCAAACCAGAACAATTCATAATTCCTTTGCCAGCAAAGATATACCCACAGAAGCCTAGAAATTTTCCCTGTGTAGCATCTAGCACCTGAACATAAAAAAGGACTTCCCTTGTGATTTCAATATTTATCTTCTTCATCTATTCAGTACTACATGTTGGTTTAACAATGTAAAAGCTCCCAAACTACATAATATTAAAAGTTCATAAACTTTCAGAAAATCTCAAAAAGAATAGGCTATAGAACCAAACTTCCTGGATTCAAAGTCCAGCTTCTCCATTTTCTGTGTTGCCTTGGGCAAGTTCTGGTATTAGGCCTCAGTTTCTCATATGCAAAGTGAAGATAATATCACCTATTTATAGAGCTATAGATTAGACAGTCAATACATCAATACATATAGACACTTAAAACATTATTTCAGATATATGCAAGTGTTCCCTTAGTCTTTGTTCCTTTTATTAAGTCCTTACCTTATCAGTTTGCAGCAAGCCTATCTTTTTACTATGACTTCTAAAATTTGTATGGCACCCAGCGCTAATTAATGTGGCTTATATCCTGCGAATGCCTGATAGGAAAGTTTCAGGCGATAGCATGGTGAATTTGCTGGCCTATTCACCAATAACTAGCTAGCAAATATTAATGACTCCACTATGAAAATAAATACTGACTTGTGATTTGAAGGTTAAAGGCTCACTATACCAACTCCATTTCCCTTGACTAGAGCCCTCTTCCACATAATATATGTGTTTACTGTAGACCAACTGATTGCCTTTTGCACAAAATATCAATACTCTGCATACACAGCAGCTAGAAGGATTGAGCCAAGCACTAGAGAATTAAAAGGTACAATTAAGTGAAACTTAGGAAGAAAATAGAAAAATAATGGGTTCTAAATCACTAGAAAAGAGTTTTAGTAAGTTTTCATACTTTCTGCCCATTTTCTGTTAGGCCAGTATTAAATAGAGTCTGTCCCTTTAACTGTCAAATGGCTTTCCAGCCTACAAGTAATTTTTCTCCACAGAGGAGTCTTTTAAAAGTTATAAATAAAATATCCCAAATATTTTCTTTTTCCCACAGATGAGAACATTAGAACACTGACATTTTAATCTGTTCTGTACAAGAATGAGTTGTGTCAACACAGTGCTCCATACTATAGCACTGAAAAAAACAACTTTAATTAAAGACAGAGAAGGAAACCGCTTTCTGGAAAGCTATCTTTTGCCTTTATATGGGCAAACCAGAACAATTCATAATTCCTTTGCCAGCAAAGATATACCCACAGAAGCCTAGAAATTTTCCCTGTGTAGCATCTAGCACCTGAACATAAAAAAGGACTTCCCTTGTGATTTCAATATTTATCTTCTTCATCTATTCAGTACTACATGTTGGTTTAACAATGTAAAAGCTCCCAAACTACATAATATTAAAAGTTCATAAACTTTCAGAAAATCTCAAAAAGAATAGGCTATAGAACCAAACTTCCTGGATTCAAAGTCCAGCTTCTCCATTTTCTGTGTTGCCTTGGGCAAGTTCTGGTATTAGGCCTCAGTTTCTCATATGCAAAGTGAAGATAATATCACCTATTTATAGAGCTATAGATTAGACAGTCAATACATCAATACATATAGACACTTAAAACATTATTTCAGATATATGCAAGTGTTCCCTTAGTCTTTGTTCCTTTTATTAAGTCCTTACCTTATCAGTTTGCAGCAAGCCTATCTTTTTACTATGACTTCTAAAATTTGTATGGCACCCAGCGCTAATTAATGTGGCTTATATCCTGCGAATGCCTGATAGGAAAGTTTCAGGCGATAGCATGGTGAATTTGCTGGCCTATTCACCAATAACTAGCTAGCAAATATTAATGACTCCACTATGAAAATAAATACTGACTTGTGATTTGAAGGTTAAAGGCTCACTATACCAACTCCATTTCCCTTGACTAGAGCCCTCTTCCACATAATATATGTGTTTACTGTAGACCAACTGATTGCCTTTTGCACAAAATATCAATACTCTGCATACACAGCAGCTAGAAGGATTGAGCCAAGCACTAGAGAATTAAAAGGTACAATTAAGTGAAACTTAGGAAGAAAATAGAAAAATAATGGGTTCTAAATCACTAGAAAAGAGTTTTAGTAAGTTTTCATACTTTCTGCCCATTTTCTGTTAGGCCAGTATTAAATAGAGTCTGTCCCTTTAACTGTCAAATGGCTTTCCAGCCTACAAGTAATTTTTCTCCACAGAGGAGTCTTTTAAAAGTTATAAATAAAATATCCCAAATATTTTCTTTTTCCCACAGATGAGAACATTAGAACACTGACATTTTAATCTGTTCTGTACAAGAATGAGTTGTGTCAACACAGTGCTCCAAGCTATAGCACTGAAAAAAACAAGTTTAATTAAAGACAGAGAAGAAACCGCTTGTGGAACCTAAGCCACTGAGATACAATGAAGAGTGTCATCTTCAGTCAGTTCTTTGTGAACAAATCTCTTTGTCAGTGTCAAGGAGAAAACAAAAGCCCTAGTAAAGCAGAGGTATGACGCTATAAAGGGAAAACTCAGTGGTGTCAAACTTTAATGTTAAGACTAAGAATTGAAATGTCATATTTGTGCAGTACTTACTACTTACTTCGAGTCCGAACACCACTCCTAACATCATAAAACATCTTTGGATATAAATAGATACCTATTAACTATATGTTGTACAAGATAGAGCTGAAGAACAGAAAGGGAAAGAAGCTTAGCCAAGATCACAAGATAATGGCTTAGCAAGGATGAATAATGTTTTTACTGAGTTTATTCCAGAATATTGGTCATATTCCTTCCTCAAATTCTAATTTGAAGACAAAATCGCCATGATCACAGCACTATTTTTCATAACTAAGCACAGTTCTAATTATATTCTAACAGTGGCTTGTCTGCTCATCCTCTGCCCTTCTGCCACGGCCCCTACACCAGAGAGGCAGGACAGCACAGTGAAGAGAAAACAAAGCAGATGGGCCCAGGTTTCCGCCTCAGCTCTACCACTTCCCAGCTCAGTAACTTTTGGGCAGCTTCCCTGTTTTGGATTATTTTTCCTCATCTATAGAATAGGGCTGATATAGCAACTACTCAATTCTGTTATGATGAGGCTTCAGTGGGATAATATATGTAAAGTATCCAGTTCGCTTCTTGACATATACAATTGATGCTCCATAAATAATATTCTTATCAACTTTAGATTTTTATAACACTGATCATTGCTAATTGTATGTTACTGATATACTTTCCAGATCATACATTTCTTATGACTGTAATTTCTCTTCTTATCTGTGATAGTCCCTAACTCACATTAGTGGGAATATTTAGCATTAGGTATAAGTACCTTCTAGTCTGTTGTTTAGTTGCTAAATCATGTCTGACTCTGTGATCCCATCACCTGTCCAAGGTTATCAAGCTAGTAAAATGGCCAGGCTGGAATTTAACCCAGGCCCACCTGACTTTCAAGTCCATGTTCTTATTAAATGCACTTTATTAAATAAGTCTTCAAGAAAGGGCTTTGAGGAAGGCACCTGAGATATAAAGAAAGAAAAGCCACTGAGGCAAACATGAGCAAGACCAACCCATGCAGTATTCTAGGGGACCATGCTTGTCAAAGGCTTACTGACTAGATCCATATTTTAAGAAACTCAAAGGTCTGTGTGTTAGATTTTCATTGCTGCTGTAACCAACTATCACAAATTTAGTGGCTTCAAACAACACAAATTATTGTACAGTTTTATAGGTCAGAAGGCTGACATGAGGCTCACTGGTCTAAGGTCGAGGTATCAGCAGGGCTGTATTTCCTTCTGAAAACTCTAGAAGATTCGTTCCCTCTATGAGCAGCTAGAGGCCACCAGCATTTCACGGTCAGGGCCTCTGGCCATCATCTCCAAAACCAGCCTTTGCTATTGTTCTTCCATAATCCCATCACTCTTTCACCACAAGATGTTTCTCCAAATATAAGAGAACAGGTGATTAGATTGGACATGCCTAGATAATCCATCATAATCTCCCCATCTCGAGAACTTTGACTTAATATATCTACAAAGTCCTCTTTGCCATGTAAGGTAACATGTTGTGGGGATTAGGACACAGGTATCTATGGGGGTTGGTGGGAGGCATTATTCTGCCTACCACAGTCTGATTAAGAGAACCAAGCAACTAGCCTCCTTATCCTAGTCCCACATGTGAAAGGCAATTTATGACAACATGTTAGCTTGCCCTGTAATTCACTTGTAGGAGGAAAATGTGGTGTTTGGGGATGAAGGGTGGGTTCAGTGTTCTATGCTCTGGGCAAATCCATTTTACATTATGTTAACTAATTTACTTTCCAGATCATACATTTCTTATGACTGTAATTTCTCTTCTTATCTGTGATAGTCCCTAACTCACATTAGTGGGAATATTTAGCATTAGGTATAAGTACCTTCTAGTCTGTTGTTTAGTTGCTAAATCATGTCTGACTCTGTGATCCCATCACCTGTCCAAGGTTATCAAGCTAGTAAAATGGCCAGGCTGGAATTTAACCCAGGCCCACCTGACTTTCAAGTCCATGTTCTTATTAAATGCACTTTATTAAATAAGTCTTCAAGAAAGGGCTTTGAGGAAGGCACCTGAGATATAAAGAAAGAAAAGCCACTGAGGCAAACATGAGCAAGACCAACCCATGCAGTATTCTAGGGGACCATGCTTGTCAAAGGCTTACTGACTAGATCCATATTTTAAGAAACTCAAAGGTCTGTGTGTTAGATTTTCATTGCTGCTGTAACCAACTATCACAAATTTAGTGGCTTCAAACAACACAAATTATTGTACAGTTTTATAGGTCAGAAGGCTGACATGAGGCTCACTGGTCTAAGGTCGAGGTATCAGCAGGGCTGTATTTCCTTCTGAAAACTCTAGAAGATTCGTTCCCTCTATGAGCAGCTAGAGGCCACCAGCATTTCACGGTCAGGGCCTCTGGCCATCATCTCCAAAACCAGCCTTTGCTATTGTTCTTCCATAATCCCATCACTCTTTCACCACAAGATGTTTCTCCAAATATAAGAGAACAGGTGATTAGATTGGACATGCCTAGATAATCCATCATAATCTCCCCATCTCGAGAACTTTGACTTAATATATCTACAAAGTCCTCTTTGCCATGTAAGGTAACATGTTGTGGGGATTAGGACACAGGTATCTATGGGGGTTGGTGGGAGGCATTATTCTGCCTACCACAGTCTGATTAAGAGAACCAAGCAACTAGCCTCCTTATCCTAGTCCCACATGTGAAAGGCAATTTATGACAACATGTTAGCTTGCCCTGTAATTCACTTGTAGGAGGAAAATGTGGTGTTTGGGGGATGAAGGGGTGGGTTCAGTGTTCTATGCTCTGGGCAAATCCATTTTACATTATGTTAACTAATTTTTTTTCTGAGCAATACATTAGTATCTTGTGAGTGCTATCAGAATGACTCAGACAATCTTTGTCCAAAAACTGTAGGACTTGGACAAAATCCATATTCTGAATCTGTAAATTAAGGATCAAAGTCAGGATTATATCTAACAGGTTCAGATCTATGATAAAAACAACCATATGAAAACCATGTTTAAGAAGCTATATGTTATCAGATATATCTAAGAATGCAGCTATTTACCACTGTCTTTGATTTATAAGACTCATTTCAACAAAGAAAACACTTGTGTTCTTTTCTGATTCTACCTGTGTAATCAATCAAATGGCTTGAAGTAGAATGTCCTTGGAAGGCATCAGGTAATTTCAAGTCAACAACTTTTAAAACTTGGATCACATAGATTGGTGGTTGCCTAGGGTTGGGATATCGGGGGAGGATAGAGAGTGACTACTAATGAGCATGAGGTTTTGTTTTGGGAAAATAAAAAATGTTCCAGAATTAGTTGTGGTGATGGTTGCACAGCTCTGTGAATAACGAAAAATCATTGCACTCTACATTTTTAGTGAGTGAATTTCATCTCAATAACGTTAAAAATGTGTCACAAAGAAGGTAGTGAGAGGGGAATCTGATTAAATAATAGGATGAAATGGTGTGGGATGTCTTATGTAATTTATGATCTTTTATTAATATTTTTATTTTTTAATTGAAGGATAACTACTTTACAGATTTCTGTGGTTTTCTGCGAAACATCAACCTGAATCAGCCATAGGTAGACTTATGACCCCTCCCTCTTGAACCTCCCTCCCATCTCCCTTCCAATACCACCCCTCCAGGTTGTGGTAATGTATGCTTAAGAAAGAATTTTCCTTAGCATCTACTACTTACCTCTTCCTTCTATTCCCTGCTCTAGCCTTTTATAGATTCTGCTCTTGGAAAAGTCACAAGTTCTCCACCTCTTTCTTTTTTTGTTTTTTAGTTTACTAATCAATGGATATACACATACAATGTAACAACAAACATTCCCCAAATTCTAACTAATATAGAATGTGATTCCAATGTTAACTTTCCACTTCTCTTTACTAAAGAGTAAGTACGGATCAGAGAAAGTTCCCATCCTGATCCTCTTTCAGATGCTCATGTTTTGTCACCCTTGTTCTGTGTTGTGTATTGATTCTCTATACGCCTTAAATCATTTCATGTGCTACAGGAGACTGTGTAAGATTTATGCTACCTTGTATCAGAATTCTCATATTAAACACAAAGTTTTTTGGTCTGTTTTAAAATTGTAACTATTACAGTGTCTAACAGTGACTCCACTGATTTGTACAAAGTTATTGAATGAGCTCTCTGTTCTTTTATCTGCATTCTTTATCGAGAGCAATGATGTCCCCTTTATGAAAACACCACAGTAGAAGAAAAACTATTTCAGAGTTCACTAGGTAGTTACGCTCACAAAGTGGAAGATCAGGCAAGGTTTTGCATGAAGATTTCTTATAGTTGATATGAAAATGATCAAGTTAATACCATCTTTGAACAAATGATGAAGCCATTTCAAAGAAAAAAATCTTCCTGAAACTGACACTTTAAGCTTTTAGTTTATTTAACTTAATAAAATACTATTACCCAAGTCATAAAAAGGACTTCCTTTAATCATGAGATGAAATACTTGCCTCATATGAGCTTAGAGGAAATGACTTAGTTACTTTTCTACAGGAGCATTATAAGAGATCACTCTCCATTCTCAGAATAACAAAAATAACTGATGTTGTAACCCTTGGGTGTAACTGTGCCTATATATACTGGGTCATCAGTTAAGTCACAAGTCTATCACACTCTGTCCTATGATTCTATGACATACAATTTATTCCCACATCATGGCATACCTAGTTGATATGCAGGAAGAATTTGATGCTCCAAGAAGAGAAAATCAGTATATATAATTCACAGTATTATCCTTTCTTTTAAATATGAACTGACCTTGTAAAACTAATATCCTAAAAATTCAGTTCTTGATATAAAACTACTTTGTCAAATAGTTCATATTGTTCATTTTCCAGGTTTCTGCAAAAAGTAAGCATTGCAGTTGAAACTGGATACCCCTGACTGATGTTACAAAATAGCTTACAAAGCAATTTATAACACATTTTTAAGTTTGTCAAGAGTGTTTTAATGTACTCAGAAACTCAAGTTCATATTCTGAGAATCATTTCATATGAGCAAAAGCTGAATTTTCAAAGCAAGCAGCTGTAGCTCATTAGCTCTGCCATGGACTGTGAAAACCACTTGCCAATAACGTCAAAAGATTATTACTCATTTTAATCTCTCCAAAGAGGACAGATCTTTCTTTGACAAACATTATTGAAAAAAACAACCTGGTGCTCAGTGACTGGAATAGCTAGCTCAGCACATAAAGATGGAAATAATAGTGAAACTAAAGCCAAATGGAGACAGGCTGATGTTCTAGCTTTTCACCTTCAGAGACCAGAGCTACCACCTAGATTTCAAGTGAGAAAACCAAACCAAACCAAAAAACTCCCCACAAACCAACATAGCAATAACAATGCACTTATAAAATGCATAATAATCTTACTATATCACTTGACAGAACTGTCAGTCTGAATGGCAAATTCTCTGCATATGATTGAATTTTGTCATCTCAGCAGCTCAAAAAAGAAACTTCGGGGGCCAATCAAATCAGCTTTGACTGTCAGTCACTGTCCAAACAATGCAGTTAATCAGAAAAATCAGGATCACATTCAGAAATTGTCTAAATCCTTGTTCAGCAATCACAATGGCAACAAAAGAAACTCTAGACACTTAAAATTCTGTAGATTTAAACTGAATATTGACAGAATTGGCATGCCAAAGACACAAATGTAACTATCTGGATAAATTGTGCAATACTAAGTAATCTTGCTCTTCAGGGAGTTTTAAATCTTGACAAACACTCAACTAAAAACTTTCCCTGGTGATTCAGTGGTTCAAGAGTCTGCCTTGCAATGCACGGGACACAGGTTGGATCCCTGGCCTGGGAAGATTCCACATGCCTAGAGAGTAGTGCCCACTCTTTCCAACTAGAGAAAGCCTGCAGCAAGCAACCAGTGCAGCCAAGATAAATAAATAAATCTTAAAAAAAAATTAGCTGGGTAGGGCTTCCCTGGTGGTCCAGTGGGTAAGGACACCGCCTTGCAGTGCCAGTGGTGCCGGTTCGATCCCTGGCCTGGGAAGATCCCACGTGCCGCGGAGCGGCTGGACTGATGTGTCCAATTACCGAGCCGGAGCTCTGGAGCGCATGCGCCCAGAGCCAGCGCTCTGCGACAACAGAGGCCACCGCAATGGGAGGTCCACAGGAGCCAAAGAACAAAGACGGATGAAAATAGACAAAATGAAAGACCAATAGAAGTAGCCCATCTGCTCCCCTCCCTCCCCACCCCACACCCCCAAAATAAATAAATAAATAAATAAATAAATCTTTAAAAAAAAAATTAGCTGGGTAAATAAAGTCTGATGTTAGTTGAGAAGTTATCGCTAAGTGGGGTTCCAGAGTGCAAATTCTGCTCTATTTCTTGATCAAGATTCTAAGTTACATAGATATCATCATGATATAAAAATCCACTGAACTATACACTTACAATATGTGAAACGTGAATTTTTGTGATCAAAGGAACATCATGTCCTCTAGTCAACTGGCCTATGAATTTCATCTTTGAGAAAAGCTATAGCAGCAAATTCCCATTTGATCAGGATGATCCCAGCTTTACACTTGTTTTTTAGCTTTTCATGGAAAAAATAAAGCTTTGACTGTCAGTCACTGTCCAAACAATGCAGTTAATCAGAAAAATCAGGATCACATTCAGAAATTGTCTAAATCCTTGTTCAGCAATCACAATGGCAACAAAAGAAACTCTAGACACTTAAAATTCTGTAGATTTAAACTGAATATTGACAGAATTGGCATGCCAAAGACACAAATGTAACTATCTGGATAAATTGTGCAATACTAAGTAATCTTGCTCTTCGGGGAGTTTTAAATCTTGACAAACACTCAACTAAAAACTTTCCCTGGTGATTCAGTGGTTCAAGAGTCTGCCTTGCAATGCACGGGACACAGGTTGGATCCCTGGCCTGGGAAGATTCCACATGCCTAGAGAGTAGTGCCCACTCTTTCCAACTAGAGAAAGCCTGCAGCAAGCAACCAGTGCAGCCAAGATAAATAAATAAATCTTAAAAAAAAATTAGCTGGGTAGGGCTTCCCTGGTGGTCCAGTGGGTAAGGACACCGCCTTGCAGTGCCAGTGGTGCCGGTTCGATCCCTGGCCTGGGAAGATCCCACGTGCCGCGGAGCGGCTGGACTGATGTGTCCAATTACCGAGCCGGAGCTCTGGAGCGCATGCGCCCAGAGCCAGCGCTCTGCGACAACAGAGGCCACCGCAATGGGAGGTCCACAGGAGCCAAAGAACAAAGACGGATGAAAATAGACAAAATGAAAGACCAATAGAAGTAGCCCATCTGCTCCCCTCCCTCCCCACCCCACACCCCCAAAATAAATAAATAAATAAATAAATAAATCTTTAAAAAAAAAATTAGCTGGGTAAATAAAGTCTGATGTTAGTTGAGAAGTTATCGCTAAGTGGGGTTCCAGAGTGCAAATTCTGCTCTATTTCTTGATCAAGATTCTAAGTTACATAGATATCATCATGATATAAAAATCCACTGAACTATACACTTACAATATGTGAAACGTGAATTTTTGTGATCAAAGGAACATCATGTCCTCTAGTCAACTGGCCTATGAATTTCATCTTTGAGAAAAGCTATAGCAGCAAATTCCCATTTGATCAGGATGATCCCAGCTTTACACTTGTTTTTTAGCTTTTCAAGCTGAACAGTTTAAGGATAAACTCAAGTTAGATACGGCAATGGAATATATTTCATTATATTTGGGCCCATTATTTTATAACATAATTTATAACAATGAGAATGATTTCTATTCTAAAGATTTAGGAAGGTATTTTTAAATAGTCTTGATAATCATGATGCTTTATTCCAGAAAAGACATTCCAAACCACAATTCATGCATACTCCTCTTTAACAGTCACAAAATAGCTTGTGAAAGAGATATAAACCTGAGCACAATACTTCAGTAATAGAGGGCACTCAAAACATTTTATATCAACGACAGAGATAGATCAAGAGATATACTAAGACACTGTCAAAAGTATTTAAGGAATATCCTGATGGGAAAAAGGAGACCCAGATATGAGTTCCAATTTTGCAAAATACCATTAAAAGAGGTATCTATCTCCCACATCATTGTAACAGTGTAAGAGATGCAGAAGTCTTAAAATTATACATAATTCCTTAGAATTCTATATTGGCTTCATAAGGTAGAAAAATTGCACAAGGCAGCTTAGTCCACTGTATACACAACTTGGAACCATAAAGGGAACCCTTCCCTTTTAATGAGCCAAGTATTATACAAATGTAAGATGAAAGGAACAAGAGAGAGAAAAAAAAGTTTGCTTTTAACATAAGAAGTTTACATGTACAATTTTCTATATACCACAATAATCTCAAAATTAAGATAGCATATGAGGCAAAGACAAGTAGTAACTGGCCACATTTCTTCAAAAAATCAATAGTTACATCCTGTGTTTGTTCTAGAAGTTAAATAATCCAAGAAGGCATAAATACAGAAAGTAATTTTATTGGTTGGTATTTGTTTCTGCTAATAATACAGCAACAATTTTAAATCATATTCAATGAAAGAAGCATTTTTATTCCGAAAAGGGGTTCCAGAGTGCAAATTCTGCTCTATTTCTTGATCAAGATTCTAAGTTACATAGATATCATCATGATATAAAAATCCACTGAACTATACACTTACAATATGTGAAACGTGAATTTTTGTGATCAAAGGAACATCATGTCCTCTAGTCAACTGGCCTATGAATTTCATCTTTGAGAAAAGCTATAGCAGCAAATTCCCATTTGATCAGGATGATCCCAGCTTTACACTTGTTTTTTAGCTTTTCAAGCTGAACAGTTTAAGGATAAACTCAAGTTAGATACGGCAATGGAATATATTTCATTATATTTGGGCCCATTATTTTATAACATAATTTATAACAATGAGAATGATTTCTATTCTAAAGATTTAGGAAGGTATTTTTAAATAGTCTTGATAATCATGATGCTTTATTCCAGAAAAGACATTCCAAACCACAATTCATGCATACTCCTCTTTAACAGTCACAAAATAGCTTGTGAAAGAGATATAAACCTGAGCACAATACTTCAGTAATAGAGGGCACTCAAAACATTTTATATCAACGACAGAGATAGATCAAGAGATATACTAAGACACTGTCAAAAGTATTTAAGGAATATCCTGATGGGAAAAAGGAGACCCAGATATGAGTTCCAATTTTGCAAAATACCATTAAAAGAGGTATCTATCTCCCACATCATTGTAACAGTGTAAGAGATGCAGAAGTCTTAAAATTATACATAATTCCTTAGAATTCTATATTGGCTTCATAAGGTAGAAAAATTGCACAAGGCAGCTTAGTCCACTGTATACACAACTTGGAACCATAAAGGGAACCCTTCCCTTTTAATGAGCCAAGTATTATACAAATGTAAGATGAAAGGAACAAGAGAGAGAAAAAAAAGTTTGCTTTTAACATAAGAAGTTTACATGTACAATTTTCTATATACCACAATAATCTCAAAATTAAGATAGCATATGAGGCAAAGACAAGTAGTAACTGGCCACATTTCTTCAAAAAATCAATAGTTACATCCTGTGTTTGTTCTAGAAGTTAAATAATCCAAGAAGGCAAATCCCAAAACAGACTAACTATTGAAAAGGTACAGAAAGTAATTTTATTGGTTGGTATTTGTTTCTGCTAATAATACAGCAACAATTTTAAATCATATTCAATGAAAGAAGCATTTTTATTCCGAAAAGAACATTACCAACTGTAACTTAAAATTAATACAATGGATCAAAATTCTGACAGAAAAGTGGTGAAATTTGGTCTTAACCTTTGGTTAAAACAAAATTTTAAATACCTATCTAATATTAATGGCTGTGCAACGATCAGTTTTTCCACATGAGTTACACCTTTTAAAATGTAATTTTAGCAAATGGGCAACACAGAGTAATAGGCCCAAAGTACATCTCACTTCCTCCATAACATTAACCAGAGTTTTAATGGAAGACTCTGCTTAGATTTAGGTTAGTAGCCCAATATTTTCAAATAACCAAAAGATGAATTAAGTATTAGCTGAGTCACTGCTATAGCTCAAAAACAGCCAAATCTTGGCACTCTCATGTGTTTTAATTTAATAAGAGTTTTTTAGACAGTTTAAAGTCTAGAAAACAGCAAACACACACAAAAATTGCTTACATGATGTGAAAATACATGTAAAAAATGTTTCCAAAGGAAACAGCTAAACATAAGGTATAAAGAGAAATAAAAATAGAGGGCTTTATGAGAAGGGGAAAATACCAGGTAGTTCAACAGGTTACTGAAATCCTGGTAGTGATCGATAAATCGACTTCTGCTTCACCCTTTATGAAGAGGCTGTACTTAGCAAATCACTGTGTAGGCTGACTCAATAACAGCACTCCTGCTATCAAGTTTACGTGAAAAGATTCCAACAAAGAAATTAATTTCTTCATGACAAGAAAAGGTTATCCGAAACAGAGAAAACACAGGAGACTGAGCTTTCTGCTAATAAAACAGACAAATATCAGTCTAGGTACTGAATTCAGACCTGTTTTATGCTCTGCAAGATCTGAATTCCTTGGAGCTCAACAACAATCATTATTTGAGAAACACACACACATATACATACATGCATATGTATATACATACTTGTCTGTTACCTGTTTTTGCAAGTTTCCTAGTATCAGCACTGAAAGTTCCATGACAAGGCAAACTTGGAAGATTAGTTACCCTAATGTACAGCTCCCAATCTATGTACCTTTCTTGTGCTTTTGTGTATACACCCCCAACACTCATCATCCACACCCCAAGCCCCTCAAAATGTTTTCCAGTAACTTACAATGAATTTATTAACTCTTTAAAAAATAAGTGGTATTATAAAATCATCTAAAAGCTATTACATATTTTATGACTATATCAATAAAATATGTAACTAGCAGTGATCAAATCTGAGAACTTATAAACAGCCATTCATTACAAGGATCTACCTTTCCTAAAAAGTTTCATATTTCATTCATATGTTAATAAGCATGATCACTGGTAAATCTCTTACAATTATGCTCCATTTTGTAAATATGAGAAAAATCTCTGGCATTGTATAGGTTCAAATCTCAGCTTCACCACTTACCAATGAGGAAGCTTTAAGAGAAATTACTTGACCTAGCAATTCTCTATTTCCTACTATAGGGTATTCATGATTATTAAATAAGCAATGTATATAAAACATAGCACAAAATTAATTTTCAATAAAAATTACTTGTTACTATCATTCTTAATAAAAATTACTTATTACTATATTGTATAGGCAAGAATTTGCAAGTGCACTGAAAGAGGCAGTCACCCATTCCTGTCTTCTTTGATGGAAACATTTTCTATTAAAAATAATTTATTTCCTTTTATAACATTAAGATTTCCAGAATTATTCCTTCTGAATGTAAAAACTAAGAAAATCCTAAATAGTTTAAAAGATTGTCCTAGTAATAAGATTAATTACTTCTTTACATGGAACTTCTTCCTATTATTGAATTTCAACATTGGATATAATACTACAAGAAGAGAATAAAAATAATCAGAGCTCCTTGCTCCCTAACTTTAATTGAATATAATATTTAATGGGCTAAAATACAGGTCTGTATTAAAAATAACAAGTATAAAATCAAAATAGAGTCATAAAATATAGTATGAGGAAATCCTTTTTTTTTTTTTTGAGTTTGAAGTAATCTTTAAAATCATCCAATCTGATGCCTTAATTTTATAAGTAAGACCCAAAAAAGGTGATTTGTCCAATGTTATATGGCCAGAATCAGAAATAATACAGGAATTCAGGTCTCCTGACACCTACTTTAATTATCTGTTAACATGCTTCTTTCCAAATCACAAGTGAAAATTATTAGACAAATTCCTTTTCCAAAATTTCCAATAAAAATTGTCTTTGAATACACAGAGATCATTAAGGGGAAGAGAGATGAGAAGGATGAAGGAAAAATAACTAGTATTGGGTTAGCCAAAAAGTTCCTTTGGTATTTATGTAAAATAAAAGATATATTTTTTGCTTTCACTAAGAACTTTATTAAACAATGTATTCACTGTTTTGTTCTACTACCTTCTATCATTTTTCAGGCAACTTCATAATTCCTTTTCCCAAAACTTTTTATCTTTTTGAGCAATGCACTGTTCCAGGTGCTTTTTACAATCTTCTAGGGAACTGAAATCTTTTCCATTAAGAGAATTCTACAAAGATCAAAATAAATAGAAATCCAAAGTTGCAATGCCTGGGGAATACAGGAGATGAATCAGAAGTTCCTAGCCAAGCTGTTAAGTGTTTTCCTGGTCATCAAAGAAACAGACAGTCTTGTGCTATCCTGATAAAAGATTATATGTTTTCTGTTGACTAATTCTGGATGCTTTTTCTTGAGTGCTGCTTCCAGTTGATCTAACTGGGAGAAGTACTTGTTGGAATTAATCGTTTGGTTTTCCAGGAGCAGCTCACAACAGAGAACTTGCTTCTAATCCTATCATATATACAACGTCACCTTTTTGAATGAAGATTAGACATCATTTTGGTTGCTGGTGGTTCATTTTGCTTGCCCCATGATCTCTTCAGGTCCATATTATTGTACAGTATTCACTTTTCATCTCCCATCACAGTTCGTTTTAAAAATGGAACATTTTAAGTATGCTAAGTGGAGAATTGCATGGAGAAATAAGGAAGGTGGTTTTGCTACTATAAAATACGGGATTAAATCAGTAAATAATACATAAAATATAGTATGAGGAAACTTTTTTTTTTGAGTTTGAAGTAATCTTTAAAATCATCCAATCTGATGCCTTAATTTTATAAGTAAGACCCAAAAAAGGTGATTTGTCCAATGTTATATGGCCAGAATCAGAAATAATACAGGAATTCAGGTCTCCTGACACCTACTTTAATTATCTGTTAACATGCTTCTTTCCAAATCACAAGTGAAAATTATTAGACAAATTCCTTTTCCAAAATTTCCAATAAAAATTGTCTTTGAATACACAGAGATCATTAAGGGGAAGAGAGATGAGAAGGATGAAGGAAAAATAACTAGTATTGGGTTAGCCAAAAAGTTCCTTTGGTATTTATGTAAAATAAAAGATATATTTTTTGCTTTCACTAAGAACTTTATTAAACAATGTATTCACTGTTTTGTTCTACTACCTTCTATCATTTTTCAGGCAACTTCATAATTCCTTTTCCCAAAACTTTTTATTTTTTTGAGCAATGCACTGTTCCAGGTGCTTTTACAATCTTCTGGGGAACTGAAATCTTTTCCATTAAGAGAATTCTACAAAGATCAAAATAAATAGAAATCCAAAGTTGCAATGCCTGGGGAATACAGGAGATGAATCAGAAGTTCCTAGCCAAGCTGTTAAGTGTTTTCCTGGTCATCAAAGAAACAGACAGTCTTGTGCTATCCTGATAAAAGATTATATGTTTTCTGTTGACTAATTCTGGATGCTTTTTCTTGAGTGCTGCTTCCAGTTGATCTAACTGGGAGAAGTACTTGTTGGAATTAATCGTTTGGTTTTCCAGGAGCAGCTCACAACAGAGAACTTGCTTCTAATCCTATCATATATACAACGTCACCTTTTTGAATGAAGATTAGACATCATTTTGGTTGCTGGTGGTTCATTTTGCTTGCCCCATGATCTCTTCAGGTCCATATTATTGTACAGTATTCACTTTTCATCTCCCATCACAGTTCGTTTTAAAAATGGAACATTTTAAGTATGCTTAAGTGGAGAATTGCATGGAGAAATAAGGAAGGTGGTTTTGCTTAACTTATGTGAAATTCAAATATCAAAGTGATTAACATAACCAAGCTGGTACAAATGATTTTCAGTGTTTGATTTGGATATTTTGAGAATGTGTATTTCCAGGGCTATCTCTCTCGTGGTGTAACACTGAGTGTTCTCAATTAATATTTGATTTGATTGATATCAGCTTCAACTGGTCTACCTGATAGTGGAACATTCATTGTCCAGCGAGAAAGCTCCAGCATGAAACTGTGCACAGCACTTTTGACATGTGCCATCAGTCATTTCACCTTCTCCATACACTTCACAAATCTTGTGTGTGTGTGTGTTTCAGTTGAGTTTTCACCTTTCTCAAAATAATAAAGCATAATATGCCAAAGATATTACTTTTTTCTTTCCATCTTCAATATTAAAATAGTTACACAAAATTCACCGTTTTTGTAACTTTCTTTTTTTTTTAAAATGAACACTGATATGACGGCTGTCAAAACACAATCTAACAAAACTGTTTCAAATAGAGTTAAAGACAACTAAGCACTACTAGAGTTATCTTACGAGAAAAGCCAAAGGAAGATTTTGGCCAACCCAATATCATAGTGGAGAAAATATATACTGAAGTCTAACAGAGTCAGTTGTGTCACTCCTCCCCCCTGCAAAAATGGCCAAAGTACTTACTCTATCTGAGCTTCAGGCTCCTCATTTGTAAAATGGGGATAATATCACCTAGAACAAATAACATGTAAAAAAATGGTTAGAATAGAACAGTAGTTGGAAGTTATACTACCAACCTCAGAATCTCAACACCACAGCCTACTTGTTTGGCCAAGTTTTGTGGCTCAAGTACTTTTTGAGCCACATAAAGTACTTTAGCACAGAACGTGACACAAAATAATTGTAACAAGTTTTAGTTTTATCAATACCACATACAAATCACCAGGCATCTAGCAGGTAGTGAATGATAAAAACCACCACCACCACCACCAAAACACCTGCTTTTACAAGTAAAACTGATGACAAAGGTAACATGCTTTATATAAATCATCAATGTCATCTATCTTAAAACATGCCATGTATGTAAAGTTCATTAGATGAGAATTACATGTCAATCTTTATAAGCAAAAAAAATTAAAATGTATGAAGTAAATCATCATTCTACAATGACATATTTAAGAAAAATGTGGCTTTTATGGTGTTAAATTTTAAAATACTCAGTTCACAAGTCAGAAAATATGGTATAAAGTCAGAAGTTTGGTAATAACAGAAACATTACAAAGAATTAAATAAAGCTAAATTTATAGCATTAGTACATTAGAAAATCTGTAGAACAAATATAGAAGAAACCATGTGTCTATTATGACATGGTTTTCATAAGTTCTTAATCAAAAATATAATAAAACATAAAGAAACAGTAGAAAAATACATCTACCATTTAAGACAACCAGTTCCCAGATGATTAGAAAAGATCTATCTCTGAATTGGGTAGAAAAGCATGATTCCTAAATCCAAAGGGAAATTAAAACCACAAAGTTTAAACAAAACAGCATGAAAAAAATCAATACCTCACAAAATAAAAAGGAATAATTTAGTTTTCAGCTTTTTCTGTACAAAAATTCTATTTTTAGATCAGATACAGTGGTTTAAGATGCTACCATGTCTTTAAGACCCATTTGTAGGAAAATACCTGTTTATCTCTACTAGCTTTCAAGGTAAATAGGAGGTTTTGTATTTAAGTTACAATGTGGAATACTTCAGAGTAACCTCATGCCAAAATGGCACATTTCTGAGGGATGCAACGGTATTCAATAAAAAGCTTTTAAAGGCATATTTTTAAACTTGCAGCAGGAAAGCTTTTCTGTGTCAAGACAGTAATTCTTTTAACAGCATTGATCAAAATGTCATTCTTTTATGAGTGTACAATACCTTTTAATGGCATACAACAAGCCATTAGGGTTATACACCTCTGTACGGCAGACAGCTTACTGGAAAAAAGGGAACACTGGCCAAGATACAGTCAGTAGGTTTTATGCTTCTAATAAGCAACCTTTTTCCCTCTAGCTGCTTCATTCTGCAGTCCACAACCGAAATTATCCAAAGATTAAGTGTAAGTTCTCTTCACTTCTGTAATTTAGAAGTATTTTCACAGAGGCCTGAACGAACTGTAAGGTCTAAACTGCATCTTTGTAGATACCGTGGGATGGCCTTGAAAACAGTCTCTCACTGAAGGCCAGTGAGAAATTATTCATGAAGATTAGAAAAGAATGATGGTTTTATTTACTTTGCTACTTTCTGGGGAAAGAAGAAAATGAATATAAAAACTGTTATGAGATAATCACTTTTCATATTTATTTATAAAGCCAAATACTGAAGGAACATTATAGGTATGTAATATTCTACCACAAAATATCTATCTTCATCAACTAACATTATTAGGTAACCTTTTGAGAAGCGAAACTAAAAATCATCTTAAAACTAGTCCCTGTCTTTGAGCTATTTAAGCTTTAAAAAAGAGAAAATAAAGTCCGAAACTACTTATAAAACTTAACCACATGATTATACAAACTGACACACACACACAAAAGCCTTCCATCAATTTACTAAATTTCTAACCATTCTGGAAATTGAGAGCTAAAGGGTGGAACATAAATAGAAAGGAAAACTATTTCTGCTTTTCATGTTAAACTTTTACTTGATTTTCACTATTAAAGGTAGTATGTTGTCAGTATAAGTAAATTCTTGGAATAACAGAAGTATCCCAGATATTAATATATTGATTGTAGTCTAAATATCTACCTTCTGAAAACTATTCAAGGGCTTTAAAGAGCCTAAAGAATGTTATTAATAATAATTTCTGATGCAATCCTGTACCAAAAATAAAACTCAACCTGAAAGAAAATACCAGATGAATCTCATCAAGCTTTTTCCTAATAGAAAGTTTAAAAGGTAAAAAAATTTCTCCTTTTAAAGGTGTGAGTGTGTAGGTGAGAATATGTGGATATGGATGTATAGTGAAAGAAAATGGTAAGAAAATAGGAAAGCTTTATCTTTCCAAATTTTATCAAACAGAAAGTTGTTTCAGGCAATGTACAGAACAAGAGTTACCTGTACTGACTCCATCACTGAAAACAACTAAAAATGCCAAGTAATATCCAAAAACATCTTAAAATCATCCCCGTTGACAAAATAGTAAAAAAAAAAAAAAAAAAAAAGAAAGAAAGAAAAGTACCAGTACAAAAATCTAAATGCAAGTGGAAACTGAGAGCAGGGAGGAGTGCTGAATCTGCTGCCGCCCATTTGACCACAGTTAAGATGTATAAGATGTACAGATTTGGTTTGAACTGAAGGAGAGAAAACAAACACAAATATCCTCTAAGAGTCTAACAAGAGGTGGTCTACCCCAAAACCAGAACTCAAAGAGTCAGTCCTTAAAGTAAAGGTGATCCAGGGGTCTGGGCTTAAGACTGTAAGGAAAGCTGTCTTGGAAATGAGCAAAATGGGGGATGGGGGAGAATAAAGAGCAACAAGTTGTAACCACAAGCTAGCGCTAAAGTAAATGTACACACCAAATTCACATCACCTGAATAGATGCAAATAAATAAGCAAACAGACAGTGATAGGCAACCAGTCACACCCAAGAAGCCAGAATGCAACAAACACAAACGCTACCTGGTGGAACAACCAGGCAATTAAATACACAAGCAAACAAGGCATTGTAAAAGAGAACCAGTAGAAACAAACCTGTATGGATCCTTTCTTGGAATTATCAAACACAGAGTATATAAAACCCTGCTTAATATGTATAAAATAATTGTTTAAGTGCAAAGAATATCTTCACAGAACAAAAATTATAAACACATCGCAGGGGCTTCCCTGGTGGTCCAGTGGGTAAGGACACAGCCTTGCAGTGCAAGGGGCACTGGTTCAATCCCTGGCGTGGGAAGATCCCACGTGCCGTGGAGCAGCTGGACCGATGTGTCCAACTACCGAGCTGGAGCTCTGGAGCGCGTGTGTCCAAATCCGATGCTCTGTGACAACAGAGGCCACCGCGATGGGCGGCCGACATGGGCCAAAGAACAAAGATGGATGAAAATAAATAAATGAAAGACCAATAGAAGTGTCCGAAAAATAAAAAGTATATATATAAAAAAACATATGGCATAAAACGTTCACAAGATGTTTAAACAAAGTAAATACACGGTAGTTGAAATTTTAAAACTCAGTCAACAGTTTTTCACAGATTATCTCAAAAGAGACTAACTCTGCCAATAAAAAAAGACCTAGAAGGATGGAGGGGGCCAGAGATACACATATGACTGATCTGGGATTATACATATCCGTAAACAACAAAACTCTGTAAAAATAAAAAGTAAAAGTAAATTAAAGAAAAAAGACCTAGAGAAAATAGGTAAAACATGGAAAACAACAATGTAAATGTATTAAAGAGCTACCAAAGGCAGTCGAAAAGTATAAAAGGGAAGTTCAGAGAGCTGAGTTCAACTTTCAATACGGGCTTTCTTAAGTCACTTGTCAATCCTCAGACAGGAGGTAGAGAAGCTAAAAAAAGCTATTAGCAATAATCGCATAAAGGGCAAAAAAAAATTGATGCTTGGGCACTGGGGCTTCCCTGGTGGCTCAGTAGGTAAAGAATCTACCTGCAATGCAGGAGACTGCCTGAGCAAAAATCTTCACATCAGGAAGATATGAAATAAGAGGTAAGTGGTCTCATAAAAGAAATGGATAACACAAAAATTACTTTTCAGGTCAAGAATAAATTCTAAAGTATTCAAGACAGAAAAGGATTGAATGAAAATATAATAAGGAGCATAGAACAAAAGCATGACTATAGCCAAGGGAATAGAACAAAATGATGGAAGAGTGTAATAAGGGTCAGGGGAAAGTGATAACATACTAAAGAGGGAAAGAGGACTCAACACACATAAAATTACAGAGCTCATATTTAAAACTAATACAAATAACCAAAATAAGGAAACACATTAATATTAAAAAGGCCTGAGAAATTTTGTAGCATTGTCTTTGGTGAAAGGGGAAACGTAAATTGACATTGAATGCAATAGTCAGATTTTAAACTACTAACAACACCAAGAGCTGATGTGAATGTAGAATAACTAGAGATTTCATACGCTGCTGACAGGAAAACAAATGAAGACTTTGGGGAAGAGTCTGATAGTATTTTAGGATGTTAAATATACATTTAGCATGTAATGTGACTGTTACATTCCCAAGTAGTCACCCAGCAAAAGTAAAAGTCTATGACCACACCAAAACCTGTAGAGAAATGATTATAGCAGCTTTATTACTAACAGCCAAAAATCTGGAAAAACCCCAATGACCATTAAATGGCTAACAGATAAACAAATTATGGTACATATGTATACTGGAGTACTATTCATACACAAAAAGGAATAAACTGTTACATGAGACAACATGAATGACTTTAAATGCATTTGCCAAGTAAAAGAAGCCAGACATAAAAGGATGCATTTTACAGAATTCCATTAACATAATATTCTTAAACTACAAACCTACAGAGGCAGACATCAGATCAGTGATTGCTAGAAGGCAGGTATGAGATCTGAGGAATGATGATAAAGGAGCATGAGGTAATTTTACAGACTTACGGAAATGCTACGTATCTTGATTATGGCGGGAGTTTACAACTGATTATGTTTGTGAAAATTCACAGAACTCTATCCCTAAAAAGTGAATTTCAGCATATGTAAATTCAGTCTCAATAAAACTGACTTTTAAAAAAGAAGCAATTAGGGTGGGGGGGGGAATTAAGACACATCACATACAAGAGAAGGATCAGAATGATTCCAAATAATCTTATAACACAAGCCAGAAGGCAATAGAATATTAAAGTACTAAAAAACACAATTATATATCCATCTTAAAAATAAATCTTCCCAGTGGTCTAGTGGTTAGGGATCCACCTGCCACTGCAGGGGGCATGGGTTTGATCCCTGATCTGGGAAGATTCCACGTGCTATGGAGCAACTAAGCCCATACTCCATGACTACCAAGCCAGTGCTCTAGAGCCCACGAACTGTGGCTTCAGCTACTGAGCCCACAGACCCTAGAGTCCATGCTCGGCACCAAGAAAAGCCACAGCAATGAGAAGCCAGTACATCTTAATGAAGAGCCCCTGCTCACCTCAACTAGAGAAAGCCTGCGGGCAGCAATGGAGACCCAGTGAAGCCAAAGATAAATAAATCTTTCCAAAAAATTCTCTCAAAAATGAAAGTTAACTAAAAACATTTTCAGGTAAAAAAAAAAAACACACACACAGAATTCATTATCAATAAGCCATATATAAGCAATGTTAAAGGAAGTTCTTCAGACTGAAGAAGACAAATGTAATCTTGGATTTACAAGAGGAAATGGGCTTCCCTGGTGGCTCAAATGGTAAAGAGTATGCCCACAATATAAGAGACTCGGGTTCAATTCCTGGATCAGGAAGATCCCCTGAAGAAGGGAATGGCTACCCATGCCAGTATTGTTGCCTAGAGAATTCCACGGACAGAGGAGCCTAGTAGGCTACAGTTCATGGAGTCACAAAGAGTCAGACACAATGAGAGTATTAACACTCCATAAGAAACACAGTGCCAGAAACTGTAAGTTGGAAGCAAATATTAACAGAATTTACTCTCATTTTCTTAATTTCATTAAAACCTCCTCACAAAGAAACTGCTAGGCCTGAATGGATGCACTACTGTTTTGTATCAAATCTTTAACAAAAAAAATAGTACCAATCCTATTCAAAATCTTTTAAGAAATAGAGAAGAATATAATGCATCCCAGATCATTTAAAGAAGTCAGACAGAATGCTAAAATCAGAAAATCACAATAAAGCAAAACCAAGATTCAATCTTCCTTATGAACACTCTAAAGGAAAAAAAAATTAAGATCACATTAAAAGACATAAAAACAATCAGGATATACCATGTTAATGGATGGAAAGACTAAATATTGTAAAGATAACAGTTCTGCCCAAGTTAATGTATATATTCAAAGCAATTCTTATCAAAACCTAAGATTTCTCATAGTATTTAATAAACTAATCATTAAAATTAATATGGAAGATGTAAGGGCCAAGAATAAGAGAATGGCTTGCTATGGGGGTAAGAGGAGTAGTTTAACCTATTGAATATTATCTTCTTTTAGAGATAAGGTAATTAGAACACCATGTTATATGTGCAGGGTGAGGCAAATGAAATAGACTAAACAGGCTAAAACACAAAGGCAAACATATATTTAGAGAAACTGTATGGGAACATGACATTATCCATTCTGTGAAGAAAGTCCTATTTTAGGACTTGACAAACTATTTAAGTTAAGGGCCATAATGTGTTAGGCTTTGAAGCCCATAGTCTCTCTGTAACAACTACTCAACTCTGACGATGTAGCACAAAAGTAAGCCAAGACCGCAAGTTTTTCAGACAGGGGTTAGAATTGGCCCATGGGCTATGTTTTCCAAATAGCACCTGTTTTTTCTTTGATAGAATTTCCCGTGGTAAAGAAGTATGCCCACAATATAAGAGACTCGGGTTCAATTCCTGGATCAGGAAGATCCCCTGAAGAAGGGAATGGCTACCCATGCCAGTATTGTTGCCTAGAGAATTCCACGGACAGAGGAGCCTAGTAGGCTACAGTTCATGGAGTCACAAAGAGTCAGACACAATGAGAGTATTAACACTCCATAAGAAACACAGTGCCAGAAACTGTAAGTTGGAAGCAAATATTAACAGAATTTACTCTCATTTTCTTAATTTCATTAAAACCTCCTCACAAAGAAACTGCTAGGCCTGAATGGATGCACTACTGTTTTGTATCAAATCTTTAACAAAAAAAATAGTACCAATCCTATTCAAAATCTTTTAAGAAATAGAGAAGAATATAATGCATCCCAGATCATTTAAAGAAGTCAGACAGAATGCTAAAATCAGAAAATCACAATAAAGCAAAACCAAGATTCAATCTTCCTTATGAACACTCTAAAGGAAAAAAAAATTAAGATCACATTAAAAGACATAAAAACAATCAGGATATACCATGTTAATGGATGGAAAGACTAAATATTGTAAAGATAACAGTTCTGCCCAAGTTAATGTATATATTCAAAGCAATTCTTATCAAAACCTAAGATTTCTCATAGTATTTAATAAACTAATCATTAAAATTAATATGGAAGATGTAAGGGCCAAGAATAAGAGAATGGCTTGCTATGGGGGTAAGAGGAGTAGTTTAACCTATTGAATATTATCTTCTTTTAGAGATAAGGTAATTAGAACACCATGTTATATGTGCAGGGTGAGGCAAATGAAATAGACTAAACAGGCTAAAACACAAAGGCAAACATATATTTAGAGAAACTGTATGGGAACATGACATTATCCATTCTGTGAAGAAAGTCCTATTTTAGGACTTGACAAACTATTTAAGTTAAGGGCCATAATGTGTTAGGCTTTGAAGCCCATAGTCTCTCTGTAACAACTACTCAACTCTGACGATGTAGCACAAAAGTAGCCAGACCGCAAGTAAACAAGTGGATGCACCTGTGTTCTGATAGAATTTTATCAGACAGGGGGTTAGAATTGGCCCATGGGCTATGTTTTCCAAATAGCACAAAACAATGAAAAATTTTTAGTTAAAATCATTTTTCACATAATAAAACTAAGTTTAAGGTGAAGTAAAGTTTTAGTGTGGGGAAAGAAAAAAGACCCGATGATGTAAATTATATTCAGGACAAGCTAGTGGAATTTCACAATAAAAATCACTTTAATATAAAGTATCCAAAACATTAAGGCACAAAAACTACTTTGATTCTTGAGGCTGATCAAGTATTTTCCTAACTTTACCTTAATGTAAAAAGATACAAACTCTTCCTGTTAATTTTAGACAGCATTTCAGTGACTCATCTAAAATTCTTAGCCCAGTGCTCATTTGAAAGTGCTACTAATACAACTGCTAAAAGGTTTCTCAATCCTACTTTCTTCAGAACAAGTCTCAATTCAGAAATTAAATGACGGCCATTTTTAAAAAGTAGAACACTTAGCTGCTCTGGCTGTTTATTTCTACTTTTGAAAAAACAGAACTGGACTGGGATCCCATGGAAATCTATACTTCAGAGTATGGACTGAAAACTCCCAGAAATGGATGAAAAAGTTTTGTGTATATATGTTTTATTTTAAACAAAAGCTTCAAGGTTTTTCTTTCTTCTTAAAGGGGACTATGCCCCCACCCAAAGTTAAATCTCTTGTTAAGCCTCCATTCCAGAAACTGGACATGCAGAAAATCAAGTTGAATTATCAACTTTGATAGAAAATAGAGAAATTTAATAATTATAGACAGGGGATGTATGAAAATATCTTCATTTATACTATAAAACTCCTTAAGTGATTCTCAATCTAAACTTGGAATTCAACAGATGGGGATGTAGTGAGGGAGTCAAATCATAAGAGACCTAGAAGGTTAATGAAGAAAAGACTCTCCAATGAGAGTTTTTTTTTTTTTTTTTAATGTTTCCAATCAAGCCTCAGAGTTTCATTGTACTCCAGAGGACCTATTGACTTTGCTCTGGTTTACGGTCTGGACACTATTCACGATGGCAATACGAAATATATGTGCAAAACAGGATCCGACCAAGAACACAGTAATCGTGTTTTCGACAGGAATCCAGTCCTTAGGAATCAGCAACTGCAACAAGATCTTACATTTCTGCAGCGTTTGATACAGTTTGCACCTGCCGCTTTCCGTGGGGCCTTTATTGCGTCTCAGAGGGGAACAAGTGGCCAGGTGCATCCTATTCCTTGATAAGGAACGTTCTGGACTCAGTTTGTGAGATGTGGGCCGCTCCCCAGGTTGCTGAGGAGTCTTCCACTCTGTCTCCTGTCACCTGCATGTAGCGAATTTCCGACAGTGTTGGTGGAGAGCGGGATATAATTAGGAAAAAAGGTCGGGGTAGGCGGTGGGGAGTCAAGTACGCTCGGAGGGGTTAAGCACGTCAGAGAAGGAGGGTTGCTACTGAGAAGAGAACGCAGGTGAGAGACACCCGTTCGTGAAAGAAGAGGGAGGGGATCGTCCGGAGGAAACAGCCTCCCTCCCGGGGCGACAGGAGCCGAGCGGGCGCGTCGTCTCTGAGACACGAGGAAAACGTCGTGAGGGAAGAACGCCGAGGCTGCGAGGAGGCGAACGCAGCGCCTGCCTCAGGGAAGGAAGCAGCCCGGCTGTCTCCCACCTCGAGGCGACCTGTTAGACGCAGCGCCCCTGCACTTCGGCCGCCCTTTTCGTTATTCTCCCCGCAAGGTCGCTCACCATCGAGTTTATTGGTTCCAGCAAGACGCCCGGCACTACTGTCCCCGCAGGAACTGTCCGCGCCACAAATTCAAATCAGAGTTCCAGAGCCTAGCGCTCCGAACGTCTCCCAGAGTGAAGGACAGATGGACCAATCGAAGCTCGACTGGCCACAAACGGTGGGCGGGACGAAGGGACGGGGGTGGGGCCAAAGAGCGCGGTACGGAAGATCGCTTCCGGTGCTGCGGGGACTTAAAGCGGAAAGGCGCGACTCCGCGGGAAAAGCGGTCTGGTTAGACGTTCACGGTGGTTTGGTGCTGAGGCCGTTTCCTCCAGGGTAGCCGCGGCCTGTGCTGTGGTCGCGCCACTGGCCTCCGTTTCCCTAGGCCTTCTCGCTCACCAAACGATTTTCCTGACCAGTTATAAAGTGCGAGTTTCCCCAAGGTAAGCACGTAGTGACACCACCTCGTTGTTTGAGGTGTAAGGGAAACTTGAGTCCACTTTGTCAGCTGGGAGTGGGTACTAAAAAAAAGAAAAAAGGTGAAAATTAGAGTTTCTAAACATTTCCGAAGGCTTTACCGTGTGAAATTTTACTGTACACAGCTTGTAGGCTTTAAATATTGGGTGCAATTTGAAGTACGATTAAATGTAAAACTCTAGTTCCTTCTGACCAGGTTTCATCTGAACCGTGTATACTAAAAACTTTTAATTGTAAAAAAAAAAAAAATTATATATCAGTCTGGAAGTTCTCTGACTTAAATTCATAATCTCCCACAAATCTGAAGTTTATACCGTGGGCAGGTGCTTTGAATCCCAAACGTTCACAGGACTCAAACTAATTCACCTGAGGCGCCTCCTTTCGCAGAATCCAATCTAAGATAATTCAAACTAGATGCTAAGCATGGCTCCTTTGGTTCAATGTGCACCTCCTTTGCGGACAGTGGTCTCCCTTCAGTCTCTCCTTTATGGAAGAAAGTATAGTTGAAACGATAGAGGAAAAATAAGGCTTTTCACACACAAACAATTCTCTCTAAAAAAAAAAAAAAAGCTTTGAAACACATCTTTTAACAAAAGTTGTAGTTAAATTCTTGTCACCAAAATCTAGAAGAAATTTTCAGAATTTACCTGCTTATCAAGAAGAATTTCTCCCTCTACACTTAAGACAGGGAAGCATTTATGAAAGCTTAGATCTATGTGTTCAGGTTCCTGCCAACCCCTTTCTTAAAATCTCAACCTTAAAACTCACTGCTAATGAGCACTTTGCTAACAGGTTGAATGGAACATTCTGAATAACTTTCTCAACCTGGAGGTTCAAAATTTCATTAAATAAAAAATTAAATGTATTAGAATACATAGGTATGAAACATTAATGATCTGGGTAACACATTTTTCAGAAGAGGCACTTAAGAAAATGTAGGCCACCTGCATTGTGGAGCCATCTAGCATGATGAGATTTGATAGATAGTTAAGAGATCAAAAAATGGCCAGATTTCAGAAAGAATGTTCTGTGAGCTGCTTATTGCCTTCATAGACCATTTGAAAATAAAACCAACCCTCAGCAGAAACCCAAGAAGCATTAGAGATGAACCAGGCCATCCTTTGAATGTCAGTATTGTATTGAACAAAGTCAGTTATACTCTGATTTATCTGCAGGGGAGAAATGCTTAAATTTTATAAGGATTTAGGACTTTAAACGTATATAGTGACTACACAGAGTTTAGAAAGGAGATTTGAATCTAAGTTAGATGAACTTGGGAAGACAATGTTTGATGTAGTAGCATTTGAGTTTGTACTCCATTCCTCTGCTTTATTCAGTCTTACTCTCAAGGCTCATAAATTGAGGTTTTTCTGATCTGTAACTCAGAGTAAACTGTCTCTCTGAGAATACCTATAGAATTATAATATACTGTTTATTTGGCTTTTTTCCCCTTTATGCCTGGTAATGTTTTTTTCATTTATGTTGATGAATGTATCTTATATATAGCTTGTCTCATCTGCTAGAATCTAAGCCACTTACAATTGCATTCGCCATTGTACATGGCAGAATGATTTGAACATGGTAAACAATTCTTTTCAATGTTTTTGATTTTTTGGCTGTGCCAGATTTTAATTATAGCAAGTGGGATCTTTGTTGCAGCGTGGAGGATCATTATTGCCAGGTGTGGGCACTTTATTAAGGCATGTGATTCCCTGACAAGGGATTAAACTTGGGCCCTTTTGGAGGCATGCAGTCTTAATCACTGAACCACCTGGGAAGTCCCAGTAAACATAATTCTGATGTAGAAATGCCACAGTTAAGATTCATATTAGAAGAAATTTTCAGAATTTAGCTGCTTATCAAGAAGAATTTCTCCCTCTACACTTAAGACAGGGAAGCATTTATGAAAGCTTAGATCTATGTGTTCAGGTTCCTGCCAACCCCTTTCTTAAAATCTCAACCTTAAAACTCACTGCTAATGAGCACTTTGCTAACAGGTTGAATGGAACATTCTGAATAACTTTCTCAACCTGGAGGTTCAAAATTTCATTAAATAAAAAATTAAATGTATTAGAATACATAGGTATGAAACATTAATGATCTGGGTAACACATTTTTCAGAAGAGGCACTTAAGAAAATGTAGGCCACCTGCATTGTGGAGCCATCTAGCATGATGAGATTTGATAGATAGTTAAGAGATCAAAAAATGGCCAGATTTCAGAAAGAATGTTCTGTGAGCTGCTTATTGCCCTCATAGACCATTTGAAAATAAAACCAACCCTCAGCAGAAAC
This sequence comes from Tragulus kanchil, assembly GCA_022376925.1. Taxonomy (NCBI): domain Eukaryota; kingdom Metazoa; phylum Chordata; class Mammalia; order Artiodactyla; family Tragulidae; genus Tragulus; species Tragulus kanchil. The sequence goes on along the minus strand of JAIOJX010000031.1, from coordinate 165,878,695 downwards.
CCAAGAAGCATTAGAGATGAACCAGGCCATCCTTTGAATGTCAGTATTGTATTGAACAAAGTCAGTTATACTCTGATTTATCTGCAGGGGAGAAATGCTTAAATTTTATAAGGATTTAGGACTTTAAACGTATATAGTGACTACACAGAGTTTAGAAAGGAGATTTGAATCTAAGTTAGATGAACTTGGGAAGACAATGTTTGATGTAGTAGCATTTGAGTTTGTACTCCATTCCTCTGCTTTATTCAGTCTTACTCTCAAGGCTCATAAATTGAGGTTTTTCTGATCTGTAACTCAGAGTAAACTGTCTCTCTGAGAATACCTATAGAATTATAATATACTGTTTATTTGGCTTTTTTCCCCTTTATGCCTGGTAATGTTTTTTTCATTTATGTTGATGAATGTATCTTATATATAGCTTGTCTCATCTGCTAGAATCTAAGCCACTTACAATTGCATTCGCCATTGTACATGGCAGAATGATTTGAACATGGTAAACAATTCTTTTCAATGTTTTTGATTTTTTTGGCTGTGCCAGATTTTAATTATAGCAAGTGGGATCTTTGTTGCAGCGTGGAGGATCATTATTGCCAGGTGTGGGCACTTTATTAAGGCATGTGATTCCCTGACAAGGGATTAAACTTGGGCCCTTTTTGGAGGCATGCAGTCTTAATCACTGAACCACCTGGGAAGTCCCAGTAAACATAATTCTGATGTAGAAATGCCACAGTTAAGATTCATATTAGATAGATTTGCTATAACAGAATACCACAGACTGAGGGCATAAACAACAGAAATTTATCTTCTCACAATTCTAGAAGCTGGAAAATTCAATATCAAGACATCAGCAGGGATGATTTCATTCTGAGGCCTCTCTCCTTGGCATGTAATTTTGCCTTTGTCTTCAGGTGGTCTTCTTGCACATCGGTGTCCAGGTTTCTTCATATAAAGACATCAGTCATACTGGATTAGGACCCATCTTACGACCTAATTTTAATTTCCTCTTTAAAGACCTTATCTCCATCCTACGACCTTATTTTAATTTGTTCTTTAAAGACCTTATCTCCAAGTATGGTTGCATTCTGAGGTACTGGGAATTAGAACTTTAGCATATGAATTTTGGGGTACACATTTTAGTCCATAACAGTAACCAACATTCAAAAAGCAGAAATGATTGGAAGTAGTTGTCCATTAGCACTCTCATCTTTAGACCTATAGATAACTTAATTGTGTACATTAGGTTTGTGTAAGATAATAGGGAATGGGGAAGCCTGTGGTAAATCAGAGGATATTTGCTAAAGACATTCAAATTAAGATTTATCAAAAAAGCAGAAAACACAACCCATACACATACACTAGCATGCCAACACAATACTGGGTTATCCAAACAAAAAAACAGGCTAATTGGTTTTGGCTTATAGGGAGCTGGTTTGCAGAAACCACCAATGTACTATTTCATTTGGAATCTGTAATCACTTAAGTGGATACTGAACATATTAGGTATGTTTTTCCATATCCAGAGACATTTTCCCCAGGTCCCAGTGATGCACGCATAACTTTAAGTACCTGCTTTTTTGAAGGAACTGTACTAAATGCCTTACTAAGGTTAAAATCCATAAATTTGGTCACATATATCCAGTTGTTACAAGGAAATCCAATTTTTGAGAAAATTTATAAAGCACATAGGCTTCCCGTGTAGCTCAGTGGTAAAGAATCTATCTGCCAATGCAGGAGACACAGGTTAGATCCTTGGATTGGGAAGATCTCCTGGAGAAGGAAATGGCATCCATTCTTGCCTGATAAATCCCATGGACAGAGAAGCCTGCAGGTCACAGTCCATGGGTTTGCAATGAATCAGACATGGCCTAGTGACTTGACAACAGCAATGCCATAAAATGGATAACCATGCATAAGAGAGTACTTTGAGTGGTATAGTTTATCCTATAAGTGAATTAGAACTCTGAAAAAATGCAGAAGAATCAACCCTAATGAGGTGGCTGGATCTAGAACGTATCATAAAAAGTGAAGTCAGTCAAAAAGAGAAGGATAAATACAGTATATTAACACATATATATGGAATCTAGTAGGATGGTGATGATGGCACATGCAGTGAAGCGACAGAAAGACAGACATGGACAGTGGACATATGGACATTGTGGGGAAGGAACAGTGGGTGAGAGGCGTAAAGGAAGTAGCATGAAGGCCTATGCTATCATAAGTGAAGAAAATAGCTCTAGTCATTGCTCTGTGAGAAAAGGGGATCCTTCAGGGGTGCTGTGTGATGGTCGGGAGGGAAGAGGGGGATATACATATGACTAATCTGAGAACATACATATCTGTAAACAACAAAACTCTGTAAAAGTTAAAAGTAAAATAAAGGTTTTAAAAAAAACAAAAACCCTTTGTGAAATTACATGGTCTGATGAGGTCAAGGCTCTGATCCTTAAGTACAAAGGAAGAGAGGACAGGAGACATACACAAAAATAATTATACTGCAAGATAAAAATGAGACCATAAGAGAATTATAAAGTACTGTGGAGAATTAGAGGAGAAGATTTCTTCCAAGGTTGGTGTGTTACTAAAGGTGTTTAATGCAATTAGAATTACTGTTTCTTACAGCACTTGGTACTTCTAATATAGTATTAATGTGTAGTATCTGGAGGAAAAAATGGCAACCCACTCCAGTATTCTTATCTAGAAAATCCCAGGGACAGAGGAGGCTGGCAGGCTATATTCCATGGGGTAGCTAAGCAGTCGAACACGGCTTGGGGACTGAACAACAAATGTGTTATGTATTATTTGCGTATGTTCACATTTCTCCCAGTATCTGCCAATGCAGGAGACACAGGTTAGATCCTTGGATTGGGAAGATCTCCTGGAGAAGGAAATGGCATCCATTCTTGCCTGATAAATCCCATGGACAGAGAAGCCTGCAGGTCACAGTCCATGGGTTTGCAATGAATCAGACATGGCCTAGTGACTTGACAACAGCAATGCCATAAAATGGATAACCATGCATAAGAGAGTACTTTGAGTGGTATAGTTTATCCTATAAGTGAATTAGAACTCTGAAAAAATGCAGAAGAATCAACCCTAATGAGGTGGCTGGATCTAGAACGTATCATAAAAAGTGAAGTCAGTCAAAAAGAGAAGGATAAATACAGTATATTAACACATATATATGGAATCTAGTAGGATGGTGATGATGGCACATGCAGTGAAGCGACAGAAAGACAGACATGGACAGTGGACATATGGACATTGTGGGGAAGGAACAGTGGGTGAGAGGCGTAAAGGAAGTAGCATGAAGGCCTATGCTATCATAAGTGAAGAAAATAGCTCTAGTCATTGCTCTGTGAGAAAAGGGGATCCTTCAGGGGTGCTGTGTGATGGTCGGGAGGGAAGAGGGGGATATACATATGACTAATCTGAGAACATACATATCTGTAAACAACAAAACTCTGTAAAAGTTAAAAGTAAAATAAAGGTTTTAAAAAAAAAAACAAAAAAACCCTTTGTGAAATTACATGGTCTGATGAGGTCAAGGCTCTGATCCTTAAGTACAAAGGAAGAGAGGACAGGAGACATACACAAAAATAATTATACTGCAAGATAAAAATGAGACCATAAGAGAATTATAAAGTACTGTGGAGAATTAGAGGAGAAGATTTCTTCCAAGGTTGGTGTGTTACTAAAGGTGTTTAATGCAATTAGAATTACTGTTTCTTACAGCACTTGGTACTTCTAATATAGTATTAATGTGTAGTATCTGGAGGAAAAAATGGCAACCCACTCCAGTATTCTTATCTAGAAAATCCCAGGGACAGAGGAGGCTGGCAGGCTATATTCCATGGGGTAGCTAAGCAGTCGAACACGGCTTGGGGACTGAACAACAAATGTGTTATGTATTATTTGCGTATGTTCACATTTCTCCCAGTACTGCCTGAAATACACGAGAATATTCTTTATATGCTCCAGCGTAGTGTTTCTCAAAAGCATCAGAGTCACCTGGGGAACTCTTTAATTGTAATTGCTTTACAATGTTGTTTCTGCTGTACAACAATGTGAATCAGCTGTAACTATATACATATACCACTCCACCCCTCCCCCACCATGAACCTCCCTCTTCATCCTACCTCTCTGGTCATCAGAGAGAAACAAGCTGAGCTCCCTATATTATACAGGAACTTTTTTAAAAGTAAACTTTTTCAACTCTGGCTCTGTAGATTCTAACTTAGTAGGCCTGGAGGAATGGTAGAAAATCTCTGTTTTTAAAAGGTTTCTCTCACTGGATGATTTAGATTGTGAGCCCCACTTAGAACCTTCTGCCTTGAAGCACCTGATAAATAGTATGCTCTCAATAAGTTCTTGTCACATTAAATGAGTGGAACTATAATTTAGTAAGATTAATAAGGCCCCTCTGTGTAGGATGAATTAGAGTGGAAAATATCCTAGAGGCAAGGAAATCCTATTACACAAGTCTAGCTATGAGATGAAACAATCTTAAACTAGAGTAGGGGCCATAGGAAAGGAGAGGAATGGATGAGAAGCATTGCAAAGATACGGAAGTCTACAGAATTAGGTAAAATTTTATATAATGTGCTAGTTCCCAGAACAGTGTGGCTAAGATTTACATGAGGTATTTATTTAATAAGAAGGTTTCTGGACGCTATGCATGAACTCTTGTTTGATTGGTCCAGAGTGAAGCACATAAATTTGCATTTTTAAAAAATTATTTTAGACAATAGTTGATTAACAGTGTGTTTCAGGTGTACATCAAAGTGATTTAGTTATATCTATTCATGTACCTATTATTTTCCCACTTAGATTATTATAGAATATTGAGCAATATTGTGCTATAGAGTAGGTCCTTGTTGATTGTTTTTTAAATATAGCTGTGTGTGCATTTCGCTAAAAAGGCTGGAGGAAAAAATGGCAACCCACTCCAGTATTCTTATCTAGAAAATCCCAGGGACAGAGGAGGCTGGCAGGCTATATTCCATGGGGTAGCTAAGCAGTCGAACACGGCTTGGGGACTGAACAACAAATGTGTTATGTATTATTTGCGTATGTTCACATTTCTCCCAGTACTGCCTGAAATACACGAGAATATTCTTTATATGCTCCAGCGTAGTGTTTCTCAAAAGCATCAGAGTCACCTGGGGAACTCTTTAATTGTAATTGCTTTACAATGTTGTTTCTGCTGTACAACAATGTGAATCAGCTGTAACTATATACATATACCACTCCACCCCTCCCCCACCATGAACCTCCCTCTTCATCCTACCTCTCTGGTCATCAGAGAGAAACAAGCTGAGCTCCCTATATTATACAGGAACTTTTTAACAGTAAACTTTTTTCAACTCTGGCTCTGTAGATTCTAACTTAGTAGGCCTGGAGGAATGGTAGAAAATCTCTGTTTTTAAAAGGTTTCTCTCACTGGATGATTTAGATTGTGAGCCCCACTTAGAACCTTCTGCCTTGAAGCACCTGATAAATAGTATGCTCTCAATAAGTTCTTGTCACATTAAATGAGTGGAACTATAATTTAGTAAGATTAATAAGGCCCCTCTGTGTAGGATGAATTAGAGTGGAAAATATCCTAGAGGCAAGGAAATCCTATTACACAAGTCTAGCTATGAGATGAAACAATCTTAAACTAGAGTAGGGGCCATAGGAAAGGAGAGGAATGGATGAGAAGCATTGCAAAGATACGGAAGTCTACAGAATTAGGTAAAATTTTATATAATGTGCTAGTTCCCAGAACAGTGTGGCTAAGATTTACATGAGGTATTTATTTAATAAGAAGGTTTCTGGACGCTATGCATGAACTCTTGTTTGATTGGTCCAGAGTGAAGCACATAAATTTGCATTTTTAAAAAATTATTTTAGACAATAGTTGATTAACAGTGTGTTTCAGGTGTACATCAAAGTGATTTAGTTATATCTATTCATGTACCTATTATTTTCCCACTTAGATTATTATAGAATATTGAGCAATATTGTGCTATAGAGTAGGTCCTTGTTGATTGTTTTTTAAATATAGCTGTGTGTGCATTTCAATCCCAAATTCCCACTCTGTCCATTCCCCACCTTTTGCCTTTGCCAACCATAAATTCATTCTCTTAAGTCTATGACTCTGTTTTGTAAATAAGTTGGTTTGTATCCTTTTTAAATTCTGCATACAAGTAGTATCATAGGATACTTGTCTTTCTCTGACTTCACTTCTTTTTTTTATGTCAGTAATATTCTTTTGTATATATGTACCACATCTTCTTTATCCATTCATCTGTTGATAAACATTTAAGTTGCTTCCATATCTTGGCTGTGGTAAATAGTGCCACTATGAATATTCTGGTGCATGTATTGTTTCAAACCATGTTTTGTTTTCCCAAATATATGCCCAGGAGTGAGAATGCTGGATCATATAGCAACTGTGTTTTAATTTCTTAAAGAATCTCCACACTTATCCATAATGGCTCTACCAGTTTACATTCCCACCAACAGTGTAGGAGGATTCCCTTTTCTCTATACCCTCTGCAGAATTTATTGTTCGTAGACTTTTTGATGATGACCATTCTTACTGGTGTGAAATGGTATGTTATTGTATTTCTCTAGTAATTAGTGATGTTTAGCATCTATTCATGTGCCTCTTGGCCATGAGTATGTCTTCCTTGGAGAAATGTCTATTTAGGTCTTCTGTTTTTTTGATTGGGCTGTTTGTTTTTGTGATATTGAGCTGCATGAGCTATTTGTAAATTTTGAAGATTAATTCTTTGTTGGTTGCTTCATTTGCAAATATTTTCTCCCATTCTGTGGGTTGTCTATTGTTTTTGCCATCCTGTGATGTAGTCAGGATGGGGGCTGTGCTGCACTCTTTAAAAAAAAAAAAAAAATTTTTTTTTAAATTTATTTTTGGCAGTGCTGGATCTTCACTGCTTTGTGTATGCTTTCTCTAATTGTAGCAGGCGGGGCGGGGGCCGGTGGGGGAGGGCAGCTATTCTTCGTTGCCGTGCATAAACTTTTTATTGAGGTGGATTCACTTGTTGCAGAGCACAGGCTCCAGTTGGTCCCGCTTCAGTAGTTGCAGTACGCAGGCTCAGTAATTGTGGCACACGGGCTTAGTTGCTCTATGGCATGTGGAATCTTCCCCTACAAGGGATCAAACATTGTCCCCTGCATTGGCAGGTTGATTCTTATCCACTGTCACCAGGGAAGTCCTGTCTATTTGTTTATGGTTTCCTATGCTGAGCAGAAACTTTTGAGTGTAAGTCCAATTTGTTTATTTTTGTTTTTATTTCCATTACTATAGGACGTACTGCTGCAACTTAAGTTAGAGTGTTCTGCTTATGTTTTCCTGTAAGAGTTTTCTCTCTTTCTTTCTGGCTATGCTGAATCTTTATTCCATTTTTTCTTGGCTGTGGTAAATAGTGCCACTATGAATATTCTGGTGCATGTATTGTTTCAAACCATGTTTTGTTTTCCCAAATATATGCCCAGGAGTGAGAATGCTGGATCATATAGCAGCTGTGTTTTAATTTCTTAAAGAATCTCCACACTTATCCATAATGGCTCTACCAGTTTACATTCCCACCAACAGTGTAGGAGGATTCCCTTTTCTCTATACCCTCTGCAGAATTTATTGTTCGTAGACTTTTTGATGATGACCATTCTTACTGGTGTGAAATGGTATGTTATTGTATTTCTCTAGTAATTAGTGATGTTTAGCATCTATTCATGTGCCTCTTGGCCATGAGTATGTCTTCCTTGGAGAAATGTCTATTTAGGTCTTCTGTTTTTTTGATTGGGCTGTTTGTTTTTGTGATATTGAGCTGCATGAGCTATTTGTAAATTTTGAAGATTAATTCTTTGTTGGTTGCTTCATTTGCAAATATTTTCTCCCATTCTGTGGGTTGTCTATTGTTTTTGCCATCCTGTGATGTAGTCAGGATGGGGGCTGTGCTGCACTCTTTAAAAAAAAAAAAAAATTTTTTTTAAATTTATTTTTGGCAGTGCTGGATCTTCACTGCTTTGTGTATGCTTTCTCTAATTGTAGCAGGCGGGGCGGGGGCCGGTGGGGGAGGGCAGCTATTCTTCGTTGCCGTGCATAAACTTTTTATTGAGGTGGATTCACTTGTTGCAGAGCACAGGCTCCAGTTGGTCCCGCTTCAGTAGTTGCAGTACGCAGGCTCAGTAATTGTGGCACACGGGCTTAGTTGCTCTATGGCATGTGGAATCTTCCCCTACAAGGGATCAAACATTGTCCCCTGCATTGGCAGGTTGATTCTTATCCACTGTCACCAGGGAAGTCCTGTCTATTTGTTTATGGTTTCCTATGCTGAGCAGAAACTTTTGAGTGTAAGTCCAATTTGTTTATTTTTGTTTTTATTTCCATTACTATAGGACGTACTGCTGCAACTTAAGTTAGAGTGTTCTGCTTATGTTTTCCTGTAAGAGTTTTCTCTCTTTCTTTCTGGCTATGCTGAATCTTTATTCCTGCACATGGGCTTTCTTTAGTTGTGGTGATTGGCATCTTCTTGTTGAGGAGCATGGGTTCTAAGCATGAGGCTTCAGTTGCAGCACACTGGCTCAGTAGTTGTGGCTGGTGGGTTCTAAAGTGTGGGCTCAATAGTGCTGTTGAATGAGAGCTGCAAGAGTGGACATCTTTGTCTTCTTCCTGATCTTAAAGGAAATGCTTTCAAATTTCGATCATTGAGAATAATGTTTTCTGTGTGTTTGTGTATGGGCTTTGTTATTATTTTTTTTAAACATTTATTTTATTTATTTATCTTTTAGGGGGTGGGGTGGGAAGGGAGGGGGATGGGCGAGCCACTTCTATTAGTCTTTCATTTCTCTATTTTCATCCGTCTTTGTTCTTTGGCTCCTGTGGGCCTCCCATCGTGGTGGCCTCTGTCATCGCAGAGCGCCGGCTCTGGGTGCATGCGTGCCAGAGCTCCGGCTCAGTAATTGGATACATCGGTGCAGCTGCTCCGCGGCACATGGGATCTTCCAGGCCAGGGATCGAACTGGCGCCCCTTGCACTACAAGGTGGTGTCCTTACCCACTGGACCACCAGGGGAAGCCCCTAGGCTTTGTTATATTGAGGTAGCTTCCCTCTGTGCCCACATTCTGGTGAGTTTCTAATCATAAACAGGTGCTGAATTTTTGCCAAAAGCTTTTTCTGCATCTATTGACATGATCATTTGGGTTTTGTTCTTCAGTTTGTTGATGCGGTGTATCACACTAATTGGTTTTGCAGATAGTGAAAAATCCTTGATTGTCTGGGATCAATTCTGCATGATCATGGTGCATGATCTGTATAACATACTGTTGGATTCAACATCCTTGTATCTTGTTGAGGATTTCTGCATGTGTGTTCATCTGTAATATTTGCCTATGATTTTCTTTTTATGTGAAATCTTTGGTTTTGGTAATGGGTGATGGTGACCTCATAATGGATTTGGATATGTTCCTTCTTCTTTTTTTTTTTGGAATAGTTTCAGGATAGTTGTTAATTATTCTCTAAATTGTGGTTTTATTTTCATCTTCTTTCTGGCTATGCTGAATCTTTATTCCTGCACATGGGCTTTCTTTAGTTGTGGTGATTGGCATCTTCTTGTTGAGGAGCATGGGTTCTAAGCATGAGGCTTCAGTTGCAGCACACTGGCTCAGTAGTTGTGGCTGGTGGGTTCTAAAGTGTGGGCTCAATAGTGCTGTTGAATGAGAGCTGCAAGAGTGGACATCTTTGTCTTCTTCCTGATCTTAAAGGAAATGCTTTCAAATTTCGATCATTGAGAATAATGTTTTCTGTGTGTTTGTGTATGGGCTTTGTTATTATTTTTTTTAAACATTTATTTTATTTATTTATCTTTTAGGGGGTGGGGTGGGAAGGGAGGGGGATGGGCGAGCCACTTCTATTAGTCTTTCATTTCTCTATTTTCATCCGTCTTTGTTCTTTGGCTCCTGTGGGCCTCCCATCGTGGTGGCCTCTGTCATCGCAGAGCGCCGGCTCTGGGTGCATGCGTGCCAGAGCTCCGGCTCAGTAATTGGATACATCGGTGCAGCTGCTCCGCGGCACATGGGATCTTCCAGGCCAGGGATCGAACTGGCGCCCCTTGCACTACAAGGTGGTGTCCTTACCCACTGGACCACCAGGGGAAGCCCCTAGGCTTTGTTATATTGAGGTAGCTTCCCTCTGTGCCCACATTCTGGTGAGTTTTTAATCATAAACAGGTGCTGAATTTTTGCCAAAAGCTTTTTCTGCATCTATTGACATGATCATTTGGGTTTTGTTCTTCAGTTTGTTGATGCGGTGTATCACACTAATTGGTTTTGCAGATAGTGAAAAATCCTTGATTGTCTGGGATCAATTCTGCATGATCATGGTGCATGATCTGTATAACATACTGTTGGATTCAACATCCTTGTATCTTGTTGAGGATTTCTGCATGTGTGTTCATCTGTAATATTTGCCTATGATTTTCTTTTTATGTGAAATCTTTGGTTTTGGTAATGGGTGATGGTGACCTCATAATGGATTTGGATATGTTCCTTCTTCTTTTTTTTTTTGGAATAGTTTCAGGATAGTTGTTAATTATTCTCTAAATTGTGGTTTTATTTTCATGTGTTCTGCCTGGGGTTTGCTGTGCATCTTTGAGCTATAGGCTTATATTTTAATCTATTTTGGAAAGTCTCATTAGTATTTTATCAAATATTTTTTCTGTCGTTTTCTCTTCTCCTTTTCTTCTGAAAATGAAAGTGTTAGTTGCTCGGTTGTGTCTAACTCTGTGCGATCCCATAGACTGTAGCCTGCTCCTCTGTTCATGAAATTCTCCAGGCAAGAATATTGGAATGGGTTGCCATTTCCTTCTCCAGAGGATCTTCCTGATCCATGAATCTAACCTGGGTTTCCTGAATTGTAGGCGGATTCTTTACCATCAGAGCCACCAGGAAGCCCCAATTTTCCTCTGGGACTCCAATTTTAAGCATGCTGCATTGCTTAATTTGGAACACATACATCATTGAGGATCTGCTACCTTTTTTCGTACTTTTTTCCCTGAGTGCTTCGGTTTAGATAATTTCTGTTGAATTATCCGCAAAGTCATTGATACTTTCTTGCACACTATTCAGTCTGATGTTCCATTCAGTGATTTCATTAATCATTTTGTATGTTTTTCACTTTGTTTCATTGGATTTTTAATTTTTTTAAATTATATCTTAACTGGAATTCCTCATGTTTTTACTCTAACTCATCATCACTCGAAAACTGCTGAAATTTCCACTTAGTTATTTTAGTCTTTGGCTGTAGCTTTCTTCTAGGTTTCTTGGATACCACTGTGTACATGCACAGTTCAGGAGTTGGGACAGAGATCTGAGGAGAGAAATTATGCAGATTTTGCTACCTTTCCCTCTCAGCCCCCAGTGTCTTCCCCTTTTTGGAGACTTCCTCTTTTAACTTCCAGCTGCTCCTGTAGCCTCAAACTCCAACTCTTTATCCCTCGGTCCCCCCAAATTGTTACTTTCTGTCTAAGCTCCGTTCCATGTGCACCATGCAGGGAGGTAATCTTAGCAGAAAAGTCAGAAAAAAGTAGGTATTATTTATTGGCTTCTCTTCGCTTAAGAGTCATGTTCCCTTCAGTTTCTACCTGCTATTGATTGACTCTTTTTTTTGCGATAGTTGTTAATTATTCTCTAAATTGTGGTTTTATTTTCATGTGTTCTGCCTGGGGTTTGCTGTGCATCTTTGAGCTATAGGCTTATATTTTAATCTATTTTGGAAAGTCTCATTAGTATTTTATCAAATATTTTTTCTGTCGTTTTCTCTTCTCCTTTTCTTCTGAAAATGAAAGTGTTAGTTGCTCAGTTGTGTCTAACTCTGTGCGATCCCATAGACTGTAGCCTGCTCCTCTGTTCATGAAATTCTCCAGGCAAGAATATTGGAATGGGTTGCCATTTCCTTCTCCAGAGGATCTTCCTGATCCATGAATCTAACCTGGGTTTCCTGAATTGTAGGCGGATTCTTTACCATCAGAGCCACCAGGGAAGCCCCAATTTTCCTCTGGGACTCCAATTTTAAGCATGCTGCATTGCTTAATTTGGAACACATACATCATTGAGGATCTGCTACCTTTTTTCGTACTTTTTTCCCTGAGTGCTTCGGTTTAGATAATTTCTGTTGAATTATCCGCAAAGTCATTGATACTTTCTTGCACACTATTCAGTCTGATGTTCCATTCAGTGATTTCATTAATCATTTTGTATGTTTTTCACTTTGTTTCATTGGATTTTTAATTTTTTAAAATTATATCTTAACTGGAATTCCTCATGTTTTTACTCTAACTCATCATCACTCGAAAACTGCTGAAATTTCCACTTAGTTATTTTAGTCTTTGGCTGTAGCTTTCTTCTAGGTTTCTTGGATACCACTGTGTACATGCACAGTTCAGGAGTTGGGACAAAGATCTGAGGAGAGAAATTATGCAGATTTTGCTACCTTTCCCTCTCAGCCCCCGGTGTCTTCCCCTTTTTGGAGACTTCCTCTTTTAACTTCCAGCTGCTCCTGTAGCCTCAAACTCCAACTCTTTATCCCTCGGTCCCCCCAAATTGTTACTTTCTGTCTAAGCTCCGTTCCATGTGCACCATGCAGGGAGGTAATCTTAGCAGAAAAGTCAGAAAAAAGTAGGTATTATTTATTGGCTTCTCTTCGCTTAAGAGTCATGTTCCCTTCAGTTTCTACCTGCTATTGATTGCTGCACAGTGCCTTCCAGTAGTTGTTTTAAGTCAAAATTTATAACAGTTATTGTCAAGAGTTATTTAAGGTACTTCAGTACTTAAGAGTGCCAGAAATCACTAAAGCAGTATGTTTAAATGGAAAAAAACAAAGATATGGTTTCTAAGAAATTGCTGGTTATTGCACTGTGCAGTTGTTCAGTCATGTCTGACTCTTTGCAACCCCATGGACTGCAGCAAGCCAGGCTTCCCTGTCCTTCACTATTTGCCGGAGTTTGCTCAAACTCATGCCCATTGAATCGATGATGCCATCCAAACATCTCATCCTCTGTCATCCCCTTCTCCTCCTGCCTTCAATCTTTCCCAGCATCAGGGTCTTTCCATTGCATCGGCTCTTCTCATCAAGTGGCCAGAGTATTGGAGCTTCAGCTTTAGCATCAGTCCTTCGAATGAATAGTCAGAGTTGATTTCCCTTAGGATTAACTAATTTGATCTCCTTGCTGTCTCAAAATTCTTCTCCAGTTCTCGCTTAGGCAGCACATATACTAAAATTGGAACGATACAGAGAAGATTAGCATGGCCCCTGCGCAAAGATGACATGCAAATTCGTGAAGCGTTGCACATTTTTTAAATGGAAGATTCATAAAAAAAAAAAAAAAAAAGGGCTTCCCTGGTGGTTCAGTGGGTAAGGACACCGCCTTGCAGTGCAAGGGGCGCCGGTTCGATCTCTGGCTTGAAAGGATCCCATGTGCTACAGAGCAGCTGGACCCATGTGTCCAGTTACCGAGTCGGAGCTCTGGAGTGCATGCGCCTAGAGCCGGTGTTCTGCAACAACAGAGGCCACTGTGATGGGAGGCCCACACAGGTCAAAGAACAAAGACGGATGAAAATAGACAAAATGACAGACCAATAGAAGTGGCCTGCCCGCCCCCCTCCCCAAAACAAACAAACAAACAAATTCTTCTCCAGCACCACGGTTGGAAAGCATCAATTCTTCCACACTCAGCTGAAGTATATTGTATAAGCAGCTATATTTAGAGAAGTAAAAAAGACATCTCTAAGAATGGGGCAAATTTTTCTTCTTCGCTTAAGAGTCATGTTCCCTTCAGTTTCTACCTGCTATTGATTGCTGCACAGTGCCTTCCAGTAGTTGTTTTAAGTCAAAATTTATAACAGTTATTGTCAAGAGTTATTTAAGGTACTTCAGTACTTAAGAGTGCCAGAAATCACTAAAGCAGTATGTTTAAATGGAAAAAAACAAAGATATGGTTTCTAAGAAATTGCTGGTTATTGCACTGTGCAGTTGTTCAGTCATGTCTGACTCTTTGCAACCCCATGGACTGCAGCAAGCCAGGCTTCCCTGTCCTTCACTATTTGCCGGAGTTTGCTCAAACTCATGCCCATTGAATCGATGATGCCATCCAAACATCTCATCCTCTGTCATCCCCTTCTCCTCCTGCCTTCAATCTTTCCCAGCATCAGGGTCTTTCCATTGCATCGGCTCTTCTCATCAAGTGGCCAGAGTATTGGAGCTTCAGCTTTAGCATCAGTCCTTCGAATGAATAGTCAGAGTTGATTTCCCTTAGGATTAACTAATTTGATCTCCTTGCTGTCTCAAAATTCTTCTCCAGTTCTCGCTTAGGCAGCACATATACTAAAATTGGAACGATACAGAGAAGATTAGCATGGCCCCTGCGCAAAGATGACATGCAAATTCGTGAAGCGTTGCACATTTTTTAAATGGAAGATTCATAAAAAAAAAAAAAAAAGGGCTTCCCTGGTGGTTCAGTGGGTAAGGACACCGCCTTGCAGTGCAAGGGGCGCCGGTTCGATCTCTGGCTTGAAAGGATCCCATGTGCTACAGAGCAGCTGGACCCATGTGTCCAGTTACCGAGTCGGAGCTCTGGAGTGCATGCGCCTAGAGCCGGTGTTCTGCAACAACAGAGGCCACTGTGATGGGAGGCCCACACAGGTCAAAGAACAAAGACGGATGAAAATAGACAAAATGACAGACCAATAGAAGTGGCCTGCCCGCCCCCCTCCCCAAAACAAACAAACAAACAAATTCTTCTCCAGCACCACGGTTGGAAAGCATCAATTCTTCCACACTCAGCTGAAGTATATTGTATAAGCAGCTATATTTAGAGAAGTAAAAAAGACATCTCTAAGAATGGGGAAAGAATTAGGTAATATTCTTTCAAAAATAATTTCTGGTATTTTAATATGACTGTGTAAAATTATGGGCTGTGATGGGCATGAAAAACACTACTTCCACCTCCTGCTGCAGGGACCATAATTGACTGGTGGCTCCAGGTGCTGATATCTTCTCACATCCATTCCCAAATTCATGTCAAGACTGTGATTCCCAAGTGATCCTTCCAGGCTGTGAGTCCAGATGGTGCAGATTGTAATCCACCTTCTTTCCTAAAAGATAAAGACCCCTTTAATGGAATATTTTGTCAAAGGACTCCCAATTGATTGAGCCAAAACCTTAGAACTGTGTTGAAGTCTAAGATTCCTCCTACCCAGTTCTTCCTTCCATTTTCCCTTCACAGGTATCCTAAGGCTTTCCTGCCTTGCCTTATCCCCTCTGTTTCCTTTCACAGATAAATCCTTTAGTAAGTGTTTCACATGATCAATCCCATCTTTGCATCTGCTTTTTGAAAGACTTAGACTAGTACACAGATTCAAACTTGACAGAAATTGACCAGCCAAATAGCATATATAGTCATTACTCCCTCCTCTAGGAGACAGAACTTTAAAAATTTCCCTCTGCTTGAGTATGGGCTGGGCTTAGTAATTTGATCCCAGTGAATAGAGAGGAATCTACCAGCCCTTTTTTTCCTTTTTACCACCCTCTCCCCTACACACAAACACACACATGAACCTTTTTCTTAACATCTTGCCCCCGACTCCTGATGAAATGTTAATACCACAAATAGACTTTATCTGTTCTGTATTATATGTATATCAATGTTCAATGTATAAAGGAGTAAATCCCCCCACACCCCAGGAACAGACTTATTCCTTTAGGGGTATTATAAATAACCCTCACAGAGAATGCATGGGATAGAGTATAGATAAGGAAAATTTCTAACTTACTCAGGAAGGTGCTGACAGACACCACCTTAAACAAGTGATCAAAGTTAACATCACCAGTGGTGATGTCATGTTAATACCATATACCTCAAGCATGATGAAATGTAAAGTGTGTTCAACCTCTTTGATAGTCTGCCCCAAAAGTTGTAACCCTAGTCTTATCAAGAGGGAACATCAGGCAAACTATAAGTGAGGGACATTCTATAAAATACATGACCAGCACTCTTTAGAAGTATGGTAATGAAAAAAGAAAAATTGAGAAGATGTCATGGATCATTGAGACTATGGCAGCTTGACCTCTAAATATAATATGATGTCCTGGATCATATAAGGGAACTCACTTGACTATCTTTGTAACTTTTCTGTAAATCTTAAAGTTATTCTAAAATTGAAAGTTAAAAAGAGTGTGAAAAAGAAAAAGCATTGTGTCATCTGTATTCATAGTATGAAAATGATGCAGATATTAAAAGTAAATATGTAATGATTACTAGAACTATAAGCAATGAGCTAAGCTGAAAATGTGAAATTTCTATATATAATACTAGGAAATGAAAAAAATATGGTAGCTGTAGTATTTATCAAATTTAGTGAAGCCTTCCATGCAGTGTCTCATGACATCTATGCACAATTAGTTCAGATTGTCCTGGATATAATCAGAGTCACATGGATTCAAAACTAGTTGCAGAACCTTAAAAAAATATTGATAAACCATAAATGGAAATGGATCAAGTTGGGGAATATGTGTAGGTGCTGCAGAGATCAGTATTTTGTCCTGTCTTATATCAAAGTTGAATTAATGAAGTAGAAGAGAGAGTAAAACGAATGTTAATGAAATTCACAAATGATATTAAATTGGGAGATGATGCAAATAACAGTAAAAGCAGCAAAACAATATAAAGTTACCCAGAGAGCTTAGAAATGTGAAATGGAAACCACAAAATGAGATTCTGCCCCTTCAAAATAGAGACTACAACTGCTTTAGAAAAAAGCAGTGAAGCAAAATAGGTATTCAAAGGGGGCAAAATCTGAAAGTCATTAAATGGTCAAAAAGCCTAAAGGTGAAAATGAATTATAAAGTAGATATGAAGTTATGACAATGATTTTGAAGGTTATGGCTACGTATACTTCATGCCAGAGAGAAAAAGCAGAAGACTCTGCTCTTCATACTTGTGGTAAAATGACATCAAGAAGACAAAGCTCATTTTGTGTCAAGTTGGTACCTAATTGCTGTCAACACGAAAGGAGTAATAATAAAAATGATTAAGCCGTAAACACTACAGAGAAGTATGTTCACCTTCAGCAAATTATACTGAGCTATTTGGCTAGTCTTTCCATTCATGGCTACTGATTCTACTTCATATCCTATGGAGGTGACCCTTCCTTCCTCAAATACTTAACTTACGCTAAGCCTCAGGGCAGTTTATCTAACTCTTTAATCTCCCCTCTATCCCAAATTAAATTTACAAATTGCTTCTTTCTAAAATGTTTTTAATTTACATTAAATGCCTTGATTTCTTGTTAAAACTGACTTCTGCCTTTGTCATATCTACATTTAAATGCTCCATACCTTATTTGCAAATACATACCAGCAGCCATAGAACAAAGAACATAAGCAAAAGTAACATCTGAGAAGAGTATTAGAATTGATAAATAAATAACAACCAAAATAACCACAGATCAGAATTCCTATAGCAGCGCAATATTGTAATGATCATAGTGTGAATCAGATTGCCCCAAGATGTTATCAAACATTGGCAAGGAGTCATGTAGAATAATAAATGAAGACATCTCTTCTCAGGATGACCATATATGCTTATTAAGTGTTATAAAATAGATGCTTTTTTTTGGCATTTGGTAAATGTCTTTTTAAACTTTTTTTTTTAATTGAAAAATAGAAAAGTGTCTTTTTTTTAACATTTATTTATTTATTTTAGGGGGGATGGGGTGCGGAGGGAGGGGGTGGGCGGGCCACTCCTATCGGTCTTTCATATGTCTATTTTCATCCATCTTTGTTCTTTGGCCCGTGTGGGCCTCCCATCGCGGTGGCCTCTGTTGTCGCAGAGCACCAGCTCTGGGCGCATGCGCTCCAGAGCTCCGGCTCGTAATTGGACACATCGGTCCAGCCGCTCCGCGGCACGTGGGATCTTCCCAGGCCAGGGATCAAACCAGCGCCCCTTGCACTGCAAGGCAGTGTCCTTACCCACTGGACCACCAGGGAAGGCCTAGAAAAGTGTCTTTTTTTAATAGGTGTCTTTTTAAAAAAAATTTTATTGGCTTGTACTTGATTTACAATGTTGTGTTAGTTTCAGGTGTACAACAAAGTGACCTAGTTATATGAATCTATATATCCAATCTTTCATAGATTCTTTTTCCATACAGACTATTACAGAGTGTTGAGTAGAGTTCCCTGTTCTATACAGTGGGTCCTTGTTAGTTATCTATTTTATATATAGTAGTATGTATGTGTCAGTCATAATCTACCAATTTATCTCTCCCTCTTCTTGGCCTCTGGTGACCATAAGTTTGTTTTCTACATCTGTAACACAATTTCTGTTTTGTAGATAAGCTCAATTGTACCCTTTTTCTAAAAAAAAATTCCACAATAAGTGATATTATACGGTATTTGTCTTTCTCTGACTGACTTCACTCACTATGATAATCTCTAGGTCTATTCATGTTGGTGCAAAGGGAATTGTTTTGTTCTTTTTCAATGACTGAATAATATTTCATTGTATACGTGTACCTCATTTTAATCCGTCCCTCTGTTGATGCACAGATTGCTTCTGTGTCCTGGTTATTGTAAATAGTGCTACAGTGAACACTGGGCTGCATGTATCTGTTTTAATTTATAGTTTATCCTTGATATATGCCCAAATCTGGGATTGCTGGATCATAAGGTGGTTCTGTCTTTAGTTTCTTAAGGAACAGCCATACTGTTCTTCATAATGGTGGTACTAATTTACCATTCTACCAGCAATATAAGAGGGTTCCCTTTTCTCCATAGTCTCTCCAGTATTTATTGTTTGCAGATATTTTGATGATGGCCATTCTGACCCATGTGAGGTGGTATTTCATTGTAGTTTTGATTTGGATTTCCCTAATAATTAGTAATGTTGAGCACGTTTTCACATGCTTTTTAGCATCCATATGCCTTCTTTGGAGAAATGTCTACTTAGATCTTCTGTCTGTTTTTTTGATTGGGTTGGGTTTTTCTGTTTATTTTTTTTTGATATTGAGCTTCATGAGCTGTTTGTATATTTTGGAGATTAGTCCCTTATAGGTTACTTCATTTGCAAATATTTTCTTCCATTCAGAGGATTGCCTTTTCATTTTGTTTATGATTTCCTCTGCTGTGCAAAAGCTTTTAAGTTTAATTAGGTCCCAATTGTTCATTTTTGTTTTTATTTTCATTAGGAAGTGAATCTGAAAATATTTGCTCTGACTTATGGTAAAGAATGTTTTGCCTAGGGCTTTCCTTGTGGCTCAGTGGATAAGAACCCGTCTGCCAATGCAGGAGACACAGGTTCGATCCCTGATCCGGGAAGATCCCACATAGCACAGAACAGCTAAACCCACACATCAACAAAGACCCAGAACAGCCAAAAATAAATAAATAAAAGTTAAAAAAAAAAAAAAAAAAAGAATGTTTTGCCTATGTTTTACTCCAAGAGTTTTATAGATCTGACCTTTAGGGTATTTTTTATTTTTAAAGAGTTTTGTTGTTCCCAGACATGTATGTTCCCAGATCAGTCATATGCATATCCCTGGCCCCCTCCCCCCACCCTTCCTAGTCCCCCCATCCCACCCCTCCAGGCTGTCGCACCGTACCCCTGCAGGATCCCCTGTTCCCACAGCGCAATGACAATACTTATCTTTTTCACATATGATAGTATAGGTTTCCATGTTATTCCCTCTATGCCTCCCACCCACTGTTCAACCTTTATGTTTTTAATCCATTTTGAGTTTATTTTTGTGTATGGTGTTAGGGAGTGTTCTAAGTTCACTCTTTTACATATAGCTGTCAGTTTTTCCAGCACCACTTACTGAAGAGACTTTTCTTCAGTGTATATTCTTGCCTCCTTTGTCATAGACTAGGTGATTATAGATGTGGAATTTGCTTCTAGAGCTTTTTATCTTCTTTCATTGATCAATATTTCTGATTTTGTGCCAGTATCATACTTAAATTTTTTTTTTTAATTAAGAGATTTATTTTTGGCTGTACTGGGTCTTGATTGCCTCATGCAACATTTCTCTAGTTGTAGTATACAGACTCTAGACCATGTGGTCCCCAGTAGTTGTGACTTGCAGGGCTTTATATTTGCAGCTCGTGGACTGTCGAGTGTGGGCTCAGCAGTTGCAGTGCATGGGCTCTGTTGCCCAACGGCATGTAGAACCTTCCTGAACCAGGGATCAAGCCCATGTCCCCTGCATTTGTCCCCAGATTCTTAACCTCTGGGCCACTAGGGAAGCCCTGTTGGAAGATTTTTAATCACAGTTTCAATCCCAGTACTTGTGATTGATCTGTTCACTTGTTTTACTTCTCCCTTGCTCAGTCTTGGAAGTTTGTACCTTTTCAAGAATTTGTCCATTTCTTCTAGGTTGTCTATTTCATTGGCATATAGTTGCTTACAGCAGTCTTTTATGATCCTTTGTATTTCTGTGGTGTCCCTTGTAACTTCTCCTTTTTCATTTTTAATTTTATTGATTTGAGTCCTCTCCCTCTTTTTGAAAAGTCTGGCTAAAGGTTTATCAATTTTGGGGCTTCCCTGGTGGTCCAGTGGGTAAGGACACTGCCTTGCAGTGCAAGGGGCGCTGGTTTGATCCCTAGCCTGGGAAGATCCCACGTGCCGCGGAGCAGCTGGACCGATGTGTCCAATTACTGAGCCGGAGCTCTGGAGCACGTGCGCCCAGAGCTGGTGCTCTGCGACAACAGAGGCCACTGCGATGGGAGGCCCACACGGGCCAAAGAACAAAGATGGATGAAAACAGATAAATGAAAGACCAATAGAAGAGGCCCGCCTGCCTGCCTCCCTCCTCAACCTGCCACCCCCCTCCAAAAATAAAAAAAATAAAGGTTTATCAGTTTTGTTTAGAGACTCATCTTTTTGTTTTATTGATCTTTTCTATTATTTTCTTGTTTCTGTTTCCTGTGTTTGTGCTATGATTTTTATGATTTCTTTTTGCTAACTTTGGGTTTTGTTTGTTGTTCTTTAGTTGCTTTCTGTGTAAGGCTAAGATATTTTAGATTTTTCTTATTTCTTGAAGTAAGATTGTATTGTTATAAACTTCCCTTTCAGAACTGCTTTTGCTGCCTCCCAAGGTTTTGGATCATGATGTTTCCATTGCCATTTGTCTCTGGGTATTATTAAGATGTCCTCTTTGATTTCTTGAGTATTCCATTGGTTATTTGCTAATACACTGTTTAGCTTCTATGTGTGTGTGTTTTACAGTTTTTTCCTATAATAGATTTCTTCGTTGTTGTTGAATCTTTTTATTTTAATTTATTTTTAATTGGAGAATAATTGCTTTATAATATTGTGTTTGTTTCTGCCGTACATGAAAATGAATCAGCCATAGGTATACATATTGGCCCTCCCTCCACCTCTCTAGGTTGTCACAGAGTACCAGTTTGAGCTTCCTGGGTCATATAGCAAATTCCCACTGGCTATCTATTTTACATATGTGTAATTAATTTCTAATTTCATAGCATTGTGGTCAGAAAAGATGCTTGGTATGTTTTCAGTTTTCTTAAATTTGCCAAGGCTTGGTTTTTGAGTTAAGGTGTGATCTATCCTAAAGAGTGTTCATGTGCATTTCAGAAGACGGTGTTTTCTGCTCCTTTTAATGGAATGTCCTATAAATATCAGTTAAACCTATCTAATCTAAAGTTTCATTTAACACTTTTGTTTCCTTATTAATTTTCTGTCTGGATGATTTGTTCATTGATAAAAGTCGAGTGTTTAAAGTCTACTATAATTGTATTCTTGTTGATTTCCCCTTTTATGGCAGTCAGCATTTGCCTTATATATTGAGATGCCCTATGTTGGGTGCATATATGTTTACAATTGTAATATCTTCTTTTTAGGTTGATCCCTTGGTCATTATGTAGTCCTTCCTTGTCTTTTATATAATAGTCTTTATTTTAAAGTCAATTTCATCTGAAATGAGCTCCAGCTTTCTTTTGATTTCCATTTCCATGACATCTCTTTTTCCATCCCCTCACTTTCAGTCTGTATGTGTGCCTACATCTTAAATGGGTCTTTTATAGACAGAATGCATATGGGTCTTGTTTTTGTATCCATTCAGCTGTTGTATGTCTTTTGATTGGAGCATTTATTCTTATTTACATGAGATAATTATCAATCTATGTGATCCTATTGCAATTTACTTAATAGTTTTGGGGTTGTTTTTTGCAGGTATTTTTTTACTTCTTTTTTTTGAAGATTTATTTTTATTTATTTTTGACTGTACTGGGTCTTTGTTACTGTGGGCTTTCTCACGTTGCAGCAAGCAGGGCTGCTCTTTGTTGCTGTGCACAGGCTTCTCATTGCAGTAGCTTCTCTTGTTGCAGAGCATGGGCTCTAGGTGCGGGCTTCAGTAGTTGTGCGTGGACTTAGTTGTCCTGTGGCCATGTGGGATCTTCCCAGACCAAGGATCAAACCCATGTCCCCTGCATTGGCAGGCAGATTCCTTTTTAAAAAACTTTTTTAGGGGAGAGCCTCTTTTTATTGTTTCTCCATCCATTTATTTTTGTCCATCTTTATCTTTTGGCCTGTGTGGGCCTCCCATTGCAGTGGTCTCTCCTGTAGCAGAGCACTGGCTCTGGGCTCATGCACTGCAGAGCGCTGGCTCAGAATTGGGCACGCTGGTCCAGCAGCTCCTCAGCACGTGGGATCTTCCTGGGCCAGGGATTGAACCAGTGCCCCTTGCACTGTAGTGCAGACTCTTTACCCACTGGACCACCAGGGAAGCCTGGCAGGTGGATTCTTAACCACTATGCCACCAGGTCCCTTCTTCTTTTGTTCTTTTCTCTTATGGTTTGATGACCATCTTGAGTGTTGTGTTTGGATTGCTTGTTCGTTTTTATGTGTTTATCTCTTGTAGCTTTTTAGTTTGTATTTGCTATGAAGTTTTGAAAAAGCAGGATTGTAGTTCTTCTTGCTTTTGGTGATTGTCCCCTGGTGGGTGATCCAGAGGGTTGTGCCATTATCCCCTTGTTGGGGGGTTTGACTAGTGTTGTGGTGACCAGAGCCTGCCCTGAGTATTGAGTGGGACCTCCTCTTTGTTTGGCAGTTGTCACTGCCCTGTCAGGGCCAGTGTCTGCTCCCTAGTTGTTGGAATAGAGGCCCCCATACCTGTTTCTCTTCAGATCTGCATTGTGAGGTAGGCAGGATTAGAACATTCTCTCTGGAAGAGGAGCTGTTCTCTTGTGGTTGCACTCTGTTGTGTCCCCTCCCGCCTATGTGTGGGCTCACAAAATACATTGTTGTTGGCAGTGTTCTCAGTCCTACCTTAACTGTGAACAATGAGGTTTTTTTTAATAGACACTTTTTCTTTTTAACTCAAAGTGCATGCCATTTTGCCAGTGACTTCTGCATCTTACCATGTGACTCTTACAACCTCTGAGAACTACCTTTCTGAGTTCTAGCAAATCCCAAGTCGGCATGCCATGTGTTAGTTACACTGAATAGCCTCTTCAGAATAAACCACACAGTAATGTTGATCCCTTCAGATTAAGACAAATTAAAAATCTAATACATAGCTTTGCTGTCAGGTCCCAAAGGTCAAAGGTCAATATAGTATATTGCAGTAAGGCTCTAGGTTACCCATGCCCCAATATTTTATCATAATAAACCAAATAGGGATGAAACACCCAGCAGTAGCCCATAAATCTCTGCAGTGAACTGTCAATGTCCTATATACTAGGGTAATTTGTTAATTCAGAGCCGGGTCTCTTCTTTCACTAGACCTTGTAAACTCCTTTCTGAAATATCAATAAACCATCTGCTTTGACTTGTTAATCAAATGACTTTATTCAGTCCAAAGCAATTTTTTCCTAATAAAAACAGAGTATTTATCTCCATGGCTATAAAAGAGGATTGTTTTCAACTGTTCACTTATAGTTAAGAAGCACATTTAGTTTGGATTGATTTCCAATGCTTCGGTCATATCTTGTCACTTTCCATTTCTTACACACAGCATCTCAGTTTAGCCATTTACAGAAGGAAAAACAGTCAAATTCTGAATTGTAGTACTGGGTCAGTGCACAAAAACTGAGGAAGAAGTTCGAGAGAGAAAAGAATTCATTTGTGGTGACCTTGGGGATGGGCCTTTGTTGGGGGTTTGACTAGTGTTGTGGTGACCAGAGCCTGCCCTGAGTATTGAGTGGGACCTCCTCTTTGTTTGGCAGTTGTCACTGCCCTGTCAGGGCCAGTGTCTGCTCCCTAGTTGTTGGAATAGAGGCCCCCATATCTGTTTCTCTTCAGATCTGCATTGTGAGGTAGGCAGGATTAGAACATTCTCTCTGGAAGAGGAGCTGTTCTCTTGTGGTTGCACTCTGTTGTGTCCCCTCCCGCCTATGTGTGGGCTCACAAAATACATTGTTGTTGGCAGTGTTCTCAGTCCTACCTTAACTGTGAACAATGAGGTTTTTTTTAATAGACACTTTTTTTTTTTTTTTTTAACTCAAAGTGCATGCCATTTTGCCAGTGACTTCTGCATCTTACCATGTGACTCTTACAACCTCTGAGAACTACCTTTCTGAGTTCTAGCAAATCCCAAGTCGGCATGCCATGTGTTAGTTACACTGAATAGCCTCTTCAGAATAAACCACACAGTAATGTTGATCCCTTCAGATTAAGACAAATTAAAAATCTAATACATAGCTTTGCTGTCAGGTCCCAAAGGTCAAAGGTCAATATAGTATATTGCAGTAAGGCTCTAGGTTACCCATGCCCCAATATTTTATCATAATAAACCAAATAGGGATGAAACACCCAGCAGTAGCCCATAAATCTCTGCAGTGAACTGTCAATGTCCTATATACTAGGGTAATTTGTTAATTCAGAGCCGGGTCTCTTCTTTCACTAGACCTTGTAAACTCCTTTCTGAAATATCAATAAACCATCTGCTTTGACTTGTTAATCAAATGACTTTATTCAGTCCAAAGCAATTTTTTCCTAATAAAAACAGAGTATTTATCTCCATGGCTATAAAAGAGGATTGTTTTCAACTGTTCACTTATAGTTAAGAAGCACATTTAGTTTGGATTGATTTCCAATGCTTCGGTCATATCTTGTCACTTTCCATTTCTTACACACAGCATCTCAGTTTAGCCATTTACAGAAGGAAAAACAGTCAAATTCTGAATTGTAGTACTGGGTCAGTGCACAAAAACTGAGGAAGAAGTTCGAGAGAGAAAAAGAATTCACCCCAAATAATTGTAGGCCAATATTTTAACATCACCATTTCCTTCTGTTTGAAAGTTTCCTTATTCTAGATATTTACACTAGCCACTGTTTCTGCTTTGACTGAAGTTCCAGATGTTTGCCTTTTAGTCAGTGTTGCTCTGTTCTGAATCACAGGGCAGATAATGTTTATCTATAATACAAACTTTTTATCCTCTCTTAAGCTTTATTGTGCTCACATAAAATAAAGTCAGTTTCAGTGAGATGGGATCAGAGCATGCGAAGCTCTGCAAAACTACCCCAGAAAATTGACCCCCTTGTCTCCCAACCCACCAAACTCAGATAAAATGAGTATTTCTGAGGTATCCGTGGGGATACTCTCAATGCTCTCTGAATGAGCATCTTGAGGAATTGTCACGCTTCTTGCATCCTCTGTCCTTGGAGCTTACTGCCAGCTGGCAAACGGAGCAGAGTCGATGACCTCTGACCTTGAATCAGCTCCTCTTGGTCTGTTAAAAATGATGTCTGGGGAGAGGTCTGGGCGTTTGAGTTATTACTGGATTCTGCCCTCTAAAAAAACAGAAGAGACTCATGGGTGTTCTTAATGAGTAGAGACCTCAGATGCAGCACAAATCATGGTGCACACTGAGAATTCTTTCTCAGGGGCACAGTTTCCTTTTCCACTGCAAGTTCCGGAATAAAGGAAAAAATATGCAGCAAACAAAAAGTGTAAGTGTGGGTAAATTGCCTCAAGTGTCTTACAGACTTGTTTTGATCCTTTTTACTCAGACATTCCTTGGTCAGCCACCATCTAGTTGTTTTGTTTTCCATGTCTGCAAATTAACATTCTTTATCTGTGTTCCCACTCATATTTGTTCAAGTTCTCACATCAGTTCCAAAGCACCATCTAGTCTTTCATGTTGGAGGTGGCATCATAGAGGGAAGTGAGGACACAGTCTTGTGTCTCTCAACCTCTTTTATCGCCTCATTTTCACAGAGTGAAGAAAAGAACAGCTTCTAAGCCCTTAAATCAAGTCTTAGGCTCTTTTTATTTTTATTTTTTATTTTTTTATTTTTGGCTATTCCGAGTTTTCACTGCTGCCACAGGCTCTTCTCTAGTTTCAGGGAGTGGGGGCTACTTTCTAGTTGAGGTGAGCAGACTTCCTATTGTGGTGTATTCTCTTGTTCTGAAACTCGAGCTCCAGGGCACACGGGCTTCAGTAGTTGTGGCACGTGGGCTCCATAGTTGCAGCTCTGAGGCTCTAGAACACAGGCTCAGTCGCTGTGGCTCACGGGCTTAGCTACTCTGCAGCATGTGGATCCTCCCGGATCAGGGATCGGACTACCAGGGAAGCCCCAAGTCTTAGGCTCTTTCTTGAGCCTAAGAAAGAAAATATGAGACATATGAAATTTTATGGCCATAACAATGGATTTCTAACCTTGAAAGTGTTTCTCAACATTTTTATTTCTTTGATTTTAATAGTATTCCCAGGAGATTTTTCTCTTAATACAATTTCCATAAAAGGTATAATGTAAACATCCATTAAAATTAATCTCCCCTCAGGCATGAAATTTTTACCAAATTAAATATAAACTATTTTTTACTTAAGAATAATGATTTCATTTATTTACAGTCTTCACCCCAGCATTAGGTCTTTTCACCCACTTCACTTCATAACAGGAAAAGATTACTAATGTTCTCTACACTATAGTGTTCTCCCCGGTATCAGTTATTTTCATGGGGACAAGTAAAGATAGATTTCCCAACTTAATATTAAGAAGTATAAGTTGGGCTGGAATGAGAATGGGAGTCCCAGGAAGTACAAGAAAATGGAGCACATAAACTAAAACATGTGTTAAGCAACACAAAATTTTTTTAAAACCACACTGTCATCATCAAACTCAAATCATTGTAGATGCCCAGATACTTCTTACTGAGGATTGGTTTATGGACTCAAGAGAAGTATTTGGGGGATAGAGAGCAAAGCATGATACAAATTACATGTAGAATTCAGAATCAAATGAACAGCCTGTTCATCCAATTCATCCCAAAGCAGAATACGCTTGGCCTGAATAACTTGAATTGACCATTAATATGGTCCCAAATTCCCTCAGTAGTTGAGTTGTTCTATTTTTAACCTTACTGATTCCTCTTATTGCCTTTCTGTTTTTCCCTAGTAACATATAGTTTGGATTTGGTTTTGTGAAATGTTTCATAGAAAATTTTATAAAGAAGCCAGTTACAGAGCGGTGTAAAAAAACACATTGGTTTTAAGAGGCAGACTGTCAGTGATTCAAATTTCCATGAGGGTTGGGCAGGACAATTGAAGGTCATCTCTTTTTTTTTTTTCACCAGAGATGAAGATTCTGAGAGGATGAATAGAGTGCTGGAAGCGTTTTGGCTAGACTGGGTTAAAAGATCAAACACTGTGCAGAACTTTTATGAAAATGACTTAAGTAATAGATAGAAACAAATATTAGGGAAATACTTGGTAAAGTGTAATTATATGAAAAATTATGTGGCATATAACTGGAAGGAACATATTATATGCTTCTGTTTCTTTCAACAGAATTATACAAGGAAAATTGTGTTGCATTTTGAGAATATTAATAAAAAGAAATTAATGAAACTTGTGTTTTCAGACATTGAGGAGTCAAAAGAAACTAACGTCTCAGTCAGGTTTAATAGAAGTTAATGTGTAAAGCTTGGCTAAGCAAAAGCTAAATGATAACTGGCCGTAAACGTTTAAAATTTCAAGGAGAAATATAAGGTGTCTAACATGCCATTGGGGGTTATATATGTAAGAGAATGAAGTTGTTTATTGTTTCTTCTTAAACATAAAATTTTAAGCTTACCATTAGGAAATTTTAATCAAGATTTATTAGGCTAAGTTTTAAATATGTTCTGTAATGTTTACCCTTATAGTTTATCTTCATGTTATAATTCTTTTGATCTCAGTTCAAGAACCAAACAGAAAATGGAGCACATAAACTAAAACATGTGTTAAGCAACACAAAATTTTTTTAAAACCACACTGTCATCATCAAACTCAAATCATTGTAGATGCCCAGATACTTCTTACTGAGGATTGGTTTATGGACTCAAGAGAAGTATTTGGGGGATAGAGAGCAAAGCATGATACAAATTACATGTAGAATTCAGAATCAAATGAACAGCCTGTTCATCCAATTCATCCCAAAGCAGAATACGCTTGGCCTGAATAACTTGAATTGACCATTAATATGGTCCCAAATTCCCTCAGTAGTTGAGTTGTTCTATTTTTAACCTTACTGATTCCTCTTATTGCCTTTCTGTTTTTCCCTAGTAACATATAGTTTGGATTTGGTTTTGTGAAATGTTTCATAGAAAATTTTATAAAGAAGCCAGTTACAGAGCGGTGTAAAAAAACACATTGGTTTTAAGAGGCAGACTGTCAGTGATTCAAATTTCCATGAGGGTTGGGCAGGACAATTGAAGGTCATCTCTTTTTTTTTTTTCACCAGAGATGAAGATTCTGAGAGGATGAATAGAGTGCTGGAAGCGTTTTGGCTAGACTGGGTTAAAAGATCAAACACTGTGCAGAACTTTTATGAAAATGACTTAAGTAATAGATAGAAACAAATATTAGGGAAATACTTGGTAAAGTGTAATTATATGAAAAATTATGTGGCATATAACTGGAAGGAACATATTATATGCTTCTGTTTCTTTCAACAGAATTATACAAGGAAAATTGTGTTGCATTTTGAGAATATTAATAAAAAGAAATTAATGAAACTTGTGTTTTCAGACATTGAGGAGTCAAAAGAAACTAACGTCTCAGTCAGGTTTAATAGAAGTTAATGTGTAAAGCTTGGCTAAGCAAAAGCTAAATGATAACTGGCCGTAAACGTTTAAAATTTCAAGGAGAAATATAAGGTGTCTAACATGCCATTGGGGGTTATATATGTAAGAGAATGAAGTTGTTTATTGTTTCTTCTTAAACATAAAATTTTAAGCTTACCATTAGGAAATTTTAATCAAGATTTATTAGGCTAAGTTTTAAATATGTTCTGTAATGTTTACCCTTATAGTTTATCTTCATGTTATAATTCTTTTGATCTAACAGTTTACTAAATAAAGAGCCTGAATTAGCCTAGAAAAGATAAAATGGTTCCAATTCATGTTTTACACATAGATACAGATCTCCAAATCATGTTTTAAAATAACAGTTTACTTTTAGTAAAAGATCACAAAGATAGCATTTTTTTTTTTTTAATTTGGCCTCTTTTATTGTTTTTCTTTCTTTATTTATTTTCATCCATCTTTATTCTTTGGCCCGTGTCAGCCTCCCATTGCAGTGGCCTCTCTTGTTGCAGAGCATCGACTCTGGGCGCATGCACTCCAGAGTGCTGGCATGTAATTAGACACACCAGTCCAGCCACTCCGCGGCATGTGGAATCTTCCCTGGCCATGGATCAAACCGGCACCCCTTGCACTGCAAGGCAGTGTCCTTACCCACTGGACCATCAGGGAAGCCCAATGTATGTTTTTTATGTGCAAAGTTTGCCAGTATATTTGCTTACCTCTTTAAGAAAGATTGTTAGAGACTAGGGAAGTTTGCTTAGTATTTGTCTTTCTTTTTACCTAGTAACATTTTAAAGATGCAAATTGTACTAAGAATTTTTGTTTAGAATACAATTCCTCCCTTAGCTCTTCTGTAAGGTAGTACTTACTTTATAACTGGATGATCAATTATAATTGTATAAACAAAAGTATCTCAGAAATTCATTTTTAACATA
The DNA here is from genome assembly GCA_022376925.1 of Tragulus kanchil. Lineage (NCBI taxonomy): Eukaryota > Metazoa > Chordata > Mammalia > Artiodactyla > Tragulidae > Tragulus > Tragulus kanchil. The sequence continues at coordinate 165,848,678 of JAIOJX010000031.1, read as the reverse complement.
CATATGTTAAATGTATGTGAACCAGGATGCTGGCTAAAAATGCATTTCTGCCTCAGAATTTAGGAATTTGCATTTAAACTGGCATTATGGATGATACATAAATGATCTGCAGACCAGTTTGTGAAAATTTACTTGCACAGTTAAATAAGGTTTTTTTTTTTTTTTGCCACTTCTATTGATCTTTCATTTGCTCATCTTTGTTCTTTGGCCTGTGTGGGCCTCCCATCGCAGTGGCCTCTCTCGTTGCAGAGTATCGGCTCTGGGTGCATGCGCTCCAGAGCTCTGGCTTGGTAGTTGGGCACATGGATCCAGCTGCTCCGCAGCACGTGGAATCTTCCCAGGAGAGGGATCAAATTGGCCCCCCTTGCACTGCAAGGCAGTGTCCTTACCCACTGGACTACAAGGGAAGCCCTTAAATAAGCTTTTAAAAAACGAAGTATGGAGTTTGGCTTCTTGTAATGATGGTAGACCAAGTAATTTGGACTATCTCCCCTAAGAATAATTAGAAAAGCTGGATGAAGTGGAAACAAAGTATCTGTTTAAGGCCTTGTAATGCTAACAATATAGTGAACACCTATGAGACCAACTCAGATTTCATGCAAAGAGAGATGAATCTGTCATTTAGGAGTGATTTTCTCCCAGAGGTATCTGCCATTTCCTGCAGATCCAAGTATCTGCCATTTCTAATAAAGATGACTAGAAGACTGAGAGGCTAAATAGAGTTACTCAGAATCATGAAACCTATGGGAAAACCTGGAGTTCAAGCCTACAAAGAGGAGAGTGATACCTGATTAGCTAAGAAGAAAGATGAACCTGAAATAGGCCAGCCTACCCAGGAACTGAAAATCAGCTTCACATTATTCAAATTTTTATCTGATTTAAATGACACAAATTGCTGGTGTCTTTACCCACTCCAAGAAGTAAAGTCTTTTATAGTTGAAGATAAAATCATCCTAGTTTGACAACTGTCTCTCTGTAATTGTTTATATACACTTACTGGTACTCAGTGAAAAAAAATATACACAGGAAAAGATAGAAGAATCAAGAGAAACAACACCCAACCGAAAGAGACTTAGACAGAGGAGTCATGAATATCCTTTTCTATAGGCTGATATTTTACTCTGTTGATAGTATTCATCGATGCACAAAAGTTTTTAATTTTCATGAAGTCTAGTTTGTCTGTTTATAGTTTTATTTTCTGTACCTTTAGTGTCATGTCTTAAGTGATCATGGACGAGTTCAGAATTATGCCTCTTTTGTCCTATATTTTCTTTTGACTTTTATAGTTTTAGCCTTTGTTTCAGTCTTTGATCTATTTTGAACTCAAAAATTTTGGATATGGTATTAGGTAAGGTCTAACTTCATTCTTTTATATGCAGATATCCAGTTTTCCCAGCACTTTTTGTTGAAAACATTGTCCTTTCCCTTACTGAACAGTCTTGTCACCCTTGTTGAAATCATTTGACCATTGTATTAGGAGCTTGGAATGCCACGACAAAACGTGATTCTGTGTTGGGTCATTTCTGTGCTTGCATCTTTTTTCTCTTTTTTTATAATTTTTAAATTTTGTTTCTTTATTTTTATTTTTGACTATTCTGGGCTTTGACTACTGCTACAGGCTCTTCTCTAGTTGCAGGGAGTGGGGGCTACTCTCTAGTTGATGTGAGCAGGCTTCTTGTTGTGGTGACTTCTCTTGTGGAACTTTGGCTCTAGGGTTCCCGAGCTTCAGTAGTTGTGGCACGTGGGCTCAGTATTTGTGGCTCCGAGGCTCTAGAGCAGAGGCTCAAGAGTTGTGGCTCACAGGCTTAGTTGCTCCATGGCATGTGGGATCAGGGATCAAACCCATGTTTACTGCATTGGCAGGCAAACTCTTTACCACTGAGCTACCAGGGAAGCCGTATGCCTGCATCTTTTACTGGGCGTATGCCATGACTTTTAAAATTCTAGATATATAAATCAGTTTTGAGTTTCCTATTCCTTAAATATGTTGTTTCCAAAGAGAAATATACAAAAAAAATAGTTGCTGGTGTCTTTACCCACTCCAAGAAGTAAAGTCTTTTATAGTTGAAGATAAAATCATCCTAGTTTGACAACGGGAGGTACTCAGTGAAAAAAAATATACACAGGAAAAGATAGAAGAATCAAGAGAAACAACACCCAACCGAAAGAGACTTAGACAGAGGAGTCATGAATATCCTTTTCTATAGGCTGATATTTTACTCTGTTGATAGTATTCATCGATGCACAAAAGTTTTTAATTTTCATGAAGTCTAGTTTGTCTGTTTATAGTTTTATTTTCTGTACCTTTAGTGTCATGTCTTAAGTGATCATGGACGAGTTCAGAATTATGCCTCTTTTGTCCTATATTTTCTTTTGACTTTTATAGTTTTAGCCTTTGTTTCAGTCTTTGATCTATTTTGAACTCAAAAATTTTGGATATGGTATTAGGTAAGGTCTAACTTCATTCTTTTATATGCAGATATCCAGTTTTCCCAGCACTTTTTGTTGAAAACATTGTCCTTTCCCTTACTGAACAGTCTTGTCACCCTTGTTGAAATCATTTGACCATTGTATTAGGAGCTTGGAATGCCACGACAAAACGTGATTCTGTGTTGGGTCATTTCTGTGCTTGCATCTTTTTTCTCTTTTTTTATAATTTTTAAATTTTGTTTCTTTATTTTTATTTTTGACTATTCTGGGCTTTGACTACTGCTACAGGCTCTTCTCTAGTTGCAGGGAGTGGGGGCTACTCTCTAGTTGATGTGAGCAGGCTTCTTGTTGTGGTGACTTCTCTTGTGGAACTTTGGCTCTAGGGTTCCCGAGCTTCAGTAGTTGTGGCACGTGGGCTCAGTATTTGTGGCTCCGAGGCTCTAGAGCAGAGGCTCAAGAGTTGTGGCTCACAGGCTTAGTTGCTCCATGGCATGTGGGATCAGGGATCAAACCCATGTTTACTGCATTGGCAGGCAAACTCTTTACCACTGAGCTACCAGGGAAGCCGTATGCCTGCATCTTTTACTGGGCGTATGCCATGACTTTTAAAATTCTATATATATAAAATCAGTTTTGAGTTTCCTATTCCTTAAATATGTTGTTTCCAAAGGGAGAAATATACAAAAAATAAAGGGGGATAAGAGTTATGTGAGCCCTTTAAATCCTTTGGCAGTCATTTTGGTGGAGGGAAAAGGGACTTACTGTGGTGGCTGCCTGAATCTGCCTCTGTCCTTCCACTATGAGGAGCAGCAGTTGGCAGTTAGAGAACATGTCCCCAGCATTTGGAGGGCAGGTTTCTTATTGCTCACCATGATTCTCACAGGCTACATACAAGGTGCTGTATGGAACATTTGCAAGGCCGCTTCTCATGGGGCTAGGGAGTATGGGATGGGTACTGCTACTATAACAAGATGTGGCCCAAATTGACTACTGTTTATTGTCCAAGCCTTCGTTTGGAAGTTGCAAGCCTTCAAATAGATGGTATAGTTTGAAAATTGTTACATCAGACATATTCTGTCACTGTGCAATTGCCACCTAGATGGGGAGAAAGATTCCTGGTATAGTATTTTCTACTCACTGTCTTCACAGAATCATATTACCACAGAAGTCTTTCTTTTTTTTTTTAAGATCTTTTATTTTTTAGAACAGTTTTAGGTTCATAGTAAAATCAAGAAGAATGTACAGAGATTTCTCATATACACCTTCCCCACATGTGTAGTCCTACTCCATTATCACTATCCTCCACCAGTGTGGTACATTTGTTATATCTGAGGAACCTACACTGACACATTATCATAAAGCCCATAGTGTGCACTAGGATGCATTCTTGGTGTTGTCCATTTCATGGCTTTGGTCAAAAGTGTAATGATATGTATCTACCATTATACATATAGGGTATTTTCACTGCCCTGAAAATCCTCTGTGTCCCACCTGTTCACTCCTCCTTCCCCTGGCAACCTCTGGTCTTTTGCTGGCACCAGTTTTTACCTCCTCCAGAGTATCATACAGTTTCCACATCTGTAAGTTTGCTTGTAAATAAGTTCATTTGTACCATATTTTAACTTAGATTCCACATGAGTGATAGCATATGTTACTTGTCTTTCTCTGACTTCACTTAGAATGATTATCTCTAGGTTCATCCACATTGCTGAATGACATTATTTCTTCCTTCTTATGCCTAAATAATATTCCATTGTTTGTAAATACTGCATCTTCTTTATCCATTCTTTTGTATGCATCTTTTGGGAAAAGGGACTTACTGTGGTGGCTGCCTGAATCTGCCTCTGTCCTTCCACTATGAGGAGCAGCAGTTGGCAGTTAGAGAACATGTCCCCAGCATTTGGAGGGCAGGTTTCTTATTGCTCACCATGATTCTCACAGGCTACATACAAGGTGCTGTATGGAACATTTGCAAGGCCGCTTCTCATGGGGCTAGGGAGTATGGGATGGGTACTGCTACTATAACAAGATGTGGCCCAAATTGACTACTGTTTATTGTCCAAGCCTTCGTTTGGAAGTTGCAAGCCTTCAAATAGATGGTATAGTTTGAAAATTGTTACATCAGACATATTCTGTCACTGTGCAATTGCCACCTAGATGGGGAGAAAGATTCCTGGTATAGTATTTTCTACTCACTGTCTTCACAGAATCATATTACCACAGAAGTCTTTCTTTTTTTTAAGATCTTTTATTTTTTAGAACAGTTTTAGGTTCATAGTAAAATCAAGAAGAATGTACAGAGATTTCTCATATACACCTTCCCCACATGTGTAGTCCTACTCCATTATCACTATCCTCCACCAGTGTGGTACATTTGTTATATCTGAGGAACCTACACTGACACATTATCATAAAGCCCATAGTGTGCACTAGGATGCATTCTTGGTGTTGTCCATTTCATGGCTTTGGTCAAAAGTGTAATGATATGTATCTACCATTATACATATAGGGTATTTTCACTGCCCTGAAAATCCTCTGTGTCCCACCTGTTCACTCCTCCTTCCCCTGGCAACCTCTGGTCTTTTTGCTGGCACCAGTTTTTACCTCCTCCAGAGTATCATACAGTTTCCACATCTGTAAGTTTGCTTGTAAATAAGTTCATTTGTACCATATTTTAACTTAGATTCCACATGAGTGATAGCATATGTTACTTGTCTTTCTCTGACTTCACTTAGAATGATTATCTCTAGGTTCATCCACATTGCTGAATGACATTATTTCTTCCTTCTTATGCCTAAATAATATTCCATTGTTTGTAAATACTGCATCTTCTTTATCCATTCTTTTGTAGATGGACATTTAGGTTGCTTCCATGTCTTGGCTATTGTAAACAGTGCTATGATGAACATTAGGGTGCATTGAATTACGGTTTTCTCAGCATATATGCTGAGGAGTGGTATTGCTGGATCATAAGGTAGTTTTTACATTTTTAAAAATCCTCCATACTGTTTTCCATAGTGGTTGTATGAATTTACCTTCCAACCAACAATGTAGGAGGGTTTCCTTTTCTCCGTACTCTCTCCAGCATTTATTATTTGTAGACTTTTTGATGATGGCCACATCGACTTGTGTGGGGTGTTACTTCACAATTTGGATTTGCATTTCTCTAGTGATTAGTGATGTTGAGCATATTTTCATGTAGCCATCTATATGTCTTCTCTTGAGAAATGTCTACTTAGATCTTCTGCCACTTTTTTGATTGGATTTTTTTTTTTTTTGACAGAAAGCTGCATGAGCAGTTTGTATATTTGGAAGATTGGTCTTTTGCTGGTTACTTCATTTGCAAATGTTTTCTCCCATTCTTAGGGTTGTCTTTTTGCTTTGTTTATGGTTTCTTTTGCTGTGCAAAAGCTTTTCTGTTTTATTCACATTTGTTTATATTTTTAAAATTTTCATTACTCAGTGAAATAGATAAAAAAAGATATTGCTGCAATTTATGTCAACGAGTATTCTGCCTGTTTTCCTGTAATAGTTCTATAGTGTCCATCCTTATCCAGGTCTTCGATCCATTTTAAGTTTTTTTTTTTGGTGTGTATTGTGTTAGAGAATATTCTAATTTTGTTCTTTTACATGAGTCTGTTCAGTTTTCCAAGAGGCTCTTTTTCTCTTGTGTACCTTGGGTTAATTGACCACAGGTTTGTGAACTTATTTCTGGGCTTTCTAGCCTGTTCCATTGATCTATATTGCTATTATTGTGCCAGTATCATACTATTTTAATTGCTGTAGCTTTATAGTAGAGTCTGAAGTCAGGGAGTCTGATTCCAACAGCTTTTCTCTTTTTCAAGATTACTTTCACTGTTTAGTGTCTTTTGTTTTTCCATCAAATTTAAAGTTTTTGTTCTGTGAAAAATGTCACTGGTAATTGATAGGGATTGCATTCAATCTGTAGATTGCATTGGTTATTATACTCATTTTGACAATATTGACTTTTCCAGTACAAGAATATGATACATCTTTTATCTGTTTGTATCATATTTGATTTCTTCCATAAACATCTTACCATTTTCAGAATTCAGGTCCTTTGCCATTTTAGGTAGGTTTATTTCTAAGTATTTTATTATTTTTCATTCAATGGTAAGTGGGATTATTTCCTTAATTTTTCTTTCTGTTTGTTCATTGTTAGTATATAAAAATGAAAGGAAGTTCTGCGTAGTAATTTTGTCTCCTGCAATCTTACCCAGTTCTTTGAAGAGCTCTTGTAGCTTTCTGATAGGATCTTTAGGATTTTCTATGTATAATATCATGTCATGTACAAATGGTGATAGTTTTACTCTTTCAATTTGGATTTCTTTTATTTATTTGTTTCTTTTCTGATCACCATGACTAGGACTTGGAAAACTATATTGAATAAAAGTACTGAGAGTGGACATCCTTATCTTGTTTCTGATTTTAAGGGAATGCTTTCAACTGTTTATGGTTTCTTTTGCTGTGCAAAAGCTTTTCTGTTTTATTCACATTTGTTTATATTTTTAAAATTTTCATTACTCAGTGAAATAGATAAAAAAAGATATTGCTGCAATTTATGTCAACGAGTATTCTGCCTGTTTTCCTGTAATAGTTCTATAGTGTCCATCCTTATCCAGGTCTTCGATCCATTTTAAGTTTTTTTTTTTGGTGTGTATTGTGTTAGAGAATATTCTAATTTTGTTCTTTTACATGAGTCTGTTCAGTTTTCCAAGAGGCTCTTTTCTCTTGTGTACCTTGGGTTAATTGACCACAGGTTTGTGAACTTATTTCTGGGCTTTCTAGCCTGTTCCATTGATCTATATTGCTATTATTGTGCCAGTATCATACTATTTTAATTGCTGTAGCTTTATAGTAGAGTCTGAAGTCAGGGAGTCTGATTCCAACAGCTTTTCTCTTTTTCAAGATTACTTTCACTGTTTAGTGTCTTTTGTTTTTCCATCAAATTTAAAGTTTTTGTTCTGTGAAAAATGTCACTGGTAATTGATAGGGATTGCATTCAATCTGTAGATTGCATTGGTTATTATACTCATTTTGACAATATTGACTTTTCCAGTACAAGAATATGATACATCTTTTTATCTGTTTGTATCATATTTGATTTCTTCCATAAACATCTTACCATTTTCAGAATTCAGGTCCTTTGCCATTTTAGGTAGGTTTATTTCTAAGTATTTTATTATTTTTCATTCAATGGTAAGTGGGATTATTTCCTTAATTTTTCTTTCTGTTTGTTCATTGTTAGTATATAAAAATGAAAGGAAGTTCTGCGTAGTAATTTTGTCTCCTGCAATCTTACCCAGTTCTTTGAAGAGCTCTTGTAGCTTTCTGATAGGATCTTTAGGATTTTCTATGTATAATATCATGTCATGTACAAATGGTGATAGTTTTACTCTTTCAATTTGGATTTCTTTTATTTATTTGTTTCTTTTCTGATCACCATGACTAGGACTTGGAAAACTATATTGAATAAAAGTACTGAGAGTGGACATCCTTATCTTGTTTCTGATTTTTAAGGGAATGCTTTCAACTTTTCACCTTTGAGAATGATGTTAGCTGTGAATTTGTAATATGTGCACTTATTATGTTGAAGTAGGTTCTCTCTGTGCCCACTTTATGGAGAGTTTTTTATTATAGATGGGTGTTGAGTTTTATTTAAAGCCTTTACTGCATCTGTTGAGATGATCATATGGTTTTTCTTCTTCAATTTGATAGTGATATGTCGCACTGATTGATATGTGGAAACTGAAGAATTCTTGCATCCTTGGAATAAATCCCACTTAGTCAGATTATATGATCCTTTCAATGTATTATTGGATTTTGTTTGCAAATTTTTTTTTTTTTTTAGTATTTTTGCATCTATAGGATTGTTCCTCCTGTTGCTTCTGGTGTCTGCTCTCTGGTGGACGAGGTTAGTCCTGAGGCTTGTGAAGGCTTTCTGGTGATAAGGACTAATGCCTGTCCACTTATAGATGGAGCTGGTGTTGTCCCTCTGGTGGGCAGGCCTGGGTCAAGGTGTGTGTTTAGGGCTTCCCCAGTGGCTCAGTGGTAAAGAATTTGCCTGTAGTACAGTAGTTGCAGGAGACACCGGTTCAATCCCTGGGTCAGAAAGATCCTTTGGAAAAGTGCATGATAAGGGGTGTGTTTAGAAGTGTCTGTGAACTCAGTATGGCTTTAGTCACCCTGCCTAATGGTGGGTGGAGTTGTGTTTCTGTTCTACTGGTTGTTTGTCCTGAGGAGCACTGGAGCCTGTAGGCTTTTGGATAGGGCAATGTCTTGATGGCCCAAATGGGGCATTCTAGTAATTTTTTTTTTCCTTAATTTTTCTTTCTGTTTGTTCATTGTTAGTATATAAAAATGAAAGGAAGTTCTGTAGTAATTTTGTCTCCTGCAATCTTACCCAGTTCTTTGAAGAGCTCTTGTAGCTTTCTGATAGGATCTTTAGGATTTTCTATGTATAATATCATGTCATGTACAAATGGTGATAGTTTTACTCTTTCAATTTGGATTTCTTTTATTTATTTGTTTCTTTTCTGATCACCATGACTAGGACTTGGAAAACTATATTGAATAAAAGTACTGAGAGTGGACATCCTTATCTTGTTTCTGATTTTTAAGGGAATGCTTTCAACTTTTCACCTTTGAGAATGATGTTAGCTGTGAATTTGTAATATGTGCACTTATTATGTTGAAGTAGGTTCTCTCTGTGCCCACTTTATGGAGAGTTTTTTATTATAGATGGGTGTTGAGTTTTATTTAAAGCCTTTACTGCATCTGTTGAGATGATCATATGGTTTTTCTTCTTCAATTTGATAGTGATATGTCGCACTGATTGATATGTGGAAACTGAAGAATTCTTGCATCCTTGGAATAAATCCCACTTAGTCAGATTATATGATCCTTTCAATGTATTATTGGATTTTGTTTGCAAATTTTTTTTTTTTTTTAGTATTTTTGCATCTATAGGATTGTTCCTCCTGTTGCTTCTGGTGTCTGCTCTCTGGTGGACGAGGTTAGTCCTGAGGCTTGTGAAGGCTTTCTGGTGATAAGGACTAATGCCTGTCCACTTATAGATGGAGCTGGTGTTGTCCCTCTGGTGGGCAGGCCTGGGTCAAGGTGTGTGTTTAGGGCTTCCCCAGTGGCTCAGTGGTAAAGAATTTGCCTGTAGTACAGTAGTTGCAGGAGACACCGGTTCAATCCCTGGGTCAGAAAGATCCTTTGGAAAAGTGCATGATAAGGGGTGTGTTTAGAAGTGTCTGTGAACTCAGTATGGCTTTAGTCACCCTGCCTAATGGTGGGTGGAGTTGTGTTTCTGTTCTACTGGTTGTTTGTCCTGAGGAGCACTGGAGCCTGTAGGCTTTTGGATAGGGCAATGTCTTGATGCCCCAAATGGTGGCCTCAGGGAGAGCTTACAGTATTGAACTCACAGTATTGAATACTGTGCAGTATTTTCTTCTGCTTGCTTCTTTGGCGTGGGTAGCTGGGGTGTAGACTTGAATTACTGTCCTGTTTTATGGTTTGCCTTGGAAACAAACCAAGATCATTCTGTTGTTTTTGAGGTTGCACCCAAGTACTGCATTTAGGACTCTTTGTTGGCTATGAGGGCTACTCCATTTCTTCCATGGGGTTCTTGCCCACAGCAGTAGATACAATGGTCACCTGAATTAAATTCACCCATTCCCATCCATTTTAGTTCACTGATTCCTAAGATGTCAATGGTCACTTTTGCCATCTCCTGTTTGATCACTTCCTATTTACCTTGATTCATGGACCTAACATTTCATGTTCCTATGCAATACTTTTCTTTGCAACATTGGGTTTTACTTTCATCACCAGACACATCCACAATAGAGTGTCATTTCTGTTTTGGTCCAGCCACTTAATTCTTTCTGGAGCTATTAGTAGTTGTCCTCCACTCTTCCTCAGTAGCATATTGGACATCTTATGACCTGGGGGACTCATCTTTTGTTGTCTTATCTTTTTGCCTTTTTGTACAGTTTATGGGATTTTCAAGGCAAGTATACTGGGGTGGCTTGCCATTCTCTCCTCCAGTGGATTGTGTTTTGTCAGAATTCTCCACTATGACCCATCCATCTTGGGTGGCCCTGAACAGCATGACCTATAGCTTCCTTGAGTTACACAAGCCCCTTCTCCATGACAAAGCAGTGATCTATGGTTTACTCTCTACTTGGTACCCTGGGTTTGATCTTTCTCTTAAGCTATTTCTTAATGGCTACAGCATTATAGGAAAGTTTTATTTTCTAATCTGAAATATCTAGTCAATTTGTAGTCTCTTTAATTTTGCTTACAAAGAGACCACTATTTTATTGTGTGTGAAGTCACCTCTTTCATGTATTGTCTCACCAGATACAGCTGGAAATGAACATTGTGTGCATTTAATATTTTCCCTCATATTCTGCTTCCCCAGTCTTTTATTACTCCCATAAGTTTATTACGGAGTTTTCTGTCAGGTAATCTTATGCAACATTTTTGCAAAATAGTTTGCCATTACATGAGTCATACTTTCCCAAATCTTCACTAGTGATTTCCTTGCCATTTTTGTAGCTTCTTATTATAGTTTCCTCAACTCCTGCTTCCTGGTTCCAAATCTACTATTATACATTTTATTAATAGAGTTTTTGCTTCCGGGACACCCTACCTATATCTTAATCATCTATATCTGTTTATTTTTGCCACAATAATCCCCCTGATTCAGTGGCTTAAAACACAAGTATTTTCTTCTCATATATCTTGGGATGAATCGGTAGACTTACCTTGACTCCAGACGGCGATTTGAGTCCAAATCAGGTCTTCTTCCTTGGACGAACAGTACAGTCAGAGCGTATTCTTTTATCATTACTTTTTATAATATTTATTTATTTGGCTGTGCCGAGTCTTACTTGTGGCACTCATGATCTTTGTTCTTCCTGTGCCATGCAAGTACTTTAATTGCAGTATAAGAACTTTTTGTGGCATGTGGGACCTAGTTCCCTGACCAAGGATTAAAGCCAGTTCCAGGGCATTTTCTTGTGACAATGATAGAAGCATGGGCAAGTTCAGCTGAATAAGGATATTTCAAGTCTGTTTGTTCAGTTTAGCTACAAACATCTCAAGGCCAAAATAAGTATTATGACTGAACCCAAAAGTAAAGCTTGGGGAGGTACTCTGCTTCTAGTGGAAGGAAGAACAGTCTCATGGCAAAGGATGTAGGTACTGGAAGGGATGAAGAACTGGGGTCAGTAATGAGCATGCATGTATGTATGCATGCATGTGCAACCCCAGGGACTGTAGCACGCAAAACACTCTGTCCATGGAATTTTCCATGCAAGAATGCTGGGGTATGGGACTTCCCTGGTGGTCCGATGGGTAAGAACCTACCTTGCAATACAATGAGTTCAATTCCTGGTCAGGGAACTGAGCTCTCACATACTACGAATCACTAAGCCCATGCACCACAACTGCAGCTACTGAGCCTGCAAGCCAGTTTAGAGAGTCTATGGGCTTAATGCAAGATCTTGCATGACGCAATGAAGATCTCACATTCTTCAGCTAAGACCCGATGCAGCCAAATTAAAAAAAAAAAAAAAAAAAAAAGCTGGAATCCGTTGCCAGGGTCAGTAATACAATGTATCAAATAATTTAAACAGTAACCAAAAGAAACATATGAATGCTCTATTAAGATCATGTAAAGTCATTTAAAATATTATTAGTTGTAGGGCTTCCCTGGTGGTCCAGTGGGTAAAGAGTCCACCTTGAAGTACAAGGGCCGCCATGGAGTGGCTGGACTGGTGTGTCCAATTATGAGTCAGCACACTGGAATGCATGGGCCCAGAGCCGGTGCTCTGCAAGAAGAGAGGCCATTGCAATGGAGGCCCACACAAGCCAAAGAATAAAAGATGGATGAAAATAAATAAATAAAAAACCAATAAAAGAGGCAAAAATTAAAAATAATCCTTTAAAAAATTTTATTAGTTGTAAATAATGACATTTCTTAACAAAATACTTAATTTACTGGGAAGTTAAAATAATTCTAAATAAGTATGTACGTAATAACATAGCCTAAAAATATAGAAAACAAAAATGTATAAGAACAAAAGAGAAATATGGAAATATGATCACAGTGAGTGACTAACACATCATTCTCTATGATCTTTATAATAAGTAGACAAAAATTAATAGGAATATTTGAACAATTCATTTAACAATTGTGACATATATCTTGTATGTAAAACTTTAGAATTCATATTACAACTACATAACTCCCTGTTATTGCTTTTTTTTTTTTTTTTAAAGAATTATTTATTTATTTTGGGCGGGGGTCGGGTTAGAGAGGGAGGGGAGCAGGTGGGCCACTTCTATGGGTCTTTCATTTCTCTATTTCCATCGGTCTTTGTTCTTTGGCTCCTGTGGGCCTCCCATCACGGTGGCCACTGTTGTCGCAGAGCGCCGGCTCTGGGCACGCGCACGCCAGAGTTCCGGCTCAGTAATTGGACACATGGGTCCAGCCGCTCCGCGGCACGTGGGATCTTCCCAGGCCAGGGATCGAACCGGCGCCCCTTGCACTGCAAGGCGGTGTCCTTACCCACTGGACCACCAGGGGAAGCCCTGTTATTGCTTTTTTAATTGAAGCATAGTTGATTTACAGTATTATATTAGTTTTAGGTACACAGCAAAGGGACTCATATATTTAGATATATATTCTTTTTCAGATTGTCTTCTATTATAGGTTATTATAAGATACTGATTATTAGTTTCCTATGCTATATATTAGGTCCTTGTTGTTTATCTGTTTTATGTACGGTAGTGTCTCTTAATCACAGACTTCTAACTTACCCTCTTTTGGTAACCATAAGTTTGCTTCCGTGTCTGTGGGTCTGTTTCTGTTTGGTAAGTAAATTCATTTGTATCTTTTTTTTGTAGACTTCTTATGTAAATGATGTCATATGGCATTTGTCTTTCTCTGTTTGACTTATAGAACCTGTTTTTAAAAGATGCACACAGTTCAAAAACTGGACTGTAGTTCTATCAAATAGAAATCATTTGAAAAACTGTCAAAATATTCAAACAAAAGTATTTTCTTTGATTACTATGGAATTAGACTAGAGGAGAGTATCATGCTTAGAAGGAAAAGAGAGCATTCTTAGAAGGAAAATTTTGGCTATAGATGTATATACCTTAGAAAATAAGGAAAGCTGAAAACCCAGTGATCTAAGCATCTATCTGAAGAAGTTAGAAAAAAGAACAGATTAAAACCAAAACAAATAACAAGAAAAAATAATGAAAAGATTCAACAAATCAATAAAGCCAAAGGTTTTTCCTTTATGTAATAAAATTGATGCTTATTACCAGGCAGGTTTCATCATAGACTCATCTTTAAAAAAAAAAAGAAGACATACCTAGCCAAAATCAGGAATTACAAAATATGAAGAACTTTATTATACATCCTAATTCACTGTTTGGCAACCTACAGTAATATTAGCAATATCCTGCTTGTGACAGAACTTTTCACTGCATGAATAATGTATAATACTCATGTATATAATTTAGAAAAACAGATACCAAAATAAAATATAGTTTTCCAACTAGCTTTTAGGAAAAATTCCAGCCGCTCCGCGGCACGTGGGATCTTCCCAGGCCAGGGATCGAACCGGCGCCCCTTGCACTGCAAGGCGGTGTCCTTACCCACTGGACCACCAGGGGAAGCCCTGTTATTGCTTTTTTAATTGAAGCATAGTTGATTTACAGTATTATATTAGTTTTAGGTACACAGCAAAGGGACTCATATATTTAGATATATATTCTTTTTCAGATTGTCTTCTATTATAGGTTATTATAAGATACTGATTATTAGTTTCCTATGCTATATATTAGGTCCTTGTTGTTTATCTGTTTTATGTACGGTAGTGTCTCTTAATCACAGACTTCTAACTTACCCTCTTTTGGTAACCATAAGTTTGCTTCCGTGTCTGTGGGTCTGTTTCTGTTTGGTAAGTAAATTCATTTGTATCTTTTTTTTGTAGACTTCTTATGTAAATGATGTCATATGGCATTTGTCTTTCTCTGTTTGACTTATAGAACCTGTTTTTAAAAGATGCACACAGTTCAAAAACTGGACTGTAGTTCTATCAAATAGAAATCATTTGAAAAACTGTCAAAATATTCAAACAAAAGTATTTTCTTTGATTACTATGGAATTAGACTAGAGGAGAGTATCATGCTTAGAAGGAAAAGAGAGCATTCTTAGAAGGAAAATTTTGGCTATAGATGTATATACCTTAGAAAATAAGGAAAGCTGAAAACCCAGTGATCTAAGCATCTATCTGAAGAAGTTAGAAAAAAGAACAGATTAAAACCAAAACAAATAACAAGAAAAAATAATGAAAAGATTCAACAAATCAATAAAGCCAAAGGTTTTTCCTTTATGTAATAAAATTGATGCTTATTACCAGGCAGGTTTCATCATAGACTCATCTTTAAAAAAAAAAAAAGAAGACATACCTAGCCAAAATCAGGAATTACAAAATATGAAGAACTTTATTATACATCCTAATTCACTGTTTGGCAACCTACAGTAATATTAGCAATATCCTGCTTGTGACAGAACTTTTCACTGCATGAATAATGTATAATACTCATGTATATAATTTAGAAAAACAGATACCAAAATAAAATATAGTCCCACTACTTAGGAAAAAGTGTTTTCAATCCTAAATGCATGTTGGAATATCGTAGGATGCATTATTTAAATATTGACACCTCATGTCACATAAAAGAATTTGCCTGCGGTGCGGGAGAGATCAGGAAGATCCCCTAGAGGAGGACATGGCAACTCACGGCAGTATTCTTGCATGGAGAATTCCAGGGACAGAAAAACCTGGCGGTCTACGGTCCATGGGGTCACAAAGAGTCAAACATGACTGAAGTGACTTAAGACATATACACTAGATGCATTATTTAAATACTGACACATGGGCCCTTAGAGAATCAATTATTTCAGAATTTCTGTGTCCCTATATCAGTTTATTTTTTCAATTCTTCTATTGGTTTTAATATTTAGTCATATTTGTGAACAACTTGATATAGGAAATAATAATATTTTGATGTTGTCCTTCTAGTCTTTTGCTTATATAGACATACACTATTGAGTTCTTTTATAAATAGGTTCTTACTAAACTTGCAATTGTGAAACCTTTTTAAAGTGTAAAATCTGAACTGAGCTTTACCAACATGTCATAAACATCTTTCTATACTAGTGAATATACTTCTACCACTGCATTTTTAATAGTTATATAGTATTTCATTATATGGATTTATTATCATTTATATAACTAATCCACAATTATTGGGCACTTAAATAGTCAATATTATAAACCCAGTGCTAAGAGAATATCCTTGTGAAAGAGAGTTTCACACATCTATAAAAAAAATTTTTTTAGAAAAACTGAAAACCCAGTGATCTAAGCATCTATCTGAAGAAGTTAGAAAAAAGAACAGATTAAAACCAAAACAAATAACAAGAAAAAATAATGAAAAGATTCAACAAATCAATAAAGCCAAAGGTTTTTCCTTTATGTAATAAAATTGATGCTTATTACCAGGCAGGTTTCATCATAGACTCATCTTTAAAAAAAAACACAAGAAGACATACCTAGCCAAAATCAGGAATTACAAAATATGAAGAACTTTATTATACATCCTAATTCACTGTTTGGCAACCTACAGTAATATTAGCAATATCCTGCTTGTGACAGAACTTTTCACTGCATGAATAATGTATAATACTCATGTATATAATTTAGAAAAACAGATACCAAAATAAAATATAGTCCCACTACTTAGGAAAAAGTGTTTTCAATCCTAAATGCATGTTGGAATATCGTAGGATGCATTATTTAAATATTGACACCTCATGTCACATAAAAGAATTTGCCTGCGGTGCGGGAGAGATCAGGAAGATCCCCTAGAGGAGGACATGGCAACTCACGGCAGTATTCTTGCATGGAGAATTCCAGGGACAGAAAAACCTGGCGGTCTACGGTCCATGGGGTCACAAAGAGTCAAACATGACTGAAGTGACTTAAGACATATACACTAGATGCATTATTTAAATACTGACACATGGGCCCTTAGAGAATCAATTATTTCAGAATTTCTGTGTCCCTATATCAGTTTATTTTTTCAATTCTTCTATTGGTTTTAATATTTAGTCATATTTGTGAACAACTTGATATAGGAAATAATAATATTTTGATGTTGTCCTTCTAGTCTTTTGCTTATATAGACATACACTATTGAGTTCTTTTATAAATAGGTTCTTACTAAACTTGCAATTGTGAAACCTTTTTAAAGTGTAAAATCTGAACTGAGCTTTACCAACATGTCATAAACATCTTTCTATACTAGTGAATATACTTCTACCACTGCATTTTTAATAGTTATATAGTATTTCATTATATGGATTTATTATCATTTATATAACTAATCCACAATTATTGGGCACTTAAATAGTCAATATTATAAACCCAGTGCTAAGAGAATATCCTTGTGAAAGAGAGTTTCACACATCTATAAAAAGCACTTGTTAAAAATCATTTATTCACATATTTGGAATAAAGTATAATGCGAATAAACAGTTGGTAACTAAATTTTCACCTTAGATACTCACCTAGGCATCACATAAGTTATTTAGGTTGAGAGAGATGTAGTAATATATTTTATCTTACTAACTGGATCTTCCCTAACCCAGTGGCTGATGTACAGGAGGCATAAAATGTATTTGCTGAATAAGTGAATACATTTAATTCCTTGGAACTAACTTGAATTCCTAGAGTATGTGTATCAGTCACATTCAAAAGAAAGGTACTTTGTGAGCAAATCTGGTGTGAGAAGCCAAACTTGGAATGTGTGACCTAAAAGTCTTTTACTTTCAAATTAAGAGACAAAGTCTTTAATTGAGATCTTTGCTCACTTAACCATGACAACTTTAAATATGGCCATTTCAGCATGTATATTTTAAGGTACAATTTATTGAATATTTTATATCCATTATCTTATTTAATCTTCCCAATCATCGTGTATAGTGAATACTATTATTATCTTCATTGGAAAGGCGCAGTTAAGAGAGGCGAGGTGACACGCTTAAGGTCACAGAACCAGCCAATTCAGAATGAGGAGTGCATCTCTGGTTTGTCTGGCAGGAAAAAATAAAGGCACTCTTAAAAAAGGCACTGTACCTCCTAGGTATTTTGGCTTTCTGATGCGCTGAAGTGTAACAGTTTTTGATGTTGCAATTGAAAAATAACATCCTTACAATACTAATACATGATGGTGGAGAAATATTAGAAAATTCAGATAAGTAAAGAGAGCATAGTATTTTTATCAATCTAAAGGAAGTGTTTCACACTCTGACATTACGTTCGCTATCATTCATTTTTGTTCAGTATCTATACTCTTATTTTGAATTTTGGTTACTTGGTGTGCACAGAAGCAGCAGGGCAACATATGTATTTTACAGTGACCATTGGCTATTTTTTCCCCAAGCATTCATTCATTGTTAATTCAATCATAGATTTTTATTAAACTCCTGTTCTATGCATTATGCTATACATCAACGGTCAAAAATAGACATGGTCCCTGCTCTCATGGAACTCTCGGTGAATATGAAGAGTGTGACATGAATAAAAAATTACATAAATAAATGTAAACCTATCTATCCATACTGTCACCCTCCATGTCTGGTCGTGTAGCCTTAGCAACTCCCCCTAATCATTTAGTCATCCCATTTGCTTAAAACTATTGCTAAGGTGCCCTGGAGAAGGCAAGAATACCCACTCCAGTATTCTTGCCTGGAGAATTCCATGTCTCGTAAACAGTCAGACATGACTAAGTGACTTTATATTTGACTTTGACTGTTGGTAAGCATAAGTCTCAATACCATCCTATTCCACTAAGCAGTCTTTATTGAGAGACATTTTCCTACCCAATGAGAAGAAATTTAAGCATCTTAAAGTAAGATCCAGAGAACTAGTAAAAGGTAGCTTGGTGACCTCTGTGCCTCAGAACTGAATTACTCTGAAGAAACAATCTACTGCCTGCCCCTCAACTTTAATGTAGGTGATAGGAATCTACTTTATTTCATATGAATTGCCTACTTTGAGTCAAAGTAGTTAGGTATATGACAAATTGCAGTTATGACATTTTGTTTAGCTTTACACAATTCCATCATTGTTAGGTTGCTTAAGGTTGTATATGCTCTTACGTTAAGTTTGTCTGGCAGGAAAAAATAAAGGCACTCTTAAAAAAGGCACTGTACCTCCTAGGTATTTTGGCTTTCTGATGCGCTGAAGTGTAACAGTTTTTGATGTTGCAATTGAAAAATAACATCCTTACAATACTAATACATGATGGTGGAGAAATATTAGAAAATTCAGATAAGTAAAGAGAGCATAGTATTTTTATCAATCTAAAGGAAGTGTTTCACACTCTGACATTACGTTCGCTATCATTCATTTTTGTTCAGTATCTATACTCTTATTTTGAATTTTGGTTACTTGGTGTGCACAGAAGCAGCAGGGCAACATATGTATTTTACAGTGACCATTGGCTATTTTTTCCCCAAGCATTCATTCATTGTTAATTCAATCATAGATTTTTATTAAACTCCTGTTCTATGCATTATGCTATACATCAACGGTAAAAAATAGACATGGTCCCTGCTCTCATGGAACTCTCGGTGAATATGAAGAGTGTGACATGAATAAAAAATTACATAAATAAATGTAAACCTATCTATCCATACTGTCACCCTCCATGTCTGGTCGTGTAGCCTTAGCAACTCCCCCTAATCATTTAGTCATCCCATTTGCTTAAAACTATTGCTAAGGTGCCCTGGAGAAGGCAAGAATACCCACTCCAGTATTCTTGCCTGGAGAATTCCATGTCTCGTAAACAGTCAGACATGACTAAGTGACTTTATATTTGACTTTGACTGTTGGTAAGCATAAGTCTCAATACCATCCTATTCCACTAAGCAGTCTTTATTGAGAGACATTTTCCTACCCAATGAGAAGAAATTTAAGCATCTTAAAGTAAGATCCAGAGAACTAGTAAAAGGTAGCTTGGTGACCTCTGTGCCTCAGAACTGAATTACTCTGAAGAAACAATCTACTGCCTGCCCCTCAACTTTAATGTAGGTGATAGGAATCTACTTTATTTCATATGAATTGCCTACTTTGAGTCAAAGTAGTTAGGTATATGACAAATTGCAGTTATGACATTTTGTTTAGCTTTACACAATTCCATCATTGTTAGGTTGCTTAAGGTTGTATATGCTCTTACGTTAAGTTTGTCTTTGGGATTCAATCTCACCAAGAAATCTCAGCTCTGTAGCACCTGACTCTGACTTTCAGTTACTTTGGTCCACACTGGAACTGCTTTCTCTTCTACATTAGAGAATAGGAAGACTGTCAGAACATCTTAATGTAACTTCCAAATTGTACTAAGAAATAGAAACTGGGCTTCCCTGTTGGTCCAGTAGGTAAGGACACCGCCTTGCAGTGCAAGGGGCGCCGGTTCGATCCCTGGCCTGGGAAGATCCCACGTGCTGCGGAGCAGCTGGACCAATGTGTCCAATTACTGAGCCGGAGCTCTGGAGCGCATGCGCCCAGAGCCGGCGCTCTGCGACAACAGAGGCCACTGCGATGGGAGGCCCACACAGGCCAAAGGACAAAGATGGGTGAAAATGGACAAATGAAAGACCAATGGAAGTGGCCTGCCTGCTCCCCTCCCTGCCCACCCCACCCCCACCAAAATAAATAAATAAATAAATCTTTAAAAAAAAAAAAGAAATAGAAACTTACTATTGAGTCATTGCCTCGCATAAAACAGGCCTGAAGGCTCGTTAGGCCTGAAGTGAGCATCCAGTGACCTGGGTTTCACTCTTAGCCTGCCTCCAGCTCACTGTGTCATCCTCAATGTACTTAATCACTCTGTGCTTTGACCTAGAACCTACCACAAGAATCTCCTTTAATCCCTACCTCTTAAAGTAATATGAGAAATAATAAAATGATTCAACTCTGTGAAGCTTACTAAAATCCTCCAGAACAAAGTCTATATAGAGATTGTTGAATGTGTACGTATAGGATTACTGCTATTTCAAGTCAGGAAAAACAGAAACATCTATTCAAGTCACCACCACAGGAGGCCTCTTAAACACAGGTTGACTCAGCTATGTGACAGCTTATGATTTTTTATTGATATATGGTTCTCTTTTCTTGCCATAGAAAACCTTGAGTCTGGAAGGAACAATTTAAAAAGTAGTAGCCTCTTAGGAAACTAGTGCTACAGTGAACCCTGTATCAGTTTGTTTTTTAAGCAAGTCTGGCAATTACCTTGGAATGCTGGTCCTTTATCATTTTCCCATTGTTTTAATGCTTTATCATTCCTGATGAAAGAAACAAAGTAGTTAAGAGAAAAAGCTACAGGTTGTTCTGAAAAGACACTGAGTTCCTTAGAGAAAAGGTTGTCTCGGGCGATGCTCTGACCACAGTGCTGAGAGCCACACCGGTTCAGTGAGTAAAGTTTGACAATGTACATTTTCTGTTCCTATTGCTACTTCCAGGATTTCCTGTCTCCTCCCCTGCAAATCACACACACACTCCCACCCACCCCGCATCCCTGTCCAGTGCACCCAGTGGGGGTGGAGGGGACAGGAAAGACAGAGTCATTTATATAATGTGTCTCCCTGCTGAGCCCCTAATGGCCGAAGCTTTTGTTCTGCATTCAGTGGCTGCGTGTGATGGGCAGAAAGCAGCAGTCTCCCTTTGTTCTATGGCCTTATTCAGCAATTTAGATCCATCGTAAAAATCAAATATGCATGTTGCAACCACCTTGCCTACAACAGCTTCAATTTTCACCTTTCTTTAATTTGAACTCCACAGGGGAAGAAAGAGAAGGGAGAAAGGGAGAATGGGGATGGGAGGGAAATTGCTTTGTGTTTTTGCTTAGTGGACTGTGAAAATAGGCAGTAATGAAAAAATATATTTTTAATCTCATAGATGCATCCCATTCAAAACAGCACATATCACCAAACCAGGCCAGTAGAATCCCTTCTGAAAATGCCCTCAAACCATATCACTTAGCTGAGGCTTCAAAACTGGATGTGAAATGGTAAGAAAAGAGAAAAGCGTAAGAATATCACAAAAGAGTAGAGACAGGAAGACTGAGGCTTGCTTTGGGCTAGAGGAGTCATCCTATTCAGGGAGGTGACATCTACACCACTTATAATTATGGCCAGAAAGAATGTTTTATGTTCAGCTGACCGTCATGAATTTCCTTTGTAAAAGAAAGGATTTGGGGAAAGAGTTCATAGAGGAAGTGAGAGAGAGATTACATTTAAAGATATATTTCCTCTCCAAATAAAAATGAACACATTGACAGAGATGTTTTTGTCCAGTTATTGACTAGCACACTGTTTTTAAAAATTTCCCAGAACTTCAAAGGATGTGTTCCCTGGAGTTCAAATAAATTTGCATCAGTAGCTTTGATATTGATTATTCAGAGAAATACAGAAATCCTTCACCTATTTCATTATTAGACTTAATGACTTTACAGAGGAGTTTGTGCCCTAAAATAAACAATATGGCCAATATTTATTTGACACTAAAAATAAAAGATCTGAAGAACTGTGCATCTTTATGCCTGGTTTCACTTACTAATATAGATTTTGAAGGCTCAAGCTAAAGTTGAAGCTTACCAGTTTTGAAGAGTCTTTGCCTGTTCTTATAAATGGAGCTCTTTCAGGTTAATTCCAGGGAGAATTGCTAGAGGCAACATTAGACAGACATTGAACATAATATAGGATGGATGCACACTGAAAGAGTGATCTTGGGGATCATTCAAGGTTGAAAAGCCTTTGATTGTTTTGAGTGGAGCTTCTTCTGGAAGATGTTTGAGTGGAGTCAACATTGCCCCTTACAACAGCTTCAATTTTCACCTTTCTTTAATTTGAACTCCACGGGGAAGAAAGAGAAGGGAGAAAGGGAGAATGGGGATGGGAGGGAAATTGCTTTGTGTTTTGCTTAGTGGACTGTGAAAATAGGCAGTAATGAAAAAATATATTTTTAATCTCATAGATGCATCCCATTCAAAACAGCACATATCACCAAACCAGGCCAGTAGAATCCCTTCTGAAAATGCCCTCAAACCATATCACTTAGCTGAGGCTTCAAAACTGGATGTGAAATGGTAAGAAAAGAGAAAAGCGTAAGAATATCACAAAAGAGTAGAGACAGGAAGACTGAGGCTTGCTTTGGGCTAGAGGAGTCATCCTATTCAGGGAGGTGACATCTACACCACTTATAATTATGGCCAGAAAGAATGTTTTATGTTCAGCTGACCGTCATGAATTTCCTTTGTAAAAGAAAGGATTTGGGGAAAGAGTTCATAGAGGAAGTGAGAGAGAGATTACATTTAAAGATATATTTCCTCTCCAAATAAAAATGAACACATTGACAGAGATGTTTTTGTCCAGTTATTGACTAGCACACTGTTTTTAAAAATTTCCCAGAACTTCAAAGGATGTGTTCCCTGGAGTTCAAATAAATTTGCATCAGTAGCTTTGATATTGATTATTCAGAGAAATACAGAAATCCTTCACCTATTTCATTATTAGACTTAATGACTTTACAGAGGAGTTTGTGCCCTAAAATAAACAATATGGCCAATATTTATTTGACACTAAAAATAAAAGATCTGAAGAACTGTGCATCTTTATGCCTGGTTTCACTTACTAATATAGATTTTGAAGGCTCAAGCTAAAGTTGAAGCTTACCAGTTTTGAAGAGTCTTTGCCTGTTCTTATAAATGGAGCTCTTTCAGGTTAATTCCAGGGAGAATTGCTAGAGGCAACATTAGACAGACATTGAACATAATATAGGATGGATGCACACTGAAAGAGTGATCTTGGGGATCATTCAAGGTTGAAAAGCCTTTGATTGTTTTGAGTGGAGCTTCTTCTGGAAGATGTACTGAATGAGTCTGGGATCAAAACCAATTTCACAAGTTTGATCCAGTTGTAATATGGAAATCCACCAGATTCTGCCATGACTAATTAGAGATGTGTGAAGAAGGTTTCTCTTTCCCAACATTATTGATTTTCCTTTCAAACCCCCCAGTTTCACAGAGAAAATCTCTGGCATTTAAAAGTGTTCAATTTAGTACAGTTCACTGATGCATGTAATCTTTGCTAACTGCATCCCATTTTCTCTGAACTTGGTTTTTCAGGCACTCTCATCTTCTGAGTGTATTTTAAATTTACTTTAGGTTTTAAGTAAAATCAGAGATGTACCCAGGACATATAAGCACTGAGAGAATAACTTTAATATATATATTTTTTTAGTTGTAATTTTTCTCTTCTGTCTTTTGTTTTCCCCTTTCCTGTATTGGAAATATAGGAAATTTTTGATGCCTATAAAAAAAAGTGCAGTTTTAAGAAGTAGATTCTACGCAATTTAAGCTTACATGTGAGTCAAGGGATTTATGTCTTGAATTTTACCTGTCCTGGAAAAAGTGATAAAATTAAGATGGCTAATAGTACTTGGAAATTTACAACACTGGAGTAAATCTGTGATTGAATAGCATAACTCAGGCAAAAGCTATGACTGTATGCCACCTTAATTCTTCTCTCCCCACCCCATGTTTTAGAATATAGTGGACAAATATCATACCGTGTAACTTCTCATTAAAGTCAGGGCCATATGCTGGCATTTTATGTTTTCAACTTCTCTCAGATAGGGAAAGATGCTAGACAGATGTATCAGATGATAAACATTGCATATTGGAGAGTGAAGTCTTTGCTCTTTGAATTTAACATAATTTAGTGGATAAGGTTTATCTTTAATTGAACATTTTCCTCTCATATGGGAACTTTTTTTTTTTTTTTTGGTCCTTAGTTCTTTCTTCTAAAGAAATAAATTATAGAGGTGAAAAATTGTTCGACTATTTTCTTGACCAGTCTTCCTTTTCAGGCCACCTGGTTTACATTTCAGGTCATTCCAAGTACTAACATTATTCTTGCCTCGCTTTAAGCATAAATGTTAGATATCTTTTCCCTCAAAATCTTGAGAGTCCTCACAGTGTCTCTTTTTCTCCATATTAAGTACATGTTGTACTCATGACAAATCTCAACATAAACAGTCTGTATGCATAGCGTGTCTCTGTATATACAGTCATGTAGAAGTTTAGGGTACAGCCTCCAGAATTATACATTCTGTATTCAAATTCTGTTCCCATCCTTGACCAGCTCTGTGACCTTGGCAAAGTTAAACCTTAGTATTTTCATTTTTTGAAATGAATATAAGAGAATAATAGCATTAGGTTCATAGGATGGTGAGAGTTACACGAGACTGTAAAATGTTGTTTCAGATTGGGTTCCTAGGGAAACAAACTTTCAGGTCAAAGTTAACATTCAGGATCTTTCTTACTAGGGAGTACTGTGGACCAACACCTGTGGGAAATAAGCTACACTGCATCCCAAAGAAGACCTCAGCCAACCCCATAGGTAAGTTTTTCAATGAGAGCTGACAGTTGAGGACTGCCTTCTTTTAGGTCTCCCATCAACTGGCAGAATAAGTTCCTGAGGGTTTCTGGGTGGCACATTACAGTATCTTCTGGATGGATTTAGTAAGTGTTCAAAAAGTCTTAGCTGTTCGGCAGTACCAATGTATACTTTGAGACTGCTCTCATTTTTCATGATCTCAAACAGTTACTTCCATTATATATTTTGATTTAAAGAGGCTATATAGTGTTGTGGTAAGAGCATAGCTCTGGAACGGGACCTCCTGGGTTTGAGTGTCATTTCCCCAACTCTTTGAACAGTGCCTGGCATGTGATATACTCTGTTGTGCTTATTGTTGGTGCTATTTTCTTTCTTCTCAAGTTGAACATATAGTCAGAAAGTACTTGGGAATCAGAGAATTCTTCAGTTAAAACCCAGCTTTCTCACTTACCAACTGTTTTGAACACAGGAATATTACTTAATGTGATACTCAGTTTCACATCTGTAAAATAAGAATAATGATGACCTTCACAGATTGTACCAAGAATATAAAGTTATTGTGAGCCTATATTTCAGTTCCTTATCTGAAATATGGGAATATCCCATCCTTGGGATGTTGTGAAGATTACAGATTACATGAGTTCATATATGAAAAGCATGTAGAAAGAATGATGCCTGACACAGGTACATGTGCAAGTTAAGTGTTAGCTATATGAAAGCTGCATAAAGCCCTCTACACATTTCCCATGTTGTACTCATGACAAATCTCAACATAAACAGTCTGTATGCATAGCGTGTCTCTGTATATACAGTCATGTAGAAGTTTAGGGTACAGCCTCCAGAATTATACATTCTGTATTCAAATTCTGTTCCCATCCTTGACCAGCTCTGTGACCTTGGCAAAGTTAAACCTTAGTATTTTCATTTTTTGAAATGAATATAAGAGAATAATAGCATTAGGTTCATAGGATGGTGAGAGTTACACGAGACTGTAAAATGTTGTTTCAGATTGGGTTCCTAGGGAAACAAACTTTCAGGTCAAAGTTAACATTCAGGATCTTTCTTACTAGGGAGTACTGTGGACCAACACCTGTGGGAAATAAGCTACACTGCATCCCAAAGAAGACCTCAGCCAACCCCATAGGTAAGTTTTTCAATGAGAGCTGACAGTTGAGGACTGCCTTCTTTTAGGTCTCCCATCAACTGGCAGAATAAGTTCCTGAGGGTTTCTGGGTGGCACATTACAGTATCTTCTGGATGGATTTAGTAAGTGTTCAAAAAGTCTTAGCTGTTCGGCAGTACCAATGTATACTTTGAGACTGCTCTCATTTTTCATGATCTCAAACAGTTACTTCCATTATATATTTTGATTTAAAGAGGCTATATAGTGTTGTGGTAAGAGCATAGCTCTGGAACGGGACCTCCTGGGTTTGAGTGTCATTTCCCCAACTCTTTGAACAGTGCCTGGCATGTGATATACTCTGTTGTGCTTATTGTTGGTGCTATTTTCTTTCTTCTCAAGTTGAACATATAGTCAGAAAGTACTTGGGAATCAGAGAATTCTTCAGTTAAAACCCAGCTTTCTCACTTACCAACTGTTTTGAACACAGGAATATTACTTAATGTGATACTCAGTTTCACATCTGTAAAATAAGAATAATGATGACCTTCACAGATTGTACCAAGAATATAAAGTTATTGTGAGCCTATATTTCAGTTCCTTATCTGAAATATGGGAATATCCCATCCTTGGGATGTTGTGAAGATTACAGATTACATGAGTTCATATATGAAAAGCATGTAGAAAGAATGATGCCTGACACAGGTACATGTGCAAGTTAAGTGTTAGCTATATGAAAGCTGCATAAAGCCCTCTACACAGTGCCTTGCAAATGGTAACCCTCAGGTATTATTTTTGGAGTCTGTCAAGGATGATTTCTTTATTTTCTCCTTGTAGCCTTTATATTCTGTTTCATCTGGCCTGCTGTTTCATTCTTTTTAATTATTCCTTTCCTCTTCCCTCACTTTCTTAGGGTTATTGGATATTATATATGGGTCGACATTAAACCGTATTTTAAAACACCCTTAAAAAAGTTACTATATTTTTGTTCTTGAGATAATTAAACTGAACAGTGGTTAAACATTATATTCAGATACAGGAAAGCATTTTTTATGGAAAGAATGGTTGCCAGTTCTAGTCCATCTTCAGGACAGAAGAGAAATAGACTTAAATGTAGTTAAAGTACTTACTGTATGAATGACCAAAGAGAATGATAGAATCTCCAACCCTGAGTCTAAACGTGAAGAATGTTTTTAATTTACCTAGAATAGTTATTTTCAGCCAAAGGAAAGAGATTTATTTTTTCCTATGCATAATGAAAGTGTAACTTATTTTTAATTTTTTAATTGAATTTTTATTTTACATTATAGTTGATTTACAGTGTTGTGTTTCAAGTGTACAGCAAACTGATTCAGTTACAGATAGATACTTTCAATGTGGTATGTATATATTGTTTTTGATTCTTGTCTAAAATAGGATTTTACAGAATGTTGAGTAGAGTTCCATGTGCTATACAGTAGGTTCATATTGGTTATTTTATGTATACTACTGTGTATATTTGAATCCAGAATTTCTAATTTATCTTTCCCCCTACGACCCTTCTGCTTTGATCACCTTAAGTTTGTTTTTGAAATCTGTGAGTCCATTTTTTAAACAAATTCATTTGTATCATTTTAAGATTCCATATATAAGTGATATCATTGATATTTCTCTTTCCCTGACTTCACTTAGTATGATAATCTATAGGCCCATTAATGTTGCTGCAAATGGCAATATCGTAGTCTTTTTTATGTCTCAGTAATAGTTCCATTGTATGTGTTTACCCACATCTCCTTTGTCCATTCCTCTGTAGATAAACATTTAGATTGCTTCATTGTCTTGGCTATTGTAAACAGTGCTTCAAGGAACATTGGGGTGCATGTATCCTTTTAAACCATGTTTTTTTTCCCCAGATATATGCCAAGTGGTAAGGTTTTAAATTCTGTTTCATCTGGCCTGCTGTTTCATTCTTTTTAATTATTCCTTTCCTCTTCCCTCACTTTCTTAGGGTTATTGGATATTATATATGGGTCGACATTAAACCGTATTTTAAAACACCCTTAAAAAAGTTACTATATTTTTGTTCTTGAGATAATTAAACTGAACAGTGGTTAAACATTATATTCAGATACAGGAAAGCATTTTTTATGGAAAGAATGGTTGCCAGTTCTAGTCCATCTTCAGGACAGAAGAGAAATAGACTTAAATGTAGTTAAAGTACTTACTGTATGAATGACCAAAGAGAATGATAGAATCTCCAACCCTGAGTCTAAACGTGAAGAATGTTTTTAATTTACCTAGAATAGTTATTTTCAGCCAAAGGAAAGAGATTTATTTTTTCCTATGCATAATGAAAGTGTAACTTATTTTTAATTTTTTAATTGAATTTTTATTTTACATTATAGTTGATTTACAGTGTTGTGTTTCAAGTGTACAGCAAACTGATTCAGTTACAGATAGATACTTTCAATGTGGTATGTATATATTGTTTTTGATTCTTGTCTAAAATAGGATTTTACAGAATGTTGAGTAGAGTTCCATGTGCTATACAGTAGGTTCATATTGGTTATTTTATGTATACTACTGTGTATATTTGAATCCAGAATTTCTAATTTATCTTTCCCCCTACGACCCTTCTGCTTTGATCACCTTAAGTTTGTTTTTGAAATCTGTGAGTCCATTTTTTAAACAAATTCATTTGTATCATTTTAAGATTCCATATATAAGTGATATCATTGATATTTCTCTTTCCCTGACTTCACTTAGTATGATAATCTATAGGTACATCCATGTTGCTGCAAATGGCAATATCGTAGTCTTTTTTATGTCTCAGTAATAGTTCCATTGTATGTGTTTACCCACATCTCCTTTGTCCATTCCTCTGTAGATAAACATTTAGATTGCTTCATTGTCTTGGCTATTGTAAACAGTGCTTCAAGGAACATTGGGGTGCATGTATCCTTTTAAACCATGTTTTTTTTCCCCAGATATATGCCAAGTGGTAAGGTTGCTGGGCCATAAGGTAGCTCTATTTTTAGTTTTCTCTCTCTCTTTTTTTTTTTTTTTTAAAGGAACCTCCTTATTATTGTCTGTAGTGACTGTACCAAATTACATTCCCACCAACAGTATAGGAGGGTTCATTTTTCTCCATACGTTCTTCAGCATTTATTGTTTGTAGACTTCTTGATAATGACCATTCTGACTGGTGTGAGATGATACATCATTATAGTTTTGATTTGCATTTTTCTAGTAATTAATGACATTGAGCATCTTTTCATGTGGCTCTTGGCCATCAGTTTGTTGTCTTTGGAGAAATGTCTGTTTAGCTCTTCTGCCCATTTTTTGATTGTGTTGTATGTTTTCTTTTTGATATTGAGATGCAAAAGCTATGTATATTTTGGAGATAATCATTTGCAAGTACTTTCTCCCATTCTTTTGGTTGCCTTTTCATTTTCTTTATGGCTTCCTTTGTTGTACAGAAGTTTAATTAGATCCCATTTGTTTGTTTTATTTTCATTACTTTAGGAGGTACATAAAAAAGATATTGCTGTGATTTTTTCAAAATATATTTTGCTTATGTTTTCTTCTGAGAGTTTCATAGTATCTAGTTGTGTGTTTAGGTCATTAATCCATTTTGAATTTATTTTTGTGTATGGTATTAGAGAATGTTCTAATTTCATTAACATGTAGTTGTCCAGTTTACCCAGTGCCATTTGTTGAAGAGGCTGTCCTTCTTCCATTGTATAGTCTTGCCTCCTTTGATATAGGTTAATTGACTGCAGGTGTGTGGATTTATTTCTAGGCTTTCTATTTTTTTGCACTGATCTATATTTCTGTTGTTGTGCCAATACCATACTTCTTTATATCGCTAATTTTTGTCTTCCTGATTGTATAGTCTTGTCATTAGTATGATATCTATAGGTACATCCATGTTGCTGCAAATGGCAATATCGTAGTCTTTTTTATGTCTCAGTAATAGTTCCATTGTATGTGTTTACCCACATCTCCTTTGTCCATTCCTCTGTAGATAAACATTTAGATTGCTTCATTGTCTTGGCTATTGTAAACAGTGCTTCAAGGAACATTGGGGTGCATGTATCCTTTTAAACCATGTTTTTTTTCCCCAGATATATGCCAAGTGGTAAGGTTGCTGGGCCATAAGGTAGCTCTATTTTTAGTTTTCTCTCTCTCTTTTTTTTTTTTTTTTTAAAGGAACCTCCTTATTATTGTCTGTAGTGACTGTACCAAATTACATTCCCACCAACAGTATAGGAGGGTTCATTTTTCTCCATACGTTCTTCAGCATTTATTGTTTGTAGACTTCTTGATAATGACCATTCTGACTGGTGTGAGATGATACATCATTATAGTTTTGATTTGCATTTTTCTAGTAATTAATGACATTGAGCATCTTTTCATGTGGCTCTTGGCCATCAGTTTGTTGTCTTTGGAGAAATGTCTGTTTAGCTCTTCTGCCCATTTTTTGATTGTGTTGTATGTTTTCTTTTTGATATTGAGATGCAAAAGCTATGTATATTTTGGAGATAATCATTTGCAAGTACTTTCTCCCATTCTTTTGGTTGCCTTTTCATTTTCTTTATGGCTTCCTTTGTTGTACAGAAGTTTAATTAGATCCCATTTGTTTGTTTTATTTTCATTACTTTAGGAGGTACATAAAAAAGATATTGCTGTGATTTTTTCAAAATATATTTTGCTTATGTTTTCTTCTGAGAGTTTCATAGTATCTAGTTGTGTGTTTAGGTCATTAATCCATTTTGAATTTATTTTTGTGTATGGTATTAGAGAATGTTCTAATTTCATTAACATGTAGTTGTCCAGTTTACCCAGTGCCATTTGTTGAAGAGGCTGTCCTTCTTCCATTGTATAGTCTTGCCTCCTTTGATATAGGTTAATTGACTGCAGGTGTGTGGATTTATTTCTAGGCTTTCTATTTTTTTGCACTGATCTATATTTCTGTTGTTGTGCCAATACCATACTTCTTTAAATCGCTATAGTTTTGTAGTATAGTCTTAAGTCAGAGAGCCTGATTGCTCCAGCTCTGTTTTTCTCTCTCAGGATTGCTTCGTCTATTTGGGGTATTTAGTGTTTCTATATAAATTGTAAAATTTTTTTGTCGAATTGCATGAAAAATGTCATTGGTAGTTTGATAGGAATCATAGTCAATCTGAAAGTTGCCTTGGGTAGTGATTTTAACAGTATCGATACTTCCAGTCCAATATCATGTTATATTTTTCCATCTGTCTGTGTCATCTTTGATTCCTTTCATCACTGTCTTACACTTATCAGTATAGATCTTTTATTTCTTTAGCTAGATTTGTTCCTTGGTATTTTGTTTTGTTTTGTTGCAATGGTGAATGACATTGTTTCCTTATATGAGTATTGATACCCAGCTTTCCTTTGATTTCCATTTTCATGGAATACCTTTTTCCCTCACTTTCAGTCTATGTGTGTTCCTGAATCTGAAGTGGGTTTCTTGTCAACAGCATGTTGTACTCTGGTCTTGGTTTCTTTTTGATTTAGCCATTCTTTGTCTTTTGTTTGGAGTATTTAATCCATTTTCATTTAAGCTGATTATTGATATGTGTGTCCTTATTGCCATTTTGTTAATTGTTTTTGGATTTGATTTTGCAGGTCTTTTTTTCTTCTGTTAGTCTTTTGTTCTCTTCACTTGTGACTTGAGGACTATCTTAGTTTTTTTGGTTTGCAATTACTATGAGATTTTGATATACTTATACAAGAGGTGTCTATACTTATACAAGATTGTGTTAAGTTCCTGGTCTGTTAATTTCAAATGCATTTCCAATAGCCTGTGTTTGTGCTCTTCTCATGATTTGCTGATTTAGATATCATATTTATGTGTGGATGATTTCCAACTTTTCCTGTATGTTTGCCTTTACTGGTGAGCTTCACCATTTGTAATTTTCTTGTTTCTAGTTGTGGCCTTGTCTTTTCTACCTAGAGAAGTTCCTTTGGCATTTGTTGTAAAGCTAGGTTGGTGGTACTGAAATCTCTTAGCTTTTGCTTGTCTGTAAAGCTTTTGATTTCTCTATTGAATTTGAGAGACTTGATGGGTATTCTTGGTTGCAGACTTTCCCTTTATCATTTTAAATACTTCATGCTGTTTCTTTCTGGCCTGCAAAGTTTCTACTGAAAAATCAGTTTATAACTTTATGGATATTCCCTTAGATGTTATTTGTTGCTTTGTCTTGTTGCTTTTATTTATTTTTTTTTTTTAAAGATTTATTTATTGATTTATTTTGGGCGGGGGTCGGCTTGGGGAGGGAGGGGAGCAGGTGGGCCACTTCTATTGGTCTTTCGTTTCTCTGTGCTCATCTGCCTTTGTTCTTTGGTTCCTGTGGGCCTCCCATCGCGGTGGTGTCTGTCGTTGCAGAGCGCCGGCTCTGGGCGCATGCGCTCCAGAGCTCCGGCTCGGTAATTGGACTCATCAGTCCAGCCGCTCCGCGGCACGTGGGATCTTCCCAGGCCAGGGCTTGAACCGGTGCCCCTTGTACTGCAAGGCGGTGTCCTTACCCACTGGACCACCAGGGGAAGCCCCTCTTGTTGCTTTTAATATTTTCTCTTTGTCTTCAATTTTTCTTAATTTGATTAATATGTGTCTTGGCATACTCCTCCTCCGGTATATGGGACTCTGTGCACTGTTCAGACTTGAGTCAACGTTTCCCATGTTAGAGATGTTTTCAATTATTATCTCTTCCTGTGTTTTCTCAGGCCCTTTCTCTTCTCTTTCTGGGACCTGTGTAATGTGAATGTGAATGATGTGTTTAATGTTGTCCCAGAGGTCGCTTAGACTGTCCTCATTTCTTTATTTTGTGGCAGTGATTTCCACTAGTCTGTCTTCCAGTTCACTTATCCCTTCTTCTGCCTCAGTTATTCTGCTTTTGATAGCTTCCAGTATGTTTCTCATTTCAGTTATTGTATTGTTTATATGTTTGCTCTTTAAATCTTCTACTGTTGTGAGGCACACTCAGTGAAGCACCCAACTCTGCTCGTGGTGGATGAAAAAGCGGTTTATTAGGCTGGCTTTACACCGTTGGGTCCAAGGCCTTCATTTAGCCAAGGACCCCAAGTAAAACTTGTGGCTCACATTTATACCAAGAGCCTATGTGACATTGCTTGTTTTAGAGTTCCTTTGGCATTTGTTGTAAAGCTAGGTTGGTGGTACTGAAATCTCTTAGCTTTTGCTTGTCTGTAAAGCTTTTGATTTCTCTATTGAATTTGAGAGACTTGATGGGTATTCTTGGTTGCAGACTTTCCCTTTATCATTTTAAATACTTCATGCTGTTTCTTTCTGGCCTGCAAAGTTTCTACTGAAAAATCAGTTTATAACTTTATGGATATTCCCTTAGATGTTATTTGTTGCTTTGTCTTGTTGCTTTTATTTATTTTTTTTTTTTAAAGATTTATTTATTGATTTATTTTGGGCGGGGGTCGGCTTGGGGAGGGAGGGGAGCAGGTGGGCCACTTCTATTGGTCTTTCGTTTCTCTGTGCTCATCTGCCTTTGTTCTTTGGTTCCTGTGGGCCTCCCATCGCGGTGGTGTCTGTCGTTGCAGAGCGCCGGCTCTGGGCGCATGCGCTCCAGAGCTCCGGCTCGGTAATTGGACTCATCAGTCCAGCCGCTCCGCGGCACGTGGGATCTTCCCAGGCCAGGGCTTGAACCGGTGCCCCTTGTACTGCAAGGCGGTGTCCTTACCCACTGGACCACCAGGGGAAGCCCCTCTTGTTGCTTTTAATATTTTCTCTTTGTCTTCAATTTTTCTTAATTTGATTAATATGTGTCTTGGCATACTCCTCCTCCGGTATATGGGACTCTGTGCACTGTTCAGACTTGAGTCAACGTTTCCCATGTTAGAGATGTTTTCAATTATTATCTCTTCCTGTGTTTTCTCAGGCCCTTTCTCTTCTCTTTCTGGGACCTGTGTAATGTGAATGTGAATGATGTGTTTAATGTTGTCCCAGAGGTCGCTTAGACTGTCCTCATTTCTTTATTTTGTGGCAGTGATTTCCACTAGTCTGTCTTCCAGTTCACTTATCCCTTCTTCTGCCTCAGTTATTCTGCTTTTGATAGCTTCCAGTATGTTTCTCATTTCAGTTATTGTATTGTTTATATGTTTGCTCTTTAAATCTTCTACTGTTGTGAGGCACACTCAGTGAAGCACCCAACTCTGCTCGTGGTGGATGAAAAAGAGGTTTATTAGGCTGGCTTTACACCGGTGGGTCCAAGGCCTTCATTTAGCCAAGGACCCCAAGTAAAACTTGTGGCTCACATTTATACCAAGAGCCTATGTGCACAAACCCATATCCCCAACTTCTAAGGTTACCTAGGAGACATTAAGAAAAAAAAATATGATTTGGTAACAATCACAATAGTACAATCGAAAATCATCTAAGCATATCGCTTAACCTGCCTATAACATAAATTGATTAAAATCACAAATGGCAATTTATCTTGTGACGGAAAGTTCGTTTTCATGGCCTAGGGGAGGCTTGGGTATGAGACCTTATTAGGTTCTCACTAGCCCCGGAGGCCTAGTTGACAGTTAATTTTTCATCTCCATGGCTACCCAGTCCAAACACTGTCCAGAGTTCACTGAAAATGTAAGATGGAGTCTTCTTCCTCAAGATGGAGTCAGTTCAGTCAGGGCGTCCAGCTTCTTTCTTCCTTCACCAGTATAGGTTACATTCAGTAAAGTCGAACAGGGAATGATCAGTGCTGACAGGGATTAATTCAGTTTAACAAGTATATCATTTTTAGATAATGATCTTACAAACAAATGACTTACAATCACTTACAGGTAAATGTAAGTAAACTATTTCATATTATATGTCCCCCTTTACACTACCTGTTTGTTAAACATTTCTTGTATCTTCTCACTGTGTGCCTCCATTCTTTTTCTGAGACTTTGTATCATCTTTATTATCCTTATTGTCAGGGAGAAAAACTGAGGACTCCACCTAAATCCTGCTTGGGGAGGTGGTGGTCAGAGGCAACAGCCTTGGTGTTTTGCTTTAATCACTATGTACCTGTCATGTTGCACAGACGTTGTCTCGATGGAGGAGGATGCTCTAGTGGTCTAGTCCGTTCCGTGACCCCCTTATCCGGTCATGGGTGTCTTCAAGTGGCAGGTGCCCTAGTAGCTTTTAAGTGTCTGACCTGCGTCCACGGAGTATTGATTGGCATAGTCCTCAGTTTTAAGAGAGTTGAAGAAGGGTCTCTCACCCTTTCCAGCGGCAGTTACTAAGACATACTGAGGAGTGGAGCTTTCAGAGCACACCAGGGGCTAGTCCCAGCGGGAACTGGTCAGTTGCTTCCACAACTGCTGGCCCTTTCACAGAGATTCCCCAGGAGGAAAGAGAGGTAGGAAAGAAAGATAAGGAGGGAAGAGGGAGAGAGAAGGGGAAAAGGGAGAGGGAGAGAAGTGTCTCTCACCCTTTCAGGCAAAAGTTACTGAGACACGGCAAGAAGTGAGGCCTTCAAAGCACACCAGGGGGAGTGGTGTCTTTTCCAGAACCAGGAACTGGGAGCACCGAGTCAGTGGGACTTGCGCTACTGGTCTGACTACCACAGGGGATTGTTTTCAGCAAACACACTGTCTTACTCCTTATCAGCCTTTTGCAAAGGCATGCCATCCAACAGTAGGGAACGGAACCTTCATAAGGGGAATGAGTCTTTGATAACTCGGACATAGGTCATGGGGCCTCCTGGTGGTCCTGACACTTAACATTACCTAGTCCAAGCTTGCTATGCTTACCGCATGATAGGCCAGTAAATCAGAGATGAGGTGTTATGACAAGGAAGGGACTTGATTCGAGGAGCTGGCTGACTGAGAAGATAGCAAGCTAGTGCCTCAAAATAACCATCTCCCATCTTGTCAGGGTCTGGATGCCAGATTCTTCTGTGTAGAGTAAGAAAAAGAAGCAATGAGCAACTAAAGTCAAAAGGCAGAATAGAGGGAGGCAGTGGGGAAGTCAAGTGAAAGAGTCTTCAGTCCTGTAGAACATCTTCAAGGGAATGGCCAGCCTTTGGAAGGGGTTAATCTCTTCTATTCAAAGGTGGGCAGGGTCAGATTATGTCTCTTTGATCTGAACAAAGGCACCTTAGTTTACAGTCTGGCAGAGCAGCAGGGTCCCCTGAGGCAAGCTATTACATATGATTACAATAACAAAAAGAACAAAGAGTAAGTCAAAAGAAAGAATTTCCAACAGAGAGTCAAAATTGGCATCTCCCTGCAACACTTATTTTGAATTCTTTTTCAGGCAGATTACCTATCTCCACTTAGTGTTCTTCAGGGGTTTTATCTTGTTTCTTTTTTCAACATTATTTGTCTGTCACCTCATTTTGCCTAGCTTTCTGCGGGGACCTTCCGCAGAAAGGGAAGGCAGCAGGGATTACTCCCGGCGGAACCGGGAGATCTCGGAGAAAGGCGAATCTTGAACTGTCCGCCCCGCAGCCCCCCGGCTGAGGCAAGGGACAATCAGACGCGACAGGGGTTCCATCGAAGTAGTTCCGCTTTATTAATGAAGATCTACAGCTTTTATAGGCAAGTGAAGGGGGTTTTGCACGGGACTTCCTATAGATTACACCAATCAAGCTAAAGACCAAGCAATCATTCACGAGCGCGGAAACCAAGGGAACCAATCAGAAATTTTGACTATCAATTAACAATTTAGATCACGCCCTGCCTCTTCCCGTAGGCGCCATCTTAGCTGCAATCATGTGCTTAAGCTTCTTTATGCTTAAAACAGTCCTCTTTCAATTCAGAGCCCCACAGCTTTCTGTGTCTGGGGGCTCTTTGAATGTGCTGTCTACCTTTGTCATAGCTTTTCTTCCAAGGAGCAAGCATCTTTTAATTTTATGGCTGCAGTCACTGTCCACAGTGAGTTTGAATCCCAAGAAGATAAAGCCTGTCACTGTTTTCATTTTTTCCCCATCTATTTGCCATGAAGTGACTAGACTGGATGCCATGATCTTTGTTTTTTGACTGTTGAGTTATATAATTTAAATAAGTGGGGTGATATTATACAGCCTTGATATACTCCTTCTCCAATTGGGAACCAGTTTGTTGTACCATCTCTGGTTTTAGCTGTTGCTTCTTGACATGCAGACAGGTTTCTCAGGAGACAAGAAAGGTAGTCTGGTATTCCCATCTCTTGAAGAATTTGCCACAATTTGTTGTGATCTACACAGTCACAAGGCTTTAGTGTAGTCGATGAATCAGAAGTAGATGATTTTCTGGAATTCCATTGCTTTATCTGTGGTTCAGTGGATGTTGGCAATTTGACCTCTGGTTCCTCTAGCCTTTTCTAAATCCAACTTGTACATCTGGAAGTTCTCAGTTCCTGTACTGTTGAAGCCTAGCTTGTAGGATTTTGAGCATTAGCTTCCAAGCATATGAAATGAGTGCAATTGCATGAGGTAGTTTGAACACTCTTTGGCATTGCCATTCTTTGGTATTGGAATAAAAACTGATCTTTTCCAGTCCCAAGGCCACTGCTGGAAATCTGAAAACTGTCCGCCGGGGCGAGAAAGGCGAATCTTGAACTGTCCGCCCGCAGCCCCGGCTGAGGCAAGGGACAATCAGACGCGACAGGGGTTCCATCGAAGTAGTTCCGCTTTATTAATGAAGATCTACAGCTTTTATAGGCAAGTGAAGGGGGTTTTGCACGGGACTTCCTATAGATTACACCAATCAAGCTAAAGACCAAGCAATCATTCACGAGCGCGGAAACCAAGGGAACCAATCAGAAATTTTGACTATCAATTAACAATTTAGATCACGCCCTGCCTCTTCCCGTAGGCGCCATCTTAGCTGCAATCATGTGCTTAAGCTTCTTTATGCTTAAAACAGTCCTCTTTCAATTCAGAGCCCCACAGCTTTCTGTGTCTGGGGGCTCTTTGAATGTGCTGTCTACCTTTGTCATAGCTTTTCTTCCAAGGAGCAAGCATCTTTTAATTTTATGGCTGCAGTCACTGTCCACAGTGAGTTTGAATCCCAAGAAGATAAAGCCTGTCACTGTTTTCATTTTTTCCCCATCTATTTGCCATGAAGTGACTAGACTGGATGCCATGATCTTTGTTTTTTGACTGTTGAGTTATATAATTTAAATAAGTGGGGTGATATTATACAGCCTTGATATACTCCTTCTCCAATTGGGAACCAGTTTGTTGTACCATCTCTGGTTTTAGCTGTTGCTTCTTGACATGCAGACAGGTTTCTCAGGAGACAAGAAAGGTAGTCTGGTATTCCCATCTCTTGAAGAATTTGCCACAATTTGTTGTGATCTACACAGTCACAAGGCTTTAGTGTAGTCGATGAATCAGAAGTAGATGATTTTCTGGAATTCCATTGCTTTATCTGTGGTTCAGTGGATGTTGGCAATTTGACCTCTGGTTCCTCTAGCCTTTTCTAAATCCAACTTGTACATCTGGAAGTTCTCAGTTCCTGTACTGTTGAAGCCTAGCTTGTAGGATTTTGAGCATTAGCTTCCAAGCATATGAAATGAGTGCAATTGCATGAGGTAGTTTGAACACTCTTTGGCATTGCCATTCTTTGGTATTGGAATAAAAACTGATCTTTTCCAGTCCCAAGGCCACTGCTGAGGTTTCCAAATTTGCTGACATATTGAGTGCAACACTTGAACAGCATCATCTTTGAGGATTTTAAATAGCTTAGCTGGAATTCCACCACTTCTGCTAGTTTTGTTCATAGTAATGCTTTCCTAAAATTCACTTAACTTCATACCCCAGGATGTCTGACTAGGTGAGTGACCACACCATCATGGTTATCTGGGTCATTAAGATATTTCTTATATAATTCCTCTGTGTATCCCTGCCCCCTCTTCTTACACTCTTCTGCTTCTGTTAGGTCCTTACCATTTCTGTCCTTTATTTTGCCCATGTTTGCATGAAATGTTCCCCTGGTAGCTCCAGTTTCCTTGAAGAGATTTCTAGTCTTTCCCATTCTATTGTTTTACTCTATTTCTTTGCATTGCTCACTTAAAAAGGCTTTCTTATCTCTCCTTGCTGTTCTTTGGAACTCTGCATTCAGTTGAATATATTGTTCTCTTTTTCCTTTGCATTGTGTTGCTCTTCCTTTCACAACTATTTGTAAGACCTCTTCAGACAAC
The DNA here is from genome assembly GCA_022376925.1 of Tragulus kanchil. NCBI lineage: Eukaryota > Metazoa > Chordata > Mammalia > Artiodactyla > Tragulidae > Tragulus > Tragulus kanchil. The sequence continues at coordinate 165,809,402 of JAIOJX010000031.1, read as the reverse complement.
CATTTTCCCTGAAGGGAGACACTGAACTGAGGACTGTAAAAGCTAGAAATGGTTTCACTCCTGCAGGGCTTATGATTTAACAATGTATGCACAAATCAAAATAGTACAAAATACAGTCTTGTACTATTTGTAGAAGTGTCTCTGTGAGCCTTATGGAAGAGATGGCATTCTAGGTAGAACTTGATGTATGTGGATAGCAGGCACAAAGAAAATTGTAACCAGTACCCAAAAGCAAAAAAGCATTTGGTTTGGTCAGAGAATGGTGAGTTAGTACTCAAGCTAGGAAAAGAAACAAGCAGGTGCACTCTGGAGTCAAAATCTCTGGGTAAAAATCTCAGTACTGAAACTATTATCTGTGTTCTTTGACAAGTGACTAGAACTCTGTAAAATGGGGATAATAATTTCACATACCTTATGAGGTTGATATGAAAAATAATAAGTGTAACCACCTAGAAAAATACTGGGCACATAGTACTATGTAAGTGTTAGAAGGTGAAGTGTGGAGAATCTTCCCTGGAAATTACTGGACATCTGGGAAAGAGGGAAAAAGACAGGAGGTATGCTTTGAGAAAATTATTGTGGTCATAGGCTGAATAATTGATCATCAGAGACATTAGCTAAATGACTGAGGTCTGGTAAGGGGAAATAAGGACTTGGACTAGGGCATTGAAAAAAGAAATGAAAAATAAAAGGTGGATGCAAGAGATAACATAAAGTCTCCATGACACATACATACTAACTTTTTTTTTAATAATTATTTTTATTTTACTTAAATTTTTTTTTTTTATTTTACTTTTTATTTTTACAGAGTTTTGTTTACAGATATTCATAATCCCAGATTAGCCATATGTGTATCTCTGGCCCCCTCCCTCCTCTGCAACCTTGTCAGTCCCCCCATCCCACCCATCCAGGCTATGGAGATTCCTTAGAAAACTAAAAATAGAAGCACCCTACGACCCAGCAATCCCACTATTGGGCTTATACCCGATGAAATCAAAATTGAAGGAGCCACCTGTACCCCAATGTTCATGGCAGCTCTCTATACAATAGCTAGAACATGGAAGCAACCCAGATGTCCATCGATGAATGAATGGATACAAAAGCTCTGGTACATATATACAACGGAGTACTTCTCAGCTGTAAAAAGAAATGAGAAGAATTGGTCCTAATGAGGTGGCTGGATCTAGAACCTATCATAAAAAGCGAAGTCAAAAAGAGAAAGACAAGTACAGTATACAAACACATATTTATAGAGTCTAGTAAGATGGTAATGATAACACACGCAGTGAAGGGACGGAAAAACAGACATATGGACAGTGTGGGGAATGAACAGTGGGTGGGAGGCATAAAGGGTGTAACATGGCAACCTATACTATCATCTGTGAAAAAGATAGCTATTGTCATTGTGCTGTGGCAACAGGGGATCCTGCAGGGGCACTGTAAGATTGCAGAGGCTGTCTTTGTCCCATTTTATAGTTTTGCCTCCTTTGTCAAAAATAAGGTACCCGTAGGTGCATGGGTTTATTTCTGGGTTCTCTATTTTGTCCCACTAGTCTATATTTGTGTTTTTATGCCAGTACCATACTGTCTTGATGACTGTTGCTTTGTAGTAGAGTCTGAAGTTGGGGAGGCTGATCCCTCCAGCTCCATTCTTCTTCCTCAGGATTACTTTGGCTATTCGAGGTCTTTTGTGTTTCCATATGAACTGTGGTGTTCTTTGGTCTAGTTCTGTGAAGAATGTCATTGTTAGTTTGATAGGGATTGCATTGAATCTGTAGATGATATTTGGTAGTATGGTCATTTTCACAATATTGATTCTTCCGACCCAGGGACATAGAAGATCTCTCCATCTGTTTAAATCTTCTTTGATTTCTTTCATCAGTGTCTTGTAATTTTCTGTGTACAGTTCTTTTGTTTCTTTGGGTAGGTTTATTTCTAGATATTTTATTCTCTTGGTTGCCATGGTGAAGGGGATTGCCTCTTTTATTTCGTTTTCTGATTTTTCATTGTTTGTATATAGGAATGACAGTGATTTCTGTGTATTGAATTTGTACCCAGCGACTTTGCTGAATTAATTGATTAGGTCTAGTAGTTTTCTAATAGTGTCTTTGAGATTTTCCATGTATAATATCATGTCATCTGTGAATAGAGAGAGTTTTACTTCTTCTTTTCCAATCTGGATTCCTTTTATTTCTTTTTCTTCTCTTATTGCTGTTGCTAGAACTTCCAGGACTATGTTGAATAAGAGTGGTGGAAGTGCACAGCCTTGTCTTGTTCCTGATTTCAGAGGGAATGCTTTCAGTTTTCACCACTGTGAATAATGTTCACTGTGGGTTTCTCATATATGACTTTCACTATGTTGAGACAGGTTCCTTCTATGCTCATTTTTTGAAGGTTTTTTTTTTTTTTTATCATAAGTGGGTGTTGGATTTTGTCAAAGGCGTTTTCTGCATCTATTGAGATTATCAGTTGATTTTTGCCTCTCAATTTGTTGATATGGTGTATCAAAAACTGCATGCCTGGATGAACCCAACTTGATCTGGGATTTATTGTTATTGTTTCTAGGTGGCAACAGGGGATCCTGCAGGGGCACTGTAAGATTGCAGAGGCTGTCTTTGTCCCATTTTATAGTTTTGCCTCCTTTGTCAAAAATAAGGTACCCGTAGGTGCATGGGTTTATTTCTGGGTTCTCTATTTTGTCCCACTAGTCTATATTTGTGTTTTTATGCCAGTACCATACTGTCTTGATGACTGTTGCTTTGTAGTAGAGTCTGAAGTTGGGGAGGCTGATCCCTCCAGCTCCATTCTTCTTCCTCAGGATTACTTTGGCTATTCGAGGTCTTTTGTGTTTCCATATGAACTGTGGTGTTCTTTGGTCTAGTTCTGTGAAGAATGTCATTGTTAGTTTGATAGGGATTGCATTGAATCTGTAGATGATATTTGGTAGTATGGTCATTTTCACAATATTGATTCTTCCGACCCAGGGACATAGAAGATCTCTCCATCTGTTTAAATCTTCTTTGATTTCTTTCATCAGTGTCTTGTAATTTTCTGTGTACAGTTCTTTTGTTTCTTTGGGTAGGTTTATTTCTAGATATTTTATTCTCTTGGTTGCCATGGTGAAGGGGATTGCCTCTTTTATTTCGTTTTCTGATTTTTCATTGTTTGTATATAGGAATGACAGTGATTTCTGTGTATTGAATTTGTACCCAGCGACTTTGCTGAATTAATTGATTAGGTCTAGTAGTTTTCTAATAGTGTCTTTGAGATTTTCCATGTATAATATCATGTCATCTGTGAATAGAGAGAGTTTTACTTCTTCTTTTCCAATCTGGATTCCTTTTATTTCTTTTTCTTCTCTTATTGCTGTTGCTAGAACTTCCAGGACTATGTTGAATAAGAGTGGTGGAAGTGCACAGCCTTGTCTTGTTCCTGATTTCAGAGGGAATGCTTTCAGTTTTCACCACTGTGAATAATGTTCACTGTGGGTTTCTCATATATGACTTTCACTATGTTGAGACAGGTTCCTTCTATGCTCATTTTTTGAAGGTTTTTTTTTTTTTTTATCATAAGTGGGTGTTGGATTTTGTCAAAGGCGTTTTCTGCATCTATTGAGATTATCAGTTGATTTTTGCCTCTCAATTTGTTGATATGGTGTATCACACTGATTGATTTGTGGATATTGAAAAATCCCTGCATGCCTAGGATGAACCCAACTTGATCATGATGTATGAGTTTTTTGATGTGTTGTTTAATTCTGTTTGCTAGGATTTTGTTGAGGATTTTGGCATCCAAGTTCATCAGTGAAATTGATCTATAAGTTTCTTTTTTGTCTTGTCTTTGCCTGGTTTTGGTATCAGGGTGATGGTGGCCTCTTAGAATGTGTTTGGGAGTGTCCTTTCCTGTGCAATTTTTGGAAAGAGTTTTAGAAGGACGGGTATTAGGTCTACTTTAAATGTTTGGTAGAATTTGCCTGTGAAGCCATCTGGCCCTGGGCTTTTATTTTTGGGTATATATTTTTTTTTATCACAAATTCGATTTCTGAGCTTGTGATTGGGTTGTTCACAGTTTCTACTTCTTCCTGGTTCAGTCTTGGGAAATTAATCTTCTTTAAGAAACTGTCCATTTCTTCCAGGTTGTCCAGTTTTGTTCATAATAGTTTTTCATAATAGTTGTTCTTAATAGTCTCTTATAATCCTTTGTATTTCTGCATTGTCTGTTATAATCTCTCCTTTTTCATTTTTGATTTTAATGATCTCGTTCTTCTTTTTATTCTTGATGAATCTGGCCAGTGGTTTGTCAATTTTGTTTATCTTCCCGAAGAACCACCTTTTCGATTTATTTATCTTTACTATTGTTTCTTTCATTTCTTTTTCATTTATTTCTGCTCTGATCTTTATGATTTCTCTTCTGCTAACTTTAGGTTTTTTTTTTTTTTTTTAAGATTTATTTATTTATTTATTTTGGGCGGGGGTCGGGTTGGGGAGGGAGGAGAGCAGGTGGGCCACTTCTATTGGTCTTTCATTTCTCTATGTTCATCTGTCTTTGTTCTTTGGCTCCTGTGGACCTCCCATCACGGTGGCGTCTGTCGTTGCAGAGCGCCGGCTCTGGCATGAGCTCCAGAGCTCCGGCTCGGTATTTGGACACATCAGTACAGCCGCTCCGCGGCACGTGGGATCATCCCAGGCCAGGGATTGAACTGGCGCCCCTTGCACTGCAAGGCGGTGTCCTTACCCACTGGACCACCAGGGGAAGCCTCTTTAGGATTTTTGTGTTCTTCTTTCTCCAGTTGTTTTAAGTGTAGGGTTAGGTCGTCTGTTTGAGATTTTTCTTGTTTCTGGAGGTATATAAACTTCCCTATAAACTTCCCTATAAACTTCCCTCTTAGAACTGCTTTTGCAGTTCCCCATAGGTTTTGCACTGTCGTGTGTTCATTGTCATTTTCTTCTAAGAATTTTTAAATTTCTCCTTTGATTTGCTCAGTAATCAGTTTGTTTTTTAGATATGTGTTGTTTAATCCCCATGTGTTCATGTTTTTAACGGTCTTTTTCCTGTAGTTGATCTCTAGTCTCATTGCATTGTGCTCCGAGAAGATGGCTGATATAATTTCAATTTTCTTGAATTGACTGAGGTTTGATTTGTGGCCCAAAATGTGGTCTGTCCTGGAGAATGTTCCACGAGCGCTTGCGAAGAACATGTACTCTTCTGCTTTTGGATGGACGGTCCTAAAGATATCAGTGTGGTCCCTCTCTTCTAGTGTGTCATTTCAAGCTTGTGTTTCTTTATTAATTTGCTGTTTTGATGATCTGTCCCTTGGTGTAAGAGGAGTGTTAAACTCTCCTACTCTTATTGTGTTATTGTCAGTTTCTCCTTTTATGTCTGAAAGTGTTGTCTTATGTATTGGGGTGCTCCTGTGTTGGGTGCATAGATATTTGTGACTGTTCTGTTTTCCTCTTGAATCAGTCCCTTGATCACTATGTTATGTCCTTCCTTGTCTCTTATAATCTTCTCTTTTTTAAGGTCTATTTTGTCTGATATGAGGATTGCTGCTCCAGCTTTCTTCTGATTTCCATTTGCATGAAATATCTTTTTCAATCCTCTCACTTTCAGGCTATGAGTGTCTTTCGGTCTGAAGTGAGTTTCTTGTAGGCCACATATGTATGGGTCTTGTTTTCATATCCATTCAGCCAGTCTGTGTCTTTTGGTTGGGGCATTTAGTCCATTTACACTTAAAGTAATTATTGATACAAATGATCCTACTGCCATCTTCTTAGCTGTTATGCTGGGTTTGTTTTGCAGATCTTCTTCTTCTCTTGTACTTGTAGTCTATATAAGTCCCTTTAACACTTGTAAGGCTGATTTGGTGTGGCTAAATTCTCTTACTTTTTGCTTATCTGTAAAGCTTTTGATTTCTCCATCAATTCTGAAGGAGATCCTTGCAGGATAGAGGATTCTTGGTTGCAGATTATTCTATTTCAGTGTTTTAAATGTGTCTCGCCATTCCCTTCTGGCCTGCAGAGCTTCTGTTGAAAGATCAGCTGTTAAACGGATGGGCTTTCCCTTGTATGTCACTAGTTGCTTTTCCCTTGCTGCTATGAGAATTCTGTCTTTGTGTTTAATTTGTGTTAGCTTCATTAATATGTGTCTTGGTGTGTTTCTTCTTGGGTTTATTCTGTATGGTACTCTTTGTGCTTCTTGGTCTTGGTTGACTATTTCTTTTCCCATGTTGGGGAAATTTAAGTTCTTATATTTCTTTATTCAGTGAGTTAGTTGATTCTTGTAGTTTAATATTCTATTTTCAATGTTTTGGATCATTGTTACTATCATTCTTCTGAATTCACTTTCAGAAAGTTTGTCTAGTTCCTCATTGTTTATTTGGATTTGTGTGTTTGTAGATCTTTCCTTCATTTTTGTGGTATTTCTCTGCTGTTTCATTGTTATTATCAATTTTTTAACTAACTCTATTTGGGGTTTCCTTTTCCCAGACTTTGGGTTATGTCTGTGGGTGTTGTTTGGATGAGGCATCTTATTCTGCGTGATGCTGGTGATTGAGTGATGTCAGGACTTGCATACAAGTGCTTGCCTGTTTTGGAGTTCTTTCTGTTTAATGCTCTCATACTAACTTTGGATTGATATTATCTTTGTTTTTGAAACAAGAGTCATTTGGAAGTAAATCTAGTGACCAAGGTGGGAGATTTTTGGTTATATAACAAAAAAGATGAAATTTAAAAGTAATTAGATGGATTTTGTCTGTGGCCTCTTAAAATGATGCTAAAGCCAATTCAAAAGAAATTTGCTAGAAGATGAAAATTATATAGTACATTTTCCGTCTTTTGGTTGGGGCTTTTCTTCTTAAAGCAATTATTGATACAAATGATCCTACTGCCATCTTCTTAGCTGTTATGCTGGGTTTGTTTTGCAGATCTTCTTCTTCTCTTGTACTTGTAGTCTATATAAGTCCCTTTAACACTTGTAAGGCTGATTTGGTGTGGCTAAATTCTCTTACTTTTTGCTTATCTGTAAAGCTTTTGATTTCTCCATCAATTCTGAAGGAGATCCTTGCAGGATAGAGGATTCTTGGTTGCAGATTATTCTATTTCAGTGTTTTAAATGTGTCTCGCCATTCCCTTCTGGCCTGCAGAGCTTCTGTTGAAAGATCAGCTGTTAAACGGATGGGCTTTCCCTTGTATGTCACTAGTTGCTTTTCCCTTGCTGCTATGAGAATTCTGTCTTTGTGTTTAATTTGTGTTAGCTTCATTAATATGTGTCTTGGTGTGTTTCTTCTTGGGTTTATTCTGTATGGTACTCTTTGTGCTTCTTGGTCTTGGTTGACTATTTCTTTTCCCATGTTGGGGAAATTTAAGTTCTTATATTTCTTTATTCAGTGAGTTAGTTGATTCTTGTAGTTTAATATTCTATTTTCAATGTTTTGGATCATTGTTACTATCATTCTTCTGAATTCACTTTCAGAAAGTTTGTCTAGTTCCTCATTGTTTATTTGGATTTGTGTGTTTGTAGATCTTTCCTTCATTTTTGTGGTATTTCTCTGCTGTTTCATTGTTATTATCAATTTTTTAACTAACTCTATTTGGGGTTTCCTTTTCCCAGACTTTGGGTTATGTCTGTGGGTGTTGTTTGGATGAGGCATCTTATTCTGCGTGATGCTGGTGATTGAGTGATGTCAGGACTTGCATACAAGTGCTTGCCTGTTTTGGAGTTCTTTCTGTTTAATGCTCTCATACTAACTTTGGATTGATATTATCTTTGTTTTTGAAACAAGAGTCATTTGGAAGTAAATCTAGTGACCAAGGTGGGAGATTTTTGGTTATATAACAAAAAAGATGAAATTTAAAAGTAATTAGATGGATTTTGTCTGTGGCCTCTTAAAATGATGCTAAAGCCAATTCAAAAAGAAATTTGCTAGAAGATGAAAATTATATAGTACATTTATCAGGAAATATATATATAATCTTCTCCACTGTAAGGGAAAATCTTCACTTGGTTTTATGAATGTTAGTGTATATAATCATCAGTAATATTGGATATAATAAATTTTTAGTGAAAACATTTAATTTTAAAAATAAGTCATAACTTATAATGAAAAGTTTTACCATACATTCTTTTTTTTCCTTTTCTCCATCATGCCTCTTTTATTCATGTTTATTTTCATCCATCTTTTTTCTTTGGCATGTGTGTGCCTCCCACTGGAGTGGCCTCTCTTTTATTTGTATTTATTTTCATCCATCTTTTTTATTCTTTGGCGTGTGTGGGCTTCCCACTGCAGTGGCCTCTCTTACTGCAGAGTGCCTACTCTGGGTGCATACACTCCAGAGCACTGGCTCGTAATTGGACATACCTGTCCAGCCGCTCTTCAGTACATGGGATCTTCCTTGGTCAGGGATCAAACCAGTTCTCCTTGCACTGCAAGGCAGACTGTTTACCCGCTGCACCACCAGGGAAGCCCTACAGTCCTATAGAATTAAGGTAAAAACAGACAAAGGATAAAACTAGAATTTTAGTTTTATTTATCATTTTCTTTTATGTACCTTTTGGATGTTGCCACATCTTGTCGATTTTTTTCGTTCTGTTAATATGTTTTTATATTTCATTAAAAAAATATCAGCTACTTCAAGTGAAAAAAAGGAAGGGAGGGTATTCAAGCCAGGATTTGTCAACTTTAGTGACTCCTAAAGTTGGGGCTTCTGTTAGACTTGGGAAATCTGAAAGGTTTTGCATAGCTATTCAAAGGTGCATTCTTGCACTGCCGTTTTCAGTACTCTATTGTAATCCTGATAGCAATGTATTTATTATGGATTTCCTTACCATATTGTTTGCCTTTGTGCAGTTCACTTCATATTGCCCATGTGTTGATTCTATCAACTTTCTAACTTTCTAACTGCCCTGGAATGATGATTAAGGGCCAAAAGCTTTTCTAGAAGAATTTGACATGTAGCATTCAACATTGTGTTTTACATAAAACATCCTTTTCAGGTACCTAAACCATGATGCAAGTTTTTAAGGTGAAATTGCTAGAAAGGTTTCCAGTATAAACACACAACTTACAAATCTTTTAAAAATTCCCAGTTAATGAATACAGAATGGGATATAGACTTTCACAATAACCCAGAAAATAGAATTATTAGTGATGTGCAGTCATTTAGGAAGAGGTCTTGTGACCAGAGACTGTACCAGGAGTGGGGTTCCTTTCTACCAGATCTATCCAAGGATCTCAGCATCTGTTTTCACTTCCCATAGTGAAAAAAGGCTTGAAACAATGTGTGACATCCTAAAAATGAAACAGAACTCTTTGATGAATTAAGACCAGTAATATGGATGTAAGAAATGTGAACTGTAACCAGCCTCTGGTTGAAAAGAGGACAATAGGGAAAACTTTCAGTCTTCAATTTAGCCAAAATTTCAAAACTCCCATTAGAGATATTGGAAGGAACTGGATTCTCTTTGTCAGTTCTAATAGAGGATTTTCTTTTTGATACTTGTTACCTAAGCCTTATTTTGCAAATTAAAACATACAGAAAATCATCTAGCAGCAAAGATGCTAATAATTGTTTTTGTAACATAATTGCTTCTCAGCTTAGGGTTCACCATTTGCTACTGGTATCTTCTGTCAAATCCAAGTATAACAGGTTTTGCCAAGCACAGAATTGAGAAACTAAGAAGCAAGAGACAGATTCAGGCTGCTAATCTTTCAGTAGAACATTAGGCCAGTGAAAACAATATGATTGGCACATAGCAAATTCCTAGATGAATCGTCAACAGATGAATATGAGAGTAAATTCTCAGTCCTGGTGTATACTCAGAAAATTCCAAACTAACTCTGGGTCATAAACAAAAAATTACCTGATCTGACTGGCTAACTTTCATTTCTTGGCTGTGGCATCCTGGTCTGTTTGGGCTGATAAAACACCATAGACTATGTGGCTTATCAACAACAGAAATTTATTTCTCACAACCTGGGTTTGCTATGGAGAATGATGATTAAGGGCCAAAAGCTTTTCTAGAAGAATTTGACATGTAGCATTCAACATTGTGTTTTACATAAAACATCCTTTTCAGGTACCTAAACCATGATGCAAGTTTTTAAGGTGAAATTGCTAGAAAGGTTTCCAGTATAAACACACAACTTACAAATCTTTTAAAAATTCCCAGTTAATGAATACAGAATGGGATATAGACTTTCACAATAACCCAGAAAATAGAATTATTAGTGATGTGCAGTCATTTAGGAAGAGGTCTTGTGACCAGAGACTGTACCAGGAGTGGGGTTCCTTTCTACCAGATCTATCCAAGGATCTCAGCATCTGTTTTCACTTCCCATAGTGAAAAAAGGCTTGAAACAATGTGTGACATCCTAAAAATGAAACAGAACTCTTTGATGAATTAAGACCAGTAATATGGATGTAAGAAATGTGAACTGTAACCAGCCTCTGGTTGAAAAGAGGACAATAGGGAAAACTTTCAGTCTTCAATTTAGCCAAAATTTCAAAACTCCCATTAGAGATATTGGAAGGAACTGGATTCTCTTTGTCAGTTCTAATAGAGGATTTTCTTTTTGATACTTGTTACCTAAGCCTTATTTTGCAAATTAAAACATACAGAAAATCATCTAGCAGCAAAGATGCTAATAATTGTTTTTGTAACATAATTGCTTCTCAGCTTAGGGTTCACCATTTGCTACTGGTATCTTCTGTCAAATCCAAGTATAACAGGTTTTGCCAAGCACAGAATTGAGAAACTAAGAAGCAAGAGACAGATTCAGGCTGCTAATCTTTCAGTAGAACATTAGGCCAGTGAAAACAATATGATTGGCACATAGCAAATTCCTAGATGAATCGTCAACAGATGAATATGAGAGTAAATTCTCAGTCCTGGTGTATACTCAGAAAATTCCAAACTAACTCTGGGTCATAAACAAAAAATTACCTGATCTGACTGGCTAACTTTCATTTCTTGGCTGTGGCATCCTGGTCTGTTTGGGCTGATAAAACACCATAGACTATGTGGCTTATCAACAACAGAAATTTATTTCTCACAACTCTGGAGATTGGCAAGTTCAGACTCAAATTATTAGCATATTAGGTGTGTATTTAGAACCTTGGGTCACAGGTGGCTATCTTTTTTCTGTCTTAACATGGGCAGGACAGGCGAGGGAGTTCTTTGGAGTCTGTTTTTACGGGTACTAATCCCATTCATGGGAACTCTGCCCTCATGACCTAGTCATCTCCCAAAGGCCCCAGCTTCAAATACTACCACACTGAGGGAATAGGTTTCAACATATAAACTCGGGGAGAGCACAAATATTCAGTCTGTAGCACATGGTGTTGCTTTGTGGCTATTCAGGGCAGTATAACTCGTATTTGTCCAAAAAGCAGAAATGAAAACCTCACTTTTTTCAGGGACATCGCTGGCAAATGAAAGCAAGAACTTTACCGTCTTTTGGAAATGGCAATAAAAAACATCAAAACTCATTGAAATAACACATTTTGTTACTCTTCTACATTCTACTGACTGTCCTTCTTAAGCCAGTGCTTTGAAAGGAATTTCAGTAGTACCTGGCACACAGTTATTCCAAAAATTTTAATTGAGCTAAGAACCTTCAAGCAAATAAGACTGATACCAAACAGAGTTCCCTACTTTATAGGTGTTAAATATAACTAGTTGACATGCAGAATAACTTCCTATGTGGTGTTGATGAGTGAAGAATATGTGAGCACTTTCTAAATTGTGAAGCATGACCAAACGTATCTTCTTTGTCCCATTCCGACTGACTGATGTAGTGGTATTCACTCATTCAGCAAATGTTTACCAAGAACATACTATGTGCTTGGTAACTACTTTTATAAGTGTTGGAAAAGCAATAATGACTAAAACATAAAATTTCATATATAAATTATAAGTAAAACATAACTTAAAAGTGGATTAATTAGTAAAGAACTTCCCAAAGTGGTGTTGTGAAGAGGAAAAAAGCTGACTCTTGAAATAGAGTGTGAGGAAGATTATGAGTTGTAGGCAGGGAAAAAGGAGAAACATTTTAAATAGGTTAGTCAGAAAAGGTCAGTCTGAGGCTCTGATAACTGAACAGAGCCGTGGCTGTTGAGAAGTCTGCCATAAATTCCAGATGGGGGAAATGAGTATTGTGAAAATTCTGAGTGGAAAGAACAAGCTTGGCTTATTCAAGAAATGACAAGAAAGCCAAGTCATAAAGTAAGTAAAGATCCTTGGAACTTGTAATCTTACAGTCATAGAATGACAAATGAATGAGAGGAGATAAGAAATGCTTAAAATTTTCTTATAAATTTTTATTTTTATGTGTACTTTCATAGCTGAAGAAACAAGATAAACCATTTTAAAGAACAGAATTATCTTTACTGTTTTGTAACTTTCTCTTAGTGTCCTAAGAAATCTTTACCATTGAATACCATGCCTCCGTTCCCCTTCCTTTGACTATTCAGAAATTTTCTCCCCAGTGATTACTTCTTGATAAAGTTTACAAAGGAAATGCAGATTATTTCTTTTGTGCCTTATCATTATAATCTTAGCAGAGGAAATGGAGGAGAAGAAAATGCTGAAGAAATACATACTACAGTAATTATCTTTGAAGTAATTCTGCCTTTGTTATAATAGATTTAGGCCTCTATGTTCTGTCAGGTCACTGTCACTTTCTGTGTGAATTTGGGCAGGTCACATTGCAACCCATTCCAGTATTTTTGCCTGGAGAAACCCCATGGACAGAGGAGCCTGGCGGGCTACAGTCCATGGGGTTGAAATGAGTCGTACATGACTGAGTGACTAAGCATAGCACACAGTACAGCATAGGCACATAGAATAGTTCATGTTTATGGGGCACTTGCTGTTATCGTGTAGTTATGAACATCTTCATTGTTTCTAGTCACCTCCTAGTAAACCTGTGCTGCAAATTTTTCAGTAATGTTGGCTTTTCCCCTAACTCATTCCACTGATCAAATATCTTTCTCTTTGGTGTCCAGCTAAAAGAAATTGTATATTTATGAGACCATCTATGCCAGGAGCCAGTGCTCTGTTAAAAACCTAGTATTAATTCAGGCTCCTGTCAAGCTCCTGACAAAACTTATACATACTATGTAGCTATGCCAAGGATTGCAGAGGATAGGTGAAAAAGTGTGAGTATGTAGCCCTTGATCTCCTGAGCTGCATTTGGCAAATCTCCAGTCATTCATTTATGTCTAATTAATGACATTCCTGGCATACAGGGATCGTATCACACAGAATGGGTTCATACTCTGCCTGGGAAGGCTGACTTAGTTGTCTACCTGCTTAAAAAAAAAAAAAGGCAACCTTTTTTGTTTCCTTATTGTGTCATTTTGAATGCAGTCATTCTCCTTTCTCTCCTTTCCCTTCCTCTTTCCCTTTCTTTTCCCTTTTCCCCTCCCTCCCTCCCCTCCTATCTTCCCCTGACTCCCTCCTATCTTCCCACATCTTCCTCTCACTCTGTCTTTTTTTAGTAAAAAGAAAATAGCAGAACCTTTGAGTTGGAGGCGGTGGTATAATAGGAAGAAACTAACATCATCATCTGAATTGATTCAAAGTTTTCTTAACATTATCATGGTCCTCTGAAAAGACTGTGACCATTTTCACTGCTGTATTTTAAAATCTGCGATTTTCTTTGCCTAGGTGCTTTTTTCTCTTCTCTTCTTCTATCCTTCAATCTTAAATCTTACCCCTTCCAGTAAATCTTACTAATTATGAACTTGATTGATCTTCTCCCTCTCCTTGCCCCCCCCAAACTAGGCTGGTAGATACTTTTTGCTATTTAATTCAAATTATTGAACCTTGCATGTAAGTTTACAGGCTTGTTTTCCCAGTTAGATTTTCAGATTTTTTTTAAGAGCAGTGATCATATTCTAGACGTTGTTTATTTTTCACTGCTTCCATTTCCACCCACCCAACAATGATCATGCTTTTTAAATTACCTAAACATTCCTCCTTCCGAGGAAATGGCCATGTTAGCAGACTTAAAACCTTTTCAATGAAATCAAAGACAACTGTGTTTTTTTTTTTTTTCCAAGGATGCCCACTCTTCCCACTTTTTTTTTTTTGGCCCCTTTTATTGTTTTTTTATTTGTTTATTTATTTTCATCCATTGTTATTCCTTGGCCTGTGTGGGCCTTCCATCACAGTGGCCTCTCTTGTTGCAGAGCATCAGCTCTGGGCACATGTGCTCCAGAGAACTGGCTTGTAATTGCACACACTGATCCAGCAGCTCTGCAACATGTGGCATCCTCCTGGGCCAGGGACCGAACTGGTGCCCCTTGCATTGCAAGGTGGACTCTACCCACTGGACCACCAGGGAAGCCCTGTGGTTTTTATAACATTATATATACTACACAGGGCAAAACTTAGGTGTTCTTGTAAGAAGCCTATCTACAATAACAGACAGGCCAATTAGAATGCCTTAGGGCATACATGTATATGCTGTTTTACTTGAAATTTCTAAGTTTAGAATGTCTGAGTCAGATCATCAGAGTCACCTCATGAGAAGTCATACCAACCCCTCAGTAGCTTAAGACTCCTTGAAGAAAAACTAGTTTTTTTGTTTCTCCAATTACATGTCTTTGATTCTTTTTTTTTTTTTTAATAGCATCATCTTTTTTATATATATATAACTTTTTGACCTCTTTTTATTGATTTTTTTTTTTTGTTTATGTATTTTTCACCCATCTTTATTCTTTGGTCAGTGTGGGCCTCCCATTGCCGTAGCCTCTTTCATTGCAGAGCACTGGCTCTGGGCGCATGTTCTCCAGAGGACTGGCTTGCAACCGGACATACCAGTCCAGCTGCTCCAAGGCATGTGGGATCCTCCTGGCCCAGGGATCGAACCAGTGCCCCTTGCACTGCAAAGTGAACTCTACCCACTGGACCACCAGGGAAGCCCTGTGGTTTTTATAACATTATATATACTACACAGGGCAAAACTTAGGTGTTCTTGTAAGAAGCCTATCTACAATAACAGACAGGCCAATTAGAATGCCTTAGGGCATACATGTATATGCTGTTTTACTTGAAATTTCTAAGTTTAGAATGTCTGAGTCAGATCATCAGAGTCACCTCATGAGAAGTCATACCAACCCCTCAGTAGCTTAAGACTCCTTGAAGAAAAACTAGTTTTTTTGTTTCTCCAATTACATGTCTTTGATTCTTTTTTTTTTTTTTAATAGCATCATCTTTTTTATATATATATAACTTTTTGACCTCTTTTTATTGATTTTTTTTTTTGTTTATGTATTTTTCACCCATCTTTATTCTTTGGTCAGTGTGGGCCTCCCATTGCCGTAGCCTCTTTCATTGCAGAGCACTGGCTCTGGGCGCATGTTCTCCAGAGGACTGGCTTGCAACCGGACATACCAGTCCAGCTGCTCCAAGGCATGTGGGATCCTCCTGGCCCAGGGATCGAACCAGTGCCCCTTGCACTGCAAAGTGAACTCTTTACCCACTGGACCACCAGGGAAGCCCTGCCTTTAATTATTTTAGCTCTTCATTTAGACCACCACCAGAAGATAAAAAATGAACACCAGTCATTCACATTTTTAAATATTTTGTTAATAGCTTTAGCAATTTGTTTAGAGATGTAAGGGGAAAGTCTGGAATAAGAAGAGATTTAGAGACGATGGTTTTCATTTACCCATGCCTTCAGATTAACACTTCAAATGAAGATCACTCTAGTTTTTCAGAAGAAAATGCTTGTTGAAGTTTAAATGAAAAATTAGAGATTTCAAAATAAAGAGAATGGTAGCTAGTCAGCTTTGTTAAATAAACCAAAGAATGTCATTGAAATCCTGAATAAACTGACCTCACAGAGGAAGCTTTCTCTACTTGGTAACTGCATCCTGCTATGTAAGTTTAAAAAGGAAGAAGAGAAGACAGTGCTGAGTAGGTGCCATGTGTACCTGGATGTGCTCTATTAAAAGAGGCGCTTGATTGCTCAGTAATTGCGGAGCTAGGCTCTTGGGGAGGCCTTTGTCATCCCTCCTTGGCTGACACCAGACGATAGTGTGGCTCTGTGATAAGAAACAGAGGACCAGGGTCTCCATGGTAACTAACAGAGCGCTATATATTACACCTCATTACAAATGAGGATAGATAGTAAAAAAATATATATATATCTTAGCACAAAGAGGGAATATATATGTGCCTGTATGTGTGTATTGTCTTCCATCTAGAAAAGTGAATAAAATAAAAATGTGATTGCATTGAAAGGACAAGGTTTATAGGCCCTTTTCTCCATTGCTGCAGGTAAATATTTCATTTTTCAGTTCCTCTGATGGTTTTGTTCTGAACCCACCAGCTGTAGCTTGAAAGATTAATGACGAGCAGCCAAAGAACCCGAGAAGAGGCAGTGAGTGAATAGAAACCAGCACCGAGAAGAAAGAGTACTGCCTGATCTTTTGGGACAAATAAATAAGGATTTACTAAGTCTGCTAGTTTCATCCCCATAACAGGAAAACCTGGAACCCATTAGAACGGAAACCTGGAGACTTTTGTAATATAATGATTTTTTAGAGTTCCAAACTTCTACAGACTAGTGACAGGAAAGAAGAAAGAGGAAAGAAAAACCTGCAGTTTCCTTTCTAATTTTCTCTTCTGTAGGTATTGATTTTACTTTAACACAACTAAGTTTACTGTGTCTCTCCTCACAGAAGACCATTACACCTATGTGTAGATCTTTATAAGGTTAAACACATCACCTGAAAACTCAGCCTGCCTGTGTCATGCATTTGAAAGAAAAAGATCAAATTAAAGAAGTCATCAGTGAGTAAACTATTAACACTAGAAATTAAAAGTTTTGATTCAAGACACAGAATGCAAATATTTGGTCAGTGAACAAAGACCCAGGAGCTTTTTGCAGCTGTTAGATTAGCTTTGATGTATTAGTCTATGTGCTTTTAAATGAATGACTTTAAACTCGAAAGGATCCTTGGTAGCCCAGCAGGGATTTTTACTGATCCCTAAGGTTGGTTCCTTGCCTACCTTGTGTCTCTTCTCAACCACTTTAATTTCTGAACAGTTATTTGGGTCACTGCTAGAAAGGGAATAAATGTATTTTTGAATGGAATAGCTATTTCATTTAATCTAAGTAACACAGTCTTCTACTTTCAATTTTTCCTATTAACTTATTGCTCTTCTACAGAGGCTTAGGAAAAGTCTTCATTTAAGGTCTTCAGAGGTAGAGGTGACATGAGGGTGGTGGTATTGGTATGTATCTAAGAGGAATCAAAATGTATGTCTACACAAACTTCCGCACAGATGTTCATAGCAGCATTATTTATAATAGCCAGAAAGTGGAAACAGCCCAAATGTCCATCAAGTGATGCACAGATGAGTATAGTATGATATATCCATGCAACTGAATATTATTCAACACTGAAATGGAATCAAGTTCTGATACATGCCACAATGTGCAACCTTGAAAACATTATGCTCAACTAATAAGTCATAAAAGACCAAAAGACCATGCATTGTATGACTCCATTTCTCGGAAATTTCAAGAACAGACAGATCTACAGAGACAGAAAAGAGATGAATAGTTACTTAGAATTGGCACAGGAGCATGTTGCAGCGGGTAAGAGTGACTGCTAAAGGATACAGGGTTTCTTTCAGGGATGATGGAAATGTGCTAAAATTAATTGTGGTGATGTTTAAACTTTCTGAGTATACTCAAACGAAAAAGTGTGTTGGACATTTTAAATGGGTGAATAGCGTGATATATGAAATATATCTCCATAAAACTGTTCTAAAAATAAAAGACCTAAGTGGAGGTGAAGATAGTGATCTATAACTTGGATGACCATTTCTTCTGATTTGCCCAGAATTATACCAATTTTTGCCAGTTGTGCCAATGAATTAGTAATAGCCCTGCTTTTCCTTTTGAAAGTACCCTGTTTGGATGGTAAACTATATAAAATCAGAATCACTAGGACTTTCTTCAGTGTGTTCTAAATTCACCTAATGAAAATATAACTTGGAATTCCTATTGAAAGTAAATTCCTCGATCCCTCTCATGGATTCTAATTTAATAGGTCAGAGCTGGAAACTGATGTTTCTAATAATTATCTACTGATTCTTACCAATTTTTGGCATTCACTGTTCTACTTTAAGAAAAGCATTTGGTTGCACTGTCTTAGCTGCTGCCCAGGGGCTGTCTCTAGTTGCAGCCAGTGGGGGGTCACTCTTTGGTGCGGTGCATAGGCTTCTCATTGCAGTGGCTTCTGTTGTTGCTGTTGTGGAGGACAGGCTCTAGGCATGTGGGCCTAGTAGTTGTGGCTCCTGGGTCCTACAGCATGCAGGCCTTAGGAGATGTGGCATGCAGCCTCCAGAATTTCGGCTTGTGGGCTCAGCACATGGGCTTAGTTGCTCCATGGCATGTGTAACTTTCTGGACGAGAGATCAACCCCCTATCTCCTGCATTGGTAGGCAGATTCTTATCCACTGTACCACCAGGTAAGTCCCACTGTCCTACTTTTTATTTAAAAGAGTGAGAGAGAGAGAGAGATGACTTAATTACCTTTCGGGACAAATGAAAGTCCAGGGAGGTGTGTGAAGATTCTGCAGGAACTTTGCCATCACAGAAGGCTAGAAATGAATTCTGACTGTGATGAGGATCAAGAGAACAATGGGAAAAACATACAGCACAAGTGATGCTTCTAAAACATATTCTTCTCTTCCTTTTGTTTTTGGAAGAAAAGAAATGTAACATCCATTTTTCTGTAAGACAGAGTGAAAGCAAAACTAATAATGGTTGATCTGGAAGTTTGATCTCTAAAGTGGCCAAGAGTACAGGAATGTGGATTCTAGGAAGGATATCACTGGGTACTGCTGCCCTACCTCAGAACCTGATAGCCATTTCCTTCAGTCAGACCCTTCTGGTTGGTTTCATTCTACAGCCCCTGACTCAGAATGTTATTGTTGTCAACTCTCTAACACCAGGGTGGAAGGCAAAAAGAAGAACCCTCAGGTGAGACAGAGAAGTATCAGAAACGTAGGAAAAAGGAAGAAACTTGAGCCACAGGACAATGTGTTTTGTTTTATTTTGTTTTTTAATTGCTGTAGACTGAAGGTTTCTGTCCCCCCAGAATTCATGTATTAATCCTTAGTGTGATGGTATTTGGAGATGAGACCTCTGCAAGGTGATCAGGTAGTGAAGGCAGAGCCCTCATGAATGGGCTTAGTACTCTTATAAATGAAACTCTTATGAATGATGAGACGTTCCTCATCCCTTCTGCCATGTGAAGACAGTGAGTCCTCACATGTCTGTGAGTCAGGAAGTGGGTTCTCAACAGACACCAAATCTGCTGGTGCCTTGATCTTGGAATTCTCAGCCCTCAGAATCGTGAGAAATAAATTTCTGTTGCTTATAAGCCACCTAGTCTATAGTACTTTGTTATAGCAGACTAAGCAAACTAAGACAACAAATAGGAACAAGGGAAATTGGACCATAGTTTTTTAAAATAAACATGAGCACTAGGATATATGGCACAATGTGAACCAACTTTAGAGAAAAAGCAATGTCATAGTATGCATGTATATAAAAATGTATATTATTGAATATTTGAACTTATATAGGACTTATCTTAAGACAGCATTAATTTATGTTTTATTGGATGTTCATATATAAGCACTCTTCCGTTTCAAAGTCTTTAATGAAAGTTGTGCTAAAGAAGCCAGCATATTCCACATGTGCTAAATTGTCATGAAATGTCTTAAGGAGAAGGAAAAAGTCATTATGAACCTGTTTTCTCATTTGGCCAGATTGCTTTAATTCCTAGCCTTGTTTACTCAGTCATGAAAAAGCTCTCACAGAGTCAGAGCTTCAATTCCTAGCCTTCTTTACTCAGTCATGAAAAAGCTCTCACAGAGTCAGAGCTTAGAGCTGCAAAGAATATAATCAGTCTGATTTCAGTATTGACCATCTAGTGATGTACATGTGTAGAGTCATCACTTGTGTTGTTGGAAGAGGGTGTTTGCTATGACCAGTAGTATTCTCTTTTTTTGGCTGGGGGAGGAGGGGGGGTGGGTGGGCCACTTCTATTGGTCTTTCATTTATCTATTTTCATGCATCTTTATTCTTTGGCCCGCGTGGGCCTCCCATCGCAGTGACCTCTCTGTTTTGTTTTATTTTGTTTTTTAATTGCTGTAGACTGAAGGTTTCTGTCCCCCCAGAATTCATGTATTAATCCTTAGTGTGATGGTATTTGGAGATGAGACCTCTGCAAGGTGATCAGGTAGTGAAGGCAGAGCCCTCATGAATGGGCTTAGTACTCTTATAAATGAAACTCTTATGAATGATGAGACGTTCCTCATCCCTTCTGCCATGTGAAGACAGTGAGTCCTCACATGTCTGTGAGTCAGGAAGTGGGTTCTCAACAGACACCAAATCTGCTGGTGCCTTGATCTTGGAATTCTCAGCCCTCAGAATCGTGAGAAATAAATTTCTGTTGCTTATAAGCCACCTAGTCTATAGTACTTTGTTATAGCAGACTAAGCAAACTAAGACAACAAATAGGAACAAGGGAAATTGGACCATAGTTTTTTAAAATAAACATGAGCACTAGGATATATGGCACAATGTGAACCAACTTTAGAGAAAAAGCAATGTCATAGTATGCATGTATATAAAATGTATATTATTGAATATTTGAACTTATATAGGACTTATCTTAAGACAGCATTAATTTATGTTTTATTGGATGTTCATATATAAGCACTCTTCCGTTTCAAAGTCTTTAATGAAAGTTGTGCTAAAGAAGCCAGCATATTCCACATGTGCTAAATTGTCATGAAATGTCTTAAGGAGAAGGAAAAAGTCATTATGAACCTGTTTTCTCATTTGGCCAGATTGCTTTAATTCCTAGCCTTGTTTACTCAGTCATGAAAAAGCTCTCACAGAGTCAGAGCTTCAATTCCTAGCCTTCTTTACTCAGTCATGAAAAAGCTCTCACAGAGTCAGAGCTTAGAGCTGCAAAGAATATAATCAGTCTGATTTCAGTATTGACCATCTAGTGATGTACATGTGTAGAGTCATCACTTGTGTTGTTGGAAGAGGGTGTTTGCTATGACCAGTAGTATTCTCTTTTTTTGGCTTGGGGGGCGGGGGTAGGGGGGCGTAAGGAGGGAGGGGGGCAGGTGGGCCACTTCTATTGGTCTTTCATTTATCTATTTTCATGCATCTTTGTTCTCTGGCCGTGTGGGCCTCCCATCGCAGTGACCTCTCTTGCTGCAGAGCACCGGCTCTGGGCACATGTATTCCAAAGCTCTGGCTCAGTAGTTGGCACATCGGTCCAGCTGCTCCACAGCACATGGAATCTTCCCAGGCCAGGAATCGAACCAGCGCCCCTTGCACTGCAAGGCAGTGTCCTTACCCACTGTACCACCAGGGAAGCCCTTTAGAGTATTTTTAAGTTCAGCAATTGAGCTGTCTGCTTATTTTTGATTTCTTGTATGTCTTTGTTCAGTGTGTCAGTTGATTCTTGGATTTCTCCATTCTGTTTTCAAGGTTTCGGATTGTCTTTAGCATCAATTTTCTGAATTCTCTTTCAGATAGATTTTCCAATTCCTCTTTACTTCTTTGGATTTGTGTGTTTATAGTTTGTTCCTTCATTTGTGCAGTGTTTCTCAGCCTTTTCATTATTATTACTATTTTTTGTTTTTTTGTGTGTTTGAGGTCTCCTTTTCTCAGGCTTCGAGTTGAGTTTTTTCTTCCTTTTGGTTTCTGTCCTTGTAGAAAGGTCCATTGGTTTGTGTAAACTTCATGTACAGGGTGTTACTGGCAGCTGGGTGATGCCAGGTCTTGTTTGCAGGTACTTGCCTTTGTGGGGGTTTTCTGTGTTGAATATTTCCTAGTGTTAGGTGTTCTCTGGTAGTGGAGGATCTTGGAGTCAGTGCCCCCTCTCGGAGGTTCCAGGGTTTGATCTCTGGCCAGGGAATGGAGATTCCACAGTTGGTTTGTTATGGCTTTCAGTGGTATTTAAACAAGTATAAACATATGGGGGCAAAAGACACATCCCTGATAAATGGCAATTATAAAATTGTGCAACCGTTATCTAACATAATGGAAAATACACACATCCATACACATCCATAACAAAACCCAAACAGTTCAAAAAGATCAAGTACAATAGATTGACCCAGCGGACAGGCAGAACCAAAACTGATATCCACCCATCCAGAACCAACGTAACTAAAGCATACACTGGAATACAAAACTGGAGCAAGGTCCCAGCTGGGGATAAAGCAATGAAAACAGTAGTAACTAACAAATACGATGAGGAAGAGAGAAGAGAAAGGATAGGTAGTGGGGAAAGATAGAATAGTACTACAGATTTATACAGAGGTAGATAAAAAAGATTTGTATATATTAAAGTTTAGTACAGCAGGAAAGGAACACTAGAGTAAGCACACAAATGAATAGTTGTAGAAAGAATAATAATAGATACAAAAAATTTAACAAACAGGGGGCTTCCCTGGTGGTTCAGTGGATAAAGAGTCTGCCTTGCAGTGCAAGGGGCACTTGTTTGATCTCCGCCCCAGGAAAGTCCCATATGCTGCGGAGCGGCTGGACTGGTGTGTCCAATTGTGAGCCAGCGCTCTGGAGCGCATGCGCCCAGAGCCGGTGCTCTGTGATGAGAGAGGCTGCTGCGATGGGAGGCCCACACAGGCCAAGGAACAAAGATGGATGAAAATAAATAAATGAAAGACCAATAAAAGGCCAAAATAAAAAAAAAAAAAAAATTAACAAACGGAGAAAGAAAAATATAGAAAAACAAAACAGAAACAAAAACTCCACAGGACCACAAAAGGCCAATGCAGAAGCAGGGTAAAAAGAAAAAACAAAAATTTTAAATCTTGAATATCTTTAATAGTGCTAATAAAATTGTCAACTGTAAGAACAGAGGCAGAGGAGAGGAAGGAAATAAAAACATAAAATGAACTCTTGAAGCAACTCCAAAACAAGTCTAACTGTAAAAAAACCTCTATTTTAGCTATCAACTAGTGGGAAGGTTTTGTGTCCTCTTCTTTGCCACCTTGTCCCTGGATTTCAGTTGTGATTCTGTCTTTATCTCTGCATTGAGTCCTTGGCCAAGGTTTTCCCTGAGGCTGCCCTAGAGGCTTTGGGTCTGCCCTAGTGAGGGTCAGGTGTGGAGGTGGTGCAGCTTCTTACTTCACAGGACCCTGGTAGAACCAGATTTTCAAGTTAGCAGAACCATTGCAGAACCGGTTCATCCAGTTAGACATTATGATAGCTGGAAATTGTGATGTCCCCATGAGGGTTGGGCATAAAGAAGGATCAGTGAACCTGGCCAAGTGTGCAGGGCTCAGTCTCATGTGGGATCTCTGCTCCTTTTTCCAGGGTCCTGGTGCACACACAGTTTTGTTTGTGCCCCCCAGAGTCTGTTTCCCCGTTTCTGCTCAACGGTACTTTAATCTGGCTACTGGCAATCTCTTTGAAGAGGATTTAGCCTTATGCTGCACTTCCCCTGTGTCCACCCATGCTTCTGCAGGGGGCACTCAGGAGACAGTCAAAGGCAGGGCTGGTGCACCTGTGGGCAGTCTTCTCCAGGCTGCTGTCAGTATTCCAGGTGGCTCTCTGTGCTGCCATTGCTGGGTTTGTGCAGGTTTTTCTGGTAGTGCTCTCCTTTGCCCAGGCCCTCCCTCTGAACTGCTGTGGAGGGTGAAGGTGCAGGGGTTCACTGAGAGCTTAAGTGATCCACTCTGAGTCTGTGGGGTGTTTATGGGCTGAGAATTGCAGTTTTCTCATCTGGCCGTCCAATTTTCTGCTGCTCTTCTTGGTCATGCCTGTGAAGGGACTTCCTGGGACAGGGAGTTTCTTCCTGCTTATCCACTCTCTACCTCCCTCGGTGCAGGCTTCTCTCCTCAGTCTTGACTTTTCCTTTTTTATGTCTCTATCTTTTTCCTACCTCATTCCAGGGAGCCCAGCTTACCCCTGGAGGCCTGGGGTCTTCTGTTGTCACCTACAGGCTGGACTGTAGGGGTTGTTTCCTATCTTGATGAGTTTTTAATGAATTTGTTGGGGAGCTGGCAATACCCCTGTCTTATTCCTCTGCCATCTTGGAATCATCTGTTTCTTTTTGATTGTGTTTTGGTGGGGGTTATGTTTCTAGAAAGTTTCCATTTCTTTTAGGTTATCAAATTTGTTGACATATCTCTTACGATTTTTTCTCCCCCCTGTGGTATTGTTGAGATTTCTTTTTCATTTCGTATTTTGGTTCCCTCCCTTTTCTTCTTGGTGAGTTTGGCCAGAGGTTTGTCAATTTTGTTTACTCTTTCAGAGAACCAGCTGTAGGTTTTATTGATTTTTTTCTTCTATTTTTTTTTTTTTTTGTCACTATTTTGCTTGATGTTTGTTTTCCCCCAATCTTTGTTATTGCCTTCTTCCTTCTGCTAACTTTAGGTTTTATTTATTCTTCTTTATCTAATTCCTTTTTAAAAAAAATATAATCAGTAGTTTTTACTTTATTTACAGAATTGACCAATAACTAAACCAAAATATTTTAGTTTTTTATTTCATATGGAAGTTTACTTGACTAACAATATTGTGTTGGTTTCACACACATAGCAAAGGGACTGAGCCACTCATATGCATGTACCCACTCCTTTTCAAACTCCCCTCCCATTTAGGTCATCATGTAATATTGAGCACCATTCTCTGTGCTATGCAATAGGTCCCTGTCAGTTATCCACCCTAAATATAACTGGATGTACCTGTCAATCTCAGATTCTCTATCTGATTATTTTAGGTGGTCTGATAGGTTGTTTGAGATTTTTATTGCTTTTTGAGGAAGGCCTGTATTGCTGTAAATGTCTCTCTAAGAGACCAATTTTGTTGCATTCCATAGATTTTGTTTTGGTTGTGTTTCCATTGTCTTTTGTCTCAAGGTATTTTTAAATTTCCTTTCTGATTTCCTTGTTGACCCATGGGTTTTTTAATTGCATGTTGTTTAGACTCCATGTAATTGTTTTTTTCTCATTTCTTTCTCTGTGATTGATTTCTAGTTTCATGCCATTGTATTCAAAGATGTTTAAAATAATTTCTACACTTCTAAGTTTGTTGAGATTAGTTTTGTGTCCTATCTTGATGAGTTTTTAATGAATTTGTTGGGGAGCTGGCAATACCCCTGTCTTATTCCTCTGCCATCTTGGAATCATCTGTTTCTTTTTGATTGTGTTTTGGTGGGGGTTATGTTTCTAGAAAGTTTCCATTTCTTTTAGGTTATCAAATTTGTTGACATATCTCTTACGATTTTTTCTCCCCCCTGTGGTATTGTTGAGATTTCTTTTTCATTTCGTATTTTGGTTCCCTCCCTTTTCTTCTTGGTGAGTTTGGCCAGAGGTTTGTCAATTTTGTTTACTCTTTCAGAGAACCAGCTGTAGGTTTTATTGATTTTTTTCTTCTATTTTTTTTTTTTGTCACTATTTTGCTTGATGTTTGTTTTCCCCCAATCTTTGTTATTGCCTTCTTCCTTCTGCTAACTTTAGGTTTTATTTATTCTTCTTTATCTAATTCCTTTTTAAAAAAAATATAATCAGTAGTTTTTACTTTATTTACAGAATTGACCAATAACTAAACCAAAATATTTTAGTTTTTTATTTCATATGGAAGTTTACTTGACTAACAATATTGTGTTGGTTTCACACACATAGCAAAGGGACTGAGCCACTCATATGCATGTACCCACTCCTTTTCAAACTCCCCTCCCATTTAGGTCATCATGTAATATTGAGCACCATTCTCTGTGCTATGCAATAGGTCCCTGTCAGTTATCCACCCTAAATATAACTGGATGTACCTGTCAATCTCAGATTCTCTATCTGATTATTTTAGGTGGTCTGATAGGTTGTTTGAGATTTTTATTGCTTTTTGAGGAAGGCCTGTATTGCTGTAAATGTCTCTCTAAGAGACCAATTTTGTTGCATTCCATAGATTTTGTTTTGGTTGTGTTTCCATTGTCTTTTGTCTCAAGGTATTTTTAAATTTCCTTTCTGATTTCCTTGTTGACCCATGGGTTTTTTAATTGCATGTTGTTTAGACTCCATGTAATTGTTTTTTTCTCATTTCTTTCTCTGTGATTGATTTCTAGTTTCATGCCATTGTATTCAAAGATGTTTAAAATAATTTCTACACTTCTAAGTTTGTTGAGATTAGTTTTGTGTCCTAGGATATGGTCGATCCTAGAGAATGTTCCATGTGCACTTATAAAGAATGTATATTCTGTACTCTTTTCAGTATCTATATATATGTGTGTGTGTGTATGTATTAGGTCCTGAAAATATCAATTAAATCTAACTATTCTATCATATCAGTTAGGATCTCTGCTACATTATTGATTTTCTGTTTAGAAAATCTGTCCATCTGTGTGAGTGGGGTTAAAATCTCCTACTATTATTGTATTCCCATCAATTTCTCCTTTTGTGCCTGTTAGTATTTGTTTTATGTATTTGAGTGCTCCTATATTATGTGTACATATGTATTTACTAGTGAAAAATCTTCCTGCATTGATTCTTTTTGCATTATATATTGGCCTTCTTTATAGCCTTTGTTTTAAAGACTGATACAAGTACTGCAGCTCCCACTTTTCTCGTCATTTTTGTTTGTGTAAATAATCTTTTTCCTTCCCCTTCCTTTCAATCCGTGAGTGTCCTCTGCCCTGAGGTGGGTCTCTTGTAGGCAGCTCTTATTTATTTATTTTAATCTAATCTGCCAGTCTATGTCTTTTGATTGGAATATTCAGTCTATTTATATTTGCAGAAACTAATCCATGTATATTTATTGCCATTTTAAATGCTTTCTAGTTGATTCTGTGTTTCTTCTTTGCATGGTTTTATGATTTCTTTTTATTTTGTGCTTGTGTTTTTTTTTTTTTTTTTTTTTTTTGTAGATCTATTGTATGTTTTAGATTTGTGGTTGCCCTGTTTTTCAAGTATGTTAACCCCATCCTATTAAATATATCTGCTTGCTTTATTTAGACTGATAGTTGAATAGGCTCATTTTTTTAGCCTTTTTTTTTTTGTATTCAAAAAAAAGAATTTTCTTACATTTTTTACTCTCCTTTGCCACATTTTAGGACTTTGATTTCCTTTTTCACAACTTGCTATTGGCTGTTCCTGTATTTATAATCATTTTCTCAAATAGGACTTTTTTCGACAACTTTTGCCCTTTAATTAGGCTTTTGTAATATATTTTCTAGTTTCATGCCATTATTCAAAGATGTTTAAAATAATTTCTACACTTCTAAGTTTGTTGAGATTAGTTTTGTGTCCTAGGATATGGTCGATCCTAGAGAATGTTCCATGTGCACTTATAAAGAATGTATATTCTGTACTCTTTTCAGTATCTATATATATGTGTGTGTGTGTATGTATTAGGTCCTGAAAATATCAATTAAATCTAACTATTCTATCATATCAGTTAGGATCTCTGCTACATTATTGATTTTCTGTTTAGAAAATCTGTCCATCTGTGTGAGTGGGGTTAAAATCTCCTACTATTATTGTATTCCCATCAATTTCTCCTTTTGTGCCTGTTAGTATTTGTTTTATGTATTTGAGTGCTCCTATATTATGTGTACATATGTATTTACTAGTGAAAAATCTTCCTGCATTGATTCTTTTTGCATTATATATTGGCCTTCTTTATAGCCTTTGTTTTAAAGACTGATACAAGTACTGCAGCTCCCACTTTTCTCGTCATTTTTGTTTGTGTAAATAATCTTTTTCCTTCCCCTTCCTTTCAATCCGTGAGTGTCCTCTGCCCTGAGGTGGGTCTCTTGTAGGCAGCTCTTATTTATTTATTTTAATCTAATCTGCCAGTCTATGTCTTTTGATTGGAATATTCAGTCTATTTATATTTGCAGAAACTAATCCATGTATATTTATTGCCATTTTAAATGCTTTCTAGTTGATTCTGTGTTTCTTCTTTGCATGGTTTTATGATTTCTTTTTATTTTGTGCTTGTGTTGTTTTTTTTTTTTTTTTTTTTTGTAGATCTATTGTATGTTTTAGATTTGTGGTTGCCCTGTTTTTCAAGTATGTTAACCCCATCCTATTAAATATATCTGCTTGCTTTATTTAGACTGATAGTTGAATAGGCTCATTTTTTTAGCCTTTTTTTTTTTGTATTCAAAAAAAAGAATTTTCTTACATTTTTTACTCTCCTTTGCCACATTTTAGGACTTTGATTTCCTTTTTCACAACTTGCTATTGGCTGTTCCTGTATTTATAATCATTTTCTCAAATAGGACTTTTTGTTCTTTTTGATCTGTATACTGGCTAATTTAAGTTAAAATTTCACTTAAATTAGCTAATACACAGACACATATTTGTAATATATTTTGCCACTCCCTCTAGCCTGCAGCAAAACTTAAAAATGCATCCAAAATTGCCAATACAGGGAAAAGTAAAAAATTAACCTTTTGATTTTGATGTACATGTATTTAAATTTTTATGTATTTTTGGCTGTTCTCATTTTCCCTGCTGCTACAGGCTCTTCTCTAGTTGTAGGGAGTGGGGGCTACTTTCTAGTTGAGGTGAACAGGCTTATTGTTGCCATGACTTCTCTCGTTGTGGAACTCGGACTCAACGGCACACGGGCTTCAGTAGTTGCAGCACATGGGCTCCATAGTTGTGGCTCTGAGGCTCTAGAGCACAGGCTCCATCATTGTGGCTCAGGGCTTACTTGCTCTGCAGCACATGGGATCTTCCCAGATCAGGGATCGAACCCATATCTCCTTCATTGGCAAGCGAACTCTTCACCACTGAGCTACCAGGGAAGCCTGATGTACACGTATTTAAGAAGTACATAATTTTTATTGTTTTCCCCCAAATAGATGGTGATTATGTGGCATTGTAAGGTTTAAATATATTCTTTATTATTCATGTATAAACTTGAATTTAAAATTTGTAATGCCAAAAAACTTTTCCCCCAGAAAAATTGTTATCTTTATTGATCTTTCTATAGAACACTATGAGATTTTAAACATTGTGATATATATGTTAAACTTTTTGTTTTATTTTGGCAAGAATACTGACACCCGGGCAAGATTACTTCTTGCCATTCTTTCTCCAGGGGATTTTCTCAACCCGGGACTGAACCCAGGTCTCCCACATTGCAGGCAGATTCTTTACCATCTGAGCCACTTAAAGAAGCCCTATTCATGTTATTTCTTGCTAATATATCTTTGGTATTTCACTCTCACCTTTTACTGGGTAAATTTGAATCTTCTTATTCTGACATATAAAATTTTTTATATAATCGATTTTTTTAAAGGCTCATTTTTTTAGCCTTTTTTTTTTTGTATTCAAAAAAAAGAATTTTCTTACATTTTTTACTCTCCTTTGCCACATTTTAGGACTTTGATTTCCTTTTTCACAACTTGCTATTGGCTGTTCCTGTATTTATAATCATTTTCTCAAATAGGACTTTTTGTTCTTTTTGATCTGTATACTGGCTAATTTAAGTTAAAATTTCACTTAAATTAGCTAATACACAGACACATATTTGTAATATATTTTGCCACTCCCTCTAGCCTGCAGCAAAACTTAAAAATGCATCCAAAATTGCCAATACAGGGAAAAGTAAAAAATTAACCTTTTGATTTTGATGTACATGTATTTAAATTTTTATGTATTTTTGGCTGTTCTCATTTTCCCTGCTGCTACAGGCTCTTCTCTAGTTGTAGGGAGTGGGGGCTACTTTCTAGTTGAGGTGAACAGGCTTATTGTTGCCATGACTTCTCTCGTTGTGGAACTCGGACTCAACGGCACACGGGCTTCAGTAGTTGCAGCACATGGGCTCCATAGTTGTGGCTCTGAGGCTCTAGAGCACAGGCTCCATCATTGTGGCTCAGGGCTTACTTGCTCTGCAGCACATGGGATCTTCCCAGATCAGGGATCGAACCCATATCTCCTTCATTGGCAATCGAACTCTTCACCACTGAGCTACCAGGGAAGCCTGATGTACACGTATTTAAGAAGTACATAATTTTTATTGTTTTCCCCCAAATAGATGGTGATTATGTGGCATTGTAAGGTTTAAATATATTCTTTATTATTCATGTATAAACTTGAATTTAAAATTTGTAATGCCAAAAAACTTTTCCCCCAGAAAAATTGTTATCTTTATTGATCTTTCTATAGAACACTATGAGATTTTAAACATTGTGATATATATGTTAAACTTTTTGTTTTATTTTGGCAAGAATACTGACACCCGGGCAAGATTACTTCTTGCCATTCTTTCTCCAGGGGATTTTCTCAACCCGGGACTGAACCCAGGTCTCCCACATTGCAGGCAGATTCTTTACCATCTGAGCCACTTAAAGAAGCCCTATTCATGTTATTTCTTGCTAATATATCTTTGGTATTTCACTCTCACCTTTTACTGGGTAAATTTGAATCTTCTTATTCTGACATATAAAATTTTTTATATTATCCTTTCCTATTTCACTTTTCTGCCTTTATCTGCTGAACAAACTGCTTTTCAAAGTCCCACTGAAGTCCCATGTTCATGCATATCTCAATTTTTGTCTGACTGATTCACATGCAAAGATACAGAAAGGCAAGTCCTCTGTTAAAGGTGATTTTCTAAGTCCAGAGTCGTGTACAGGATCTGGCACACTTACTTTGTTGATTGGATAAACGACTGAGGTGATCAGAGAACAAGCGTTCAGAAACAAACAAAATATACCCATCATACCTGCTTTTATTCTAATAAAATAAAATTTTATTACCTGCTTTTTTCTAATAATTTTCACCTTTCCAGAATAACTGCATAGTTGTGCGAGTACAGTTTATAACTCTCACAATTTCACAAGGTCCATAGGTGTCTGAAACAAAATGCTAAGCAGGTATCTATGGCAAAGAAGACCAGCAGCTGAAGAATTTATGTTCTGGTCTCAAAGGCAGCCAACTGTGGCCAGGTGATTAGGTTCTCCAATGGAAATATGAGGACAGGAACTAGAGAAGCAGTCCTAGACTATATGATGGAAATGGTGTTGAGAGTAAGAAAGCAATAGGAGAGGAAAAGTCAGAGTATCCAAGATAATGGTGCCACCTCTTCAGCCTCAGGCTCTTCATGCTGGGACTGCTCCATGACACATAGTAACTGCCTGCATTGTTTAAACCATTGTTATTTTGGCCTTTGTTACAGAAGTCATGTTTGTATCCTAAGTAATATAGTGGCCTTGGGGATCACATCCCATCCTCAGGATCATTTTCTGCTAGTCATTAGTGACAAGTTGGTATCAAGTGGTTGGGGAATTACCAATGTAGAAGATTCAGATCAAGATAATGGTAACAATATTGCAAAACTGAAGGAGGAATAGGTGGAGAGAGAGAAAACAAGAGATGAATGTCTGCAGAGGTCATTGTTGAAAAGCCACTTGTAAGGAGATAAGCCTGTTCTCCATGGAATCACTCAGGAACCTTTTCAGGACCAGACAGGGATACATGGCAAATGGACATCCCAGAAGAAGAAAACAAGGCTCCCAAGGAAGATGGTATGAAATAATACCAAGGAAATGCACATTAAAAGAATATGCTGAGGAGTGGGATGGGGGGACCAGGTGGGGCGGGGACCAGGGATATGCATATGACTGATCTGGGAACATACATGTCGGTGAACCACAAAACTCTGTAAAACCTTTAAAATAAAGAATTAAAAGAAAGAAAAAAAAAAGAATATGCTAGGCTGTAGTCTATGGCAGTAAATTAATGAGGCCTAAAGTCTATGGTTGTTAAAATAAAAGTCAAAAATACTGATGCAAGAGGGAAAGGGCAAAAGATATAGTCCTGGCAAAATAGACCCTGGGCTCCCATTTCAGGCACCTGGTTCCCATTAATCTCTCATCCCAATAGACTTACAGAGCCTTCTGCCTCTCCCTAACCTTGCCTGAGCTGGTATGTAAATTAAACCAACAGCTTTAATCTTTATAACATTAGAGCAGAAAGAATGAAGATAGTAAAAGTCAAAGATGGAGCCAGTGTCCATAGGATCCAAATATGCAGTAGCAAAATACCCCAAGTAGGGAACCGGGACAAAAGAAGGAACCACTATAAAAACAGATTTTATTTTTTCTTTGAACCCCTATCTTCCCTTTACCTCTCCAAAGTATGCATACATAGATCGTGTTAAGAAAACCCTTTCCAGTTGGCCTTTTCCAAGACAAGGGTGCCACCTCTTCAGCCTCAGGCTCTTCATGCTGGGACTGCTCCATGACACATAGTAACTGCCTGCATTGTTTAAACCATTGTTATTTTGGCCTTTGTTACAGAAGTCATGTTTGTATCCTAAGTAATATAGTGGCCTTGGGGATCACATCCCATCCTCAGGATCATTTTCTGCTAGTCATTAGTGACAAGTTGGTATCAAGTGGTTGGGGAATTACCAATGTAGAAGATTCAGATCAAGATAATGGTAACAATATTGCAAAACTGAAGGAGGAATAGGTGGAGAGAGAGAAACAAGAGATGAATGTCTGCAGAGGTCATTGTTGAAAAGCCACTTGTAAGGAGATAAGCCTGTTCTCCATGGAATCACTCAGGAACCTTTTCAGGACCAGACAGGGATACATGGCAAATGGACATCCCAGAAGAAGAAAACAAGGCTCCCAAGGAAGATGGTATGAAATAATACCAAGGAAATGCACATTAAAAGAATATGCTGAGGAGTGGGATGGGGGGACCAGGTGGGGCGGGGACCAGGGATATGCATATGACTGATCTGGGAACATACATGTCGGTGAACCACAAAACTCTGTAAAACCTTTAAAATAAAGAATTAAAAGAAAGAAAAAAAAAAGAATATGCTAGGCTGTAGTCTATGGCAGTAAATTAATGAGGCCTAAAGTCTATGGTTGTTAAAATAAAAGTCAAAAATACTGATGCAAGAGGGAAAGGGCAAAAGATATAGTCCTGGCAAAATAGACCCTGGGCTCCCATTTCAGGCACCTGGTTCCCATTAATCTCTCATCCCAATAGACTTACAGAGCCTTCTGCCTCTCCCTAACCTTGCCTGAGCTGGTATGTAAATTAAACCAACAGCTTTAATCTTTATAACATTAGAGCAGAAAGAATGAAGATAGTAAAAGTCAAAGATGGAGCCAGTGTCCATAGGATCCAAATATGCAGTAGCAAAATACCCCAAGTAGGGAACCGGGACAAAAGAAGGAACCACTATAAAAACAGATTTTATTTTTTCTTTGAACCCCTATCTTCCCTTTACCCCTCTCCAAAGTATGCATACATAGATCGTGTTAAGAAAACCCTTTCCAGTTGGCCTTTTTCCAAGACAAGGGTACAGCTGGGCCGAAGGGCCACATGTTGAAGTTATTAATATGCCTGTGCCCTTCTCCCCCACCGAGTTCACTGATCAAAGGCTCTGCTAGTGCAGCAATGGATAGCCTCGCATAATGGGAACTGAAATTCTACTTAAGAAACCAGCTTTGCCAAAACACACTACCTTTTAAAGTGAAACATTCCATGCACATATTAACCTGATTACAGAGAGGAAGGCGGATCTTTTTTCCTTCTGTACCCTGCTAATAATTTTCTGTCAAGTCTGATTTGGCTTTCGCTGCACTCCAAGTTCTTGTGATGTGCCCTGATCACCAGTAAACTGAAAACAGAAGGTGCCACACAAACTCAGACAGGACACTCTGGCCATGCATTCAGACACTGCAGAAACCAGCTCCTTGTCAACAAGGCAGGCCAGTGACTTCTTCAGCCTCTGACAACCAGCAGCCTGCTTCTGATTCACACAGTCGGCAAGGGAATCACATGGAGAAAATGGTGGAAATAATTAAGGGTTCTTAGAGGTAACAGAAGCATCAGCTCATTACATGGGGCCTCTGCCTCCAAAGGGAGTGAACCATTGTGCTGCTTAGGAAAATAACAGGTAACAAAGCATTCTGAAGTCTCAATCAGTTCCAGCCCCAGGTGGAAGAATCCATTAGGTAACAAAAATGGGAAACAAACCAGACTTTAAGGAAGCAGTACCTTTTTTTTTTTTTAATGCCCAATAAACAAAAAGAAGTGTTTTATGGCTTATTTCACTGTATTCCAGGATAACCTGGTCCCTGCACAGCTGAGAAAATTTTGGGTATCAAAGATCGCAGTCTCCTACAGCTGTCAGAATAAAAGACCAGTCCATGAATAGTCTGCACACGATAGCCACCTTTATGTCTGACGCATCAGAGGACAGTTCTTGCTGGAGAATAGTCAGGTATTACATGGCTTCTTTGGGAGCCTCAAGCACTAGAATGTGGCTGATGGCAGACTCTTTGTCAAGTTTATAGTCTCTCAAATCCCAAGCTCTTTGCCTGCAATTATAAACATAAAAAAACACAGACTTCTCTGTGTAAGGAGAATCTCTTCCACTGCTCCGTCCTCATCTTTACACAAATTCTTCAGGCGTGGAGCAGTTACTGGAGAGGGTCCGACAACACCCTAGACAGACAAGAAGTAAATGAAGGGCAGCAGTGGTCTAAGATAATCATTTCTGTTTATATTCGGCAGCTATGAAAATTATTTGCTAATAAGGACCAAGAAAGGTCCTTTTCAGAGATGTCCTGCAAGACTTCAGACGGGTGTCCTGTCAAAACATATTAAAAACTCGAGATTTTATCTGAAGGGGCCACTGGGTAAGCAAAACTGTCCCATAAATAGACATGCTATTGCATTGTTCCTAGGATGTCTGCTGGCTTCTTTTTCTTTTTCTGATACGCTCTCCTGTTGTGAAAGCGATCAGATTAACCCAGAGTGAATGTCCTAGATGTCTTACTTGGGTTTGATGCTCCTGTTGACAGCCCTCTAGCTGTTTTCTGGGGTCCCGAAAGATCTGTTGCTTTATAGATGAGAATATCTTATTAGCATTCAGGTTTACATTCTCTTCTTCTTGGGCAATCAGAGAAGGCCATATTCTAGATGCACATTATACATAATTTCTTATAGTCATGGTAGAAAAGACAAGAACAATGGGGTGGTTACTTACAAAAATACCCTTGGCCTTTCAGTTTCACTGATATCTAAACAAGGAATGACCACTGATGGAATTCACAAGCACATGAGCCAAGAATCTGCAGTGACTCATTTCTTGGCACTCAGTGAAGAAGAACATGGCTTTAAAGTGCTGAGTCTAAGCCTAAAACTGAACAAACTGGGATGCTTTGATCTTGGGTGCTTATCTTTATAGATTGTAGCTGTAATACTTGTAATTAGGTACCAAAAATGTAGGAAATCATTTTAAATTCTTGCTAGAGAATCACATACAGGAGTATGTAAATAAAGGCAGTCTTTATGTCTAATGGACCTTTAAGCTAAAAAAAAAAAAAAAAAAGATATATTATTCTTTAAAAAGTAAGTTCAGTGAAGTTTCAGAAAAGATTTAATTTCCTTTAGTAGATATCTTCCATTTATCTTTCTCACATTGTGCTATGGTATATTTCACCAAAAATTTTATAGTCTAAAATTTTTATAGTCTAAAACATTTACTAAAAGGCTTGAGCAGCATGATTACCTGACTTTAACTTTTTAAAATATAGAAAAAAGAAAAGTATATTCCTCAGTATATTGTAAAGAAAGGCATTTATAGCCAGTCGCTAGAAATGGGATCCCAAATCACATACATAGAAGGAAGGAAGGGAGGGAGGGAAAGAAAGGAGAATTTCGGGAAGGGGAGAAATTTGGGAGGGAGGAAGAGAAGAAAGAAAAGGGAAAAGCAAGCACGCAAGCTGAGAGCTTAAGAAGAATTTTGACAGCAAGAAGTGTGTTTCCTAGGATGTCTGCTGGCTTTTTTTCTTTTCTGATACGCTCTCCTGTTGTGAAAGCGATCAGATTAACCCAGAGTGAATGTCCTAGATGTCTTACTTGGGTTTGATGCTCCTGTTGACAGCCCTCTAGCTGTTTTCTGGGGTCCCGAAAGATCTGTTGCTTTATAGATGAGAATATCTTATTAGCATTCAGGTTTACATTCTCTTCTTCTTGGGCAATCAGAGAAGGCCATATTCTAGATGCACATTATACATAATTTCTTATAGTCATGGTAGAAAAGACAAGAACAATGGGGTGGTTACTTACAAAAATACCCTTGGCCTTTCAGTTTCACTGATATCTAAACAAGGAATGACCACTGATGGAATTCACAAGCACATGAGCCAAGAATCTGCAGTGACTCATTTCTTGGCACTCAGTGAAGAAGAACATGGCTTTAAAGTGCTGAGTCTAAGCCTAAAACTGAACAAACTGGGATGCTTTGATCTTGGGTGCTTATCTTTATAGATTGTAGCTGTAATACTTGTAATTAGGTACCAAAAATGTAGGAAATCATTTTAAATTCTTGCTAGAGAATCACATACAGGAGTATGTAAATAAAGGCAGTCTTTATGTCTAATGGACCTTTAAGCTAAAAAAAAAGAAAAAAAAAAGATATATTATTCTTTAAAAAGTAAGTTCAGTGAAGTTTCAGAAAAGATTTAATTTCCTTTAGTAGATATCTTCCATTTATCTTTCTCACATTGTGCTATGGTATATTTCACCAAAAATTTTATAGTCTAAAATTTTTATAGTCTAAAACATTTACTAAAAGGCTTGAGCAGCATGATTACCTGACTTTAACTTTTTAAAATATAGAAAAAAGAAAAGTATATTCCTCAGTATATTGTAAAGAAAGGCATTTATAGCCAGTCGCTAGAAATGGGATCCCAAATCACATACATAGAAGGAAGGAAGGGAGGGAGGGAAAGAAAGGAGAATTTCGGGAAGGGGAGAAATTTGGGAGGGAGGAAGAGAAGAAAGAAAAGGGGAAAAAAAGCAAGCACGCAAGCTGAGAAGTCCTTATCACAGAAGAATTTGTGACAGCAAGCTAAGGTGTGAGCAAGAGAGTGGAACTGGATGGAAGCAAAAGATATAAAGGGCCTTTAGAAAGAGGGTTAAGTGAAGTATTTCTCAGCTGTATCAGTTTTAGCTATTGTATAAAATTTTGTTTTAATATTCCTTGCATTAAAACCTTAATGAAATTATTAAATTTTTATTAAATTGCTAAACATGTTACTAAATAGGAGCTTCCTTCTTTTTGTCTCAGTTTTTTCTCCTGTGCATACTGGTATCCAGGAAAGTTTTTCTGAGTGTTTAAAAAGCATATCAAAATTTACTTAATGAAAGATCAATAGAAGTAGCCAGAAAAAAAAAAAAAATCACTTAAAGCAGACTGAGACAACAGAACATTGTAAGACAAATCTTTTTTTAATTTTTTGCCATTTTTTAATTTTGCTTTTACAGTTTTGTTGTTTACAGATATGTATAATCCCAGATTAGTCATATTTATATCCCATCCCCCTGCGTCCTACCCCTCCAGGCCATCACATAGCCCCCATGTAAAATCCCTTAACTCATAGCACATTGACAATAGTTATCTCTTTTACATATGATAGTGTAGAGCTCCATGTTACTCTTTCCATATTCTCACCGACTCTTCCCTCTCCCCAGTTTGCATAAGTCTCTTCTCTATGACTATTTTTCCATCTGTAAGACAAATCTTAGAACTGTTTAAGTTTGGTAAGTGTGCCAGCCACCTCATGATTCTGGGTGTTGCTTCAGTGGATTTCCTTTGACGTGATATCTAAGTGATAAGAGTGGGAGTAAATTGCCAGGTTTAGGGAAGAAAGATGGCTCTATCCCCATTAACAGCAAGATCAAACCCAAAGTAGGTCAGTGACACACTTTTAGATCTCAAAGTGGTACTTAACGTTATTAGTACAGGGTTGCGTTCTGATAAGGTTCTGTTGTGCCCAGAACCATACTGATTTTTCATCTCCTGTATGTGATGAAGCTCATTATGATGTTACTGTGTCAGAACACTTACGACTAGGGCTGTGAGTTCAGACCAAGCAGCCCAGAGAGGTAAACTGTGGCTACACAGAGCAGCATTTATACCTCAGTCTCCTCCTCATTGGAGTAAACCTGAGGTGGACCCACTGTAATATTTCGCTTATTTGGTGTAACATCTGATTTTTCTTCTGTTGTTTGTTATGTTTTAAGTAACATTTAAAACACATTTTATAGAAGTAGTATACTTGGGATGAAATTCAAACAATAAA
Source organism: Tragulus kanchil (assembly GCA_022376925.1). Taxonomy (NCBI): domain Eukaryota; kingdom Metazoa; phylum Chordata; class Mammalia; order Artiodactyla; family Tragulidae; genus Tragulus; species Tragulus kanchil. The sequence goes on along the minus strand of JAIOJX010000031.1, from coordinate 165,771,246 downwards.
AGAGGAAATACAATGAAAAATTGTCTTCCTCCCACCCTTGACTGCCACTTTTTTCAAAAGCATATGCTAAACAGTAGTAACTAGTAACTAGTTAGTAGGAGTAACTAGTACACACTAGTATCTTTTGAAAATATCAGAGATACTCATTGAACACATACACTCTTATACATTTATGTATAAAATAAATATATTTGTTATTTTTTGTATATATAAACTCTAGTTTGTTATGAAACCTGTATTATATTTTGTATATTTAAAAATACATCTTATATATTTATTGCAGAAAACAGACAAACAGAAAAGGACTTAAAAATCTTAAAAGTAGAGTTTAACTGAATCATACAAAGGAAAAACTTATCACCCAGGTTAAGAAATAGAACCCCAGAATTTCAAGAGCCTTTCTCATTCACATGGCCCTTTCTCATTATCATCTTTAATATACAGATAGATAGTCATTGTCTTGACTTTTCTTGGAAATTTCATTCTTGGTTTTCTCTAAAGTTGTAATTTCTAAGTATTGATATATAAATAAAAGTTTCTGGTTTGGGGTCTTCACAAGAAGGGCTGCTAACAGAATGCTTTTGTATTGTGAGTGAGTACCTGTTGGTGAGTTTCTTTAGGGTATGCAAATAGGAATGGAATTGCTGGACCATACATCCTGCATATCTCCATCTTTACTGTATAATGCCAGAACGTTGTCCATCTTACATGCCCAGATGAGTTTGTTTAAGAGTGTTCAAAATCTATAGCAACACTTGGTATTGTCAGATATTTAGCTAATCTTGTGGATATGTGATGTTAGTATCACTTTATGCTTTTAATCTCTATTCCCCTGTTTACTGATGAGATTGAGTATCTTTTTCACATGTTAATTGGCTTTTTGAATTTCTTCGTTTGTGAAGTGCCTTTTGAGGTTTTTTGCCCATTTATTCATTTACTATTCTTAATGACTTTAGTTGGAGTTCTTTGTTTACTGGAATGCTAGTAGTCTGCTTAGTTATACTTGTTGCTTTCTCTTCTCTCTGGCTTACAGTTCATACTGTGTCTACTGTCTTTTGAGTATACCAAAGAAGTTCTTAACATTCATACAGTCAATTTTGTCAGCATCTCCCTTTCTCATAAATGATTTATTAAAAACAAATATCCACCCTATTCAAAACTTGAAAACACTCTTCTATATTGTCTCCTGGGTTTCCCTGGTAGCTAAGCTGGTAAAGAATCCACCTGCAATGTAGGAGACCCTGGTTTGATTCCTGGGTTGATAAGATCCCCTGGAAAATGGTTAGGCTACCCACTGCAGTGTTCTTGAACTTTCCAGGTGGCTGAAATGGTGAAGAATCCGCCTGCTGTGCAGGAGACCCGGGTTCCATCCCTGGGTCAGAAAGATCCCCTGGAGAAGGGAAAGGCTACCTACTCCGGTATTTTTCCCTGGAGAATTCCATGAACAGAGGAGCCTGGCAGGCTAATTGTTATGCTAAAAAAAGATTTTATGTCCATAATCCATCTGAAAATGATGCTACACAGGGTCTAGTGTCATATTTCTTTACCTATGGATACCCAGTTTTTCTAGGACCTTTTATTGAAAGGATCATTGTTTGCCCACTGCTCTGAATTTTGTCATAAAGTAAGTATCCGTATGGGTGGGCCTGCTTTTGGGCTGTCTTCTCTGTTCTCATTGTCCATTTATGTACCTGTTAACACTGTTTTCATTACTATAGCTCTGTAACAAAGGCTTTCTGTTGATAAAACAAGATACTCCATATATTTATTCTTCAAGAGTGTTATGGTTCTTCTTGGTCTTTGGTATTTCTATATGTCTTAGTCTGTTCAGGCTGCTGTAACAAAATACCACAGACTAGGTAGCTTACGTGCTAGAAATCCGAGATCAGGAAGACCTCATGGTCAGGTGAGGGTCCTCTTCCATGTTGTAGACTTCTTGTTGTATCCACATGTGGCAAATGAATGAAGTAGCTCTCTGGGGTCTCCTTTATAAGGGCACTAATCCAATTCATGAGCGTTCTGCTTCCATGACCTCAGCACCTCCCAAAGACTCCCACTTGCTAATACTACCACCTTGGACATTAGGTTTTTAATGTATGGATTTTGTGGAGGAGATATAACACCACTTGTATTTTAGAATTAGCTTATTGAATTGGCTACATTGCAGCCTATTCAATTTTTAATGGATATGATATTGAATCATACACATCAAATTAGATGGAACTGACAATTTCAGAAAAGAAGCTAGAGGACTTACGGTAACTGATCTCAGGACTTACTGTGAACCTCTACTAATCAAGACAATGCAGTGTTGATTTGGATAGATGTAGAGATAAATGATACATAATTGAAAGTCCAGAAATAGTACCATTCATATATGCTCAATTGATTTTCAACAAAGATGCCAAGGTTATTCAATGGATGAATGATAGTCTTTCCAACAAAAAATGGTACTGAACAACTGGACATCTGTATGCACACATGCAAAAAAGAACTCCCACCCATGCTTCACACACTATACAAAAATAGTAACTCAGACTGAATCAGAGTTCAATGTAAAATCTACAATTATAAGACTTCTAGAAGATGTAGGGGAAAGTCTTTAATAGTCTAAAGTGATCTTAGGTTAGCATAGATTTCTCAGCTCACAGAAAATACGTACACAGAATAAAAGTTGACAAATTTAACTTGAAATTTAAAGCTCTGATCTTCAAAATATTGTGTTAATAAAATAAAAAGATGTATGGCAAATAAGCACATGAATAGATAGACTTTGAATGCTCATAAGGGAAATATAAAATTGCAAAGAGATACCAGTATATACATTTTAGAATGGTTATAATTTAGAAAAACTGCTAGTATCAAGTACTCCTGAGTGTGCAAAGCAATCAGAACACCTGTTGCTGGTGGGAGTGTAATTTTTTTCTTTAGAAAACAGGCAGTGATTAGTTGCTTACTATATGTCTTAGTCTGTTCGGGGAAAATACCACAGACTAGGTAGCTTACGTGCTAGAAATCCGAGATCAGGAAGACCTCATGGTCAGGTGAGGGTCCTCTTCCATGTTGTAGACTTCTTGTTGTATCCACATGTGGCAAATGAATGAAGTAGCTCTCTGGGGTCTCCTTTATAAGGGCACTAATCCAATTCATGAGCGTTCTGCTTCCATGACCTCAGCACCTCCCAAAGACTCCCACTTGCTAATACTACCACCTTGGACATTAGGTTTTTAATGTATGGATTTTGTGGAGGAGATATAACACCACTTGTATTTTAGAATTAGCTTATTGAATTGGCTACATTGCAGCCTATTCAATTTTTAATGGATATGATATTGAATCATACACATCAAATTAGATGGAACTGACAATTTCAGAAAAGAAGCTAGAGGACTTACGGTAACTGATCTCAGGACTTACTGTGAACCTCTACTAATCAAGACAATGCAGTGTTGATTTGGATAGATGTAGAGATAAATGATACATAATTGAAAGTCCAGAAATAGTACCATTCATATATGCTCAATTGATTTTCAACAAAGATGCCAAGGTTATTCAATGGATGAATGATAGTCTTTCCAACAAAAAATGGTACTGAACAACTGGACATCTGTATGCACACATGCAAAAAAGAACTCCCACCCATGCTTCACACACTATACAAAAATAGTAACTCAGACTGAATCAGAGTTCAATGTAAAATCTACAATTATAAGACTTCTAGAAGATGTAGGGGAAAGTCTTTAATAGTCTAAAGTGATCTTAGGTTAGCATAGATTTCTCAGCTCACAGAAAATACGTACACAGAATAAAAGTTGACAAATTTAACTTGAAATTTAAAGCTCTGATCTTCAAAATATTGTGTTAATAAAATAAAAAGATGTATGGCAAATAAGCACATGAATAGATAGACTTTGAATGCTCATAAGGGAAATATAAAATTGCAAAGAGATACCAGTATATACATTTTAGAATGGTTATAATTTAGAAAAACTGCTAGTATCAAGTACTCCTGAGTGTGCAAAGCAATCAGAACACCTGTTGCTGGTGGGAGTGTAAATTTTTATTTTCATTTTAGAAAACAGGCAGTGTATTAGTTAACCAGTTGCCTCATAAATTATGTACATTTAGCAGTTTAAAGTAATACACATGTATGATCTCACAGTTTCTATGAGTCAATATGCTGGCCTGAGATTTACTGAATCCTCTCTTTAGGGTCTCGAACAAGGCTGCATCTGAGGCTCAGCTGAGGGAAGGTCTGATTTTAAGCTCCTTTGGTTGTTGGCAGGATTCAGTTCTTTGTGGGCCATCAGACTGAAAGGCTCAATACATTTTTGGCTGTTGGTTGCCTTCAGTTTCTTGCTAATGGGCTAATTAATATGGTATCTTATTTCATTAAAACCGAGAAGAAAGAGAAGAGGGGAAGTCTGCCAACAAAATGAAAGTTAGGGCTTCCCTGGTGGTCCAGTGGGTAAAGAGTCCATCTCACAGTGCAAGGGGCACTGCTTCGATCCCTGGACCGGGAAGATCCCACATGCCAAGGAGCGGCTGGACCGGTGTGTCCAATTATGAGCCAGCATTCTGGAGCACATGCACCCGGAGCCAGTGCTCTGCAATGAGAGAGGCCACTGTGATGGGAGGCCCACACATGCCAAAGAATAAAGATCAATGAAAAATAAATGATGACTTAGAGGCAACATTTTTAAAAAAAATGACAGTTAAAATTGTATATAATCATGGCTGTGTTTTGTTGGTTAGAAGCAGGTGCCACTTACACCTAAGGGAAGCATATTACACAGGGCTGACATACTAGGAGGCTGGGAGACAGAAGCCTTCTGTCTGGTAGACAGAAGTATCTTCTTATAAAGTTACATATTATATTCACCATTTTTGTTGTTGCTCAGTCATGCCCAACTCTTTGCGACCACGAGGACTGTAACACATCAGGCTTCCCTGTCTTTCCTATCTCTTATTAGAATTTGCTCAAACTCATGTCCATTGACTCCATGATGCCAGCCAGCCATCTCACTCTCTTGTTGCCCACTTCTCCTCTTGGCCTCAGTCTTTGTTAGCATCAGGATCTTTTTCAGTGAGCAGGCTCTTCCCATTAGTTGGCCAGAGTATTGGAGTTTCAGCTTCAGCATCAGTCCTTCTAATGAATATTCAGGGTTGATTTTTCTTTAAGGTTGACTGGTTTGACCTCCTTGCTGTCCAAGGGACTCTCAAGAGTCTTCTCCAGCATCGCATTTGAAAAACATTAATTCTTTAGCACTCAGTCTTCTTTATGGTCCAACTCTCACATCCATACATGACTACTGGAAAAACCATAGCTTTGACTATATAGTCAAAAATCTTTGCTGGCAAAGTGGTGTCACAACTTTTGAATACGCTGCGTAGGTTTGTCATAGCTTTTCTTCCAAGGAGCACGCGTGTTTTAATTTCGTGGCTGCAGTCACTGTCCACAGTGCTTTTGGAGCCCAAGAAAAAGTCTTTCACTGTTTACATTTTTTCCACATGTTTTCCATAAAGTGATGGGACTAGATGCCATGATCTTCATTTTATAAATATGGGGTTTTAAGCCAGCTTTATCACTCCTCTCTTTCACTTTCATCAAGAGGCTCTTCAGTTCTTCTTCACTTTCTGCCATAAAGACTGTATCATCTTTGCATATCTGAGGTTATTGATATTTCTCACAGCAATCTTGACTCCAACTTTTGCTTCATCCAACCCATCATTTCTCCCTGGTGTACTCTGCATTGAGTTAAATAAGCAGTATGATAATAAACAGCCTTGACATAGTCGTTCCCCGATTTTGAACCAGTCTGTTTTCCATGCCCAGTTCTAACTGTTGCTTGTTGACTGCATACAGGTTACCCTGGAGGCAGGTAAGGTGATACGGTATTTCCATCTGTTTGAAGAATTTTCCACAGCTTATTGTAATCCACACAGAGTCTTTAGCATAGTCAATGAAGCAGATATAGATGTTTTTCTGGACTTCCTTTGCTTTTTCTGTGATCCAGTGTGTGATGGGCTTAGTCACTTCAGTTGTGTCCTACACACTACCAGGCTCCTCTGTCCATGGCTGGAAATTAGTTGGCCCCCTCTCACTCTCTTGTTGCCCACTTCTCCTCTTGGCCTCGTTTGTTAGCATCAGGATCTTTTTCAGTGAGCAGGCTCTTCCCATTAGTTGGCCAGAGTATTGGAGTTTCAGCTTCAGCATCAGTCCTTCTAATGAATATTCAGGGTTGATTTTTCTTTAAGGTTGACTGGTTTGACCTCCTTGCTGTCCAAGGGACTCTCAAGAGTCTTCTCCAGCATCGCATTTGAAAAACATTAATTCTTTAGCACTCAGTCTTCTTTATGGTCCAACTCTCACATCCATACATGACTACTGGAAAAACCATAGCTTTGACTATATAGTCAAAAATCTTTGCTGGCAAAGTGGTGTCACAACTTTTGAATACGCTGCGTAGGTTTGTCATAGCTTTTCTTCCAAGGAGCACGCGTGTTTTAATTTCGTGGCTGCAGTCACTGTCCACAGTGCTTTTGGAGCCCAAGAAAAAGTCTTTCACTGTTTACATTTTTTCCACATGTTTTCCATAAAGTGATGGGACTAGATGCCATGATCTTCATTTTATAAATATGGGGTTTTAAGCCAGCTTTATCACTCCTCTCTTTCACTTTCATCAAGAGGCTCTTCAGTTCTTCTTCACTTTCTGCCATAAAGACTGTATCATCTTTGCATATCTGAGGTTATTGATATTTCTCACAGCAATCTTGACTCCAACTTTTGCTTCATCCAACCCATCATTTCTCCCTGGTGTACTCTGCATTGAGTTAAATAAGCAGTATGATAATAAACAGCCTTGACATAGTCGTTCCCCGATTTTGAACCAGTCTGTTTTCCATGCCCAGTTCTAACTGTTGCTTGTTGACTGCATACAGGTTACCCTGGAGGCAGGTAAGGTGATACGGTATTTCCATCTGTTTGAAGAATTTTCCACAGCTTATTGTAATCCACACAGAGTCTTTAGCATAGTCAATGAAGCAGATATAGATGTTTTTCTGGACTTCCTTTGCTTTTTCTGTGATCCAGTGTGTGATGGGCTTAGTCACTTCAGTTGTGTCCTACACACTACCAGGCTCCTCTGTCCATGGGATTCTCCAGGCAAGAATACTAGAGTGAGTTGGCCCCCTCCAAGGGATCTTCCCAACCCAGACATCGAACCTGTGTCTCTTATGTCTCAAAGGCTTTTGACAGTTTGATCTCTGGTTCCTCTGCCTTTTCCAATCCAGCTTGTACATCTGGAAGTTCTAAGTTCTTGTACTGTTGAAGCCTAGCTTGAAGGATTTTGAGCATTTCCCTGCTAGCCTATGAAATGAGCACAATTGTGCTGTAGTTTGAACATTCTGGTGTTGGCCTTCTTTGGTACTGGAATGAAAACTGACCTTTTCCAGTCCTGTGGCCACTAGACTTGTTCAGTGAAGAGAAGCTAGAGAGTGCATTCCAGTCTCGTATGATGAAAAGAACATTTTTTTTTGGTGTTTGGTTCTAGGTCTTTTAGGTCTTCATATAACATTTACCATATAACCCAGCAGTCCCATGCCTAGGTATTTACTCTAGAGAAAATAAAATATATGTTCACAGGAAGATCTACACTCATTAAAAATTATCCCAAGGGTTTCCCTGGTGGTCCAGTGGGTAAGGACACCACCTTGCAGTGCAAGGGGCGCCAGTTCAATCCCTGGTCTAGGGGGATCCCACGTGCTGTGGAGCTGCTGGACCCATGTGTCCAACTACTGAGCTGGAGCTCTGGAACACCTGTGCCCAGAGCCAGTGCTCTGCAACGAGAGAGGCCTCTGTGATGGGAGGCCCACACAGACTGAAGAACAAAGATGGATGAAAATAGATAAATGAAAGACCAATAGAAGTGGTCAAAAAAAAAAAAGAAAAAAAATATGGTCCCAAACTGGAAAAACAAAAGGAAACATAAATACCCATCAGCTGATGAATGGGTAACTAGATTGTGGTGTGGCCACAGTGAAACACTATTCTATGAAAAAAAAACAAGCAAAAAAAAATTGTTGACACATTTAACAACACAGATAAATTTCCAAAGCCTTATGCTTAGTGAAAGAAATCAGACACAAGAGGCTACATACTGTATACTTCTCTTTATATTATATTCTCTAAAAGGCAAAAGCCATAGGGAAAGAAAACAGATCAGAGGTGCTTAAGATGGAGATTGAGAGAGGATTGAAAACAATGGAGGGAAATTTTCAGGGATAATGAAAATACCTAGGTGTTGATTTGGTGGTGGTTATACAACATACACATTTGTCAAAACTTGTAAACTATACACCTAGGGGCTTCCCTGGTGGTCCAGTGGGTAAGGACACCACCCTACAGTGCAAGAGGCGCTGGTTCGATCCCTGGCCTGGGAAGATCCCATGTGCCGCGGAGCGGCTGGACCAATGTGTTGAATTACTGAGCCGGAGCTCTGTAGTGCGTGCGCCCAAAGCCAGTGCTCTGCGACAACAGAGGCCACCGCGATGGGAGGCCCGCAGGAGCCAAAGAACAAAGATGGATGAAAATAGATAAATGAAACACCAATAGAAGTGGCCCGCCCACCCCCTTCCCTCCCCAACCTGCCCCCACCCCCAAAAAACAAGACTATATACCTAAAGAGGATGGTTTTGCTTGTGTATAGATGACACTTCAGCAGATCTGACTTTAAAATTAAGTCTTTAATACTCAAGGATTTTTTAAAGGCACTAGAGTTTGAGGTTTGGCTAGTGGATGTATTTTATTTTGCTTACAAAGTTTTGGAAATTAAAAACTTAGAATGTTTGTCTTCCCGAATGCTGATTTCTTCTCTGTGGTGTATAGGCCATTTATTGAACTGATTGAACTTTCAACTGTTCCTGTGCCATAGTTTCAATATTGACTACACATGCATAAGTACAAAAAGCTTAACAAAAGAGGGATTTTACTAGTGGTGCAGTAGTCAAGATGCCATATCTCCAATGCAGAGGGCACAGGTTTGATCCCTGGTCGAGAAACTAAGATCTCATGGCCTCATGGTGAGGCCCTCCCCCAAATTAAATGCAGCATTCTTAATCCATAAAAGCTTATTAGGAATTAGTACTTTCACTTACTTCATGAACAGTATAAGAAGTATAAAGGATTTTGAGCAACTCCCGCAGCTCCGGCTTTGTCTGCCTTACTCTGGGGTGGCCATCAAACCCCTCGGCCTCTGCTTGAGGAGCTGGGAGCAGCGCGCTCTGCTCAGTCAGGCTGACACCTCCCTTCCCGTGCTCCTCCCGTGCCCGGCCCACCCATCCACCCGGCGCCGCCCCGACCCTCCCAGCCCGTGTGAGGCAACCCGGCCCCGCTGCCGCCGCCGCCACCATGGGCTGTCTCGGAAACAGTAAGACCGAGGACCAGCACAATGAGGACAAGGCGCAGCGTGAGGCCAACAGGACGATCGAGAAGCAGCTGCAGAAGGACAAGCAGGCCACGCACTGCCTGCTGCTGCTGGGTGCTGGAGAATCTGGTAAAAGCACCATTGTGAAGCAAATGAGGATCCTGCATGTTAATGGCTTTAATGGAGACTGTGAGAAAGCCACCAAAGTACAGGACATCAAAAACAACCTGAAGGAGGCCACTGAAACCATCGTGGTCGCCATGAGCAACCTGGTGCCCCCTGTGGAGCTGGCCAACCCTGAGAACCAGTTTAGAGTGGATTACATTCTGAGCGTGATGAACGTGTCGGACTTTTGATTTCCCTCCCAAATTCTACCAGCATGCCAAGGCTCTCTGGGAGGATGAGGGGGTGCGTGCCTGCTAGGAGTGCTCCAACGAGTACCAGCTGATTGACTGTGCCCAGTACTTCTTGGACAAGATTGATGTCATCAAGCAGGACGACTGTGTGCCCAGTGACCAGGATCTGCTCTGCTGCCGCGTCCTGACTTACGGAATCTTTGAGACCAAGTTCCAGGTGGACAAAGTCAACTTCCACATGTTTGACGTGGGCGGCCAGTGTGGTGAATGTCGCAGATGGATCCAATGCTTCAGTGATGTGACTGCCATCATCTTCGTGGTGGCCAGCAGCAGCTACAACATGGTCATTCAGGAGGACAGCCAGACCAACCGCCTGCAAGAGGCTCTGAACCTCTTCAAGAGCATCTGCAACAACAAATGGCTGCGCACCATCTCTCTGATTCTGTTCCTCAGCAAGCAAGATCTTCTGACTGAGAAAGTCCTGGCTGGAAAATCGAAGATTGAGGGCTACTTTCCAGAATTTGCTCGCTTCACTGCTCCTGAGGATGCGACTCCCGAGCCTGGAGAGGACCCATGTGTGACCCGGGCCAAGTACTTCATTCGAGATGAATTTCTGAGAATCAGCACCGCGAGTGGAGACGGGCGCCGCTACTGTTACCCCCACTTCACCTGCACTGTGGACACCGAGAACATGCGCTGCGTGTTCAACAACCCCCACACATCATCTGGCGCATGCACCTCCATCAGTATGAGCTGCTCTAAGAAGGGAACCTCCAAATTTAACCAGGCCTTAAGCACTACTAATTATATGTAAGATGTAATTGTACACACAGTTGATCACCCACCATAGGGCATGATTAACAAAGCAACCTTTCCTTTCCCTCAAGTGATTTCCCTTTACCCTACAGCTTGCTTAAATATCCCAAATTTAGAAAGCTTAAGGTGGCCTATAGACTAATAAAAAATAAAAGGCAACAAACGTTCCCTTCTCTCTCTTTTTTAAAGATTTATTTATTTATTTTGGTGGGGGTGGGTGGAGAGGGAGGGGAGTAGGCGGGCCACTTCTATTGGTCTTTCATTTGTCTATTTTCATCCATCTTTGTTCTTTGGCCCGTGTGGGCCTCCCATCATGGTGGCCTCTGTTGTCGCAGAGCACCGGCTCTGGGCGCATGCGCCCCAGAGCTCCGGCTCAGTAATTGGACACATCGGTCCGGCCGCTCCACGGCACGTGGGACCTTCCCAGGCCAGGGATCAAACCGGTGCCCCTTGCACTGCAAGGCGGTGTCCTTACCCACTGGACCACCAGGGAAGCCCTCCTTCTCTTTTAAGTAACTAAACTAATAGCAGCAAACAGAAATAAAGAAATAAATGAAACAAATGAAATAAATATCGTGTTGTGCAGCTTTAAAAATCAAAATAAAAATTAAATGTGAGCAAAAGAAGTATAAACGATCATCTTGGGGCAGCAGCAGCTACAACATGGTCATTCAGGAGGACAGCCAGACCAACCGCCTGCAAGAGGCTCTGAACCTCTTCAAGAGCATCTGCAACAACAAATGGCTGCGCACCATCTCTCTGATTCTGTTCCTCAGCAAGCAAGATCTTCTGACTGAGAAAGTCCTGGCTGGAAAATCGAAGATTGAGGGCTACTTTCCAGAATTTGCTCGCTTCACTGCTCCTGAGGATGCGACTCCCGAGCCTGGAGAGGACCCATGTGTGACCCGGGCCAAGTACTTCATTCGAGATGAATTTCTGAGAATCAGCACCGCGAGTGGAGACGGGCGCCGCTACTGTTACCCCCACTTCACCTGCACTGTGGACACCGAGAACATGCGCTGCGTGTTCAACAACTGCCAGACATCATCTGGCGCATGCACCTCCATCAGTATGAGCTGCTCTAAGAAGGGAACCTCCAAATTTAACCAGGCCTTAAGCACTACTAATTATATGTAAGATGTAATTGTACACACAGTTGATCACCCACCATAGGGCATGATTAACAAAGCAACCTTTCCTTTCCCTCAAGTGATTTCCCTTTACCCTACAGCTTGCTTAAATATCCCAAATTTAGAAAGCTTAAGGTGGCCTATAGACTAATAAAAAATAAAAGGCAACAAACGTTCCCTTCTCTCTCTCTCTTTTTTTTAAAGATTTATTTATTTATTTTGGTGGGGGTGGGTGGAGAGGGAGGGGAGTAGGCGGGCCACTTCTATTGGTCTTTCATTTGTCTATTTTCATCCATCTTTGTTCTTTGGCCCGTGTGGGCCTCCCATCATGGTGGCCTCTGTTGTCGCAGAGCACCGGCTCTGGGCGCATGCGCCCCAGAGCTCCGGCTCAGTAATTGGACACATCGGTCCGGCCGCTCCACGGCACGTGGGACCTTCCCAGGCCAGGGATCAAACCGGTGCCCCTTGCACTGCAAGGCGGTGTCCTTACCCACTGGACCACCAGGGAAGCCCTCCCTTCTCTTTTTAAGTAACTAAACTAATAGCAGCAAACAGAAATAAAGAAATAAATGAAACAAATGAAATAAATATCGTGTTGTGCAGCTTTAAAAAAATCAAAATAAAAATTAAATGTGAGCAAAAAGAAGTATAAAGGATTTTAACTCCATTTACTTTCTTCCAACTTAAATGCTAATGTTTATTTAAATTCTATGTATTTTTATAAAACTGCACAGCTCTTTTTTTAATAATATCAGTATTTTTATTATTGAAATGTAATTGACATATAATGTATTAGTTTTAGGTGTGCATAATGATTTGATATATGGATATATTGCAAATAAATGGCACGGTAAGTTTAGTTAAAATCCATCACCACATAGGTTTTGTGTTTTTTTTGGCCACTTCTATTAGTCTTTCATTTAGTTATCTTTGTTCTTTGGCCTGTGTGGGCCTCCCATCTCAGTGGGCTCTCTTGCTGCAGAGCACCGGCTCTGGGCACATGTGCTCCAGAGCTCCAGCTTGGTAGTTGGACACATCAGTCCAGCCACTCCACAGCATGTGGGATCCTTCTAGTCCAGGGATCAAACCAACAACCCTTGTGCTGCAAGGTGGTGTCCTTACCCACTGGACCACCAGGAAAACCCCACTACGTAGTTTTTAATTGAGCTTATGGATATAATTATCTTCTGTCTGAAAGATTGCACCTTTCTACCACCTTGACTTATTTTACCCACTTCTCCAGTCTTTAGCAACCACCAGTCTGTTCTCTGTATCTTTAAGTTTGGTTTTTTGATTCCTCATATAAGTAGGAGCTTAATTATATTTGTCCTTCTTTGACTTATTTACATAGTATAATACCCTCAAGGTATTATACTAAGGTTGTAAATAGGATTTCCTTTTTTAAAACTGAGCAATATTTCATTGTATATGTATATAACATTTTTGTTATCCATTCAACCACTGATGGAACGTTTAGACTGTCTTCATGTCTTGGCAATTATAAATAATGCTGCAGTAAATATGGGTGCAGGTAGTACACCCATATTTGAGATCATGTTTTCACTTCTTTTGAATAAATATCCAGAAGTGGAATTGTTGAATCATACGGACGTTCTCTTTTCCATAGTGGCTGTACCAATTAAAAAAAAAAAAATTCATTATAGTTGATTCACAGTGTTGTGTTGGTTTCAGTTATACATAGATAACACTATTTTTTGGATTGTTTTCTCATCTAGATTATCATACAATATTGAGTAGAGTTCCCTGTGATATATAGTATGTCCTTGTTGGTTACTTTCCATGGGCTTCCTATGTGGTGCTAGTGGTAAAGAATCCACTTGCCAACACAGGGATACTAGGGACATGGGTTCATTCCCTGAATCGGGAAGATCCCCTGGAGTAGGAAGTGGCAACCAAGTCCAGTATTCTTGTCTAGAGATTCCCATGGACAGAGGAGCCTGGCAGCTTACAGTCCAGGGGGTCACAGAGTCTCGGACATGACTTAGCAGCCAAGCACATGTATATATATAAATCCCAAATTCCTGATTTAAACCTCCCCCTGCACACCTCCACTGCATTTCCCTTTTGATAACCATGAGTTTGTTTTCCACATCTATACATTTGCTTATGTTTTGTAAGCAGATTTGTATCATTTTTAAAAGTTAGATTCCATGTATGAATTATGCCATATGATGCATGTCTGTCTCTGGCTTATTTAATCTAGCATGATAATCTCTATGTCCATGGCAAATGGCATTATTTTGTAATTTTTAATGGCTGAGTAATATTCCATTGTATATATGTACCACACTTTCTTTATCTACTCCTTTGCAGATGGACTAAATACTGCTTTTATGTCTTGATAATACATAGTGCTGTGACGACATTGGCGTGCATGCATCTTTTTATTTTTAATTTTTAAAATTTATTTATTTTTGGCAATTCTGGGTTTTCACTGCTGCCACAGGCTCCTCTCTAGTTGCAGGGAGTGGGGACTTCTCTCTAGTTGAGGTGAGCAGGCTTCTTCTTGTGACTTTTCTTGTGGTGGAACTTGGGCTCTAGGACTTATGGGCTTCAGTAGTTGCGATACATGGGCTCCATAGTTGTGCCTCTGAAACTCTAGAGCATAGGCTCAATAGTTGTGGCTCATGGGTTTAGTTGCTCTGCAGCATGTGGGATCCTCCCGGATCAGGGATCTAACTCGTGTCTCATGCATTGGCAGGCGAACTCTTTACCACCAAGCTACCAGGGGAGCCCCTCTGTAAGATTTTTTGTGTGGATTATTTTTAAAGTCTTTACTGAACTTGTTACAATATTGATTTTGTTCTCTGTTGTGGTTTGGCTCTGAGATGTGTAGGATCTTAACGTTATAACCATATATTGAACCTGTACCCCTGCATTAAAAGGTGAAGTCTTTGATGCAGTCTTTCCATGGGCTTCCTATGTGGTGCTAGTGGTAAAGAATCCACTTGCCAACACAGGGATACTAGGGACATGGGTTCATTCCTGAATCGGAAGATCCCTGGAGTAGGAAGTGGCAACCAAGTCCAGTATTCTTGTCTAGAGATTCCCATGGACAGAGGAGCCTGGCAGCTTACAGTCCAGGGGGTCACAGAGTCTCGGACATGACTTAGCAGCCAAGCACATGTATATATATAAATCCCAAATTCCTGATTTAAACCTCCCCCTGCACACCTCCACTGCATTTCCCTTTTGATAACCATGAGTTTGTTTTCCACATCTATACATTTGCTTATGTTTTGTAAGCAGATTTGTATCATTTTTAAAAGTTAGATTCCATGTATGAATTATGCCATATGATGCATGTCTGTCTCTGGCTTATTTAATCTAGCATGATAATCTCTATGTCCATGGCAAATGGCATTATTTTGTAATTTTTAATGGCTGAGTAATATTCCATTGTATATATGTACCACACTTTCTTTATCTACTCCTTTGCAGATGGACTAAATACTGCTTTTATGTCTTGATAATACATAGTGCTGTGACGCACATTGGCGTGCATGCATCTTTTTATTTTTAATTTTTAAAATTTATTTATTTTTGGCAATTCTGGGTTTTCACTGCTGCCACAGGCTCCTCTCTAGTTGCAGGGAGTGGGGACTTCTCTCTAGTTGAGGTGAGCAGGCTTCTTCTTGTGACTTTTCTTGTGGTGGAACTTGGGCTCTAGGACTTATGGGCTTCAGTAGTTGCGATACATGGGCTCCATAGTTGTGCCTCTGAAACTCTAGAGCATAGGCTCAATAGTTGTGGCTCATGGGTTTAGTTGCTCTGCAGCATGTGGGATCCTCCCGGATCAGGGATCTAACTCGTGTCTCATGCATTGGCAGGCGAACTCTTTACCACCAAGCTACCAGGGGAGCCCCTCTGTAAGATTTTTTGTGTGGATTATTTTTAAAGTCTTTACTGAACTTGTTACAATATTGATTTTGTTCTCTGTTGTGGTTTTTGGCTCAGAGATGTGTAGGATCTTAACGTTATAACCATATATTGAACCTGTACCCCCTGCATTAAAAGGTGAAGTCTTAACCATTGGAATGCCAGAGAAATCCCTCATTTCTAATTATAGCTTTCTCTGGATATATGTCCAGGAGTGGGATTGCTGTATCATATGGTAGTCCTATTTGGGGGTTTTTAAGGGACCTCCAGCAGTGTAAGAGGGTTCCATTTTCTCCACACCCTCTCCAGCTTTGTTTGTGAACCTTGTGATGATGGCTTTTCTGACCAGTATGAGGTGGTATCTTATTGATGTCTTGATTTTTATTTCTGATATTTAGTGATGTTGAGCATCTTTTCATGTGCTTTTTGTCCACCTTCTTTGGAGAAATATTTAGATTTTCTGCCCATTTTGTGATTGGGTTGCTTGTTTTTTTTTGACATAGAGCTGTATGAGTGGTTTGTTTTATGAAAATAAATCCCTGTCGGTCACTTCATTTGCAAATATTTTCTCCCATTCTGCGACTTGTCTGTTTGCTTATGGTTTCCTTCATTGTGCCGAAGCTTTTACCTTTAATTAGGTCTTTTTATTTATTTTTATTTTTCATTACTGTAGGAAGTGGATCCAAAAAGATCTTGCTGCAATTTATGTCAAAGAGTGTTCTGCCTGTGTTTTGCTCTAAGAATTTTATAGTATCTGGATTTACCTCTAGGTCTTTAATTCACTTTGAGTTTATTTTTGTGTATGGTGCAAGAGAATGTTCTAATGCTTTTCTTTTACATGTGGTTGTTCAGTTTTCCCAGAACCACTTATTGAAGAGATTTTTTTTTCCATTGCACATTTTTGCTTCCATTGTCAAAAGATTGACCAAAGGGCTTCCCTGGTGGTCCAGTGGGTAAAGAGTCCGCCTTGCAGTGCAAGGGGCGCCAGTTCGATCCCTGGCCCAGGAAGATTCCAAGTGCTGAGGAGCAGCTGGACCAGTGTGTCCAATTACGAGCCAGTGTTCTGGAGCACATGCGCCCAGAGCCAGTGCTCTGCAATGAGAGAGGCCACTGTGATGGAAACCCCACACAGGCCAAAGAATAAAGATGGATGAAAATAAATAAATAAAACAATAAAAGAGGCCAAAATTGAAAACAAGAAAACAGAAAGTTATATATATGTATGAAGATTGGCCATAGGTGTATCAGTTTATTTCTGGGCTGTCTATTCTGTTCGATTGATATATATGGTAGTCCTATTTGGGGTTTTAAGGGACCTCCAGCAGTGTAAGAGGGTTCCATTTTCTCACACCCTCTCCAGCTTTGTTTGTGAACCTTGTGATGATGGCTTTTCTGACCAGTATGAGGTGGTATCTTATTGATGTCTTGATTTTTATTTCTGATATTTAGTGATGTTGAGCATCTTTTCATGTGCTTTTTGTCCACCTTCTTTGGAGAAATATTTAGATTTTCTGCCCATTTTGTGATTGGGTTGCTTGTTTTTTTTTGACATAGAGCTGTATGAGTGGTTTGTTTTATGAAAATAAATCCCTGTCGGTCACTTCATTTGCAAATATTTTCTCCCATTCTGCGACTTGTCTGTTTGCTTATGGTTTCCTTCATTGTGCCGAAGCTTTTACCTTTAATTAGGTCTTTTTATTTATTTTTATTTTTCATTACTGTAGGAAGTGGATCCAAAAAGATCTTGCTGCAATTTATGTCAAAGAGTGTTCTGCCTGTGTTTTGCTCTAAGAATTTTATAGTATCTGGATTTACCTCTAGGTCTTTAATTCACTTTGAGTTTATTTTTGTGTATGGTGCAAGAGAATGTTCTAATGCTTTTCTTTTACATGTGGTTGTTCAGTTTTCCCAGAACCACTTATTGAAGAGATTTTTTTTTCCATTGCACATTTTTGCTTCCATTGTCAAAAGATTGACCAAAGGGCTTCCCTGGTGGTCCAGTGGGTAAAGAGTCCGCCTTGCAGTGCAAGGGGCGCCAGTTCGATCCCTGGCCCAGGAAGATTCCAAGTGCTGAGGAGCAGCTGGACCAGTGTGTCCAATTACGAGCCAGTGTTCTGGAGCACATGCGCCCAGAGCCAGTGCTCTGCAATGAGAGAGGCCACTGTGATGGAAACCCCACACAGGCCAAAGAATAAAGATGGATGAAAATAAATAAATAAAACAATAAAAGAGGCCAAAATTGAAAACAAGAAAACAGAAAGTTATATATATGTATGAAGATTGGCCATAGGTGTATCAGTTTATTTCTGGGCTGTCTATTCTGTTCGATTGATATATATGCCTGTTTTTGTGCCAGTACCATGTTGGTTTGATTACTGTAGTATTGTAGTGTTATCTGGTGTTCGGAAAGTTTATGCCTCCAGCTTTGTTTTGTTTCCTCAAGATTGTATTGGTAGTTCTCAATCTTTTTTTCTCTACATTTTTTAAAAATTTAAGTATGGTTGATTTATAATATTGTGTTAGTTTCAGGGATAGAGCATAGCACTTCAGTTATACATGCATATATATATGTAAAATATGTATGTATATATTATATAATATACATATATTTTTTTCAGATCCTTTTTCTTTTATTTATTTATTTATTTTTGGGTGGGGGTCGGGTTGGGGAGGGAGGGGAGCAGGCGGGCCACTTCTATTGGTCTTTTCGTTTCTCTCTGTTCATCCGTCTTTGTTCTTTGGCTCCTGTGGGCCTCCCATCACGGTGGCATCTGTTGCTGCAGAGCGCCGGCTCTGATGCGCCCAGAGCTCTGGCTCGGTAATTGGACACATCAGTCCAGCCGCTCCGTGGCACGTGGGATCTTCCCAGGCCAGGGCTCGAACCGGCGCCCCCTGCACTGCAAGGCGGTGTCCTTACCCACTGGACCACCAGGGGAAGCCCAGATCCTTTTTCTTTATGTTACCTGAAAATATTGAGTATAGTTCTTCATGCTATATGGTAGTTCCTTGTTGGTTATTTATTTTATATATAGTAGTGTGCTTATGTTAATCCCAAACTCCTCTTAATTAATTCCTCCCCACCCCTTTCTCTTTTGGTAATCATGTTTGTTTTCTGTGTCTGTGGGTCTATTTCTGTTTCCTACATAAGTTTATTTGTATTGTTTTTCTAAAGACTCCACATGTAAGTGATGACATGGTATTTGTCTGTGATCTCACTTAGTGTGATAATCTCTGGGTTCATCTGTATTGCTACAAATGGCATTATTTCATTGTTTTTTATGTCTAACATTCCATTGTATATGTATATGTATACACATACACTACATCTTTTATCCAGTCATCTGTTGATGGACATTTAGATTGCTTCCATGTCTTGGCTCTTATAAATAGTGCTACAGTGAACATTGGGGGGTGCATGTATCTTTTCAAATTATGTTTTTTTTACCATCTGAGCCAAAAAGTGAAGCTCTCTGGTTTTCTTTTGATATATGTCCAGGAGTAGGAATTGCTGGATCATATGACAACTCTATCTTTAGTTTCTTGAGGAATCTCCATACTGTTTTCCATAGTAGCTGTACCAATTTTTGCTCCTAGCAATAGTGTAGGGGAGTTCCTCTCTAGCATTTATTATTTGTAGAATTTCTGATGATGGCCATTCTGACCAGTGTGAGGTGATATCTCATTGTAGTTTAGATTTGCATTTCTCTAATAATTAGTGATGTTAAGTATCTTTTCCCTTTTTTTGCCATCTGTATATAATTTTGGATTTTTTGTGGTTCTGTAAAATTTTCAGAATTTTTTTTCTAGTTCTTTGGAAAATGTCTTGGGTAATTTGATGGGGATTGCATTAAATTTGTATATTGCTTTGGGTAGTATGGTCAGTGTAACAATATTAATTCATCCACTCCAAGAACATACAATATCCTTTCATCTCTTTGAATCATATTCAGTTTTCTTTATCAGTGTTTTCTAGTTCTCAGTGCATATCTTTCGTCTCCTTGGGTAGGTTTATTCCTGGTATTTGGGGGATGTTTTGATGTGATTTTTTTTTTTTCATTTTTAAAATTTTGGCCTCTTTTATTGGTTTTCTATACATTTATTCTCACCCATCTTTATTCTTTGGCCTGTGTGTGCCTCCAGTCACAGTGGCCTCTCTCATTGCAGAGAACTGACTCTGCACATGTGCTACAGAGCACTGGCTCGTGATTGGACCCACTGGTTCAGCTGCTTCCTGGTGCATGGGATCTTCCGGGCCAGGGGTCAAACCTGTGCCCCTTGCACTGCAAGGCGGACTCTTTACCCACTGGACCACCGGGGAAGCTCCCTGATGTGATTTTAAATGGAATCTTTTTTTACTTGCTTTTCCTGGTATTTCATAATCAGTATAAAGTAACCCAACAGATTTCTTTTGTTAATCTTGCTAATTTCTGTAGCAGTTAATCCTGTCACGTTTTTGAATTCATGTATCAATTCCAATAGTTTTTGTGTGGAATGCTTAATTTTTTCTATTTTATATTATCATGTCATCTATGCATACCTCTTCCTTTCCAATTTGGTTTTTTTTTTTCTTTTTCTTTTTCTTACCTTTCCAATACTATCCTGAATAGAAGTGGTGAGTGTGGACATCCTCTGTATCATTCTGATTTTATATGTGTTGCTGAAGGAGTACACCATTTTTGCTCCTAGCAATAGTGTAGGGGAGTTCCTCTCTAGCATTTATTATTTGTAGAATTTCTGATGATGGCCATTCTGACCAGTGTGAGGTGATATCTCATTGTAGTTTAGATTTGCATTTCTCTAATAATTAGTGATGTTAAGTATCTTTTCCCTTTTTTTGCCATCTGTATATAATTTTGGATTTTTTGTGGTTCTGTAAAATTTTCAGAATTTTTTTTCTAGTTCTTTGGAAAATGTCTTGGGTAATTTGATGGGGATTGCATTAAATTTGTATATTGCTTTGGGTAGTATGGTCAGTGTAACAATATTAATTCATCCACTCCAAGAACATACAATATCCTTTCATCTCTTTGAATCATATTCAGTTTTCTTTATCAGTGTTTTCTAGTTCTCAGTGCATATCTTTCGTCTCCTTGGGTAGGTTTATTCCTGGTATTTGGGGGATGTTTTGATGTGATTTTTTTTTTTTCATTTTTAAAATTTTGGCCTCTTTTATTGGTTTTCTATACATTTATTCTCACCCATCTTTATTCTTTGGCCTGTGTGTGCCTCCAGTCACAGTGGCCTCTCTCATTGCAGAGAACTGACTCTGCACATGTGCTACAGAGCACTGGCTCGTGATTGGACCCACTGGTTCAGCTGCTTCCTGGTGCATGGGATCTTCCGGGCCAGGGGTCAAACCTGTGCCCCTTGCACTGCAAGGCGGACTCTTTACCCACTGGACCACCGGGGAAGCTCCCTGATGTGATTTTAAATGGAATCTTTTTTTACTTGCTTTTCCTGGTATTTCATAATCAGTATAAAGTAACCCAACAGATTTCTTTTGTTAATCTTGCTAATTTCTGTAGCAGTTAATCCTGTCACGTTTTTGAATTCATGTATCAATTCCAATAGTTTTTGTGTGGAATGCTTAATTTTTTCTATTTTATATTATCATGTCATCTATGCATACCTCTTCCTTTCCAATTTGGTTTTTTTTTTTCTTTTTCTTTTTCTTACCTTTCCAATACTATCCTGAATAGAAGTGGTGAGTGTGGACATCCTCTGTATCATTCTGATTTTATATGTGTTGCTGAAGGAGTACACCATTCCTTCAGTATTAAGTGGGTTCACTCAAATGCTTATACTAACTCTTGCCATGTACTTTCTCTGTCCTCTTCTTCCTTTCTCCTTCCACTCCTATTATCCATGTCTTGATTAGTTTTAATTCATTTGACTAATGTATTCTAATTGTGGCATTTTAATTTCATCCCTTTCAGATCTTGGCTTGGTCCCCCAGCGCCCTGACCCCATAATGAGAACATATAAAGCCTCTCCTTCTTTTAGCTGTTCTCATGAGCACCTGTTGACTATTTCAGGGTTTCCCTTTTCTCAAACTAATCTGATTTCTCTTCTCAGATTCTTGTTGATGCCATGCAGGGCTTGTAGCTTTGGTGGTTTGTCCCTTTTGGTTCATATATGGGGTTTGGAAGATTCCATGTTTGTGGATTTTGGTTTTGTTATTCTAGTCATTCTGTTTTCATGGGGTGATTTTGCGAGATTTTATTTTCCATTACAATATTTCTATAATTTATGTTGTCTTTTTTTTTTTAAGTTTAGCCTCTTTTATTGTTTTTATTGATTTATTTATCTTCATCCATTTTTATTTATTGGCCTGTGTGGGCCTCCCATTGCAGTGGCCTCTCTCATTGCAGAGCACTGGCTTTGGGTGCATGCACTCCAGAGTGCCAGCTGGCAATTGGACGCACCCCCAGCCGCTCTGCAGCACATGGGATCTTCCCGGGGCCAGGGATTGAACCCATGTCTCTTGCACTGCAAGGCGGTGTCCTTACCCACTGGATTACCAGGGAAGCCCCTATGTTCATTCTTGAATAATAGTTTAGCAGGATATAAAAACCTACAATATTAGTTCTTTTCTCTTTATAGTACCTCCTCGCTATTGTCTCCTGTATCTGTTCTTGCGATTAAAAAAAAAACACCAACTTTTCATAGTCAAATTGTTTTATTTCTGTCAAATGTAAAGAGAACATCCTAAAAGCCATCAGGGAGGAAAAAATAGCTTACTGCTTTCCTGTAATTCCACTGGGAATTACAGTGTCAGCCTAATTCATTTGTGATTAGGAATTTTAATTTTGGAGCTTACATGAAAGGATTTTTTCCACCCTCAAATCTCTGTAGTCTCTTATTCCTCTCTAGTTCCTTTGAAATTGCCTCTGCATTGGCCTTAAAGACTTGGTAAAACTTATCCATGAAACGTTCTGGGCCTGCTTATTTTCCTGGGGATAAGGGGAATGTTTACTTGTATAGCTCTTTGAGGGAAGACCCCTTAGAGAAGGGAATGGCAGCCCACTACAGTAATCTTGTCTGGAGAAATCCATGGACACAGGAGCCTGCTGGGCTACAGTCCATAAAGTCGCAAAGAGTTGGACACGACTGAAGTGACTGAGCACCCATGTCTGCCTCGCTCTTTGATAATGAAATACTCTTCAAAGTTAGAGGGGTGCCTTATATAGCTCAGCTCATCAAATGGAGCTCTAGAAGTCTGCATTGCTTTTTTATGTACTCTGCTTCTTTCTGTTGCATTTATACATGAATGACACATAAATATCTGTACTTCCATGAGATTTTTACAGACAAAATAATAAAAAAATATTCTGTGCATCTTTATTTCTAATGCATCAACCAGATAAACCAGCTAGCAAAAACTGAGAGCAAATTTGAAACATGATCATTGTCTAGATTAGATTCTGATATTTTTTCTAGGTTTGGGGTGAGGTTTCAGCTAGTGTTTCCAAATTCCTATACTGTTTTTTTTATTGCAATAATTTTCTCTCCTAAAAAAAAATTGCCTAGTATAGTTACTAGCCTGTCCAACTTAATTTTTTTTTTTAATGGATTTCTATTCTCCATTTCTGTCTTCTGAAAAATGTCCCCCTCCCTTTACTTTGCAGAAGGTTTGGGAACTGAAAAAATTTTGAAGTGTTCCATCCTCACTTGACCATTCTGTTAATATCTGTACTCACCCATTTAAGACCTTGCCTCCCATAACACACATGAAGATGAGGATGAATACTCTTTCATTCATTCTTCAATTCATTTAGTTGGTCAAACAATAAATGTTGTAGCTGGCAGCTACATCTACACCTACATGAACTACTGCCACACAAGGCGTGTGCTGCTGTGAGGTATCGGAAAAGGGGCTGGACAGATGTGATGACACAGATGTCACAGAGTGAACGACATTAGCTAAGCCTTTAAATACAGAGGGAAGAGCACAGGCTGTACTTGGAAGGTGGACCGGTTTTAGTGGAGCAGATTATTGAGAGAGAAGTATAGTAGAAGAACCCTGGAACAAATCTTGAGTTTTAAAAGCAGGTGACGAGCTAACACTTGAAGCTTTTCACTTACCATGGTTATATTATTATATTCCCAGTTTTTAAGGAGGATCAAATTTCTGTCAAAATAACAAACACACAAATAAACATGACTTTAGCAGGAATGACTAGTATTGACTGAGGCCTGATTTTTTATCATTCTTCTGTATTTCTCAGTGCAGTGAATTCATCTCAGAGTGAGAACCACACTTCCAAATGAATGACTTTCTTTGATTGACATTTAGTTAGTCTGAAAAATGGTCTGTATGTGAAGTACGTCATTGAAATGAAAGTGATTTTGTTTTTCTAAGACAGGAAATAACTTTATGAATAGTGATAACCCTTGTATCAAGGAGGAAGAGCTGAAATGTTTTATCATCAGTCATACCTCTGATCCACATGCTGACTTACAATCTGAAAACCTAACAAGTGATTTATCCACTGTATGTGGTATTATGGCAAGGCAAAAGTGGCTACCCTGATGCACTCACCTACCTTTCTTCCCCACCCCCCCACCCCAACCTTTTACAATTAAGCAAAAGGGTGAAGTAGTTGCAACCTTTGATCCTAGGAGTGAGTTAGCATCTATCATATCCAGAGAAGTCTGTTGGGAAGATGAGACTCCTAAGTTAATTCAGACCTTCAGGGAAATTTCATAAGCATAGGTAACAACTTAGAAAGTTTTGCAGAACTCTTACCATCTACATCTATATCTAAACACAAAATCTGATTTTTGCTTTCAGCAATAGCAACCAGATGCACCTTGCCCAGCTGAAATAACTAAAAAGACAAGACAAAGAATGATTTTTGAGACACTGGACACCACCCAGTGAAGAAAAGCAATCCCTGAGAGAAGAGAAACAAGGTAAGCCCCTTCATTATCTCACTGTCTCACCTTACTTACCATCTTAAGGCAGTTTCTAGCCTGCAACATAGGGTGAGGAACCTAGGTGGAACCCAGCAGACACCCTGAGCTGAGAGAAAGGTAAGTCTGAGGAAACCAAGGCAGCTAGAATTTGCGGGACAGAATACCAGGGAAGCGACCTCTGGAGATCTCCACAGGGTCCTCATTATGCATATATGTTAAGAAACTATGAGGCTGGGGGAAGAACCAGCTCAAAAGAGGAAATAGCACCCGATGCACATACGGAGTAGGGAAAAGTTCATGGAACATTTGAGCAGTGATATCAGAAGGGTATTTCTTCAGTAATGGGGAATAATTAGCCCTTGATTAGTGTTCTGATTCTGTGCAGCAAAACTTACAAATGAGATGTGAAGGGGTCAAACTTTTTTTCTTTAATATTTACTTATTTGGCTGCACCGGGTCTTAATTGCAGCAAAAATAAAAGATCATCGATCTTTGTTGAGGCACGTGAGATCTTTTGTTGTGGCAAATGAAGTCTTAGTTGTGGCATGAGGAATCTTTGTTGCAGCATGTGGGATCTTTAGTTGTGGCACGCAAACTCTTGGTTGTGGCATGTGAAGTCTTTGTTGCGGCATGTGGGATCTAGCTCTCTGACCAGGGTTCCAGCCTGGGCATGCTGCATTGGGAGTGTGGAGTCTTAGCCACTGGAGCACTAGGGAAATCCACCCCCAACTGGTTTTACATACCTTAAGAGCATCCCAGAACAAACTGGAAATTTATAGAGATCCAAAAATGTCCAGCACTCAACAAGGTAAAATTAACAATGACTGCTATCCAATTAAAGACTACTAGTTTTATAAAAAGGCAAGAAAACACAATTCGTAATGAGGAAAATGATCAAACCAACTTAGAACTTATATACATCTTAGGATTAGCTGAGGATGACAGTAAAGCAATTATTGTAACTATTTGATATGTTCATAAGTTGAAGGTGAGACATGAAAGATCAAAATGAAGCACATTTGTTCCCTATAGGAGTCACAGAGGAAAAGAAAACAGCACACAAAGTGAAGAGTACCCTGCCCCGACACCCCACCAATGAAAAAGAAACCTCACCAAGCCAGAGCCTCAGTAAGCTATGAGTTAACTTCGAATGGGCTAATACATATATAATTGAAATCCCTGAAGGTGAAGGGGAAAAGGAGGGAAAGAGACAAGAATGATTTGGAAAATAATGGTTGAAGAACTTCCAATTTTGACAAAAAATAGTACTTGACAGATGCATGAAGGTCCCATAAATCCCAAACACAAAAGACATAACTAAAACTACACCAAGGCACATCAGGACATGATGTGATGAAACCAGTGGTACAGAAAAAAAAAATCTTCCCACTAGCCGTCTGCTTTACACATGGTAGCGTATATATGGCAGTGCTACTCTCTCACTTTGTCCCACCATCTCCTTCCCACACTGCATCCACACGTCCATTCTTTACGTCTGCATCTCTATTCTTGCCCTGTAGATTGGTTCATGTAGAGAAAAAAATATGTTAAAAAATAAGGATGGCAGAGTTCTTACTGGCAACAATTCAAATAAGGCAACAGTGGAACAACATCTTGACACTATTGAAAGAAGCAACTGGGCTTCCCTGATGGTCCAGTAGGTAAGGAGAGCGCCTTGCAGTGCAAGGGGCGCCAGTTCGATCCCTGGCCTGGGAAGATCCCACGTGCTGCGGAGCGGCTGGGCCTATGTGTCCAATCACCAAGCTGGAGCTCTGGAGCGCACGTGCCCAGAGCCGGTGCTCTGCAGTGAGAGAGGCCACAGCGATGGGAGGCCCACACGGGCCAGAGAACAAAGATGGATGAAAATATATAAATGAAAGACCAATAGAACTGGCCAAATAAGAAAAAAAGAAACAACTAAGTTTAGCTGAATACAAATCAGACTTTGAAAACCAATGAAACGTCAAACTTAGAACCTTCTAACAAAGAAATCAAAGGCAAATACTGTATGATAATGCCCAATCTATAGGCAGTATACCAAAACTTCATTTGTATGTTGTCATCCTCAGAAAAAAAGGAAAAATGGCTTACCAGTCATCCACCATAGCCTTTACCAGCTCTGTCATACCAGTATCAGCAATCTTATTTGCAGTACCATCACTGTTACTAAAAATGGAGAAAGTTCACAGAGCCATAGCCTCCTAACAGTGAAGCGTTCATATATGCAGAGGCTATGATGGAAATACTCTGCTCAGGCCTTTTCTCTGTGCTAATGTGGTTTTTAACTCTGTTGTTCCCATGCCTCTTCCTGATGTTCATTTTGCTGTTACTAGAATAATAGTGTTTTTAAAAGTTCCTCCTGTGTTTTGGGGCTGGAAAGATCCTCTTGCTGCATTCCTTGGGCGCTTTCTGTTTTCAGTTTTGTTTCATGTACGATTCATTTACTCACAGTCTCATTTTAGATACTGCTGCTTCCAACCTGTGTATTCAGACCACCTCAAAAAAAGGCAATGGCAGTGGGCAAGTTGTCACGACCTTTTCTATTGCCTCTTGTCTGTGTCTGTAACCCCAGACATTTAAGCTGCTCACCAGCATGGTGGGGTGGGAATGCCTATTTTGGCAAACAAAAGCAAACTAGAAACCATCCTTTTCTGTGGCCAAATTTAATTACAAGAAACTAGATATGGAGAGAATGAAGTGCAGACTCAGTACAGCCGTCCTGAGCAGAAACACCCTGAAAAGTCTACGCCCTCTGAGGCGTACGTACAGCTTTCGTACACCGAGCAAAGGCTCGAGGGGACTGCAGTCCCCAGACACTTGAAGTAAAATAAAGCAAGGGTTCGAAAGCTGCACTGCTAGAGGGCCTACAGGGAAGAAGTGGAGAGTTAATACTGACAGTTAATAGGAGCAATGGACACTCAGCACTCAGTAGTGTTTGAAACATTTTACAAATATTAACTTATTTAATCTTCACAAGAAGCCTGTGAAGAAGGTACCCTTATCCTCATGTTACTGGGAGCAAGTAGTGCTGTCCAGGTCACAGTGGTGGAACCCATCAGGCTGACTCCCACTCTCTCAACCCAATCCTAATGGGGGCAGCGGGGGAAGGAAGACATGACCTAGGCTGAACACACTGTCAGTGCCTTCTCCCCTCACTCATCACCTCCCTGTCCTGAACACCTGGAGTCAGTGTCACCCACTCTACCTACTTCATAGATCATTTTGAGGAACAAGCAAGAAGTAAGTTTGCAAACTTTCACAAAACATTGTAACTGTCATGCAAAAGAATGCATTCCAGAGGGGGTCTGAGACAGTAGTGATGCATCAGCGGGCTTTGGGGAAAGCAGTGTCCCCAGCGTTGAAAAGCAAGGCAGAGTGAGTATCCTAAGCAGCTTTGGGTGTTACAGAGGCGAGTGGCCACCGATGCCATTCTCACTCACTGTGCTTGGTTGCTTTTTAGCACTCAATCCTCAGGCCAAAGGATCTTATCCCAAGAGGAAAACAGTTCATCTGAAAGCTCTCATACATTAGTAAGAGATCCTTAAATTGAATTAAACAGTCTCTTTGTTCCATATAGATAAGAAATGAAGCGGTGACAAATGATAAAGAACAAATTTATTTTTGTATCTGGGATGTAAAAACTCAAGAAGATAGCTTGAGAGAAATCTGTGCTGATTGACTAAGGCATTTAAAAAACATATGCCTCTCTTAAAAAAACAAAAGAGGAAAGGAAGAAGGGAAGAAAGAAGGGAGATACCCACCATCTTTGCTCTGAAATAAAGCTAATGGAAAGCTCTGGCTACTTTAATGGCCCCGAGAGCACTAATTTTGCAGAATTTGCCAGAGCCTTGCTGGCCCGCCCCCAGTAGTAATGTATAGAGGCTAAGGGGGCACATCTGTCCTTCCGTAATTAAGGCTCCGGAGCAGAGCAGCAGGTGCAGATTTCTCCTTCAGCTTGACTCTTCAACTGCTCGTGCTCCTGGAATTTTAAGTCTAAACTTGTTAAAACTGAGATTTGTAAGGTCATTAGTCTATATAAGCTAGGCACTACAGACATTTTTTGAAAGCAAAATTAGAAACAGCTATCCAACTAACACATATCAGCCATTTTAAGATGTTGCCGTTTCACATTTTACAGGGGGCGGGGAGTGGGGGGGGAGAACTGTTAATTCCAAGGAGATTAATATTCACGTGAACATGATATTGAAGCCAGATTGGAAGACTTTTTTCTCGTTTAGTGTAAAGCTTTTCTAATAACAGGAGTCGTTCCCCCCTTACCCTCTCTCAATGTAATTTAGGTACTTAGCGATTTTTTTGATAGAAAGGGCCTAACCATCACCAAGGTTTTGCCTTATTTTCTTATTAAAAATTTATCTTAAGAATTTGAATTGTAGTCACCTTCCTGCAAAGAGCTGAAGCAGCAAAACCAGTTCCATTTAAACCATTTCAGTGTGATCCTGCAAGATCTTAAAATAATTATAGCCTAGGAAGACAGATGTGGCTTTAGGTCTGAACAGTTTTTTAATCATACTGTATGTCCCTTATCGTGGAGTCAGAAGGAAGATCAGTGACATAACTGTGTGCCAAGAAAACATACTGGAACAGAAGCTGTCTGCTTCTGCAGGAACACCCAGGAGAAAGGCACAGGCCTGGAGAAAGAGCAGGGCTTCCTCAGGGAGAGTGACACCACCTCTTTGGCACAGAGGCTCCAGCTACAAATGAGGGAACCAACCTGTCCTTTCTGAGCACTAGTGAGCCCTGTACCAGTTGTAGAATTCTTTGAAATGTTGAGTTAATGGGGTCACTGGTGCTTCTTGAATGCCTGCTACAAGAACTAAGACAAAAAGACTTGGTGGACGATGGCTGTCTGAGCCAATAGAAGAGGGTTTCATAGCTCAACTCCTGGGGGTAGAAAAGATCCCCTGTTGGCTGAGGGCAGATGCTGCAGACCTTCCAAGGCCATAGGTCGCTTGCAGTGCCATCCAGGTCCACTGCTAGAGTTGAGTAAATTATTTATGGGCTTTGGCTATAAATTAGAGATGAGTGGAAGGGCCTTTGAGTCTTGTCTTGGATGTGCTCCTTATTAATGAATTTCACGCATATCCTGCTGGCAGGGAGGATTTTGATGAGAGGACTTTCTTCTTGTATGTAGGAATTACTAGTGTTATTGCTGTTTTGAAGACTGTTCTTATCTCAAATTCTACTCCAATAGACCTTAGCTAGAAAAGGTAAATGGAATCAATCATTTACTTCAACTCACCTTTCATGTACTGGTGTCATAAACACTGGATCCAATTTCCATTTCAGAGAAGTTAATCTTACCTCTGTACTCGCTATCAGCAAAACTTCCTTACTTGCGGTTGTCCCAGGTACCTAAAATTTATATATAAACATTCGGATTAAAAGTATCAACTCTGTTAGAACTCTTTGGGGCCAAATATCATCCAAGTTGTCAGGCCTACCCTTCTCAAAGAAATAAGCTAGTCGGCACCATCACCAACATTTCCTGCACCTTCATGAGTGCTAGGCGAGACAAGGGCACTCAGAAATACCAAAGAGAGTGTATACCTTGGAATGAGTATCCTTGCCTACAGAACCCATCAATCTCTTTATCACTCTCTCACACAAACACACAATCTGGTGACAGAGACAGGACTTTTGCTCATATTTTTTTTTAATGTATCACAATGAGCAGGAAACATACTTGATGAAATATTTTCAAAGGAGTATATTCAATTACCATCTACAATCAACTTAACTATGACAACAAAGTTTTTGTGACAAATTTTTTCAGTTTGAAAGTTCCATGTGGTTCTGTTAGTCTCCATGTATTTTGGTCAGCATTGTTTCAGTCCCTGTACCAGTTGTAGAATTCTTTGAAATGTTGAGTTAATGGGGTCACTGGTGCTTCTTGAATGCCTGCTACAAGAACTAAGACAAAAAGACTTGGTGGACGATGGCTGTCTGAGCCAATAGAAGAGGGTTTCATAGCTCAACTCCTGGGGGTAGAAAAGATCCCCTGTTGGCTGAGGGCAGATGCTGCAGACCTTCCAAGGCCATAGGTCGCTTGCAGTGCCATCCAGGTCCACTGCTAGAGTTGAGTAAATTATTTATGGGCTTTGGCTATAAATTAGAGATGAGTGGAAGGGCCTTTGAGTCTTGTCTTGGATGTGCTCCTTATTAATGAATTTCACGCATATCCTGCTGGCAGGGAGGATTTTGATGAGAGGACTTTCTTCTTGTATGTAGGAATTACTAGTGTTATTGCTGTTTTGAAGACTGTTCTTATCTCAAATTCTACTCCAATAGACCTTAGCTAGAAAAGGTAAATGGAATCAATCATTTACTTCAACTCACCTTTCATGTACTGGTGTCATAAACACTGGATCCAATTTCCATTTCAGAGAAGTTAATCTTACCTCTGTACTCGCTATCAGCAAAACTTCCTTACTTGCGGTTGTCCCAGGTACCTAAAATTTATATATAAACATTCGGATTAAAAGTATCAACTCTGTTAGAACTCTTTGGGGCCAAATATCATCCAAGTTGTCAGGCCTACCCTTCTCAAAGAAATAAGCTAGTCGGCACCATCACCAACATTTCCTGCACCTTCATGAGTGCTAGGCGAGACAAGGGCACTCAGAAATACCAAAGAGAGTGTATACCTTGGAATGAGTATCCTTGCCTACAGAACCCATCAATCTCTTTATCACTCTCTCACACAAACACACAATCTGGTGACAGAGACAGGACTTTTGCTCATATTTTTTTTTAATGTATCACAATGAGCAGGAAACATACTTGATGAAATATTTTCAAAGGAGTATATTCAATTACCATCTACAATCAACTTAACTATGACAACAAAGTTTTTGTGACAAATTTTTTCAGTTTGAAAGTTCCATGTGGTTCTGTTAGTCTCCATGTATTTTGGTACAGTTCGAGATCAGCATTGTTACAGTAACAAAAAAGCTAACAAGACTACATTATAGAAAAAACACCAAGAACATCATTTTTGGTTTCACTTGCTCTATTTTTTTGTTTTTTTGTTTTTTGTACATTGCAAAGGCTGTTCATATACCTCTTCACCTCAGGGTCACGTTCATGTATGCTTTCTTTCCTACCCAAACTTGCCCCCCTCCCCCCCCGAAGAAAGTAAACAAACAAAAAAAACTAGTCAAAGCTTTGTTTCACAGTGGGCAGTATCTCAGCGCCAACAACCAACCAACTCAATTTATGCTTCTATTTAAAATGTTTTAATTTAATTTATTATTTAAAAAAAATATATGTCCATGAACATCAAGTGCACTGGCTTAGGTCACTGCCTCTCTCTCTTGCAACTTCCTGCCATGCCTGATAAACTCAGGTTTAAACACATGCCGTCTGTTTTACTTTGTTTTCAATTGTGTAAAACTTTGGCCACATTCATATCGTTAAATAGCTTTTAATTTTAAAAAAAAAAAATCCTAGATTTATTAAAGTTCCGTGTGTGTGTGTGTGTGTGTGTGTGTGTGTGTGTGTGTTTCCTTCTTAAGTTTCTTTCTGGAGGATGGAGGAAATAACTCCCATTCTGTGGGCACATTTGGTGCTATGACTAAATGGTGCCTAGCACCAACCCACACTGTGGAGTCAGAAAAAAACCAACCAACCAAAATATGAAGTGTTAATGGAGGTGAAGAACTAATTTAAAAAGTGAGTTGAGATATTCTATTTAGCTACCTACTATGCAGCAGACAGGAGTAAATTCTCCAAGTGAGACCTATCTAAACAGTTGAGCGTTGTAGTGAATTCATGCTTTGTAAATGATACTGGTCACAGCCAGTAGGCGGATGTCAGCCCACAAACATCAACGAGCTCATGTCTGACCTCTAAGCTTCACCATCACTGACTGCTTTGCTACTTCTGGGTTAATGCTGAGAAGAATTATGTTTTCTTTTTTTGAGTGAACATAACATATGGGTGGTACAGTTGTAGAGGAAAAGCATTAAGCGTGTAACCCACTGCAGGTTGAAACACTCACATACCCTCTGGGGAACACTGGTGGGTGGAAGCAGGCTTAGCCACTCTACCCAACCACATTGCTGTTGCCAAACACACCCACAGGTCAAGGCATGGCATACCAAAACACTGACAGTCACTCTGCCTCACAGAGGGAGGATGGTATAGTAGCTCAAAAAACAAAACAAAAACAAAAACACTGGGGGAGAGGATGGCAAAATTACAAGGAAATGAACTTAAAATTGAGGGGAGAGGGAAAGGGATAGAAATTGCACTATTACCAAGCAATTATAATTTTTTAAAAACAAAGTTTTCAGAAAAGACCTAGCAGAATTTGACAGGTAAAGCTAGTGTTAAATTGTTAATTGGTATCACATAGAGAACCAAAAACAAAAACAAACAATTTTTTCTATATGATACAGACACAGTAACATACAACAGTTAAATGGCAAAAAATATATATATATTTCATAGAGTTACAAACAAGATAAAATAATGGAAAACAAAAAACTGTACAACTTCAAAATTTAAAAATGTTCATCTCAAACACAGGGCGAAATACAAGAATTCTTTTTAAAAGAAACAGCTTGCTAAAACAGCAAATATTTTGCGTACTTGTTTTTGACACCTTATGCTACAACTGGATACTGGTATGAATAGTTAGATGGTATTCTTTAGTATTTCTACTTAAAAAAAAATTAAAAAAGGAATTTGCACTGTGCATCAGTCAGCCTAGTTAGAAATATATACAACAGTTCAGGATCTACTCTTTCATTAAACTAAAAACAAATTCATAAAAATAAAATAGTCCCGGCTAAAAAAGAAAAAGAAAAAAAAGAAATCTATTTTCAGATCTTGGAATGCTCCAGTCTTTTTGCAAAGTCGATGAGTGCCTTCAGCACTGGGGAAAGAAGCCCGAAAGGTGACCAAACGGAACCTGCATTCACAGTCTTCAAAGTTCCCTTTTGAAACATAAGGAAGAGAAGGAAAGGGAGAAGGATTTCAACTCTCGGGGTAAGGGGAGATTCTTTCGGTTGATGTTTGGCTATGAAAGTGAAACAGCAAAGCATCTATTTGTCTCCAAAATCTATGTTATAGCAGCACAAAGTTTTCCTTTCAGAGTTCAGACCGCTTTAATTAAGTTGAGAAAGGGTGGATGTTGCGTTGTGTTGTGTATTACAGGAATATGGATATTAACATGAACACAAGTGCCTCACACACGGTTACTTTTTTGCTCTCTGTACATACAATTGCTATCTGCTTTGTTGGCTGCGCTCTGGATCACTCGCCACTCAGACTGCCTAACACAAGGACAAAACTTTGAAGTAAAAAATGTGTCTTTTGGTATATGGAATTGCCATTAACAGTTGCCTCTCTGCTTGCAGAAGAAGCACATAACCACCTGGGAATCTTTTGTTTTACTCTTTCTTTTATTAAACTAAGTCTTGTTTGTTTAAATCAGGAACAAATTCTCAAGTAACAAGAACCCTTTCCCTTTTTTCTGCCTCAGCAGTGAAAGGGTGTGTCTTTGGATTTTATTTAAAGCATGAAATTTCTTTTTCTGAGCGAGGAAAGAAAACAAAACAAAAACACAGAAACCGAACCCCCTAACCAAAAACTTTTTTAGGAAGAAAAAAAAAAAAAAAAAAAGCACACAGCCCAATTACACAAACCAAAACAAATGCTTTAGTTTAGGAAAAGAATATTGGAAGCATCTACCAAACAAGGAGGGGAAAAAAAGGGTGAAAGAAAAACCAAAAGAAAGATAAATAAAAAACTAAATGTACAAGGCTAACAGATGTAGATTACTAGAATTATATGCCTTTAAAAGTTTCAACTCCCCAACCAAAAATAATCTGTGAGGATCCTAATGACCCCTAGAACCCTTTGAAATTCTTTCTTTAGTTTTATAAAATAATTATGCAGCTACCCTCTAAGAAATGAAGGCAGCTACCTTAAGTTGGAGATGATAGGGTGAGAGAAGGAAAGAGAAAGTGGAATTAAGGGACAAAGGGGAGAAAAGCTTAGGCGAATCAACGGATTGCAATCTATCTGCTAGGAATGAACAAGACAACATCAAATGAGGAGCTGTCAGCTGGACCATACAAAAAGCTAAATGTACACAAAAGGTTTTTTTATCCTTTTAAATCTACCATACCGCTTCAGTTCATTTCCAATGCAACAATCTACTCAACACCAAAAATGGTCATATCTATCATAAATACAGAAAGTCAGTTTTTAAAACTTATTTTTTTTTAAGCTACAAGTCCTCAACACTCTGTGTGTGGGTTTTTTTTTTTTTTTCCTTTTCTCTTTTTTTTTTTTTTCTGAAAGTGGGAGTGCTTAACTTTTCCCCTTGAAATTGGCTTCAGCAGAAAAGCTATCCTTAAAATCCCCAGAAAGCTAAAGCAGTTCACATTGTTTTTCTCAAATACTTTCTGCCCGTTTTTAAATTAACAAAAAATCTTTTCTGGAACAAAAACAAACCAAAAAAAAAACAACAAAAAAAAATATATAAAACAATGATTCTGAAAACAGAACAAAGTGTGAGTGATTGACCTGAGAATAAAAAGACATTACATTTCTTTTTTTCTTTTAGCAAGCCATTGGTATCTGAATGCTAAGATAGCAAGAAATTTAAAACTGTAACAAGGTGGACTGCTTTCCCATACAGTGCATGCCGGGCTCCTCTGTGCTATCGATGTGGGGTGTTTATTGAAAAGGGGCAAATATACAAGGGGTTTAAGCTCCAAAGACATAGGGATGCCCTGTGGACTTCTGTTTCCCAGACCAATAGTACCTTCAAAAGGACACAATGTAACAGGGTTAAGGGTTTTTTTTTCTTTTTAATATTAAAAGAGAAAAGAAAAGACAAGAATGTAAAATCACCGGCATAGATAGGTATATGGGAAAACAACCCACGCTTTTTCTTTTTTTCCTTTTTTTTTTTTTTCTTTTTTTGGTTAGAAGCTTTGGAATTGCAGTTAGTCTATTTTTGAAATTGGTTTGTTATTAATTTTTTTTATTTAAACTCATTTGTGTGTATTGTTCATCTTCAAAGCTTACAATCTGAAGGTGTCCGTTCCTACACTGGTCAGACCACTGTCCTTGGGGCAGCTGGGGTCTTTGGGACCCTCCACCGGGCTCGCCGGTCCGTCGGACTTTTGGCTGAGATCCGTGTCAGACTCCTCCGAATAGTCGTCTGTTGGCATCGAGGGCTGAACCCCTGAGGTGCTGCATGAACTTGAGGTAACCGTTGAAGATGAGGAGAGAGGAGGAAAAGAAGGGGGCTTCGCGGCCGAAGCCCGGGAGACCACTTGTGGCCAAGACTTCCTGGAGGCGTGGGGGGAAGCGGAGGACGAGGACGAGGGCGGGGCGGCGGCCGACGGGGGCGGGGGGCTGTCGTTTGAGTGAGCGGCAGACTGCGAGGTAGATGCGGTGCTAGGATCGGGGAAGCAGGCAGAGTGAGGTAATAAACTAGGGTGCTCTTTGGCGTTTCTTGCTGCTCTCGTGATTGTTCTGTGTTTGTGCAAGGCCGACTCGAGATGTTGACTCAGAGCTTCCTCCCCACACAGCGCGCTCTCGCACGCTAGGCAGTGGTACGAGCCGCCACCGCCGCCGCCGCTGCCACCGCCGCCGCCGCCCGTGGGGACGTGAAGCACCATCTCTTGCAGGTTCACCACAGACTGGCCGAAGAAGCAGAGGGCCTTCAGGTGGCTCCTCGCCGCCTCCTCGTCACCAAGCCCGCCTGGCACTTGCGGCAGACCAACTTACTGCACCTTTGGAACAATGAAGGGTCGTGAGAGTCCGCACTTTGCTTTCTGCTTCTGGCTCTTGGGGTTTCGGCAGGAGGGACACCTCACGGGTGCACTTTTCTGCTCTTCTGGTTTGGGGATTCTTTGGCAGGGTCTTTTTGGGAGGTAACAGGGTTAAGGGTTTTTTCTTTTTAATATTAAAAGAAAAGAAAAGACAAGAATGTAAAATCACCGGCATAGATAGGTATATGGGAAAACAACCCACGCTTTTTCTTTTTTTCCTTTTTTTTTTTTTTTCTTTTTTTGGTTAGAAGCTTTGGAATTGCAGTTAGTCTATTTTTGAAATTGGTTTGTTATTAATTTTTTTTATTTAAACTCATTTGTGTGTATTGTTCATCTTCAAAGCTTACAATCTGAAGGTGTCCGTTCCTACACTGGTCAGACCACTGTCCTTGGGGCAGCTGGGGTCTTTGGGACCCTCCACCGGGCTCGCCGGTCCGTCGGACTTTTGGCTGAGATCCGTGTCAGACTCCTCCGAATAGTCGTCTGTTGGCATCGAGGGCTGAACCCCTGAGGTGCTGCATGAACTTGAGGTAACCGTTGAAGATGAGGAGAGAGGAGGAAAAGAAGGGGGCTTCGCGGCCGAAGCCCGGGAGACCACTTGTGGCCAAGACTTCCTGGAGGCGTGGGGGGAAGCGGAGGACGAGGACGAGGGCGGGGCGGCGGCCGACGGGGGCGGGGGGCTGTCGTTTGAGTGAGCGGCAGACTGCGAGGTAGATGCGGTGCTAGGATCGGGGAAGCAGGCAGAGTGAGGTAATAAACTAGGGTGCTCTTTGGCGTTTCTTGCTGCTCTCGTGATTGTTCTGTGTTTGTGCAAGGCCGACTCGAGATGTTGACTCAGAGCTTCCTCCCCACACAGCGCGCTCTCGCACGCTAGGCAGTGGTACGAGCCGCCACCGCCGCCGCCGCTGCCACCGCCGCCGCCGCCCGTGGGGACGTGAAGCACCATCTCTTGCAGGTTCACCACAGACTGGCCGAAGAAGCAGAGGGCCTTCAGGTGGCTCCTCGCCGCCTCCTCGTCACCGAAGCCCGCCTGGCACTTGCGGCAGACCAACTTGTACTGCACCTTTGGAACAATGAAGGGGTCGTAGAGGGAGTCCGCACTTTTGCTTTCTGCTTCTGGCTCTTCGGGGGGTTTCGGCAGGAGGGGGGACACCTCACGGGGTGCACTTTTCTGCTCTTCTGGTTTGGGGGATTCTTTGGCAGGGTCTTTGTCTGGGGAGGCAGCCCCCGGGGGGACTGGGGTTTGGCTTGCTTTGGGCTGCTGCTGCTGCTGCACTTTTTGCTGCTGCTGCTGCTGTAGTTGCCGCTGCTGCTGCTGCTGGAGGGCCTCCTGCAGACTCTGCTGGTATTGCTGGTACTGCTGCAGCAGGGAGCCCGGGGACAGCCCCATCAGGGCCTGCGACAGTGCAGGGCCGTAGGGGAACAGGCCTTCCATGCCGTACATTGGCTGCAGGTACCCGCTCTGCAGGGCGCCGGGGATCTGGGGGGCGTAGTAAGGAGAGAAGCCTGGTACAAAGTAAGGGAGGAACTGGCTCGTGAGCAACGCCGTGGGGTCGAAGTCAAGGCCGCCTGCAGGGCCTGCAGCTGCGTGGGGTCCACTGCGTACTCCATGGCAGGCAGCGGCCCCGAGAGCGTGGCTGCAGCCGGTGTGGGGGCCTCTCCTTTCTCCTTCTTGGGGACAGGCAGGGGTTCCCCTTTCCCTTTGTGTGTCTTTTCCTTCTCCTTTACCTTGTCGCTGTCTTTGTCCTTGCGTTGCTGTGGTGGCTGCTGCGGCGGGAGCTGTGGTGCGGGTGGCGGCTGGGCTGCAGGGGGCAGCGGCTGCACCTGTGGCTGCAGCTGCTGGGGCTGGGGGGCTGGCTGAGGGGCCATTGCCAGGGTGGCTTGTGCTGGGGTCGGGGAGCTCAGCGATGCTGAGGACGGCTTGTTTGGTAATCCAGATGTTGGGAGGCCAGGGGAAGGGACTGTTGTGCTGGGCAGACCCATCAAGTTCGGTTTAGGAGCGTTAAAGCTGAAAGGAATGGAGACAGAGAAGTCACACGTCGGTCTGGGTGGCAAGGCTGAAGCTCAGCAGGTCTCCTCTGTGTCACTGGCACTTGCGGCAGACCAACTTACTGCACCTTTGGAACAATGAAGGGTCGTGAGGAGTCCGCACTTTGCTTTCTGCTTCTGGCTCTTCGGGGGGTTTCGGCAGGAGGGGGGACACCTCACGGGGTGCACTTTTCTGCTCTTCTGGTTTGGGGGATTCTTTGGCAGGGTCTTTGTCTGGGGAGGCAGCCCCCGGGGGGACTGGGGTTTGGCTTGCTTTGGGCTGCTGCTGCTGCTGCACTTTTTGCTGCTGCTGCTGCTGTAGTTGCCGCTGCTGCTGCTGCTGGAGGGCCTCCTGCAGACTCTGCTGGTATTGCTGGTACTGCTGCAGCAGGGAGCCCGGGGACAGCCCCATCAGGGCCTGCGACAGTGCAGGGCCGTAGGGGAACAGGCCTTCCATGCCGTACATTGGCTGCAGGTACCCGCTCTGCAGGGCGCCGGGGATCTGGGGGGCGTAGTAAGGAGAGAAGCCTGGTACAAAGTAAGGGAGGAACTGGCTCGTGAGCAACGCCGTGGGGTCCGAAGTCAAGGCCGCCTGCAGGGCCTGCAGCTGCGTGGGGTCCACTGCGTACTCCATGGCAGGCAGCGGCCCCGAGAGCGTGGCTGCAGCCGGTGTGGGGGCCTCTCCTTTCTCCTTCTTGGGGACAGGCAGGGGTTCCCCTTTCCCTTTGTGTGTCTTTTCCTTCTCCTTTACCTTGTCGCTGTCTTTGTCCTTGCGTTGCTGTGGTGGCTGCTGCGGCGGGAGCTGTGGTGCGGGTGGCGGCTGGGCTGCAGGGGGCAGCGGCTGCACCTGTGGCTGCAGCTGCTGGGGCTGGGGGGCTGGCTGAGGGGCCATTGCCAGGGTGGCTTGTGCTGGGGTCGGGGAGCTCAGCGATGCTGAGGACGGCTTGTTTGGTAATCCAGATGTTGGGAGGCCAGGGGAAGGGACTGTTGTGCTGGGCAGACCCATCAAGTTCGGTTTAGGAGACGTTAAAGCTGAAAGGAATGGAGACAGAGAAGTCACACGTCGGTCTGGGTGGCAAGGCTGAAGCTCAGCAGGTCTCCTCTGTGTCACTGGCACAGGGTCTAAGAGCTCAGGGTTTGAACTGGAAGGATCCTCTCTCTTACCAGCAGAGCTTTCAAATCTCAGCGCCCAGGGAAGGATAAGCTGTATACGCCCTTCTCTGAGTCAGCTTCCACACTGCCTCTCCCCTAAATGACTTCTAACGCCTTCCTGCCCAGTGTGCCACACCTGTCCCACTTGGCCACATTTTCTTTACCACACTCCCAGCTACAATTCACTGTTACTGTTGTTTACTTGCTGACTGTGCCTCTTGCTGATCCGGTGGACTGTAGCCCACCAGGCTCCTCTGTCCATGGGACTTGCCAGGCAAGAACAGGGGGTGGGGGTGGGGGGTTGCCATGCCCTCCTCCAGGATCTCCCCAGCCCAGGGACTGGACCTGCATCTCCTGTGCTGGCAGGTGGATTCTTTACGACTGAGCCACCAGGGAAGCCCCTCCATTCACTCTGCCTAAAGTAGTCAGTCTGTAGGCCCTCAGACGAGTTGTTGCCAGCTAGAACCCATCTGAACTAACGGCCTTCATCAAAGGCCCTGTAGAAATAGGGAGGGAGGGAGAAGAGAGTGAAAGCAAGAAACCTGGCCAGGCCCCAAGACCACATGAATAAACACAGCAGGCTCTACGCATGAGCCTCTCTGACCGCCACTGCTGCAGCTGAGTGGACGTGTTAGGAGGCCGGGGGGCAGGGTGCGGGGAGAGTGCGGTGAAAACAATCCACTCAAAGAGAGTCACCGCTCTGACTCAGCGGACCTGCTTTAACAAATCTGTTGAAAAACATAACCATCTAGGAGTAGGATTCTTGACTTCACTGGAAAAATGAGTATTTTCTTCTCCTGCTCTTATCTGGTTGACTGACAGGAGGCTTAGGACAGCAGATGTGTGAGAAATCAGCTACAGAAGAGGGAAAAGCAGTGTCATAAGTGGAACAGCCCGTAGTGTTGGCACCAGCAGTTCCTACGACATCCAATCTAGGCCACGCTGCTCATGGGCAGCAGGCCGTGGACGTAGGCCACGTTGGGGAGGGCCCCATTCTCAGTCACACTCAGGCTCAATCGACCACACCCTGAAAGCCTTCACTCAGCCCAGGGACTGGATCGCTCTGACCCTTAGTCATCTCCTGGCCTGACTCTTCTGTTCCAGGGTGATAGAGAGCTGCTGCTGGTTCCTGAAGATTAGCAGGTGGTGGACAGGGCAGCACTGACCACATGAAAGAGACCAGACGGTAAGCATCCCTCCTCTTTATCTAGACCACCTTCAACAAGAAAGCTGGGGTAGGGGGCTCTAAACAAGTCACTGTCTTCATGAGAAAAAACACTCCTGAAGGCCAAACCCATCTGTTGATTTCTGGCTCCAATGGCATAGGGTTCCCTGGGCTATCACACTGCATTAGGGAAAAAAAAAAAAAACAAAAACACAAATTTCAGGTGAAGAGAACAAGGTGGCCTCCAGTTGCCCATCCCAGAAAAAAACAAGTTCAGGATAGCAGGAGGATGCCTCCCTCAGCATCACATGACATCATTAACTTCCAAATCAATACTCTTCCAAAATGGCAGAAAGGGACAGCTGAGAGTAAGTCATCCGGTTTCCTGAATGCAATTAAGGGACTGAAATTAGAGGAGAGGATGTGTCTGACTAGAAAAACTCAGTAAAGGTTTGTTGGTTAAAGTAACACAAATAAGGCAGGGGCAGGCCAGATGATGAAATCCAGACTTGGGGTGTGGCTGTCTACCTCGAGACAACAGTCCTGCTCCAGGTTTTAGGGTGAAGCTGCAGCCAGACCCAGGTGTTCAGCGGGGCAGAGAAGGAATGCCTACTGAGCTCCCTACCCCTATGGCACCAGGCTCCTAGGGAAG
Organism: Tragulus kanchil; assembly: GCA_022376925.1. Classification (NCBI taxonomy): domain Eukaryota; kingdom Metazoa; phylum Chordata; class Mammalia; order Artiodactyla; family Tragulidae; genus Tragulus; species Tragulus kanchil. Next base: position 165,729,887 of record JAIOJX010000031.1, on the reverse strand, counting down.
AACTGACAGGACAAAAGATTCCATTTTAAGAAACATGTAGTGAACCTCTGCTATTTACCAGGTTCTGCACTAACCATGTGCAGTTAAGTAACTCAGTACCTTTTCAGAATAATTCTGTGGCCGTGGTTTTCTCATCTGTTAGATGAGAACTGAACAAGCCCCACCCTACCCCCCGCCACGGCTGAGTCACACACCCCTGGAGTCAGACTGATGGGGGGTGGACAGTGGCTGACATGTCTGCTGCGTGGTTGATACTGGGCCTGGCAGCTGACGGCTTGGAGCCTTGATCCTCCACGTGGATGGACATAAGGACTAAATGGAAAGAGCTGATCTTTGGGTCTGACATATTCCTTCCTTTCTTAATTCCAGACACAGCGCTCCTGGGATCTGTGGTTCAGTCGGATGGTGGTACCTGGGGCATACCTGGCTGCCTTGGATCTTAAGAGCGTATCTTCCTACCTGGAGTCCACTGTAAGTGGTCAGAACCTGAGCAGCACTAAGCAAATACCTGTTGACTGACTGGCTCATACTGGGTGCTGTGGAAGGAGCACATAGCACTGGGAGCCCGGAGGCCTGGGCGGGAGCTCTGGCTCCTGCCCTAGCTTGCTGAATGGTCTTGACCTCTTTGGGCCTCAGTTTTCTCATCTGTAAGACAAGGGGAATAGATTAGATATTCTAACTCTTTCCCATTAGTTTGAAATATTGGGCCTTCCTAAGCCCCTCTGCAAAGGTCCCAGGTGGCAAGAGTAGTTCAGTGCCCAGTCATTTCCCATTGCCTGTTCCCTGGCTTATGTCAACCTGACTTACAACATCATTCTGTGACATGCCAACACAGGTAAGCAACGACTTCTACATCTTAATGCTTTTCTTGTTTTCTTTAGATAAAGTGGGATTAGGAATGAGGTAGCCTCATGTCCAGTACAACACTGCCAAAATGATAGAACTTGTATTTAATTCAACCAGGAACCAGGGCCGCTCTAGGAAACAGCTGAACCACTTCAGCCTCTGGGAACAGGGATGTTTCGAAGGAGCCACTCTGAAGGGCTCTGCTTTGGCAAACGTGCACTGGTCAGTACAGGCTGTCAGGAACTTGCTAACTGGTGCTAAGGATCCTGGAGGTGAAGGTCTGGTTTAGGAAAGACAGCTGGATCCAGAGAAGATGAGAAGACGGGGTGAGAAGGAGGAACAAGAGAGGTACACAGAAAGGACTGTGGGACTCCCTATGAGGTGGAAAAATGAGTACCATGTATGTGAGTCTGCATTAGAAAGAGAAATGGGCAGAAGGAAACAAAGGCATGACTGAACACCACTAAAAAAAACATTTTTGGTTTAGAGGACTAAAACACATCAAAATGCAGAACCACATTCCCCAATACAAGTGCCTGGTCAGTGCATTCCAGTACAAAGGCTTCCCTAGTTAGAAGCTAGGGACTGTACTGGCCCAGTGGCTAAGACTCTGCTTCCACTCAGGGTGCATGGGTTCAATCCCTGGTCAGGAACTAAGATCCCTACGGGTTTGAAAAAGCTACATGTCTGGATCAAAGGTGGTACCTGGGGCATACCTGGCTGCCTTGGATCTTAAGAGCGTATCTTCCTACCTGGAGTCCACTGTAAGTGGTCAGAACCTGAGCAGCACTAAGCAAATACCTGTTGACTGACTGGCTCATACTGGGTGCTGTGGAAGGAGCACATAGCACTGGGAGCCCGGAGGCCTGGGCGGGAGCTCTGGCTCCTGCCCTAGCTTGCTGAATGGTCTTGACCTCTTTGGGCCTCAGTTTTCTCATCTGTAAGACAAGGGGAATAGATTAGATATTCTAACTCTTTCCCATTAGTTTGAAATATTGGGCCTTCCTAAGCCCCTCTGCAAAGGTCCCAGGTGGCAAGAGTAGTTCAGTGCCCAGTCATTTCCCATTGCCTGTTCCCTGGCTTATGTCAACCTGACTTACAACATCATTCTGTGACATGCCAACACAGGTAAGCAACGACTTCTACATCTTAATGCTTTTCTTGTTTTCTTTAGATAAAGTGGGATTAGGAATGAGGTAGCCTCATGTCCAGTACAACACTGCCAAAATGATAGAACTTGTATTTAATTCAACCAGGAACCAGGGCCGCTCTAGGAAACAGCTGAACCACTTCAGCCTCTGGGAACAGGGATGTTTCGAAGGAGCCACTCTGAAGGGCTCTGCTTTGGCAAACGTGCACTGGTCAGTACAGGCTGTCAGGAACTTGCTAACTGGTGCTAAGGATCCTGGAGGTGAAGGTCTGGTTTAGGAAAGACAGCTGGATCCAGAGAAGATGAGAAGACGGGGTGAGAAGGAGGAACAAGAGAGGTACACAGAAAGGACTGTGGGACTCCCTATGAGGTGGAAAAATGAGTACCATGTATGTGAGTCTGCATTAGAAAGAGAAATGGGCAGAAGGAAACAAAGGCATGACTGAACACCACTAAAAAAAACATTTTTGGTTTAGAGGACTAAAACACATCAAAATGCAGAACCACATTCCCCAATACAAGTGCCTGGTCAGTGCATTCCAGTACAAAGGCTTCCCTAGTTAGAAGCTAGGGACTGTACTGGCGGCCCAGTGGCTAAGACTCTGCTTCCACTCAGGGTGCATGGGTTCAATCCCTGGTCAGGGAACTAAGATCCCACATGCCACGTGGTGTAGCCAAAAACCCAAAAGTAACATACCACTGTGTTTCTGGATCAAAGGGAACCCCAGGAGTAAGGCTGCACCATATGAGAGCTTCTTCCTGGTAGCATCTCTCCTGCCAGAGAGTTGCTTTAAATTCTTTTGAACCAGTTTCCAGAGGGCACAACCCAGAATTGGCTAGGATATTCAAATGTTTTGTATTTTCAATAGATATCTAGGTGCAATCTGCATTTCCACAAATGGACTGAATGAAAGGATCCATAATATGGAAACTGATGTCTGAAACACCCCTCAACTGAGTTACGCCAGGACCCTCCAGTTCATGCCTACAGCACATACCCCTGTCCGTGCTCAACACCAGGCAGGAGCATGGTTTCAGGAGGTCGCTCCAACCACAGGGTCCCCAGCCTTGAACTGGGAAGTGGAAGGGGCTTATACACCACAGCTCTAGGGAGACTCAGTGGAGGGGACCCGAAGTTCTATTGCAGCTAGAGAACAAGGCAAGGCGAGCATCCCGCCTGCCCAGTGCTCAGAGACTTAGTGTGGCAGCTCTTCAGTACTGGGAGCAGCACCGAGAGCAGGACCCACCTGTGTTGGATGGAGTGAAGCCGGGCAGGGAGGGGCTGTTGAGGCCGGGGAGCAACACGGGAGGAATGCCCTGGAGCGCTGGGTATGCCGTAGGAAGGTTGAGCGCCTGCAGAGGGGCACTGTCAAACATCCCTTGCTGCTGAGCTGCCAGTCCAAGGACCTCATTGGCCTTTTTAATCCGGTCCAGCTCTTGTTGAGCCATCAGCTGACGTACAGTGGCCGGGTCAAAGTACTCTTTCTCCTTGTCCAGCTGGCTTCCAATGGTGTCTTTAACTTTGGAGATATGCTGTTGGGAAAAGATATGGTCGCGTACAGACAGCCGCGCGCTGTACTTGATGCCACACAAAGTGCACTCTGTTTTGGGTCCCTCGTAGCTCGTCTGGTTTATACCAAAATGCTTGGCCATGCTTAGCTTGGATTTCTTTTCTTTCGCTCGGGCATTCTGGAACCAGACCTGAACGACTCTCTTTGGCAGTCCAATGTCATTGCCCAGGACTTCACACTCCAGCATGGTGGGTGTCCGGTAGTCATTGAAGCACGACTTGAGGACTTTGAGCTGCAGGTTGGTCATCTGAGTGCGAAAACGTTTCTGCCCAGGCCGATCCCCGCTGTCTCCAGATTTGCCTGCTGACCCACTCGCGCCAGGACTTGGGGAGCAGGGGTCCGCAAGGCTTGAGGTTTCACTGTAGTCCACGGTACCTTCATTGTCATATTCCTTGCTGTAAAAGCTTGGGGCTGGGCTGACCAGGCCGGATGACAACCGATCCTCATACTCAGACATTGCCATCATGGCCGCTTTGGTCAGCCCTTCACCCGGTGCAGAAGAGGATTTGGTTTCAGTTGCTATTCCCGTCGCACTGTCATTATCCGCATTGCCCTCGTCACCAGTCGTGGTGTCTGTGATCGCGGTGTTGACCGAGGAGCAGTCATCATTGTCCAGCTTAGTCTGGTCAAAGTTTAGATTAACTGAGGACATGGAGGGGCTTTCAAAATCTTCCATCCCTTCCACCTTGATGGAGGAAGGGCTAAGAAGAGTCCTGGGAGACAATTCCATGGTTTTGCTCACAGGCGAGAGGGGAACACCTTGGCCATCACTACTGCTGGGGGGTAGGTGGGAAAAGCTAGTTCCATCAAAAATATCTCCCTTCATCTGCAGCCCCCCATCACAGTCTAAGAGCATGGCCGACAGAGTTAGGTTGTAGCCAGCTCTTTTGGCTTCATGCCAATGACGGGACCGGATGTGAGCTTCCAGGGCAGTCTTGGCTTTGAAGAGCGCTCTGCAGAAGGGGCACCTCCTGTGGGCCTGTGCTGGGCCCACCGCCCGGAACTGTCCTTTCCTCTCCCGGGCTCGGGTGTTCTGAAACCAGACTTGGACCACACGTTTCTTCAAACCCACCTCATGTGCGATGTGATCCAGCATCTTTCGAGTGGGATTGGAGTCCAAGAGATACTTTTGGTAGAGAATCTCAAGCTGTTCTGGTGTGATGGTTGTCCTCAGACGCTTGTCTCTCTGAGGCTCTTCTCCCCCTGTCCCACTGTCATTTTCTCCAGGGCTTGCACTGGCCTTTTCCTCCAGCTTCCTCTTCAGAGTGTTCATCGTGGAGGTGGGAGTTGAAGGGGAAGTGGCAGAGCTTGCCGGAATCTGAGGTATGGCCCCAGAGAGCAGCTGGCTTGCCAGCAGTGGGTTACTAGGATCAAACAGCATGAAAGGCATATCCAGTGACCTGTCCAAAAACTGGGGGTGGATGAATTGGTTCTGTGCACTCAGGAAGTGAAGCTGCTGATGCTCCTGCCAATGCTCGAATGACGGGAATGCCAGCTTGCACTGGTCACACTGATAGGGGATTAGCTGAGGAGGTAGGTTGGCCAGTGGCTGTGGAGTTGATGTGTGGAGGGGCTTGAGGGGCAGGTGGGAGAGCTGGGAGGGGCTGGGGCTGGACTGGGGCAAGGGGCACTGAGGCGGGGGTGCCTGTGGAGGAGGCTGTGGTGCCGGTGCAGGGGAGGTCAGCTGCGGGAGCTTCTGCTGGGTGGCGCTCATCTTCTGTTCGGGCTGGTCTTGCTGCTGCAGCTCTGCCTTTGGTTGTCCTTGCTTCTCTTGGGTTTGGTTTGGCTGTGCACTGGGAGGTTCAGCCTGCTTTGGTTTCTCATCGCTCACTTCTGGTTTTGCACTAAAGGTGGCCAGCTCATCAGCCTCTGATGGAAGCTGCAAGAAAGCAGAGGAAGCTGTGTTGGCCGTGGGTGCTGGGGCGCTGTAAGCCTGGGAGGGCATCGGGGTGCTGCAGGAGGAGCTGGTGGGCGTCAGGATTTCCATGGCATCCATGGAATCCTCATTCTGGCTGTCGTCCTGCCCCTCCTCATCCTCATCCTTGTAACACAGCTTCTTCTGGTGCTTGATGAGATCAAAGATGCGCTGGAACACCAAGCTGCACTTTTTGCACTGGTAGTTCAAGTTGCTTGTTCGAATATACCTGTCGTTTGTAAGCTCACGCCGCTCTCCATCTTTGCCCTCTCCCTGATTCTCATAATTTTTCCTGGCCTTCTGCCGGGCGTTTTGAAACCAGACCACTATGACTCGGGTTGGAAGGTTCAGTAAATTAGAGAGCTGCTCAAATTCGTCGTCCTTCGGGTACGCGTTGGCATCAAAGAAGTCCTGCAGGACCCTCAGCTGGTAGTCCGTGAACCTTGTTCTCGAAGACCTCTTGCTCCCCCAGTACTCCTGCTTCTGAGGCTCCGGTGAAGGGGGCCGGGAGTCGATCTTGAGCTCCTCCAGGCTGGTGATGGGCGGGTTGCTGAAGTTGTAAGGGGAGTCCTTGTTCCGCTGCCGCTCTTTGAAGGCGTGTTTCGTAACCAGTGCTTGATCACTTTCTGGGGCAGCCCGGACTTGTCTGCCATCTCTTTGATCTGCTCTTCACTGGGGGAGTTGTTAATGTCAAAATATTGCCGCAGGACTCGGAGCTGGTCATCCGTGATCCTGGTGCGAGGCCGTTTATTCTGCTGCTGGAGCAGACCTGGGTTGAGCTGATGCTGGTAGAGCTGGGCCAGGTCTGCAGGCAGAGGCTCCACGGGTCCAAGCTGAGGGGGCAGCTGAGCCGGCAGGGTCTGCAGTGGCATCGTCTGCATCATCAGGGGCGAGAAGATGGGCAGCTCCATGGGCATGGAGAGCTGGGTGAGTGGCACGGAGGGCTGGGCCGGGGCAATCGTGGGTGAAGTGATGGGCGGGGCCGACGCGGGGATGGCTGGCGTGGACGCTGGCTGCGGCGGCGCTGCAGGCAGTGGGGGTGGAGGCGGGGGCGGCGGTGGAGGCGGTGGCTCGGGGGTCTGAGGCCTCAGGGGGTACAGCTTGTCGTAGTGCTCGCGGTACTGTTTGGCAAACCTCTCCAGCTGTTTAAAGGGGAAGTAATTTTGATGCACGTGTTCCTGATGACTCTTTAAAATCAAGATGTTAGAGAACAGCTTGCCACAGGAGTCACACTCGAGTGCGCGTCAGGATTTCCATGGCATCCATGGAATCCTCATTCTGGCTGTCGTCCTGCCCCTCCTCATCCTCATCCTTGTAACACAGCTTCTTCTGGTGCTTGATGAGATCAAAGATGCGCTGGAACACCAAGCTGCACTTTTTGCACTGGTAGTTCAAGTTGCTTGTTCGAATATACCTGTCGTTTGTAAGCTCACGCCGCTCTCCATCTTTGCCCTCTCCCTGATTCTCATAATTTTTCCTGGCCTTCTGCCGGGCGTTTTGAAACCAGACCACTATGACTCGGGTTGGAAGGTTCAGTAAATTAGAGAGCTGCTCAAATTCGTCGTCCTTCGGGTACGCGTTGGCATCAAAGAAGTCCTGCAGGACCCTCAGCTGGTAGTCCGTGAACCTTGTTCTCGAAGACCTCTTGCTCCCCCAGTACTCCTGCTTCTGAGGCTCCGGTGAAGGGGGCCGGGAGTCGATCTTGAGCTCCTCCAGGCTGGTGATGGGCGGGTTGCTGAAGTTGTAAGGGGAGTCCTTGTTCCGCTGCCGCTCTTTGAAGAGCGTGTTTCTGAACCAGTGCTTGATCACTTTCTGGGGCAGCCCGGACTTGTCTGCCATCTCTTTGATCTGCTCTTCACTGGGGGAGTTGTTAATGTCAAAATATTGCCGCAGGACTCGGAGCTGGTCATCCGTGATCCTGGTGCGAGGCCGTTTATTCTGCTGCTGGAGCAGACCTGGGTTGAGCTGATGCTGGTAGAGCTGGGCCAGGTCTGCAGGCAGAGGCTCCACGGGTCCAAGCTGAGGGGGCAGCTGAGCCGGCAGGGTCTGCAGTGGCATCGTCTGCATCATCAGGGGCGAGAAGATGGGCAGCTCCATGGGCATGGAGAGCTGGGTGAGTGGCACGGAGGGCTGGGCCGGGGCAATCGTGGGTGAAGTGATGGGCGGGGCCGACACGGGGATGGCTGGCGTGGACGCTGGCTGCGGCGGCGCTGCAGGCAGTGGGGGTGGAGGCGGGGGCGGCGGTGGAGGCGGTGGCTCGGGGGTCTGAGGCCTCAGGGGGTACAGCTTGTCGTAGTGCTCGCGGTACTGTTTGGCAAACCTCTCCAGCTGTTTAAAGGGGAAGTAATTTTGATGCACGTGTTCCTGATGACTCTTTAAAATCAAGATGTTAGAGAACAGCTTGCCACAGGAGTCACACTCGAGCTTCTCCGGGTTCTCTCCCTGCTCCACCTTCCCGTTTTTCTTTTGGACCTTCTGCTTGTTCTCGTTGTACTGGATGACCAGCTCAAAGCCAAAGTTCTCCAGCAAGGCCTTGGTGGCATTCCCTCTGGCATCTGAGGCAATGCGTGGAGGCAGCATGGAGGGCTCCGCACTACCCGCTGGGGCCAGTTCTTTCTTCTCTTTGGCCTTCAGGGCTTCGGGCAGTGATTCCTTTGGTCCCGAGTTGACCTCTCCCACCTCGGCACCATCCCTCTCTCTCTGGCTCTCTTTCTCCTTCTCTTTGATGACCAGTTTGTTTTTCTTTTCATTGTGCTGGCTAGGCTGTAGGAGGGCTGCGTGGCTCTGGGGCAGAGGGAGCTGGCTCTGCTGCTGCTGCTGCTGCTGCAGGATCTGCTGGTGGCCCTGCTGTGGGATCTGAACCTGCGCCTTCAGGTCTTCCAGCAGGCCCGGGCCTGTCCCAGTCAGTGTCAGAGCCCCACTGGTCACCGGCAAGCTCACCTCCGGGTTGAGCTGGAATTCGGCGCTGGGGATGTAGAAGGGGAAGAGGAGATGCTGCTGCTGCTGCAGCTGCAGCAGGGTCTCGGTAGTCATGGGGAAGTGAGGCAGAAGGGTGGGGTTAAAGAGCTGGGACTGGATCAGAGCTGCCTGCTGCTGCAGCTCCTGCTGCAGGTGAGCTTGAACTTGAGCCTGGGCCTGGGCCAGTGTTTGTGCTTGTTGTTGCTGTTGCTGCTGCTGCTGCTGCTGCTGCCTGGACGCGATCATATCTGCCAGCTTCTTCCGGTTGGTCTCCTTGGGCTCTGCAGGGGACGCAGTGTTGGCACTGACGGGGTTCCCCAGGGGTGGCATTCCTACACTTTCAGCGGGCACTTGGCTCAGGAGGCTGGAGCTCGCCGTGATGCCAGCACTGCTCAGGTTGGTGGTGGTGAAGGTGTTGCTGCCACTGGTGCTCACAGGACTTGGGGTGGAGGAGCTCAGGGGTACCGTGCTGCTGCCCCCGGTGCCATTGCTGGTGCCGCTCGCTGCCTCCAGCTTGGCTGCCCGGGCCTTGGTCTGGTGCAGCACAGAGCGCATGTGGATCTCCAGGGTGGAACTCTGGCTGTAGGCCACATTACAAGTGTTGCACTTAAAAGGTTTGTTGTCGGGGCTGCTGGTGGGTTCTGGCTGACCAGTGGCCGATTCTTGAAGGGCTCTCTTTAGTTTGTGCAGGTGGGAGACAGAATTGTAGTGCACGAGTAGGATGTTCTTTTGAGTGAAGGATTCCTTGCACACGGTGCACTTGTAAGGGCGAGAAGGGTCTAGAAATTTTTCCATGGTGAAGTTGGGCCCTTTTCGGAAAGGCAGAGCTCTCTTTGGCTCTGAGCCCGAGTCCTCTTGTACCGACCCAGAGTCACTGCCCGTTGGGCTCTGTTTATCCTCCAAGTCACTCTCTTCCTCCTTGTCTTCCTCCACGATTATGGTATGGTCCTCGGCTAGGGTGGGGTCTCCCATTGCCAGAAGGTCTCCATTAGCCAGAAGGCCACCATAAAGCTGCTGGATGTCGGCTTCACTCAGCTCCAGGTGGCTCGTCTCGAGGTGTTTTTTCAGAGCCTGGAAAGTTCGGAAGCTGCGCTGACAGAGGCAGCACATGGTGGCGGCTCTGATCACGTGGTACTGAGAGTGCAGCTGCAGCTTCTCCACCGTCTTGAAGGCCAGGCTGCACTGGTTGCAGCGGTACTTGTACACGTGGCGATCCGACACGGGCAGCTGAGGCCTCTTGGCGTGAACCTCGTTGAAGTGTGTCTGGAGGGTGGCAGAAGTTTTAAACACCTGATTGCACCCCTTTTTCCAGCACAGGAAACCTGAGTCTTCTCTCACAGAGCCTGAGTCAACAGGAGAGGGTTTCAAATCTCCACTGTGTTCTGTGCTTGCGAGGAGGCAAGATGTTCTTTCCCAGATCCTCTGAGGTTTCTGTAAGAAAAAGAAACCAAGCCCAGTAATAAAGACGGCTTCGAGCTGCCGTGAAGGCTGGTGGGGGGGCTGCCACTGGTGCTCACAGGACTTGGGGTGGAGGAGCTCAGGGGTACCGTGCTGCTGCCCCCGGTGCCATTGCTGGTGCCGCTCGCTGCCTCCAGCTTGGCTGCCCGGGCCTTGGTCTGGTGCAGCACAGAGCGCATGTGGATCTCCAGGGTGGAACTCTGGCTGTAGGCCACATTACAAGTGTTGCACTTAAAAGGTTTGTTGTCGGGGCTGCTGGTGGGTTCTGGCTGACCAGTGGCCGATTCTTGAAGGGCTCTCTTTAGTTTGTGCAGGTGGGAGACAGAATTGTAGTGCACGAGTAGGATGTTCTTTTGAGTGAAGGATTCCTTGCACACGGTGCACTTGTAAGGGCGAGAAGGGTCTAGAAATTTTTCCATGGTGAAGTTGGGCCCTTTTCGGAAAGGCAGAGCTCTCTTTGGCTCTGAGCCCGAGTCCTCTTGTACCGACCCAGAGTCACTGCCCGTTGGGCTCTGTTTATCCTCCAAGTCACTCTCTTCCTCCTTGTCTTCCTCCACGATTATGGTATGGTCCTCGGCTAGGGTGGGGTCTCCCATTGCCAGAAGGTCTCCATTAGCCAGAAGGCCACCATAAAGCTGCTGGATGTCGGCTTCACTCAGCTCCAGGTGGCTCGTCTCGAGGTGTTTTTTCAGAGCCTGGAAAGTTCGGAAGCTGCGCTGACAGAGGCAGCACATGGTGGCGGCTCTGATCACGTGGTACTGAGAGTGCAGCTGCAGCTTCTCCACCGTCTTGAAGGCCAGGCTGCACTGGTTGCAGCGGTACTTGTACACGTGGCGATCCGACACGGGCAGCTGAGGCCTCTTGGCGTGAACCTCGTTGAAGTGTGTCTGGAGGGTGGCAGAAGTTTTAAACACCTGATTGCACCCCTTTTTCCAGCACAGGAAACCTGAGTCTTCTCTCACAGAGCCTGAGTCAACAGGAGAGGGTTTCAAATCTCCACTGTGTTCTGTGCTTGCGGAGGGCAAGATGTTCTTTCCCAGATCCTCTGAGGTTTCTGTAAGAAAAAAGAAACCAAGCCCAGTAATAAAGACGGCTTCGAGCTGCCTACCCAACAAGGCCCCATGAACACAGTCTGATGATGAGGGGATACCCAAGCTGCGGACACTCTCCACAGAGCCCCACCCCCAGCAAGCAGATGGCTATATGCGCAGGTGCACAGGAACAGAGAAGAAGCAAAGGAAACACAGAACGTCTCAACTTCTCCTAGGAGGCCTATACCACCACACAGATCTGTCTTTTAGACACCATTTGTTTCAGTTTCTCAACAACTTGTTTGAAGGATACCTCCTTTACATGGATCAGAACTGTAGAGTATATGAATTAGTGCCCAACTAAGATGTGGGGAATTTGCAAGGACTGCTATCCATTGTAACAAAAAATTTTGGAATATATTTCTTAGGCATTAAATTTCCTGTTACAATGTGACTTTTGACCGTCCTCGCAGTTCAATAAGCAATGAGTATTCAAATGACCAGTTATGAAAATCCATTAATTTTTTTTTTCTCCAGGGAGATCGTCATACGTATAAATACTGTGACCATTTTTCAGGTCAGTTGTACAGTGCCTCGTATGGAGAAATCACAAGGGAGGGGGTGGGGCAGTCATGTGATTTAACTCTTCAAAACTTAAATCTTAGCTGCTGACAAGACGTCAACAATGGAAGAGAACCTGATCAGCAGAGGTTCCACCCAGTAAGGACTCCGCACAGGTCATCGCCAGCATCCATGTCTACAACAGTATTACTTCCACGTGCTCCACTCTGCTGAGAGGGGAGGGGAGTGGAAGGAAAGGGGCCTAGTCCACTCGTCTCCTAGTACAGTCCTAATCTCCTAGCTCCATCCCTAGAGTCTTAGCCTCCTAGCTGCAACCCAGGTGCTGGTCTCCTGGTATGGCCCTAGGCTACAGCCCTACCCTCCTACCCGTCTCTTAGCTGCAGCGCGAGTCTATCTCCAGAGCCAGTCTCCTAGACTCCTAGCCACAGCTGTGTGTCCCAGCCTCCTAGCTGAAGCCCTAGTCCTCTAGCCTACTATCTCCCAGCTACAGCCCTAGTCTCCTAGCCTTCAAGAATCCTACCACAGTCCTAGTGTGGTATTCTTGTAGTCTCCTAGCTTCCTGAACTCCAGGTACAACCCTAGTCTCCTCACCTCTTGTTATGCTTGTTGCCTAGCCTCCTAGCTGTAGGCATAGTCTCCTTGTCTCCTAGTCTCCTAGCCTTGTAGTCTCCTGGTCTCTTAGCTACAGCCCCCAGGTCTCCTAGTTTCCTCGCCTCTTAGCCTCCTGGCTATAGTTCTAGTCTCTTCGTCTCCTAGCCTCCTCACTAGAGTCCTATTCTCCTAGTCCTCTAGCTATAGCCCTAGCCACATCCCCCATCTCTTAGCCTCCTAGTTATGGCCCTAGTCTCCTCATCTACTAGACTCCCTAGTCTCCTAGCCACATCCCCCGTCTCTTAGCCTCCTAGCTCCAGCCGTAGCCTCTTAGTCTCTCTTAGCCCTAGTCCTAGGAGAGGGAGACTCCAGGAGTCTCCTAGTGTCTGTCTTAGCAACAGCCCTAGTCTGTGAACCTCCTAGACTCTTAGCTACAGCCTTAGTGTGCTAGCTTTCAAGTCTCCTTGCTACAGGCTTAGGCTCCTAGTCTCTGAGCCACAGCCCTAGAATCCTGGTCTTCTACCCTCACGTGGGCCTTCTATTGCCTCGTAGGTTGCTACCCGCACCTGCATCTTCTTTTGCAAAGTTCGGAGACAACATGCAGGGGAGGATAAGAAATGCGGGATAGGAGGAATTGGGACTCTTATTAGACTGGGATGAAGTGTGCAGGGAGCAAATCTGCACTTAGTGATGTGCAGCAGAGATGCACTATAAGTGTGTTTCTTTGGAATTAGTGTAGAGGGTTTTTTGAGTATTCTGCCAGTATCAGGTATGGTAGGCTCTATACCTCCTTAAATAGAGGATGCCTGCTGAGGGATAGGAGGGAAGTAGAGGGCAAGTGTTGTCGAGATATCAGGTGGTGTAGTGGTTAGGTAGTTGGTTCTGAAAGTGTAGGGTCATGAGTTTGAGAAAGAGTAAGAGAGTAGGGTTTCTCTTTTCAGGGTCAAAGAGTATGACACTAACCAGGCTGTTTTCCCGCCTCCTCCACACTGGAGCTCCCGTCTCGATCTGGAATAGCTGCTGGGAGGAACATGCTGCTGGGCATCACCATCTCAGGGGTGGTTACCTGAAGAGCAAGCGGCAGAGACACAATGTAAGTCATACAGAGAGCAAAGAGACACAAAACAGGGAAGTGGGTAGAGATTATTTAATAAGCAAAATTACCCTCCACCAGTGTAAAGCAGTAGGTGTCACTTTTCATAGCTCACTGAAGATTCATGTTTATTAGACAAAGCTCACATCAGTCAAAAGTGCTTCTACGGTTACATTCTGGACATAATTAGCAGTGCACACTTGCAGAATAATCTTATTATTAATATTTTTCCTTTATGCAGAATTTTGACTTTGATCACTGACAATGTTTTGTCATGGGCTGTGAAACTTCTTGTGCAACCAATTAGGTAGATAAGTTGAAAGGCCCACCTTAAGCTGCTGAAAACATAATAAGGGCCCTAATTAAATCATACCTAGTAAAGTACACTGTAATCTTGAAGCAGGGAGCATTGTAGTACTATTTTCAAATGTATTCAGGAAGAAGAGGAGGGGAACGTGAGCGAGAGAAAGGGTAAGAAAAGGAGAGGAGAACAAAGGGAAGGCTGAGGACACGCAGACACACTGGCAGATTTTCCAGGAAACAACACTGTGTAACCCTTTACAACCTGAGATCAAGTGCAAACGAGCACTTCTTATAATTCACTTCAGTCAGGATTTCTCCCGGGGTGTTTCCCAAGGTACATAGTGTCAGAAGGAACCTCCGGCCAGCGTGGCCGCCCAGACGATGTCCCGCACTCTGCATCCTACAACAGCGCGGCGCCACCTTGGCCACGGCTGCTGTTGCCCACTACAGCAGTCCCAGAATTAGCCTGGGGCAAGAAAACTACAATTTAAGGTCAGCTCTTTGGGCCCTTACTTCTCTGGGCTATCCTGCCATTTGGCCAGAAGCTTGTCCAAACACATTATCATTTAGCCTCCATTACTGTGATAAGAAGCCCTCACTATCCAACTTAAGGCTAAAAGCTCTTGGTTTACGCAGCAGCAGTGCATCCCTTTAATGCTACAGGACAGGAAGGTGACTGACGAGGATATTCTCAGACGAATCCCAGCAGGAGCTCTTGGAAAGAGTATGACACTAACCAGGCTGTTTTCCCGCCTCCTCCACACTGGAGCTCCCGTCTCGATCTGGAATAGCTGCTGGGAGGAACATGCTGCTGGGCATCACCATCTCAGGGGTGGTTACCTGAAGAGCAAGCGGCAGAGACACAATGTAAGTCATACAGAGAGCAAAGAGACACAAAACAGGGAAGTGGGTAGAGATTATTTAATAAGCAAAATTACCCTCCACCAGTGTAAAGCAGTAGGTGTCACTTTTCATAGCTCACTGAAGATTCATGTTTATTAGACAAAGCTCACATCAGTCAAAAGTGCTTCTACGGTTACATTCTGGACATAATTAGCAGTGCACACTTGCAGAATAATCTTATTATTAATATTTTTCCTTTATGCAGAATTTTGACTTTGATCACTGACAATGTTTTGTCATGGGCTGTGAAACTTCTTGTGCAACCAATTAGGTAGATAAGTTGAAAGGCCCACCTTAAGCTGCTGAAAACATAATAAGGGCCCTAATTAAATCATACCTAGTAAAGTACACTGTAATCTTGAAGCAGGGAGCATTGTAGTACTATTTTCAAATGTATTCAGGAAGAAGAGGAGGGGAACGTGAGCGAGAGAAAGGGTAAGAAAAGGAGAGGAGAACAAAGGGAAGGCTGAGGACACGCAGACACACTGGCAGATTTTCCAGGAAACAACACTGTGTAACCCTTTACAACCTGAGATCAAGTGCAAACGAGCACTTCTTATAATTCACTTCAGTCAGGATTTCTCCCGGGGTGTTTCCCCAAGGTACATAGTGTCAGAAGGAACCTCCGGCCAGCGTGGCCGCCCAGACGATGTCCCGCACTCTGCATCCTACAACAGCGCGGCGCCACCTTGGCCACGGCTGCTGTTGCCCACTACAGCAGTCCCAGAATTAGCCTGGGGCAAGAAAACTACAATTTAAGGTCAGCTCTTTGGGCCCTTACTTCTCTGGGCTATCCTGCCATTTGGCCAGAAGCTTGTCCAAACACATTATCATTTAGCCTCCATTACTGTGATAAGAAGCCCTCACTATCCAACTTAAGGCTAAAAGCTCTTGGTTTACGCAGCAGCAGTGCATCCCTTTAATGCTACAGGACAGGAAGGTGACTGACGAGGATATTCTCAGACGAATCAGAAACTGCCCTCCTTTGATGGCAGCTGAGAGAGAAACTGACCCTGAGGTTACAGGACAGAAACACAGCCACCACTGGCCTTTCCATGTGGCGTCCAGCCCACCTGGAGGCATTATTTTCCCATCAAACACAACTACTGAGATAGTATTTCACTTGCTGTTGCAAAGAACACCTAGACGACTGATCAAAATTAATTTATGATGGTTTGAAGATTCTGGCCTTGCTCAAAATCGCTTCTGATGCATTCGCTAGAATCATGAGTGGGAGGCTCCACTTTGAGAGGAAACTCAGCCATCCCCATCAACAGCAAAAAGGTAACTCCCCCAAACATTCCGGGGTGTTAGGATAATCTCAGCAACCCAGATGCCCGTGGGCGCAGACATCAGGCAACAGGCACTGTGGAGAAGGGCTCTGAGGAGCCCGCGTTTATCAAGAGCAGGTGCACGGCAGGTGAATGTGAGCAACACAAATCTTTCTCGCACAGACATCTGCACCCTTGCACAAAGCTCGCTGGCAGCTGGTTAAGGCTAGCTGTTGATGAATCGTTAGGAATGGAGTGGAGATTGCCTAACTCGTTCCATCTATTTTCTTTCTAATAGAAAGCATTTCTGACCAGTGTGGTTGGGGAGTCCAGCGGGAATCCAAGAAGCGAAAGGTCACCGATTAATTTATAGTCCTCAACCGAGGGGGAGCACGAGGTTGGGGGCAAGAGAGGGAGAGAGGGAAAGGAAGAAAGACTCCCCCCCACCTCCTTTCTCAGTTGTAGCTGCAGGATCAGTCCTTTCCTGGGATCTTTAGGAATTATGAAAAATGAATCATGAGAAATAAAAAAAAAGCCCTACAGAGTAAAAAAGAATAAAATTATCTAACACCTCAGCTGCACATCATTATAGAAAACTGTGGGCTTTTTATACGCATTACAGTAAGGCAGACATCCCCTCTAACAGACTCTACGGCGGATCAGTAATTGTTTTCATACACTTTAATTAGAAAAACTCAGATGGCTATGAATAATAATGGAAAAGAGAGACTTTTGCACTTGAAAGGTTGAAGTCAATCAAGTGTGAATGACGGCAAAAAAGAAAAAAAAAAAAAGACACCAATTCATCAGCCCTCTGTTGTCTCGTCGCGACTTTAATCATAATTCCTGATTGGGATTCAAGAAGGCAGTGAGCAGCGGTTCTTTGTCTGCCTTCACCTTCCATCAATTAACTCTCCCCGAAATATAATCATCAACCTCACATGCTCCTCTGCATCTTAATCTGGGTCTCCAAACCTGTAAGTCTTGCCCCATATATGTGTAAGTAATTACTTTATCTACCTGTATCTTCTCATCTCTAGTTACCCAACCTCTTCCTGAAAACAAACAAGATCTGGTATATAAAATCTTAATGGGCAAGAAATGCTTAGGAAGTAGAGAGGAAGACCCCTGAAGGGAATCCCAAGGATCTAGAAATTCTGATAGGGTCTACCTGCCCAGGTGTCTGAACTGAGAGGTTACAGTGGAAAGCTCTTGGCTGTACAGGACACTGGCAGCCCCGTGTTGACTCCAGGACACCGACGTTCCCATGTCTGTCCACTCCTGCCTCTCCTAACAGCTTCTCAATACCGTCACTCAGGGCCAAAGACAGAGTTCCTTCAACAGTTGCCTTGGCATGCCTTGTTTCCCAAACATGTCTGGCTGCCTCGCAGTGTGGAAGGTGCACACTACCCCAACCAGGCTGGAAGTCCCTGGGAAAGTCAACAGTGCAGAGCCTGGTTCTGTAGAGACCTTCCTTTCACTAGGAGCATCAGAGCACGCGGTATGGGAGGGGACAAAACCTGTCCACAGCGTAACCAGAGCCACCACCAAGCTGCAGACCCTCCGAGCACCAGATGCCACTATTACACATTCAGAAATCCCAGCACCCCCACCCACAGACTCCAAAGAGTTTAGGTTTAGACAGACAGTAGTACAGGAACAGTTCAAACACCTACACCTACGTCCAAGCCCCACAGAGCGATTCTTCCATCGATCAGTGCTGAGTATGGTAGGTGACATTCCCCCACACTCGACTCGCTGATGTATAAAGGGGACCTGAAACTATTAAAGCAAACTTTTAACTAACAGTTAATGTTTTTCAGGTAAGAAAATTCAACTGCTTAGAGCCATCACTTCCTCTGAAGTAGAGTCTTCCGATTAGAGGCCGTGGCCATGGAGATGATCTGGATACCATGCGCCTTCCTCCTGCTCGCTGACAGAAGTCAGGTATGTGGCGCGGACGGGAACACAGGAACAAAGCATCATCTGAGCAGGGATAGGACCTTCCGAACAAGTAAACAGGTCTCACATAGAGCAAGAGAAATGCAGAGTTCTGCTCTGATGCTGGAAATATGCAAGGTTCAGCAGTTCTCATATAAGATAATAGAAATAGAAGCAGTCTACGCTTATGCAATACAAAAGATCTTCACACATGAGTAATTCCTAAACAACTTACTTGATGAGGAGGAAGGGCCTCAAGTGACTCTGGTCCGTGTATCTGACCATCATTCACTAAACTTTGTCCAAGGTCCCTGGTGCTGCACGCTCGTGAGACAGCAAGACCTGGTAGGTCTCTGTGCCCAAGACATTCAAACTAGCCTTTTAGAGATCATAAACTCATTAGGAAATCAGATGAAAGTGGCAGGCTCCTAGAAAAAATACTTTCAAACAGACTATTGCAGATAATTTCAGGAAATCACAGGCTCCCTGGAGAAATTCCCGGACTCAAGTTAATTGCCCTTGAACTACTAGGAAAGGTGACATGGCTTTGCAAATATCTGGCTGCCTCGCAGTGTGGAAGGTGCACACTACCCCAACCAGGCTGGAAGTCCCTGGGAAAGTCAACAGTGCAGAGCCTGGTTCTGTAGAGACCTTCCTTTCACTAGGAGCATCAGAGCACGCGGTATGGGAGGGGACAAAACCTGTCCACAGCGTAACCAGAGCCACCACCAAGCTGCAGACCCTCCGAGCACCAGATGCCACTATTACACATTCAGAAATCCCAGCACCCCCACCCACAGACTCCAAAGAGTTTAGGTTTAGACAGACAGTAGTACAGGAACAGTTCAAACACCTACACCTACGTCCAAGCCCCACAGAGCGATTCTTCCATCGATCAGTGCTGAGTATGGTAGGTGACATTCCCCCACACTCGACTCGCTGATGTATAAAGGGGACCTGAAACTATTAAAGCAAACTTTTAACTAACAGTTAATGTTTTTCAGGTAAGAAAATTCAACTGCTTAGAGCCATCACTTCCTCTGAAGTAGAGTCTTCCGATTAGAGGCCGTGGCCATGGAGATGATCTGGATACCATGCGCCTTCCTCCTGCTCGCTGACAGAAGTCAGGTATGTGGCGCGGACGGGAACACAGGAACAAAGCATCATCTGAGCAGGGATAGGACCTTCCGAACAAGTAAACAGGTCTCACATAGAGCAAGAGAAATGCAGAGTTCTGCTCTGATGCTGGAAATATGCAAGGTTCAGCAGTTCTCATATAAGATAATAGAAATAGAAGCAGTCTACGCTTATGCAATACAAAAGATCTTCACACATGAGTAATTCCTAAACAACTTACTTGATGAGGAGGAAGGGCCTCAAGTGACTCTGGTCCGTGTATCTGACCATCATTCACTAAACTTTGTCCAAGGTCCCTGGTGCTGCACGCTCGTGAGACAGCAAGACCTGGTAGGTCTCTGTGCCCAAGACATTCAAACTAGCCTTTTAGAGATCATAAACTCATTAGGAAATCAGATGAAAGTGGCAGGCTCCTAGAAAAAATACTTTCAAACAGACTATTGCAGATAATTTCAGGAAATCACAGGCTCCCTGGAGAAATTCCCGGACTCAAGTTAATTGCCCTTGAACTACTAGGAAAGGTGACATGGCTTTGCAAATACCTCCTGTTCAGTTCACCATTATTTAGGATTATGAGTCAGTGCCTTTTAAATTTCTGTGACGTGAGTGGGCTTGAAAGCCCCAAGGACATATGTTATAAAAGCCAGAGCCTTAGATGTGGGTCTGGTCCCCCCTGTGACATCTGGGAGGGGCCACTGATGTTTACTCTTTCTCTGTGGTATTTCAAGGTGACTTCCCACTCCTTGCTTTCTTTGGATCATGGGTGTGAAGTGGCCAAACACACCAGCAGCCAAGGGGTATATGTCTTGCCAAATTCTTAATGGGACTATTCACGCAAATTCATCTCTAAGGCCACCTTGCTGTTTTATCAGTGGAACCAACAAGCTGGACTTGCAGGAAAGCAAAGGTATCTTCTAAGTACTGCACCTCATT
The DNA here is from genome assembly GCA_022376925.1 of Tragulus kanchil. NCBI lineage: Eukaryota > Metazoa > Chordata > Mammalia > Artiodactyla > Tragulidae > Tragulus > Tragulus kanchil. Next base: position 165,710,204 of record JAIOJX010000031.1, on the reverse strand, counting down.
TCTCTGTGACTTTCATCCCCACAGCCTCAGCAGTGCTCGCCCGAGTAGAGATGCTTTCTGAAAGGCTCACTATTCCAAGTGAAAAGACAGATTGACTAAAACCTAGACTCCCGAAGAAATGCAAATCCTTCAAATGTCAGTAAAATAACAGACTGAAGAACCTCAGATGGAGGGGAAGCCCCATACACAGGCCTTCTCGGCAGAGACCTGGCCTCTCCGTGCACCTGCTGAATGAGGTACTGGTCCTATTCAGAAAAGGCAAGCATGCAGCTAAAAGCCAACTGCTTCCAGAACTGAGCATTTGGGGAAAAACTGGTCTACGCTTATGCAATACAGAAGATCTTCACACATGAGTAATTCCTAAACAACTTACTTGATGAGGAGGAAGGGCCTCAAGTGACTCTGGTCCGTGTATCTGACCATCATTCACTAAACTTTGTCCAAGGTCCCTGGTGCTGCACGCTCGTGAGACAGCAAGACCTGGTAGGTCTCTGTGCCCAAGACATTCAAACTAGCCTTTTAGAGATCATAAACTCATTAGGAAATCAGATGAAAGTGGCAGGCTCCTAGAAAAAATACTTTCAAACAGACTATTGCAGATAATTTCAGGAAATCACAGGCTCCTGGAGAAATTCCCGGACTCAAGTTAATTGCCCTTGAACTACTAGGAAAGGTGACATGGCTTTGCAAATACCTCCTGTTCAGTTCACCATTATTTAGGATTATGAGTCAGTGCCTTTTAAATTTCTGTGACGTGAGTGGGCTTGAAAGCCCCAAGGACATATGTTATAAAAGCCAGAGCCTTAGATGTGGGTCTGGTCCCCCCTGTGACATCTGGGAGGGGCCACTGATGTTTACTCTTTCTCTGTGGTATTTCAAGGTGACTTCCCACTCCTTGCTTTCTTTGGATCATGGGTGTGAAGTGGCCAAACACACCAGCAGCCAAGGGGTATATGTCTTGCCAAATTCTTAATGGGACTATTCACGCAAATTCATCTCTAAGGCCACCTTGCTGTTTTATCAGTGGAACCAACAAGCTGGACTTGCAGGAAAGCAAAGGTATCTTCTAAGTACTGCACCTCATTTCTCTGTGACTTTCATCCCCACAGCCTCAGCAGTGCTCGCCCGAGTAGAGATGCTTTCTGAAAGGCTCACTATTCCAAGTGAAAAGACAGATTGACTAAAACCTAGACTCCCGAAGAAATGCAAATCCTTCAAATGTCAGTAAAATAACAGACTGAAGAACCTCAGATGGAGGGGAAGCCCCATACACAGGCCTTCTCGGCAGAGACCTGGCCTCTCCGTGCACCTGCTGAATGAGGTACTGGTCCTATTCAGAAAAGGCAAGCATGCAGCTAAAAGCCAACTGCTTCCAGAACTGAGCATTCTGGCTTGGGGGGGATCACAAGTCGATGGTGCCAGTGAGGGTCCTCACCTGACCCCGATGGCCTCCAGGCACTGCTTGGCATTGGATCCTGGAGTGCAGAGGGCCTCTCTTTGTCTCACTTCCCTTCTAAAATGTCTTCTACGTGGTTGTATTTTTTTTTAAAAAAAAAAAACCTAAAACCCATGAGGAAGAATTGTGGGGCAATATTAACATCCATATGGGTCAGTAATAAATACAGGCCTGAACCAGATTTTAAAATCTAAGAAGGAGAAAGATTGAAAAAATGGAGATAGGTGGGAGAACACACCTCACACACACAGCAAGAGAAAGAGAGCTGAGGAGGGGACTGCATCGGAGAGAAAAGCATCATTAGACTCAGAGAGGCAAGCAGTGGCAGTATACCAAGGTCACTTCTAATTTAGACCACCTAATTAGAAAACAGGCTCCAAATGGCTATCATCTCACAGGGCTTGGAATTAATGAAGCCCGATTATTTTCATTACCTAACTCTGAGATGGAGACAAAGTGAGAGCTGGTGCCCAAGTAGGTGCCACAGCCTCAGGGCTGGTGGCCACCCAAGTGCCCCAGTGCAGGGGGGCCAAGCAGCCAGCCTAGTCTGAAGCCTCAGACATACAGGCACACGATGAACAGAGAGAGAGAGAGACGCTGACCAAAACATCACCGGAGTCGACAGCTGGGGGGCCGGGGGGGGGAGGACTGCAGGCAACGCGGGTCCAGGAACAGTGAAGACAAATCTGTACAAACCACACAGAATAACCAAGAACCACTAGAGGGAATGCAGACCAAGGGCTAGAGAAAAGGGTGTCCCCAGGCTGCTCCAGAGCCAGCCCCCTTCTCCGCCAGGATGTCATGCTTTTTAAGTGATGGAGGAACAAAGACAGTTTCCCCCTATTAATGCTCTGCGATCCCAGTGGTGTGTCCTGTCACATTAGAATCCAGGACTACTGAAATGCATGGTAGGTAGTCTTTCCTCTTCTCATTTTGGGACTAGAAACCTGTCCCCCTTGCCCTCCACTCTCCTGCCTCTAGAAGAGTGAGTGAAAGCAGTGGCTCCTACACCCCCATCACCAACTCAGACGCTGGCACTCCTCTGTCCGAGGTGAGCGCTCTGTGTGACTGACACCGGAGGCCAGGCAGCTCAGGGGGCCCTGAAGGGCATGTGTCTCACCGCCTTCAGCTTTAGATTTCCTTCTTTCGTACGACCTGTGCAAAGACACTTTGGAGCTCTGTTTCCAACAAGCCCAGCAGAATGGTTTCCATAGTAGAGGGCCAGAGCGGCAATTGTTCCCAGTGGAGAATATTTCTCAAGCCCCTTCACTGGTAAAAAGAAGGGGGCCCGTGGAGGACACAGATATGAGATGCAGAGCATAAGCAAGCAGCTGTTACCATAGCAACAGACATATTAGACACTGCAGGTTCCTGAAAGCTGTCTGATAAGGTATTATTAAATGAAGCCTCCTCAAAACACTCTCCATTTACAACTGAACGGAAAGACATTGTGTAGAAAGTAATCTACTTCCATTTATCAGGGTGGAATTCACTTTTAGAGAGACTGAAACCCAATTCAAGCCAGATCCTGGGACTCTGGACCCAGACAGCAAAAAATATTTACCAGAATTTATAGCTTTAGACACCCTGGACACACCCACGTCTGCCAGGAGTTGTCTGTTGAGTGGATTTTGCCAGGTTTTCCCTCGTCTGCACCAAAGGCAGTGAATTCAGTCTCACCATCTGGTGAGAAGATTCATTCCTCATGCCTTTCGTCTGAGCCACTTGGGGATAAAGCAGACCTAACTAACTTTCTCCTCTTGGAGGATGAGTGACTGGACACGGACCATTCCTTAATGATAGAGGTTAGAAAATGGAGCTCTGATTTGAGGGGCATTTCTCATTATGCTGTTCACAGAGTTTCCTGCTCTACATGGCCAGGAACAAACAGATCATCAAAAAGTCTAACCAGTACTTTCCCTTGGCCAATTTTCTAATAAAATTACCATAAAATAGCCTCTGGAGATATGATTATAACCACAGGTTCATTACAAACAATTAGCTGTAAAACAATTGCAAATTTCATTTCAGCACCAAACTTTCCAGAGGGAGGACAGTGGCAACTACTTCACTTGTCAGGGGAGACCAAGGTGAGCAGTCCAGCCCTCAAACAGGGTGCTGGGTGCACCCCGAGGTATGGCCACACACTCCCCTCCAACCTTAGCTGCTCATCTTTTCCTCCTGATCCGCTAAAGGATGGAGGTGGAAGAGCTCCATTTAGTTCAATGCAAACCATCCTCACGACTCGACAAACCAACTCAATACTGACAGCCACGCAGTAACTCTGTCTTCATGCAAAGTGAGGGTACCCAATCAACCTTAGAGACACCTTTAGTCACCCATAAATTTCAACTTTACTTCTGAGTCCATTAACTTTCTCCTGCTGCTAGCAAACGAATTTCCTGTAGTCAGCACATTCTCCATAACTTGCACATTTTTTCAGAAATGTCTAGAAACCATCTCCATTGTCTGCTCTGGAGAAATGAGGTAGGGGCACAGGGGTTTCTGTACAGGGGCTGAGCGCAGCCCCTTTAGGATGCGTGTTTCTCCTACACAACTAGGTTCTTAGGAAGTCTTCTCAAACAGGGTTTATTAACCTGGTTCTATGGGTGAAATGAGGGTATCCTTATGCTCCCTGGCATTGTATAGACAATTCTGTATGTTCAGACACGTCCCTGGTGGTCAGTGATTAAGACTCCTCACTCCCAATCAGGGGGCCCAGTTTCAATCCTTGGTCAGGGGTCTAGATCCCACATGTCACAACTACAGAGCCTGCATGCTGTAACTAAGACCTGGTGCAGCCTAATAAATAAACTTTTTAAAAAATTTTGGCCTCTTTCTATTGATTTTTTAATTTATTTGTTTTCCATCCATCTTTATTCTTTGGCCTGTGTGGGCCTCCCACTGCAGTGGCCTCTCTTGTTATAGAGCACCGGCTTGGGGCACATGCGCTCCAGAGCACTGGCTAGTAATCGGACACACCACTCCAGCGGCTCTGCAGCATGTAGGATCCCCCCAGGCCAGGGACTGAACTGGTGCCCCTTGCACTGCAAGGCAGACAGTCTACCCACTGGACCACCAGCAAAGCCCTGTTTTTTAAAAATTTTGTACCTGCGGCATACTTGAAAGAGTTCTTAATAATGGATGTCAAACAAGCATGCACAGAATACCCAGTAAGGCTACTGAATAATTTTCACCAGCAGTCGCCCCCCCAACCCCCCACCAACAAAAAGGTTGCGAATCACTGCTTGAGTAACACCCCAAAATATCTTATGGATTAGTACCTAAGTCAACACAGTGGTAACACAGATTACTAGAGTCTTACTTCCTAGACCAGTCTGATATTCAAAAATTTCAACATTCCTCACGACTCGACAAACCAACTCAATACTGACAGCCACGCAGTAACTCTGTCTTCATGCAAAGTGAGGGTACCCAATCAACCTTAGAGACACCTTTAGTCACCCATAAATTTCAACTTTACTTCTGAGTCCATTAACTTTCTCCTGCTGCTAGCAAACGAATTTCCTGTAGTCAGCACATTCTCCATAACTTGCACATTTTTTCAGAAATGTCTAGAAACCATCTCCATTGTCTGCTCTGGAGAAATGAGGTAGGGGCACAGGGGTTTCTGTACAGGGGCTGAGCGCAGCCCCTTTAGGATGCGTGTTTCTCCTACACAACTAGGTTCTTAGGAAGTCTTCTCAAACAGGGTTTATTAACCTGGTTCTATGGGTGAAATGAGGGTATCCTTATGCTCCCTGGCATTGTATAGACAATTCTGTATGTTCAGACACGTCCCTGGTGGTCAGTGATTAAGACTCCTCACTCCCAATCAGGGGGCCCAGTTTCAATCCTTGGTCAGGGGTCTAGATCCCACATGTCACAACTACAGAGCCTGCATGCTGTAACTAAGACCTGGTGCAGCCTAATAAATAAACTTTTTAAAAAATTTTGGCCTCTTTCTATTGATTTTTTAATTTATTTGTTTTCCATCCATCTTTATTCTTTGGCCTGTGTGGGCCTCCCACTGCAGTGGCCTCTCTTGTTATAGAGCACCGGCTTGGGGCACATGCGCTCCAGAGCACTGGCTAGTAATCGGACACACCACTCCAGCGGCTCTGCAGCATGTAGGATCCCCCCAGGCCAGGGACTGAACTGGTGCCCCTTGCACTGCAAGGCAGACAGTCTACCCACTGGACCACCAGCAAAGCCCTGTTTTTTAAAAATTTTGTACCTGCGGCATACTTGAAAGAGTTCTTAATAATGGATGTCAAACAAGCATGCACAGAATACCCAGTAAGGCTACTGAATAATTTTCACCAGCAGTCGCCCCCCCAACCCCCCACCAACAAAAAGGTTGCGAATCACTGCTTGAGTAACACCCCAAAATATCTTATGGATTAGTACCTAAGTCAACACAGTGGTAACACAGATTACTAGAGTCTTACTTCCTAGACCAGTCTGATATTAAACAGGAAAAATAACCACGAGAACAAAGAGAGTAATATGTGTTGAAAATGCTTCCCTCCTCATGTCTCTTCCACTTCAGACTCCCATGGTTCCAGGTTAGCTGTGGGAAGCACTGGGTTGGCCTAAAAGTTGTTCACCTGGGGAATACATTGTTCTTTAGGTCTTGGTGAAAAATAGGAAAATGTGTCTTTTATTTTTTACTTACCATTGAATGAACTTTTTGGCCAACCCAGTATGACGGCCTGAAGAAAATCCCCCTTGTTATTTCCTAAGCTTCAGAGAATTTCCCAGGAAACTTGTAACACAGAAACCCACCTTCCACAAAAGGAAGTTTCCATGTACAGAGAATCTTTCCACAGTGTTCACTGCTCTGTCTAGTAGACGATACTCATGGAAAGTGAACTTATACTTGAAACACGTGCTAGGTCACCCTGGAGTGCTGCAGTGGCCGCTCAGGTTCCCTTGATGTGTCACCAAACATATGTTCCTCACAGCTAAACATCACTTACGACACGTTAGTATCACCTGTAGAATTTTGACAAGTTTTCCCACTATGTTACATCTAATTCCTTACACTAATCTTTTGGGTGCTGTGTACAGCGGCCACTTAGAGCCATGCCCTGTAGGTACAGCACCTTCACGTTCAAAATGCAAAGCCTTCATTCATGAATCGACGTATGCTGCCCAACTGAGCCTCTTCCTGCCTTGCGAACAAAAGCACCCACCTGGTCAGGTGTCATGACTCTACTGCAGCATGTAGGATCCCCAGGCCAGGGACTGAACTGGTGCCTTGCACTGCAAGGCAGACAGTCTACCCACTGGACCACCAGCAAAGCCCTGTTTTTTAAAAATTTTGTACCTGCGGCATACTTGAAAGAGTTCTTAATAATGGATGTCAAACAAGCATGCACAGAATACCCAGTAAGGCTACTGAATAATTTTCACCAGCAGTCGCCCCCCCAACCCCCCACCAACAAAAAGGTTGCGAATCACTGCTTGAGTAACACCCCAAAATATCTTATGGATTAGTACCTAAGTCAACACAGTGGTAACACAGATTACTAGAGTCTTACTTCCTAGACCAGTCTGATATTAAACAGGAAAAATAACCACGAGAACAAAAGAGAGTAATATGTGTTGAAAATGCTTCCCTCCTCATGTCTCTTCCACTTCAGACTCCCATGGTTCCAGGTTAGCTGTGGGAAGCACTGGGTTGGCCTAAAAGTTGTTCACCTGGGGAATACATTGTTCTTTAGGTCTTGGTGAAAAATAGGAAAATGTGTCTTTTATTTTTTACTTACCATTGAATGAACTTTTTGGCCAACCCAGTATGACGGCCTGAAGAAAATCCCCCTTGTTATTTCCTAAGCTTCAGAGAATTTCCCAGGAAACTTGTAACACAGAAACCCACCTTCCACAAAAGGAAGTTTCCATGTACAGAGAATCTTTCCACAGTGTTCACTGCTCTGTCTAGTAGACGATACTCATGGAAAGTGAACTTATACTTGAAACACGTGCTAGGTCACCCTGGAGTGCTGCAGTGGCCGCTCAGGTTCCCTTGATGTGTCACCAAACATATGTTCCTCACAGCTAAACATCACTTACGACACGTTAGTATCACCTGTAGAATTTTGACAAGTTTTCCCACTATGTTACATCTAATTCCTTACACTAATCTTTTGGGTGCTGTGTACAGCGGCCACTTAGAGCCATGCCCTGTAGGTACAGCACCTTCACGTTCAAAATGCAAAGCCTTCATTCATGAATCGACGTATGCTGCCCAACTGAGCCTCTTCCTGCCTTGCGAACAAAAGCACCCACCTGAGGGACTCCAGCGTCACAGGGCTACAATCCTAGAGCGGGAGGACCTGGGTTTAGATCTCAACGCTGTCACCTACAGGTGGCATCAAGTCAGCTCACCTCTCTGAGCCTCCGTTTCTTCGAGCGTTAGTGCAAATGTGTCAAGCTTCTTTTATACAGAGTGGTTGTGAGGGTGAAAGGAAACATAATCTAAGAACAGCCTAGTATATGACCTGCTCAGTAACAGCCTGGAGACTCTTGAGTGACAAGTTCCTGTTAATGGTGAGTGACCCCAGGCCTCTGCAACTGGAGGATACAGAAGATGAGGAGGGATGTGGAGAAACACACATATTCAGCCCTCTGGGTCACACTCATGCCAAGCCTAAGGTAAACAAAGGTCAAAGGACCATCTTTAACATTTCCAACACTGCACTGGCTCTCGCGTCCAGCAACCCAGCATCCTGCCCGTGTGACTGCATCGCCTTTGACTCTTAGGGAGAGAAGAGCTGCAAAGGCCCTGCTCCCAGCTGCCTTACCGTCATGATGAGCTTCTCCACGCAGTCGGGCGCCACACTGTGGAGGTGGGTGAGGTGCAGCTGGAGGTGGATCTTGTTGTTGAGCATGTCCTGGCACAGGGGGCAGCGGAGCATTGGCTGCACCGAGTGCTGCGTCATGGCGTGCACGCGCAGCCGGTTGACGTCGGCATTGCTGTACTTGCAGTAGGGACACTGGTACATCTGTGGGGGACACAGCCACCCCTCCAGCTGACTCTTCAGTTCCCATGGCAATGGTGTCCATCTGATACCCGCCCACCCAGGACTTCGCTCCCCTCCCCACCCCCAAGGTTTACGAAACACTCCCCCTACCAGCACAGCCCCTCCGGGTCTCACCTGTTCCAGCTTGGTCTCCTCTGCTCCTTTTGGTCGCTTTGAAGAGAGAGGAGACGGCAAGCTACCTGGGAAGGAGATGCGTTTGGAGGTTGCAGGAGAATCTGTCAGCTCCTTCTCTGCTTGGCTTGACGATGCTGGAAGGAAAGGCAGAAGATGTCCTTCAGTACCTGGACAGGTCAGCTCCCAGAGGGGTGTGCGCTGGGTGAGAGTCAACATTCATTCATAGCTCAGGGTGTTCCTGAGACACCCAAGTTAACGGAGGATGAGCATCCGGACAGCTTTATCAGGCACGCGGGGAAAGAAGCAAGTGTTGTTTTCTGTCCCCCATGAATGTCTATTGGTATACAACTTCAACAACTGAACACTAAGGAAAAAAGGTGAAGAAATGGACTAGAGCTTTTTGCCCCCCAGGAGCCGTGCTGGTCCTGCATCTCTGTGGCAAGCCGCGGAATCGGGCTTCTGTTCCACAGGATGGGGTTTGTTAAAGTTGTGAAGAACAAGGCCTACTTCAAGAGATACCAAGTGAAATTCAGAAGACGTCGAGAGGGCAAAACTGACTACTATGCTCGGAAACGATTGGTAATCCAGGATAAAAATAAGTACAACACACCCAAATACAGAATGATCGTTCGTGTAACAAACAGAGATATTATTTGTCAGATTGCTTATGCCCGTATAGAAGGAGATATGATAGTTTGTGCAGCTTATGCTCATGAACTTCCAAAATACGGTGTGAAGGTTGGCCTGACAAATTATGCTGCGGCATATTGTACTGGCCTGCTGCTGGCCCGCAGGCTTCTTAATAGGTTTGGTATGGACAAATATCAGAATGATCTCATGAAGGCCTCTTTCCCCCCGAGCGATGCTGGATACTTGTTGTTGAGCATGTCCTGGCACAGGGGCAGCGGAGCATTGGCTGCACCGAGTGCTGCGTCATGGCGTGCACGCAGCCGGTTGACGTCGGCATTGCTGTACTTGCAGTAGGGACACTGGTACATCTGTGGGGGACACAGCCACCCCTCCAGCTGACTCTTCAGTTCCCATGGCAATGGTGTCCATCTGATACCCGCCCACCCCCGACTTCGCTCCCCTCCCCACCCCCAAGGTTTACGAAACACTCCCCCTACCAGCACAGCCCCTCCGGGTCTCACCTGTTCCAGCTTGGTCTCCTCTGATGCTTTTGGTCGCTTTGAAGAGAGAGGGGACTCCGAGCTACCTGGGAAGGAGATGCGTTTGGAGGTTGCAGGAGAATCTGTCAGCTCCTTCTCTGCTTGGCTTGACGATGCTGGAAGGAAAGGCAGAAGATGTCCTTCAGTACCTGGACAGGTCAGCTCCCAGAGGGGTGTGCGCTGGGTGAGAGTCAACATTCATTCATAGCTCAGGGTGTTCCTGAGACACCCAAGTTAACGGAGGATGAGCATCCGGACAGCTTTATCAGGCACGCGGGGAAAGAAGCAAGTGTTGTTTTCTGTCCCCCATGAATGTCTATTGGTATACAACTTCAACAACTGAACACTAAGGAAAAAAGGTGAAGAAATGGACTAGAGCTTTTTGCCCCCCAGGAGCCGTGCTGGTCCTGCATCTCTGTGGCAAGCCGCGGAATCGGGCTTCTGTTCCACAGGATGGGGTTTGTTAAAGTTGTGAAGAACAAGGCCTACTTCAAGAGATACCAAGTGAAATTCAGAAGACGTCGAGAGGGCAAAACTGACTACTATGCTCGGAAACGATTGGTAATCCAGGATAAAAATAAGTACAACACACCCAAATACAGAATGATCGTTCGTGTAACAAACAGAGATATTATTTGTCAGATTGCTTATGCCCGTATAGAAGGAGATATGATAGTTTGTGCAGCTTATGCTCATGAACTTCCAAAATACGGTGTGAAGGTTGGCCTGACAAATTATGCTGCGGCATATTGTACTGGCCTGCTGCTGGCCCGCAGGCTTCTTAATAGGTTTGGTATGGACAAAATTTATGAAGGCCAAATCGAGGTGACTGGAGATGAATACAATGTCGAAAGCATTGACGGTCAACCTGGTGCCTTCACCTGCTACTTGGATGCAGGTCTTGCCAGGACTACTACTGGAAATAAAGTGTTTGGGGCCCTGAAGGGAGCTGTTGATGGAGGCTTGTCTATCCCTCACAGTACCAAACGGTTCCCTGGTTATGATTCAGAAAGCAAAGAATTCAATGCTGAGGTACACCGAAAGCACATCATGGGGCAGAATGTCGCAGACTACATGCGCTATCTGATTGAAGAAGATGAGGATGCCTACAAGAAACAATTCTCTCAGTATATAAAGAACAACGTAACTCCAGACATGATGGAGGAGATGTATAAGAAAGCTCATGCTGCAATACGAGAGAATCCAGTGTATGAGAAGAAGCCTAAGAAAGAAGTTAAAAAGAAGAGGTGGAACCGTCCCAAAATGTCACTTGCCCAGAAGAAAGATCGGGTAGCTCAGAAGAAGGCAAGCTTCCTTAGAGCTCAGGAACGGGCTGCCGAGAGTTAATAAACCAAACTACAGTTTTCTATCAAGATTTTTCAGATAAAGATGATAATAAACTTATTGAACAAGTGGGAAAAAAAAAAAAAAAGAAATGGACTAGAAAGCCCTGAGATGGATTAAGCTACATTCAAGTCTGTTCTGCCCTCCTCCTCCCATGAATCAAGACACAACCTGCTGGCCTATGAGGGTGACTGGGAAAGTCTCCCCAACTGCTCGGCCAACCACGAGGCTACCCGAGTACCAGGCAGGCTTTGCTTTTATAGAGGTCATCAATGACAGTGTGTTCCCCACTTGACTGTCACAGCTCTTGAAATCAAAGGAGACCTGATCAGTGTGACCCAAGAAAGCGTCACACAGATACCTGCATACAAATACAGGCAAAAAAAAAAAAAAAAAGACTGAGCTTGGGTTCAGCGGCTTGCTTTGGGCAGGGGAAGTTACTGAAGAGTGGAACTAGATGGGGCGCGAATCCAACTTATAATGGAGCCAATGCTCCAGACACAGGAGTTTACTCAGAGTTGGTGGTTAGGAGAGAGTTTCCGATCTGCCTGCCCAAACCATGCCCTCTCACCCCACTTCACCAAAAACAAAACAAAACACTCGTGAGGGAGAGACTTAAGCATCAAACAGTGGGGTATGGAGTGTCGGCAGAAGGAGTTCTCTGAGGCATGGAAAGGGATCTGCAAGATTTGGATGAGAAAAGCAGCCGGGCTGACAGGGTTTAACCAGGATAAATAAGCTGGGCTGCTCTCACATAAACACAAGTTCCCAAGTGGTCAGATCTGGTCATTTCAAAACCTGGTCAGTAGCTCAAGGCTGGCCTCACACTTGTTTTGGACAGGGAACTCCATGTTTTTCAGCATTTCACTACAAGAGGTGAAGAAAAGTCCTGAAAATGGTAGTGAGACAAGACACACGCACTGCCTGCCTCCCTCAGTGAAAAATCACTTGACTAAGTGTGGAGGTGACTGGCTCTGAAAGCCTCGTTTCTACTCTTTGGTCAGACTGCTTTCTGTCTCATTGAGTCTAGTACCCAGCACAGATGTTTCCAGCTTTGAGATTTGTTCTGACGTGGACACACAAGATGCTGTCGTTACAGCTGTTTGCTTTAATAAACAGTTGTAAAAAGTCAGTTTTGTTCATTAAAATCATAAGGTCGCACAATAATTTTGAGAGGGGGAAAAAAAGTGAAATGCAGGAAATATTCCAGGAAGCGGATGCTCTTCCCAGAATGCACATCTTGTGACCTTTAACCTCAGTATCTTGGTAACCTGGTCTACATAAGTTTGTAGAACATCTATTATTTAAAAAGTACAAGGACAAGCGTATCACACACACTCCCCTCCTCCTCGCAGCACACACATTCATAACAGTGCTTTAATCTGTCTCGAATCGACTTCAAACCCATTTTGCTCTTAATGGGAGTTATTCATTTTCACTTGAAAGGTAATACATGACGGCTGGATATTTAATGTGATGGACTAGCTGCCGATTAACTAGGTGCTGTAACATTCTAGTCTGGTTCCCCCATGGCCGACTTCCCATCTCCCAGATCCCCACAGACCTGATCCCCCAGAACCTCGTGTTGCGGGTATCAGGCCTCAGAGTGTGACGGGCTGCAGCCTGAACACTCCCACAATAGGAGCCTTTAATTAATGTTTCAGGGACTTAAGGTCTTCCTGCCCCCAGAAGTTTCCTTATTATCCATCATTCTTACTTTTTGCTTACTGGTTGTCCTCTATGAGATCGTTCTTCAAATGCATCCTAAAGATGGGGGTGATGTGAGGGGGGCATTAGGTGATTCTTCAGATGCCTTAGACCGTCTCCCACCTTCCCCACTTCACCTCCTATCTGCAGGCTTCGGCTCAGGACTTAGAGTCAGGAAGGAGCGGCTCTCTGCTCCCCCTGCCTCTAGGGCAAGCCAGAATAGACTGTCCTCTCAACACCCGTCCCTGTCTTTTCAGAAGCCGACATGAAACACCACCTGCTTTTACAGGACCATGATGCCACCCTGTCAGTGCCCTCAACCTGCCTGCCGCCCCCCTGACCCGCCCAGAGTGACTTTCAGCCGCGCAGCTGCTCAGCTGTGTGGGTGAACGAGCTCCAGGAAGCTGAGACCACCGGCCTCATCTCACTCACTGAAAAAGTAAGCCCATTGTGACCCAGTGCAGCGTTAGCTCTCTTGTAGGACCAAAGGGTCCATCCTCAGTGCTGAACGTGGGATGAACTGTGACGTGGCTGCAGAGGTGAGGGCTCTGGTTTCAGAAGTCACTATTCTTTTCCCTTTGGATAGAGACGGGGACCTTTGCTACCTTTTTGGGTTTCTTCCCTCTTAAATTGCTATGGAATTTTAAAGCTTCCTTTTGTAAGCTTGAGCTAAGGAGTCCTTAGTGTTTAAAAAGCTAAAATCAGCACTTGCTCACACATTCCTCTTCCCTGGAGCAACGTAACAGCCCTGCTCTACTATGAAATCCTGCATCCATCAACGGATGTAAAAAACTTCCAAGGCTCATCTCCCTTCTGTTGGGGCAATCTGCATTTTTATTAGATCAGATTTGTCTAGAAGCGGACAATTTGTCTAGAAATTAGCCACCTTCAGCTCCTTAGGCTTCTTCTCTAAAGATAGGGCCATGCCTTGCCTATATCAGAGTCCATTAACACCCAGCTGCAATTCCACTGGGCATCCTTGGGTGATGTGGGGACTGCTCTTGGGAGTCAGGTTAACAAGGCTGACAGGCCTCCTCCTAGCTTGAGCCTAGACATTAAAATGTCAACCCCTATCAAAACATGGTGCCAAAGTCTTTATAAAATTTCTGTAGATGGGTAAACAGTTGTGCAAGTGCTCCACCAAGTAGGCTGGAAGACGGGCTTCCCTGGTGGTCCAGGGGGTAAAGAGTCTGCCTTGCATTGCAGGGGGCAGTGATTCGATCCCTGGCCCAGGAAGATCCCACATGCCAAAGAGTGGCTGGGTCAGTGTGTCTAATAACGAGCCAGCACTCTGGAGCGCATGCGCCTGGGCCGGTGCTCTGCAGCAAGAGAGGCCACAAAATAGAGGCCACACAGGCCAAAGAATAGAGAGAGATGAAAAATAAATGATGACTTAGTGGCAAAAAAAATAAAAAGGAAGAAAGTAGGCTGGAAGACAGTTTTCTATTGGCCATGACAGTCTAAGCTTTTCTCAACCTTCTCTCTGAACAGCTTCTGAAGGACCAGAGTCCTCAAGTCAGTTTCTACTTCAGTTCTGTCACTAGCATACGTTATAGGCACCAGTAAATGAGGCTGTACGAATACCAAGAGGGAAAGTACGGTGGCTTTCTTTCTTGAAGACTTTCTGAAACTCTAACTGAAATTCTAAGAGAGATGTCACAAGAGATGTCTTTTACCAAAAGGCCTGGTTAGGTAAACAGTGGGACAGCTTCTCTACTGAGGATTAGATGAGGTTACATGCGATAGCTATGCTGCCATATGGAAAAGTCCTTATGAATGTTAATCAGAAAAAGAAGAAGATAAAATGTGCATTATACCATAATGATACAGCTTTGTAAAAAAATAGGGATTAGGAAAAAATGATTGCTGAAAATGATCGCTGTGTTTAGGTAGTGCCACCAAAGACCATTTCCCCATTTCCTAAGTTTGTCAAGTGGTTATATTATTTTTAATATTATAATTAAAGGGTTTAGCACTTAAATTCAACTGCCCATGAAAATGTGGATATTTGGATCCACACTGCGCAAAACATCAGGTGGTATTTTTTACTTTGCCGGTTAAAGCAATTCTTTTCCCCTCATTTTGGCAGCTGTGTCATTCGAAAATATGTGTTAAATCTCAATGAATCTTCCACAGGCCACATGCTGGGCTCCTGACACTTCAAAGGGTTGAAAAACATGGCCAGGAATCATGTGAGTGTATGCGCCATGGATGACCTGCTCTATAAAGCCAGGCAAGGGGGATGCTAGGACAACGAAACGCAGGCTCAGACCCAAACCACAGCCTGACAGGATGTGAGCTGGGCACTCCTTACCTCACTGACTTTCTAAGGAGTGGACAAACACTTGTTCAACTTGACAGGAGCTGAGGCTGCCCCACCCACCTAAGTGGTGAGGCATGAAAAGGACCAGCACATCCTGGGTAGAAAGGACAGAAAATTCCAAATCAACCTGGGCCAGAAGCCACCATTCCCTCTTCAACTGAGAGGGGCTGGCCACTGTATCTAATGAAAGATAAATGCTGAGAGAGGCAGATCTAACTCATGATGAACTCTCCATTTTATTCTCTTATGTTCCTCTACATTTCAGGCAGAAGAATTTCATTGCAAAGGGAAAGATGGTAGTCAGTGCATGGCTTCCACAGGAAAACAAAAACCATTTGTCTGACAGCAACAAACAGATATCCTTTGTTTGTAACACATTTGCTTAGGGAATATTTAACCTCGAAAAAGAATTCCTTTAAAATTTACCCCTCTTGTCATATTAGTTATAGAGGGAGCAAGGAACAGAAGAGAGGTGATCTGAATTCGCACAAGTTTTGTTTGCAGTTTTGAAGAAGTGGTCTTGTTCTAAGCTCTAAGAAGCAATTAAAACAAGCCTAGTAAGGGGCTCAGGCAGGAGGTGACTAACGGTAAAGAACAGGCAAGAACAATATCATATAGGGGGGTCATCAAGTGGTCAAGGATGTTAGAAACCTAGCCCCTTTAACCTGACTTGACAGAATCACTTTTTCTACAACCGATTCTCATCCACTTCCAACCCTCACTAATAAACTAAAATCCAAGTCACTGAAATTTTGGTGGCAGAAAACTCGCATTGTACTTGCAAGATCATGAACTGCAGACCTGAGGCCAACATATGCCTCATTTCTCACCTCATCATGTGGGTGCTCAAATCTGAAGCCAAGGAGGGCAGGGGGTTGCTGCCTCCTGAAAAAGAAACCTGAACGAAAAATTTGGGAAATGGAGTAGAAATGGAACCTTAGGGTACCCAGTTCTTGGCTTAGACATTAGCCAAGACATTGACTCGCCCTCTAAGACATCCAAAAAGTACTGGACGTTTTAGTTTCTCAAGCAGAATTCACCTGCTCACCACTCACCACAGCGGTGCTGCTGGCATGGTGGACATTCTCCACCACAGGCCTGACGCTGGCCAGAGTCCTCCCCTCCTCCTGGGGAGATGTGGGCATGGGCTGAGCTCACACTGCTGGAACTGTCTCCCTTATTTCCTCCCTTCATGGCGTAGTGGAAGTGGTTCTCACCAAAGTGCTAGCCCTTTGCTTTCTGGAGACCCCAAGGTGAGCCCCCTGAAGGCCTGGGATGCCACCTGACCTGCCATCCTTATGGAGAGGCCAAAGGCAGCCATCCCTCCATCCCCACAACCATCAGAGCTAAAGCACCGCTGACAGCCCCTCCATCTAAACTTCCATCTCCCAAACCAGCAACATAATGGAGGAGCCAATTAAATGATTATTAATTCATGCTACTTTCCGTAAGCCAGAGGTTCTCATCGCCTTGTGTTCCGTAAACCAGCTTGCCACCTGCCCCAGAAATTTACAGCAATCTTTTCTATCTCTATTGACTAAGGAGAAAAAACTAACACATTCATACAACTCCAAGCTTGATGTTTGAATTGGGATAATGACCCCGGCATGGTAGCCACAGACACCTCACCAGAGCTGAAATTAAAACAAGCCTAGTAAGGGCTCAGGCAGGAGGTGACTAACGGTAAAGAACAGGCAAGAACAATATCATATAGGGGGGTCATCAAGTGGTCAAGGATGTTAGAAACCTAGCCCCTTTAACCTGACTTGACAGAATCACTTTTTCTACAACCGATTCTCATCCACTTCCAACCCTCACTAATAAACTAAAATCCAAGTCACTGAAATTTTGGTGGCAGAAAACTCGCATTGTACTTGCAAGATCATGAACTGCAGACCTGAGGCCAACATATGCCTCATTTCTCACCTCATCATGTGGGTGCTCAAATCTGAAGCCAAGGAGGGCAGGGGGTTGCTGCCTCCTGAAAAAGAAACCTGAACGAAAATTGGAAATGGAGTAGAAATGGAACCTTAGGGTACCCAGTTCTTGGCTTAGACATTAGCCAAGACATTGACTCGCCCTCTAAGACATCCAAAAAGTACTGGACGTTTTAGTTTCTCAAGCAGAATTCACCTGCTCACCACTCACCACAGCGGTGCTGCTGGCATGGTGGACATTCTCCACCACAGGCCTGACGCTGGCCAGAGTCCTCCCCTCCTCCTGGGGAGATGTGGGCATGGGCTGAGCTCACACTGCTGGAACTGTCTCCCTTATTTCCTCCCTTCATGGCGTAGTGGAAGTGGTTCTCACCAAAGTGCTAGCCCTTTGCTTTCTGGAGACCCCAAGGTGAGCCCCCTGAAGGCCTGGGATGCCACCTGACCTGCCATCCTTATGGAGAGGCCAAAGGCAGCCATCCCTCCATCCCCACAACCATCAGAGCTAAAGCACCGCTGACAGCCCCTCCATCTAAACTTCCATCTCCCAAACCAGCAACATAATGGAGGAGCCAATTAAATGATTATTAATTCATGCTACTTTCCGTAAGCCAGAGGTTCTCATCGCCTTGTGTTCCGTAAACCAGCTTGCCACCTGCCCCAGAAATTTACAGCAATCTTTTCTATCTCTATTGACTAAGGAGAAAAAACTAACACATTCATACAACTCCAAGCTTGATGTTTGAATTGGGATAATGACCCCGGCATGGTAGCCACAGACACCTCACCAGAGCTGAAGATGGTCCGTCAGCTCATGACAGAAATGCAGGGCGAGGGGCAGCGAGCTCTCTCCACAGTCCTCCCCCTCAGCCCTTCAGAGGCCCCACACTCCCCTCAGAAAAGCAGAAACGTACAGTTTCCAGAAGGTGGTCCTGGACTGTGGTCCCCGCTCTCCTTGGCTGTGGGGCTGCTCTTGGCATCTGCTTGCAATTCTCTCCCCAGAGGAGAGCCTAGGATATTGTGTCACATCTTCCACAGAGCTCCTGCACGTAAGCGGCCAAGAGATCTGGCTGACCACGCTCCCTCCCTTTCTATCGAGAAGGACAGTTCCTCTAAAGGGTCTGCTCTGCTGCCAGCTTGGTCTTTAAACATGCATGGTTCTCATTCTGCCTCCAAATAAGCACTTAAAAGTCCTTCCAAAGAGGAATCAGGAGTCTGTGTGAGGTAAAGCCGAGCACTGGCACAGCCGGTGGGGGTCTGCACTTGCGGCTAGCTCCTTTCCCCAAGGACTCTGTCCTAGAGTTCAGCCTGGGGAGGGGAAGAACCTTCTATTCAAAACACAGGCCCAGTTTGAGGAACTGCAAGCGACGCTGCCCATGCACAGCTCTAGAAAGCATTCTGGAGAAGGACACACACCTGCTCACACAGGGAGAAAGGCGTGCCCGGCCAGGTCCCAAGACACAGGCCTCAGGGACTCACCAGACATGACCTCCTGTTCCCCTGGGAGAAGGGTTTCAAGAAAGCTTGAATTCTACTACAGATGGGTCTGACTGCGGCTGGGGAACCAGCGGCTCATCAGTTTAAGCCTCCAACTCGAAAGTGAACCGGACAGCTCAGCACTTTGAAAATCCAGCGTTAGTTGTTATTTTGCATCAGCACCGCTGACAGCCCCTCCATCTAAACTTCCATCTCCCAAACCAGCAACATAATGGAGGAGCCAATTAAATGATTATTAATTCATGCTACTTTCCGTAAGCCAGAGGTTCTCATCGCCTTGTGTTCCGTAAACCAGCTTGCCACCTGCCCCAGAAATTTACAGCAATCTTTTCTATCTCTATTGACTAAGGAGAAAAAACTAACACATTCATACAACTCCAAGCTTGATGTTTGAATTGGGATAATGACCCCGGCATGGTAGCCACAGACACCTCACCAGAGCTGAAGATGGTCCGTCAGCTCATGACAGAAATGCAGGGCGAGGGGCAGCGAGCTCTCTCCACAGTCCTCCCCCTCAGCCCTTCAGAGGCCCCACACTCCCCTCAGGAAAGCAGAAACGTACAGTTTCCAGAAGGTGGTCCTGGACTGTGGTCCCCGCTCTCCTTGGCTGTGGGGCTGCTCTTGGCATCTGCTTGCAATTCTCTCCCCAGAGGAGAGCCTAGGATATTGTGTCACATCTTCCACAGAGCTCCTGCACGTAAGCGGCCAAGAGATCTGGCTGACCACGCTCCCTCCCTTTCTATCGAGAAGGACAGTTCCTCTAAAGGGTCTGCTCTGCTGCCAGCTTGGTCTTTAAACATGCATGGTTCTCATTCTGCCTCCAAATAAGCACTTAAAAGTCCTTCCAAAGAGGAATCAGGAGTCTGTGTGAGGTAAAGCCGAGCACTGGCACAGCCGGTGGGGGTCTGCACTTGCCGGCTAGCTCCTTTCCCCAAGGACTCTGTCCTAGAGTTCAGCCTGGGGAGGGGAAGAACCTTCTATTCAAAACACAGGCCCAGTTTGAGGAACTGCAAGCGACGCTGCCCATGCACAGCTCTAGAAAGCATTCTGGAGAAGGACACACACCTGCTCACACAGGGAGAAAGGGCGTGCCCGGCCAGGTCCCAAGACACAGGCCTCAGGGACTCACCAGACATGACCTCCTGTTCCCCTGGGAGAAGGGTTTCAAAGAAAGCTTGAATTCTACTACAGATGGGTCTGACTGCGGCTGGGGAACCAGCGGCTCATCAGTTTAAGCCTCCAACTCGAAAGTGAACCGGACAGCTCAGCACTTTGAAAATCCAGCGTTAGTTGTTATTTTGCATTTTATTTGGAAATATGGATTCACAGGAAGTTCCAAGAACAGTACAGGGAGATCTGTTTCCCCTTCACCAGGCGTTAACCAGGGTTGAGATAAAGGGGGCTAGGTCTGACCGCTGCCCATCACAACCACACGTCTCCCCCTCCCTCTCCTGTGATCTGGATCCCATCGGCCCAGGCCAGGACTCTGTCTCCCCTGCACACTTCTGTCTTCTAAGAAAGCTCTGTACCTCCCTCACGTGCCAGGGGCTCATGACCCTGCCGTTCATTTAAAGGGGAAATAGGTCTCAAACTTCACACCTGTCACAGAAATCAGAGCCCCGATATTTTCAACCTCACGTGTGAGGCAGAAATCCCCAGGAAGGCTTGCTGAAACGCAGAAGACAGGCAGGTCTGATTCAGAGAATCTGCATTTCCAGTAAGCTCCCAGGGGATGCTGATGGTCCCACCAACACTCCAAGAACCGCCGTCAGGGCCAAAGCTCTCTGCCTGGCGGGGACCACACCACTTTGCGGCTGAACCAGAATTAAATACGGGGGCCTGGAGGGTGTGGGCGAATCTGGGAGTCCACTTTCAAATGACTCTTGCTGAAAATGATGCTCTCATCATAACGCAGGGACGAGAGCCCGGCCTGCGTCTCAAAGCTCAGTGTGTTCCCCCTCAGGCCAAAGGAGTCTGTGTGAGGTAAAGCCGAGCACTGGCACAGCCGGTGGGGTCTGCACTTGCGGCTAGCTCCTTTCCCCAAGGACTCTGTCCTAGAGTTCAGCCTGGGGAGGGGAAGAACCTTCTATTCAAAACACAGGCCCAGTTTGAGGAACTGCAAGCGACGCTGCCCATGCACAGCTCTAGAAAGCATTCTGGAGAAGGACACACACCTGCTCACACAGGGAGAAAGGCGTGCCCGGCCAGGTCCCAAGACACAGGCCTCAGGGACTCACCAGACATGACCTCCTGTTCCCCTGGGAGAAGGGTTTCAAGAAAGCTTGAATTCTACTACAGATGGGTCTGACTGCGGCTGGGGAACCAGCGGCTCATCAGTTTAAGCCTCCAACTCGAAAGTGAACCGGACAGCTCAGCACTTTGAAAATCCAGCGTTAGTTGTTATTTTGCATTTTATTTGGAAATATGGATTCACAGGAAGTTCCAAGAACAGTACAGGGAGATCTGTTTCCCCTTCACCAGGCGTTAACCAGGGTTGAGATAAAGGGGGCTAGGTCTGACCGCTGCCCATCACAACCACACGTCTCCCCCTCCCTCTCCTGTGATCTGGATCCCATCGGCCCAGGCCAGGACTCTGTCTCCCCTGCACACTTCTGTCTTCTAAGAAAGCTCTGTACCTCCCTCACGTGCCAGGGGCTCATGACCCTGCCGTTCATTTAAAGGGGAAATAGGTCTCAAACTTCACACCTGTCACAGAAATCAGAGCCCCGATATTTTCAACCTCACGTGTGAGGCAGAAATCCCCAGGAAGGCTTGCTGAAACGCAGAAGACAGGCAGGTCTGATTCAGAGAATCTGCATTTCCAGTAAGCTCCCAGGGGATGCTGATGGTCCCACCAACACTCCAAGAACCGCCGTCAGGGCCAAAGCTCTCTGCCTGGCGGGGACCACACCACTTTGCGGCTGGACCAGAATTAAATACGGGGGCCTGGAGGGTGTGGGCGAATCTGGGAGTCCACTTTCAAATGACTCTTGCTGAAAATGATGCTCTCATCATAACGCAGGGACGAGAGCCCGGCCTGCGTCTCAAAGCTCAATGTGTTCCCCCTCAGGCCAAAGGTGAAAGATTAAATACGGCTGTCCCTCAGGGGAGCTGCCTGCTCTACGCCGAAAGACATACTTTCAAAGCCAGAAACTCAGAAGGAATAACCGCTGTGTGTTCTATCAGCAGTGTAATCCAGAACGACGACAGACTGCCTTGCTTAGGAAAGTCGTGGTCTTTCCACGCATCCCTGAGAACCTCCATGAGAAGGGCCCACACCGCTGAGCCGTCTCCACTCGGCAGGAGGATCCAGCACGTTTCTGGCCTTGGCACCTGCAGGTCCTGGGCAGGGTGCAGAGGCCCGCCCTCGCTCCAGTGTCCCCGAGTCAGTCCTCTGGGAAAGGGGGTCATGTCACGGTTCCCCAGCAAGCAGCCAGGGTGCAGTGGTGGGCGCGGGCCAAACGCCGGCTGCTGCAGCTCGTGGGAATCTTTGGGGAGAAAACGGCGCCAAGTCCCACATCAGAGGCATCACTGTGTTGTACTAATTCCGTGTTGAAATATGCATAAGGCTGCTTAACTACACTGATTTGTGCTCCCAGAAGGCCATCCCGCAATTCAGTTTCAAGATACTTTGCTCCCTCTGTGTCAAGTTCCTGAATGAACCACCAGTCAAAAGAGCCACCGGCCACCACCTCATTTAGACCAATAGTAGCTGTTGGGGTGCTTAATTTGTGAGAACAGGGCTGCCACCTGAGCCTGGCTTGGGCCAAGAGCCAGAGGCCAAAGGGGCCGAGACCCAATTCCTCCACTTGGAGGTATCAAAACCACTGGCCTGCCTCTGGCCTCTTCAGCTCCCCCAGAGCCTTCCCCCAGCAGCTCCCCTGGGCTGTGGTCACAGTGCCCGCTGAGGTCTGGGCCATCATGCTGCCCTCTGGCCTTACACTGCAGGACTGTGACAGCCAGGGACTTGGAAATAAAACAGAATAGGAAGAACCTCAGAGACACATGAGCGGACAGAAACAAGTCCAGAGGTACAGGATGCAGGTCAGAACAGGAGCCTGGGCCAGGCTGGACCAGGCCACAGTTAATTACCAGCAGCTCACCCAGCCCCCATCAGATCAAACCTTAACTAGTTACTTAGGACCTCTGAGCCCCAACGCAGGATAGGCTCCCAGAGGAAGGCTACTCTTGTAGGTTTTCTCTCCATTGCATCTTATCTCTGTAAGATGCCTAACTAAAATTAAAGAGTGAAATGGCACTCATGACAATAAGCACATCTAATCTGAGTCCAGCACGGTGACAACACAAAGAGCCCCCCACTTCAGTTCTATACCCCCTGACCAGTCAACCTGCCTGGGGCCCGCCAAGGACTGCTCTTGGTTCGTCCAGGTTTGGCAGGAGTGTGAGAGTCTGCGCTGGGGAGAAAGACGTTGACTCCGGTCCCTGGGAAGGCTGAAAATCAGGAATGACTGTCCACTTTCCCCTGCAGACTTCAACTATCGAGCAGACTGGAGATGTCTCCCTGGAAGTCTGTGCAACCTAGAGAGGGGAACCCCCACCAAGGAACATTCACTGCACAGATTCTCACTTTCCACCACATCCCCCAGCTCAGTTTGCTCATAGCCTCCAAGGGCCCAGGAGGGATAAGGTGCGTGAAGGGGCGGGGGAGGTAGCTTGAGGGCACCGGCTCTGGGCGCCTGCGCTCTAGAGCGCTGGCTTCTAATTGGACACCCCAGTCCAGCAGCTCCTCAGCACGTAGGATCTTCCCAGGCCAGGGATCGAACCAGTGCCCCCTGCACTGCAAGGTGGACTCTTTACCCACTGGACCACCAGGGAAGTCCTGGTCAAGTTCTCTTTTCACAAAAGGCACCAGCCCCCTTGCTAAGGAGCAGACAGGGCTGCTACCAGCTGGCTGGAGTCCTGCTGTGTGACCTTGGGCATTTCAACGGACTACACTGGACTTTCAGCTTCCACAGCTGATGGTGGGAGGACAGTGTCCGCTCCCAAGGCTTCTGGGAGGCCAGCAAGAGAGACGTGAAGCCCATCAGAGACAAACACATGGTGAGAGCACCAATATCTGTTGCTATGGTTCCATCTTTAGAAGCATCTCTCGGAAACGACCCAGGTGCACGTGTGGCCATGGAGCCATAGGCACCCTACATCCACCTTTCTCCTGTGTAAATCAACACAGGAGAATCCTACTCACTCCACGGGTTCAACATCTAAAAAACAGAATCAGAATAACTTACACTTGACACTGTGGTTGTGCCAGCTGATTGTTAATGAAATATTCAGACAATATTAAGCACTTGCCCAGAGATTACAAAAAATCGTGAAGGTGGGGCTGGAGACAAGTGAACAGGCAGAGCACAGAAGATCCTTAGGGCAATAAAAACACACTGTGTGGTATTAGAGTGATGGCTATATGTCATTATACATACACTTGTCCAAACCCACAGAAGGTACCCGAAGAGTGAATCATAAGGTGGACTGAATTTTGGATGATTAGGCTCGATCAATGGAGGTTCTTCATTGGTTAAAAAAGAAAGTACCATCCTGGCAAGCCAGAAGTTTCGTTGACAATGGGGGAAGCTTTGCATTGGGGTACAGCAAAGGGTCTATCAGAAATCTCTATACCTCTTGATTTTGTTGTAAACCTTAAGCAGTGCCTTAAAAAAATCTTTCCCAAAACAAAACAAATGCACACAAATGAATGAATGCCACGTGGCCCTAATCATAAAGAGCTGACAATTCTGTCTGACCACTAGAGAACCAGGGCCTTCAAGCCTCCTCCAATCTTCACAAGGCTGAGAGAAAGTTCGAGTCATGTGCTCTTCAGCTTTATAAACTGGGGACTATATACCCTGAGACCCAGAAGGCAAATCACCCAGAAGGTAGATCACAAATCTGACAGCCAGGAGCTCCCTGTCGATGAGTTTTGGTTCTCTAGCCTGGTAAATAAAGATAATGTGGGATCCGGGAAGAATGTGAGAGCCTGACCAAAGTGCACTGACATCCCATCAGAGAGGCACCAGTGGCGTCTTTTTTTAAGTCATGCTCATGATTCTAATAACAGGTGCTCCCTTCATCAGAACAAGCGATAACTGAAACAAAGCTGGAAGATTAACACTGTCAAGTTGCAGCAACAATAGGCAAACCTTTAAGGTATTTTCTACAGTGATGAAAACAATTTGCTCCTTCACCTCCACGTTCCCTGCCCTCTAATTCTACCTTGATGATGACTCTCAATACACTGTTACCACAGTTACATGCTTCTGTATGACGTCCTTTCTAGTAAGTGAATATTTTTTTGCATATTCCGTATCGGCACAAAAAATACTCGCTCAATTGAATGTGGTGTCTATTTTCTTATGACTTAAATATAAATTCTCAAATTCTCTGAATTACCGGAATTCAGGCAAGTCAGACATACGCCATACTCTGTATCTATTCTCGCTTCTCAACATAAAAATAGTTCAAATGGTTTGTTTTCAAATTGACGCAGAATTCTCCCTGCAGTGACTTAAGCAGCCAAGTTATACTGAAAGTGGCCTGGAAAAAAAAAAGAAAAAGAGGGTGGGGGAGGGAAAAGCTGACCTAGCTGTGTAATTCCCACCTGTGTATGGAAACAGTAAACCAAACGTGGACTCCTGGATTCCGGGGGCAAGAATGGAAGCCACCACGGGGCCATTCAAGCCAGGCTCCCAGCCCTCCCTCTCACGTACCCCACCCCAGAGACAGATCTACTTTAGGGTCAGGTGGAGAGATGGAACCAAGTTCCTTTCGGACATAGAATTAGGCCAAGGTGATTTTCGTAGAGGCAGTGAAGGACTCAGTTTCCGGTCAACACCAGGGCTGGGATGTGGGGCGCCGCTCAAGGGCACCCATGAGAGGTTCCAAAACCCCTCACGGGCTGCTCATCTGTGGGCGCTGACAGTTCAGGGGGTGACAAGTTCGAGTCATGTGCTCTTAGCATCCTATATACCCTGAGACCCAGAAGGCAAATCACCCAGAAGGTAGATCACAAATCTGACAGCCAGGAGCTCCCTGTCGATGAGTTTTGGTTCTCTAGCCTGGTAAATAAAGATAATGTGGGATCCGGGAAGAATGTGAGAGCCTGACCAAAGTGCACTGACATCCCATCAGAGAGGCACCAGTGGCGTCTTTTTTTAAGTCATGCTCATGATTCTAATAACAGGTGCTCCCTTCATCAGAACAAGCGAAAACTGAAACAAAGCTGGAAGATTAACACTGTCAAGTTGCAGCAACAATAGGCAAACCTTTAAGGTATTTTCTACAGTGATGAAAACAATTTGCTCCTTCACCTCCACGTTCCCTGCCCTCTAATTCTACCTTGATGATGACTCTCAATACACTGTTACCACAGTTACATGCTTCTGTATGACGTCCTTTCTAGTAAGTGAATATTTTTTTGCATATTCCGTATCGGCACAAAAAATACTCGCTCAATTGAATGTGGTGTCTATCTCTCTTATGACTTAAATATAAATTCTCAAATTCTCTGAATTACCGGAATTCAGGCAAGTCAGACATACGCCATACTCTGTATCTATTCTCGCTTCTCAACATAAAAATAGTTCAAATGGTTTGTTTTCAAATTGACGCAGAATTCTCCCTGCAGTGACTTAAGCAGCCAAGTTATACTGAAAGTGGCCTGGAAAAAAAAAAGAAAAAGAGGGTGGGGGAGGGAAAAGCTGACCTAGCTGTGTAATTCCCACCTGTGTATGGAAACAGTAAACCAAACGTGGACTCCTGGATTCCGGGGGCAAGAATGGAAGCCACCACGGGGCCATTCAAGCCAGGCTCCCAGCCCTCCCTCTCACGTACCCCACCCCAGAGACAGATCTACTTTAGGGTCAGGTGGAGAGATGGAACCAAGTTCCTTTCGGACATAGAATTAGGCCAAGGTGATTTTCGTAGAGGCAGTGAAGGACTCAGTTTCCGGTCAACACCAGGGCTGGGATGTGGGGCGCCGCTCAAGGGCACCCATGAGAGGTTCCAAAACCCCCTCACGGGGCTGCTCATCTGTGGGCGCTGACAGTTCAGTGTGATGTGCTCGGTGACAAGGGCGCAGGTGAGAGCATCACTGTTCTGTTGTTCAGTCAGAGTCGTGTCCGACTCTTGCGACCCGTGGACTGCCCCACCAAGCAAAGCTGTGTCCAACCTTAACAGCAAAGGCCAAAGGGGCCCATGAGAAGCCTTTATCCAGGCTCCTGGTGCATGCTGTCTCCACTAGCCAGAGACCAAGAACATCCTCACAAGTTACGAGCATTCTGAGCTTAGAGATGAACATTCTCCAAGATTCTACACTACTGCACAACTGTCTTTCCTCCGATCGTATTTTTAAGAAGTTCCAGAAATGCAAGAACCTGCTGAGTCCAAACCAGCCGCTTTACAAACGGTGAAAGTGAGGTCCAGAGGCCAGCGGTTAGGTCACGTACTTTGGTGGCAGGACCAGGGCTATGAGCCCACCGCTTCTGCCTCCTTGGAGCTTGAGGGCTTCCTCTAGCACAGACCTCCTTTTGTCTTTATGGACTCAATTTTTCTTAAAAGTATTGTTTCAGCCTCTTCCCTTTCTCAGCCACAGATTACACTTCAGGCACTCAGTTCCCCCGCACAATGGCATTCCTATTTATACAGAGCTGTAAACAACAGTGAGATGAGGGGGAGGGCTGGTAATAGATTTCCACCAGGACGTGCCTGACCTGCTTTTTTTCAACCTCAGTAATTAGAAAGGCAGTGGGTCTGTGGGAATTATTCATACGCAGCAAGAGCCGTACACTATACATTTATGTTAAACATGTCAAACCCGATTGAAATCATGCCTGCCAGCGCCATATTCCATAAACACACTTTTCCCCAACAGCCGTCCAGACCTTGCCAGCCCATTAATACCCCCTTTAATAGCAATCTTCCATAGATTCAAATCAGGGATGCTCCACTGCACTAATTGCTGTGTGTTAGGTGAGCATCATGGGTTGAAAAAAAAATTAATAAAAATAAAATCCCTTCAGGCCATTCCCCTTGAAGAGCAATGCTCAAACTACAATTCTAACTCCACATGTTATACAAATGCAAACATGAGTGTCCACGAGGGACTCCTGAAGCGTCCCCATGCTGTCATTTGAAGTTGGATTGTTGCCCCATCTTTTGTTTGTTTGTTTGTTTAAAGCGCTAATACCCCTGGTCATCCTGTTTCAAATGGGCTTAAGGAGACCCGGCCCTGCACTCAGAGCCTGGAAACCATGGTGGCTACAGGAGTTACATCACCTCCCTGCTATGATTCTTCGCCAAGAGTTCAATTTTTTTCTCCTAATTATTGGTGATAAAGCATCACATTAATTGTATATCACTTAATTTATAGCAATTAATGATTGATTGGATAATGACTGCATTAATTATTGTTCAGCTGCTGACACCGGGGCCTCTTCCGTCTACAACACACACATTCACATCCACAGTGCTGAAAGAGAACAAGCGATCACTTTCACATTTCAAAGAGGAAACCACAGAGTTGGACAGTGGAAATGGCTGTGCATTAGGGAAGGGACTCTGCTTCAAAGGCCTGTCCTGCACCCGCTGGGGGCCCACAGGAATGCTTCAACACTTGCCCTGCGTGACTCTGGGTGTCAGACGTGACCCTAAAGGGCCTGCCCATGTGCCGCCACATCCTATCGTGGAACCCAGGCTGGGGCTGGTGGGTGTCACTTGTCTGTGTTTTCAAGGGGAAGGCACTGAGGGCTCCCAGAGGCCAAGGCCATTCGCTAGCTGTGGGCTTCCTGACTTAATCTGGAGAGCTCTTTCCACTTCAGCACCCTGCTCTCAGCTGGCGTGCAGTCTCACTACAAGGCACGCTCCTGGCTGACAGCCCGATGCAAGCTGAACGCACACAAGGTGGTCGCATTACTGTTTTCCACGACACAACTTTAGAAGAGTGCGTGCTCTCTATGCTTAGAACTGGGGGTGAAAACTGGAGCAAGTGATTAGACTGAAAAATGCCATTCTTGGAGGCAGGCAGAGCATTCTCAGCACCCTATAAATGGAAGAGACCATATGCAAAGTCAAGCCCATCTGTATACCTTTGGGCAACTTGCTGGAGCCTCCCAGCCTCTGTGTACTTATCTGCAAAGAGGCCCAAAGGGGTCCGAGCGGGTGGTTCCCTCCCAGAAAAGGGGGTGAAACTCCAACGAAATAATGCATATGAAGTAGTGCTGCCCAACTCCTCCTCACGAGGCAGCACACACAGGAAACCCTGGCAAGTTAGTGTCAACAGAGGAAGCTGCAGCAGCCCCTGGTCTGAGCCTGGGGCCCCGTCCCGCCGGGGCCAACCCAAGGGCGGTGGAGACAGAACCCATGAGCCTTCCCTGCATGCCGGATGCTGGAGACCACTGCCAGCCGCACAGTCACAGCCTAAGATAGCCTGAACGGCAACTGGAAAGCACTGTGAGAATGGGGATGCGTTCACCTCCTGGGACGCTCTGCCTGCACTGGCCACGATGCCAGCTGCTAGCCACAGGATACTGAATTTGAACTCCACTGAAATGAAATGAAATTTAAAGTTGAGCTTCGGGCTTCCCCTGGTGGTCCAGTGGGTAAGGACACCGCCTTGCAGTGCAAGGGGCGCCGGTTTGATCCCTGGCCTGGGAAGATCCCACGTGCCGCGGAGCGGCTGGAC
This sequence comes from Tragulus kanchil, assembly GCA_022376925.1. Lineage (NCBI taxonomy): Eukaryota > Metazoa > Chordata > Mammalia > Artiodactyla > Tragulidae > Tragulus > Tragulus kanchil. The sequence goes on along the minus strand of JAIOJX010000031.1, from coordinate 165,680,915 downwards.
TGATGTGTCCAACTACCGAGCCGGAGCTCTGGAGCGCATGCGCCCAGAGCCGGCGCTCTGCAACGACAGACGCCACCGCGATGGGAGGCCCGCAGAAGCCAAAGAACAAAGACGGATGAAAACAGATCCTATCGTGGAACACAGGCTGGGGCTGGTGGGTGTCACTTGTCTGTGTTTTCAAGGGGAAGGCACTGAGGGCTCCCAGAGGCCAAGGCCATTCGCTAGCTGTGGGCTTCCTGACTTAATCTGGAGAGCTCTTTCCACTTCAGCACCCTGCTCTCAGCTGGCGTGCAGTCTCACTACAAGGCACGCTCCTGGCTGACAGCCCGATGCAAGCTGAACGCACACAAGGTGGTCGCATTACTGTTTTCCACGACACAACTTTAGAAGAGTGCGTGCTCTCTATGCTTAGAACTGGGGGTGAAAACTGGAGCAAGTGATTAGACTGAAAAATGCCATTCTTGGAGGCAGGCAGAGCATTCTCAGCACCCTATAAATGGAAGAGACCATATGCAAAGTCAAGCCCATCTGTATACCTTTGGGCAACTTGCTGGAGCTCTCCCAGCCTCTGTTTACTTATCTGCAAAGAGGCCCAAAGGGGTCCGAGCGGGTGGTTCCCTCCCAGAAAAGGGGGTGAAACTCCAACGAAATAATGCATATGAAGTAGTGCTGCCCAACTCCTCCTCACGAGGCAGCACACACAGGAAACCCTGGCAAGTTAGTGTCAACAGAGGAAGCTGCAGCAGCCCCTGGTCTGAGCCTGGGGCCCCGTCCCGCCGGGGCCAACCCAAGGGCGGTGGAGACAGAACCCATGAGCCTTCCCTGCATGCCGGATGCTGGAGACCACTGCCAGCCGCACAGTCACAGCCTAAGATAGCCTGAACGGCAACTGGAAAGCACTGTGAGAATGGGGATGCGTTCACCTCCTGGGACGCTCTGCCTGCACTGGCCACGATGCCAGCTGCTAGCCACAGGATACTGAATTTGAACTCCACTGAAATGAAATGAAATTTAAAGTTGAGCTTCGGGCTTCCCCTGGTGGTCCAGTGGGTAAGGACACCGCCTTGCAGTGCAAGGGGCGCCGGTTTGATCCCTGGCCTGGGAAGATCCCACGTGCCGCGGAGCGGCTGGACTGATGTGTCCAACTACCGAGCCGGAGCTCTGGAGCGCATGCGCCCAGAGCCGGCGCTCTGCAACGACAGACGCCACCGCGATGGGAGGCCCGCAGAAGCCAAAGAACAAAGACGGATGAAAACAGAGAAATGAAAGACCAATAGAAGTGGCCCGCCCGCTCCCCTCCCTCCCCAACCCGACCCCCGCCCAAAATAAATAAATAAATAAATAAATCTTTAAAAAAAAAAAAAATAAAGTTGAGCTTCTCTGTGGTACTAGCTGCAGGTCAAGTGCTCCACAACCACATGTGGCTAGAGGCCACTGTACTGGACACTGCAGACCCAGAGCACCTTTATCGACACAGGAAGTTCCACTGAGACAGCACTGATTTATAGTAATACTGTCTGATGACCGGGTGTTTCTGTGGAGCGTTACAGTCCCTGAAGCCGAGGCCCACAATCTCAAGGCAACTGTGACTGGGGGGCTCTGCCCAGCGCCTGGGGCATGGGAGGGGCCCCAGCACTGACTACGGGATCCATGCTCCTGTGATTCCAATCACTACCCTGTGTGTCCTGCTGCCACTCAAGGTAAAAGACCTGACTCTTAACTAGAAGCAGCTCAATGGACATCAAAAAGGAAGTGGGATGTGAGAAAAGGGGATCCTGCCGGGGTGCTGTGTGATGATCTGGAGGGGTGGGATGGGGGGGATATACACATGACTAATCTGGGAACATACGTTTCTGTAAACAGCGAAACTCTGTAAAAGTTAAAAGTTTTACAAAAATAATTGATATACTTAAAAAAAAAAAAAAAAGGAAATGGGGAGCCCCGTTTTAATGCAAAAATAAATAACAAAAAAACTTTAGGAAAGATTATCCATTCCTGCCCAAACCCCTAAACTACATAATCAATAGCTGAGAAAATGCCAATTATCCAGGCCCATTTGAAATATGACTAATCTGCATCCTGAACAGTCACTAATCAACAGGACAAATTGTGAAATCACTATTTATCTATCTGCCGGGAGGAAGCACGCCCCGTCACATTTAGTCAGATAGGAACAGCTCAATTTAGGGAGTACCTGGAACAAATGCAGGCATGTTTTACAAAACTCTCAAGATCCCAAAGACGTTCAAGAGAGGCTGCTGGTACCTGTGTCGATTCCAAGACCAAATCAGCCTAAGCACCCTAATAAAGCCTGTCATTATGCACTCAAACAACAGAGACAGAATTATGCTTCAGGTCAAAAGAGGATCATTTGTAGGAGACAGGGAAGAATTTTCCCTTCTCTCTCTTCCGTGCAGTTGGCAACATGCATCTCTGAGTTATTCATTCTCTGTCTTAGAGCTAAAGATTAAGTATGGCCTGTTGCTTGAATGACTGAATGAGAAAGTGGAGTCTTATTAAAGATATTTGCATTTTTCAGCACTTATTTTATGTCTCTGTGTAGTCTCCTGACTGCCCAGCGTTGTCCACTGGTTAGTTCTGTGAGGACAGATTCCCACTGAATTACACTTGTTCGCTGTTCAGTTGCCAAGGCACGTCCGGCTGTATGTGACCCTCTGGACGGCAGCACACCAGGCTTCCCTGTCCTTCACTGTCTCCTGAAGCTTGCTCAGACTCGTGCCCATCGAGTCAGTGATGCCACCCAACCATCTTGCCCTCTGTTTTCTCCTCCTGCCCTCAATCACTCTGACTGAGATGTAATGGAACTGTGCTCAGCAAAGCGTGCCCTAACCTGGTGTAAGGATTAGAGAAGCACATACCCAGTGCCTACCGGGCACACAGTAGGAGCTCTGCAGTTGGCGGCCACTTCCTGTTGCTCTCTCCTTCGCACACAGAATGCAAGAGGCGTGCACTACCTGCCGTCTGCACAAGGTCACGACAACCTTCTATGCTGCTTCCCTCAGCATCTCAAAATGACCGCCTGCCAACAGTTCTACACTCAGACGGGAGGAATCGGAGAGCCAAATGCCTCTTGGTTTCCTATTTTATTTAACTAAACTAAAAACAAAACCGATAAAACCCCTCCTGACACAGAGTTAGTGTATGTCAGACATTGTTCCAAGTTTCCCATAGTCAAGGAACCCTCAGAGCCATGCTATAGAAATAGGGGGCTTTCTTAATGCCTATCTCATGGGAGAAAACTGAGTCACAGAAAGGTGCCTGGAGTGAGGTCACAGAGCCAGGACGTCCCAGGGGCAGGATTAGAAACCAGGCACCCAAACTGTGAAACAAAGGACGGACTGGCCTGGACGGTGACTCAGGCTTTAAACTGTCTCTGAGAAGTCCCTCTGCCCAGGCTGACTTCCTCCTGATAGATGTGAGCTCAGCTCTGCTGGCGGCGAAGTCTGTGCAGATCTCATCTTAACATTACAGAGGAGCCAGGGATCCTGGTCCGCGGGAGGCAGCACGGGACGACCCTTCTCGCAGGCTCAGGCCTTCGAGTGCGGATGTCCACCTCTTACTCCCTGGTCCGACCTTCCAGGTCTTTCTAGGGGGCTCGGCCTGGCCCTGGGCTTGAGCGCGAGCACAGGCCTCTGGATGCAGAGTGCCCAGTGCAGACGCGGAGGATGAGCAGCACGGACAGTCAACTCCACCCAGGAAACAGGACGGTGACGCAGCCCCCCTCGTGCGTCTAGAAGCGGTCACGCGCACACTCCTCTTTTGCAGGCCGAACAGCCCGAGTTCCTTCAGCCTCTTCTTCGAGGCAGTATTTCTCAGCCTTCAGTCATTTTCATTGCTCTCCCCTGGCCTCTCTCCAAGATTCTGTATCTTGTTTAAATAGTAAAGGCCAACACTGAAAATGATTTAAGAACAGTCATGCCTGGAAAAGTAACAAAGGCCCAACCAATACGGACTCCATAAAGTAAATATTTTCTCAAAAGAAAAAAAGAAAGTCAAAAGTATTACAATATTAATAATGGAAGGCAGTAAGAACCAGGTTGACCAAATAAAATAATTTCTGTGGCTTGTCATATCACTTCCTCTAATTACAGTGGTGTTTCTGGGAGACTTCTCTGGTCCCATAAGTCTTCTCAGAAACCACTTTGCTCCTCCTCAAGAAAGACCCAAGCTTTTCTTCTGAGTCTCAGCCACTCTCTCCCCCATACAGAAACCCTGTCATCCCGAGAGAAGGCCACCCCCCGCCTCGCTCAGCCCGACCTTTCCCAGAAACAGCATTTCCTTCCCTAACTTCTTTCATTTCTTCTGCTTTTCTAAGACATCCCTTGCTGCCTGGCCGCTCTGCGTGCCTCCCGTGGCCAAGGCAGGACTCCAAGCACGTGCTGAGGCTGCCTGGGGCCCCAAACGCAGAAGGGCAGGATTAGAAACCAGGCACCCAAACTGTGAAACAAAGGACGGACTGGCCTGGACGGTGACTCAGGCTTTAAACTGTCTCTGAGAAGTCCCTCTGCCCAGGCTGACTTCCTCCTGATAGATGTGAGCTCAGCTCTGCTGGCGGCGAAGTCTGTGCAGATCTCATCTTAACATTACAGAGGAGCCAGGGATCCTGGTCCGCGGGAGGCAGCACGGGACGACCCTTCTCGCAGGCTCAGGCCTTCGAGTGCGGATGTCCACCTCTTACTCCCTGGTCCGACCTTCCAGGTCTTTCTAGGGGGCTCGGCCTGGCCCTGGGCTTGAGCGCGAGCACAGGCCTCTGGATGCAGAGTGCCCAGTGCAGACGCGGAGGATGAGCAGCACGGACAGTCAACTCCACCCAGGAAACAGGACGGTGACGCAGCCCCCCTCGTGCGTCTAGAAGCGGTCACGCGCACACTCCTCTTTTGCAGGCCGAACAGCCCGAGTTCCTTCAGCCTCTTCTTCGAGGCAGTATTTCTCAGCCTTCAGTCATTTTCATTGCTCTCCCCTGGCCTCTCTCCAAGATTCTGTATCTTGTTTAAATAGTAAAGGCCAACACTGAAAATGATTTAAGAACAGTCATGCCTGGAAAAGTAACAAAGGCCCAACCAATACGGACTCCATAAAGTAAATATTTTCTCAAAAGAAAAAAAGAAAGTCAAAAGTATTACAATATTAATAATGGAAGGCAGTAAGAACCAGGTTGACCAAATAAAATAATTTCTGTGGCTTGTCATATCACTTCCTCTAATTACAGTGGTGTTTCTGGGAGACTTCTCTGGTCCCATAAGTCTTCTCAGAAACCACTTTGCTCCTCCTCAAGAAAGACCCAAGCTTTTCTTCTGAGTCTCAGCCACTCTCTCCCTCCATACAGAAACCCTGTCATCCCGAGAGAAGGCCACGCCCCGCCTCGCTCAGCCCGACCTTTCCCAGAAACAGCATTTCCTTCCCTAACTTCTTTCATTTCTTCTGCTTTTCTAAGACATCCCTTGCTGCCTGGCCGCTCTGCGTGCCTCCCCGTAGGGCCAAGGCAGGACTCCAAGCACGTGCTGAGGCTGCCTGGGGCCCCCAAACGCAGAATGCAGCCCACCCGCCACACTGCCGACTACTCAGAGACTCGAGGGTGACCCTGATCAAGTTCCAGGTGGCAAGTCCCTCCGCTGGGCTTGGAAGCTAGTGGGACACAAGGAAGGGTGACCCCGAGGGCAAAACGACAAGGAGGAGCTGTAAGGAAACGTGGCCCCAAAACACAGCAGCCCCTAGGACTGCGCCAGACACCCGGATACTAGATCAACAAGCGGCTCTGGGACCATTTCAAGCAACTTTAAAAATTCCTTAATATAACATAAGAGGAGAAAAGGAAGATGACCACTGAAACGAAGCAAGGATACAATCCGTCTCCCACCCACTCGGAACCAGCCGAGCTGTTCCAGGTGGGCTAAGGCCACGCCTGCCCCCGGGCCCGCCGGCCTCCCTCCCCCAGGGGAGAGCGACGGGGGCTGGGGCGGCGGCCATGCACGCTACCTGTCCACTTGCCCTGGTCCTTCTCGCCTCCACTTTCCTGGTCTCTGGTGAGCTCCTCAGGATCAGCAGCTGCGTCACTGGGCCCTTCAACATCTTCAGTGGCTTCTTCTGCAAGAGAAGAAAAAGAGGACGTCAAGGATTAAAAGTGGACAGAAGATGAGGGACTCTCGGCTGCTGCCCCAAAGAGGCACCCACCACAAAAGGCGGGCAGCCAGCGAATGTTCCCCCTGTGGAGGGAGAAACTCCATCTGAGTTCCTGACATCGCATACAAGTCTTTTAAAGATGCAAAAAGAAAAAGGGGGGGGAGCCGGGGGGCCACAGGCTTGTTTCTTGCCTAGCCCTGAGCACAGTGAGAACTGGCCCTGAACAAGACTAGGCCCAGTCTTTGGTCCCACATAAGGACTCGTGGTGCTTGTGCACCTGTCAGATCATGGTGGGGTGTTCTACAGTCATTCATATTCTGAACAGTTGCAGAATATCAGTGATATGATTTCATCAGTGTGAAGAGGTCCAGAAAACAAACAAACACCTATCTATGCGCTCGTCAGGCATTGGTGGTGGGAAGCTAGAACAGCAGAGGGAAAATTTTTCGTAGCAGAATCATCTATACCCCTTTTGAAGTCATTCTATTCTTTACCCACCACTGGCTTAAAAATGAACCAAGGAAATTCTCTCCCACTTAACACACACTGCTTCAGTGAAGGAGGAAGAATAGTCCCTTCCAACATGAGGTTAATCATAAAGCGAAATGCCACTCGCTTGCTGAGGCAGGGATGAAGAGGATGAGATGCTCTAGATGCTGGGGAAAGGGAGCGGGGCGTTGCTCCCTTGCTCTCCCAGCCCTCTAGACCATTATTTAAAACATTCAATAAGAGGAGGCTAAATGAATGAATAAGGCGGGCAAATCGAAAGTGGGTTGATGATGAAACTATTAGGAAACTTTGAAAAGCATACCTTCCTGGGTGTGGAGACACGGAAGCCCATGATGGTCACCGAAGGCCATTGCTAGACCAGGTCCGTGGGACCAGGGGTGACGGCCCATTCCAGGTCCATGGACCTGGGTTATTCCAACATCACCCTAGGTCTCTCCAGCTCCAAACTTCACCTTGCAACATCTGAAGGTGTGATTTCCCTCGGACCCTTCAGAAAATAGTGTCTAAATTTTATCTCCCAAAGGAAGCAAAAAGAGTTCAAAGTACACTGACCTCAGAGGGTTTATAAAACACTTGAAAAAGACAGTTTCTATTTAGAGCAAGGTTTTCCTCTTACCCAGAAAGACAATGGAAGACCAAGAGGTGGAGGATGGAACTAGAGGTTAGGGAACATTTCTTCATTACTGCCAAGAGGGCATGTATGAGGCAGTCATGGGGAATACGCGTGAGAGGAGATACTGCTTGTTTTCCTCTCCAACTAAGAGGCTTCTGCAAATAATTTCTATGTCGCCTTTCTGTCTCGCTGCACAGTCAAGTTAACATCAGGTCTCCCCACGCCCACCCCTAGTTCAAACAAAGAAAAGCAGGCAACCATGGTTTGAAGTCAGTCAGATACATAGCAGCATATTAACATGATACAGCCTTCAGTGGAGGAAAACAATACATACAAAGTGCAAGTTGAGCAATGATAAACAAGTTACACAGTATGCTATAGGTGGGAAGCTAGAACAGCAGAGGGAAAATTTTCGTAGCAGAATTTTTGAAGTCATTCTATTCTTTACCCACCACTGGCTTAAAATGAACCAAGGAAATTCTCTCCCACTTAACACACACTGCTTCAGTGAAGGAGGAAGAATAGTCCTTCCAACATGAGGTTAATCATAAAGCGAAATGCCACTCGCTTGCTGAGGCAGGGATGAAGAGGATGAGATGCTCTAGATGCTGGGGAAAGGGAGCGGGGCGTTGCTCCCTTGCTCTCCCAGCCCTCTAGACCATTATTTAAAACATTCAATAAGAGGAGGCTAAATGAATGAATAAGGCGGGCAAATCGAAAGTGGGTTGATGATGAAACTATTAGGAAACTTTGAAAAGCATACCTTCCTGGGTGTGGAGACACGGAAGCCCATGATGGTCACCGAAGGCCATTGCTAGACCAGGTCCGTGGGACCAGGGGTGACGGCCCATTCCAGGTCCATGGACCTGGGTTATTCCAACATCACCCTAGGTCTCTCCAGCTCCAAACTTCACCTTGCAACATCTGAAGGTGTGATTTCCCTCGGACCCTTCAGAAAATAGTGTCTAAATTTTATCTCCCAAAGGAAGCAAAAAGAGTTCAAAGTACACTGACCTCAGAGGGTTTATAAAACACTTGAAAAAGACAGTTTCTATTTAGAGCAAGGTTTTCCTCTTACCCAGAAAGACAATGGAAGACCAAGAGGTGGAGGATGGAACTAGAGGTTAGGGAACATTTCTTCATTACTGCCAAGAGGGCATGTATGAGGCAGTCATGGGGAATACGCGTGAGAGGAGATACTGCTTGTTTTCCTCTCCAACTAAGAGGCTTCTGCAAATAATTTCTATGTCGCCTTTCTGTCTCGCTGCACAGTCAAGTTAACATCAGGTCTCCCCACGCCCACCCCTAGTTCAAACAAAGAAAAAGCAGGCAACCATGGTTTGAAGTCAGTCAGATACATAGCAGCATATTAACATGATACAGCCTTCAGTGGAGGAAAACAATACATACAAAGTGCAAGTTGAGCAATGATAAACAAGTTACACAGTATGCTATAGGTGGCATCGTAATTCAGGCTGGATAGTCCATACACATTTTTGGCTTTTGATTCAATGGTTCAACAGTGTCACTGTTAAAATCCATCCCTGATACCAGCATTCAGTTGATCGATATTAAGTTGGGCCTACCCAACTTAATAGTAGCTAGGTCTCTTCAAATATATTCATCTGCCCAAATACATCCTATGATACAAAAATATCTATAAGTGCCCATACATTAATCAAATATGATTATGGAAAGAGATGCCCCCTCCTCTCTGGGGCGCGCACACAAACACACAGCCTGCCCTGGGGGAAGCAAGTCTGGCACCTACACAACAGGGAGCATCCTGATGGGATGAGCAGAGGCGGGAGGTGCTGCTCTGCGGGGGCGGGAGGAAATTTAGCCACTGGGAGGCCAGCTCGAAGGCCAGCGCCTCTCTCCTGTGTACCACGTGGGCCGAGCCACCCAACCAAAGAGTGAAGGGCTCATGGCCACTCTGGCACTGACACCAGCCCTTTGAACCTTCCCAAACAAATCTATACAGAGACAGACTGAAGAAGAAGTGTGTCATTCATGCAACGAGCCAGGAAACCACACAGCGCTTTGTGACTATTCCCAGAGACTTCCCTCTACGAGCCCACTTGGGTCTCTCTCTGCTTTCTTCCCTCCCTGCCCTGCTACGAGCGGAAAAGTGAAGGTGGCTGAGTTCCAGGGAGAGTGCAGATGACAGAGCCTGATTTGGGAATTATGTTTGCCTCTTTTTCTTCTTTTTCACCCTTCAAGGTTTAAAAATCAAGTCCTCTTTGGGTTTTTTAGATTTAACACCATCATTTCTAGCACATTAAACACCCCGCATCTGTTGTCTGCTTGGTGGAAGAAGAAATGATTATGAAACTCCTGGACAAGCCAGATGCCTTTATGGAAAATCAGGGTCCCATTCAGCTTCCCTACAGTACCGCGTGTGACCTACAGGTGTCGCCCTCTGCAAGGCGAGGCCTGGAAGGGCAGCTCGCTGCAGGAGGCAGACACTGTCTGGCCCGGCTAACCTGAGCATGTGGAAATAATATACGTCTTCCAGTGAACTGTCTGGTCCTGGGGAAATAAAATAGGACATTCATAAGCAGTTACACCATCTGTCTTTATACCATCATCATCAACGGCGAGAGGAAAAAGAGCTCTTTAAAATGGATGAAAGCCCAGGCTGACAGGAGCCAGAAAACTGTGAGCTCTGAATACCAATAAAGGTAGAGATATGATGAAAAAACAGAGACATAAACTATGAATTCGTCTGGACAGCTTGCCCCCACGGTGCTCTGCAGGCGGCCTGTGTTTTATTGGTTCCCAAAGTCTCCAGCATCGTCACTAGGACTGCGCCCTGGGCAGCCACGGCCATGGCCACGGCCTAGGGCTCCGTGCACGGGAATTGTTCGGGAGCCAGGGGCAGGATGGCGCCCAGCTTGGAGCTGGCACTGGTCGGGTACCCCACGCTCGCTCTAGGAATGTGTATGTGATACCCACGTGCTCCTAGAGCACAGAGCGGAGGGAAGGTTTGCATGTGATCCCCACAGATCACAGAATGCATTTTCCCCTCCTTAAAGTCTGTGGCAAGTGGCCGGGGTCACTGCAGAACTGACCTTGTTTCTCCCTGTACTATCCGCTAATGAGAGATGGTGGGAACAAGTGAAGACCTGATGGACGACGACCCTGACGGTTTTATCTGGAAAACCCTGTCTTTCCCTTGGAAGACCAAGTTACTTTCCTTTCCCAAGACACACGACAGTCCCTGTGCCATATTTTAGGCCAAAAAAAGAGACACAAATCAAAACCATCTTTCCCCCCCAGAGTCGAGAATGCTATTTCAGAACCCGACCGGAACACACCAGGAATGCTTTTACAGGGGCGCAGCCTGGGCGGACCCGGTGACGAGGTCACCTCTGCGCCACCCCCACTCCCCCAGCGCCTGGCCTGTTTCCGCGGGAGCCGCAGGCCCAGCAGGTCTCAGCCAGAAGGTCTGCTCCTCACAAGACTCCAGAGGCCGTGCTCCACACCCACACAGCAGACGCCCAGCTCACGGACACCCACCACGGCAGCCCTCAGACACTGTCTGGCCCGGCTAACCTGAGCATGTGGAAATAATATACGTCTTCCAGTGAACTGTCTGGTCCTGGGGAAATAAAATAGGACATTCATAAGCAGTTACACCATCTGTCTTTATACCATCATCATCAACGGCGAGAGGAAAAAGAGCTCTTTAAAATGGATGAAAGCCCAGGCTGACAGGAGCCAGAAAACTGTGAGCTCTGAATACCAATAAAGGTAGAGATATGATGAAAAAACAGAGACATAAACTATGAATTCGTCTGGACAGCTTGCCCCCACGGTGCTCTGCAGGCGGCCTGTGTTTTATTGGTTCCCAAAGTCTCCAGCATCGTCACTAGGACTGGGCCCTGGGCAGCCACGGCCATGGCCACGGCCTAGGGCTCCGTGCACGGGAATTGTTTGGGAGCCAGGGGCAGGATGGCGCCCAGCTTGGAGCTGGCACTGGTCGGGTACCCCACGCTCGCTCTAGGAATGTGTATGTGATACCCACGTGCTCCTAGAGCACAGAGCGGAGGGAAGGTTTGCATGTGATCCCCACAGATCACAGAATGCATTTTCCCCTCCTTAAAGTCTGTGGCAAGTGGCCGGGGTCACTGCAGAACTGACCTTGTTTCTCCCTGTACTATCCGCTAATGAGAGATGGTGGGAACAAGTGAAGACCTGATGGACGACGACCCTGACGGTTTTATCTGGAAAACCCTGTCTTTCCCTTGGAAGACCAAGTTACTTTCCTTTCCCAAGACACACGACAGTCCCTGTGCCATATTTTAGGCCAAAAAAAGAGACACAAATCAAAACCATCTTTCCCCCCCAGAGTCGAGAATGCTATTTCAGAACCCGACCGGAACACACCAGGAATGCTTTTACAGGGGCGCAGCCTGGGCGGACCCGGTGACGAGGTCACCTCTGCGCCACCCCCACTCCCCCAGCGCCTGGCCTGTTTCCGCGGGAGCCGCAGGCCCAGCAGGTCTCAGCCAGAAGGTCTGCTCCTCACAAGACTCCAGAGGCCGTGCTCCACACCCACACAGCAGACGCCCAGCTCACGGACACCCACCACGGCAGCCCTCAGACCACCGCGCCCTCCTGTTCAGGGGTATTTTCACGTTGAAGGTTTAGGGAAACAGAAGCACATCTCCAGTAATGGTGAGGTCCTCTGGTGTCCCTTCTGCCTTCAATTTCCACATAAAACATGCGGCCAAATTCCATTTTCCATCTCTCTCTCCTTTTCTTTTTTTTTTTTAAACAACCGCTTCTCCCAGACAGCACTCTAGCAACTCCTGGTTAAGGGCAAAGCCCTCGGGTATCAGAGCTTCGGCAAACGCTGTTCGGTCATTCAGTCATACCCGACTCTCTGTGACCGCATGGACTGCAGCCTTCCAGGCTCCCCTGCCCATGGGATTCTCCAGGCAAGGATACTGGAGGTGGGCAGCCCTCTCCTGCTCCTGGGGCTCTTCCTGACCCAGGGATCGAGCCTGCATCTCCCTCATTGGCAGGAGGCGTCCTTACTGCTGAGCCACGAGGCAAGCCCATTCAGCAGGCAAGCCACTCTAGAAGGGAAGGGCTCCCGGGGCAGCTCAACGATCTAAGCGGCGGGGTGGTGGTCGTGGTACCACAGCTCCAGAAAACTGCCCTTCAATCGAGGTGGCCTTCTTCGCACAAATGCAGACTGTTCCCTTGCACTGTACACTATCACACTGGTGAGGGTGACGACACGAGCTCCTGTCTGTGGGGCGTCTGCTCCCGAAGGAGAGGCGTGTGCCAAGTGGCCACCCCATGCCGCTTGGCAACGTTTTCCTGAACCACTTGCGAATGAGTCTGTGGAAGGAGCACGAGGCAGGAGCAGAAACAGAGGTGGCCCCAGCGTGACGTCGGCACCCGCCACCACGCGCACTCTGTGTCACCCGAGAGAGCACCCTCTGCTTCCAAAGGAGACTGTTCACCAAGCAACCAGGGCCGAGGGCCACGGCCGCCATGTTTGACAAGTCACAGCCTGGACGGAAGGGGAGTCCATCGAGACCTGAGGCTACTAGCCCTACCTGGTGCTAACGCTTAACAGGATAACGTGGACTAAGTCAAAACCAGACTCTGAACTTGATAGAGCCCCCCATTAGGCCTCGATGATAGGAATTTGGAAATTCTAAGAACCAGGGCGTCTGTGCCCAGATCTCATGAGATCACGTTACTTAAAGGATATACGACACACTCGAGAATGAAATTGTTCTCTCCTTTTTCTTTGGGGTGAGGGAGCTACGTTTCGGGGTTGCGAGGGGGGCGGTGAACTAGAGTGCGTTTGCCTGTCGGCGGGCTCATGAGCTGAGAAACATTAGCTGTCATGAACCACAATCAAATCAGGTTTGAAATATTTAGCAGTGGCTTGGAAAATGCGGCGGTGCGGCTCTGACAGGCGAGATGTGCACAGACACCCACTCTCCATTATAATGGAAATATCAGGCCTGTTCTGAATATGTATAACCCAGAAAAATGTATTGATTTTTCATTCGGCATTAAAAAAAATGAAATAGCCTGCAGCTGTCAAAAGCCTTTTGTTAAAAGCTCATCTTTCCTGGAATGAGGGTTACCAGAAACAAGTTTTAATTGTATATTGGACCCCTTCTTTGAAAAACAAAATAACCAATCTGCTTACTTTGAAGATAGGGTTAAAGCGTTTCCTTTTCCCCATTGTCAACGTGATGAACCAAGTACAAGCGCCCCAGTGGGCCGGAAAGGCCTGGCACACTCTGGCCAGCCGGAGGGACGCAGAGGGTGGCGGCCATTTTTGCAGGAGCCTCCATGGTGGGTGGCGAGGGGATCCCGCCACCGTGCCACGCTCCCTTGTCCTGGAAGTGCAGACTCTCCATGAGAGGACGCGTTGGCCGACCGTCTGTCCTCCTGCAGGACCAACCAGAACAACTGTAGCACGAGGGTCAGACGGCCCGGCTTGCCCAATCCACCAGTGGTTCCCTGGGAAAACTCGAATGGCTGGACACGTTCTACAAAGTATGCACGCTTTCCTGTGTAAGCTGAGGTCACATCAAATCCTATGATATGAAAGATGACAGCAGAGGTCTAGACCGCTTATTTCAAATAATATCCAGGGCATTAAAATTCTGCTGCAAGAGTCCCATGTAACAGGATGTGACCTTACTTAAAGGGATAACGTGGACTAAGTCAAAACCAGACTCTGAACTTGATAGAGCCCCCATTAGGCCTCGATGATAGGAATTTGGAAATTCTAAGAACCAGGGCGTCTGTGCCCAGATCTCATGAGATCACGTTACTTAAAGGATATCGACACACTCGAGAATGAAATTGTTCTCTCCTTTTTCTTTGGGGTGAGGGAGCTACGTTTCGGGGTTGCGAGGGGGGCGGTGAACTAGAGTGCGTTTGCCTGTCGGCGGGCTCATGAGCTGAGAAACATTAGCTGTCATGAACCACAATCAAATCAGGTTTGAAATATTTAGCAGTGGCTTGGAAAATGCGGCGGTGCGGCTCTGACAGGCGAGATGTGCACAGACACCCACTCTCCATTATAATGGAAATATCAGGCCTGTTCTGAATATGTATAACCCAGAAAAATGTATTGATTTTTCATTCGGCATTAAAAAAAATGAAATAGCCTGCAGCTGTCAAAAGCCTTTTGTTAAAAGCTCATCTTTCCTGGAATGAGGGTTACCAGAAACAAGTTTTAATTGTATATTGGACCCCTTCTTTGAAAAACAAAATAACCAATCTGCTTACTTTGAAGATAGGGTTAAAGCGTTTCCTTTTCCCCATTGTCAACGTGATGAACCAAGTACAAGCGCCCCAGTGGGCCGGAAAGGCCTGGCACACTCTGGCCAGCCGGAGGGACGCAGAGGGTGGCGGCCATTTTTGCAGGAGCCTCCATGGTGGGTGGCGAGGGGATCCCGCCACCGTGCCACGCTCCCTTGTCCTGGAAGTGCAGACTCTCCATGAGAGGACGCGTTGGCCGACCGTCTGTCCTCCTGCAGGACCAACCAGAACAACTGTAGCACGAGGGTCAGACGGCCCGGCTTGCCCAATCCACCAGTGGTTCCCCGGGAAAACTCGAATGGCTGGACACGTTCTACAAAGTATGCACGCTTTCCTGTGTAAGCTGAGGTCACATCAAATCCTATGATATGAAAGATGACAGCAGAGGTCTAGACCGCTTATTTCAAATAATATCCAGGGCATTAAAATTCTGCTGCAAGAGTCCCATGTAACAGGATGTGACCTGCAAACCCTGATGGTGGACAGCTCTGCTGCCCCCAGTTCGTCACCCTCTCCGAGCCGCAGGGGGAGAGGGGTGGTGCCCGCGGCCATGCCTGCAGGGGTGGGCAGCTAACAGCGCCATTCTCTCTCTGGACACTCTGGCAAGTGTGGTCCCACTGAACGGTGACGGCAGGTCCTACGGCAGGTGACACGCCATGTGCCCTGGGCGACACCTCAAATGCACAGTGACTCCCAGACTCGGGACACGGTACTCCACAACATCCGCAAACACCCTTTTTCAAACGTCGACACTGTGGTTTCATTCCAGTGGGGTCTTTCCGGCCCTGCCGACATGGTTGGAACCTGCCCGAGAGGTAGTTCGAGCAATACCGCAGCCCCGGAAAAGTTCCCTTCAGCCAGGGTGCTTTATGCCTACCGCAAATGTAAATACTCTTTTAACACCCCAGTCCTGAGACCTAGCATCCTGGTGGAGGTGACTGCACGGTCTCCCTCGACACAGACAACAGGGACCTTACCCACCTCCCCGGAGGTCCCCTGTGGGTCATCATCTGAATACTTATGTAATTGTCGACAAACTTTGGCCGTGCTATCTCCTATGTCTTAACAGGGTAGGGATTAACTGAGGGAGAAGACAAATCACAAGATGATGGGCCCGAGGTCCCAACCAGCACTGGTGAGTGGAACATTCTGAGACACAACTGTGGCAGTCCACACGGGCATCCTCACGAGGGCGAGGGTAGGAAGGGGGAGCAGGCGGCAGCTCCGAGGCTGAGGACTGTGCTATGCCCTGGAACTGTAATATGTGCCCTGCTTCTCAGCACAAGAGGCCATTTCCTTTTCCAACAGACAGGAGAACTCCACTGCGTTCACAGAGCCCAGGGCGTTGGGTGAAGGGCAGGCTCAGAGCGCACGGCAGGCTCTCGGGCCTCCGGCAAGCCCGCCTGCCTGGCCTGGGGCACTCAGCACGGGACAGGCAGGGGGAGGTCCCCTCCTCCAGGGCGCCCTGGCCTTGGGGCTGCCCATGCCCTCCACCTACCAGGCCATCTTGCTGGGGACCCTTCTCCACCAGCTGGAGTCAAGGGTCAGAGGTCAGCCTGGTGGCCCCACAAAGGTCTTCCCAACCCAGGAGCTTCTTTAAAAAAAAAAAAAAAGTGACCAAAGTGCTCACTGGGTGTTTTCAATGCAACCCTCTCGAAGCGGACTTACAGAAACAAGCTGCAGTCCTCTGACAGGTAAGAGGACGAGAGGGCCAGAGGACACGGAGATCAGACCCGCTCCTGCTCTCCAACGACACCTTCTTCTTCACAGGAAGCCTTTCAGTGATCGTTTTACCCCAAGAATTCTTTTCACCGCTGCGTTCATTTACTGAATCCACCAGGGGCCGCTGGGCCGGGAGCCTCTGGACGGAGCGTGGGAGGCGGTGGAGGCCCGCCAGCCTCACAGGGGGCCCGGGGAAGGCTCTGTAGGAAACCCCAGCAAACCTGGGCACGCAATAAGCAAAGCAGCCCCTCGGCCCGGCCTCGCGGCCCCCACCCCACCACCCTGGCTTTGGCATCGGGCTGAAAGAGTCAACACTCCGAAGGCAATGCCGGGTATTATTAAAATGACTAATTGGAGAATAGAGACCATTTATGCTTTTGTATATTTGAAGATCTTGCCACTGTTTATAGAAATAAGAAAAATGGGGCTCGGGCGGCCTGAGGGAGCCTGGGAAGCTGCAGCCCGCGCGCGCAGCCCTTGCCTGAGAAGCTGAGGCCCAGAGGGCTGGCCTTGGGGAGCCCCGCGCCGGGTGTGCCGCTCAGCTTCACCTCCAACACGAGCGTGGGCAGCAGGGGGCACCTGGTGGCTCCAGGAGAAGACCACCTGCTCTGAGCTGGGCACACGGGGCCGTCGCCCGCCGGGGTCCGGCCAGGGCTCCACTTCCGGGCGAGGCTGCTCGGTCATCGGAACAGTTTGTCAAAACCTCACCGGAATTAAGGGGGTGGGTGGGGGTCACAAGAGGAGAACAAGGGAGGCAACGCCTAGAGCCGGGATCGCAACCGCTTCCATTTATCTGTGTTCTCAGCCGAAGCACCTGGGCTGCCCCCTGCGGAAGTGCAGAAAGGATGAAAGCCGCGCGCGGGGACAAAGCACGCCGCAAAGAACGTGTCGCCCACTCGCCTAGCGGCTATGCCCAGGAAGGTTTCTTCTTTTTCCTTTTTCAAATAACTGAAAGACGCGCGTTCCAGCGTGTAGAATACAAACGGCCCTGACGTGGTTTGGGAAACCACGCCAAACCAGACACCCCGCTCCGTTCCCAGACTCTGAGGAACCCCGGGTTCGGGGGGATTAATCCCCCTGGATTTCTACGGAGCCCTGGCTGTTGCTGCGGCATCCACACACGAAATGTAAGAAAAGGCAAATTCCCCGAGCATGTTTGTAGCGGAGCGTGATGTGATTGTGTTGTCATTTATGGGAAATAATCGCAAGCCCATCTCTCCCCTTCCCCCCACCCCCATTTTCCAGTCCAAATAACCATGAAAAATTACACTTCAATGTCAGGGCAACGACAAAGGAGGCGTGCACTCTGGAGCTCCGTGCATTTGCAGGGGTTTTTCCTTTCTTTGGACAAAAACTACCTTCAATTGTACTTCGTTTAAAACGTGATCTAACAAATGCATTCTGACAAGCCCTTTTCTCTTTCTCTCCTTTCTTTCAAACAGTATTTTGCACAGTTTAACCTCACACCAAACTGGAATGTTCTGGAAAGAAGGGGGTGAGCAAGAAACAGAAGGTCCTTGAAACGAAGAAGGGTGGTTTTCCCCTCCTTCTATTAAGAACAAAGTCACGGAGAAAAATGACAAGTCTCACTCATCAGTGGGCTCCTAGAGAAAGAGGAGGAGGCAGCGACTGGATGGTCACATCTTAGCAGCAGCATCTCTGATGGGCAAAGGCGAGAAAAGCCAGGGTGAGTAGGAGCGGGAGGAGGGTGTTGATGGAGGAAGAAAGGCCTCGCAAACGTGGTGTCTGGAATAAACCATTCTGTGGATTTGAAAGCATCCTCAGAGGGTCTGGATGTAAATCAGAACTGGGGGGTCATGACCACACGGGGGTGAGGAAGGGAAGCTCTCGGACTGGGGTACTGCTTCCCGCCTTGCCGTCCCCATCCCTTAAGGAAAGAGACGTTTTTCAACCCAACTGATTTGCCTGAAAGCTTTTTAACATTCCAGGTGTGAGGCCTGAGCAGTTCTTACAAGCATCTGTCTTTCAGTAACTCCCTGTTTGAAATAAACACTGCCAGGCTCCCGTGGCTGGACGGGAGAAGACAAGACAGATAAACACACATGAGTGATCGAACGCATGTAAATTAAAAAAAAAACATTAACAGTTTCCATTAAAGAAGGCTGGAATCACCTTCTGAGTCAAAACTGACTGGCCAGTCAGACAGAGATCTTATGCTTAATGCAACAAAAACAAAAAACAAACAAACAGAAAACAAACAACAAAAAAACCCTATGATGTGTTTCCTAACTTATTTATTGTTACTTGGAAAATGTTGGAATTACATGAAAAAATCAGATGAAAAAAAAAGTCAAGGCAGGCTTATAAGTGTATTTAAGCATCTGTATACAAATGAAGGTGTATGGGAAACGAACAGGACATACCAGAAGAGATATTAAATGATGGTGATTAGAACCTAATGGATGTAAGTGAACCTGATGGGAGGGCGCTCATGACGGAAAGCCCACGCTGATGTATGCAATCTATACGGGAATGATGGCAAAGGGGAGGGGGGATGGCCGTGCAGACCCGAGGCGTTACAGTGAAGAGAGACAGGGTCTGACAACTAAGCTGAAGGAAAAGATAGACTATTGGTGGCCTGGACACGCGAAAAAGCAAACCAGAAGAGAAACAGGTGACCATTTTGTTTCTGGCCATCAAAACAAATAGCTCTCAACCGAAGAAAGATAAATCCACAACTCTAAGGGCTCCTAGAGAAAGAGGAGGAGGCAGCGACTGGATGGTCACATCTTAGCAGCATCTCTGATGGGCAAAGGCGAGAAAAGCCAGGGTGAGTAGGAGCGGGAGGAGGGTGTTGATGGAGGAAGAAAGGCCTCGCAAACGTGGTGTCTGGAATAAACCATTCTGTGGATTTGAAAGCATCCTCAGAGGGTCTGGATGTAAATCAGAACTGGGGGGTCATGACCACACGGGGGTGAGGAAGGGAAGCTCTCGGACTGGGGTACTGCTTCCCGCCTTGCCGTCCCCATCCCTTAAGGAAAGAGACGTTTTTCAACCCAACTGATTTGCCTGAAAGCTTTTTAACATTCCAGGTGTGAGGCCTGAGCAGTTCTTACAAGCATCTGTCTTTCAGTAACTCCCTGTTTGAAATAAACACTGCCAGGCTCCCGTGGCTGGACGGGAGAAGACAAGACAGATAAACACACATGAGTGATCGAACGCATGTAAATTAAAAAAAAAACATTAACAGTTTCCATTAAAGAAGGCTGGAATCACCTTCTGAGTCAAAACTGACTGGCCAGTCAGACAGAGATCTTATGCTTAATGCAACAAAAACAAAAAACAAACAAACAGAAAACAAACAACAAAAAAACCCTATGATGTGTTTCCTAACTTATTTATTGTTACTTGGAAAATGTTGGAATTACATGAAAAAATCAGATGAAAAAAAAAGTCAAGGCAGGCTTATAAGTGTATTTAAGCATCTGTATACAAATGAAGGTGTATGGGAAACGAACAGGACATACCAGAAGAGATATTAAATGATGGTGATTAGAACCTAATGGATGTAAGTGAACCTGATGGGAGGGCGCTCATGACGGGAAAGCCCACGCTGATGTATGCAATCTATACGGGAATGATGGCAAAGGGGAGGGGGGATGGCCGTGCAGACCCGAGGCGTTACAGTGAAGAGAGACAGGGTCTGACAACTAAGCTGAAGGAAAAGATAGACTATTGGTGGCCTGGACACGCGAAAAAGCAAACCAGAAGAGAAACAGGTGACCATTTTGTTTCTGGCCATCAAAACAAATAGCTCTCAACCGAAGAAAGATAAATCCACAACACGAGAGGCTGGAGTCACACGACATACAAATGGAGGTCTAGAGCTTCCAGCCCCTTTGTGGCTT
Organism: Tragulus kanchil; assembly: GCA_022376925.1. Classification (NCBI taxonomy): domain Eukaryota; kingdom Metazoa; phylum Chordata; class Mammalia; order Artiodactyla; family Tragulidae; genus Tragulus; species Tragulus kanchil. The sequence continues at coordinate 165,660,749 of JAIOJX010000031.1, read as the reverse complement.
CACACTGATGCCCACGCCACCCGAAGGATCTCCAGCCTATTAAGAGAAGAGCTTTGCCCTGTGAAGCCCAGGATGCCACAGCAAGGTTAGTCTATACCCGTCCGTGGACCGCAGTGTGCGGGGCTGTCGATGAGCCTCCTTTTGCACAATCATAAGCCACTTACATGCACAGCTGGTAAAAACCCAGCTGATTCATAAAAACAAAGCACAAACAAAGGCTTCTGTTTTCCAAACCAAATCTGGGAAACAGACACCAGGCCAACTTCAGACAACGCTGTACCCAGAAAAGCACGGGCTAACAACCCTGCCCTCTCTTGGCCAGATCCAGCCTGCACAGAGGCTGCTGCATACGTAACGGCCCCGTGCGTTCCCAGAATGCAGAAATGCACATGAAGCCGGAGGTGACTCAGGACGCCTCACCCCTCCGAGCACGCGGGGGCTCCCTGGGTGCCTACCGCAGGCGCACTGCCTGGTGCGAGCTCCAAAGAACCTGCCCCCACTGGAGCATCTACAGTCACAGACACTAACACACAGACATTACCACGTGCAGAGGTCCAAACTGGGCTGGCCCCCAAACCACTGAGTCCCCAGACGCACTTCAGTCCGAAACAACTGGGCGACAGAAGCATTGTGTTTTAAGTTGACGTTCTCTAGGAAACTGCAAACAAAATGAAGCAGGAAGCTGATGTGGCGAGAAAACCCAGAGGTTTATGTTCAAGAGCTTTCTTGCATCAATGGGAGAAAAAGCAGATGGAATTGCTAAATTGTGGTCTTTTTTTTTTTTAAGGCTGCCATTTTCTTATGTCATTGACAAAACCTGACAAAGGCATTAAGAGGAAAAAAATTACAGACAAATCTAACTCACGAACAGACAGCAAAATTCTTAAAACACTGTATTACCAAGTCACACCAGGATTCCTACATCGTCATGTGGTCATTTTTAACATGCACCTTGCACAGCTCTTTTGTGTCCAAAGCAAAAAAAAAAAGAAAATTCTTCGATCCTCTTCCTCCTTTTGAGAAACTGTCAAAGGTATATGCTAATGGTTGAACATAAGGACTCTGTATGTTACACATCTGGATCCTGTACAATGAAATGGTCCTTTTCTAGGGCTGACACCCACCCCTCAACCCGCACCTGTCCTCTCATCAGGATGCCACAGCAAGGTTAGTCTATACCCGTCCGTGGACCGCAGTGTGCGGGGCTGTCGATGAGCCTCCTTTTGCACAATCATAAGCCACTTACATGCACAGCTGGTAAAAACCCAGCTGATTCATAAAAACAAAGCACAAACAAAGGCTTCTGTTTTCCAAACCAAATCTGGGAAACAGACACCAGGCCAACTTCAGACAACGCTGTACCCAGAAAAGCACGGGCTAACAACCCTGCCCTCTCTTGGCCAGATCCAGCCTGCACAGAGGCTGCTGCATACGTAACGGCCCCGTGCGTTCCCAGAATGCAGAAATGCACATGAAGCCGGAGGTGACTCAGGACGCCTCACCCCTCCGAGCACGCGGGGGCTCCCTGGGTGCCTACCGCAGGCGCACTGCCTGGTGCGAGCTCCAAAGAACCTGCCCCCACTGGAGCATCTACAGTCACAGACACTAACACACAGACATTACCACGTGCAGAGGTCCAAACTGGGCTGGCCCCCAAACCACTGAGTCCCCAGACGCACTTCAGTCCGAAACAACTGGGCGACAGAAGCATTGTGTTTTAAGTTGACGTTCTCTAGGAAACTGCAAACAAAATGAAGCAGGAAGCTGATGTGGCGAGAAAACCCAGAGGTTTATGTTCAAGAGCTTTCTTGCATCAATGGGAGAAAAAGCAGATGGAATTGCTAAATTGTGGTCTTTTTTTTTTTTAAGGCTGCCATTTTCTTATGTCATTGACAAAACCTGACAAAGGCATTAAGAGGAAAAAAATTACAGACAAATCTAACTCACGAACAGACAGCAAAATTCTTAAAACACTGTATTACCAAGTCACACCAGGATTCCTACATCGTCATGTGGTCATTTTTAACATGCACCTTGCACAGCTCTTTTGTGTCCAAAGCAAAAAAAAAAAAAGAAAATTCTTCGATCCTCTTCCTCCTTTTGAGAAACTGTCAAAGGTATATGCTAATGGTTGAACATAAGGACTCTGTATGTTACACATCTGGATCCTGTACAATGAAATGGTCCTTTTCTAGGGGCTGACACCCACCCCTCAACCCGCACCTGTCCTCTCATCAGGATTTTAGCTACAGCAGCCCATCTAGAGATCTCCCAGAGCTGCTAACTGTATTTCAGTCTCAGCCTTAGGACCCTGTGAGCATCTAATTCCGCCTTTCCTCCTGTGAGACGTTTCTCAGACCCAAGAACAAGCTGGTATCCTTTAAACACCAAGCACCCATCACACATCCCCGAGTTCATACCGCAGTACATCTCAAGGCACCAGAACACACAGTCACAGTCATCAAAAAGCAAAGACCAAATTAAAAAAAAATAACCTCGGTAAGAATGTACCTTGAAATTAAATAATATTACAGCTGGAAAAAAATACTATATTATTTAAATATTATTATTTTATATTATTTAATAATATTACAGCAGGGAAAAAAATCCATCTCTGAGAAGGGTCTCTGAACTGACTCAACTACTAAAACCCTTTGATGACAGGTGGGAAAGAACAGGAGTTGACCTAGGAGAAGGGAAATGACTGAAAACTGGGCCTTCAAGAGAAAGAAGTGGACGAACGGAGACAAAAGCAAGAAAGACAAATGGGTCAGTGGACGAAAAAAACCGAGGGGTGCAAAATTGAGTTCGATACCATTAAGGTGGAGAAATTAAAAAAAAAATGTGTTTTGGAAATTCTAAAAAGGACACAGCTGTAATTGTGCACAATATAAGACAGGCAGGGTAGTCCATACAAGGAGAAGGCATAAGAGCATGAACACAGAAAAACAGATGCAGGAAAGAGGAACAATGGCGTTTGCCAACAACCCAGTCATCAGAAGGACCTGCCTTCGTCTGGAGGGATTTGGGGGAGCTCTGGCACCTCGGTTCTACAAACTAGGAGACCAGGGCCTGGAGACAAGAAGGGCTCCAAGATCACACAGGAGGCAGCCCAGAGGGGGGTCTTCAAGTGAGGCCGGGGGCACCAGCCACGGAGGGGACAAGTGGCCGGGGCGACACCCACACAGCCAAACACAAGAAGGAGCGGGCAGCTGGGAAGGCGAGGCCTGGCCCCCTGCTCCTCGGGGATCTTCCTCAATTAAGGCTGTGACGTTGACGAAAACAGATTCCAACAGGGGTACCAGAGTGGTGCACAGCGCCTTGTAGTTTCCCTCTGTATTTTGAGACAAAAGACGCAGCCTGGATAAAAATGGCCTCATGCAAACCAAAATGAACCACAGACCAGCCCCCAAGAACACACATATCCATGCTTCTAGGCAAACAGTGCCCTGTTAACCTCCTCCCAGTGGTAACACAGCACCAGAGGAAACCATCCCGCTGAAGATGTGACAAGCCTGCCTCTCTCCCTCTCCTCTCATTCAAAGAACAAGCTGGTATCCTTTAAACACCAAGCACCCATCACACATCCCCGAGTTCATACCGCAGTACATCTCAAGGCACCAGAACACACAGTCACAGTCATCAAAAAGCAAAGACCAAATTAAAAAAAAATAACCTCGGTAAGAATGTACCTTGAAATTAAATAATATTACAGCTGGAAAAAAATACTATATTATTTAAATATTATTATTTTATATTATTTAATAATATTACAGCAGGGAAAAAAATCCATCTCTGAGAAGGGTCTCTGAACTGACTCAACTACTAAAACCCTTTGATGACAGGTGGGAAAGAACAGGAGTTGACCTAGGAGAAGGGAAATGACTGAAAACTGGGCCTTCAAGAGAAAGAAGTGGACGAACGGAGACAAAAGCAAGAAAGACAAATGGGTCAGTGGACGAAAAAAACCGAGGGGTGCAAAATTGAGTTCGATACCATTAAGGTGGAGAAATTAAAAAAAAAATGTGTTTTGGAAATTCTAAAAAGGACACAGCTGTAATTGTGCACAATATAAGACAGGCAGGGTAGTCCATACAAGGAGAAGGCATAAGAGCATGAACACAGAAAAACAGATGCAGGAAAGAGGAACAATGGCGTTTGCCAACAACCCAGTCATCAGAAGGACCTGCCTTCGTCTGGAGGGATTTGGGGGAGCTCTGGCACCTCGGTTCTACAAACTAGGAGACCAGGGCCTGGAGACAAGAAGGGCTCCAAGATCACACAGGAGGCAGCCCAGAGGGGGGTCTTCAAGTGAGGCCGGGGGCACCAGCCACGGAGGGGACAAGTGGCCGGGGCGACACCCACACAGCCAAACACAAGAAGGAGCGGGCAGCTGGGAAGGCGAGGCCTGGCCCCCTGCTCCTCGGGGATCTTCCTCAATTAAGGCTGTGACGTTGACGAAAACAGATTCCAACAGGGGTACCAGAGTGGTGCACAGCGCCTTGTAGTTTCCCTCTGTATTTTGAGACAAAAGACGCAGCCTGGATAAAAATGGCCTCATGCAAACCAAAATGAACCACAGACCAGCCCCCAAGAACACACATATCCATGCTTCTAGGCAAACAGTGCCCTGTTAACCTCCTCCCAGTGGTAACACAGCACCAGAGGAAACCATCCCGCTGAAGATGTGACAAGCCTGCCTCTCTCCCTCTCCTCTCATTCATCCTTTCCCCCTGGCTCTGGCCCCTCCCCAACGTGCTCTTTCTGTAAGAGGGGGATCCCTGAAAGAGACTCCATCTGCCCCCAGATGGCTTGGGGTGGGGCCCGGTCCAAATTCTCTGGCTCCAGGGGGAGGTCCAAGGGGCTGCCGCAGCCCCGGATCCCTGCCGCAGAGAACTAGCAAAAGCCAAGTAATTGCTTTTTCCCCTTCCACTAATAAGCTTTTCAGCAGAGGAAGAATTCAGCTTCCTGTAGTCAACAGACCCTTTTTCCCTGCCTCTCCTCACTCCAAATAATGTAAAGTGACTGCAATTTCAGTCCTGGCTCTCCAGCATTCAGCTCCACCGGCTGAGGTCAGAGGGTGTCAAGTGAGGGCCCTCCATTTCTCTCTGCTCCGCCTTCACGCCACCCGGGAGGGCTCCTTCGTAACTGAGGCAACCCGCCACCTCAGCCCAGCCAGTACGCCTATCGCCAGCCACCGGCGCACGCTGCCTTCAGTCAGCATTCCAGGAAAGGTTTTTTAAGGCCCAGAAAACACGGGAGGAGAAGTGAAAAATAAAATCTCTTTGCTATAAACAACTGATTAGTAATGACCAGCTTTAGATGCCCTGGTGGCCTGAGCCGCTAATTTCCTGGTTTTGAGAAAATGCATTACAGGAGGACTTCTTTTTTTGTGTGGTGGTGGTTTAAACCATGTGGCTGGTTATGTGGTTTTTAGCTTAGGTTTATGCCAACGGCTCTGGTTCCTAAATTCTTTCTCGAGATGGTGCTGCGTGTTCGTGGGCTGGTATCTTCAAGCTGCCTGGCCTCTTGTCGAATCAGCTGCCGGGGAGAAAAGCGCCCCGCCCCCTCCTCTGCCTCATTTCCCAGATGAATGAAATGCGATTTCAATTAAGAAGGGCAGCCCCAGAGCTTCCCCCTTTCTCTGTCTTCGCGGAGATCTAAGCAGAGAGCGCAGACAGGGCTGAAGGTGAACAAACAGACGAAGGGAGATGGACTGAACGAGAGAAAGGACAGACGTGCGGACAGGTAGGGCCCCCACCCCTCTGCAGGTTCCTGTCCATCAGGGAGACGGAAAGACGATGGTGCGGAATTCCAGAGGCTCCAGGCTCACTGGGCCTCCGACCAGTGCCAAGGAGGTTCTGGGAATAAAAGAGGGCAGGGGAGGCACACCCGGGGAAGAACATGAACACCTGTCCACCCTCCACCCCCGCCACACTCTCTCTCTCTCACACACACACACACACACACAGGTGGACACTCACTTCTGGCTGCAGGCAGGCCTGTGATGGGAATTTATTTCCCTCAATTATGTGCTCCTGTCCCCAGACTCGGTTCATCAGCACAGTGCAGCCAAGTCAATGGAAGGCTCCGTAATGAAGGTATCACATGCATGGGGATGGCCCGGCACCTGCCACCGGGCTGGCGGGGCTGCAGCCACACCTGGCCCAGAGTCGAGTTGACATGGGCTCCCCAGTCTCCCCTGAGCCGCCACCCACCCCACCCTGTGGGCTCCCCGACTCTGCGTCAGGTCACCCCCTCCCATCCTGCCCCAGGAGCCCTTGGCCGGGGTGACATTTTCTGTGACATAATCACGAGGGCCCTGATTGGAAAGAAAAGCAGGAAGGGATGAGCCACGCAGGGCCGATCAGCACAGAATGCCGGCCGCTGTCTGCTTCTGCGGCCGAGATAAAATCCCGCATTGCAAAGAGCCGAGTGTCGAAACCAGCACCGTCCGAGAGCGTCCATGTGCTTGCCAGGGTTATCTAATAAGTGTCATGATGGCACTGGGATGGTCACCGCTCAGCCAAAGCAGATATGTTGACTGCCCCCATTTCCCAGATGAGGAAACCGAGGCTGCGGGAGGCTGATGTGCCGGCAAAGACCACAGAGCGGAGTGCCATTTAAATTCTTTCTCGAGATGGTGCTGCGTGTTCGTGGGCTGGTATCTTCAAGCTGCCTGGCCTCTTGTCGAATCAGCTGCCGGGGAGAAAAGCGCCCCGCCCCCTCCTCTGCCTCATTTCCCAGATGAATGAAATGCGATTTCAATTAAGAAGGGCAGCCCCAGAGCTTCCCCCTTTCTCTGTCTTCGCGGAGATCTAAGCAGAGAGCGCAGACAGGGCTGAAGGTGAACAAACAGACGAAGGGAGATGGACTGAACGAGAGAAAGGACAGACGTGCGGACAGGTAGGGCCCCCACCCCTCTGCAGGTTCCTGTCCATCAGGGAGACGGAAAGACGATGGTGCGGAATTCCAGAGGCTCCAGGCTCACTGGGCCTCCGACCAGTGCCAAGGAGGTTCTGGGAATAAAAGAGGGCAGGGGAGGCACACCCGGGGAAGAACATGAACACCTGTCCACCCTCCACCCCCGCCACACTCTCTCTCTCTCACACACACACACACACACACAGGTGGACACTCACTTCTGGCTGCAGGCAGGCCTGTGATGGGAATTTATTTCCCTCAATTATGTGCTCCTGTCCCCAGACTCGGTTCATCAGCACAGTGCAGCCAAGTCAATGGAAGGCTCCGTAATGAAGGTATCACATGCATGGGGATGGCCCGGCACCTGCCACCGGGCTGGCGGGGCTGCAGCCACACCTGGCCCAGAGTCGAGTTGACATGGGCTCCCCAGTCTCCCCTGAGCCGCCACCCACCCCACCCTGTGGGCTCCCCGACTCTGCGTCAGGTCACCCCCTCCCATCCTGCCCCAGGAGCCCTTGGCCGGGGTGACATTTTCTGTGACATAATCACGAGGGCCCTGATTGGAAAGAAAAGCAGGAAGGGATGAGCCACGCAGGGCCGATCAGCACAGAATGCCGGCCGCTGTCTGCTTCTGCGGCCGAGATAAAATCCCGCATTGCAAAGAGCCGAGTGTCGAAACCAGCACCGTCCGAGAGCGTCCATGTGCTTGCCAGGGTTATCTAATAAGTGTCATGATGGCACTGGGATGGTCACCGCTCAGCCAAAGCAGATATGTTGACTGCCCCCATTTCCCAGATGAGGAAACCGAGGCTGCGGGAGGCTGATGTGCCGGCAAAGACCACAGAGCGGAGGCCAAGGCCCACGTTCTAAACTTGGCTCCCTACAGAAGCTACACTGCTACTTGTGCCATCTGTCCACCCACCGCACATCCATGCAGCAGCTGCTCCGGGCCCTGAACACAGCCGTGAACAAGACCAGAGCGGCTGCAGACACACACGGTACTCGTGTGAACATCAGAACAAAGGCCCCCAGTGTGGTGTCTCTCCCTCTGGGCAGATAGGGTCCCAGACTCGCCACCCTGCTTGTCGGGTCACATCTGGGGTGGCCTGGGGCCTCGCTCATCCTCGTTAGCAGAGCAGAGGGCAGTGCGGGTGGGCACAACCTATACGGCCTGCACAGCCGCCCTGCAGAAGAGCTACCGTATTTCTCTAAGTATGTGTGTGTCTATGATATACACATGCAGACAGAGAGAGCGTCTGCTTGAGCCGTTCCTTTATGGGGTGGTGGGCAGGAGCCTCCGTCGAGGTGAGGCGATGCCACAAGGAGAAAGGGAACACTGCGCATCCTCTGGTGTGGCAGCACGTGGACAGGATCGACGGCAGAGCACCAGAGGCACCCGCCAGACCCCGGGTCCAGTGCACCTGCCTGCGAAGGTGAAGGGACAGGACAGGGCCGAAGGCCTGGGGCGCAGAAGGGCTGCAGTTCCAACCTGGAAATTCGTCACCCACCATTCTACACGTCCCTTCTCTGAAACGACACCGCGCCCCTTCGCATCAATGAGTTTCACTGCATTTTGCAAACTTCATCACCATGTAAAGCTATGTGACCTTGATAGGACTGTTACTATAATGAGGGACTGCTCTTTCCAGTATAAGATGAACTTGGGGGATGGGGTGAGGAAGAAAGTCTGCTCCTTTCACCACTACCTAAGAGGTGTCTCCCCCTAGTGACCACCACGGGCACCGCTACCCTCCCCGTCTTGGCGCTGGGGAGCCAGGTAGCTAGGTACAGGTAGACGGCATCCCCCGTCTTTTCAGGCTGCCTTTGGCCCAGATCGTCAGACCCAGCCATCTCAAAGTACCCCGGAAGCGCGAAGAAAGAATCAGCGGTCGGCTCTCAAGTGTTCTGAGCTGTGCTGTAAACGTTAACGGGGGATTCTGAGCACCTACTGGGGAGCTGGTTCATACACTGCTTCTATGGCCAGGAGACAAAAGACAGAGAAGGAAGGAAAACACAAGGAGTGAACAGGGGACAGGTGAGGGGGGCCACCTGGAGGAGTACCTTCCAGGCCTGCAGGGGGCCCACGGGGCACCCGGGAATGGACCAGAAAGGCCAGACCTGATGCCAGAGCAGGGCCAAAAGACGTACGGCAGGGGAGGGCGACTGAGGGGCAAGGAGCCCCAAGCCAGAAACTGGGAGATGACTGAACAGGGGCCGAGCCCACCCTGCTCAAAGTGAATGCTAACTCGAGTTTCCAGGATGGCTAGACGGAGGCGGGGGCTGGATGGAGAGAGCCGTCACTCCGTCTGCACGTCATTCGGGTCGAGTCACGGGGAGACCTGTGTTTTGGGGACCGGGCTGGAAGAACTACTGCAGGCTTCACTTGGCTGCTGCCTTTTACAGTACGCTTCCCAGAATAAACTGCCCCACGACTTCATCCATCACCAAAAAAGGCAACTATAAAAACACCCGTGGCCAGCCCTTCTCTCACACCAGCTCAGCCAGCCCCCCCTCTGCTGGGGACGGGGCTGGGGCGGGGGGTGGGGTGGCGTGGCGCAGGGGGCCACTCCCCGCGCGGAGCGGTGTGGGACTTCCCGAATCATTAACCTCTCTCCCAGTGCCTTGTGCTGGGACGTGCTCCCTGAGCAGCCTGTTCAGGAGCCCTATTGATCCGCCGCACACTCGGTGCCTTCAAAGTTGTTTATGATCAATATGCAAATTGCCCATGGCATTGATCTAGTATTAATTTTCAATTAGGGAATCCACAAGGGGTCTCGGAGGGTCAATACCTAACAATGCAGAGGAAACTCTGCTGATGCTGAGAAGACCTTCTCTAAGCCTCCTCCTCAGGAGTTCCGGGCCCTCAGGGCTGACACCTCTGCCCTGGCTCAGTCGCTCCCCTCTGAAGAGAACTGGGGATGGTAGGAAGAAAGTCAAAGTGACCCTCCCCGTCTTGGCGCTGGGGAGCCAGGTAGCTAGGTACAGGTAGACGGCATCCCCCGTCTTTTCAGGCTGCCTTTGGCCCAGATCGTCAGACCCAGCCATCTCAAAGTACCCCGGAAGCGCGAAGAAAGAATCAGCGGTCGGCTCTCAAGTGTTCTGAGCTGTGCTGTAAACGTTAACGGGGGATTCTGAGCACCTACTGGGGAGCTGGTTCATACACTGCTTCTATGGCCAGGAGACAAAAGACAGAGAAGGAAGGAAAACACAAGGAGTGAACAGGGGACAGGTGAGGGGGGCCACCTGGAGGAGTACCTTCCAGGCCTGCAGGGGGCCCACGGGGCACCCGGGAATGGACCAGAAAGGCCAGACCTGATGCCAGAGCAGGGCCAAAAGACGTACGGCAGGGGAGGGCGACTGAGGGGCAAGGAGCCCCAAGCCAGAAACTGGGAGATGACTGAACAGGGGCCGAGCCCACCCTGCTCAAAGTGAATGCTAACTCGAGTTTCCAGGATGGCTAGACGGAGGCGGGGGCTGGATGGAGAGAGCCGTCCTCCGCCTGCACGTCATTCGGGTCGAGTCACGGGGAGACCTGTGTTTTGGGGACCGGGCTGGAAGAACTACTGCAGGCTTCACTTGGCTGCTGCCTTTTACAGTACGCTTCCCAGAATAAACTGCCCCACGACTTCATCCATCACCAAAAAAGGCAACTATAAAAACACCCGTGGCCAGCCCTTCTCTCACACCAGCTCAGCCAGCCCCTCTGCTGGGGACGGGGCTGGGCGGGGGGTGGGGTGGCGTGGCGCAGGGGGCCACTCCCCGCGCGGAGCGGTGTGGGACTTCCCGAATCATTAACCTCTCTCCCAGTGCCTTGTGCTGGGACGTGCTCCCTGAGCAGCCTGTTCAGGAGCCCTATTGATCCGCCGCACACTCGGTGCCTTCAAAGTTGTTTATGATCAATATGCAAATTGCCCATGGCATTGATCTAGTATTAATTTTCAATTAGGGAATCCACAAGGGGTCTCGGAGGGTCAATACCTAACAATGCAGAGGAAACTCTGCTGATGCTGAGAAGACCTTCTCTAAGCCTCCTCCTCAGGAGTTCCGGGCCCTCAGGGCTGACACCTCTGCCCTGGCTCAGTCGCTCCCCTCTGAAGTCAGACCCCCTGGCCACCAACCGGCCGAGTGTGTGGCTGCCGTCCCATCCCCCCGCCCCCGCTCCCCCTTCACCCAGGGCCACAGGGCCCGTCCCCGGCCGGCGGGGTGCTCCATCACCCGCCCGCCTGATCGGATGCCCCCGGACGTGCCTCCACGTCTCCCCACGCCACGCCCGGCCCCGGGACCACTCTCTCCCGCAGCTCCCCAAACACACATACCTTCTTCCTCCCTCTCTCCCTCGCCCTGGTTTCTGCTTAGTCACGGAACGTCACCTTGGCACGCTGCCACGGCTGGAGCTGGCGAGCTGCATGGTCCCCAGAAATCCCAGGCAATCAGGCAGAGCCGCCGGGGCTGCCAGGTTATGCTTGGCAAACAAGCCACTGATGTCATTTCGAAAAACCACGGGTGGGGTGGGGTGGGGTGGGGGGAAAGGCAGAGTTTCAAATCATCTGTTCCTCCTTCTTTCTTTTAGCAAAATGTTTCTTCCTAGTGAAACACGGAGGCAGGGGGCTGGTGGGGGGCGGGGGATGTTAATTACTTCACCACTCGTTCATGGTTCCCAGAAGAGGCCACGGCCCGCCCTCCGGGAGCGCAGGGCTGTGCGTGTGAGCCACGGACAGGGGCTGTCCCTGGGGAGCATGTGCCCAGCTGGGACTGGAGTGACCCGGGAGCGCCGTCATTCCATTACGCCCCTAACAGCCCCTGAGAGACTCGCGTGGGAAAGCTCCGCGGCCGAAGGAGCCAGAGAGACATGTGCGGCCCGCGCTCCTCCCAGCAGGTAGGGGGCACGAGGCGGGCACAGCTGCGCCCCAGCCTGGGGCCCAGCGAGGGCTCCATCTGCCTCCTCGGCTCCGTCGAGGCTCCCAACGCTCCAGCCTTCCCTTGCGTGCTCCCCCCGCAGTAAATCTTCCAGGATCTCAGGCTCCTCCTCACACAGCCCGGGATCCTGCTCGAAGGCCCGGCTCCACGCCCAACAGGGTGGCGGCCTGGCCACTTCCGGTGCTGCCGCTCAGGGCACAAAACCGGCGCATTAGCTGGCCGGGCTAATTGGTTTATGGATAACATTAATTACCATGTTGCTCATTAATGGATGAAACCTTTATTGGTGCCATTGATCAGCGGACTTGTTAGCTGGCCTCCTAACCAATGGTGGATATAACAAGCTCTCTTATTGGCATATCAATTAATGCAATCAATCCCTTGCCAGCAGCTGCCACCCATTCGCCAGGCTTTTCGGAGGTAGGAGACGGAGCCACGTCAAGCACCTCCTCAACTCAAGAGTGTCTCGTTCTCAACTGACCTCCAGGTGGCCCCTCTGCCACTTGGGGCACAACCATCAAGACCGAAAGAGAAAACAAAAAAAATCACACCCACCTCCACTTCCACGTCCAACTGACAATCACCTCTCCAAGTTGTAAGGTTGTGACAAAAGTACGGCTGCTTCAGGACACGTGAGCTAGAAGGACAGGTGCGAGGGGCTGGGGACAGTTACAGCAGACTGGAGGGCTGAGACACCATGAGAAGCTTCTACAGGAGGCAACCACAGACGCGACTGGACAACGGACGATATGCCAGGCCGTGAAACACGGAGGCAGGGGGCTGGTGGGGGGCGGGGGATGTTAATTACTTCACCACTCGTTCATGGTTCCCAGAAGAGGCCACGGCCCGCCCTCCGGGAGCGCAGGGCTGTGCGTGTGAGCCACGGACAGGGGCTGTCCCTGGGGAGCATGTGCCCAGCTGGGACTGGAGTGACCCGGGAGCGCCGTCATTCCATTACGCCCCTAACAGCCCCTGAGAGACTCGCGTGGGAAAGCTCCGCGGCCGAAGGAGCCAGAGAGACATGTGCGGCCCGCGCTCCTCCCAGCAGGTAGGGGGCACGAGGCGGGCACAGCTGCGCCCCAGCCTGGGGCCCAGCGAGGGCTCCATCTGCCTCCTCGGCTCCGTCGAGGCTCCCAACGCTCCAGCCTTCCCTTGCGTGCTCCCCCCGCAGTAAATCTTCCAGGATCTCAGGCTCCTCCTCACACAGCCCGGGATCCTGCTCGAAGGCCCGGCTCCACGCCCAACAGGGTGGCGGCCTGGCCACTTCCGGTGCTGCCGCTCAGGGCACAAAACCGGCGCATTAGCTGGCCGGGCTAATTGGTTTATGGATAACATTAATTACCATGTTGCTCATTAATGGATGAAACCTTTATTGGTGCCATTGATCAGCGGACTTGTTAGCTGGCCTCCTAACCAATGGTGGATATAACAAGCTCTCTTATTGGCATATCAATTAATGCAATCAATCCCTTGCCAGCAGCTGCCACCCATTCGCCAGGCTTTTCGGAGGTAGGAGACGGAGCCACGTCAAGCACCTCCTCAACTCAAGAGTGTCTCGTTCTCAACTGACCTCCAGGTGGCCCCTCTGCCACTTGGGGCACAACCATCAAGACCGAAAGAGAAAACAAAAAAAATCACACCCACCTCCACTTCCACGTCCAACTGACAATCACCTCTCCAAGTTGTAAGGTTGTGACAAAAGTACGGCTGCTTCAGGACACGTGAGCTAGAAGGACAGGTGCGAGGGGCTGGGGACAGTTACAGCAGACTGGAGGGCTGAGACACCATGAGAAGCTTCTACAGGAGGCAACCACAGACGCGACTGGACAACGGACGATATGCCAGGCCGTGAAGGGACCAGCCTGAGGATACACTTCGCCGTCATCGGCCCTCTGCTCGCCCGGGGAAGCCTCCGCTCCCCGACCCACAGTCACGCCTGCCGACCACGCCTGACAGCGTCTGCCTCACTCGGTGCCCCCCAGGGACGGGCCCGCAGGAAATCAGGCCCCTCATCTTATATCCCAAGCTCTCCGGCTGGAAAGGACTTGTCGCCTAGGAATCATCACCTCACCGTTACCCACCTCTACCCCACCATCACCATCAGGAAACCGAAGCCCACAACTGGCGTTCTCATGTTTGCTGGAAAGTACACAATGAATCATTTCAACGGCATTAATACCATTGTCAAGTCACAGTGGGGAAAAAAAAACTTGCCGGCCAGCGACACGTCTTGAGGTAGGTTGTAGCAGAGAAGGTTCAGGGCCAGAGGGTGTGGGGTGGAACAGAACCCTGGGTCCAGAGCTGGACCCCACCGATGACGAGTGACCACCAGGACACTTGAGGCCACCATGGAGGGGATAAGCCTACGACTTTGAGGGGGACATGGGGAATGCCTGACCCCCAGGATGTGCTCTAGAGGGACTTCACCGAAGCTTGCCTCCATGGAGGGGGCAGCTAGAAATATTCCTCCAGATTTGTTTCTAAAGGCCAAAAATAAAATAAATTAAGTTAAAAAGGGGAAGCGAGTCACTATTCCACTCAGCGGTGCTAGTGCTATTAATAAATTTTGCAAGCACAGACATTTAACTCGAGGAGAAAGGGTGCAGGCAAGCCGACCAGAAGTGGATAAACCTTTATTGGTCATTATCACGACTTGTAGCGCCTCCAACCATGGACAAGTCTTTATTGGATAAAATGCACAACTTGCCAGCAGCTGCCACCCATTCGCCAGGCTTTTCGGAGGTAGGAGACGGAGCCACGTCAAGCACCTCCTCAACTCAAGAGTGTCTCGTTCTCAACTGACCTCCAGGTGGCCCCTCTGCCACTTGGGGCACAACCATCTAGACCGAAAGAGAAAACAAAAAAAATCACACCCACCTCCACTTCCACGTCCAACTGACAATCACCTCTCCAAGTTGTAAGGTTGTGACAAAAGTACGGCTGCTTCAGGACACGTGAGCTAGAAGGACAGGTGCGAGGGGCTGGGGACAGTTACAGCAGACTGGAGGGCTGAGACACCATGAGAAGCTTCTACAGGAGGCAACCACAGACGCGACTGGACAACGGACGATATGCCAGGCCGTGAAGGGACCAGCCTGAGGATACACTTCGCCGTCATCGGCCCTCTGCTCGCCCGGGGAAGCCTCCGCTCCCCGACCCACAGTCACGCCTGCCGACCACGCCTGACAGCGTCTGCCTCACTCGGTGCCCCCCAGGGACGGGCCCGCAGGAAATCAGTCCCCTCATCTTATATCCCAAGCTCTCCGGCTGGAAAGGACTTGTCGCCTAAGAATCATCACCTCACCGTTACCCACCTCTACCCCACCATCACCATCAGGAAACCGAAGCCCACAACTGGCGTTCTCATGTTTGCTGGAAAGTACACAATGAATCATTTCAACGGCATTAATACCATTGTCAAGTCACAGTGGGGAAAAAAAAACTTGCCGGCCAGCGACACGTCTTGAGGTAGGTTGTAGCAGAGAAGGTTCAGGGCCAGAGGGTGTGGGGTGGAACAGAACCCTGGGTCCAGAGCTGGACCCCACCGATGACGAGTGACCACCAGGACACTTGAGGCCACCATGGAGGGGATAAGCCTACGACTTTGAGGGGGACATGGGGAATGCCTGACCCCCAGGATGTGCTCTAGAGGGACTTCACCGAAGCTTGCCTCCATGGAGGGGGCAGCTAGAAATATTCCTCCAGATTTGTTTCTAAAGGCCAAAAATAAAATAAATTAAGTTAAAAAGGGGAAGCGAGTCACTATTCCACTCAGCGGTGCTAGTGCTATTAATAAATTTTGCAAGCACAGACATTTAACTCGAGGAGAAAGGGTGCAGGCAAGCCGACCAGAAGTGGTGAAAAGCAGAAGGCGGCGGGGGTGGAGGACGGAGCCGCTTCACGAGAGCGGAGACAGAGCGCAGGAGGCCGCCGCGGCCGCGCCGGAAAGACATAATTCTCAGAGTCCGAAAACACGGCTCGGGGCTTCTAGCATAAACAGGAGAATTATTTCCTCCCGTTTATAAATAGAAAGCGACATTTTTCCACGTGGACCATTAGGGCTTCCATATCCACGGGGCAGAGGCGGAGCGCTGGACAGACCCAGGCAGAGGCCGCAGCACGAGGCCCCTGCCGGGCGACCTTCTCTGCGGAGGGAGAGGGACCCCGCGGAGAGAGCAGCGCGGCGCCGAGGCCTCTTCCGCGGGTGCAGCCGCTCCTCGCGGGGGGCTCCAGGCTGCGTTCTGGGGGCAGCAGCAGTCTTCCGGTTCGAGGGACCGGGCATCCTCCATCAGTCACCACCGGAGTGGTGTGTTTCAGCAAGAACAGCCTCAGGCTGCTCCGGTGCGAGAGTCCCAGCAGACTGCTAGGGCAGGGCTTTCTGTAGCTCCATGGTGCCTGAACGGGTCCCGGGGGAGCCCTGCGATGCTGCAGGGGGTCTTGCAAATTCCGATTCTAGTTTCAAGTTGGTTATTAAATGACTGGTTATGACTAAATGCTTATGGTTACTATTAAATGCAATAATAAAACATACTCAACTGTGACATATGCCAAAATGTCTCACCCTGGAGGCCCGGGCCTTAACCTGTATGGCTAAGCTAACTGGTTTTCGTCTAGACCTCCGAGTGAAACGCCGTTTGCCGACAAGGCACACTGCTGAGCACTGTTACCATTTGGAGCTACTCCTCCCGCGTGAACGAGGATGTGTAAAATAATGGAACTCAAAGTACACAACTCTGACGCTTCGTCCAGGATATCTAACTACCTTCTATAACTCTTAACCTTTTGATCAAAATGGTGGTCAGCTCTGCTGCTTTATTCTTTTGCTACATATGCATTACAACTCTATAAACTCCTAAAATACCTACCGTTATAAAGCTTCTGAAGACATTACCTAGTGGGTTCAAATTAGGTTCCACTTCTTAGCAGAGGGGGCTCTGCTGATAAACGTTTAGGAACCACTGCTCCCTGAGTGTACAATTCTGGATCAACAGTGAGGGGGCACTCTTTTTTTTTTTTTTTAAAGATTTATTTATTTTATTTATTTATTTTGGGCGGAGGTCGGGTTGGGGAGGGAGGGTGGCGGGTGGGCCACTTCTGTTGGTCTTTCATTTGTCTATTTCCATCCGTCTTTGTTCTTTGGCTCCTGTGGGCCTCCCATCGCGGTGGCCTCTGTTGTCGCAGAGCACTGGCCCTGGGCGCATGCACTCCAGAGTTCCGGCTCGGTGATTGGACACATCAGTCCAGCCGCTCCACGGCACGTGGGATCTTCCCAGGCCAGGGATCGAACTGGCGGCCCTTGCACTGCAAGGCGGTGTCCTTATCCACTGGACCACCAGGGGAAGCCCGAGGGGGCACTCTTTAGAGAACCTCTCCGAGAAGCCACGTGGAGAACCTGAAGTTTCTCGGGAGATCCTTACATCCTCACAGCTCCGCGGAGACAAAGCACTCGGACGGACACGTCACTGCGAGTCACGCCACCCCGGCAGGAGAGAGAACTGTGGCCAAACGGAGGGAGCTACGCCTCCGAGTAAGATCACAGCTGACGTTACCATTTCATGTGTGTTTTCTTTACAAGTGGGGGGCGGGGGGGGGGGGGGGCAGAATGACCTCTTGGTGACCTTCCACGGAAGCAGACACCCAGTCCCTTTGAGAAAGGGCGGCCAGCTTGTCTGCAAGAGTGAACGCATGCTCAGAGGGGCAGTGGGTAATCTAACCAGACAGAAAGCTTCTGTGGTGGTTTTCTCCCCCAAAAGACAAGAGCTTAGAAGCCCTGGAAGACGAAAAAGAAGACGAGTCTGTCCATTTACTGACACATCAGGTTGTGACACACATCCATTACTCTGCACCTACTAGTCCAGACAGACATGGTGGACTCAGTTGGCCTAGGAGACCTTCCGGCCCGGGTGGAACCCGCGCGCCAGCAGACCGGCCTCGGGTGACACAGGATGGCTGTGCCACGCCCAGCCTGCACGGAACCTTTGTGTCAGCCTGCACTCGGACAAGGAGATCCCCTCCTTTCCTGAGGATTCTGACTGCTAGCTGACAAGAGTTGGCCAAGACTGGTGTAACTGAGGCTCCCATGCTAGGGTCCCAAGGTGGCCATATTTAATATTCTCAGGGGGAACACCAGGGATCTTGAGAGAACCAAACCCCATCTACTCCCGAAAGACTCTTCACTCCCAAGACTCTGATCCACACCCTCCTGAGTCTTCACCTGGGTGATTCTGTGTCGAGGGTCTTCCACACCAGCCACGATACATAAATCAAATCCTATCAGGATTGAGCTATAAATCTGTGAAGACTCCAATAATTTCTAGCTGAGGGAATAACACCACAAAAGTACTTTTTAAACTAATTACTCAAGATTCTGAAGTGCTGCCCTAATGAGCCTTCTTTCTGCCCAGAACTTACTAAGAGGAAAAACTACCTTCTGGTGTAGTAATTACTGCTTTCCCCTTCAAACTTCTAACTGGAGATCGATGCTGCATTTTAAGACCCATTGATTTACAATTAGCCTGGCTTTCCTGCTAAAGTGTTTTTTTAAGTAGAGTTTACTCTTATTTTATTTTGAAATCTCAGAGATCTGGTTCTTGGATTTTTTACATCCTCATGAGAGAGGACTGGAAATCTCAAAGAGGAAGATACACATTAGAAGAGAGAGGAGGCGAGGGATGCAAATCACAGTCAGGAGGGTGCTGAGGGGGGAAAGGGAAGTTGGTTTTGTTCTTGGGACAAATTCAGAAGCAAGAATTTAAGATTTTTTTTTTTTTTTAAGCCCAGACACACGCTGAATGGGAGGGAATGAAGACATCCAGAGAGAGGAAGTAGAAGGCAGGATGGCAGAGGGAGAGAGCTAGACACACAGCCTACCACGTGGAGTGGTTGTCAGGGTGGCTGGAGCAGCCCTTTATTGCCTCTGTTGTTTATTAACGTCCTTGGGAAGAAAAATAAGAAAGAAAAAAGAAAGGAAAAGCTTTGTGCATCTTTGCAAAACAAAGCACTAGTTAAAAATAGGGGGGGTGTGGACTCAGTTGGCCTAGGAGACCTGCCGGGACCCCAGCAGACCGGCCTCGGGTGACACAGGATGGCTGTGCCACGCCCAGCCTGCACGGAACCTTTGTGTCAGCCTGCACTCGGACAAGGAGATCCTCCTTTCCTGAGGATTCTGACTGCTAGCTGACAAGAGTTGGCCAAGACTGGTGTAACTGAGGCTCCCATGCTAGGGTCCCAAGGTGGCCATATTTAATATTCTCAGGGGGAACACCAGGGATCTTGAGAGAACCAAACCCCATCTACTCCCGAAAGACTCTTCACTCCCAAGACTCTGATCCACACCCTCCTGAGTCTTCACCTGGGTGATTCTGTGTCGAGGGTCTTCCACACCAGCCACGATACATAAATCAAATCCTATCAGGATTGAGCTATAAATCTGTGAAGACTCCAATAATTTCTAGCTGAGGGAATAACACCACAAAAGTACTTTTTAAACTAATTACTCAAGATTCTGAAGTGCTGCCCTAATGAGCCTTCTTTCTGCCCAGAACTTACTAAGAGGAAAAACTACCTTCTGGTGTAGTAATTACTGCTTTCCCCTTCAAACTTCTAACTGGAGATCGATGCTGCATTTTAAGACCCATTGATTTACAATTAGCCTGGCTTTCCTGCTAAAGTGTTTTTTTAAGTAGAGTTTACTCTTATTTTATTTTGAAATCTCAGAGATCTGGTTCTTGGATTTTTTACATCCTCATGAGAGAGGACTGGAAATCTCAAAGAGGAAGATACACATTAGAAGAGAGAGGAGGCGAGGGATGCAAATCACAGTCAGGAGGGTGCTGAGGGGGGAAAGGGAAGTTGGTTTTGTTCTTGGGACAAATTCAGAAGCAAGAATTTAAGATTTTTTTTTTTTTTAAGCCCAGACACACGCTGAATGGGAGGGAATGAAGACATCCAGAGAGAGGAAGTAGAAGGCAGGATGGCAGAGGGAGAGAGCTAGACACACAGCCTACCACGTGGAGTGGTTGTCAGGGTGGCTGGAGCAGCCCTTTATTGCCTCTGTTGTTTATTAACGTCCTTGGGAAGAAAAATAAGAAAGAAAAAAGAAAGGAAAAGCTTTGTGCATCTTTGCAAAACAAAGCACTAGTTAAAAATAGTGTGTGCAGCAGGGACAGTGTGCTAACATGAGTGTCCTGGCAGCTCCGGCATTTGCGCGATCTGTCCCATGAGGAGAGCAGAAGTAAGCGGAGCAATTAAGAATTTCATGCTGATTGCTTCAAGCATGTTTCTCTACGCCATAAAGATAATAGCATGAAGGATATGGCCTTGCTCCTCTCCCCCTCTCCCTTGCTTGGCAACTTGGACTCCTTCTTTCCTCCACCTCCCAAGACTGAGGGCTCCAGATGCCAGTTAGCTGGCCTGGCACCCCTGGGAGGAATCTGTCACGTCCAGGCCTAAAGAGACAGTGGCTGTGCCCCTCCCAGCCCCACCCAGAGCAGACCCAGAAGCCGAGACAGAAGCTTTATCAAAGTCCCAGAGACGGGAGTCTGAAGAAGTGGGGAAATCACCCGTGAGGCCCCCAGGCCCTCAGTGCCCACACCCTGACTCCTGCCGCCCCATTCTGGGCCCTTCCCTCCTGCTGACTCCCAAGTGTGATGGGCAGAAGATGGTCCTGAGAGATAGATAGGAAAAATATAACTCCCAGCAACAATAAAAGCGGGGGAGGGAAGGCAAAAGCTACTAACTTTTAGCTTTTAAAAAAAATGTTATTTTATAGCAAGACTGTATAGGCCAATTTCAAAGACTAATACGAAAAAAAGTGCAATTAAATCCTTGAAAAACTGACAGATCAGCAAAACAAAACCACCCGGAGGAGAGCCCGATTGAGCCTCATTAAGAGAGAGTTCAGCCTGTTTTTAAAACCCTTCTTAACACTTAGCTGGGTACCTCCCAGCAGTGAGGTCTCCCAATGCGGCTGGCATAATTAGTGTCAGAATGGAAAGGAAAGTGGGGGGGGGGGGCATCAACCTAGGAAATAAAGATATTAAAACACAAATTTGAGGGATAGGGGCAAGTCCAAATGGGAAACCATCCCCCGTTCCAACAACAAACTCCCATCAGTCCATCTGAGAGTAATGGGGAGACGGGCAAAGCCCTCTGCCGTCCACAGAAATAAACATGTTCCAATTAAACAGAGGGAGGGCTGGGGCAGGGTGAGAAGGGTTATGCTACAAACTTCCACCTTTGACCTCTCTGTCTCTCCCCTCTGATATACTCTACGTTGTGGTCCCATCACCTCCAGGAGGCTGGGTTCATGGCAGACGGATGAATAATCCCACTGGCCTCCACATCAATCAGAACCTTCAGGCCTGACCGTGGGGAGGAGGGGCGCTGGTGGCAAATGTCCACGGCCTCAGCCCCCAGGGTCCCCCGAGGCTGGGGTGTGCGCACCTGTGTGGCCCAGGGCCTGCCTGAGAGTGCCGGGGAACACGTTCCACGCGACACCGCTCTCCTGCGAGGAGGAGATACAGCGCTGAGATCCATTACAGGGGCATACTCTGGAGAAGGGGGAGATGGCACGGAGATGAAGCCATTTTATTACATCAGGCGAATTCTCATTTACTCTGTCGAGACGGGGGAAAGAACATGGATTCATTCTCAGTGTATCCTCGGACCCAGCTCCTATCACCTCAGTGGAGAGAAGGGCGGGGAGCAAAGGTACCGAGATTCGTCTGGAAATCCAGGAGGGAAGGTTTTCTCCTTTAACGAGCAAACATGAAAATGCATCTGTTTCAACTCCTGCACCAGGAATATGGAAAATATTCTTACGCCAGAGGAGCCTGGGGTGGAGGGGTTTCCTCTCAGGGCTTTCTGATTATTGCAGCAGGGGAAGGGGCTTACCAATCTGATTCGTTGCAATATGAAATTGAAAAGGCAGCCGCTGCCAAGATAAGATGCTGACGGGGACCGACACGAGGAATTCTGGAACATCTCCCCCAGTGGTGAGAAACGCCACCTGCCAGCTCCCCACGGTGGGAACTGAAATGCCGATTTTCAATTTGGGGAAGAAAAAAAGAAAAGAAAATGCTGTGCACAAGCACAGAGGCTGCCTTTCATGAACAAAAGACGCCTGTGTTTAGACTGCAATTAGAAAGCCAAGGTTTTAATTAAACAATTACATAAAGTTAGCGTGGCTCACCATATGGGCCAACACGTCCCCAGTGTCTCGGGGTGAGCGTGGCAACAAGCATTTAGAGCTTCGGCTGTTATGAAAGGGAAGAAACCCAGGACAGCCTATGTGGAACTAGAGAGCTAGACCCTGGACCTGCCTGCCTGCCGCTCCCTGGCTCGCTCTAGAACGAAGCAGCACAGAGACCTACAGAGCGCCTGCCCTGGGGGGACCCCTGCCGCCAGCAGCCCGGACAATCCGCGACTGAGCAAGCTGATCACTCAGAGCATCTAGGGGCAGCATGGGGGCGGCCCCCAAGTGGAGAAGCACCTCTTGACCAGAGCACAGGCCAGCTGTAGCGAGCTCACTGGGAGGCTCCTTCTAACTAGGAGGGATTTTCAGGAGCTCAGAAACCTTTAGACTCCCAAACCCCCTCTGGGAGGGAAATCAAAGCAATCTTGTTTGCCCACTGCTTTCACACCTCTGGGTGGTGGCTGCCTGCGGCAGAGGGAAGGTGCGTCTGGCTCCCAGGGCCCAGTTTCCCAGGGAAGATGGAGGTGTCAATGATGCTCCCTAAGCTCAGAGAAAACACCTCTGTGGCTCCTAGCCACCAACACTTTCCGAGCCCAAGAGCTGTGAACTGACCGAAACCTGCTTCTTCCAGCATCCACCGAAGCCTGGAGGGAAAGAAGGTGGCCAGCCTGCGCCGGGCCCTGTGAAAGAACACCTCGAGCTTAGTAGAAATCTCACCAAATGCGCGGGGCCTGGTTTAGAAGAGGAGACAGGCACACTGACGGGTGTGCATTCCCCCACTGGGGCAGCTGATCCGGGAGCTCCACACTCGCACCTGCAGGTCAAGATGGCCCCTCCCAGGAGGCTCAATGCCGTCTAGGGTCCAGAATTCCACCCTCCCCTGGCTTCCCTGCCTCCCTCACACACTATTCGGAAATGCCTCCAACTCTGAAGACGGTCATCTCAGATGGTGGAGAGCCTGAGATGGCCAGCCCGCTGACACTGATGTGCCCACCTGTCTTCCAGACAGTTCTCATAAGTCACTGAAAGAAGCCTTAGGAAGAGCCCATTAGGTGGCAAAATGCTCTACCCCACAGAATACCCACGGCTCCCTGAGTTCTGGGGCAATCAATATGCTCTAGGTCTCAGAGCCCACCAATACTGTTTTGGTTTTTAAAGAACAGGAAGTTCTCCAGACTGCCTGAATAATGGAAACATTAAAACAACGACAACTATAACTAAACGCACTTCATCCGAGGTTTACGACAAAAAGCAGAGTTCTTTGTCCCAACTTCAGGCTACTGGTCTGCTAAGTTTGTAAACAACTGGGAACGTCAAGGCTGACTGGGAAGCTAACCCATCCCACTGAGGTCGAGAAGCCCAGTCACTTTCCAGAATCCTTCATCTTCCAGACAAAGAAAGGTCTCTCTTGCTGGTTTCACCATGTGACTGTGTGAATCGCCCGAGAGTGAGGAAGGGCCCTTGGTGCCTCAGCCTGAACGCGAGGCAGCCCATCAGAACTAATCTTTGCTCTGAAGTAAATGCTCAGCAGTGGTTCCCTGATCTGGTGCCCAGGAGGGCTCGGGCAGGTGGGGGGTGGGGGCGCTTGCTTTCCTTTTAGCCCCGCTCCCAGCCTGGACCTCCCCAACACGAACAGGGGACTTTCCTGGCAATGACTTTCCACCTAATCATCCACGGAAGACATTATTTTAGATCGGGTCCAAAACTGAATCCAAAGCGATGAACCTGACTTTAGGACTTATTTATTTATTTCTTCCTCCGCAAAGAGAAGGTTAATATAAGAGCAACTCCTTGGCAAACCTTTAAGGGTAATTCAAGCGACACTGATGTGAATCAATGCTCCCTTTGTGAACACATTACTTGGCAGAAACTGGCTTTCTGTAACCCCCTTAAACCTAGCCGGCAAAACAAAAAGAAGGGGAAAAAAAACGTCCTTCAAACAAAAGGATGAGGTGAAAATACAGAGAGAGAGTTGACTGCACTTGATTCTCTCTCATAGAAGCAAATGGATGTGGTGCTTTTATACATTAATCAATCAATATCACCGCTGCACATCAGCAGGGCAGCCAAGTTATGAACGACCTTTCTGGCAAAGAGGGCACTTTTAATGCTCATAAGACTGCTCATAGCTTAGCAACTTTCCGAATTTATGCCTGCATGATTACCCCTTAGAGGCGAGTGGCCGTTAGCGCTGCACTAAATATGGCAAGGTTAGTCGTTTCCAATTTGTGCAGAGACAAGGAGAGACGTGGACGCACTGCCCCGCTGATCCACCAGCTGCCGCAACCTGGGCGAGGCAGAGGGCAGAGGAGTGGGCAGTGTGGTCCCTGGCCGGCTGGCGGGGCTGGCCTCTGCTCAGCCCCAGGCCCGGCCACACAGGGCCGTTTCAGGAAGCTGACCTAGAGAGCTAAGCCCAGCTCAGCACTGGCCTCTGTCTGCTTCTCACACTCAGCTCTTGAGGCCACATATCTGGCTGACGGGCTGGGCTGGCCACGCGGGGTTATTCCCAAGCCACCCCCATGGGCTCTCTGCCGCTGCCTTCTCCCAGGAAGCCCTGGCCACGCCGACTGGACACCTCCAACCAGACAAGGTAACTCCATGTTTCCAAAAAGGGAACCTTCACCTTGAAGTTGCTTTAAAAAAAAAAAAAGCATTTCTACCAAAAAGATGCTGACTTACTCTCTCCAAAAATATCCAACTCAGATGAATAAACAGTTGGACCCAGTCTCTCAATTTCTCCCTCTCACCAACTCGGCCATTTCTCTCCGTGTCCAGGAGGTAGGAGAGTTCTCTGGATTCCAGTCCCTGTGGTGGAAATGGGGCAAAGGCCTGTCTGTGGGTGTATGTTTCCATGACAACCATCATCCTCTCTGCGAGGCCGCACAGGGGCACGAGACGAGAGCCCACCACCCATCACCACCTCAGCTTTCCACCTGCAACTTCCCTTCTACAGTTGTGGTGAAAGTCTCTGGAAATCTGATGCTCTCAACCAGACTCCCGCCCTCTTTTCTGTCTCCCACAGAGGGAAATAGATTCTCCACAGAGAGAGTTGACTGCACTTGATTCTCTCTCTAGAAGCAAATGGATGTGGTGCTTTTATACATTAATCAATCAATATCACCGCTGCACATCAGCAGGGCAGCCAAGTTATGAACGACCTTTCTGGCAAAGAGGGCACTTTTAATGCTCATAAGACTGCTCATAGCTTAGCAACTTTCCGAATTTATGCCTGCATGATTACCCCTTAGAGGCGAGTGGCCGTTAGCGCTGCACTAAATATGGCAAGGTTAGTCGTTTCCAATTTGTGCAGAGACAAGGAGAGACGTGGACGCACTGCCCCGCTGATCCACCAGCTGCCGCAACCTGGGCGAGGCAGAGGGCAGAGGAGTGGGCAGTGTGGTCCCTGGCCGGCTGGCGGGGCTGGCCTCTGCTCAGCCCCAGGCCCGGCCACACAGGGCCGTTTCAGGAAGCTAACCTAGAGAGCGAAGCCCAGCTCAGCACTGGCCTCTGTCTGCTTCTCACACTCAGCTCTTGAGGCCACATATCTGGCAAACGGGCTGGGCTGGCGACGCAGGGTTATTCCCAAGCTACCCCCATGGGCTCTCCGCCGCTGCCTTCTCCCAGGAAGCCCTCGCCACGCCGACTGGACACCTCCAACCAGACAAGGTAACTCCATGTTTCCAAAAAGGGAACCTTCACCTTGAAGTTGCTTTAAAAAAAAAAAAAGCATTTCTACCAAAAAGATGCTGATTTACTCTCTCCAAAAATATCCAACTCAGATGAATAAACAGTTGGACCCAGTCTCTCAATTTCTCCCTCTCACCAACTCGGCCATTTCTCTCCGTGTCCAGGAGGTAGGAGAGTTCTCTGGATTCCAGTCCCTGTGGTGGAAATGGGGCAAAGGCCTGTCTGTGGGTGTATGTTTCCATGACAACCATCATCCTCTCTGCGAGGCCGCACAGGGGCACGAGACGAGAGCCCACCACCCATCACCACCTCAGTTTTCTTCCTGAAACTTCCCTTTTACTGTGGTGGTGAAAATCTCTGGAAATCTGATGCTCCGTCAACCAGACTCCCCGCCCTCTTTTCTGTCTCCCACAGAGGGAAATAGATTCTCCCACAGAGAATTTAAATACAGCTTTAACTTCATGTGAATTATAGGCTGAAGCTCGTCATCTTCACGAGAACCCGGGTAGAGTCCAGGGGCACTGATCTAGAGTCTACAAAGCTGCCCGGCCACACGAGAACACATAGGGCAGTGGCCAGATAGAACAGGGCAGTCTGATGATGGCCATTTCTGCTCAGGGACATAAGAACACATCTGTCCAGCTGCTGCTTGTTCCTACTCCTGAAGTCAGGGGGGCTTATTTAGGGAGGACCCAACCCCAGTGGTGGTCCTAACCTGTAGGCAAGAGGCTCAGAGGCCCGTGTGCAGCAACGGGAGACGAGTGACCACACACACCACGAGGAGAGACGCTTGTCTTCCAGGCCGGAACCTGCGGGCTCTGACGGGGGCGGAGGGTTTTTAGTCGGCCGCCTCTCCCGTGTGACAGACGTCTGTCACCCCCTGTGGGGGGAAGAAGCTGATTCTCCAGTACCTGAAGCATTTCCTCGTCTTTCCAGACCGAGTCCCTCCCTCTCATCCGGCCCTACTCGGACACATAATGTTCGGTTCGTTGTCCACTATGTCTAGGAGATTCAGATTCCCATCTAGAACATCTGCTTTCTGTCGAGGGCTGGGGAGACTTGGAACCCCTCTGACCGGAGTGGCTGGAGGGAGCGGGGCTGGAATGGTGCTCGGAGCGCCTCCTGGTTCAGCACGGATCAGTCTGAATGTCTCCGTTCTCCTGTGGGAAGCTGCACCTCCGTGTATTTAACAATTATAAAGCACTTGATAAATTCACTCTTGTTTTCCCTTCTCATCACTTAACCTTGTGCCTTTCTGCATCCTTTATAATTTACCGACATTAAGTCACTATTGGAGTCCCCAGTCTGTGGCTCTCCCACCTGCATAGGACAGAGAGGCTTTGGCTAAGACCCATGGTCACCCTTCCTTTCCAGAGCTTTGCCTAAGTCTGGCTGTTCCTCCAGCATCTCTCAAGTTGCCATTACAGCCGTGCAGGGCTTTCCCAAGTTACAAACACCACATGCCCTTCTTTTCTTCCCCTTCTCTTACCTGGCCGACAGCCACGAGCCAATGTGTGCTTCCTCTCGCCCCTTCCCTTTCCCATTCAAAGGACTCTAAACCACGTACGGGGCAGATCCCTAAGTTCCCTGTGCTGTGAATACCTACACTGCTCTTCTGGAAGCTCCTAGCAGGTCCCTAGAGTCACACGGCCGTCTTGTCATAGATTGTCTGTCACACAGCACAAGCCCGTCTGCATCTCCAAGTCTCCCTACAAAGAGCAATATCACCAAGCATGAGGTGGAGCATGAGGTGGAGCCACTCACCTTAGTAACAGAGCAGAGTGAACGGCACCCCCAGGACAAGGGCAGACGCCAGCCCAGACGCCCCCTGGGTTCCGGCTGGGCACCGGCACGGCCACATGGGCATCCGTGCAGCCCCAGACGCGCGAACGGGTCCCAGGTGGGATCTCGGGCTGGCCCCACGTCTACTGAGTATTTAGTCGGCCGCCTCTCCCGTGTGACAGACGTCTGTCACCCCCTGTGGGGGGAAGAAGCTGATTCTCCAGTACCTGAAGCATTTCCTCGTCTTTCCAGACCGAGTCCCTCCCTCTCATCCGGCCCTACTCGGACACATAATGTTCGGTTCGTTGTCCACTATGTCTAGGAGATTCAGATTCCCATCTAGAACATCTGCTTTCTGTCGAGGGCTGGGGAGACTTGGAACCCCTCTGACCGGAGTGGCTGGAGGGAGCGGGGCTGGAATGGTGCTCGGAGCGCCTCCTGGTTCAGCACGGATCAGTCTGAATGTCTCCGTTCTCCTGTGGGAAGCTGCACCTCCGTGTATTTAACAATTATAAAGCACTTGATAAATTCACTCTTGTTTTCCCTTCTCATCACTTAACCTTGTGCCTTTCTGCATCCTTTATAATTTACCGACATTAAGTCACTATTGGAGTCCCCAGTCTGTGGCTCTCCCACCTGCATAGGACAGAGAGGCTTTGGCTAAGACCCATGGTCACCCTTCCTTTCCAGAGCTTTGCCTAAGTCTGGCTGTTCCTCCAGCATCTCTCAAGTTGCCATTACAGCCGTGCAGGGCTTTCCCAAGTTACAAACACCACATGCCCTTCTTTTCTTCCCCTTCTCTTACCTGGCCGACAGCCACGAGCCAATGTGTGCTTCCTCTCGCCCCTTCCCTTTCCCATTCAAAGGACTCTAACCCACGTACGGGGCAGATCCCTAAGTTCCTTGTGCTGTGAATACCTACACTGCTCTTCTGGAAGCTCCTAGCAGGTCCCTAGAGTCACACGGCCGTCTTGTCATAGATTGTCTGTCACACAGCACAAACTCGTCTGCATCTCCAAGTCTCCCTACAAAGAGCAGTATCGCCAAGCATGAGGTGGAGCCACTCACCTTAGTAACAGAGCAGAGTGAACGGCACCCCCAGGACAAGGGCAGACGCCAGCCCAGACGCAGACGGCCCCCTGGGTTCCGGCTGGGCACCGGCACGGCCACGTGGGCATCCGTGCAGCCCCAGACACGCGAACGGGTCCCAGGTGGGATCTCAGGCTGATCTGCCACGTCTGTGAACTGAGCCCACTGCCCACTCACAGACACGCTTCCTCACACCGGTGAGACTTCACACGCTGGCAATTTCAGTCTCATGGAAGCAAGAAGACAATGTGACACCCGCAAGGAATCCCCGTAGGCTGCCCTGCAAACCAGAAACTGGGACTGGAAGACCGCATCAGACAAAAGCCCGACCTGAAACAGTGAAATCACCAAGAGGCAAAAGATGCCAAGACACCAAAGTCTGTCCAGTTTAAAAAGTTGGCGCAAGAATAGAGGTAACCAGCTCCATTCTCACCTTCTGTGTCGACTCCCTGGAACACTCAGTCCTACGAGGACAGGCACGTGTGACAAACTCTAAACTAGGCACCCTTTGGGGAGTCCGATCACATCAGACCACTCTCCCAATTCTCCTTCCACAGCCCCCCAATCGCAAACTCAGGGCCTGCCTACGAAAAGTGGGCCCAGTGACCTGTGCCCTCTGCCTCGCCCCTGCCCAGGCCACAGCAGCTGCCCTGGGCTCCAGGGGTCTCTGCACATCGGGGCCCTCAGGTTGCCACCCCATGCTCACCACTGTGTCCCTGGGGCTTTACAGACGCCTGGCACAGAGTAGAGCACATGAAATAAGTATCAGAAAACAGCATGCTCCTACCTGTATGGGCACAGGTACCAACATGACCATAGCAATCACAGAGCGGCAGTTAAGAGGACTGTGTTCCCATGTACCTATACATGTGGTTTTGAGGGGGCGTGCACCCCACATCTGGGTAGGACACAAAAGTATCCCCCTGCCATTCCAGTAGTTCCAACAGTGGATCTTGGCAAGAGACTCCCGTATATCAAAAGACATAGGCTTCCCCTGTTGGTCCAGTGGGTAAGGACACCACCTTGCAGTGCAAGGGGCGCCGGTTCGATCCCTGGCCTGGGAAGATCCCACGTGCCGCGGAGCTGCTGGACTGATGTGTCCAATTACCGAGCCGGAG
The DNA here is from genome assembly GCA_022376925.1 of Tragulus kanchil. NCBI lineage: Eukaryota > Metazoa > Chordata > Mammalia > Artiodactyla > Tragulidae > Tragulus > Tragulus kanchil. The sequence continues at coordinate 165,631,037 of JAIOJX010000031.1, read as the reverse complement.
CTCTGGCACACGTGCGCCCAGAGCCGGTGCTCTGCAATGACAGTGGCCACCGCAATGGGAGGCCCACAGGAGCCAAAGAACAAAGACGGATGAAAATGGAGAAATGAAAGACCAATAGAAGTGGCCGGCCCGCTCCCCTCCTTCCCCACCCCACCCTCCAAAAGGTAAGTAAATAAATTAAAAAAAAAAAAAAAGACATACGGTGCTGAAACTTTCCTATCAACTTGCAGAGGCAGCACCAAATCACGCTGGCAGAGGCAGCTGACCTTGCAAATGGCTCCCAGGTCACCAAGGCACGCTGGGAGGTGCCCACCAGGACTACCAGTTCCAGCCACTGTGGCCTAAGTCAGAGTGTGAACCAAGAAGGAAAGCTTCCCGGTGGTCCAGTGGCTAAGGCTCCATGGTCCCAACACAGGGGCTCCAGGCTGCGCCCCTGGTCAGGGAGCCAGACCCCGCATGCCGCAATGAAGCAGGCCTGGCGCACCCAGCGAGCCCATGCGCCCCGACCAGAGAAGCCTGCGGCCGCGACGAGAACCCAGCATGGCCTAAATAAATCAATTCAATAAAAATGCTTTTAAAAAACTCATCCACAGGGCAAGCTGTTTGGAAATGTCAGATGCTACAGTTGAGGTCAGGGTCACCTTCAACCCAGAACCAACGAGTGTTCCCATTGCTGGGATGGGCCTTTCCCACTTCCACCAGTGACCCGCATCTCCCGCACTGTACGTGGTGCCGGGCAGCATGGTTACGCTATTCATGCACAGAGTAGAGCACATGAAATAAGTATCAGAAAACAGCATGCTCCTACCTGTATGGGCACAGGTACCAACATGACCATAGCAATCACGGAGCGGCAGTTAAGAGGACTTTGTTCCCATGTACCTATACATGTGGTTTTGAGGGGGCGTGCACCCCACATCTGGGTAGGACACAAAAGTATCTCCCTGCCACTCCAGTAGTTCCAACAGTGGATCTTGGTAAGAGACTCCCGTATATCAAAAGACATATGGGGCTTCCCCTGGTGGTCCAGTGGGTAAGGACACCACCTTGCAGTGCAAGGGGCGCCAGTTCGATCCCTGGCCTGGGAAGATCCCACGTGCCGCGGAGCTGCTGGACTGATGTGTCCAATTACCGAGCCGGAGCTCTGGCACACGTGCGCCCAGAGCCGGTGCTCTGCAATGACAGTGGCCACCGCAATGGGAGGCCCACAGGAGCCAAAGAACAAAGACGGATGAAAATGGAGAAATGAAAGACCAATAGAAGTGGCCGGCCCGCTCCCCTCCTTCCCCACCCCACCCTCCAAAAGGTAAGTAAATAAATTAAAAAAAAAAAAAAAGACATACGGTGCTGAAACTTTCCTATCAACTTGCAGAGGCAGCACCAAATCACGCTGGCAGAGGCAGCTGACCTTGCAAATGGCTCCCAGGTCACCAAGGCACGCTGGGAGGTGCCCACCAGGACTACCAGTTCCAGCCACTGTGGCCTAAGTCAGAGTGTGAACCAAGAAGGAAAGCTTCCCGGTGGTCCAGTGGCTAAGGCTCCATGGTCCCAACACAGGGGCTCCAGGCTGCGCCCCTGGTCAGGGAGCCAGACCCCGCATGCCGCAATGAAGCAGGCCTGGCGCACCCAGCGAGCCCATGCGCCCCGACCAGAGAAGCCTGCGGCCGCGACGAGAACCCAGCATGGCCTAAATAAATCAATTCAATAAAAATGCTTTTAAAAAACTCATCCACAGGGCAAGCTGTTTGGAAATGTCAGATGCTACAGTTGAGGTCAGGGTCACCTTCAACCCAGAACCAACGAGTGTTCCCATTGCTGGGATGGGCCTTTCCCACTTCCACCAGTGACCCCGCATCTCCCCGCACTGTACGTGGTGCCGGGCCAAGGTCATGGTTACGCTATTCATGCTTGTTTAAACCACGAAATTGGGAGCAGGGCTGCCACTGCCCTCAAGGGGAGAGGAAATGCCACCATGGAGATTCTGCGTGACTCCAGGACTGCGGGAGTGGAAGAGGCAGACGTGGAGCTTCTCCGAGCTTAGCCCCTGCTCCTGCAGCAAAGAAGTGGGTGGGAGAGATCTGCAGACCAAAGAGATAACACAATGCTTCCGGCCATGAGATACCCTAAGAGGAGGGAGGGAAGAAAGGAACAAAGAAATCATTGTGGACAGGAAAAAAAATGAAAATCTGGCAGGGCTCTACCCTAACAAGTGATCCAAAAATGAAACGAGACTAGCTTTTCTCCCTTGGCCAAGGCACAGCCGTATGGAGAAGAGAGAAGGAGAGTCAGAGTGAATGAGGGTCAAAGGGACGTGCCGAAGCTCTGTGCCAGACGTCCTGGGAAGGATGAAACTTTGATATATCGTCTCTCATTTAAGAGGGTTATACTGAGACAGACCCCAAAGTGTGCATGGGTGCCCCCATTACAGATAAAAGAATGGATGCTTTAGAGGTGTGGTGCTGGGACTCCTGGAAGTAAACACACAGAACCTTCTGTATCCGGGCCTTTTCCTGAGGTGAGGGGACCATTCCGTGCATCAGATTACCTGGAAAGGTCAAGAACGCCTGAATTATGTAACTTGACCAAAGTCGGCCAGCTCAGAAAAGCTGGGATCTAAACCACCAGGCGACTCTTAGAAGGCCTGGAGACCAGGTCTGACCTGAAAGCCCCCTAGTGTTTGCCGTGAGAGAAAGGGAAGAGAACCTGGGTGTTTCCTCGGGTGGAGGAGATGCACAAGGCCAGGACCGGGGCACGGGGCCATAGTGGAAGGACAAACACACTCACGGGGCCTTTCCTTCCACCCCATCCCAGAGGTCCTTCAAAGAGATCTCATCTCTCTGAAAACATTCGGGTACAAGAAAGACAGTTTTTTTTCCCCACCTCCAGTTCCCCTCTCCACCATGGACACAGGCGCAGACCCACTAATTGCAGCCCAGCTCTGCCCAAAACGAGTGTTCCCACGGTGGTCGCCGGGCCCAAGGTCATGGTTACGCTATTGCTTGTTTAAACCACGAAATTGGGAGCAGGGCTGCCACTGCCCTCAAGGGGAGAGGAAATGCCACCATGGAGATTCTGCGTGACTCCAGGACTGCGGGAGTGGAAGAGGCAGACGTGGAGCTTCTCCGAGCTTAGCCCCTGCTCCTGCAGCAAAGAAGTGGGTGGGAGAGATCTGCAGACCAAAGAGATAACACAATGCTTCCGGCCATGAGATACCCTAAGAGGAGGGAGGGAAGAAAGGAACAAAGAAATCATTGTGGACAGGAAAAAAAATGAAAATCTGGCAGGGCTCTACCCTAACAAGTGATCCAAAAATGAAACGAGACTAGCTTTTCTCCCTTGGCCAAGGCACAGCCGTATGGAGAAGAGAGAAGGAGAGTCAGAGTGAATGAGGGTCAAAGGGACGTGCCGAAGCTCTGTGCCAGACGTCCTGGGAAGGATGAAACTTTGATATATCGTCTCTCATTTAAGAGGGTTATACTGAGACAGACCCCAAAGTGTGCATGGGTGCCCCCATTACAGATAAAAGAATGGATGCTTTAGAGGTGTGGTGCTGGGACTCCTGGAAGTAAACACACAGAACCTTCTGTATCCGGGCCTTTTCCTGAGGTGAGGGGACCATTCCGTGCATCAGATTACCTGGAAAGGTCAAGAACGCCTGAATTATGTAACTTGACCAAAGTCGGCCAGCTCAGAAAAGCTGGGATCTAAACCACCAGGCGACTCTTAGAAGGCCTGGAGACCAGGTCTGACCTGAAAGCCCCCTAGTGTTTGCCGTGAGAGAAAGGGAAGAGAACCTGGGTGTTTCCTCGGGGTGGAGGAGATGCACAAGGCCAGGACCGGGGCACGGGGCCATAGTGGAAGGACAAACACACTCACGGGGCCTTTCCTTCCACCCCATCCCAGAGGTCCTTCAAAGAGATCTCATCTCTCTGAAAACATTCGGGTACAAGAAAGACAGTTTTTTTTCCCCACCTCCAGTTCCCCTCTCCACCATGGACACAGGCGCAGACCCACTAATTGCAGCCCAGCTCTGCCTCAAGTCAGAAAATGACCTGGGAATGACAGCATAAGCGTTCAATATCCAGAAAGCCTGAAGTACAGACTTTCTGGAAGGAAGTTCTGCAAAATAGGAACAGTGATTATCTCTTGCAGGGGTGGGGGCCTCATGCTTATAGGCATGCGGCTTCCCAACCTCTCTGTAGGCATTGCAATTTTTTAAAAATAAGAAGCGTGTCTTGCTTTCCTTAGTTTGGAGGGGGGCTGCTTGTAGACTAAGACTGCCATTCGTGCCATGAATTCATATTTCCCAGCTACAGGCTGAGCCAACATGGCCTGGAGGGTCCACGATGTCGAGTCTCCCGAACGCAGCCTAAGACTGTCTGGTCGGCAGTCTCACCCCCAAACCTAAATGCTCTGGAACCCTGTCATCTGTGACTCTTGATGAGGGGAGCTCCCCCTCGGTTCTACTCTACACAGTGAGTGACGGCAGGATAGCGTGCTGTGAGACAACCCTGAGCAGCTTCCCTAAATCCACAAGCAGCAGCCCTTCTTAAGCAAGGCTGGGGAACATTGAGAATGGCATCAGCTGGATGAGAGAACAACAGAAATGAGCACTTTCTCAAGTTAGTGAGGTCCGTTCTGGGTCACCCTGAGCAAGAAGACAAGCACTGTTTTCCAAGTGTGCCCCTGCTTTCCCTCCGAGGATTAGAAGACACAACCTTCGGACAGTAAGACACGTCCTGCTTGGAAGGCTGTAAGGAGTAATACCGCTGTCGTGAGCTAGGGCCCCCTGGAGCCAGCGAGAAGCTCAACTCTTTCCATTTGTTGATGACAGTGGTTTCAGCTTGTAATCCGCACTTGTTTTGGATGGATCATCTGTTTCTGCTCATGGAGGTATTTCCTGCCCGATTTCTAGCCAAGGTGGATGGAAAGCAGTGGGCCCTGGGAGGCAGCAAGGCCAGGACCGGGGCACGGGGCCATAGTGGAAGGACAAACACACTCACGGGCCTTTCCTTCCACCCCATCCCAGAGGTCCTTCAAAGAGATCTCATCTCTGAAAACATTCGGGTACAAGAAAGACAGTTTTTTTTCCCCACCTCCAGTTCCCCTCTCCACCATGGACACAGGCGCAGACCCACTAATTGCAGCCCAGCTCTGCCTCAAGTCAGAAAATGACCTGGGAATGACAGCATAAGCGTTCAATATCCAGAAAGCCTGAAGTACAGACTTTCTGGAAGGAAGTTCTGCAAAATAGGAACAGTGATTATCTCTTGCAGGGGTGGGGGCCTCATGCTTATAGGCATGCGGCTTCCCAACCTCTCTGTAGGCATTGCAATTTTTTAAAAATAAGAAGCGTGTCTTGCTTTCCTTAGTTTGGAGGGGGGCTGCTTGTAGACTAAGACTGCCATTCGTGCCATGAATTCATATTTCCCAGCTACAGGCTGAGCCAACATGGCCTGGAGGGTCCACGATGTCGAGTCTCCCGACGCAGCCTAAGACTGTCTGGTCGGCAGTCTCACCCCCAAACCTAAATGCTCTGGAACCCTGTCATCTGTGACTCTTGATGAGGGGAGCTCCCCCTCGGTTCTACTCTACACAGTGAGTGACGGCAGGATAGCGTGCTGTGAGACAACCCTGAGCAGCTTCCCTAAATCCACAAGCAGCAGCCCTTCTTAAGCAAGGCTGGGGAACATTGAGAATGGCATCAGCTGGATGAGAGAACAACAGAAATGAGCACTTTATCAAGTTAGTGAGGTACGTTCTGGGTCACCCTGAGCAAGAAGACAAGCACTGTTTTCCAAGTGTGCCCCCGTTCCATCCGAGGATTGGAAGACACAACCTTCGGACAGTAAGACACGTCCTGCTTGGAAGGCTGTAAGGAGTAATACCGCTGTCGTGAGCTAGGGCCCCCTGGAGCCAGCGAGAAGCTCAACTCTTTCCATTTGTTGATGACAGTGGTTTCAGCTTGTAATCCGCACTTGTTTTGGATGGATCATCTGTTTCTGCTCATGGAGGTATTTCCTGCCCGATTTCTAGCCAAGGTGGATGGAAAGCAGTGGGCCCTGGGAGAGGACAGTCTTCTGCAGAAACTTAAGAGAGGGCATGCCCTCCATGATCAGAAGGCAATTCTTTCTCAAGGTGGCCATATTCCTCTTCTGAAGGTGCCCCTGGTCCGTGTACACACCTGCCGAGTTCTCGCTGACCGTCTAAAGGGGGTGACAGAGACGCGGGAACAAGACAGCCGTGATGGGGACATGGCAGAGCACGTGCGTGGGGCCGGCCGGGCTTGGTGCCGACTGAGGGACCCAAAGGAGTCGAGTCCGTGAAGGGGACCCTGGCTGAGCTGCCTATCAGCGGGCCAGGTGCCACACAAGCAGTGTAAGACGCGGTCCCTGCTCCACAGACGCTTACCGTTTTCAGAATGAACAGGAAGCAGATTATTAAATCATCAGCCAGACAAGGCTGTCAAATCTTTTCAGAACAATATGAGGTAAACAAACAGTACATAATTATAATTGTGTGTAAGATTCTGTGCTACAGATGAAGCATTATATTCATTATGAAAACTGGGGGATAAGGCAGATGAAGTGGGTTCAACGCTGACTTCCTTTCTCACCCCACGCCTCCATCCTAACTTTCTCTCTCTTACTTTAAGGGCACCAGCACCTGCCTAGGGACTCCTGCCAGACTCTGTACAACCACCCTGAGCTGTTTCCTCCCCATCTCTCCCACATGGAACCACCCAACCCGCTCTGAGCATTCACTCGTGCCACCATCCCCCGCTCCCCAATTCCACTAGCTCAGATCCTCATCTGTCACCACATGAGAGCTTCACCTTCAAACCCTTCTGTCTTACACCCAGAAGCCAGTCTCTCTTGCCTAAAACAGGACGAGGTCACCTGACTCTGCTGAGCATCTCGTGTCTCCCGGTTCCCCCAGAGTGAAGCTCCCTTCCTTGTGGAGAACATGGCTCACGCTGGTCCTACTGGGGATGACGTCCGCCTTCACCTGTTCACATTCAAGATATGGCCACAGAGAACATGCCCATGCCCTTTACAGATGCGTATCAACAGAGTTCCAGGTCCATGTCAATGGTCTCTTTAAGGATTTCTGCCTGTTAGATAGCAGGCCATCTTGGGCCCAGAGCACGTCCCATTCAGCTTCTCTGTCTCCCTCACCCACCAAAGGCTCACTAGACCTCTGTTCACCCAAGGGGGTCGGAAGGCAGGGCTCTACTGTCTGTGCAGCCTTGAAGGTAAGAGCAGGAATAATCACCTTCAGAAAGGAAGATGAGTAAGAATGGAGCAGGGATTCTAACAATGGACAGGAGGGAAAGCTACTGTGGCTGGATACATGAAGAAGAAAACTGAGGAGGCTGTGGGTCCACCAGAGCCCGTAAGAGGAAACAGTGGAAGGTGAAGAGGAGGCTGTGCCTGCGAGTCATCCCAGGGAGAAGGGGGGCCTTCTCCCCAGCACCCCTCAGTGAGACGAGAAGATAGAGAGCAGGGTACCAGGACTAAGCATCTCTTAGAGAGAGACGAGAAGAAGGAGAGCAGGAAGCAAGAACCAAGAACCTCAAGAAGGACCAAGAACCTTATTAAACTTGGCTGAGAGGAAAAGAAAGCTCATCAAATGCCCTTCCTGGGCTTGGCTCTAAGCACTGTGGCAGCAGAGGGAGGCGGAAACACCACGCAGCAGGTGGACGCCGGAAGCCCCCCTTCCCTTCCGCGCCCTGCTCACACCGACGGACCCCGTCCTGCCAGGGACCTCCAGGACCAGGGGCCCGCCGACCTCCGAGCACCATGAGAGCAAGAGGTGCTTGTGTACCTTAAACAAGGGAATTATAATTGAATTAAGATTCATCACAGGCCCACCTTCCACGTTCCTAAGACCCTGCTCCTCAGGATCTGGCCAAGCTAATGCCACCTTCCTTTTTCCACGAGAATCACTGCTTTGGTTACGTTCACTGCTTCTCATTCACTTCCACCATCAAGTAGCATTTTTGACAATTTTTTTCACTCTTTCATTATTCTGGACTGTTGAATTACTTAATCATCAAGAAACTGAAAAATAATATATAGGCTTTAAAAGTCAACTTTAACGACTACACTACCTTTTTGCCAAATATTTCTACCTATTGATTCTATTAGCATGTGTTTTTCCAAATAATTCAATTTCTAGTTAAATATATTCAATGTAACTATCCTCATTAGTTACAAAGGAGAAAACAGTGATTTTACAATGGATAAGTGATCACCATAACTACCAAGTCTTCACGGAAATAACTAGTCAGTATCTGTCACCATATGTAACTGATCCAAGTTGACATCACCAATAACGAGACAAATCAACACCGTGTCCCTCCTGATACAATGCACTAAGAAAGAACAACATCACTTTGGGGGAATTTCTATCAGAATACAAAGCCCGACTCATATCAAAAGGAGACATTAGACACACTCAAATTGAAGGGCACTCTACAAATTAAGTAGGCTGTGCTCATTAAATATGTTGAGTCTGTAAAAGAGAAATAATGAGAAACTGCTCTAGCTTAAAGGACTTTAAAAGAGTTGGATATCCAAATACAATACATCATGAACTGGTATAAATGGGAAAATTGGGAAAATTTGAAGAAGATCTGTAGACTGCTAGTGATTCTGTACCAATGTTAATTCTTTGATTTCAATAACTTTTCTGTGGTTATGTAAGATAATGCACTTGTTTTCTGAAAATACACACTAATAATACTTACACATCAAGTGGCACTATATCTGAAATTTACTGAAATGGGCAGAAAAATAGCAATGTGAGTATCTCTGTGTGTTTGTGTGTGTTCTACATAGGCGTGTAAAGTGAGTGTGTGTGTGTGAGGAGAGAGCCTGATAAAGCAAATGTGCTGAAAAGTAAGCACATCTGGGGAATGTGGGTAAAGATATACGGGGATTCTTTTCAACCTTTACTTTTCTGTAAGTCTGAAATTATATCAAAGTCAAAAAATTTGAAAAGTACAGACTGAGAGGCAGAGACAAAATAGGACATGAGCTTACCCTCCCTCATGAAAACACCAAAACTGCAACCAACTGCTGGAAAACCATCAAGCAAAAAAAGTACAAATTGAAAAATAAAGTGTAGTAAGATTCCTGACACTTCTAACTATATATTTTCTGTATTCTTAATGTGTATTGGCAATCATACACAATACTGCATAATTCTTTAGACTGTATGCAAATTTCACGTACTATCTGCTTTCAAGGTACCAATGAACATGCTGAATAAAAACAGAACTCTTGCCAGTACATGAAGCTCCCCTTAATACACACAGACCAGAAATCTTTCTTGTAGGCGGGGTTCAACACATGCAAACATTTCTCTCCAGGCTCAGAAGGTGATTAGGAAGTTATGGGAGAAACAGTAGTTTTGATGTATTGTTTTGTTTTTGTCTGGTTGGCTTTGGGCAGCACCCGGTGGTATGGGGCATCTCAGTTCTCCACCCAGGGAAGGAACCTGTGCCCCCGGCATTGGAAGCACGGAGTCCTCACCACTCGACTGCCAGGGAAGTCCCTGACGTATCAATGGATCTGTTTTGAATGAACCTATGATGTGCATACTCACAACCCTATCTGCCTCTCACAGGTGCAGACTGGTGTGGGGCAGGGGAGAGTGGAGGGAGCTAGACATATATGATCAGTGGGATGAAATGGGTCTGCACGTGGTTCCTTCTCCAGCTGAATGGCCTACTGGCCTACCCCCTGGCTCCCAAACCCCAAAAATATTAGTCTACATGCAGCTACCAGCATCAGGTTCACCTGCTCCTCACACCCGTCCCAGTGATTGAACCCAAGACTTCCTCACACCTTGGAAGGCCCTGGGTCTCTACTGGCCTACCCTACTATCTGGTGATTACCATGGACCACCCTACCATGGACCACCCTGAACTGTGTTGAGCACGCACGCGCGTGTGTGTGTGTCTGTGTGCACATGTGGGTGAAATCCTTCCAAAATATGACAGGTAGGGGTCATTTCTCCTATTCTTTTATATACTTCCGCAGAAACGAGTGTTTACAATCAACTGGGGTTTAAACAACTGCAAAGCTCAACTTGCTCTAACCAGTTTCCAGAGTTACAATGGGGGAAAGAATGGCCCCGGGGTCACCTTGAAAGCATGCTTGGAGAGAACGGCGGATGCTTCTGAAGTCCATTTACAGCCTCCAGAATATAAGTTTGCATTTGCACAATACAACTTCCCTTTGCAATGAGAATTGACGTACATTATTTCCTTTTATCTTATTAGTATGATGGGATTTGTTCTTGATGAATCCATAGCACTACAGTTCCTCATCATCATTCCATTATCACTACAGGTTTATAGATTTTCCCCTTTATTACTCATTTCATTTTTTCCATCAAGTATATTTCATATACGAGATAGTAATTACCAAGTTCTCTATTCCTTACACTTTAAGTTTGCCTTTTCCCCCCGATCATAAAAGCAATAATAAGTGCCTATTGTTGAAAATCTTGGAAACACAAGAAAGTGTGAAGGAAGTAAAAATTGCCCATAATCAGCGATCAACATCTCGGTGTAGTGATATACACTTTTAAAGGAAAGTAGGACAATTATATATGATTTGGGGGCTTGCTTCCCTGTCTACTGAGCCTTCTTCCATATCCTTAAATATTAATCAAGAACATTATTCCTAATGGCTACCCATTTCTACCATATTTTCCTAACACAGGTGACTTAACCCCTCCTCACCTTTTAAATGATGGGTGGCAGAGGCTCCTAACGGCCTTCCCAACAACTGCTCTTTCCTGCGAACAGAGCTCCCACTCTACTGGGGCAGCAAATACCCCCAGTTAAAATCTGTACCGCCCAGTCTCACTGGTGCCCAGAGAGTGTCATGTGAGCAAATTCCAGCCAGTGAGATGCAACTGGAAGTCACCGGGCAGAGCCTTGGGGAGAGCTTTCTGACGAGGCCGACTGAGGTGGGGCCTGTGCGTCTCTCTTTCCTGTGTCCTCCTGCCCAGAGCGTCGAAGGAGCAGCCATCCTGAGGCCGTGAGGACGGCTGGGTAGGTAGACAGAAGGAAGCTGGGTCCCTGCTGACCCCTTCACTCTGTACCTGACGGCCCTTCTCCCAAGTCTGCTTCCATGAGGGAAAATGGAACCCCTAATTTGTTTACGCCACTCTTCGGGTACCTCTGAGACTCACAGGCGACTGCTATGAAATAAAAGAATACATGTATTTTTTGTTTCCCCACCTTCGACTATAGCTTCATAGTCTATACAGCTTTGAAAATACGAGACTAAGACTTCATATATAAAACAGAAATTCTGCGGCCATCCAGCCCAAGCTGAGACAGAGGTCCGGCCAGGGGACTAGCTGGATCTCTCCTCTCCTGCAGGGCAGCCCAGCCTGGGGTGTAAGAGCCTTCAGGGCCTGCATGTGTGCATTTATACCCTTCACATAGCCCTGGCTGGCAGTGGCCAGGAAAGTTGACCCTCACTGGTTCAAGAAACTCCCATAAAAGAATTTCAGAATGCCAGGCCGCTGGACTGCTGGTATACTCTCCCACCTGGAGCACACCAGCGGGGCACAGCAGAGGCCTGCAAACCGGGGATAGCTGCGGAGCTCTGGGTTTCTTTCTCAGAAGGGAGACTTGGTCTGGGAAACCTTCCACCCAACACGGCTCTCACGGTATGGATCATGTGACTGCCCACACAGCCTGCGTGAAGCCAGGCCACTCGCTCCCACAGCGGCTGAGGCAAAGCCGCCTCTGTACAGTCCGTACTTGATGTGAGGAACCAGAGCTGCAGCCGTCACTAACAAAGCTGCTTCTGGAATGATGAACCGACTACCTCCTTGAAACAGCGGCAGAGGGCATGCTGCAAAGCCTGGATGTAGCTCGGAGGTTCAGGACTGGCACGTATCCAGGTGAAGTGGGCCACCTGCTTGAGTCAGGTTCAACCAGACGACAAGGCTTTCATTCTACTGCTTTAAAAAATGGCTCAGGTGTGTGAGTCCGACTTCCAGCCTTGCGAACACAGGCATGAATACAATCCTCAGGCCCTGCACCACCCCACCTGTAATCTCGCACTGAGATTCCCAACACTCATGCCTCCTGGAGGGTTTACAGCCATGGAAGGGAGAGAAGACAGAGCTGAGGCCGTGAGGATTCCTGTCCACACCCAGGTGATTCAGGACAACTGATGTGGACATAAGCTTATTTTACTACCCTGATTTTCTCTCTCTCTGTCTCTCTCTCTCTCTCTCTGTCTCTGTCTCTGTCTCTTCTCTGAGGGGTTTTGACAGGATATCCAGGTTCACATATTTTGTTGTTACGATAAGGGGTAGAAGAATCTAACGGGAACAAATTCTATTACTCTCGATAAATTCAGGCTTCTCTCTAGCTAGAAGTGGTCTGGGGATCCAGTTCACTTGAGTACCACGACAGAAAAGGACAGGAGTTAAGCTTCCTCTCTCTGTTTAATGAAAGCCTTGCGCTCCCCCATGGCAAGTGTCTGCTGAAGAGGGGCCGGGATGCTTCGGAGATGCCGGCCACGTTTCAGGGTTGTCACGGCATGCCCGGGTCAGCCCCCTGGCCCCAGCCAGCCAGCCAGCCACTTCCTCCCCACGTGGGCCCGCCCCTTAGAGACGTTATTAATCAAGTGCTTGGGGGTTTGTGTATATTTATATTACCTCCTCTTCTCTCCCTTCTGTTCAACCAGGGCACAGACGGGGGAAAGTTATGATAAACTTTAATAAAAACAAAATTAAAATGATTAAACCTTTCATATCCGGTAGAGGTAATCTCTCTTCTACTGGCTGGTCAAAACTGGAAGAAAACAAATGCAAACCATGGCTTGCTGCCGCTCTTCAATCCCCTGCTCACTTCCCCGCCCCAAAGAAATAGACAGAAAAGGCTGCCTGTGACCAAATTTTTAAAAATAAATTAAATTTGTCCTCACACACGGCGGCCAGGTGTGGCTGAAACATTCTTCCCAAATATCCGTGATACATACCAACATCCTTCCCTCTGGGGGCCTTTCCATGCGAGCCTGAGAATCTCAAGAGGACTAGGACCCCGGGGGGGAGGAGCAGCCCCCGTTACTGAAAAAGAATCACTATTTCCCAATTAGCCGGGCCATTCTGACTCGTGACAGGGAATCAAGGCCATGGGCCCGCACACCATCTGCTGGAAACCCGCCCGCCCACCCGAGCCTGCATTCCTGATTACAGCCAAACCCGGAGGAAACAGGCCAGCAGGGCACAAATCCCCCTGGTCTTATGTGTTCTGAGGAAGTCTTCAGGTTCGCCTGGGGTCTGGGCACACGTCTGTGGAGGGGAGAATGGGTGCAGAGTTAGACCAGGCCTGCCTGTCAGAGGCCGGCTAGACACACCAGTCAGAGAGAGGTCACGAGCCCTCCCAGGACGGGATTGTGACCTCTGACAGGCAGCACCAGGGGCGCCAGGAGAGCACAGGTGCTCGGGCACCGAGCGCTTTCTGGATCATGATGCTATGCAGTGAAACGGAATGCCAGTCCAGGCCCCCTGCACATCAAGGCACTGTGTGGAATGCGACGGACCCTGGGAAGGCGGCGGCGAAGAAAGGTTCCAACTTCCACGTAGTCATCCCGAGACGCACCCTGACCAGAGCCTGCGTCCCCTCCTTCACCGCTGCAGTGTACACGGGAGCTGCGATGACACGCCCTCGAGTCTGAGGGACACCAGTCTGTCCTGTGCTTCACGTCTGGCATCTGTCACCAGACACCGATTCTGCTTTATGAGAAAAACACTGACCGCTGGGCTACACCGGCGACCTCCAAAGAGCTCGGCTGATCCCAGTGAGTGGCTCCTGAGCCGTCTGAGGTCAACACGGCCCGCGGGCGAGGATCCTGCAGACACGGCCCCTGCGGTGCCCCTCCCCTCTCTGCCGGAGGGGCGCCGTTACTCGGGGGGCATGAGGAGGGAGACCAGTCACACCTGCATGACAGTGGCCATGCAGATTGGGGTCCCACTGTGGACGGCACGCTGCCACTCCCCTGCTGCGACCTTTCCATCTTGGTGGGAGCAGAGTCCAGTCACCCCCTGCCCTGACTCTGCAGCCTGCCGGGGTCCACAGCACCCCCTGACCACCTTCCCACAGCCCCTCCAACTGGTCAAAAAGGGGCTGTGACCCCCAGGCCCTCGGCCAGGGCTGCTCCCGCTCAGTTGCCATGTCACCTCCCCAGGGAGACTTTTCGGAGAGCCTTATGTAAGACGGGCTGCTCCCTCTCACCCCGCCTGGCCTGGCTCTGTATTTATAGCACCTCGCACACCTGACACCCTCTATTTGTTTATCTGGTGCCTGTCTCCCTCTCACTGCATTCCTGATTACAGCCAAACCCGGAGGAAACAGGCCAGCAGGGCACAAATCCCCCTGGTCTTATGTGTTCTGAGGAAGTCTTCAGGTTCGCCTGGGGTCTGGGCACACGTCTGTGGAGGGGAGAATGGGTGCAGAGTTAGACCAGGCCTGCCTGTCAGAGGCCGGCTAGACACACCAGTCAGAGAGAGGTCACGAGCCCTCCCAGGACGGGATTGTGACCTCTGACAGGCAGCACCAGGGGCGCCAGGAGAGCACAGGTGCTCGGGCACCGAGCGCTTTCTGGATCATGATGCTATGCAGTGAAACGGAATGCCAGTCCAGGCCCCCTGCACATCAAGGCACTGTGTGGAATGCGACGGACCCTGGGAAGGCGGCGGCGAAGAAAGGTTCCAACTTCCACGTAGTCATCCCGAGACGCACCCTGACCAGAGCCTGCGTCCCCTCCTTCACCGCTGCAGTGTACACGGGAGCTGCGATGACACGCCCTCGAGTCTGAGGGACACCAGTCTGTCCTGTGCTTCACGTCTGGCATCTGTCACCAGACACCGATTCTGCTTTATGAGAAAAACACTGACCGCTGGGCTACACCGGCGACCTCCAAAGAGCTCGGCTGATCCCAGTGAGTGGCTCCTGAGCCGTCTGAGGTCAACACGGCCCGCGGGCGAGGATCCTGCAGACACGGCCCCTGCGGTGCCCCTCCCCTCTCTGCCGGAGGGGCGCCGTTACTCGGGGGGCATGAGGAGGGAGACCAGTCACACCTGCATGACAGTGGCCATGCAGATTGGGGTCCCACTGTGGACGGCACGCTGCCACTCCCCTGCTGCGACCTTTCCATCTTGGTGGGAGCAGAGTCCAGTCACCCCCTGCCCTGACTCTGCAGCCTGCCGGGGTCCACAGCACCCCCTGACCACCTTCCCACAGCCCCTCCAACTGGTCAAAAAGGGGCTGTGACCCCCAGGCCCTCGGCCAGGGCTGCTCCCGCTCAGTTGCCATGTCACCTCCCCAGGGAGACTTTTCGGAGAGCCTTATGTAAGACGGGCTGCTCCCTCTCACCCCGCCTGGCCTGGCTCTGTATTTATAGCACCTCGCACACCTGACACCCTCTATTTGTTTATCTGGTGCCTGTCTCCCTCTCACTGGAGGGAGAAGTCCAGACGTCGCGTTCGCTCCCGGCTGGCGGCTTTCCCAGAGTGCCGTGTGGCCACGCTCAGGACATGTCCACCCCTGCAGGTTACAGGAGTCCAGGCCCGGGTTCAAACCAGTCCGCTCCGCCCCAGCCCTGGTTCTCGGCAAACAGCGGCAGGGAAAGTCAAGTACATCTTCTGCGGACGTGTGCTCCAACTCTACCTCCTCGTTTCCAAACTCGCCAGCACGTGTCCCTCCCTCCCAAGGCCTGCGATCCCTCCCATACGCCAAAAGACGCCCCAGTTTTGATTTTGTTCTGAAGTTTACTGCCGACACAGTTTCGAAGTTTCTGACAAGTTTTCTTAACAATTCCAGACCTACCTACCCAAATCCCAGCCTCAGCTCTGCTACAAAATTAGCATAAAAGCGTGGGGAGGACACGCGCGGCACAGCCGATGGCCGGGTCGCACCCTGGTCCTGAGTGCCTCACTGGACGCTGGTGCTGGGGCCAGGCTGGGAGGCCCCCAGCACAGAGGCCCGCCCCAGGCCACCCCGCCACTCGGCAGCGTTTCCAGTGCCTCTGGGGCTGACACAAACAAGAAAATCACAAAAGGGTTTTAAACATTAGGAAACCCTCTTAAACCACTGCCAGTTCCTGGAGAAAACCGAGGCTTCGCGCCCTGCTGGCTGGAGAGAGTCACCAACAACCGCTGCCCGTTCTCGCCCTGCCTTACGGGTTTCCTGGCTTCTACCCTGAGAGAATCTGGCAGTGGATCACAATCCTTTCGAGCCCTGAAGAGCCCTGTCCCTGGGGCAAAGCACTGCTGGTCCCCTGGTAAGTCGGTCAGTCCTCAGCAAGGATGCGGTAAGAGCCCAGGTCCAGAGCCGCGCGGCCCATGAGGACTTCCGGCAGGGCGGGGGACGCCCTCTGTCCGCAGCATCTTGAAGGGCAGCCGTGAGCTCACGGTTACAGCCTGGAGCCGTGGGAACCTGGAGACTTGAGACCTACGATGGCTGAGAACATGCCCTTGGTTTGCACTCTTGCAGAGGAAGGCCCCTTGGAAGGTCAGCTGTGAGCCTGCGTGCAGGGCTCGCATCTGGGAGAGATGAGGGTGGGGTGAGGGTGGACCTGCCCTCGGGACACACGTGAGGGGCGGGCCCTAAATGAGAAGGGTGACGATCTACACACCGGGGCCCTTCTAGGGCATCACGCCTGGGAGACTCGACACAGACATAATACAACCAAGGAGTGAGAACCTTCCAGTACTTGGGCCAACTGGGGTCCTCTGGATAGAAGCCCAGCCAACAGACACAGTAAGGAATTCTCTACCAAAGCAGCTCACAGAAGGAGACGGGTTGGAGCGGGGGCAGTAGTGGCATTTACTCTAACCAGAGCCAAAAAAAAAAAAAAAGACCTCACCCAAAGAAACAAACAAAAAACAGGACCACTAAATACCATGCACAGATCTGTAAGGGGGCTGTGCTTGGAGTCACATGTAAATTCTCGCATGTGAGCCCCGTCCCTCCACGGGCTGGCTGTGCCCGTGGGACTCGTCAGTGGAAGGGCTGAACGGGGTCTGTGTCAGGACAGGTGAGAAGAGGCTCCGGTCCGATGAGCTCAGCAGGCACAGGGCTCTGACATCTTTCCTGATCTAACAAGGGGGCACTTCCTCCTGAGCCCCCTGCCAAGGAGCTGGGTTGATGTCTTCAGAGACCAAGGCCCACACCTAGGACTGAGGTCTGAGAGCAGGAAGCTTTGGAGGACCAGCAAGGATGGCCCACACTGCAAGAAGGTTGTGTCCAGGGTCTCGCCATCACCCTCCATCGCTGCCTCCTGCCCTAGTTCCACATTCAAAAAAGACCCGGGGCCAGGCAAAAACAAACAAAAACAAAAACCACAAAAAAAAGACCCTGGGGCGGGGGGAGGGAGGGCGGGGAATAAAAAAAAAAAAACAAGACACTGACCTCAGATGGTAGGAAGTGGATGTTAAGGCCTGAAATGTATTCTCCAAATTCATACATTGAAGCTGTAACCCCTAATGCAGACAGGACTGTATCTGGAGAAAGGGCCTTTAACGCAGTGAAGTTAAAAGTTGAGTATTAGTCTGGATCAGGGCACTCCGCGGAGCTGGTGTCCTTCTAAGAAGAGGGGATTAGGACACACAGAGACACAGGCCAGGAGAAGAAGACAACCATCTATATGCCAAGGAGAGCGGCCTCAGGAGAAAAGAAACCTGCCAACGCCTTCATCTTGGACTTTCAGCCTCTAGAACTGAGAGAAGATGAGCTTAGGATGCTTCAGGTACACGGCCTATGGGTTTTTGTTATGGCAGCTCTAAGCCAACCAAGCAGAGGATTGTAATCCAAGGGAGATAGTGAAAGGAATGCATGCAAGATTCTTTCTCTGTCTTCATGAGATGACGACAGGTCCAGATAAAACTGACCTACAACAACAGGCCAGCCTGTTCCAAGAAAAATCGAACCCATCCAATTTTTAATATTCTAATTAGGGCAGAAGTCAAGGATCCTCTTAAAAGCAATAACTAGGTCTTTTTATTAATAAACACACAAAAGGTCTCAAGACAGTCTAAAGGTGTACAACTATAAAGAGCCCTTTAACGTCCACTTTGAAGGACACGTCTTTACCAAAGGCCTTTTGAACTCCCTCAAAACTGCTAAAGGATGAGGCTTAAGCGGTAAAACTGAAAGTAAATGTCTATTTGAAAACACATTTCTCATAGAGAAAAACCAAGGCAGGGGGAGAGGGGCAAACAGAAGAAACAGACAGGAAAGCAGTAGAGAAGACACCCTAGGCAGCCTGGCAGAAAGCAGGTAGAGGGTGGGCACCACAGTCTTTAACACGGAAGCCAAGGCGTTTTATGGAAAGTGAGGCCCAAACCCAGGCGGGGTCAGTGGGATCTTAGTGAGGAACCCAGCGCCTGGGAGACTGGGCCATGTGCCTCATGGCCAGCCAGCCCTGTCCACCAGAACCTTCCAAAGTGCTTCTATCCACCTAAACCTGTTCTATCCACCAAGGCCGCTGCGAGCCACACGTGACTAAGCAGCCCTTAGAATCTGGCTGGTATGACAGAGAGACTGTATTTAAAATTTTTATTTAACTTAAATTAATTTAAACTTAAACAGCCACAGGGGGCTCGCGGCTGCTGCTCAGAACAGGCAGAGAATCTGGAGCCGCTCCCTTGCCGCTCCCACTGGGTCGAGAAACCCCAGAACCGGGAGGCTCTGGACAGCACTCGCTTTGATGCGTGAGGTCAGGAAACTTCCCACTGCTCGCCAGTGTTTGGGGAAAAAAAAAAATATCCTGCAGGACTATAATTCTCCTAATTGGGTCACAGTCTGAAGGGGGTTCCTTAATATCTGTGACTCTGAGAAGAAAGTTTGGAGCTATTTCTGTGAGCAAAGAGACCGACACGTGCCCCACTTTCCTCCCTGGCCCCCTACCAAGGTCAGGAGCAAGTTTAATACAGAGTGTGAGTGGCCCAAGACACGGTTTCTTTGGACATCCCTAAAGGCAAAACAAGTACAAACCATTATTTCTCTTGGAAAATGACATTTATGCAGCACAGGAGGGGGTGAAGCAAAGAGGCCGGGATGAGGATGTGCCCACCAGATGGAGGACAGGAGGTGATGACCACCTCACCCATCCCCAAGCCACCCAGGTGCACAACCTCGACCCTGCACAGACCCTGACTCACCAGGGAGCTCCCGAGCTCACCTGAGGAACCAGTTTCCCCTATTCAAGCTCCTTGGACCCCTTTCAAAGGAGAGCTGGCATAAAGGCTTCCCTGACCTAATGCCTGGCGGGATGTGACACTCTCTGTCTCCCTTGGGGATTCCTGTGTTTCTGGGCTCTCTGGCACACTCACAACTCTCCACAGGAGACCGCTAACGCTCACCCTCAATAGCCACCCTGTCAAAAGGACACGTGGTCTCTCCTCTGTAACCAACATTTTGCTGGGCCTCTTAGTATCACCAGCTCAGGAATGGGGCATCCACTGTGTCAGCACCTCTCAGAGGGGACGGTGGGGGGCGGCCATGGGGACACCCAGCACGACCTACCACAGGGACAGCATGCAAGACAGCTCGAGCCCCTCACTGAGGACAGGGCCAATCAGGCAGGGAACAGATAGCCATACATACAGCCCAGTGGAGTACACAGGGCAACATAAGCTCCAGTGCCACACTCTGAAACAAACCCCAAAACCCTGACAGCGTTGAACCTCCCATAAAAACAAAGCAACTAGTAAAGGATGGATCCAGAACGTAAAAGGGAAGGTGAATGATAATCATGGCAACTCAGGCTAGTGCAGCCAGATCTCGGGTCATTTCTAAAAGGTGGAGTATCTTGGTGTAAATGCTTATCGCTTCTGGGAAATTCAGAGAAGAAACAAGCTGTGGTGGGAGTATTCACTGGTAGGACTGATCCTGAAGCTCCAATATTTTGGCCACCTGATGAGAAGAGCCAACTCACTGGAAAAGACCCTGATGCTGAGAAAGACAGATGGCAAGAGGAGAAGCTGGCAACAGAGGATGAGATGGTTGGACAACATCACTGACTCAATGGACATGAGTGTGAGCCAACTCAGGCAGATGGTGAAAGACAGGGGAGCCTGGCCGTGCTGCAGCTCACGGGGTTGCAAAGAGTCAGACACAGCTTAGCGAGTGAACAACAATAATGACCCCAGTCAAGAAAGCTCCTATGACTATGGCTCTTGGAAGTATTGCCTGGTGTCTGGGTAACTGCCCTGCCTCTGACGTCAGGATGTTCCTAACTTAGAAGCAACAGCTTCTCCAGGATGTGCCTTCATAACAGACTCTCAGACATGGCAGGAAAGTTGGTGCCATTGCTACAAAGCTGTCTTGTATGAAGAGATGGAGCCTTACCTTCCACACTGGCCTGAGGATGTGTGTGTGTGTGTACACATGTACATATAGATGTGCGCACACACACGTGGGAGGAGGAGAAGACACACTGGTGTATACTTAGAGGAAGGACTAAGACAAGGAATATGCAATCAGAAGCCACCACAATTACAAATGTAAATGAACAGGCAATTGGCATTGACCTTTGCAGATTGTTAGAGGACTAATTAAGGCAAATCAGGAACTCTGTTCCAACAAAAAAACAAGACAGTAGACACCCTGAGAAGTACTCCTGTCCTCTTCATGGGGATGCAAAATGCAAGTGAATCAGACGGTAATCAAACTATGTGTTCTTTACCCTACCAAACAGAAAATGATCTGCATGAACAAAACACGAGCAAGATTCACCCCTTGGTATCCTGTGAGCAATTTTGCTGATGCCCCTGTCAACGAGCTCCACCAGTATCTGAGCTCTTGCCATGTGCTTGGCACTCTGTTAGGTTCCATATAAACAGATCCCACTCATGAAACAGTCAGAAATGCCAATCACACACTTTGCTTAGAATGCTTATTTTAAAAGCTTAAAAAACATAGAGAATCAAACTATCTGCTATTTGGCAAATTCCTTTTTTTCATTTAACAATATTATATTCTCTTTTCATGCTGATATATAATGAAGTCTCTTTACTCGCATTGAAAAGCAACTTTCTGAAGAAGCCCCCTGAAAGTCACAGTTTCTCCATTCCTCCACGAGTGCTTAAATTTTCAGCCACCCCAATTTGTTCTGATGTCCTTTACACATTTAACTTTTCTGGTTAGAAATACTTTATATTGATGCTTCCCTAAGCCCCATGGACAAGACACACAGTCATCAGAAGGAAAAAGGAAAGAGCCTAACTGTGCTGGGTTTACGAAAACAAGGCTCTAGAACTGCAGAACTGGCCACAACATATTTTAGTGGCATAAGAAAAATGACACTGAAATTGCATATAATTTAGCTATTTACCAAAAAGCAAAACAAAACAATGCACTTCATATTCAGAGGGCAGACTTATGTTGATTTTGAAAAAAAATCAAAACAAAAACAAAAGATGAACTGGAAAATTTCTTTTTCTTCAGCTGTATGAGAGTGAAGGAGAACTCCCTGGAACTTGGTTAAGAAACTACTCCATCAAGTGAAGCCAGTGAGCGCTCCAGTAAAGGCTGTTGCCTAAACCACATCATCACTTGGCCAGCTGCATCGGCCTCCCTGACCCCAGGAATCCACTACCTTGAGCGCCAAAGATGTGTCAGAGAAGGAGGCTGCTGTCTTCCGCTCCAAGAAAAATACTCACCTAAACTCCAAATGAACGCGTCCTCTGTAAGGTGAGCCATTGTCCTCTTGCCCTGAACGCCTGGCCTGGTGTCTAGAGCAATCTATCCACACCAAGAGCTGAGAGACAGCGTCGGCTGTGCCCCCAACTCGAAGTCTTGCCCATAGTAGGTGCTCAGTGAAGAACCATTAAATTACTTCTGTGCAGTGTTTGGAGGCGTTTCCCTGTCAACGAGCTCCACCAGTATCTGAGCTCTTGCCATGTGCTTGGCACTCTGTTAGGTTCCATATAAACAGATCCCACTCATGAAACAGTCAGAAATGCCAATCACACACTTTGCTTAGAATGCTTATTTTAAAAGCTTAAAAAACATAGAGAATCAAACTATCTGCTATTTGGCAAATTCCTTTTTTTCATTTAACAATATTATATTCTCTTTTCATGCTGATATATAATGAAGTCTCTTTACTCGCATTGAAAAGCAACTTTCTGAAGAAGCCCCCTGAAAGTCACAGTTTCTCCATTCCTCCACGAGTGCTTAAATTTTCAGCCACCCCAATTTGTTCTGATGTCCTTTACACATTTAACTTTTCTGGTTAGAAATACTTTATATTGATGCTTCCCTAAGCCCCATGGACAAGACACACAGTCATCAGAAGGAAAAAGGAAAGAGCCTAACTGTGCTGGGTTTACGAAAACAAGGCTCTAGAACTGCAGAACTGGCCACAACATATTTTAGTGGCATAAGAAAAATGACACTGAAATTGCATATAATTTAGCTATTTACCAAAAAAAAGCAAAACAAAACAATGCACTTCATATTCAGAGGGCAGACTTATGTTGATTTTGAAAAAAAATCAAAACAAAAACAAAAGATGAACTGGAAAATTTCTTTTTCTTCAGCTGTATGAGAGTGAAGGAGAACTCCCTGGAACTTGGTTAAGAAACTACTCCATCAAGTGAAGCCAGTGAGCGCTCCAGTAAAGGCTGTTGCCTAAACCACATCATCACTTGGCCAGCTGCATCGGCCTCCCTGACCCCAGGAATCCACTACCTTGAGCGCCAAAGATGTGTCAGAGAAGGAGGCTGCTGTCTTCCGCTCCAAGAAAAATACTCCCCTAAACTCCAAATGAACGCGTCCTCTGTAAGGTGAGCCATTGTCCTCTTGCCCTGAACGCCTGGCCTGGTGTCTAGAGCAATCTATCCACACCAAGAGCTGAGAGACAGCGTCGGCTGTGCCCCCAACTCGAAGTCTTGCCCATAGTAGGTGCTCAGTGAAGAACCATTAAATTACTTCTGTGCAGTGTTTGGAGGGCGTTGTCTCCATGCAAGAAGGAGTTGGGGGGAGGGTAAGAGAAACAGGAGGAGGAAAAGCAGAGGAACAGCGAGAGAGAAACACAAGGTGCCTCTTGTCTTCTAGAATCCTGGGGCACTGATAGAGCAAGGTGAACTACAGTTTCACCCGGGAGCCAGAAATGCCTTTTTAATAAGCCAACAGGGAAGCTGATCCTATACAAGATCCACCTATGAGCACTTTCCATCTTTCCAGGGCTTCTGGTCAACTAAGCAGAAGCAGAGAGCCGAAGCCAGAGACGGAAGATAGAACCCAGTGTGTCGCCACAGCAACAAGCTTTGTCTACCTTTATCTGTGTGTGGCGTGGCGGGGGAGGTGAGGGGATGAAGCCAAGACTCAACCAAGACCAAGAGAATACTTGGTCCTGCAGAAAATACACTGGAGCCAAAATCAAAAGATCAGGTCACGCACAGAAAATGCTGGGAAGGTGCAAATTTCATGAGTTTGGTTACCATCTTTTTTGTGAGAGGTATGTTTCTAAGATGTATTTTCATATGAGAATGCCCAGTGTGCATGTGTGTGTGTTTCTAACATGGCAGTGAGGGTGCCAAGCATAACTACAAAACCCATCACACTCAGTAAAACAAAAAAATAAAAGAAAATTTTTTTAAAAACCAGTCTACTACAGGACTTGGCCTGCCCGCCGATGTAAAGGTAATGCTTGACCACAAGGAGGTCCATGTAAGGGAGTGTGGACCAGATGTTAGTTAGCAGGTGGTCAGCCACCAAGATCTAGCCCCTTGGGGCAGCAGGTCAGGATCTCGATGCTTTAAGTCTGAGGGGCTGCGGGGGCCAGTGGTGGGTGTGAACCTTGGCCACCGCCACAGAGTTCTGAAGGCAGAGGAGGCCTTCTCAAGGTCTCCTTCGCCACACTTCCACGTGGGCTGGTGGACCCCCTGGTGAGCCCGACTAGCTGGATAGCACGTGGGCTTAGGTTAAGAAGGAAGATTTGAAGAAACGGCATTTCTGTCACCCCCTAGGGGAGCGTCTACTCCATCAGTCTCAGCAAGGGAAGCTCTGTCCCCTGCAGATGGTGACAGGAGACAGGGCTCTGACATCCTGGGCTCAGAGAAGGAAAGGATGTTATTTCAGATGGCTTCTGTGTAAAACTTTCTGGAGTGTGGACGAGACAGGAGGGAAGGAAAAGAGAGAGAGCACTCTCATTTAACCAGATGATGACAGAATGCCAGGAAGAAAAATCCTAGACAGCACTGTCATTCACACACACCTGAAGAGTCAAGAACACAGGGCTCCCTAAAGATGCCCACAGACTCCCCGGGGCCTCCTCACACCACATGAACGACCTTTCCAGCTGAGGGTCAGCACCCCAGCCCTTAGGTTCCAGAGGAGAGAAACAGGAACACAGGTGCACCTCAGATGCTGCAGGCTGTATACCAGACCATGGCGATAAACCGAGTACAGCAACAGAGAGTCATGTGAATGTCGTGGTTTCCCAGTGCATACTAAAAGTCACATTTACACTACAGTCTATCAAGGTCGGAAAAAACAACGTATGTACCTTAATTAGAAAACGATCCGGGGCTAAAAAATATTGACCATCATCTCGGCCTTCAGGGGGTCGTAACGTTTTTTGCTGGTGGAGGGTCTGAAACATTGTGAGAATGACCGAAATGTGACACTGAGGCACAGAGCGAGCGAATGCTGCTGGAGACGCGCGTGGGCTTGCTCCGCGCGGGGCGGCTGCAAACCTGCAGTCTGCAGAACAGCCCGTGCCCGCGGGGCTTGGAGAAACAAGGGATGTCAGTACTATATGAAATCCAGCTCACAAGACCTGAAGCTGCTGACCTTCAGCGCCTTAATTGTACCACATGGCCCTTTTTCGTGAAGACGTTCTTCCAAGATGTTAAGAGTCCATTCCCAGTGGGAAGGAGGAGGATGTGTCTGAAGATGACTTCCTTAAAGGAGTTTCCACAGCAGAACTGAGATACTGTTTGCGCCAACGTGAATACTGCCTAATAATCTGTCCCTTCTGTCGTCAGGAAAGAGTAGACACTTTGCTAGAGTCTATGGGTGGGAGCGGGTGCAGGGTGGGGAGGGAGTTGGGTGGAGAGCAAAAACATGACTCCGGGCCCACGACAGTACAAAAGGATTCTGAACTACAGAAAGGAAGTCGATCATCTAGATGAAACTTGCTAAGACACTTTGGAGGGGTGGGAGGGGAACCCTAATATGCATTAAATGAGAGAAACCCAGAAGGCAATGGTGTAAGAACGTAATTCCAGAGCGGCTGCATAAATAGAAGTATTACATTATAAAACAGGGAACTGTTTGTTCCAGTCCATAGACCCCGGGTGAAATGGCAGCTGTACACTATTTAGTTTGGGGCACCTCATTAATAAAAAGGGAATTCTGAGCAGAGTGAAAGAAAGAATTGAGGGGTGAAAAGGGACCAGTTTTTAGCGGAAGATTCAAACAATGACGTATGCAGAGCGGGCACAAACATAATTTTTTTTTTTTTTTAAATCCTGAAATAAATGGGTCTGAGTACACTGGGAGAGGAAGGAGAACTCTTCGAAATGACTTAATAGCAGAATCATGGGAGCGGCAGGTCAAACAGGCCAAAATGCCCCAGCAGGGAGTGGGGACCCCCACAGCTGGATGGCACAGTGGTCCCAGCCTCAGGGCCCTGGCGTGCCTGTCGGTACCGGGCCCCACCCTGGGCTCAGTGCAGAGCTGTGGGGTCAGACCTGAAGCACAAACCCCAGACACTGGGCTGAGCTTTAAACAAAAGAGGCATCTACAATACACATGGGAAGGCACCATCTATCTTGAGGTGACCTGGAGGTGACAAAAATCACCCGGGTACTGACTTTCCCAAAGCAAAAATTCAGACTGACTGCCGGGAAGACTGGCCCCTCCTCTGTGACAAGAGAAGCAGCATTCTTGAATTTTGGCGTATCCCATCATTGGGGAATCCAGTTCCATTTATACAGAAAAAGGGAGCAGAGTGGCAGCCAGGTGACGGGGACAGAAGCTGTGGGCAGAGGGTTCCACGAGGGCTCTGGAGCAATACCTCCAGGAGGAACTGGAGCTGAGAGAGAAAGGGATACAGCAGAGCCTTCAGAGTGGAGAAAATGTCTACTCTGGCAGAAGGTTAGCCATGAATTAATCATAGGTACCTAGAAAACCAGGGAAAACAAAAAGTTGTACAAGAAGGTAAATGAAATTATAAAACTCTACATGGCTCAGCTGTGATTAATATTTATAGAGCTAGAATAATGAAAACACTGAATATTAATATGCCCCCAAATTATTATTTAATCACAATGGAAGATGGATAAAGAGGGGAAGACTGAGGGTGTAGGGGGCCTGGGCTGTGAGGGTCGTGTGGCTGTGTGTGAGAGGGTATGTACAGAGTAGGAAGGGGGGTCTGAGTTTGTAGATGGAGTGTGTGTGAGCAGGTCTGAGTGTGAGGGCTTGCCAAACAGCATACTAGTAAAATCTTCATCTTCCAGTGGAGCATGTCAATAGATATGTCTAACACTTAACCAAAGAAGAAAAAACTCAAGCAGTAATAGAGAAGCATGTTAAGAAATATGGCTATGACTAACCACATGAACAATCAGATGTGAAAGCCAGTGGGGAATGGCACTGGGAAGCCCTCACAGTAAGGTGCAGGTCACTCTTTTGACTTTAAAAACTACAAAAATGTGGCATTTGATAACATTAGGACTAAAATCCCCACACGGCCGTGATGGCCAGGTGCCGGAGAGACTAGAAGGCCTGCAGCCTGGCCAGGCCGTTCAGCAACACGCCGTCAGAATGAGCAAGGAGGCTGAAGGAGGAGACAGGGACCTTGCCCGCGAGGTGGCTCCTGCG
This sequence comes from Tragulus kanchil, assembly GCA_022376925.1. NCBI lineage: Eukaryota > Metazoa > Chordata > Mammalia > Artiodactyla > Tragulidae > Tragulus > Tragulus kanchil. The sequence goes on along the minus strand of JAIOJX010000031.1, from coordinate 165,604,156 downwards.
AGAAACCCAAGAAGCTGCCGAAGGGCACGTGCCAATGCCAGGAGAGCAAAGCTTCAAGAGGCTCCGAGCCAAGGGCCAGGCCTGGCGCCTGGTGATGCTGGCCTGTGGGGCAGCCTGAGGACCACGAGCCAGGGAGGGGCGTGGAGGACGACCTGGAGCAGTCGGAGGACGAGAGAGAAACAGTCAGGGAAGGGCGCTTCCAGAAGGCACTGTGCAGCAAAGAGCAAGAAACAAACTGAGCATGTGGCCACCGGGCTAGGCAAGTCCAAGGGCAACAGTGACCCTCTCAAGCACGGTTTGACGATGAGAGGAAACAGGCTATGATAGGCGGACGCATGCACTGTAGAGAGACCAACACACAGCCTTCCTTCAAGAGTCGGCAGATTCTGTTTAGAGAGATGGTGGCACACAGGATTAAGGGAGAGCCTTTGTTGGATGGTTTTTTAAGAGACAGGCAACTGACCTGTGATCCTAAGTGGAGAGAAAGGAGAGAGGGGAGAGTCTACTGGGTGAGGCGCCCATGGGAGTGAGTCACACAGGGAAGGCGGGAGAAGGGGCTGCGGGCAGGAGGACAGGTGGGGAGCAGATGTGCGGGGAGCGCTGCAGGAAGGTCCCCACGCGTTCTGTGAAGTAATGGGCAGCTCTCAGCAGGAGCGGCTAGGGCGCGCTCGAACACGGTCGCCGTGTTTTAAGACAGGTGCTCAGTGCTCCAATCGCCTCTGAAGCTCATTCTTACCGACCAGTTCACACACTGCCCCATCTCACGACCGGGCGAGACGTACTTTAGCATTTGCTTTATGTCGATCTGAACCGAAAGACTGACTCTAGGTTGCACGTGGGGAAGAGGGACCGAATAAGGCCTGCTGGCCTGCTCACTGGGCGGACGCTTGGGATGCATGAAGAAAAGTGGGGCTGAGATTCTTTCAAGGGAGAGGAAAGCAAGAGTCTCTGCGTGTCTCCCTCCCCACAGAGCCGTCGCCTGTGAGGCGGGTATCGGGACGCGGGGCCGGCGGTCCAGGCCCGCGAGACCACTCACCGGGGTCGGTGGACGGGCATCGGCGGATGGTGAAGATCTGCCCCAGGTCCTCGTCCTCCTCGGGGAGGCCCTTCTGCAGCCGCTGCAGCTTGCGCAGGCTCTCGCTCCGCTGGTGCTTCATGGAGCGCACGTGCTGGATGAGGTTGAGCTTGGCCTTGGTGGAGTAGCTGCACAGGACGCAGTGGTAGTAGCAGCTCTCGCCCTCCACGCCGCTCTCGTGCTGCTGCAGGTGCTGCGAGGCAAGAGAGGGACGCGCCCTGGTCAGCCGCGCCAAGCTCGGCAGTCCCCCGAGCCCACCCGCCCTGCCAGCTGCCCCAAGGCTCCTACGGGAATAGTTCAGTTTCCCCATGGGGGGCCCTTCCCCCAGCAGCTTGGTGAGGACAGGGGGCAAGGTGACCCTCGTTCCTGCCTCCCCAAAACATCTCAGAGTGCTGAAAATGCTGATGGACCCGGCCCTCCCAGTACAAAACTGGTCCTCCTGGACCCGGCACAAGAATCAAAGGTGCCCCTTCCCCTCTCCTAACTGTCTGCCCTGGGCAGAACAGGGGTTGGCAAGTTATAGCCCGCAGGCCAGATGCACCCTGCTGCCCAATTCTGTAAAGAGGGTCCTACTGGACCACAGCCATGCGTGAGTCTGTGTATCGTCAATGGCAGCCTTCTAAACACTGGATGGAGTTCGGCAGTTGCAACAGAGACTGTATGGCCTGCAAAGTCTAAAATCTTCTTATCTGGCCATTCATGGAAAAAGTGGCCAGTCCCTGCTTTAGGGGATGGCCCACATGGTGGTCACCTTATCTACACAGACTCATAGGTCAGTAACATAGGGCCAAAGCTTCTGTGTGGCAATCTCACCAGAAAGATGACGCAAGTTTGTGTATTCAGAACTAGTCTATATTAGGAGAATCTGAAATTAGGTTTTCCCCTGGATTAAAAAAAGAACAAGACAAAGAAATTTCTCTGAGCCGGTATCTCAAGGTCATTTGGCTTAGTGCTCAGATGGTCAACATGACTCTCTGGGTTGTGTTTGAGTCAATACAACACAGAAGCCCAGGAGTCAGCAGGAAGCAGGCCTGACAGTGACAAAGTCTGGGACACAAACCGGTGGAGGCCCCCGAGTTAGCAGATCCCATACTTCTCAGTCTAGGAGGAGACTTAGCGATTTACTCAAGCACAATATTCATATCCTCCTGGGGCCTCTGTGAGAATATGCAGAAAGGTATGGACCCTTTTTATTAAGAATTAGGGAACTGACATGCTCCTTCATTTCAAATGACTCCTTTCAGGGAAAGTGTATTTTTCTGTTGGGTGGGCATCAGGCAGGAGTAACAATCCCAAGAGGTTTCAGTGGCTGACTCAAGGCAACACAGCTAGTTCGTGGGAAAAGTACTAGAACCTGGGTCCTCACAGGCTGCCAGGATCCTTCTGGAGGAGGAAACTGAGATCATGTGTTTTATGGGCTCTTGTTACTACTTGTCCTTTCCTCTTTCTCCTTGGCCTCACCCCCACCTCCAGTCCCCAGACTTTGACCCAAGAAACTGCACAGAGTCTCCAACAAATAAAACCTCGGGGCTGCTCTTGCTGCCCCTCTCCTTTCTGACCACACTGCTTCTACTCGATGCCCATGCCTGATAACCAGTTGTCTCTGGCCCTGCTTGGACCTCTGTCCTATCCTGATTATACGGTGAGACACTCAGAAAGCACAGCAGTCAGAACGCCCTGCACTCTGCTCCATGCTGAAAACATCAGAGCGGCCCTTGCAGTTCCGATTGGATGACACAACCCTGAGGCTCATGCTCTCACATGCACACATCCTGTGTTCACTGAAAAAGCGTGAACATCCCAGGAGCATGTGTGGACCTCACTGGAAGAGGAAATGTGAATGCACCAACAGAGGGCTGAACAAGGGGAGGGGGTCCCAGGCCCTCGAGCATATCAACTGGCCACACAACTCACCATAACTTCAGCCCTGGGGCCACCCTGCCCGTACCAGAGTAGAGGGCTTCACAAGAATCAGCAGAGAACAACCCTTCTTTCCCCAAAATGGGTGAGTTAACACACTCAAGGGCAGAGCCTTGGAGCAAAACAATGTCCCCCTGTCGCCAGTAACAGCTGGCCCAGAGCAATCACAACCAGAAGGGGACTGAAGAACTAGCAAGCCACAATGAGTTCAAATGGAGGCCCCGAGTTAGCAGATCCCATACTTCTCAGTCTAGGAGGAGACTTAGCGATTTACTCAAGCACAATATTCATATCCTCCTGGGGCCTCTGTGAGAATATGCAGAAAGGTATGGACCCTTTTTATTAAGAATTAGGGAACTGACATGCTCCTTCATTTCAAATGACTCCTTTCAGGGAAAGTGTATTTTTCTGTTGGGTGGGCATCAGGCAGGAGTAACAATCCCAAGAGGTTTCAGTGGCTGACTCAAGGCAACACAGCTAGTTCGTGGGAAAAGTACTAGAACCTGGGTCCTCACAGGCTGCCAGGATCCTTCTGGAGGAGGAAACTGAGATCATGTGTTTTATGGGCTCTTGTTACTACTTGTCCTTTCCTCTTTCTCCTTGGCCTCACCCCCACCTCCAGTCCCCAGACTTTGACCCAAGAAACTGCACAGAGTCTCCAACAAATAAAACCTCGGGGCTGCTCTTGCTGCCCCTCTCCTTTCTGACCACACTGCTTCTACTCGATGCCCATGCCTGATAACCAGTTGTCTCTGGCCCTGCTTGGACCTCTGTCCTATCCTGATTATACGGTGAGACACTCAGAAAGCACAGCAGTCAGAACGCCCTGCACTCTGCTCCATGCTGAAAACATCAGAGCGGCCCTTGCAGTTCCGATTGGATGACACAACCCTGAGGCTCATGCTCTCACATGCACACATCCTGTGTTCACTGAAAAAGCGTGAACATCCCAGGAGCATGTGTGGACCTCACTGGAAGAGGAAATGTGAATGCACCAACAGAGGGCTGAACAAGGGGAGGGGGTCCCAGGCCCTCGAGCATATCAACTGGCCACACAACTCACCATAACTTCAGCCCTGGGGCCACCCTGCCCGTACCAGAGTAGAGGGCTTCACAAGAATCAGCAGAGAACAACCCTTCTTTCCCCAAAATGGGTGAGTTAACACACTCAAGGGCAGAGCCTTGGAGCAAAACAATGTCCCCCTGTCGCCAGTAACAGCTGGCCCAGAGCAATCACAACCAGAAGGGGACTGAAGAACTAGCAAGCTCAATGTTAACTGTCAGATTATAACAACCGAAAACACAAAGCTACTTTTCTTTAAATAAATTTGAGCCTTTTTTTTCCCCCAATGATTTCTCTTCAGTTTACCTCCTCTGACAAAGGGCTCCTTGCAGAGAATGGGAAGCTTCAAAGCTATGTTTTTTCGGAGCCTGAGACCCTGGAGAGGAGGAGACCCTGACGGGCTGCATGAAAAGGAGAAAGATGAGCTTGTCCACACTGGTTCCCCCCAACTTCTCCATTGGGACCTCCTAAAGTCAAAAAATGGAATCAGAATATTCTTGGGAGCAACTGTCTGGCTTGGGACTAAGGAACAGGAAACTTGTACACGAGGCAGGAATGGCCATCTTGGATCACTAAGAGTTGTATTTATTAACATTTCAACAAAAACTGACTGAGTGAAAGATAACGGAGAGAATAACCACGGGATCCAAAGCAGTAAGCTCTATCAAGGGATTCGGCTGGTATCGTAGACTACAGAATCAGGGCAAGGATCGCTGAAGCCTCAACCCCAACTTTTTACCTTTCCATGAAACAGTATTTCCTGCCAATAAGGCTCTGAATCTCACACATACAATTTTAATATGGATGATGTGAGGGTTCTTTTCCAAATGGCTGGGGTTTCCAGTCTCAGAGCCAGAAGAGAGGATAACACAGCCAGAAAGAGTTGGACAGGAGCTAAGACGTCAGATGTCTTTTGTCCTCAAACCCAGAGGGCTCTGGGGAGACAGGGCTGTATAAACCCTGAACTGAAATACACGTCACACTGGGGACTCCTGCTGGAAAAATAACTGACACAATGGCGACACCCCTAAACCACCACACTTGACTCATGGTGGCCACTGGCAACCTCTTCGGCCACCAAGATTCCCTTGGTCTGCTGCGTGAGAACAATTGTTGGAAAGGAAATAGGTGCCTGCTACAGGTGGCATGACAAAAACAAAAGGAAATGAGGAAAACAGAGCCATGGCCTCTCCCATCTGACCTTGGTGTAGAGGACATTTAGGGTCCCCTCTGAGAGACTTGCACAGAAGGCCTTCAAAATTCCAAGCTTGCTTGTGCACTCCTAGTTCGCTCTCCAAGACACACACACAGAAATCCAGAATAAACTCTCTCTCCATTCCTAGGAAACATCTGCTCATAAAGGTTACACCCCAACCCAAACTTCCACTCACAACTGGAGGCTCTCCTGAGGTCTCCCTGCACGAGACCGCTCCTGTTCTCACATCTTATAAGCTCTCGCCGGGTAATCCTCAGGCTGTCCAACCTGGAGCAAACAGGGGCGCAAAGCCAGCAGCAGGGTTCTGACTTCCGTGACCTTCACTCATCTGATCCCTTCCCAGGCCTTGGGTGGTTCCAGGCCCAGACCTCGGTGGCCGGGCACCTTCTCCCTCCCAGGGCGCACGGGCCCATTCCCGAACTGCACCTTTGGAACCTGCCTAGTAGGAAGCCGCAGTAGGGGACAGGGCTGGAGAGGCCGACAAGGCTCCATAGGGGGAGCCCGTCACCCCGGGAATGCTTGCCCTGCAGGAGAGAGTCGACATTTTCATCTGGAGAAGGAGGGAGAAAGATCTGTTCCTGGCCCAGCTAATTAGAATACTCTCAGTTGGGATCACAATGTATTTAATTAAACTCACTGTAATATATGAAGAATCCACCGAGGCACAAACCCCAGCGGAGCACTCAACAGAAGGGGGCTGCCTCCTCCCAGAGTTCCTGCTCTTCTCAGCAGGCAGGAAATTCTTCTCCCAGAGACTGGACTCCCCCAACCCTCTCCTGCTCCGTCACAGAGCTCCCTGTCCTGAGGAAGGTGGACCAAGGTCTTGTCCGGCTGTTTCCATTTATTTATTTACTCTGTGCTCACAATTCTGAACTGCTCTCCTCTTGCAGGTCACGTATGTAGTTTAAAAAAGAAAACAGGGCACTTCCCTGGTGGTCTGGTGGTTAAGAACCTGCCTTCCGGGGGACACGGGGGTTTGATCCTTGGCTGGGGAACTAAGATCCCATGTGCCCACAGGGCAACTAAGTCCATGTCCCACAACTAGACATCCTGCACGCCCCAAACTCCAGAGGGTCCAGTTCCCCCCCCACACTTCTCCTGAGGGCTTCCCTGATTTCCAGTCCTCTGAGAGACTTGCACAGAAGGCCTTCAAAATTCCAAGCTTGCTTGTGCACTCCTAGTTCGCTCTCCAAGACACACACACAGAAATCCAGAATAAACTCTCTCTCCATTCCTAGGAAACATCTGCTCATAAAGGTTACACCCCAACCCAAACTTCCACTCACAACTGAGGCTCTCCTGAGGTCTCCCTGCACGAGACCGCTCCTGTTCTCACATCTTATAAGCTCTCGCCGGGTAATCCTCAGGCTGTCCAACCTGGAGCAAACAGGGGCGCAAAGCCAGCAGCAGGGTTCTGACTTCCGTGACCTTCACTCATCTGATCCCTTCCCAGGCCTTGGGTGGTTCCAGGCCCAGACCTCGGTGGCCGGGCACCTTCTCCCTCCCAGGGCGCACGGGCCCATTCCCGAACTGCACCTTTGGAACCTGCCTAGTAGGAAGCCGCAGTAGGGGACAGGGCTGGAGAGGCCGACAAGGCTCCATAGGGGGAGCCCGTCACCCCGGGAATGCTTGCCCTGCAGGAGAGAGTCGACATTTTCATCTGGAGAAGGAGGGAGAAAGATCTGTTCCTGGCCCAGCTAATTAGAATACTCTCAGTTGGGATCACAATGTATTTAATTAAACTCACTGTAATATATGAAGAATCCACCGAGGCACAAACCCCAGCGGAGCACTCAACAGAAGGGGGCTGCCTCCTCCCAGAGTTCCTGCTCTTCTCAGCAGGCAGGAAATTCTTCTCCCAGAGACTGGACTCCCCCAACCCTCTCCTGCTCCGTCACAGAGCTCCCTGTCCTGAGGAAGGTGGACCAAGGTCTTGTCCGGCTGTTTCCATTTATTTATTTACTCTGTGCTCACAATTCTGAACTGCTCTCCTCTTGCAGGTCACGTATGTAGTTTAAAAAAGAAAACAGGGCACTTCCCTGGTGGTCTGGTGGTTAAGAACCTGCCTTCCGCGGGGACACGGGGGGTTTGATCCTTGGCTGGGGAACTAAGATCCCATGTGCCCACAGGGCAACTAAGTCCATGTCCCACAACTAGACAGCCTGCACGCCCCAAACTCCAGAGGGTCCAGTCCAACACTCTCCAGCCAGCCAGCCTCTCCTACAGCCTTGAATCCTGAACCGCTGAGGGCTTCCCTGATTTCCCCCAGTCTCACTGGCTGCTCATAACGGTGTCTGCAGGGATTTCCCTGAATGTCCAGTGGCTGGAACTCCATCTTCTAATGCAGGGGTTGGGAGGGGCGGTTCGATCCCTGGTCTGGTAGCTAAGACTTCACGTGCCTCACAGTCAAAAAACCAAGACATCAACAACAGATGCAGCACCGTAACAAATGCAGTAGATACTTCAAAACATGGCCCACGTCAAAAAAAAAAAAAAAAAAAAAAAACAGTGCCGACAAGACACTTGACTATACGTACTGCCAAGTGTCCAGTTGTTTAGAAAACTTCTACATATGGCAACAGGATTTACTTCCTGAAAGCACAAGGAAGTACAAGGACCCACTAGAAGCAAATACATAACCAGCCTGACTCATAAATGGAAGCAGGGAAAGACCTCAGCAAACTCTGACTTCTCCAAATGACCCACACACCGTGCGGCAGAAAGCAGACGGCCCCCTCGGCAAGAGAGCAGCAACTGGACTCATACACACCAAGTGGGCAGCGCTGGTGCTGGAAATGAGTGGGCGGGGCTCTCTTGCACTGGCCAGGGACCCTGTCCTGTCCATCTGTCTGATCCTTCCGGAGCATTTATATATTATTATTATATATATTATAATGCTCGTCTGGGTTGGATTTAGCTGGTAGGTGACACACTCATGTCCCTGACCTGGAAACATTCAGGTTTGCACATCTTCCCTTCTGAGTCTGATTCTGGTGGAAAAACATGGAAAAGACAAAACCTCAACATGGTAAGAGGCACCTTCAGAGCCTAGCACGTGAAGGCGAATGCAAAAAGTCAATGAATAATTAAAAAAGAAAAGAAAGGAGCCGGCCGGAATTATTTGTAGGATTTCCCCCCCATTAGTATGTTGGGCTCATCCACCCTGGCCAGCGACTGAAAGTCAAAGAGACAGGAAGAGGGCTCTTGTTAGAAAATAATTCATCGCGAAAATCAAAAAAATGTGTTCCTGTTACTTGTTTCCCAGGAAAACTAACCAACTTCTGTCAGAGAACATCGATTTCTATAAATCTGGAGGGGCCCCAGCTCCCTCCTCCTCCCCGACAAGAGGAAACTTCTAACATCTGGTTCTTCATGCATGGAATGCAAAATATTGATCAGGTTTTGTCAAAGCCTCCCCTTTAAAGTAGAAATGGACAAAGTACACTCTGACACACGCACATGCGCACCCTCTCACATGAAAACACACAGGATTCGGGAAGAAAGCTTCCTCGGGGAATAACCCCTGCGACGAGGGGGCACACCGGCGCCCACCCAGCTCACGACCTTCTACTGTGGATACGTGGCAAGTGTTCCCTTAGGGCAGATGAGAGGCGGAAGCTCCTCTGCGAGGGAGGTGAAGCAGCTCGCAGGGCTACTCCTGAGCATAAGGGATCCCCTGGGCGGAGACTGGAGCCTGGGTGGAAGGGCCCTTCAATCCACATGTGAAAGCCCCTGATGGAAGGAGGTCACTGTCACTATCAGGTCTCTGGCGGGAAAAGCAGAACCAGAGCAAGCCAGGGGCTGGCGCCGAGGGCCTTACACGTCTCACTGGCACCTCCGGTGAGAAAGGAGAAGATGAGGGTCCTGAGCGAGCCTGCGAGTGATCCACTAAGACGAAATAAGGAGTCAGTGAGTGGTGCCAACTCACCACCGTACCCGCGCTCGGCAGTTGCCACCGCGGACGCACCTTCGCACGCTTTTCTCCTTATAGCCCGAGTTGGGCGGCATTTGGCCCCTGTCCTTGGAGAAATCCAAAGCTCTGAGAGGTCATGTGACTCCTCCTCACCCTCAGGAGGTCCCACAGAGCATGGACTCAACAGGACCTGAATCTGGGGCTGGAGGCCAGGTCCACTGTCACTCAGTTACCCTGCACGGACCGCAGCGGCTGATCTGGATGGAACATGGGACATCCCTCCCCCACCTCCGCGGCAGACCCAGGTTTTCACCTTGAAGGTCTGAAGAAAAAAAAGGGCTTCAGGTGTAACGCAACCTGGAAGAGGGGTGGCTCATTTCTTTAAATCAAGAGTGATGTTACGGTTCCAAATTTAATGTCGCATTCTTGGGAAAGCTACCGGAAGGTCAACCTAAATATATACATACTTTCTGTTTCACGTTAGCTTTTCACCCACTCATTGCCCTCGACCTTGGCACATGTTAATTTAGGCCTGTTTCACTGCAGGGACCCAGCAGACAGCGTTAAGATACAAGCCCCGACCACGATTTACAAGAGAAAGTGAAAGGAAGTAAAAATGTTCCCTTAGATCAATCCATTCGCGTTGCTCTGACCTATTTTCCGGTTTCTAGGCCGGACTCCAAGCGCCCTGGAACAAGACCTGACTGCTCGCTCCCAGCATCGGAGCTCCAAGGCCGGAGACCAGGCTTTCCAACCCTGGATCTCTCTGCTTGCATGAATGACCATTTCCTCATTCAACAGTCTCAAGATGAATGTTCCTTGAGAGAAGTACGGTAAGTTCTAGAAGAAAAATAAGCACGGATCTGCAACCATCATGAGGCTGTATCGGCCTTGGTTTTTCAAACTTTTCTCAAAAAATCCAAACAGGGACTCTCGAGGAATGCTGGCACTAACAGATTCTGTTTGCCTCTGTTGGGAAAACTCCAGAGAGGGTGCCAACTCAAACGCACCCGCGGGCCACCTACGCCAGGCCCTCGGAGAAAGGAGAAGATGAGGGTCCTGAGCGAGCCTGCAGTGATCCACTAAGACGAAATAAGGAGTCAGTGAGTGGTGCCAACTCACCACCGTCACCGCCGGCAGTTGCCACCGCGACGCACCTTCGCACGCTTTTCTCCTTATAGCCCGAGTTGGGCGGCATTTGGCCCCTGTCCTTGGAGAAATCCAAAGCTCTGAGAGGTCATGTGACTCCTCCTCACCCTCAGGAGGTCCCACAGAGCATGGACTCAACAGGACCTGAATCTGGGGCTGGAGGCCAGGTCCACTGTCACTCAGTTACCCTGCACGGACCGCAGCGGCTGATCTGGATGGAACATGGGACATCCCTCCCCACCTCCAGCAGACCCAGGTTTTCACCTTGAAGGTCTGAAGAAAAAAGGGCTTCAGGTGTAACGCAACCTGGAAGAGGGGTGGCTCATTTCTTTAAATCAAGAGTGATGTTACGGTTCCAAATTTAATGTCGCATTCTTGGGAAAGCTACCGGAAGGTCAACCTAAATATATACATACTTTCTGTTTCACGTTAGCTTTTCACCCACTCATTGCCCTCGACCTTGGCACATGTTAATTTAGGCCTGTTTCACTGCAGGGACCCAGCAGACAGCGTTAAGATACAAGCCCCGACCACGATTTACAAGAGAAAGTGAAAGGAAGTAAAAATGTTCCCTTAGATCAATCCATTCGCGTTGCTCTGACCTATTTTCCGGTTTCTAGGCCGGACTCCAAGCGCCCTGGAACAAGACCTGACTGCTCGCTCCCAGCATCGGAGCTCCAAGGCCGGAGACCAGGCTTTCCAACCCTGGATCTCTCTGCTTGCATGAATGACCATTTCCTCATTCAACAGTCTCAAGATGAATGTTCCTTGAGAGAAGTACGGTAAGTTCTAGAAGAAAAATAAGCACGGATCTGCAACCATCATGAGGCTGTATCGGCCTTGGTTTTTCAAACTTTTCTCAAAAAATCCAAACAGGGACTCTCGAGGAATGCTGGCACTAACAGATTCTGTTTGCCTCTGTTGGGAAAACTCCAGAGAGGAGCGTGTGTAACTATATACATACAGACGAAGGGTCTCAGGGTGGGCAGGAGTCTTCCCTAAGGAGAGGGCCCATCAGAGCCCCAGGTCTCAAGCGAAATAAGGGCCAGTTCCCATGCTGGTCAAATGAGCATCTTGGAAGCCGAGGGAGGTACGTGGTGGGGCCAATGGTCAAGCGGGTCTCAAGGCTGCCATCGACCTGAGCATCTTCCAGGAACCAGGCAAAGGTCCTTGGGTCTGAAGGTTACCCCTCACTAAAGCAGGGAACTGGTGATGGTGACTTCCTTCATCTGTGAAGATGTGCTTCCTCCTTGGAGCTGTTCCACCGCTCACGGGTGTCAGTCCCCACACAAGACAAAGGCCGCCATACCCATGCCTTTCAAGCTGGTCCCCATTCAGTTCCATGTCCCTGGGCTGCCGTGATGGTGGTTTCAGGTACACTCTGGGTTAAGACCGGCCAGGGAAAACTCTGCCTTGCGCTCCCCTGGGCAAGTTATACACATGTGTTGGGCCTCAGTTTCCTCATCTGCAACATAGAGACAATAACAGAACCTCCTCATGGTACCACTGGGAGAGGTCAATGGGACCGATCATACAAAGGGACTTAACACGGCGCCAGCTATGTGGTCCGCCTTCATCATTAACAAGGCTATTATTATTAATATCATTACTTTTCAATCTAGTTAAGCTCTGAGATTAGGGATAGAAATGACTGGTATGGAATTCACCTATTTGATATTTCCCTCTTTATGTCTAATCTATCCTGCCCTCTTCCTGGGAACTGCCCAAAACCCTCAAAGTAGATCAATCCATTCGCGTTGCTCTGACCTATTTTCCGGTTTCTAGGCCGGACTCCAAGCGCCCTGGAACAAGACCTGACTGCTCGCTCCCAGCATCGGAGCTCCAAGGCCGGAGACCAGGCTTTCCAACCCTGGATCTCTCTGCTTGCATGAATGACCATTTCCTCATTCAACAGTCTCAAGATGAATGTTCCTTGAGAGAAGTACGGTAAGTTCTAGAAGAAAAATAAGCACGGATCTGCAACCATCATGAGGCTGTATCGGCCTTGGTTTTTCAAACTTTTCTCAAAAAATCCAAACAGGGACTCTCGAGGAATGCTGGCACTAACAGATTCTGTTTGCCTCTGTTGGGAAAACTCCAGAGAGGAGCGTGTGTAACTATATACATACAGACGAAGGGTCTCAGGGTGGGCAGGAGTCTTCCCTAAGGAGAGGGCCCATCAGAGCCCCAGGTCTCAAGCGAAATAAGGGCCAGTTCCCATGCTGGTCAAATGAGCATCTTGGAAGCCGAGGGAGGTACGTGGTGGGGCCAATGGTCAAGCGGGTCTCAAGGCTGCCATCGACCTGAGCATCTTCCAGGAACCAGGCAAAGGTCCTTGGGTCTGAAGGTTACCCCTCACTAAAGCAGGGAACTGGTGATGGTGACTTCCTTCATCTGTGAAGATGTGCTTCCTCCTTGGAGCTGTTCCACCGCTCACGGGTGTCAGTCCCCACACAAGACAAAGGCCGCCATACCCATGCCTTTCAAGCTGGTCCCCATTCAGTTCCATGTCCCTGGGCTGCCGTGATGGTGGTTTCAGGTACACTCTGGGTTAAGACCGGCCAGGGAAAACTCTGCCTTGCGCTCCCCTGGGCAAGTTATACACATGTGTTGGGCCTCAGTTTCCTCATCTGCAACATAGAGACAATAACAGAACCTCCTCATGGTACCACTGGGAGAGGTCAATGGGACCGATCATACAAAGGGACTTAACACGGCGCCAGCTATGTGGTCCGCCTTCATCATTAACAAGGCTATTATTATTAATATCATTACTTTTCAATCTAGTTAAGCTCTGAGATTAGGGATAGAAATGACTGGTATGGAATTCACCTATTTGATATTTCCCTCTTTATGTCTAATCTATCCTGCCCTCTTCCTGGGAACTGCCAGCCCCAAAGTAGGACTTCTTGCTGACAGGAAAGAAGTGGCGATGTTTAGAAATTATGAAAAAGGGGCACAGCTGCACACACATGGGACTGACTTCTTCCTCACAAGAAGGGCTTAACTCTTATTTTCACTTATTTGTCCGACCTCATGCAGGTGGTACAGCAGAGTCAGGACCCAAGTCCAGGCCCATGGCCCTGCCACGGAACCGCGTGTGTTCATTGGACCTCTCTGTCCATCAGGTGCCCAAATAATGAAGATCAGGAACCTTGTTCTTTAGCCCACCTGCTGGCACCGCAGGTGAGGCCCATGGAAGGAGAACTGAGCTGCAGTGGCTGCAGACACATCCCTGACGCCCTGGACGCACTCCAAAGGCTTCGCTTATTCATATCTCCAATCCCGTGACAAGTCAACGTGGCAGGGAAAAAAAACACACACACACGCAAAAGAAATACTTGTCTGGTGGTCCAAACAGGTGCATTACTTCATCTGTGAAATACAGATGTTTATACTCGCCTTGTCTTCCTCGGAGGCAATTTTGAACACCACATGAGCAAACAAATGGGAAAAAGATTCCGAAGACGTGGAGGACGACCCGAATACTCCACACGGGTGTCGTCTTTGTACCTGGAGCCCAGGTGCTGCTGCCTCACCTCTGACTGCCAGGTGTGCCGCCGCGGGCTCGCTGGGTAACGATGCAGAGGCAACTCTAGCTCCGCGGCCCTCTAGCTCGACTCGAGGGTGCCTCGGAAGCACCTGGGGGAGGGGATGTGTCCCACGGCAGAGGGTCGGGCCCACCCTGAGGGTTCCGAACTCATCCAGTCCAGTCCAGAGTAGGGACAGAGAACTCCTGACCATCTCCCTGATGCTGCTGCTCTGGGATCGTGCTCCTTGGGACCGATCATACAAAGGGACTTAACACGGCGCCAGCTATGTGGTCCGCCTTCATCATTAACAAGGCTATTATTATTAATATCATTACTTTTCAATCTAGTTAAGCTCTGAGATTAGGGATAGAAATGACTGGTATGGAATTCACCTATTTGATATTTCCCTCTTTATGTCTAATCTATCCTGCCCTCTTCCTGGGAACTGCCAGCCCCAAAGTAGGACTTCTTGCTGACAGGAAAGAAGTGGCGATGTTTAGAAATTATGAAAAAGGGGCACAGCTGCACACACATGGGACTGACTTCTTCCTCACAAGAAGGGCTTAACTCTTATTTTCACTTATTTGTCCGACCTCATGCAGGTGGTACAGCAGAGTCAGGACCCAAGTCCAGGCCCATGGCCCTGCCACGGAACCGCGTGTTCATTGGACCTCTCTGTCCATCAGGTGCCCAAATAATGAAGATCAGGAACCTTGTTCTTTAGCCCACCTGCTGGCACCGCAGGTGAGGCCCATGGAAGGAGAACTGAGCTGCAGTGGCTGCAGACACATCCCTGACGCCCTGGACGCACTCCAAAGGCTTCGCTTATTCATATCTCCAATCCCGTGACAAGTCAACGTGGCAGGGAAAAAAAACACACACACACGCAAAAGAAATACTTGTCTGGTGGTCCAAACAGGTGCATTACTTCATCTGTGAAATACAGATGTTTATACTCGCCTTGTCTTCCTCGGAGGCAATTTTGAACACCACATGAGCAAACAAATGGGAAAAAGATTCCGAAGACGTGGAGGACGACCCGAATACTCCACACGGGTGTCGTCTTTGTACCTGGAGCCCAGGTGCTGCTGCCTCACCTCTGACTGCCAGGTGTGCCGCCGCGGGGCTCGCTGGGTAACGATGCAGAGGCAACTCTAGCTCCGCGGCCCTCTAGCTCGACTCGAGGGTGCCTCGGAAGCACCTGGGGGAGGGGATGTGTCCCACGGCAGAGGGTCGGGCCCACCCTGAGGGTTCCGAACTCATCCAGTCCAGTCCAGAGTAGGGACAGAGAACTCCTGACCATCTCCCTGATGCTGCTGCTCTGGGATCGTGCTCCTTGGGACAGCGACTGCCATGCAGCAGAGACCCAAGTCAGAGCGGGTGAAGGTCCTCCCTTGTAAGAAGGAAAAACGGCCAAGGCCTGAAATCTCCTCATCATCCACCTTTTCCCAAAGAGCATTTCAGATGCTAGCAAACTGCACTCGATAAATCACGCAGTGCCGGCACACAAGAATTCACCTCTTTAATGAAAAAGTCCCACGGAAGCAGCTGCCTGCTACTGGCCGGCTCCAGATACTTCATAAAAGTCGGAATTGGCTCCATTCATCTTCCTCTCCCCTTTCACACCTGCAGTCTCAAATTTCCTGGGGCCGGGGCTGAAAGCCTGACTCTTGCCGGAGAGGCATGAGGCATCACTTTTTCCTCGCGAGCCCGGCACCCTGCTGAGCGCACCTGCCCAGCTGTCCTGCTGGAACGCAGCCCGCCGGAGAGTTTCCACCAAATATGAGAAAAATAAAACGGTCTTTAAAATTCTTCCCGTGCTCTTGAACTTTTTGGCTGCTGCCGCTGGGAGCCTGGATGTGGTGCTCCAACCCGAAGGCGCCTCTTGAGCTCCCAGCATCTGCTGACGAACCCTCTCCTCACCCTCACTGTGAGAGAAGACAGGGCGGCTGGCCAGCATGAGACGGCCCGGGGGGCAGAGAGCACGGGCAGGGCTTTCTTCCTCATAAGAGGGGCTTAATTTTTATTTCAGTTTCTCCCCCTTCAAACAGAAAATGGGAAAATGATCGGGGCAGGAGAGAAAAATCCCCTCGAGACAATGCCTTTCACGTTGCTCCTCCTGGGTGGCTAAGACGTTTCACTCTTTCTCCTTAAATTCCTTGCATTTTGTTGATGGCTGAGGAAGGAAAGTTACGCTTGTGGGAAGCTGACAGGGGACTGAGAGTGGAAAGAGAGACACGCTTCTTTGAGGAACCAGAGTCGAGAGACCAGGCGAGGGCTGGCTGCAGAGGGGACAGCCTTTGGCGAAAGATGACGCGGCGAATTTCTCTGTCCTGCCTTCAGGTTTGCACCCTGCCCACCCCCCACCCCCATAAATAACCCACACAGACACCCCGTGCACTAAGTTTTGCTCTCCGTCCCCCCTCCGCTTTTTAAGTCTCATTAAAAGCCGATATTGTTCGGCCTCAAGATGGAGAGCTCAGCATGGATTTTACTGAACGTTAAATCAACCAGCAAGCGTAGCCAGCAAACTCTGTGGCACTTTAACTTTAAATAATGCAATAATTATTGAATTTCCTTTTTATAACTGAAGTGCTGGAATGTAAACAATGGGGCTGTAATTGCAGGAAGGGGGGATCAATAGAGGCAATCGTTTTCAGCCATGTTAATTGTAAATACAATTGCTCCAAGATGTCAGACCTGTTCTTCTTGCTCCCAGAATCATCCTAACGGATGACAGAGTCCAACTTTCCCATTACAGCTGTTCGTTCCTTTAAGAGGTTCTCAATCAGGTCTGATCAATCTGTCAAGATAATGCATGGAGTAAGTAAGACTCTTCCAAACACAGGCTCCCAATCAATAGCCCGGACCAGCTTAATGAGGTGGGGCTAAGGCCCAGAGGGAGGTAACGGCCCCCAGCTTGCGCCTAGGTTTGGCAGGCTGGCTTCCTCGCATGGCCCTGATAAACAGATCAGCCCTTAATGAGCACATTAGTTATGCATGCTTCAGCAAGCAGCCAGGCACCCGTCCCTGGGGACAGACGGACAGAAGACAAAATAGATTAACAGAAAACAATATGGGGCCAAATTAGGTCCAACTGAAGACTTTTCCCTCCTTCTCCCGCGTGCCTTAATTGTCCAGCAAAGTGGAGGACGTCAATTAATCATTCCAACGGGCATGAGCTCGGAGACCGGGAGCATCCGCGGAGAGCTGAAGGAGCTCCGGGGGTCTGCCGGCCTCCCTGGGGCTGTCACTCTTCGTACCCGCGTCCCCAGCATGATATCTCCAGGCTACAAGAGGGGCCTCTCCGGAAGGGGAGAAGGGAGACGACACTGGGGGGTCGAGGACCCAGGCCAGACAAGGACAAATCTGCTCCTCTTCACGGCGATCATTGGGTTTTGAGAGGGACTCTTGGTCCTAAGAACAGGTGAACCCTCACTCATGGGGAGGCAGTCAGGAGTCTAGAATCCCACTTCACTCAGCTCAGCGTCTTTGTGATTCGCACAGGCAGCACAGAAGGCTGAATTCCCACGAGGATAACCTGGAGGGCTCCAGGGTCGTCTGGAGAGCCGTCTTCCCTCCCTCGGAGGCCACGGTGCGTCTGCACACTTCTTCCTGCTGTGACCGGCTACGAGGACAGTCTGCTGGGGAGGTCCCCCAGGAAAGAGCCAGTTCCCAGGTGGCCCTAGTAGTAAAGAATCCTCCTGTCAATGCAGGAGATGTAATGGACATGGGTTTGATCCCTGTGTCCAGCAGATCTCCTGGAGAAGGGCATGACAACCCACTCCAGTGTTCATGACTGGAGAATCCCATGGACAGAGGAGTCTGGTGGGCTGTGGTCCACAGGGTTACAAGGAGTCAGACATGGCAGAAATGACCTAGCAGCACGCAGGCAGGCTAAGGAACGTTCCACCAAGAACACAGCAGTGCTTTACCCTGGTGGCTGCCAGGCTCTGAGCAGCAGTTCCTAAGTGGGGTCCCTGGACCCACAGCATCAGCACCCCAGGGGGCCCTTCAGACCCTGTCCAGGTCTGTAAGAACCCCGAGGGTACCGTCCAAGCTCATGTGATGCTTCCAATGCGAGCTCACTCGACAGCCACCATCTTAGAGGACGAGTAGGTTGGCAAGCTGGTCCTTTCTGGATTACAAACAGTTCAGCGCCCAAGATATATCTTTAAAACCTTTACTTCTGCTGAGATCTGGATCAGAGCCACCACCCACCCTCTCCAGCAGGCAAGACCTCTTGGAATAAAGACACCAAAAGGAATGAGACCCACTTAAAAACGCCACTGGATTAGGTGGAAAAGATCACACAGTAGGTCACTCTATGGAATTTCAAACGCCAACAGTTTCATATTGTGAATGAAGTAAAATGAGGTCTTTTGACAGGTACAGAGATGAGCGGAATAAAGAAAACATAAATAACAGACAGAAAGCGATCAGAGCCCTCCTTTGCACACCAGCCACACCGTCCAAAGACTTTCCCGGTTTCCAGTCTCACCCCTCCCACCTCTGGGTCTGCAAACTATTGTAGCAGCGTCCACTCTGGACTCATCTGTGTTTCACACCACCCCCGGCTCCTCCGCCACACCAGGGACGGCACCTCACGGGTGGGGAGAACTTTCGATCTTGGTATGGGGCATGGCTCCTGATCCACGGCAGGGGCTGAAGGGCAGCTGGCTGAAAGTCTGAACCAACATGGAGACTCCTCTGACACACTTCTGCTGTCCCTGGCCTTCAGCTGCCACCCCAGACCGAGCTGGTTGAGTCTGGTTCTCTCCTCTATCTCAGATGTCCAGTCTCCACGCCACACCACACTCCATGCACTGTTAGATGCCCGGCCGGTCCCACCCTACCCCACCAGCCCTCGTGTTTCTGTTCTGGGCACCTCTCCTTCATGGAGACCCTCCCGAACACCCCCTCCGCCTGCTGACAAGCTGCAAGGCAGCCAGAGCAGATGAGGGGCCCCCTTCACACCTGGGTCAGAACGCCGTCTCCCTGCCACTGGAATGTCAGAGAACAGGGGTTCCCACCTGTGCCCACCACACGTCCTTCCTTTCAGCAAATGTTCCACCAGACTCCCATGTGGGTCTCTGCAGTCCAGCTGGGACCGAGGGAATAAATATGCTCGCTAATGTACACTGTTCGTTTAAATAAGATTTGGGGGGCAGGAGATAATTACTATAAGTGGCCGTATTTAGCGACTTCATTATTGCAGTCTAAGGATCACAGACGTGTGCTCCTTCTCCCTCCAAATGAGCCAAACGTCCCCCAGCCAGAGGCCAACTCAGTCGCTGTCATTCTACCCGCTCTGTTTGGTCTACACCCCTCGGTCTACACTGCTAGAGTGGTTTGCGGGTCCGGAGGAGGGAAGGGTGAGGTGGGGAACCGGGAAAGTCTTTGGAGAAGGTGTTGTGGCTGGTGTGCAAAGGCAGGCTGTGTTTACCTGGGTTTAACAAGGCCACCCTCTTTTACTACTAAACTGACAAAGAGTTGTGATACTTGGAGGTACTGAGAAGCAGCCAGGGCACCTGGACGACCACAGTGACACGGGCAGAGAGCACACGAGGGGAGGTAACTCCACCGGACAGCTCCGAGGGCGAGTGTACGGTGCCCACAGCATCTCTATAGATGAAAACAGCTTCACACACAGGTTGGTTCTAACCAGAAAACGTCCGCAAGTCAACAGAGTGACGTGAGAGTGCTCAGACATCTGGAAGAAGATGGCCAAATGGGCACCCCCACCATGCCCAGCAAAGCAATGGGACTGTCTCCAGATTCAAAAAATCAGGATGAAGACACTTTTTTTGGGCGGGGTGAGGGAGGAGAGTGGGCAGGCCGCTTCTATTGGTCTTTCATTTATCCGTTTTCATCCATCTTTGTTCTTTGGCCCGTGTGGGCCTCCCATCACGGTGGCCTCTGTTGCCGCAGAGCATCAGCTCTGGGCGCATGTGCTCCAGAGCTCCGGCTCGGTAATTGGACACATCAGTCCAGCTGCTCCGTGACACGTGGGATCTTCCCAGGCCAGGGATTGAACCGGCGCCCCTTGCACTGCAAGGCGGTGTCCTTACCCACTGGACCACCAGGGAAGTCCCACTTTTATTTTTTAATACACACACACACACACAAGTCTTCACTTTCTTCCCGAGCTTCCTGTTCTATATGCTGACACCTGCTGCTATCTGGACCCCAAGGAACTGGCTGTGTGCTACACTTTCATCAGTTTTTTCCAAGTTCTGGGACCTACAAGGAAGCAACCATTCTCCCCAAGGGCTCAGAAGCTGAATTCTTAGATGTGGTCCACCCCCTTTCCAGTTTATGCTCAGGCTCCAGGCTCCTCAGCCTTCTGACTGGCTGGCCCTGCTGACAACAGACCCTTTCGGGATCTTCTCAGCGACCTGGTCCACAGATGCCACCTTCTGGTTCTGCCTCAACCTCCCAACAGAATGAGGCTGGGAGCCCAGTCAATGAGATGTATTTTTAAAATGGATTTCTCAACAGTGATCTGCAGCCCACGTTGACCAAACCATCCTTTCCTCATTTTCAGAAAGGTCACTCTGGCCCAGCAGGTCCAAGAGCCAGGGTGAAGGGGGTGGGACCCACCGGAGGAGGTCTGCCAGGGGCTTGGACACTCACATTCTGGAGAGATGATAGTTCACAAAACCTGTTGCAAAATTGCGAGGGATCTTCTACAGGGAAAGTCAAGTTTCAGAAAGCTCCACCTATAAAACTGGCAACTGGAGAAATTTCCCTGAGCAAAATGATGGGGTGAAAGGGGGTTTGGGGGATGCTGGAGAGAGGCAGGTCTAGGGCGAGGCTGGCTGAGGTCTTGCCAGCCCTGGGCACCAGCACGCTCTGGGGCGCACTACACGTTAGTAGAGACTGTGCAACTAGGGCACAGGGACATGTGGACACAGATTGGCCTGGGGTTGCTC
Organism: Tragulus kanchil; assembly: GCA_022376925.1. NCBI lineage: Eukaryota > Metazoa > Chordata > Mammalia > Artiodactyla > Tragulidae > Tragulus > Tragulus kanchil. The sequence goes on along the minus strand of JAIOJX010000031.1, from coordinate 165,583,352 downwards.
CCTGGGGCCACAGTACAAGGACGTGGCCAGTCACTCCTTGCACCTCAATGTTTTGAGTGGCATCTTCATGGAATCTCAGATCCAGGAGCCCACTCCAGATTAATACAGACGATACGTAATTCTTTTAGTAGGTATGTTAAAGCTTGGAACTATTAAAATACAAATTTTTCAATGACCTTTCCAGATTATAACATGAGGCCAGAGGAACCAACGGCCAGTCCAGTGTCTGGTGATAAGGAACTGGTTATGTTTACAGCAGGGGTCTTTCTGCCAGCTTTAGACTCATTCATTCCTCATCTGTCTATCCACGTTCCTGCTTTCTGTTTCCTTACGCAGCAATCAGAGGTATTATTCATCTTCTCTCAATACTGTCTCCATGACCTCTGTGACCATGAGAAAGGTTCTCCATGAGAGCTTCTTCTCACCTTCTCCTCTGCTGCACCAACTCCCCCTCTCCAGCCAGCTCTGCTGTCTCCTGACTAGGTCCCTCAGTGGCCTCATGTGTGTGCATGCACAAGCGTGTGTGTGTGTGTGTGTGTGTGTGAGAGAGAGAGAGAGAGAGAGAGTGTGTGTGAGAGAGAGAGACACAGAGAGACCACCCTCTCCCGTGCATACTTCCCTCGCAGCTCAGCCAAATCCTGCTCCCCTTTCTGAGCAGCATACCTCCGCCCCTAATTTCTGTCCAGTGATTCCCCCTCCTCTGACCTCAAAGCCTCCACCTCGCAGCGTCTCTTTTCCCACTGAGACCCTGAAGGCCAGTTATCAGCTTTACATATGTGGCATAGTCCCCAAGACTGGAAGGCTCCTAAAGCAGGGCGCCATGTGCCTTCCTGTGGACACACAGCAGTCAGGTTATTCCACAGTGAGAACACAGGCTTGGGAGTTGGGGGGAGGGAGGTTCAGACACTGAATTCTTCCTTCAGTTGTAAAACGGAGTAAGGCCACCCCATGATGCGGCGCCACGGAGATCCATGGAATAAATCAATAGGAACATATTTCATAAATGGTCAAGCAAGTTTAAAGAAAAAACATGGTTCGGTGGTGAAAATCAGTTGTAGGGGGCCTTACCCATTACCTGATTTCACTGGGGTCCTTAAATCTAGACAGAGAGGTCTTAATTACTGGATCACCCATCCACTCACTCACCTCACTAATGAAATTGTCGGTCTTACTGGGGAGGAACCAGTGAGGAGAACTGGCTAGCCCCCGGGTGTGAGTTCCACCAGCGCCAGCTGCATTCCCCAGTGCAAACATGACTCACAAGGTGACACAGACTGCCAGTGGGCTTTCTTATTATGTGACCCTCAGCAAACCACCCTTTCTGCATCAGTGGCGAGGTCTGGGTGGCAACGTGAAGAACCTACTTCACGCCATCACGGTGAGGAATGATGAAAGTGCACAGCCTGTAATGACTGGGAAGCACTCTGTCATTGTGAAGAGCTAGATTACTTAATGTCTAGAAGAATACCCTCTGTTTCAGGTTGAGAAGGCATTCAGAATTTAGCTAAACTGAAGGCTGAACATATCCACTAATGAGCAGTGTCCTTCCCATAGCAACACTGAAAGCTACTCTGTCTACTGAATCAAATGACTAGGAGTGCATTAGCAAGCAGCTGATGCAGGTTTAGTTACCATGAAACCAGGGTCATTGCATCCAACGTCAAATAAGCAACTCCTTGAGATCACAGAAGGAAACCAGAGCTGACTGAGCTGACGACTGCATTTTTAAGGGTGGACTGGGATAACATGATTTCTTAGTCCACACTTTCCCCAGAATTAATGACAACACTACTTCTTAAAAGATAGATTTCTATCATCTAGCCCAGATGTCAATTTTTTTGTCTGTAAGTAACTAGACAGTAATTTTTTTTTTTTAGGTTGAAGGCTATCCAGTCTCTGTCATCACTACCTAGCCAGGCCACCAGAGCACAAAAGCAGTGATCAACTGTGTTCCAATAAAACTGTATAAAAAAATAACCGGCTGGATTCTCCCATCGTGTAGACATGTGCTAACTCCTTAAGCAAAGCTTTGTGAAAGCTTTACCCAACCATTCCGAATATCAATGAAAAGGGGAGAACACACAGGTGTGCATGTGCACACATACCCTTTTTTTTTTAAGCAAAATTAAGTTCCTTCCAACCTGTCAAAACTCAGTAAGAGCCAGACGTGCAAGCCTGTTATAAAAGTAAGCTGTTTCATATTGAAGGTCAACAGTGATTCGAGACCATTTCATTCAGAATTATGCAGTCACTCCAGAACAATGAAGCCTCAGCCTTATTTCCAGGCATTCAAACATAAAAACTCGTGTGTAAATGTGCTCAGTAGTCAGGGGTAACCGTTCTCAAGTTCGACCTCTCAGTCCATAACCACTGCCGCACGTGTGACCGTCAAGGTTATACATTTATTCAGGACTAAACAATACCTGTAAATGATTCAACTTTTAACCAACCTAATGAGGGAATTACTAATGACAATCAAAAAAGCAGGTGCCCTCTGTGCCCCTAAGCAGCTGAAAATAACCTGTGTTTAAAAGAGCCCAGGGAGCAAAAAGAAAAAGTCACGATTGAGTCCTAGAAGAAGCCTACTCTGTCTAACTGATTTTTTCAAATTGGTTGAGAAGGCATTCAGAATTTAGCTAAACTGAAGGCTGAACATATCCACTAATGAGCAGTGTCCTTCCCATAGCAACACTGAAAGCTACTCTGTCTACTGAATCAAATGACTAGGAGTGCATTAGCAAGCAGCTGATGCAGGTTTAGTTACCATGAAACCAGGGTCATTGCATCCAACGTCAAATAAGCAACTCCTTGAGATCACAGAAGGAAACCAGAGCTGACTGAGCTGACGACTGCATTTTTAAGGGTGGACTGGGATAACATGATTTCTTAGTCCACACTTTCCCCAGAATTAATGACAACACTACTTCTTAAAAGATAGATTTCTATCATCTAGCCCAGATGTCAATTTTTTTGTCTGTAAGTAACTAGACAGTAATTTTTTTTTTTTAGGTTGAAGGCTATCCAGTCTCTGTCATCACTACCTAGCCAGGCCACCAGAGCACAAAAGCAGTGATCAACTGTGTTCCAATAAAACTGTATAAAAAAATAACCGGCTGGATTCTCCCATCGTGTAGACATGTGCTAACTCCTTAAGCAAAGCTTTGTGAAAGCTTTACCCAACCATTCCGAATATCAATGAAAAGGGGAGAACACACAGGTGTGCATGTGCACACATACCCTTTTTTTTTTAAGCAAAATTAAGTTCCTTCCAACCTGTCAAAACTCAGTAAGAGCCAGACGTGCAAGCCTGTTATAAAAGTAAGCTGTTTCATATTGAAGGTCAACAGTGATTCGAGACCATTTCATTCAGAATTATGCAGTCACTCCAGAACAATGAAGCCTCAGCCTTATTTCCAGGCATTCAAACATAAAAACTCGTGTGTAAATGTGCTCAGTAGTCAGGGGTAACCGTTCTCAAGTTCGACCTCTCAGTCCATAACCACTGCCGCACGTGTGACCGTCAAGGTTATACATTTATTCAGGACTAAACAATACCTGTAAATGATTCAACTTTTAACCAACCTAATGAGGGAATTACTAATGACAATCAAAAAAGCAGGTGCCCTCTGTGCCCCTAAGCAGCTGAAAATAACCTGTGTTTAAAAGAGCCCAGGGAGCAAAAAGAAAAAGTGAAAGATCAAGTCACGATTGAGTCTGTGAATTTTCCCACACACCACGCTTCTGCTTCCTAAGCGTCTCTTATGAGGGAATGCCAGCAAGATCTTGACATTCAACCATGAGTAATCAGGAAGTCTGGATTTAGAGAAATAAAATATTTAAACATTCTCTCAGTAACACCATCTATGTTTATCTAGCCTTGCACAGACTTCAAAGAGCTTGGTCCTTCATTAGCTCAACTGGTTTTCACAACTACCTTGTGAAATGAAGGGCATACAGATGCCTTTCTTCACTGTCTCATGGATAGATGAGAGTGTTAAAGTCAAAGATGAGAAACTGGCCACAACTGAGGAGACCATGGGTGTGAGCTGCACAGATTTAAATATATTTTATAATTAAAAATATATTTTTTTTTAATTTAAAAATCTCAGACTTTTAAAAAAATGCTTAATTCGTGACTAACACATTATGATCTGCCATGCAACTGAGCCTTATGGACTCTGTTTCACAGTTATCTGGACACAGTCTAGGGCAGGTGCTCTCTAGCCAGCCCTAACACCCACAGAAGATGCCTGCACGGCTTCTGGAGGCACTTGGGTTTCTCTCTTCTGGGCTGTGCCACATGTAAACAAGAAGGGGGCTTATGAGTGGGGTTGCACAGGTTGACCCCAGGTCTTCTCATTGTAGGTCCATGTTGGCGATGCCACACTGTGCTGCTCTGTGAATAACCAACCCAAACCCTGCAGTTATAAAAGTAAGCTGTTTCATATTGAAGGTCAACAGTGATTCAGCTTCCAGAACAATGAAGCCTCAGCCTTATTTCCAGGCATTCAAACATAAAACTCGTGTGTAAATGTGCTCAGTAGTCAGGGGTAACCGTTCTCAAGTTCGACCTCTCAGTCCATAACCACTGCCGCACGTGTGACCGTCAAGGTTATACATTTATTCAGGACTAAACAATACCTGTAAATGATTCAACTTTTAACCAACCTAATGAGGGAATTACTAATGACAATCAAAAAAGCAGGTGCCCTCTGTGCCCCTAAGCAGCTGAAAATAACCTGTGTTTAAAAGAGCCCAGGGAGCAAAAAGAAAAAGTGAAAGATCAAGTCACGATTGAGTCTGTGAATTTTCCCACACACCACGCTTCTGCTTCCTAAGCGTCTCTTATGAGGGAATGCCAGCAAGATCTTGACATTCAACCATGAGTAATCAGGAAGTCTGGATTTAGAGAAATAAAATATTTAAACATTCTCTCAGTAACACCATCTATGTTTATCTAGCCTTGCACAGACTTCAAAGAGCTTGGTCCTTCATTAGCTCAACTGGTTTTCACAACTACCTTGTGAAATGAAGGGCATACAGATGCCTTTCTTCACTGTCTCATGGATAGATGAGAGTGTTAAAGTCAAAGATGAGAAACTGGCCACAACTGAGGAGACCATGGGTGTGAGCTGCACAGATTTAAATATATTTTATAATTAAAAAAATATATATTTTTTTTTAATTTAAAAATCTCAGACTTTTAAAAAAATTCTTAATTCGTGACTAACACATTATGATCTGCCATGCAACTGAGCCTTATGGACTCTGTTTCACAGTTATCTGGACACAGTCTAGGGCAGGTGCTCTCTAGCCAGCCCTAACACCCACAGAAGATGCCTGCACGGCTTCTGGAGGCACTTGGGTTTCTCTCTTCTGGGCTGTGCCACATGTAAACAAGAAGGGGGCTTATGAGTGGGGTTGCACAGGTTGACCCCAGGTCTTCTCATTGTAGGTCCATGTTGGCGATGCCACACTGTGCTGCTCTGTGAATAACCCAGTGCAAATAGCTCCCTGAAAACCGGTGCCTCTTTTGGAATGGTAGACGGAAAAACCCATGACAGAAAGCTAAGCCACACCACGCTCGGGCGAGAAGGGTGTTCGGCATGAATGTGGCTTCATGAGGGAAGCCAACTTAATTCTGCCACCGGAGTTAATATTTGTTAATTGGTAGGAAAAAGGTAAAATTAATGAGGACATTAACATAGCTATTTAAAAACAGCTCCATGTTCCTCCCAATGTAACACATGGAACTATCAGGAAGTAATTGAGGGAAAAGGACACTGTCAATTCTCAATTATCTGCATGAATGAAGTGCTCATTGACACGGATAATCCAAGTCATTTACATTTGGATTTAGAAAGGAACATCTTTTTCCCTTGGAAAACTTACCTTCCTAATTACAGCTTGCTGAGTGTGATGGAGAAATCAGTTTACCTTCTCTGCCGGAGAGGAAAGCTGCCGGGGAGAGTATAGAAACTGCTGGGGATTTCAGACCTGCCACAGATAAAAGGGTACCACCAGCGTGTTCCACTAGGGTGGCCATGAGCCACTGGTGATGACATGCGTTTGAATTAAATACAGTTTAAGGTTCCACTCCTCAACCACATGGTCCACGCCAAGGGCTCACAGCCACACGTGAGCAGACACAGAACATGTCCACTGTCATGGAAAGTTCCGGGGACAGTGCTGAATTCTAGGTTGAGGGTAGCTTCCTACTTCCTGGATTAAGGCAAAAGTTGGGGCCAGGCAGATGCTCCACGGCCACTTTTACAGAAACAAATGGTTCCACTGTCATGGAAATTCTACAGAGTGACTACATTATGATCTGCCATGCAACTGAGCCTTATGGACTCTGTTTCACAGTTATCTGGACACAGTCTAGGGCAGGTGCTCTCTAGCCAGCCCTAACACCCACAGAAGATGCCTGCACGGCTTCTGGAGGCACTTGGGTTTCTCTCTTCTGGGCTGTGCCACATGTAAACAAGAAGGGGGCTTATGAGTGGGGTTGCACAGGTTGACCCCAGGTCTTCTCATTGTAGGTCCATGTTGGCGATGCCACACTGTGCTGCTCTGTGAATAACCCAGTGCAAATAGCTCCCTGAAAACCGGTGCCTCTTTTGGAATGGTAGACGGAAAAACCCATGACAGAAAGCTAAGCCACACCACGCTCGGGCGAGAAGGGTGTTCGGCATGAATGTGGCTTCATGAGGGAAGCCAACTTAATTCTGCCACCGGAGTTAATATTTGTTAATTGGTAGGAAAAAGGTAAAATTAATGAGGACATTAACATAGCTATTTAAAAACAGCTCCATGTTCCTCCCAATGTAACACATGGAACTATCAGGAAGTAATTGAGGGAAAAGGACACTGTCAATTCTCAATTATCTGCATGAATGAAGTGCTCATTGACACGGATAATCCAAGTCATTTACATTTGGATTTAGAAAGGAACATCTTTTTCCCTTGGAAAACTTACCTTCCTAATTACAGCTTGCTGAGTGTGATGGAGAAATCAGTTTACCTTCTCTGCCGGAGAGGAAAGCTGCCGGGGAGAGTATAGAAACTGCTGGGGATTTCAGACCTGCCACAGATAAAAGGGTACCACCAGCGTGTTCCACTAGGGTGGCCATGAGCCACTGGTGATGACATGCGTTTGAATTAAATACAGTTTAAGGTTCCACTCCTCAACCACATGGTCCACGCCAAGGGCTCACAGCCACACGTGAGCAGACACAGAACATGTCCACTGTCATGGAAAGTTCCGGGGACAGTGCTGAATTCTAGGTTGAGGGTAGCTTCCTACTTCCTGGATTAAGGCAAAAGTTGGGGCCAGGCAGATGCTCCACGGCCACTTTTACAGAAAACCAAAGGGAGCTGTCACACGGGACTCTCTCAGCTGGTTTAATTTCAAGCCTGGTAACGCACACTCTAGGGAAAAGCACACACAAAAGTAAGCATTCCGTTCTAAGTAAAAGGAGACTTTTTAATTAATATGGCAGAGAAACACGGGTGGATAAAAGGCGAGGCGGGAGAGCCCAGTGTGGAGCACACATGGGCCAGCTGCACCTGCACCCAGTGTGGCCAGGCCGCTGAAGGTAAACAAGAGGGAGACGGCGCCCCCGCGGGGCTGAGCCCGGGAGGGTGGCTGCTCAGGTGCCACTGGGGGCCGTGTCGGGCCGGTGTCACTTCACGTCCTCATTAATTATCGTGAAAGGAGAGGGTTAGTAAACAGCAAGGTAATTAAATTCTCAGATGGCGCTAATTTGGGAGGCTTTCACAAGACTGGCAAGGGCCGAGGCAATATAAATGGGACCTGGATGGGTTAGAAGTCAGAGTGGAAAATAAAACTAAGCGCTGGCTAAACAGACACTGCTTTAAATAAGTCTTACGGAAAAGCCAACATGTGCCCAAAAAGGAATCTGGCAAATAGCTGTACTGAAATGAGGTTTCCAACAGTCTAAGGCATATAAGCAGAATGGGAGTTGAAAAAAAAAAAGAAAAAGGACTTTTAAGATTTTTAATACAAACATTTTAGGAGGAGGTCTGGGAGGAGCACCCTTGTGCACAGTCACTGCCCTTGAGAGGGGAGGCCACAGAGGAGCGGAGGCAGTGAAGGGCCTTCCATGCATATTCTTTAAGAACTTCATATTCTTTAAAAGTCAAGAATTATTTTCCAAATAAGCATGGGGGATGAGTTTGTTTGTTTGTTTTTTTAAAAAGGAAGCTTCTTAGTTTGAAATAATTTTAGATGTACAGACCAGCAAAGACAGTCCTGAGTTCCCATGTGTCCTCACCCAGCCTCCCCTACTGTGAGCATCTTGCGTCTTAACATCTGGGATGTTTGTCAAAACCAGAAACAGACACGGGCACACTGCCTGTACTGAAGAACAGACTGTGTGTATTTGTAGCATTTTCCACTCATGCCCTTTATCTGTGCCAGGATCCACCCAGCACTTAGATGTCACGTCTCCGGTCTATGCCAGGCCCTCCCTGCGTCTTCGGTGGCCTCATCACTTTTGAAGAGAGCTGGTCAGGGGTCTCTAGAGCAACCCTCAATTCTGATTGGTCAAATGTTTGCTCACAATCTGACCAAAGTTATCGCCTCACTGCCGGGGGAAGACTACCTCAGCATGACTAATTATTGGTCAGGTTAACCTTCATCACTCAGAGAAGGGTCCTGCCAGCTTCCCTCACTGGCAAGTCCTTCTCTTTTCCCTTCCCTGCTTGATTCATCAGAACTGAGTCACTAAGTCCAGCCCACGGTCAGCAAGAAGGGAATGAAGCTCCACCTTCTGGTTACTGTGTTGTTAAATAGAGTTTAAGAATATTCTAAAAGAGACAACCTTCTCTTTACGCCAACAGAAGTATCTAAGGAAGATGTCTGTCTAGAAAGTTAGAATTGTTGTCTTTGTTTTGAATGCTTTAGATTCTCAACAACACAGGTGAATAAATGTAGCCCATAGTTCTTTTTAACCGCTGGCTAAACAGACACTGCTTTAAATAAGTCTTACGGAAAAGCCAACATGTGCCCAAAAGGAATCTGGCAAATAGCTGTACTGAAATGAGGTTTCCAACAGTCTAAGGCATATAAGCAGAATGGGAGTTGAAAAAAAAAAAGAAAAAGGACTTTTAAGATTTTTAATACAAACATTTTAGGAGGAGGTCTGGGAGGAGCACCCTTGTGCACAGTCACTGCCCTTGAGAGGGGAGGCCACAGAGGAGCGGAGGCAGTGAAGGGCCTTCCATGCATATTCTTTAAGAACTTCATATTCTTTAAAAGTCAAGAATTATTTTCCAAATAAGCATGGGGGATGAGTTTGTTTGTTTGTTTTTTTAAAAAGGAAGCTTCTTAGTTTGAAATAATTTTAGATGTACAGACCAGCAAAGACAGTCCTGAGTTCCCATGTGTCCTCACCCAGCCTCCCCTACTGTGAGCATCTTGCGTCTTAACATCTGGGATGTTTGTCAAAACCAGAAACAGACACGGGCACACTGCCTGTACTGAAGAACAGACTGTGTGTATTTGTAGCATTTTCCACTCATGCCCTTTATCTGTGCCAGGATCCACCCAGCACTTAGATGTCACGTCTCCGGTCTATGCCAGGCCCTCCCTGCGTCTTCGGTGGCCTCATCACTTTTGAAGAGAGCTGGTCAGGGGTCTCTAGAGCAACCCTCAATTCTGATTGGTCAAATGTTTGCTCACAATCTGACCAAAGTTATCGCCTCACTGCCGGGGGAAGACTACCTCAGCATGACTAATTATTGGTCAGGTTAACCTTCATCACTCAGAGAAGGGTCCTGCCAGCTTCCCTCACTGGCAAGTCCTTCTCTTTTCCCTTCCCTGCTTGATTCATCAGAACTGAGTCACTAAGTCCAGCCCACGGTCAGCAAGAAGGGAATGAAGCTCCACCTTCTGGTTACTGTGTTGTTAAATAGAGTTTAAGAATATTCTAAAAGAGACAACCTTCTCTTTACGCCAACAGAAGTATCTAAGGAAGATGTCTGTCTAGAAAGTTAGAATTGTTGTCTTTGTTTTGAATGCTTTAGATTCTCAACAACACAGGTGAATAAATGTAGCCCATAGCTACAGAGCTTCTGCGCTATTCCAGGCCGTGTCCACTCAGCTATACTAACCCACTTAGTCCTCTTAACAGCCCGATGAAAGTGAGGTCGCGGCATAACACTGATCGACTCCAAGTTACAAGTGGGGAAAGATGCACAAATGTGGCACTATTGCTTGCTCGTGTGAACACAGCTGTTAAATGGCGCAGCAGGATTTGAACTCAGGCCTCCTGGCTTTAGAGATCACGCTCTCCGGGCAGTGCTCTGTAATCCTGCTTCTCAATACCCAATTCTGAAAGTTCAGGACAGTCAAGTGGCACAGCAAAGTGTAATTCATGCAGCGACTTGGGGCGGGATGTCTAGAGGCAAATGAGAGACAGGACCACAGCCACGGTGGCCTCCGCGCATCAGCGCTGCAGGGCTACCTGAGCGCAACAAGCCCAAGATGCTCTGGAGTTGGGGCCGGCGTCAGGGTATCAACAGAAGACAATCCTCCTTTACCTTTAGAGTGAGGCAGGGAATACCAGACACCTGAGCAGGTCAAAGGACCTCTCTCGGTCCCCAGGTCCAGAAGATGCTCCAAATCCACGGACCACAGTGCTTACTGACACCCCAGTCTGCCTGTCACAGAGACCAGCGCGGAACAGCTTCTTACCGGTAACGTTCACGTTTCTTCCTCTTCTGAGGGTTCGCTGTGACACCCTCAGAGGACCCTTCTGGGGTCAGCAGCAGAGCACAGGGGTCAGAGCTAGAGGGGGTCTGTCTGGCTGGGAGAGAGAGGACGCCAGCCCAGAGAGAGGACAGTCACCAGGCCGGGGGTGGGAGGCAGGGGGACTTGGCCCACGACCGGCCCGATCTACAACATGGGTTCGCTTAATCCCAGCCATTATACAGAAAGAGCTCTTCTCCTTTGTTTATTTATGTTATACACTTACCAAAATATTATTTATAATAGTGAAATACTGAAAACAATATGAATGTTAAGTGCAGCAGTACATGAGTCAATCATGGCATCTTCCTACAGTGGTGCCTTGTGCTATTATTAAAAATCACGTGCAAAAAAAAAAAAAAATCATGTGGTATAAACATATTTAGTGACATCAAAAAAAATTAAACATCGTAAAGTTAAGTCAGCTGTAGGACACAGTATCACTCAAATTCCACAAAACAGTAATATCCCATGTATACAGGAAAGGCTAAAAGTATACATGCCAAAAGGTTTAACACAAAAACCATCTTTGGGTGGTGAGATGGGGCAAGTTTTCTCTTTTGTGCTTCCTCTGCATTTCTAGAAGTTTTGTTTGTTTGTTTGTTTGTTTTTTTAGTACACAGGAGATATTCTTAAACTCAAAAATAAAAATAAGTAAGTGAAAAAATAAATCTATAGGAAAAAGACAATTTTATGGTCAAATTTCCAGATGTTATACACATGGGACGGGGACCAGGGCTGACAAACGGAATCAAAAGGATGAAGGAAAACAGCATAAATGCCAAGTCTTGTCCCCGGGTTTAGGGGACAGGGAGATCTGGTAACTGCCAGCTCCATGAAAATAAAAACGGCAATAAAACCTGCTTATTTCAGGAGACCTCCAGCTCTATAGAAGCCAAGGGTTTGATTTGGCTCCTTAATAAAAGAACAGAATGCTAATGACTCAGTATCTACATTAAGGAAGGAGAAAGTGAGGTTTCCAACCAGTGAGGCTTCACCCAGAAGCCCACATCCTATCATACACGCACTGTCACTCTGGAGACGCATCCACAAGCAAACAAACACGTCAGAGGCAGGTGACAGGGACGATAAGGCGCTGGGAAACCACTTCACGAGAAAAATCAGAAACGCCAGAGACGTGTACGCAGTTGAATGGAGAAGGAACATGCATGGGGACAAGACGGAAAGAGGAGGGAGCACAAGGCTGAACCCACGATGGCACATTCACGCCAGGGTGCCTTGCGCGCCTTGGAGGAACAAGTGGTAGAAAAACACTCAGTGGTATCAAAACAGCACATATGGCCAAGTTTAACAGTGCCTGTTATGAAATGCCCCCAGTATCATCTACACTCTGTTAATCTGATAAATAGCATCGGCAAGAAGATGTTCTTTGGGGAGAGAGGAAGGGGGGACAAGTGTCTCTCTTCTCACAGGTAACAAAGCAGTGTCTCAACATAAAGGATTCTAACAATTAGAGATGCCCCTAGATTTCCGTAATGTAAAGAAAGCGGCAACATTCAGAGAGCTCAATGACCACTGGCTAGAGGTATTTCTACAGGACATTCCTTCATTAGGGTCAGTACTACCTACATGACCTTCAAAGACCAGGAGCTTGTCAAAAACACAGATCCCTTGTATTAATGTTTCTTCAACTCAGACTCAGAATCAAATTCAGGGGCAAAATTCCAGAAACTATACTTTATTGGATTTACCAGCTGTTTCTGATGCACAATCAGGCTCAGAAACACTTGGAAAGGCAAAATCTGTAATATGTTTTAAGAAGTATCTGGGTTTTTTTGAAGGCTATATATTGATAGAAACAAACAAAATCACCAAATTCTGTCACTAAGATGAATCTTTCTAGCCAATATCCACCTTAACACTTCTAATCTATATGCAAAATATTTCACATACATGGAATAAGCTATATATGTAAAATTTTGATATTATGTTGAGATAATCTTTCCAATGAAAGATATATATATATATATATACATATATATATGCACCTTCATTTTTAACAGTTGTATAGTAATCCATAGCAAAGACTTAAAGTGATGATTTTATGCAGTCCAAATGACCAGTTTACTAACTTAAAGAAAACCTGAAATAAGCAATGGCACAATCAGAAGTATTTCAAGCACACCAGCAATCAGAAGTCAGAGTGCCTCATGGGAGACCTAAGGCCACTACACATGCACATGCACAGAAAATCTCACTCTGTATGCTCACCAGCAGAACACACAGACCCTGCGATCCCTTCAAATCAGGAAGATAATAAACATTTAGAGGGAAAGACCACCAGTCTGTGTGGGACCCGAAGAGCAGTTTCCCCTAGTAGAAGAAGACAACTTTCTTAAGTTTTAAAACAACCCAACAAAGATCAGAAGAAAACCTCCCTGCAGAACACATGGACCCTCTTTGCCTCTCACTCCCTGGCCCAGGTCACAGTTATAGAGCCGGCCCGCTCCTCCTGCCCCATGCCCAGCCCCAGGCTCGGACACAGGGAGGGAACAGGACAACAGCCAGCAGAGCGTCCAGGAGATGTAGCTGTCAGGGACTTGGACGAGTCCTTCACAGAAACGAGACCAGCGACTTCCCTCCAGGACTCCACAGCCCAAACTCCTCCAGCTTCTCTTTCCTTTAGAAGGCCCGAGGAGCAGGAAATACAGAAGGCTCTTGCAAGAGACCATCAGGCCACAGAGAGGGGAAGACAGAGCTGAGGGGGCGTTGGGATGTTCAGGTGTGACCTGAGCCAGGCCTTAGAAAAATCCTTAGAGGAATCTCAGTCGTTTGGACTTAGGGCCACCCTTGCTCCCTGATAAAGCATATGAATGCCAAGGAGACAGGCATGAGAGAGATGGCTGACGTGGCCTGGCCTCCCCTGGACACTTCTAGGCTGCAAATAGTCACCATGTGCAGAAAGGTGGCAAGGTGTCTGGAAGGAAAGGACCACGGCAGAAAGGGGCCCTGTGTCTTAGGGGCTAACACTTCTAATCTATATGCAAAATATTTCACATACATGGAATAAGCTATATATGTAAAATTTTGATATTATGTTGAGATAATCTTTCCAATGAAAGATATATATATATATATATACATATATATATGCACCTTCATTTTTAACAGTTGTATAGTAATCCATAGCAAAGACTTAAAGTGATGATTTTATGCAGTCCAAATGACCAGTTTACTAACTTAAAGAAAACCTGAAATAAGCAATGGCACAATCAGAAGTATTTCAAGCACACCAGCAATCAGAAGTCAGAGTGCCTCATGGGAGACCTAAGGCCACTACACATGCACATGCACAGAAAATCTCACTCTGTATGCTCACCAGCAGAACACACAGACCCTGCGATCCCTTCAAATCAGGAAGATAATAAACATTTAGAGGGAAAGACCACCAGTCTGTGTGGGACCCGAAGAGCAGTTTCCCCTAGTAGAAGAAGACAACTTTCTTAAGTTTTAAAACAACCCAACAAAGATCAGAAGAAAACCTCCCTGCAGAACACATGGACCCTCTTTGCCTCTCACTCCCTGGCCCAGGTCACAGTTATAGAGCCGGCCCGCTCCTCCTGCCCCATGCCCAGCCCCAGGCTCGGACACAGGGAGGGAACAGGACAACAGCCAGCAGAGCGTCCAGGAGATGTAGCTGTCAGGGACTTGGACGAGTCCTTCACAGAAACGAGACCAGCGACTTCCCTCCAGGACTCCACAGCCCAAACTCCTCCAGCTTCTCTTTCCTTTAGAAGGCCCGAGGAGCAGGAAATACAGAAGGCTCTTGCAAGAGACCATCAGGCCACAGAGAGGGGAAGACAGAGCTGAGGGGGCGTTGGGATGTTCAGGTGTGACCTGAGCCAGGCCTTAGAAAAATCCTTAGAGGGAATCTCAGTCGTTTGGACTTAGGGCCACCCTTGCTCCCTGATAAAGCATATGAATGCCAAGGAGACAGGCATGAGAGAGATGGCTGACGTGGCCTGGCCTCCCCTGGACACTTCTAGGCTGCAAATAGTCACCATGTGCAGAAAGGTGGCAAGGTGTCTGGAAGGAAAGGACCACGGCAGAAAGGGGCCCTGTGTCTAGACTGGCTCCCATGCGTTTGTGATGCGTGCTGACTCCAGGCCCTGGGAAGCTGGCTAAGGCCTTGTCCTAAGAAAGAAGATGGGTCCCTGCTCGTTTCCTAGCAACCCTTGCAGGCACCAGGCAGCATCCAGGGAAAAATTAACATGGCCACAGGCACAGATGCAAAACCAAGCAGGCCCAGCTCCCAGTTAGGCACAGGGAGACCCAGGGCCCCTAAACCCCAACCAAGCTCCACGGAAAGGTATGTTGGGGCCCCAGCTATAGAGGTGCCTCACCTCCTTCTCCTCGGCCCTGTAGCGTCTGCAGAACTCAGCCACACCTGCCACCTCATGCCCTGCTGCTTGGGAATACAAACACTAGACCTCCTCTCCACTCATCAGGGGTGCAGTGACGGGAAGTACACGCCCCACTGACCTGAGGACTTTAATCCCAGGATGTGATGCCCAAGACACCCACAGTGACTCTTCTCTTCGCACCCCAATTCTTCCCTCTGTGGTTACTTTGATAAGCCCGCTACACTCAGCATCACCCTCTGCTAAGCAGCCTGAGCTCTCCATCACCTCCACCACAGCACCAGCACGGGTTCCCATGTGCAAAGGACCTTCCCTTTGGCCACTGTCAACCATTTCTTCTCTAGCGTAAGTTCACCACATTCCCCATATGATGATGGCAGTCAAGCAGGAGGCATGACGACTGAAATGAGGAACTCCTGTAACTACAGCACACATGGGCACAGGACGTCGTGGAGGCCATCCGCCTTGGAGTCACTGCGCTGCGGCCCCTCGGGTCACCACCTTCAGCCGGGGGACTAGAGTCAAAACGAGTGTACAGTAAGCACGGAGCAGCCGAGCACATGATGGGTCACGTACGGCCACAACGCACTGCGGCTCCAGGTGCTTTCTCATCACCTGGTTTTTGTCTAAGAAACTGTGCGATCAGATATTCATCATAAGAAATCTGCTTTCAGCTGCGATGTGCTACACCCTCTCTGGAACTGCTTCATGTTTATCAGGATATCCAATCCTAATAATGGTGGGAGGCCAATGGGTCCATTTCACAGATGCTATTGAGGCACGTGTGCAGGTCTCAGGCACCCTTTTAGGTTGCGTTTGTGATGCGTGCTGACTCCAGGCCCTGGGAAGCTGGCTAAGGCCTTGTCCTAAGAAAGAAGATGGGTCCCTGCTCGTTTCCTAGCAACCCTTGCAGGCACCAGGCAGCATCCAGGGAAAAATTAACATGGCCACAGGCACAGATGCAAAACCAAGCAGGCCCAGCTCCCAGTTAGGCACAGGGAGACCCAGGGCCCCTAAACCCCAACCAAGCTCCACGGAAAGGTATGTTGGGGCCCCAGCTATAGAGGTGCCTCACCTCCTTCTCCTCGGCCCTGTAGCGTCTGCAGAACTCAGCCACACCTGCCACCTCATGCCCTGCTGCTTGGGAATACAAACACTAGACCTCCTCTCCACTCATCAGGGGTGCAGTGACGGGAAGTACACGCCCCACTGACCTGAGGACTTTAATCCCAGGATGTGATGCCCAAGACACCCACAGTGACTCTTCTCTTCGCACCCCAATTCTTCCCTCTGTGGTTACTTTGATAAGCCCGCTACACTCAGCATCACCCTCTGCTAAGCAGCCTGAGCTCTCCATCACCTCCACCACAGCACCAGCACGGGTTCCCATGTGCAAAGGACCTTTCCCCTTTGGCCACCGTCACCCATTTCGTCTCTAGCGTAATTTCACCACATTCCCCATATGATGATGGCAGTCAAGCAGGAGGCATGACGACTGAAATGAGGAACTCCTGTAACTACAGCACACATGGGCACAGGACGTCGTGGAGGCCATCCGCCTTGGAGTCACTGCGCTGCGGCCCCTCGGGTCACCACCTTCAGCCGGGGGACTAGAGTCAAAACGAGTGTACAGTAAGCACGGAGCAGCCGAGCACATGATGGGTCACGTACGGCCACAACGCACTGCGGCTCCAGGTGCTTTCTCATCACCTGGTTTTTGTCTAAGAAACTGTGCGATCAGATATTCATCATAAGAAATCTGCTTTCAGCTGCGATGTGCTACACCCTCTCTGGAACTGCTTCATGTTTATCAGGATATCCAATCCTAATAATGGTGGGAGGCCAATGGGTCCATTTCACAGATGCTATTGAGGCACGTGTGCAGGTCTCAGGCTGGTACATGCCATTTTTGCTGTTTAATTGCTAAGTCGTGTCCCACTCTTGGCAACTGCATAGACGGTAGCCCTCCAGGCTCCTCTGCCCACGGGATTCCAGACAAGAATACTGCAGTGGATTGCCATTTCCTTCTTTAAGGGGATCTTCTCGATCCTGGGATCAAACTTGCATCTCTTGCATTAGCAGGCGGATTCTTTACCACTGAGCCACCTGGGAAGCCTGGTGCATGTCAGAGATAGGAACAAAACAGAATCCCCCTCGCCAATCTAGTTTCCTGCTCAGTCCATACTAAGTCCTTTTAGATATGCTTACTAGGCCCATACATGGTGAAGACCTGATAAGGACTGATGAAATGAGGAGTATCTAAGGATAATTCCATGGACAGAGGAGCCTGGCAGGCTACAGTCCATGCAGTTGCCAAGAGTTGGACAGGCCTGAGCGACTTTCACTTTTACAAGGCGCCATATCCTGCATAAAAATTCTAGCAAATGTATACCCATATGTGCGTATTTACATGTGTATCTATTCATATGTTACACACACACACAGACACACACACACACATATATATATATAAATGGCACCCATCATTGATCCATGCATCTGGGTATCAAGGATATGAGGGATATATCCATAACCCTGATACGAGTTCCACTTATAAAACCGAGGATGACGCTCAGGATTCTCCAGGGTCCCCACTTTGAGGGCCCCGGGTTAGGCTGGGCGGTCAGTTTTAGACACGATGAGAAGCCCCAGCCCACCCAGGAATGAACGCTATCCCACAGTCAGCAACGATGCGCCTGATCTCTGTCCTGACCTCATCAATTTCGAGTGTACAGTAAGCACGGAGCAGCCGAGCACATGATGGGTCACGTACGGCCACAACGCACTGCGGCTCCAGGTGCTTTCTCATCACCTGGTTTTTGTCTAAGAAACTGTGCGATCAGATATTCATCATAAGAAATCTGCTTTCAGCTGCGATGTGCTACACCCTCTCTGGAACTGCTTCATGTTTATCAGGATATCCAATCCTAATAATGGTGGGAGGCCAATGGGTCCATTTCACAGATGCTATTGAGGCACGTGTGCAGGTCTCAGGCTGGTACATGCCATTTTTGCTGTTTAATTGCTAAGTCGTGTCCCACTCTTGGCAACTGCATAGACGGTAGCCCTCCAGGCTCCTCTGCCCACGGGATTCCAGACAAGAATACTGCAGTGGATTGCCATTTCCTTCTTTAAGGGGATCTTCTCGATCCTGGGATCAAACTTGCATCTCTTGCATTAGCAGGCGGATTCTTTACCACTGAGCCACCTGGGAAGCCTGGTGCATGTCAGAGATAGGAACAAAACAGAATCCCCCTCGCCAATCTAGTTTCCTGCTCAGTCCATACTAAGTCCTTTTAGATATGCTTACTAGGCCCATACATGGTGAAGACCTGATAAGGACTGATGAAATGAGGAGTATCTAAGGATAATTCCATGGACAGAGGAGCCTGGCAGGCTACAGTCCATGCAGTTGCCAAGAGTTGGACAGGCCTGAGCGACTTTCACTTTTACAAGGCGCCATATCCTGCATAAAAATTCTAGCAAATGTATACCCATATGTGCGTATTTACATGTGTATCTATTCATATGTTACACACACACACAGACACACACACACACATATATATATATAAATGGCACCCATCATTGATCCATGCATCTGGGTATCAAGGATATGAGGGATATATCCATAACCCTGATACGAGTTCCACTTATAAAACCGAGGATGACGCTCAGGATTCTCCAGGGTCCCCACTTTGAGGGCCCCGGGTTAGGCTGGGCGGTCAGTTTTAGACACGCGATGGAGAGAAGCCCCAGCCCACCCAGGAATGAACGCTATCCCACAGTCAGCAACGATGCGCCCCTGATCTCTGTCCTGACCTCATCAATCTCAAGTCCCTTCTCCCTGGTAGTAGATGAAGTGGGAGCTAATGAAAAAGCCAAGGAAATCAGCACCACTAAGAAAATGCCAATACTCATTTGACATCAACATCAACCGATGACCGTTCTTATCCTCCTAAGAGCAGCCCCGTCCTGCCTGGTGTGCCTCCCGGGCAGGACTGTGTCTGTAGGTCCCCTGTAACGCCTGCCTCACGATGCTATTACTCATGAGGCGTCGTAATAATAATTACCCCGGATGGCGAATTCACAAGCGGGTTAGTCATTGGTGCGGACAGGCTGGCTCACACTTGCCCTGGGCTCTCAAGTTCAGCCGCTAGAGGGTTTGGAAACAGACTGTTCATTCTCCGGGTGATTTTTTTTTTCTTCTTTACAGTTAGTTTCAGTAGATTAATAAGCCTCTTGGAAGCCACGGAAGATGATTTTCCACTTGGTAGCTCATCACCAAAACTGGAAATGACTTTAGATGTGACTGCACTCTACATACAACACTTTAACTCCAGGCATCCCTCGGGGAGGCACCTCCAAAGCCACAAAGCGGGAGCTTCCTAGGAGAGTGTTTCAAGAAAATTACCCCTGCCTTCCTACCGGGGTAGTCTCTGCTGGGAAAACGATGGCAGAGGTGAGCACCAAAGGGCTCCTAACCAATGCTCATTTCCTCCCTAACTCGGTTCCCTCTTTGAGAAGCAAACAGTCGCCACGGCTGGTGGGTTTTGCCATAAGTTGTTTCAAGTCAGTGGAGGGGACGTCTCTTCAGTTACCCCAAAGTCCTGCTGGGTCTCTTCAGGCACAATGGGGAAAAGGGGGATCGATGCAGAAGCCTGTGGGCTGAGGCTGGAGGGTGTAACTACGCCGCCAGCCTTAAAAAGCCAACAGGCTGTTGAATGCCAAGCCTGCACTATTAATTTGCATATGACATCAATTTTGCTGTCAGTGTGTTAATGTGTGATTAATTCTGTCATGGGTTAGAGCAAGGAGAATTAGTTAATTGTCAGAAACCCTTCTCATTCATTCTTCTCATTCATCCCCCGCCTCCCTCGAACGTCCCTCTTTTTTTCTCTTATTAAACTAACCTCCTGGGTTTTCTTCCTTGGGGCAACTTCTTTCCTGGGGGATTTTCACCCTTCTTCTCCTACTCTTTCTGTAAATACATTTTCAGAAGTGAAGACGCAGATGGGTCGGGCGCCCCAGCCCCCAGCAAGTCTGAACTCTGTCCAGGCAGCAGCGAGGGTGGTTTGGGAAGGACTCACAACAGGGACACACACTCCATTCATCTCCGTGGTCCACGGCCAACGCCAGCGATACCTGTATGCATTGTACAATCCGCTGTTTGTGTGCTATGCAAATAACCTGTGGGGCTGGACGCGCTGGAATGTGGAGTGAACACAAAGCCTTTGCTGTGCGATAGAAATGAGTCCACCACTGCCCACTTTCCCTGGCTGCCCAGAGGCTGGCCAGCTTCTTTCTTCTGAGCAGGCCTAGGCCACTGTCCACGCAGCTCTGAGTTCAGCTTGGTCATCGTGAGCCCAGAGCATTTTCATTCGTCATTAGTCCATCAGCTAGCGAGCTAGACTTAAATTTTAAAAAGTCCCATAAAAAAGAATCTCAGGGCTCCTAACTCTGTTACGGGCACGAGAGCTCGAGAGCCAACAGAGTGTGGGAAAATTTCATGGGGGTATGACCATGTCACAGGTCAGACTGAACAGCCCTCAACCCCAGTGGCTACATCACCAACACCCATCATTGGTGAAGAACAGACGGTTCAGAAGGTGCCAGTCCCCGGCTATGTCAAAACACAGTCCCCAACTCTTACCCTATTCCTGGGTCCTTCCATGACATCGTAGGTTGCCTTGATTTTTAAAGAACTAGGATTGAGGAAGAAGGAAGAAAAGGAACAAAAGCAAATTCATAGATACCCTCGACTGCAACTCCACCATAACCCAGAATCCTCCTCACTTACAGGCTAAGAAACCACCTGTCTCCGTGGGGCCTGACCCTTCCCTGACCGATTTTCTAGAAGGTTGGAATGCGTACTCGCCAAGCGTGGGCACAAATCGTAAGTTTTGCATCCTCTGGAAGACAGGAATGACGTGACCAGAGGCATGGGCTCCCACACCCCTCTCCCAGGCAAGCTACAGAATACCTGTCAGGCTGCTGAGAAGGGCCCCAAATTTACGTCTGATAGCATATTTCCAACAGTTCCTATACACACAGTAATACAGAGGAAGGAGGTAACCAAGACCGATGAACCTGTTGTAAACAGTCGTTATCTTTTTCACAAAGCACAGGGCTCATTTTAAAGGCTGGAAGCCACTGTGTCTTTGGT
This sequence comes from Tragulus kanchil, assembly GCA_022376925.1. Taxonomy (NCBI): domain Eukaryota; kingdom Metazoa; phylum Chordata; class Mammalia; order Artiodactyla; family Tragulidae; genus Tragulus; species Tragulus kanchil. The sequence goes on along the minus strand of JAIOJX010000031.1, from coordinate 165,562,030 downwards.
TTTTTTCTTTTAATTTGGAAAAAAAGAACCGCAACTGGAACTTTTTTTTTAATTGGCAAAGAGTAATGTTCTTATGGGCCATGATGATTATCATCTCTTGTCGTTTTATTTCACATATAGTCTTACAGCTAAACTCTAGCTAGATGTTGGCAGGGGCCCAAGTATGATTTCTCACGATAACCAACTCAACAGTGCTCCTAGGGAGTGTGTATTTCTCTGCCTCTCTCTTACACACACCCTCACTCCATCCCACCCTCTTACTCACATCCTTCACCACGTAATAAAAGCCAGATAACTTCACGGAGGAGGCAAGAAGGGATCTCGGCAGCAACTCTACTTTCCAACACCACGTAATAAAAGCTCTTAGATAAAGAATCTAGGCTCTGGGCACGAGAGCTCGAGCCAACAGAGTGTGGGAAAATTTCATGGGGGTATGACCATGTCACAGGTCAGACTGAACAGCCCTCAACCCCAGTGGCTACATCACCAACACCCATCATTGGTGAAGAACAGACGGTTCAGAAGGTGCCAGTCCCCGGCTATGTCAAAACACAGTCCCCAACTCTTACCCTATTCCTGGGTCCTTCCATGACATCGTAGGTTGCCTTGATTTTTAAAGAACTAGGATTGAGGAAGAAGGAAGAAAAGGAACAAAAGCAAATTCATAGATACCCTCGACTGCAACTCCACCATAACCCAGAATCCTCCTCACTTACAGGCTAAGAAACCACCTGTCTCCGTGGGGCCTGACCCTTCCCTGACCGATTTTCTAGAAGGTTGGAATGCGTACTCGCCAAGCGTGGGCACAAATCGTAAGTTTTGCATCCTCTGGAAGACAGGAATGACGTGACCAGAGGCATGGGCTCCCACACTCCCCTCTCCCAGGCAAGCTACAGAATACCTGTCAGGCTGCTGAGAAGGGCCCCAAATTTACGTCTGATAGCATATTTCCAACAGTTCCTATACACACAGTAATACAGAGGAAGGAGGTAACCAAGACCGATGAACCTGTTGTAAACAGTCGTTATCTTTTTCACAAAGCACAGGGCTCATTTTAAAGGCTGGAAGCCACTGTGTCTTTGGTTTTTTTCTTTTAATTTGGAAAAAAAGAACCGCAACTGGAACTTTTTTTTTAATTGGCAAAGAGTAATGTTCTTATGGGCCATGATGATTATCATCTCTTGTCGTTTTATTTCACATATAGTCTTACAGCTAAACTCTAGCTAGATGTTGGCAGGGGCCCAAGTATGATTTCTCACGATAACCAACTCAACAGTGCTCCTAGGGAGTGTGTATTTCTCTGCCTCTCTCTTACACACACTCCCTCCCTCACTCCATCCCACCCTCTTACTCACATCCTTCACCACGTAATAAAAGCCAGATAACTTCACGGAGGAGGCAAAAGAAGGGATCTCGGCAGCAACTCTACTTTCCAAACACTTGTTTGTGTTACAACTTTTAAGAAATGAATTAAGATCTAGAATCCATATAAAAAGGAAAAAAATAAAAAAAACTTTTCCCAGCACTCAGGAAAGTTACCAGAGAAACTGATGAGCTGCGAGTGTTTGAGATCAACAGGAACTTGGGTCCCTTCCTCCTTTTCAGAGTACATGTAACTCAAACTGCTTTAACACGGACATTATTCACACATGAAACTGGAATTACTCAGCACGTGAGAAATAGGTCCCGACCACCCATGGCCATTAAGGATCCCATGACATTTCTGTATGTCGGCCAAATGGCAACACAGTCAGCAGGCCCAGTCGTTGCTAGACTGGGCGGAGGAACGGTTTTGTGGCCCTCTGGACAAAGAAGAAGCCACCATTCCTCCTCCTCGTTCATCCTTAGGGTCTATCGATGATGTCATTGCGGCCGCAGCCTCCTCTGGGCACCACACGTCCAACCTCCAGATGGCTAATGCTGACTTTTGTGAGCACTGACATCCCACGTGCAAAGCATAGCTGGGGAGTCAGCTCCTCTGGGGTTCCTCATTTGAAAGGGAGGTCTCACATCAGAAGAGATCTCAAGTCGGACAGTAGGGTGGTCAGGCGCAGGAAGTGGTATTAGAGTCCTAGCAAAGGGTTTCTGGACTGTTCTCACTGGAAAATGGCCACTTAAAACCCATCTCAACATTTCCTCCCTTTGTTTCACTTTTGGGATTGTCCTGAACGTTGGCATCTCCCATTCCCTTCTCACACAAATGGCCAGTCTTTCTCTTTCCACTCTATATCTTAATAAACCTCACTCTACCCCTTTTCTTCCTCAGCTTCTCAATCTCCGTCAATCATTTCTTCAAAAGGCCTTGTGGAATCACTTTCCCACTCACTGGGGTGCTCCTCCAGGGGGCTGCTTCCCTGCCCTCCTGGTTTGCTGAACAAGTCAGCTCTTCTCCAGGTGCTGGGGACGAGGGAAGGCAGCTCTCCTCACAGGAGGAGCAGAGTTGCACGGGACCATGGGGAAGTGCTCAGTCATCCAATAAAACTACCCTGTGACTTGGTCCCCAAGGCAGTAGTGGCCTTCCTGGTGGCCTGGAAGTGGGGAAGCAGGGCGCTGGGGCTCTCGGCAGGGCCCTGCATGCCCCCTCCCGCCCGCCCTCCGAGCCACCCAGGGTAGCTTGAAAGGCTTTCCACGCCGGGCAGGCTCCCAGCGCCGCGCGCTCCGCAGAGCTCTCTCCCCCACCAAAAAGCCCGAGGCCTCCGGAGTGTACACTAACCACAAGCCTTTCAGTGGCTCATGTATTTACAAACTGAGGCATGTCGAAATCAAAGGGGATACCACATGACATAATTCGCATTAAAATGTCAACAGGCTGACAATTTATAGAGTCAATCCACGGAAGGTGGGGAGGACTGAGACTTAGTAATTGTTTAATTCCTGCTGAAACCCAGGGCCGCTGCGCCTTCGGGAAGCCGGGGTGTGCTGGGGGCCGCCAGCCGGCTCAGCGCCCCATGGGGCTGGCACCACGCCAAGGCCGGGGGACAGCTTTAACCATTTAGGGCACTTCACGGTGAGAGAGCGGGAGGGAGGAAAAGGAAAGCGCTTCAGTGAAATGGGGCAGGAGAGGGGCGTGAGCGGCCCAAGGGTGTGTCCTTCCCCAAAATGGCTCAGGGTGGTCCCTGAGGGACAGGTTCCCTCGGCTGGCCCCCACCCCCGCATTCCCTTTATTTCCCATGTGCCCAGAAGCTGGAGATTTGAATACATGCAAAGGGCGCCCAGGTGTGGCTTTCTGGTTGCCCTGTGGCAGCAGTTTGCTCACCAAGCAGAGGGCGGGGTGGCTGGATCGGCACCTTGATCATGCCAGCCTCCAAGCACCAGGGCCCCGCCTCCCAAAGGAGCAAAAGCAAAGTCATGACCCAAAGCAGACCCTGGACTCATCGAAACCTCCCTAGACGTTTCTTCCATCTCTTGTATCATCCCTACCAACAGCACGGTTCTGACCAGCGGTTCAGGAAACACAAACTCTTAGTGCTGTGTCAGGCTCTGAGTATTCCCTGCCCACAGTCATGGATGTTCTTGGACTTCTAGAAATCATTTCACCTACATTACTTCTTATGAACCGATCATCACCTGTGGAAGGGTCCACCTAGGGATGTGAAGCTGGTGGACAGAATCTGGACTTTAACAGTGCTTTTTGGTGCACATCTGTGTGCTAAATCACTTCAGTTGTGTCTGACTCTTTGCAACCCTGTGGACTGTAGCCTGCCAGGCTCCTCTGTCCATGAGATTCTCCAGACAAGAATACTGAAGTGGATTGCTGTTCCCTCCTATAGGGGATCTTCCTGATCCAGGGATCAAACCTGCATCTCTTGGGTGGGGTGGGTTATCAATGCACTCCAAGCTCTGAGACAAGCTGTAACTTCTCATCATAACATGTGAGAAATACACAGAGAAGACAAGTGTTATTAAAAACGAGTATCGGTCTCCCCTGGTGGTCCAGTAGTAAGGACACTGCCTTGCACTGCAAGGGGCGCCGGTTCGATCCCTGACCTGGGAAGATCCCATGTGCCGCGGAGCAGCTGGACCAATGTGTCCAATTACTGAGCCGGAGCTCTGGAGCGCGTGCACCCAGAGCCTGTGCTCTGCGACACAGAGGCCACTGCGATGGGAGGCCCAAAGAACAAAGATGGATGAAAAAATAGATAAATGAAAGACCAATAGAAGTGGCCGGCCCGCCTCCTCCCTCCCCCACCCCCCAAAAAACAAGTATCTGGGGAAGCTTATGGCTAACGATCATTATCAGCATTAGTCACCCAAAACACATGTTCCAAAAAAAGGTGGCTTCGCTCTGTGGGACCTGCCCCCAAGGATGCCCGGGGCCACGTGGGCTGTGGTGGGGCTCCCTGCACAAGCTCACTGTCTGTGTATAAACAGTAACACCTCGTTCTCTCTTCTACATCATTAACTGAAACACATTAAAACAAGTGTGCACCGGGAGCAGAAAATGAGACTGTTAAACCAAGCTGATATAATCCTCATCAGCTGTGGGAAATGAGACCGCATCAATTATGCCGAATCAACTATAGTTACAGGGATGCACAGGGCTCCGAGCCCCGCAATGTATAAAGGGGGACAAGAAGAAAACAAGCCTTCACTTAAATATATACACATATACATATATGTAACACACTCCACACCTACTCCCCTTACAAACAGAGCTTCCGTCCATTCTTGATATCATCTCATGAGAGAGGAGTGCTATCAGATAAAGTACTCCTTTCAGACTCTTTTTTAAAAAAAACAAACTATTTAGAATGGAAGGAAAACAAAGAAAAACAAAAGTAAATTTATTTTTTAAATGGGCTAGGGGGGCAATTCATTATTTGTATTCTGCTCTTATAGACTGGTTCTAAGTCCAAATTATTGGGAAGTCAAAAGTGCTAACCCCTAAAATGACCAGGACACAGACTGTATAAGAAACAGTAAGAACGCTTCAAAACTGGAATCACTGACGGTGGGGTATCAATGCTCCAAGCTCTCCTTTTTTGTGAGAAATACACAGAGAAGACAATGTTATTAAACGAGTATCGGTCTCCCTGGTGGTCCAGTGGGTAAGGACACCACCTTGCAGTGCAAGGGGCACCGGTTCGATCCCTGACCTGGGAAGATCCCATGTGCCGCGGAGCAGCTGGACCAATGTGTCCAATTACTGAGCCGGAGCTCTGGAGCGCGTGCACCCAGAGCCTGTGCTCTGCGACACAGAGGCCACTGCGATGGGAGGCCCAAAGAACAAAGATGGATGAAAAAATAGATAAATGAAAGACCAATAGAAGTGGCCGGCCCGCCTCCTCCCTCCCCCACCCCCCAAAAAACAAGTATCTGGGGAAGCTTATGGCTAACGATCATTATCAGCATTAGTCACCCAAAACACATGTTCCAAAAAAAGGTGGCTTCGCTCTGTGGGACCTGCCCCCAAGGATGCCCGGGGCCACGTGGGCTGTGGTGGGGCTCCCTGCACAAGCTCACTGTCTGTGTATAAACAGTAACACCTCGTTCTCTCTTCTACATCATTAACTGAAACACATTAAAACAAGTGTGCACCGGGAGCAGAAAATGAGACTGTTAAACCAAGCTGATATAATCCTCATCAGCTGTGGGAAATGAGACCGCATCAATTATGCCGAATCAACTATAGTTACAGGGATGCACAGGGCTCCGAGCCCCGCAATGTATAAAGGGGGACAAGAAGAAAACAAGCCTTCACTTAAATATATACACATATACATATATGTAACACACTCCACACCTACTCCCCTTACAAACAGAGCTTCCGTCCATTCTTGATATCATCTCATGAGAGAGGAGTGCTATCAGATAAAGTACTCCTTTCAGACTCTTTTTTAAAAAAAACAAACTATTTAGAATGGAAGGAAAACAAAGAAAAACAAAAGTAAATTTATTTTTTAAATGGGCTAGGGGGGCAATTCATTATTTGCAATCTGCTCTTATAGACTGGTTCTAAGTCCAAATTATTGGGAAGTCAAAAGTGCTAACCCCTAAAATGACCAGGACACAGACTGTATAAGAAACAGTAAGAACGCTTCAAAACTGGAATAGCTGGAAGGCGACACTCATTCAAGCTCTCCAGCAACAAAACCAGACTCGTGTCTGCCTTTACCTGCCACTGCCAACTGTGAGAAACAGCTCAGAATCCAGGACATTTAGAAATACCCATGCATCCCAGTAGGGAAGAAAATAAAGGTAATTATCTGTCCGCTTCCAAAATGAGGAAGGTTATGATTCTACTGAAGCCTCAGTCCCTATATCCAAGGGTGTAGAAAATGCAAAAGACGTGCACAGGACAGTTATAAAATGTAAAATGTCCCCCCAGGAGGAATAACTGTGGGGAAGGGCGATGCCTCGCCTCCGGCATATTAGAATATCATATTTGGTGGTAACAATCACCATGTGTGAAGTGAGCGTGGCTAAGCCAAACTTCCTCCTGCGCCTCCCCATGTGTGTCTGAATTTGCAACCTTGGCACGTTAACCGCCACTGATTTGCATTGCTTTCCCTAGGTCTAGCCTCACGGTGGCCCTGGACACCTTCCTTATGTGCATGCGGACACCAGCGTGAAACTCAGGTCTGCCCTAACTCGGTCCCCAGAGCAGCCACTAAACTGGCCATTCAAGTGACAGACACAGCACCTCCATTTCTCAAGTGTACTTGCCAGGTCGGCTCAGGCTGCTCTAATCAGCAGGCAGGCAAGGGACTTGGTGAAGCTTTTCTGCTGCACACACTTTGCACGTCGTTTCAGATGTTAAAGACTGTTTCATGTTAAGTCTTCGCTTCTTTCAAATCAAGGAGAGGGGCCTCTCCTCCCACTTACTGACCCAGAGCTATAATCAGGGATCCCAGCTTCAGCCATTTTGTTCATTAAAGCAAAATGAAATAAAATGAAATAAAAGTCAGCGTTCAAAAGAAGTGGTGTAGGGAGAAAACACTCATAACTTGAGTAGCCAAGGAGATGAACTTCCAATATACAAATAAGGGGAAAGGAGGAATGCGCAATTTAAAGAAGAAGAAAAAAGTTTCAGCTGAAGAAAAATTTTGGAATATTGCAAATGAATGGATAACAAATGGTTGCCAGGGAAACGCTTTGTATACTGGACTGCAGGTGTTCGCTACAGGGGATGGAGACCGGATGGCACAGCCACAAGCAAGGCCACAACGTAAACACTGAAGGAAGACTCCTAAGGCAACGTTGTGCCACCGCAGGTTTTCAACATAGACGAACAGCTCAGAATCCAGGACATTTAGAAATACCCATGCATCCCAGTAGGGAAGAAAATAAAGGTAATTATCTGTCCGCTTCCAAAATGAGGAAGGTTATGATTCTACTGAAGCCTCAGTCCCTATATCCAAGGGTGTAGAAAATGCAAAAGACGTGCACAGGACAGTTATAAAATGTAAAATGTCCCCCCAGGAGGAATAACTGTGGGGAAGGGCGATGCCTCGCCTCCGGCATATTAGAATATCATATTTGGTGGTAACAATCACCATGTGTGAAGTGAGCGTGGCTAAGCCAAACTTCCTCCTGCGCCTCCCCATGTGTGTCTGAATTTGCAACCTTGGCACGTTAACCGCCACTGATTTGCATTGCTTTCCCTAGGTCTAGCCTCACGGTGGCCCTGGACACCTTCCTTATGTGCATGCGGACACCAGCGTGAAACTCAGGTCTGCCCTAACTCGGTCCCCAGAGCAGCCACTAAACTGGCCATTCAAGTGACAGACACAGCACCTCCATTTCTCAAGTGTACTTGCCAGGTCGGCTCAGGCTGCTCTAATCAGCAGGCAGGCAAGGGACTTGGTGAAGCTTTTCTGCTGCACACACTTTGCACGTCGTTTCAGATGTTAAAGACTGTTTCATGTTAAGTCTTCGCTTCTTTCAAATCAAGGAGAGGGGCCTCTCCTCCCACTTACTGACCCAGAGCTATAATCAGGGATCCCAGCTTCAGCCATTTTGTTCATTAAAGCAAAATGAAATAAAATGAAATAAAAGTCAGCGTTCAAAAGAAGTGGTGTAGGGAGAAAACACTCATAACTTGAGTAGCCAAGGAGATGAACTTCCAATATACAAATAAGGGGAAAGGAGGAATGCGCAATTTAAAGAAGAAGAAAAAAGTTTCAGCTGAAGAAAAATTTTGGAATATTGCAAATGAATGGATAACAAATGGTTGCCAGGGAAACGCTTTGTATACTGGACTGCAGGTGTTCGCTACAGGGGATGGAGACCGGATGGCACAGCCACAAGCAAGGCCACAACGTAAACACTGAAGGAAGACTCCTAAGGCAACGTTAAGCTGTCCGTGCCACCGGCACGGTGGTTTTCAACATAGACGAACTCATTTAGGCAAGGTGGGCGAGGCAGCCTTGCAGCTCCGGTTAATACTTCATTTGGGCTCAGAAGCTGTTCCCCCTTTACCACAGTCTGTGATATTGCCAAGGTTACAAAACATAAACAGACACAAATACAAGACATTAAAGAGACGCCAAAGCCAAATACATTCCCGTTCATTTAGAATGTAACTTTCATTTTTCAATCTTTGCCATGCATTTCTATATTATAATTTCTTGAGAGGGAATTTGTAGTAGCTTTAATCAGAAAACAACATACATGAATATACATACATATGGGCTTCCCAGGTGGCACCAGTGGTAAATAACCCGATTGCCAAGGCAGGAGACATAAGAGACAAAGGTTCAATCTCTGGGTTGAGAAGATCCCCTGGAGGAGGGTATGGCAACCCACTCCAGTATTCTCGCCTAGAGAATCCCATGGACAGAGGAGACGGGCTGGCTACAGTCCACGAGGTCGCAAAGAACTAGATACGCCTGAGGCGACTGAAAATGACATGAATATGGTCATGTAAGGAAAATGTGGGTCTACTGGGGCTTGCGGGGTAGCCTGGCTTTAAAAAAATCAAATTCTGTAGTCCCCCAGGTCAGGCAGGATAATACTATAAAACTACGTCAGTAAAAGTAACTTTACTGTTCACCCCTCTCACAGCTCACAGAAGGGGACAATGAGGTAGCAAAAACAAAGCTGGTCTTGGGTCACTTTCCCACCCTGCCCAGTCTTCATGACACATGGGTCACATCTCTTAGGACAAATGCTTTCTCCCTCCTGCAAGGCAACACAGCCCACCGGCCTTTATGTCCCCCGAATCCAAAGCATGCCAAGTTCAAAGTTAATGAAAACCAAGTATACAGTAACTTCAACTACGCAGCCTACGTAAGACAACGGAGAATGAAACGCAAGGAAGTGGCGTTCCGACAGGCAGTACACTGTGCCGGGCTGTGTCCTGACGATAGGACAGGCGCATCCCAGGTAGGATCCCATCTAACTCGCTTAACAGTCCTGCCGGGCAGGTCATTTCAGGAGCCCGTTCACAGCCGAGCAACCCACGTCCAAGGCCACACATCTGTGAAGGGCGGGAGCTGAGATTCAAATCCAGGCGGCCCGACACCAGGGAGAGCTACCTGGCTTTCCCCTAAGACATGTGGGCATCCTATCCTTCAGTTTTCTGGCATCTAGTGAGCATCAGAAGCTTCTGGAATGACCAAGAGCTTGTTCGAGTCCCATGGCATGGTTTGAGACCTCTCCATTGGAGATGTTTCTGCCTCATGCTTCTGTCCTTCTGAGTGAAAGAGAAATACCTGAGCCCTATCTTCAGAGACACGACGAGTATCTGTGTGGGAAGGTGGAGGGGAGGACGGCAGGGGTGGAGAAGAGAACACCAAGTGAACCTGCGGCTTCGACGTGTGCACTTCAGAGTGGAAGGTTCAGTATTTTGCACTCGTGTTATATTATGAAAAATTTCAATAATAGAGAAGAGTGAAAAAAAAAAAAATCACAGATACCTTTCCATTACCCAGATGCTCAAACGACTGTAATACAGGACTTCCCAGGTGGCCGAGTGGCTGAGACTCCGTGCTCCCAATGTAGGGGGCCTAGGTTTGAACCCTGGTCAGGGAACGAGATAGCACATACCACAACTAAGTGTCCAAATGCTACAAATAAAGATCCTACAACTCCACAATTAAGACCCAGTGTAGCCAAATAAGTATTAAAAAAAATACCCTTAAAAAATAAAACTAGTAGAATACTTTGCTATCTACATTGTATATCCATCCTTTTATCCATCTATCAATGAAACTTCCCTTTTTGATGCATTTCAAAGTCAGCTGCAAACATGAACAAACTTTACCACCAACACTCCCGATACTTCAGCGCATGTCATGTTGACTTTCAAGATTTGTTCGGATACTTTGCTTTCCCCTCCTGCAAGGCAACACAGCCCACCGGCCTTTATGTCCCCAATCCAAAGCATGCCAAGTTCAAAGTTAATGAAACCAAGTATACAGTAACTTCAACTACGCAGCCTACGAAGACAACGGAGAATGAAACGCAAGGAAGTGGCGTTCCGACAGGCAGTACACTGTGCCGGGCTGTGTCCTGACGATAGGACAGGCGCATCCCAGGTAGGATCCCATCTAACTCGCTTAACAGTCCTGCCGGGCAGGTCATTTCAGGAGCCCGTTCACAGCCGAGCAACCCACGTCCAAGGCCACACATCTGTGAAGGGCGGGAGCTGAGATTCAAATCCAGGCGGCCCGACACCAGGGAGAGCTACCTGGTTTTCCCCCTAAGACATGTGGGCATCCAATCCTTAAGTTTTCTGGCATCTAGTGAGCATCAGAAGCTTCTGGAATGACCAAGAGCTTGTTCGAGTCCCATGGCATGGTTTGAGACCTCTCCATTGGAGATGTTTCTGCCTCATGCTTCTGTCCTTCTGAGTGAAAGAGAAATACCTGAGCCCTATCTTCAGAGACACGACGAGTATCTGTGTGGGAAGGTGGAGGGGAGGACGGCAGGGGTGGAGAAGAGAACACCAAGTGAACCTGCGGCTTCGACGTGTGCACTTCAGAGTGGAAGGTTCAGTATTTTGCACTCGTGTTATATTATGAAAAATTTCAATAATAGAGAAGAGTGAAAAAAAAAAAAATCACAGATACCTTTCCATTACCCAGATGCTCAAACGACTGTAATACAGGACTTCCCAGGTGGCCGAGTGGCTGAGACTCCGTGCTCCCAATGTAGGGGGCCTAGGTTTGAACCCTGGTCAGGGAACGAGATAGCACATACCACAACTAAGTGTCCAAATGCTACAAATAAAGATCCTACAACTCCACAATTAAGACCCAGTGTAGCCAAATAAGTATTAAAAAAAAAAAATACCCTTAAAAAATAAAACTAGTAGAATACTTTGCTATCTACATTGTATATCCATCCTTTTATCCATCTATCAATGAAACTTCCCTTTTTGATGCATTTCAAAGTCAGCTGCAAACATGAACAAACTTTACCACCAACACTCCCGATACTTCAGCGCATGTCATGTTGACTAGAGTTCAAGATTTGTTTACGGGATACTTTTTGAAAAAATACTTTTATTATTTTAACAGATCGTTTGAATGAGTTCCTTACTAGTAAAGTACTAAAAAGGCCCCAATTCCACCGTGTTACTAGTGTGAAATGTTTGGCTAGCAACTGGTTTCTTTTTTTTTGAGATGTTACAGTAACCACAAGTGCATGAAAGGAAGTGCTAGTCACTAAACTCAGTTTAGAATTACGACCTCAGATTTAGTAAGCGCAAGACATGGATCTGCCTTCGTCCTCTGCCCAGCTTGCCCATCTACGAGATCACTCCCTCTCCAAAGCTGGTCCGAACACACTCCAGCCACCCTCCTTCCAGGAGGTCTGTTCTGATCTGGAGCTGACTCCTCCCTCCCTCTGCCTCCTTCCAAACTTGCATAACTTGCACACACATCTGCCAGCACAAATCCACTCGTCTTTGTATCCTGCACGACAATGTTTTTCAAATGGCAGGTCGTGATCTTTCCTTGCACTGGTTCTGAACCTGGAGCCACATGTGAGAAACCCACAATCAATGGATCAGTCTCTGAGCGGCGGGCCAACCCGTCTCCCACCCCCCTACCTTTTTCTAAGGTCACTTAGTGGGTTCATAAAAATCTGTGCCTAAATACAACAAGCACCTGCGTAGAATGAGGGAACGGGATAGAAAAGTATCAGAATGCAGTGCATGTAGTAAGGATCAAATTATTTTGTACAAATTCTGTTCCAATTCTATAAACAAGTTACTGTAACTTCTCAAAAAAAAAAAAAAAAGAAAGAAAGAAACCAGTTGTGCTTACTCACTTATTAAAATGTATCTCATTCTGGGTACTAGTCAACAAAGTTTGCAAAGTTTAGGGCCACAGCCCTAAAGAAGTTAGTACGTGATCCTGTTCCCTGAAGGTTTCTATGATGTATGGTTTGAATATGAGGCAGGAGGGGAGGAGACTAGAGTTCCTCTCTAACTGGGAATCCATTCTGCCATGTGGTTTTCCTAGGGATACCTAGCATTTAGATACAAAGAACTGGAGAGTAAACAGCGCAGATCTGAAGGAAACAGGAGAACCTAGTCTTAAAGTTTGTAGATTTAGGAAAATTCGCCCATGGGTAACAAATCTTCAGTTGAAACTGACTGTGCATATGACACCTTCAGGGCTGGGAAGGCTACAAAGCTAGGTATAGATGGTCTTGCAATTGAGCAGAGGAGAAAGACCACTATAAACATTGACTGCACAATGGAGGAGGAGCCCAGGGTCACCACTTTTTCACCTCAACATCAATCTCTAGGACCACTGCATAGAAAGAGTTGTGCTTTGAGTTGGTTGAACACGGGGACACAGAGGCCAAGGCCATTTGTGTGGAGGACTTTCCAGATGACTTGGACACAAGCTGCACAATTGTCCCAGGACTGTTTCTCAGTAGATCAGATACAGAAAAACAGAACAAACAACAACAAAAACAGGCTGCATGAAGTTGACAGTAAATAACATGGTTGTCAACAGCTCTGGAAAGCTCTGGTCCACACAAGATGTCCAGTTTATTCTGACACATGTTTCTGGACTGTCAATTATGTGAAGCCAGGGGCTCAAACTGGGCTGCTCACTATATACTAGAACAGAAGGAAACTGTAGGCCCGTTCTGCTAGTACATTTGCCATCCAATAAGTATGTATGGAGTTGGTGTCAGACACTGTTCTAAATGCCAAAGATACAGTCATTAATAAGACAGCCAAAAAAAAAAAAGGGCTTCTCTGGTGGTCCGGTGAGTAAAGAGTCCGCCTTGCAGTGCAAGGGTCACTGGTTAGATCCCTGGCCCGGCACGATCCCAAGTGCCGCGGAGCGGCCGGATCGGTGTGTCCGATGACGAGCCAGTGCACTGGAGTGTGTGCGCCCAGAGTCGGTCCTCTGCGAGGAGAGAGGGCACTGCAATGGGAGGTCCACACAGGCCAAAGAATAAAGATGGATGAAAATAAACAAATGAAACAAACAATAAAAGAGGCCAAAATTTAAGAAGAAAAAAAAAAGACAGCCAAGGTTGCCAATCTTCTGGTAGACAAAAAAAAAATTAACGAATAAGAAAAATAAATAATAACTGTCAAAGCAGAGAAGTAGCCTCAGAGGACGCTTCTCTCAGTAACTATCTGGGAGTGGGTGGCCGGGGAAGCCTCTCTGAGGACTAGAGGTCAAGGATGCTCGTTCTAGGCAGTGGGCCCAGCAAGAGGCGCAAGCTTGGCCCGCTGAAGGAGCAGTAAGAAGGCTGGTGCGGCTCAGGTGTTGTGGGAAGGGGAGCGGGGTGGGGGGGCGTATAACAAGCCGAGGCTGGCACGGTGCGGCGGGGCGGGGGAGGTTGGAGTCTGGGTCACAGAGAGGTCGGTAAGCCAGAGCGGAAAGGCTGGCTCGCCTTTTGAGGAATGGGAAGCCACTGTTGGGTCTTCGCAGGGGAGTGATGGGACCTGATTTTCCTCTTCATGCAATCCCTGCATGGAGAGTGGACTGTCAGGGACGAGAGCAGCAACAAGGAGAGAGCTGACACGGGAGAGACAGGAAGGTGGTACGGCTATTCCGAGGACGGCGCCGACGGGGCTCAGTGAGGATTTAGCTAGAGGGGAGTGAAAGAAAGCAGGGGCCACAGCAATGCCCAGCTTTCAGGCTTGAGCAAATGGTAGACAGGCAGCGGCCCTGACTAAGATGTGCAGCCCAAGGGAGAAAGGGGCTTGGGAATTAATGGTCAGTAAGAAGTCTCTTTGGGCCACGCTAGGTCGGGGCGCGGAGTGGGGAAGGCCAACTACCAAACACTCGACCAGAAACACCCAGTCCCGACGCAGACAGGAGGAGTGCGCAGGGCTCAAGGCAGATTCCAGTGTCACCAGAAGGAAGATGCTGTTGGGGAAAAATTACCTTCAGAAAACAGATGCGGGCCTGAGCCAAGCCCTGAGGACTCTAGCATTTACTGTAAATAACAGAAGAGAAGCCAGCAAGGAGACCACGGAGACGGGCCAGAGAGGAACCAGACAGACCAGAAGACTGGTGTCACAGAAGCCAGGAGGGCACACAGCGATTTCACTCACAGATGGGCACGACCGAGGGAGGGCCAGGGGACGTGAGCAGAGAGCCCTCAGACGGCACGGTCATGGCAGTGCCCCCACTAGGAACTAGTCAGCCACGGCTGAGCCTGAGGCCCAGATCACCGTAGACGGCGAATAAGAAAAATAAATAATAACTGTCAAAGCAGAGAAGTAGCCTCAGAGGACGCTTCTCTCAGTAACTATCTGGGAGTGGGTGGCCGGGAAGCCTCTGAGGACTAGAGGTCAAGGATGCTCGTTCTAGGCAGTGGGCCCAGCAAGAGGCGCAAGCTTGGCCCGCTGAAGGAGCAGTAAGAAGGCTGGTGCGGCTCAGGTGTTGTGGGAAGGGGAGCGGGGTGGGGGGGCGTATAACAAGCCGAGGCTGGCACGGTGCGGCGGGGCGGGGGAGGTTGGAGTCTGGGTCACAGAGAGGTCGGTAAGCCAGAGCGGAAAGGCTGGCTCGCCTTTTGAGGAATGGGAAGCCACTGTTGGGTCTTCGCAGGGGAGTGATGGGACCTGATTTTCCTCTTCATGCAATCCCTGCATGGAGAGTGGACTGTCAGGGACGAGAGCAGCAACAAGGAGAGAGCTGACACGGGAGAGACAGGAAGGTGGTACGAAGCTATTCCGAGGACGGCGCCGACGGGGCTCAGTGAGGATTTAGCTAGAGGGGAGTGAAAGAAAGCAGGGGCCACAGCAATGCCCAGCTTTCAGGCTTGAGCAAATGGTAGACAGGCAGCGGCCCTGACTAAGATGTGCAGCCCAAGGGAGAAAGGGGCTTGGGAATTAATGGTCAGTAAGAAGTCTCTTTGGGCCACGCTAGGTCGGGGCGCGGAGTGGGGAAGGCCAACTACCAAACACTCGACCAGAAACACCCAGTCCCGACGCAGACAGGAGGAGTGCGCAGGGCTCAAGGCAGATTCCAGTGTCACCAGAAGGAAGATGCTGTTGGGGAAAAATTACCTTCAGAAAACAGATGCGGGCCTGAGCCAAGCCCTGAGGACTCTAGCATTTACTGTAAATAACAGAAGAGAAGCCAGCAAGGAGACCACGGAGACGGGCCAGAGAGGAACCAGACAGACCAGAAGACTGGTGTCACAGAAGCCAGGAGGGCACACAGCGATTTCACTCACAGATGGGCACGACCGAGGGAGGGCCAGGGGACGTGAGCAGAGAGCACTCAGTCGTCATGGTCATGGCAATGCCCCCCACTAGGAACTAGTCAGCTTCGGCAGGCTCGGGCTGCCAGCCTGAGGCCCAAGATCACCAGTGAGACCCTCGGCACCCTCAGGTCCCCTGCAGAAAACCGCACCTTGCAATCTGTCTGCTCCACTCCTCCCACAGAGAGAGGAGGATGCACAAACAGCGCCTTCCTTCCTCCTGTTTCCTGACATCCCACCTGAGCCCAAGAACCGTTTTCGCTCCATCCGTGAGTTGTTCTGCTTCACTAGCCAAATTATGAGTGTCCTATCCTTCTTCACTATCTGAAAGCAAAATGGCACCTTTCAAATACACTTCAGCCACACTCATGGCAAACAAACCTGCTTTCAGGAAAGACAATGAAGCAGTGGGAAAGAAACTGGTGGTCATCTACTCTAGGATCTTGTATCCAAGTATTTTTTTTGAAGGTTAATTCATTTATTTACTGACCACTTCCATTGGTCTTTCATTTATTTATTCTCATCCATCTTTGTTCTTTGGTCTGTGTGGGCCCTCCCATCGCAGAGGCTTCTGTTGTCGCAGAGCACCGGCTCTGGGCGCGTGCGCTCCATTGCTCCGGCTCGGTAGTTGGACACATCGGTCCAGCCGCTCCATGGCACGCGGAATCTTCCCAGGCTAGGGACAGAACCAGTGCCCCTTGCACTGCAAGACAGTGTCCATACCCACTGGACCACCAAGGAAGCCCCAAGTATTTTGAAAAATTTCCCATATCTTCTTTTGTGTCATGGTGCCTTCTTAAGAGATACTTGCTAATTTCTTACCGCAGCCTGCACTCTGAAGAGGTTTACAAACCAGCTGGAGAAAGACACTGACACAGAACACACAGATGGGCCTGGTGCCGAATGGTGTAACATGCGATCACGGTAGAGAAAACATCTGTGGCTGCAGTAGTAGGAGGGAACTTTCTGGAAAACCAGGGATGTGTCACCAGAACATAAAGGTGTGGCAGAAAACCTGCTATTCCTTATAGTCTGATTTAGAAAAAGTTAAAAAAAAAAAAAAAAAAAACAACCAGACACTTCCAATAGGGCCCAAAGCCTATCTCAGAGACATGGATCCAAATTACAAAGAAACAAGCATTTACAGTGACATCTGCTGGATTAATTAGCTGTGTAATTAGTCTCCCCTCGGTGGAGCTGGGCTTTGTCATTGCTGTCTGAGGCTTCCCCAGGTGAGATTTTATTCCGGATGCCATGTATCAAGAGGAAGAAAGAGCAGGCCAGGCAAAGGGGGAAAAGCACGCAACAATGTTTGTGGGAGGCAGTGAGAATGCAAAAGGAGCGTCTCAGGGACTTTGGAGGTCCTCTGGGTCCTAGAAAGTCAGCGAGGAAAAGTCCAAGAGGAAGGATGACTCGAGCACTCGCTATCTGGTGACAAGCCCACAACCTGGACTCCGCATACACTCCAAGCACCGAAGGTCCAGAGATACAAACGAGCACAGCAACCAGATGGAGATGAGGAGAGGGGAGGGTGTGGATCCAAAGCTGGACACAGACGAGCCTGAACCAGGCTACAGAACTCTGGCCCCAGGAGAGACGGTTCTGTCTTCCCACACTGGCAGCTGTGGCCATCACTAACAGGAACCCAGACTGGGCAGAAGAAGTCAATACAAACGGTTGGCTCTTAGTCCCGAGAACCAGAAGTGGAAGAAACACACACAAGCAGATGCCTCCAGCCAAATCTCTCCAAAGCGCTTCCTAAACACCCCACCAAGCAGATGCCTCCATACCCACTGGACCACCAAGGAAGCCCCAAGTATTTTGAAAAATTTCCCATATCTTCTTTTGTGTCATGGTGCCTTCTTAAGAGATACTTGCTAATTTCTTACCGCAGCCTGCACTCTGAAGAGGTTTACAAACCAGCTGGAGAAAGACACTGACACAGAACACACAGATGGGCCTGGTGCCGAATGGTGTAACATGCGATCACGGTAGAGAAAACATCTGTGGCTGCAGTAGTAGGAGGGAACTTTCTGGAAAACCAGGGATGTGTCACCAGAACATAAAGGTGTGGCAGAAAACCTGCTATTCCTTATAGTCTGATTTAGAAAAAGTTAAAAAAAAAAAAAAAAAAAACAACCAGACACTTCCAATAGGGCCCAAAGCCTATCTCAGAGACATGGATCCAAATTACAAAGAAACAAGCATTTACAGTGACATCTGCTGGATTAATTAGCTGTGTAATTAGTCTCCCCTCGGTGGAGCTGGGCTTTGTCATTGCTGTCTGAGGCTTCCCCAGGTGAGATTTTATTCCGGATGCCATGTATCAAGAGGAAGAAAGAGCAGGCCAGGCAAAGGGGGAAAAGCACGCAACAATGTTTGTGGGAGGCAGTGAGAATGCAAAAGGAGCGTCTCAGGGACTTTGGAGGTCCTCTGGGTCCTAGAAAGTCAGCGAGGAAAAGTCCAAGAGGAAGGATGACTCGAGCACTCGCTATCTGGTGACAAGCCCACAACCTGGACTCCGCATACACTCCAAGCACCGAAGGTCCAGAGATACAAACGAGCACAGCAACCAGATGGAGATGAGGAGAGGGGAGGGTGTGGATCCAAAGCTGGACACAGACGAGCCTGAACCAGGCTACAGAACTCTGGCCCCAGGAGAGACGGTTCTGTCTTCCCACACTGGCAGCTGTGGCCATCACTAACAGGAACCCAGACTGGGCAGAAGAAGTCAATACAAACGGTTGGCTCTTAGTCCCGAGAACCAGAAGTGGAAGAAACACACACAAGCAGATGCCTCCAGCCAAATCTCTCCCCAAAGCGCTTCCTAAACCACAGCTGGCTGCAGTCACCCTGGCTGACTCACGTCTAGAACACTGAGGAAACGGCAGTGCCGGGCCCCACGCCTGCTGGCTCGGCTGATGAGAAGAACCGAGGAATGCTCCCCGGGCTTGAATTTAGAAAATACGAGAGCTAGTACAAGGGACATACAGAAGTGCAGAGGGGCAGCAAGAGCGGGAAGGTTACCCTGAAAACAGCCCCAGTTCAGAGGTGAGCAGTGGGGATGACCTTTTATCTCCCCCGACTCACACACCCAGGGTGCAGGAGAAACATGTGACAACTTGTATGCCCCAAGGTTTTGGAAAACCTCTCCTAAGTCGGAAGTCCATCTGGTGTCTGCTCACGCTCGTGTTCTCTGGGCACTCTCCCAGCAGGATGAAGCCTCGGAAAAGAGCGCAACATGAAAGGCAGGCAGACAGATACAGGGACTGGGGTCCTCGTCACAGAGCATGGACACTGGCGGTAAAACACGCTCCCTGTGCGTGCCACTCACCGGGAGTTCCCCACACGAGTAACATGTAAGTAACATTTAAGTAACATGTTGCAAGATGTTTTTAGCTTGAGTCAAAAATCCTACTTCAGGGCTCAGCACAAAATCAGACTCAATACTGTTAAGTACTGAGGGGGAAGGAATTCCCTCTCCACCTGTGGGTGTCCCAGAGACCAAGTCAGGAGATGGTGTCCCAAGTGCGGCGGCCCAAGACTGGGTCCCTGCAGTGCAGGGACACTCCCAGCTCAGAACCAGGGGCCCCGGGGCTCCCTCTTCTGCAGGCAAAAAGGCCACGTGGATACAGCAGGGTCCCCAACAGGGGTCCTGAGGGTCCCCAGTCTCAGAAGAGGGCTGTGGTCAGAAAGAGAGAGACAGACTCAACAGGGACCGCAAGGAGAGAAATTCTTCTCACAGCTCCAATGCACACACAGGCTGATGGGCAGAGGAAATGCTTGTTACAACTGTTGACCTAAGAGACCAGATATGCTTCGGAGGCCCCCGTCCTGGGCCTGGGAACCCTGCTCCGCTAATTAACAGGTTACAAATCAAACATTCTCCATAGATAAACATTTCTAACCTTCTAACTAGTTTGGCTTCTACAGAATGAGGACAGAGGCCCTAGAGAAGGTGTCCCGATCACACTTGATGATTAGTCCCAATTCAAAGCCCCTGCGGCACCTCCTCTGAGCATCCTGCGTGCAGAAGGTACAAGCAAAACAGCCAGAGCTCGAGGGCTCTGCATTTCCACCACCTACATACAAGTTACAACGGCAGAAAGAGGGCCTAGCCCCAGTTCAGAGGTGAGCAGTGGGGATGACCTTTTATCTCCCCCGACTCACACACCCAGGGTGCAGGAGAAACATGTGACAACTTGTATGCCCCAAGGTTTTGGAAAACCTCTCCTAAGTCGGAAGTCCATCTGGTGTCTGCTCACGCTCGTGTTCTCTGGGCACTCTCCCAGCAGGATGAAGCCTCGGAAAAGAGCGCAACATGAAAGGCAGGCAGACAGATACAGGGACTGGGGTCCTCGTCACAGAGCATGGACACTGGCGGTAAAACACGCTCCCTGTGCGTGCCACTCACCGGGAGTTCCCCACACGAAGTAACATGTAAGTAACATTTAAGTAACATGTTGCAAGATGTTTTTAGCTTGAGTCAAAAATCCTACTTCAGGGCTCAGCACAAAATCAGACTCAATACTGTTAAGTACTGAGGGGGAAGGAATTCCCTCTCCACCTGTGGGTGTCCCAGAGACCAAGTCAGGAGATGGTGTCCCAAGTGCGGCGGCCCAAGACTGGGTCCCTGCAGTGCAGGGACACTCCCAGCTCAGAACCAGGGGCCCCGGGGCTCCCTCTTCTGCAGGCAAAAAGGCCACGTGGATACAGCAGGGTCCCCAACAGGGGTCCTGAGGGTCCCCAGTCTCAGAAGAGGGCTGTGGTCAGAAAGAGAGAGACAGACTCAACAGGGACCGCAAGGAGAGAAATTCTTCTCACAGCTCCAATGCACACACAGGCTGATGGGCAGAGGAAATGCTTGTTACAACTGTTGACCTAAGAGACCAGATATGCTTCGGAGGCCCCCGTCCTGGGCCTGGGAACCCTGCTCCGCTAATTAACAGGTTACAAATCAAACATTCTCCATAGATAAACATTTCTAACCTTCTAACTAGTTTGGCTTCTACAGAATGAGGACAGAGGCCCTAGAGAAGGTGTCCCGATCACACTTGATGATTAGTCCCAATTCAAAGCCCCTGCGGCACCTCCTCTGAGCATCCTGCGTGCAGAAGGTACAAGCAAAACAGCCAGAGCTCGAGGGCTCTGCATTTCCACCACCTACATACAAGTTACAACGGCAGAAAGAGGTCCGAGGAGCCAGGATGGTGGGAGTATCAGACAAAGCCACAAGGCACGGAGCCGGGCATCCTGCCGTCTGTCCTTCTATCTCGCCACGTGACATGAGAGCACTTCAGATAAGAGGGGATAACGAAACAAGGATTGAGGAACAAATTTTAACAAATAGCTTGGGAGAACGTTTCAGATTTCATCATAGGAAAGAATTTTATTTAACGTAAAAAAAAAAAGTGAAAATCTGATGTGACAGGTTTCTATTAATAACAAAGATTGGAAATATACGTTAGAGGTTTCTGTAATTTTCCTCTTTTGTCGGGACCCATTTAATAAATAAACAAATAAGAGTCTTTACTGACAAGGAGGCCATTTGTCCCTCTTCACGCCCCCATGGGGCCAGCAGGTAGGACACTATGAAAGAATTTCTTCATCATCCGGAGGAAAGGGGTTGCCAGAAAAAATATAGGATACCCAAGTAAATGTGAATTTCAGATAAGAAACAGAAGTGTATTTTACGGAACACGCTTACAATAAAAATTAGGTGTCATTTGTCTGAAATTTACATTTAACTGGGTATTTTTATTTTATGCTTTTATTTGTTAAATCTGAGACTTTGACCCTGGGAACCCTGCTGTGATGTTTTCAATGCTCTGCAGGGTCACCAGTCTAATGTCGCCGGTTTCAATAACCTCCATCATCTCTATGAGCAATACAATTTCTTTTTCGTCTGTAACATTTTTAACTTTCACCCAACTTTTAATGGAACCTTTTATTTGTTTACCAATTTATAGCGAAAACCAGACCAGATATGCTCCCGTCCTGGGCCTGGGAACCCTGCTCCGCTAATTAACAGGTTACAAATCAAACATTCTCCATAGATAAACATTTCTAACCTTCTAACTAGTTTGGCTTCTACAGAATGAGGACAGAGGCCCTAGAGAAGGTGTCCCGATCACACTTGATGATTAGTCCCAATTCAAAGCCCCTGCGGCACCTCCTCTGAGCATCCTGCGTGCAGAAGGTACAAGCAAAACAGCCAGAGCTCGAGGGCTCTGCATTTCCACCACCTACATACAAGTTACAACGGCAGAAAGAGGTCCGAGGAGCCAGGATGGTGGGAGTATCAGACAAAGCCACAAGGCACGGAGCCGGGCATCCTGCCGTCTGTCCTTCTATCTCGCCACGTGACATGAGAGCACTTCAGATAAGAGGGGATAACGAAACAAGGATTGAGGAACAAATTTTAACAAATAGCTTGGGAGAACGTTTCAGATTTCATCATAGGGAAAGAATTTTATTTAACGTAAAAAAAAAAAGTGAAAATCTGATGTGACAGGTTTCTATTAATAACAAAGATTGGAAATATACGTTAGAGGTTTCTGTAATTTTCCTCTTTTGTCGGGACCCATTTAATAAATAAACAAATAAGAGTCTTTACTGACAAGGAGGCCATTTGTCCCTCTTCACGCCCCCATGGGGCCAGCAGGTAGGACACTATGAAAGAATTTCTTCATCATCCGGAGGAAAGGGGTTGCCAGAAAAAATATAGGATACCCAAGTAAATGTGAATTTCAGATAAGAAACAGAAGTGTATTTTACGGAACACGCTTACAATAAAAATTAGGTGTCATTTGTCTGAAATTTACATTTAACTGGGTATTTTTATTTTATGCTTTTATTTGTTAAATCTGAGACTTTGACCCTGGGAACCCTGCTGTGATGTTTTCAATGCTCTGCAGGGTCACCAGTCTAATGTCGCCGGTTTCAATAACCTCCATCATCTCTATGAGCAATACAATTTCTTTTTCGTCTGTAACATTTTTAACTTTCACCCAACAGCCTGTTTTTTTTTTTAAGTGCTGGAAACCTAAGTTTATTAAATATTAAAGTATAAAATGACTCAATGCTACCAAAATGGGTTTCATAGCGACAACCTTTCCTACCCTACATTTAAACAGTATTTACAGTTTCAAGTTATGTTGAAAAAAAGACTCAAGGCTTCGGTTCAGTGTATTATGTAATTATTTAAAAACTCTTGCCTTCCAACAATGTTCCTTACAATGCTTAATTGTTCCCTTACAATTTCCCTTTCAAAACAAAAAACCAGAAACACCTGTTTGGACTAAATGTATTCAAATTTGCCCTTTTAGTCCAAGTCCTGAACAAGTTGAAAGGACTCAATATCGGCAGGCTTACGCCTTTGCCCCCTGCGAGCTGGCACGGCTTTCCTCCAGACTGGGTTTACCTGGAGCAACTGTGGCAGACAGACGGAATTACTCTGGAATGTGGAGGCAATGGAATATTCACAGCAAAATTCTCTTAAGGGTCACAGACCACCCGTAAGACAGCAGGTGGCATTCACGCAAAGAATTCCACAAGCAGTAGGGCTCGTTCCTCTACACGGGGTGGTGGTGGGGAGGGGCGGGCAGATGGAGAGAGTTTGAGATTCTCCTTTCCCAAGAAGGTCTAAGGCTTTGAGCTACAGGATTGGGGGTTGGGAGGGTGTAAGTATTTCGACAAAGTGATGGTTTCTAGACCACCCCCAATCTGCAGCCTAAGTGAGGGACCGTGGCCGACCTTCTCTGGAACCCAGAAGGAGACTTGTTACCAGTAGCTGAAAACAGCTCCTCCAAGAAACTAGCAGACACATCCATGCCATTGCCACACGATCCGAGTATGAACTTTAGAAAAGGAAACTTCTTGGTCTTTCGGTATTTGTTCTCTCTCTTTTAAAAATAAATGGTGAGACCCAGAGTCCCCATTAAGAAACAATAAAACATTTGGCCCCTCTCTCAAGCCCCCTTCTCTCCTGGAGACTCCCTCATCCTGGTGAATTTGATGAAGGTAATTAATCCAGGAAATTCCACCCTGGGGAATACACAGGAGAGGAAGAGGAAAAGGAGAGAGGAAGAAATGTCATCCATGGGGCTTCACAGGACAACAAAAAGAGAACTCTGTCTCTCCCATCCCATCTCTATGAGCAATACAATTTCTTTTTCGTCTGTAACATTTTTAACTTTCACCCAACAGCCTGTTTTTTTTTTTAAGTGCTGGAAACCTAAGTTTATTAAATATTAAAGTATAAAATGACTCAATGCTACCAAAATGGGTTTCATAGCGACAACCTTTCCTACCCTACATTTAAACAGTATTTACAGTTTCAAGTTATGTTGAAAAAAAGACTCAAGGCTTCGGTTCAGTGTATTATGTAATTATTTAAAAACTCTTGCCTTCCAACAATGTTCCTTACAATGCTTAATTTTTCCCCTTACAATTTCCCTTTCAAAACAAAAAACCAGAAACACCTGTTTGGACTAAATGTATTCAAATTTGCCCTTTTAGTCCAAGTCCTGAACAAGTTGAAAGGACTCAATATCGGCAGGCTTACGCCTTTGCCCCCTGCGAGCTGGCACGGCTTTCCTCCAGACTGGGTTTACCTGGAGCAACTGTGGCAGACAGACGGAATTACTCTGGAATGTGGAGGCAATGGAATATTCACAGCAAAATTCTCTTAAGGGTCACAGACCACCCGTAAGACAGCAGGTGGCATTCACGCAAAGAATTCCACAAGCAGTAGGGCTCGTTCCTCTACACGGGGTGGTGGTGGGGGGGGGCGGGCAGATGGAGAGAGTTTGAGATTCTCCTTTCCCAAGAAGGTCTAAGGCTTTGAGCTACAGGATTGGGGGTTGGGAGGGTGTAAGTATTTCGACAAAGTGATGGTTTCTAGACCACCCCCAATCTGCAGCCTAAGTGAGGGACCGTGGCCGACCTTCTCTGGAACCCAGAAGGAGACTTGTTACCAGTAGCTGAAAACAGCTCCTCCAAGAAACTAGCAGACACATCCATGCCATTGCCACACGATCCGAGTATGAACTTTAGAAAAGGAAACTTCTTGGTCTTTCGGTATTTGTTCTCTCTCTTTTAAAAATAAATGGTGAGACCCAGAGTCCCCATTAAGAAACAATAAAACATTTGGCCCCTCTCTCAAGCCCCCTTCTCTCCTGGAGACTCCCTCATCCTGGTGAATTTGATGAAGGTAATTAATCCAGGAAATTCCACCCTGGGGAATACACAGGAGAGGAAGAGGAAAAGGAGAGAGGAAGAAATGTCATCCATGGGGCTTCACAGGACAACAAAAAGAGAACTCTGTCTCTCTCTGTCTCTGTCCCCTCATGTGGCTCAGTGCTTTAGACAAGCAAGACTTTGTAAACACGCCTGGACGGACCCAAATCTGGGGAGTATTCAGGGGTGCTCTGTAGGGATGGGGATCGATAAACAGGGCTTTTCGCATCAGCGAGCAAAGAATGGCTATTTAAGAAAATGTGGATCCACCAACCATTAATTTGAAAGAAAACACAGTCCTAAATCGTACAATACAGTCTCACAATGTACTATATACAAAATACATCTCTCAAAGATGAAAGTCTTAAACATGGGAAGAAAGTACTGAAGACGCTATTAATCAAGTGGTGCCAACCTGCCTGGGTTTGAAGACCAACTCCAACAACACTCACTCACTGGGGACTTATTAATGCCCCTGACTTGGTTTCCCCCATTTGAAAACAGACAGGTCAACAGAAGAGTGAATCAATGAATATCTGTAAAGCAGGTACAATGGAAACTTGCTCGTGTTAAGTGTCGTGTAGGAGCTGGTGATTACTTTTATCATAATATTAGCAGCAAGACAGAGCCTTCCTGGGAAAAGAGGAGAGTCAGAACCATAAAGACTCAGATGTGCCGATTGGCAATGGGAGGCCCACACAGGCCAAAGAGTAAAGATGGATGAAATATAAATAAATACAAAATCAATAAAAAGAGGCCAAAAACTAAAAAAATTAAAAAATTAGATGTGCAGATTGGACGACACAGAGATGAAAAGTTTCTGTAGGTTGAAACATATCATAAGCTAAGTGAAAGATGAATAAAGACTCACAGAAACTATTGCAATATCCATGGCCCTGATAAACGTAGTGCTCTTGCAAGGCCATCAGAAACCAAGACCGACCCAACAAAATGAATGAATGAATGAATTACACAGCAAACACTATGAACAGGAAATTCAAATGGACATTAAATGCATGAAAACATCTTCATCCTGTCTAACAACTAGAGAGACCCATACTGGGACAAATTTGCCAACGTGATGAAAACAGAAAAATAGCATTATGTTGGTTACTCATGAAGGGGCCTGAATATCATTTAACATAGGGAGGGGAGAAAATGTTCTTATAAAACTTGAAATGTTTAAAGTAGTTTAAAAACTTAAAATTAAACAGTAATTAACATCAGTAATGTTAACAATATTCTGAAAGGAGCTTCCTTCTGAAGGACCATTAGAGAGTATTCTGTCTATGGGCCTGGCACCCTGGAACTTGACAGGAACTGCTTGAATGTGGACAGAGTTCCCCACCTCACTGTCTATAAGCTCAAAACTGCAGGCAACACGAATGTACATCAGCGATGGCCTGGTCAGCAGGCGAAGAACTACACAGCCACTAAAAAGAGTGAACTTGGTGAGTATGGAATAACCTGAAATGATTTTCAGGATGAAAAGTTATATGAGAAAACCAAGCCAAAAGCAGAGCACGTTTCTGAAAGATTTTATAAGTGAACAATATGCATATGGACACACATGTACTCATATTTCTGTAAGCACAGGCATAGGAAAGAAAAACAAAAAGATAATTAGACAGTAGCAACCTGTTTCTTAAGGGTAGAGGTGCAGAGCAGAAAAAAGGACTTCTACTTTAAAAAGTACTGAAAAACACTTAAAAGATATGAGAACGGGCTGAAGTGTAATACTGTATGCATGCAGCATAGTTCCAGTTCTGTAAGATGTCTTACCCATCTAGTTAAATGCAAAGAGAAAGAAAGAAAAATATGCTGTCCTTTGGTTGGATTAGGCCAACAATTATTTTCTCTTACACTTCCCTGGATTTCTCAAAATTTCTATTGTGAACACGCACTACTCATACTAATAATTTTTACTATTAAAAAAAACCAAGGAATCACATCTTGTAATTAGCTTACACTTGAGATAAACATGGAAAGCTACTCTTGTAAGAAACTGGAGCATCATAATATCCTGAAGGGATCTCATCAGCTTCTTACCATCCACAAAAAGGTTTGAGCAAAGGGAAAAAAACACAAATATTAATAAAAAGCATTTGGGAAAAAAGGAGAAATGGTATGGTTAATGGTTCTGAAACTGGCCTTTCAAGAAGTGGCATATTTAGTTTGTTATTTTGGCCATTCTATGCAACATGGGGGATCTTAGATCCCCCTCCAAGGATCAAACCTGTGTGTGCCCCCTGCATTCGGAGTACCGAGTCTTAACCACTGGACTGCCAGGGAAGCCCCGAGGTGGCATATTTAGTACTGGACTTTTTAAAAACAGGCACATTACATTAGATTTCAGTTCCATTATTCGGTATCTAAAGTGTGGAGCCAAAGGTAACAGAGACCCAACCCTCCAGACATGACAGCCTGTGTAACACAGAAGCCAGAGGGCAAAGCTTGTGCTTAGAGCCAATCAGCTGAGCAAATGTGTTGAATGAAATGATACACTGGAGGGATTCTCAGAGGCAGGATGGCTCTGGAGGGAGGGCAAGACCGCAGTGAGGTGCTGACCTTCCACACTCCACCCATCGGCCACCTGTTGGCCAAACATTCCTCCACCACATGCTGAAACCATTCCTGCAGCAGGGAAGGGTTCAATCTGTCCCAACACAAGCCCTGCCTCCAAAAAAGATCCAATCCTTCAACCTTCCCAGAGGCTCCTGAAGTCAGCTGGTGGCTAGAACCACAGCCAGGGTGCCCCCCGCTCTCCAGTGGAGACCGGGGGGCTCGTGTGCTCGCAGCCTCTTGGCCCGGCCCCAGGAGCCCCCATCCTGTAAGCCCTGCCATCAAGGGCGGGAAATGAACTTCAGACCCCCCAGTTGCGCCAGGAGACGGAGGGCAGAGAGGTAAAGTGTGCTAAAATTCCCCAAAACATCTGGCCTTTCACACCTTCTCAATCAACCACGGGAAACATTCCCCGCCTTTCATTTTTGGTTGAAGGCACCAAAGTGTAGAGACAAGAAGGCTGAAGTATGCACTTAAAAAAAAAAAAAAAGCCAAACTAATGAGGAAATAAGGTTTGAGGAAACGGGCTCCAGGGTGATGATGTAAACCAGATGACACCTGTAACAGGGCTTCAGATGTGGAGCCCCATCAGGGTGAAGGGATTGAGGAGGAAGGCGGGAGGGGCAGTGTTTTGCTTTCCAAGCAGGACAAAGGCTGCCGGTCAAATTCTGTGGGCACAAAGGGTACAGCGGTGCACCTAAGACCCTCCATTCTGTGCCCCACAGTGGGCGTGACGAATGCAAAATTCAACCGAACTTCTCTGTCTGACTATACACCTTCTTACTTGTCCACTCCATCCTTTGACGAACTCACTGCCGTGCTGGGAGGGTGAGCCCCGAGTTTCTTACACATCAGGGAAAAAACAGAGAAGAGAGCTTCTAGAGGAATGCAGCATCTGACAGAGGGTTTCTTCCTTCCTTCCGTGTGTGCTATGCCACTTCAGTTGTGTCCACCTGTGACTCCATGGACTGGAGCCCGCCAGGCTCCTCTGTCCATGGGATTCTCAAGCAGGAATACTGACCGGAGTGGCTGGCCATTTTTTTCTCCAGGAGATCTTCCCGACTCAGGGATCGAACCTGCGTCTCTTATGTCTCCTGTACCGGCAGGCAGGTTCTTTTACACTAGTGCCGCCTTCTTTCTACCTCAAATAATCCGGGACAGCATCGAAGTCCACTATGTGGAGAATCTGGATATGCATTTTTGGGCCAACTTGTGTCATACTCTACCCTCCACTTTTAAGCCAAGGAGATTTGGCATCTCCCCCTCGGTTTGCCTAGGGGCCCCGATGCAACCCACATGGGGCCCAGACCCCACTCTGGGGTAGACAAACTTCTTTGTGTATAACTTAAGATTAATATGAAACCTTGGGACTGGGCCCAATCAAAGGAAACTCAGCTGGGAACTGTTGAAGTAATAGATTTTGGTGGGGGTCTTAATCTATCTGCTCAAGTTGATGGATTTCCAGTTCAATGACTCTCAGGTGAAGAAAAACATCAAAGTGAAAACCTGAGTCTAATAGTTGGCAGGTGTGCAATGATCTCCCTGTGTGCAACTGCCCTTGCGGCACCCTCCTCCCCTGAGCAGAGAACACTTCAGTTTTCAGAGAGCTCCCCCCCCATGGCAGATGCATACACATTGTTTCGGGCTCCAGGGTGATGATGTAAACCAGATGACACCTGTAACCCATCCAGGGTGAAGGGATTGAGGAGGAAGGCGGGAGGGGCAGTGTTTTGCTTTCCAAGCAGGACAAAGGCTGCCGGTCAAATTCTGTGGGCACAAAGGGTACAGCGGTGCACCTAAGACCCTCCATTCTGTGCCCCACAGTGGGCGTGACGAATGCAAAATTCAACCGAACTTCTCTGTCTGACTATACACCTTCTTACTTGTCCACTCCATCCTTTGACGAACTCACTGCCGTGCTGGGAGGGTGAGCCCCGAGTTTCTTACACATCAGGGAAAAAACAGAGAAGAGAGCTTCTAGAGGAATGCAGCATCTGACAGAGGGTTTCTTCCTTCCTTCCGTGTGTGCTATGCCACTTCAGTTGTGTCCACCTGTGACTCCATGGACTGGAGCCCGCCAGGCTCCTCTGTCCATGGGATTCTCCAAGCAGGAATACTGACCGGAGTGGCTGGCCATTTTTTTCTCCAGGAGATCTTCCCGACTCAGGGATCGAACCTGCGTCTCTTATGTCTCCTGTACCGGCAGGCAGGTTCTTTTACACTAGTGCCGCCTTCTTTCTACCTCAAATAATCCGGGACAGCATCGAAGTCCACTATGTGGAGAATCTGGATATGCATTTTTGGGCCAACTTGTGTCATACTCTACCCTCCACTTTTAAGCCAAGGAGATTTGGCATCTCCCCCTCGGTTTGCCTAGGGGCCCCGATGCAACCCACATGGGGCCCAGACCCCACTCTGGGGTAGACAAACTTCTTTGTGTATAACTTAAGATTAATATGAAACCTTGGGACTGGGCCCAATCAAAGGAAACTCAGCTGGGAACTGTTGAAGTAATAGATTTTGGTGGGGGTCTTAATCTATCTGCTCAAGTTGATGGATTTCCAGTTCAATGACTCTCAGGTGAAGAAAAACATCAAAGTGAAAACCTGAGTCTAATAGTTGGCAGGTGTGCAATGATCTCCCTGTGTGCAACTGCCCTTGCGGCACCCTCCTCCCCTGAGCAGAGAACACTTCAGTTTTCAGAGAGCTCACCAGGCAGAGCACCCGAGCCCAGATCAACACAGAAGGGCTCCCACTAGCCCTGAACCCACACCCTGCACTCAGGGTCTGCCCCAGCATGGAGATGAGTGGAGGGCAGGCGTTATATCAGTACCTACTGCCCCTCATCTCTATGTAAGACAAGTAAGGGCATGCCACACTGCTGTGGGGGGAAGGACCTGGAACTGGAAGCAGGTTCTCTAGGAGAAGAGTGAAACGTTTATGTGGGAGTAAAGCAGTAAGGTACAGAATTCCACTTCCAGAGCTCAAGCCCCTTCCCACAGCACGCTTTCAATTCTGATTCTGATGAATCGCTATAGACAAAACAAAAGAAAAAAGAAAGCTCAGCTTCTACGCCTGAGTGGGGCCCCTGGCCTTCCTGCTGGGCTGCAGGGTCCCTCAGTCACAATGCCCATAACGGCAGCCATAAGGTTATGGACACACGGCCACTGGGAGCCAAGTCAGGGCCACCGTTACAATAGTCCCCAACATGCGAACGGTCAAGTTGTGAACTTTCGAAGCTGTGGATGTGTGTTCCATCAACGCCAGGCCTGCAGCTTGCCCTCCGTCTCCCACTGCTGACGATCCTTCAGCTCTACCATCTCGTCATTTCTCCTCTAGTCAGTAACTCCTCTTGCCTCTTCCCTCGACACCAGCCCCTGTGTGTCTATACTGGTACTACT
This sequence comes from Tragulus kanchil, assembly GCA_022376925.1. Taxonomy (NCBI): domain Eukaryota; kingdom Metazoa; phylum Chordata; class Mammalia; order Artiodactyla; family Tragulidae; genus Tragulus; species Tragulus kanchil. The sequence continues at coordinate 165,531,191 of JAIOJX010000031.1, read as the reverse complement.
GTGCTTTTCAAGGCACTGGACTGTAAGATGAAACATTTTTGTATTTTTTCTGTTTTTTTAAACGGATAATTTGGGTCTCCCCTGGTGGTCCAGTGGGTGAAGAGTCCGCCTTGCAGTGCAAGGGGCGCCGGTTCGATCCCTGGCCGGGAAGGATCCCGTGTGCCATGGAACAGCTGGACTAGCATGTCCAATTGCGAGCCAGTGCTCTGCAGTGAGAGAGGCAATGTGATGGGAGGCCCACACAGGCCAAAGAATAAAGATGGATGGAAATGAATAGATAAAAGACAAATAAAGAGGCCAAAATTTTTTAAAAATGTGTTCTTTTAAAAATACTATAAATCTATCAGAGTACAGTACTATATATAGGCAGTTGTGTTAGTGGGGTACCTAGGCTAACTTCGTTGGACAACTGCCCTTGCGGCACCCTCCTCCCCTGAGCAGAGAACACTTCAGTTTTCAGAGAGCTCACCAGGCAGAGCACCCGAGCCCAGATCAACACAGAAGGGCTCCCACTAGCCCTGAACCCACACCCTGCACTCAGGGTCTGCCCCAGCATGGAGATGAGTGGAGGGCAGGCGTTATATCAGTACCTACTGCCCCTCATCTCTATGTAAGACAAGTAAGGGCATGCCACACTGCTGTGGGGGGAAGGACCTGGAACTGGAAGCAGGTTCTCTAGGAGAAGAGTGAAACGTTTATGTGGGAGTAAAGCAGTAAGGTACAGAATTCCACTTCCAGAGCTCAAGCCCCTTCCCACAGCACGCTTTCAATTCTGATTCTGATGAATCGCTATAGACAAAACAAAAGAAAAAAGAAAGCTCAGCTTCTACGCCTGAGTGGGGCCCCTGGCCTTCCTGCTGGGCTGCAGGGTCCCTCAGTCACAATGCCCATAACGGCAGCCATAAGGTTATGGACACACGGCCACTGGGAGCCAAGTCAGGGCCACCGTTACAATAGTCCCCAACATGCGAACGGTCAAGTTGTGAACTTTCGAAGCTGTGGATGTGTGTTCCATCAACGCCAGGCCTGCAGCTTGCCCTCCGTCTCCCACTGCTGACGATCCTTCAGCTCTACCATCTCGTCATTTCTCCTCTAGTCAGTAACTCCTCTTGCCTCTTCCCTCGACACCAGCCCCTGTGTGTCTATACTGGTACTACTGTGCTTTTCAAGGCACTGGACTGTAAGATGAAACATTTTTGTATTTTTTCTGTTTTTTTAAACGGATAATTTGGGTCTCCCCTGGTGGTCCAGTGGGTGAAGAGTCCGCCTTGCAGTGCAAGGGGCGCCGGTTCGATCCCTGGCCGGGAAGGATCCCGTGTGCCATGGAACAGCTGGACTAGCATGTCCAATTGCGAGCCAGTGCTCTGCAGTGAGAGAGGCAATGTGATGGGAGGCCCACACAGGCCAAAGAATAAAGATGGATGGAAATGAATAGATAAAAGACAAATAAAGAGGCCAAAATTTTTTAAAAATGTGTTCTTTTAAAAATACTATAAATCTATCAGAGTACAGTACTATATATAGGCAGTTGTGTTAGTGGGGTACCTAGGCTAACTTCGTTGGACTTACAAACGTCCTCTCAGAGTGGAACGTGTTTGTATGTAGAAGGACTTAATGTATTTAAAGCTTCAAGGAATTCAATCACGAGCACTTCAGAGAAGTAACTTGGGAGCCAGGAAAAAAGGAAACAGCTTCCATCTGATGCCAGGGTCTCTCCAGCTAAACCCCATTTTCTTTTTCTTCCAGAAGGCAGGGAGGAAGAATGCGATGAACATTGATCTTGATTTTAAAAATGCTCTCACACAACTTGCTGGACAATTCCAGGCAAGAGAGGTAGTACCGCCAGTTTCTCCCTTTTGCCCATTAGCCCACCCTCTCCTGTGTCTGGATTAGAAATTATCTCACCCTTCAGACCACTCAGTCCTAATCCAACAACATATGCGCCAGGATTTACGACACCGAGAGGGGTGACTCTGGGCCAGCCTGAGACCCAGCGACAGACGGGGAAGCCACACTTCCGCTTGTATCTCCACTGCTCTGTCTCCTCCAGCATGGAGAAGGAAGAGGACGGCAAAGAGAGAGTGGGAGACCCACAAGGAAGTCGAATGCATCACGGTCCCTTGAGTAAATGCGGCAGAAAGCAAGTGTGGGCATCTCCCCGACTGATCACGAGCCAGGGAACCAGGGTGCGGTGGGGTGGGGACGGGGTAGGGGTAGGGGTGAGGGTGGGCCGTGTGTGTGTAAGAAGCTGGGTGCCCTCCCTGGGTCAGCAGCATCTGGAGCTGTTTCTCGAGCAGACAGTAAAGAACTCGATTATATCCAGTTAACTGTGCTCTAAACTGATTATGCATGTGCTGGGCTAATGGATTACATTAGCAAGAGGAAAAATAACATACAATCAATCTCCATTTACCACAGGCCACACCAGGGCCTAGAGAAAAGCTGACTCTCAAACCACCTCCAGTCCCCACCCCAAATCCTGGGACTGACCACCAGACCCTGTAGCGAGGGACGCCCCCCTTGGTGGCGAGAGAAGGTTGCCTTAGTCACGCTGTGGGGCAGAAAGGCCTCGAGGCGGGCACTGAAATGGTAAGTTTCCGGGGCACATCCAGGAGCAGGTGGGAGAGCTCCCCGCCCCCACGGCAGAGTCACGGGGACATTTGTTACCCAAGGACTAATGAGACCAGACTGACGACCTGCGGCTCCCGACGCGGGGAATTCTGTCCTGAATGTGTGTGGAGGTCACCCCGGGAGGCGCTGGCCACAGGCACTGCCTGGGCACTCTCCTCCAAGCACTCGTTCCCACGTCCTGCCCTGCATCCCCATACCGACACTTCTGCGTGCTGCCTTTTCTGAGCAGGGCATTCCTCCATCTTTACTTAGAAAGAATAAGATGAGAGAACAGGGGAGGATAAACACCCGGGGCTAGTTCAGCCAAGCACAAAGGGTAACACTCGAGTTGCTTCCCAACCACGACCCTGGCAACCATCTCTCCCCAAATCAAGGTGTGAGCAGAGGACGAGGCGAGGGCAACCAGCAAGGGCTGGACTCAGCGAATCCTCCAGTTCCAGGCCCTTCAGAAGGAAGAAAGCCAAGGGCTGGCCGCTCTTATCCTTCCGGAAGGCCTGAGACCCAGCGACAGACGGGGAAGCCACACTTCCGCTTGTATCTCCACTGCTCTGTCTCCTCCAGCATGGAGAAGGAAGAGGACGGCAAAGAGAGAGTGGGAGACCCACAAGGAAGTCGAATGCATCACGGTCCCTTGAGTAAATGCGGCAGAAAGCAAGTGTGGGCATCTCCCCGACTGATCACGAGCCAGGGAACCAGGGTGCGGTGGGGTGGGGACGGGGTAGGGGTAGGGGTGAGGGTGGGCCGTGTGTGTAAGAAGCTGGGTGCCCTCCCTGGGTCAGCAGCATCTGGAGCTGTTTCTCGAGCAGACAGTAAAGAACTCGATTATATCCAGTTAACTGTGCTCTAAACTGATTATGCATGTGCTGGGCTAATGGATTACATTAGCAAGAGGAAAAATAACATACAATCAATCTCCATTTACCACAGGCCACACCAGGGCCTAGAGAAAAGCTGACTCTCAAACCACCTCCAGTCCCCACCCCAAATCCTGGGACTGACCACCAGACCCAGTAGCGAGGGACGCCCCCCTTGGTGGCGAGAGAAGGTTGCCTTAGTCACGCTGTGGGGCAGAAAGGCCTCGAGGCGGGCACTGAAATGGTAAGTTTCCGGGGCACATCCAGGAGCAGGTGGGAGAGCTCCCCGCCCCCACGGCAGAGTCACGGGGACATTTGTTACCCAAGGACTAATGAGACCAGACTGACGACCTGCGGCTCCCGACGCGGGGAATTCTGTCCTGAATGTGTGTGGAGGTCACCCCGGGAGGCGCTGGCCACAGGCACTGCCTGGGCACTCTCCTCCAAGCACTCGTTCCCACGTCCTGCCCTGCATCCCCATACCGACACTTCTGCGTGCTGCCTTTTCTGAGCAGGGCATTCCTCCATCTTTACTTAGAAAGAATAAGATGAGAGAACAGGGGAGGATAAACACCCGGGGCTAGTTCAGCCAAGCACAAAGGGTAACACTCGAGTTGCTTCCCAACCACGACCCTGGCAACCATCTCTCCCCAAATCAAGGTGTGAGCAGAGGACGAGGCGAGGGCAACCAGCAAGGGCTGGACTCAGCGAATCCTCCAGTTCCAGGCCCTTCAGAAGGAAGAAAGCCAAGGGCTGGCCCCGCTCTTACTGGAGGCCCTAGCGTGGAGAGTTAATGACCACCGACACATTTTATAGCCTAAAAGGCACCATTTCTGCTCAGATGGAAGAGGCCAGCTTCGTGAGACCTCTAAGGGACCTCAATCAAAGCTGCACACGACCTTCCAGGGGTGCATCGAGTCCTTCACACTCATTTTGCCCAGTGGGGTCCTTTAGAAACTCTTTTGTTCCATGGGTATCTCCATCAGGTTTTTGTGACCACACCGGCACCACCCTGTGGCCAGAGAGAGCCTCCAACTTAAGCTGATATCCTGGAGCCTCTCCTTCCAAGAGCGGCAAGTGGGGAGGCCATGCAGTGAGGGACCAGCTCACGGAGGAGGACGGGGCAGGCCTGGCTGTCTGTGTCTAGACCCTCCCCTCCGCACCACTGGAGCCTATTCATGCCTGAGTCAGCTGTCAACTCCTGAACATTCTATCCCACGACTCTGTGCCTGTTTTCTCCTCCTCTCCCTAAAATGGTTTCTCATCCGTGTTACACAGGCCTCTGGACAAGCCGAGAACGAGCAACTGTAAAATGAATCACACTTATCAGTCTCGGAAGAGGCTGAGGTGGGGGCGGGATCAGCGCCTTCCTTATTTGGAGTTTCCGTTTAAAATCACCATAAGGCAGAGAGGGGATTAAAGGAGCTTAGGGTGAGGGGCAACCTGGCGCTCCCTGGCCCGCAGATGTGGGAAATGGTGTGAAAGGAAAGAGGAGACCGACGGATAACAGGAGAGAGGAAACACGGGTAGGGTGAGCGAGAACGGACGTGAGGGGCGGAGATTTATGGCGATTTGTACCTGATTGTTCATACTAAAGCCATTATGGGATGATTGAAAAGGGTGAGGCGGGAGGATAAACACCGGGCTAGTTCAGCCAAGCACAAAGGGTAACACTCGAGTTGCTTCCCAACCACGACCCTGGCAACCATCTCTCCCCAAATCAAGGTGTGAGCAGAGGACGAGGCGAGGGCAACCAGCAAGGGCTGGACTCAGCGAATCCTCCAGTTCCAGGCCCTTCAGAAGGAAGAAAGCCAAGGGCTGGCCCCGCTCTTACTGGAGGCCCTAGCGTGGAGAGTTAATGACCACCGACACATTTTATAGCCTAAAAGGCACCATTTCTGCTCAGATGGAAGAGGCCAGCTTCGTGAGACCTCTAAGGGACCTCAATCAAAGCTGCACACGACCTTCCAGGGGTGCATCGAGTCCTTCACACTCATTTTGCCCAGTGGGGTCCTTTAGAAACTCTTTTGTTCCATGGGTATCTCCATCAGGTTTTTGTGACCACACCGGCACCACCCTGTGGCCAGAGAGAGCCTCCAACTTAAGCTGATATCCTGGAGCCTCTCCTTCCAAGAGCGGCAAGTGGGGAGGCCATGCAGTGAGGGACCAGCTCACGGAGGAGGACGGGGCAGGCCTGGCTGTCTGTGTCTAGACCCTCCCCTCCGCACCACTGGAGCCTATTCATGCCTGAGTCAGCTGTCAACTCCTGAACATTCTATCCCACGACTCTGTGCCTGTTTTCTCCTCCTCTCCCTAAAATGGTTTCTCATCCGTGTTACACAGGCCTCTGGACAAGCCGAGAACGAGCAACTGTAAAATGAATCACACTTATCAGTCTCGGAAGAGGCTGAGGTGGGGGCGGGATCAGCGCCTTCCTTATTTGGAGTTTCCGTTTAAAATCACCATAAGGCAGAGAGGGGATTAAAGGAGCTTAGGGTGAGGGGCAACCTGGCGCTCCCTGGCCCGCAGATGTGGGAAATGGTGTGAAAGGAAAGAGGAGAGACCGACGGATAACAGGAGAGAGGGAAACACGGGGGTAGGGTGAGGGCGTAGAACGGACGTGGAGGGAGGCTGGGCAGATTTATGGCGATTTGTACCTGATTGTTCATACTAAAGCCATTATGGGATGATTAGAGAAAAAGGTGAGGCTTTAAGTCCAGTGAAAATCAATAGAAACGTCTGGAGCAATTCTGCCGTGCAAGTGGAAGGACCATTTATAGTATCCGAGCACCTCCTCCTCCTGGTTACTGTCTATAGACTGTAGGGGAGAAGGCAGGGGGCGGGGAGGGGTGAGAAAGGAGGGATATGAGGAAGGAGAGGTGGAGAAAGAACAGAGGCATAGAACACAGCAGACAGAGGAAAGAAGAACAAAGTGGCTCCCCACCTGATTGTATTTCCCCCCGTAGCACTCACCACCTTCTAGCCTACCGTGTAATCTATTCACTGCGTCTATCACCCATCTCTCCGAAAGAATGGAGGCTCTGGGAGGGCAGGGACTTTGGTCTGTCTTGTGCTTGGATGCAGGGCCAGAACAGGGCCTGGTGTATGGCAAGGGCTCAGTGCGTATCACCTGAATGAATGCATGAACAAAGCACCCTAGGGGGCACGGACTTAAAAATGGGGAATACCCAGACGGAAGAGGAGAACAGAGCCTGAGGGGGGAAACAGGCGCACAAAGCTAAAGCTAGAACTAGGGAAATGGCCACTGTGAGTTAAGACAAAGTCGGTTTTAAAGACAGTGGGAGGGTAAGCGGTACCATGTAAGCAAGAGGGCTGCTGTAAACACAACCTGGCCCCCAAAGGAGGCACCCCACAAAGACATCCTTCAGCTGAAGCCCCCTACCATGTCGCCAGCTTCCCTCCCTACGCCCAGGTACCAGTCACTCGCCAGCCCCTCTGGCCAACGGCACGGAGAGTCTGCTCCCACTGACTCAGCTCTGCTGGTGGCCCGGGGGTCCCGCCACTCCTTCCCCGAGACAGCTGGGGGCTTACCTTGTACAACTTCAGGCTGGCCTCGTGCCTGGAGTTGACCGTATGCAGCCGCAGCTTCTCCAAGCTGTTGGTGTAGTAGTCGCAGGCGTTGCACTTGAGGTGGACGGGGTTGCCGATGGCCACGCACTTGAGCCGCCACTCGTTGGCCTTGCCGCCCTCCTTGATGTGGGCCACCAGCTGGTATTTCTGCACGTGCTTGTCGGTCTTGCAGTGCAGCTGGAAGTTGGCCTTGAGCTGGGTGTTGTAGCGGCAGAGCTTGCACTGGTAGGAGTCCCCCATCACCGCCTTCCACTCGTCCTCTGGGAGGCTGCGCTCCACGTTCATGTGCAGCCCCAGCAGGTCCAGGGTGTCCGTCGTGAACTTGTTGCAGACGGCGCATTGGAAGAGCTTGAGCGACGGGTCGTTGGTCTGGATGAAGCTCTCGCCCAGGTTCATCAGCTCCTCGGACACCAGCTGCCCGCCCCCGAGCCGCATGTCTAGGGGGATCTCACCGCCCACTGCAGAGAAGCAGAAGGGAGAGGAGGATCAAGAGGCTGGGCTGACAGCGGCCCTGTACCTGAGGCGCTGCTGGCCTCCACCACCCTCAACCGGCTTCCGGCCGACAAAAAGAGCACATTTCAACAGAGGTGCTAATAACTGGGAAAATTGACGACAAAAATCAGCTTGATGTGGTCAGATTTTTCCTACTGTTTTTGGGTTTTTTTTTTTCTTTTAGAAAAGAATGCCTTGGAAAAGGTAGAAACCATGTAATCTCTTGAATATTTGAATTCAGCTTCTCACTCACATCCAAAAAAGAAGACGACAGACATAAAAGCATCATTCACTGGACCTAGGAGAATCTGAAGTTCCAGTACCCATAGTGAGTCACAGCTGCATTCTACGACACCCAGCCTTCATGGCGAATCAGAACTGGCTGGGCTGCAGACTGCCCAGCAGGACTTTCTTCAAAGACAGAACCTCTGGGTGTCTGCACTGTCCAACGTGGAGGTCACTAGTCACATGTGGAAATGGGCCACCTGACAAACGGCTTAGAGAGAGCTTAGTAGCTGAATTTTTCATTTTACTTATTTTAGTTCATGTACAGTTAGGTTAGTGGCTACCATAATGGACACAGTGACATTAGTGGCTCAGTGGTGTTTGGCTCTTTGTAACTCCATGGACTGTAGCCCGCCAGGCTCCTCTGTCCATGAGTTTCTCCAGGCAAGAGTACTGGAGTGGGTGGCCATTCCTTCTCCAGGAGTCCTTCCTGACCCGAGACGGCTGTTGGATGGAGCACTTGAGGGCCGGCCCCCTGCCCTGGCCTTGCCGCCCTCCTTGATGTGGGCCACCAGCTGGTATTTCTGCACGTGCTTGTCGGTCTTGCAGTGCAGCTGGAAGTTGGCCTTGAGCTGGGTGTTGTAGCGGCAGAGCTTGCACTGGTAGGAGTCCCCCATCACCGCCTTCCACTCGTCCTCTGGGAGGCTGCGCTCCACGTTCATGTGCAGCCCCAGCAGGTCCAGGGTGTCCGTCGTGAACTTGTTGCAGACGGCGCATTGGAAGAGCTTGAGCGACGGGTCGTTGGTCTGGATGAAGCTCTCGCCCAGGTTCATCAGCTCCTCGGACACCAGCTGCCCGCCCCCGAGCCGCATGTCTAGGGGGATCTCACCGCCCACTGCAGAGAAGCAGAAGGGAGAGGAGGATCAAGAGGCTGGGCTGACAGCGGCCCTGTACCTGAGGCGCTGCTGGCCTCCACCACCCTCAACCGGCTTCCGGCCGACAAAAAGAGCACATTTCAACAGAGGTGCTAATAACTGGGAAAATTGACGACAAAAATCAGCTTGATGTGGTCAGATTTTTCCTACTGTTTTTGGGTTTTTTTTTTTCTTTTAGAAAAGAATGCCTTGGAAAAGGTAGAAACCATGTAATCTCTTGAATATTTGAATTCAGCTTCTCACTCACATCCAAAAAAGAAGACGACAGACATAAAAGCATCATTCACTGGACCTAGGAGAATCTGAAGTTCCAGTACCCATAGTGAGTCACAGCTGCATTCTACGACACCCAGCCTTCATGGCGAATCAGAACTGGCTGGGCTGCAGACTGCCCAGCAGGACTTTCTTCAAAGACAGAACCTCTGGGTGTCTGCACTGTCCAACGTGGAGGTCACTAGTCACATGTGGAAATGGGCCACCTGACAAACGGCTTAGAGAGAGCTTAGTAGCTGAATTTTTCATTTTACTTATTTTAGTTCATGTACAGTTAGGTTAGTGGCTACCATAATGGACACAGTGACATTAGTGGCTCAGTGGTGTTTGGCTCTTTGTAACTCCATGGACTGTAGCCCGCCAGGCTCCTCTGTCCATGAGTTTCTCCAGGCAAGAGTACTGGAGTGGGTGGCCATTCCTTCTCCAGGAGTCCTTCCTGACCCAAGGATCAAACCCAGGTCTCCTGCATGGGCAGGCAGATTCTTTACCATCTGAGCCGCCAGGGAAGAGAGTGGCTTTAAATATGAGACTTCAGGAATGATCTCCCTATTCTTCACCACACACTGCTGGTCGATATCCTACCTGCCTGGCTCCTCCCACATTTCCCCAGGAGTACAATCACTTCCTGTCCAGGAGCCCCCACACTGTGTGGCATGTGAGCCTTCTCCGGGACATGTCACCTCCTCCTCTGGCATCATTCAGCCGTCCAGAGCCGCATGCTGGGCCAGTGTCCCCATCAGGGTGCAGCCTCCTTGGGACAAGGGTCCAATCTTCTCCTTACTGAGCCTCTACGAGGGTATCCAGCCCTCCTCACTAAGGCTGGAATGTCTGTTGTGCCGCCAAGGGTACAGAGTGGCCAAAGTGCTCCAGGTTTGGGAAGCTGGATGCAGATGGACAGTGAAACGCAAACATCAGCTTACAGCCCCTGAAAAATGGGATCTGAGACAGCTCTGCTCCTCCCCTTTCTCCCCTGCTCTGTCTCAGCTCATCACTGCCCTGCAAAACCCAGGGACTGGCTCTCACTCACCAGCAGTAAGTTAATACTGTGAGCTCTTATTTATATCACGAGAAAAGCTTGGAAAGAGCAGCCTTTTGTCCATTACCAAGAAGTGTACAGTCAAGCAGAAAAGCATCATTCACTGGACCTAGGAGAATCTGAAGTTCCAGTACCCATAGTGAGTCACAGCTGCATTCTACGACACCCAGCCTTCATGGCGAATCAGAACTGGCTGGGCTGCAGACTGCCCAGCAGGACTTTCTTCAAAGACAGAACCTCTGGGTGTCTGCACTGTCCAACGTGGAGGTCACTAGTCACATGTGGAAATGGGCCACCTGACAAACGGCTTAGAGAGAGCTTAGTAGCTGAATTTTTCATTTTACTTATTTTAGTTCATGTACAGTTAGGTTAGTGGCTACCATAATGGACACAGTGACATTAGTGGCTCAGTGGTGTTTGGCTCTTTGTAACTCCATGGACTGTAGCCCGCCAGGCTCCTCTGTCCATGAGTTTCTCCAGGCAAGAGTACTGGAGTGGGTGGCCATTCCTTCTCCAGGAGTCCTTCCTGACCCAAGGATCAAACCCAGGTCTCCTGCATGGGCAGGCAGATTCTTTACCATCTGAGCCGCCAGGGAAGAGAGTGGCTTTAAATATGAGACTTCAGGAATGATCTCCCTATTCTTCACCACACACTGCTGGTCGATATCCTACCTGCCTGGCTCCTCCCACATTTCCCCAGGAGTACAATCACTTCCTGTCCAGGAGCCCCACACTGTGTGGCATGTGAGCCTTCTCCGGGACATGTCACCTCCTCCTCTGGCATCATTCAGCCGTCCAGAGCCGCATGCTGGGCCAGTGTCCCCATCAGGGTGCAGCCTCCTTGGGACAAGGGTCCAATCTTCTCCTTACTGAGCCTCTACGAGGGTATCCAGCCCTCCTCACTAAGGCTGGAATGTCTGTTGTGCCGCCAAGGGTACAGAGTGGCCAAAGTGCTCCAGGTTTGGGAAGCTGGATGCAGATGGACAGTGAAACGCAAACATCAGCTTACAGCCCCTGAAAAATGGGATCTGAGACAGCTCTGCTCCTCCCCTTTCTCCCCTGCTCTGTCTCAGCTCATCACTGCCCTGCAAAACCCAGGGACTGGCTCTCACTCACCAGCAGTAAGTTAATACTGTGAGCTCTTATTTATATCACGAGAAAAGCTTGGAAAGAGCAGCCTTTTGTCCATTACCAAGAAGTGTACAGTCAAGCAGAATGTTGAGCGTCGGCTTCTCTATTCTTTTGCTTCTCCCCTAAACATATGCACGCTCGAGCTATTAGGCCCCTGCGATACCCCCAGTGATACTTAAACTTGACCTCGTCCGTGTGGCTGGGCTGAAGGTTTTTGTTTTGTTTTTAATGAATGAACAGACTCCAACTTAGTAGCTAATCAAAGAAAAGATGAAAATATTTAAAGACAATTTTTTTTCTTATTTCTCCTATACAAGGTACTTTGAGTGAGGAGCTCAATACAGGCTCGACTGAGTAAGATGACAGGATTTTGAGCAAGCCATAGAAATCTTTTGCACACGCATGCCAGAAAATTCTGGAAGCTTTCTGCTTGTCTTCTCTCTTGCCATCTCCCCTGGTGAGAGGAGACATGACTATGACGTTCTTCTTAGGACAAGAGAAAGAAAAGAGGTCGAGGAAAAAGAGCCTAAAAGCTCCCTCCCTTAATAGGGACGAAGGCCAGGCAGCATCCACAAAACACGTTCGGCGTTCAGTGAAAGCAAAACTGCCCGGAGGATAAGACAAGGAGCAAACATATATTTGTTTCTGATGCCGACCACCTGAAGCATCAAATCGTCTTCACTTTTTAAATTTAACCTCGGCACATCAATATCACTCCAAAGAGAAGTTCAGCTGTCACTTGCTGAGTGCCTGAGCAAAAATGAGAAGTCCTCGGAACACGCAGAGGAAGTAAGTCCCTGTGGCTGTCCCAAGCTCTTCAAATGGAATGCAAACCAAAGACGGAAGCAGAGAAGCAGCAAAATGGGGGTGACGGGCAAGCCCAAACTCCCCCCGAGAAGTATACCCTGGAGAAACGTACCCAGGGCTTAGACTCCTACAAAACCATAACGGCTGGCAGGAATGAGTTCGGTCCCCAAGAGGTAGATAGACCTCACCGAATTCATCTAGGCAGGTCAGGTGGGATGAGAGAGTTCACACTGAGAACCTGGCAGGTGCCTACTCTTGAGTCACGCCAAATAGATGGCCTTAGAAAGGAGGGACTTCCATTTCCCCTTTAACACACCTAAGTTTAAGGCTGGAAACTGACCCCCTGGCACAGAGTCCCAACCCCGAGCACATCCTCAGAGAGGCATAGGGATTAAAAGTAGAATGAGAGGAGTTCTTAAACATTACGCAGGTGTCCGGTGGCCATCTGGCTACTCCAGAAATACGCAGGTGCCTCGGCAAGCTACCCGTTCCTCGGTGCTGTGCTCAACTACAGTCCAAAGGGATGCCTGTTCTTGGCCTCAAGCCTAACACCCCTTCTACAGACAGAGGCCAGTTCAGGCAGACCAGACCAAGGGTGCGGAGCTTTTCTGTGAGGGTCTCTAGAAGAACGCGTCCCAGGATCAACAGCGGTTTGATAATCAAAAGGAGGAGGGTCCATCAAAGGAAGGAGGAGACCATTGACTTTGTGAGTGGGAGTGTAGTTCACAACCACTCCTCCCCACTGCAGAGCCCAGGAATGCCTCATAACACCCACACAGCCTTCTCCTGATGGGCTTAAGGACCAATCAGCCAAGCTGCACACAGAACTGAAAGTTACGCTCTATTTGCATACGCTGCCTTCTCCTGAGGTCCTAGGACTGACATCATGGGTCAGAGTGGACACGGCCTATCATGCTGACACGGGCTCCTGGCATAAAGCCTTCATCATGCTCACCCTGCCTCAACAGGGCTCATGGCTTAAGGCAGGCACAGCAGGTGTCCAGGGACTCATCCGGGCTGCCAAGCAATGACAGTGGAAATTCAAGGGCCCTTCGTGGCTACCTGGATAAGGTCTTGAGAAGGAAAGACTCTATTCTCTTTGAGAAATAAAGTCCAGATCTTCTATGTCTGTGCAGAACACATGGATTCGTTCTTCTATTTCTTTTGCATCTGCCATCTGCTCATAATGTATGAGGCCCCACAGACTCGCAGACAGTGGGTGTTAAAAGTAAAATATTTCTCTACCACTCAATTCAAGCCGTAGTCAGAATTACTGGTTTTCAAGGTAATTAAAAAGTCTTCACTTCAACCCAGTATGAACCCATCCATTTTCCGTGGCTTCATTTCACTTACATTATATTTGATTTACTTCAAGCACTGTCCTACTCTTGAGTCACGCCAAATAGATGGCCTTAGAAAGGAGGGACTTCCATTTCCCCTTTAACACACCTAAGTTTAAGGCTGGAAACTGACCCCCTGGCACAGAGTCCCAACCCCGAGCACATCCTCAGAGAGGCATAGGGATTAAAAGTAGAATGAGAGGAGTTCTTAAACATTACGCAGGTGTCCGGTGGCCATCTGGCTACTCCAGAAATACGCAGGTGCCTCGGCAAGCTACCCGTTCCTCGGTGCTGTGCTCAACTACAGTCCAAAGGGATGCCTGTTCTTGGCCTCAAGCCTAACACCCCTTCTACAGACAGAGGCCAGTTCAGGCAGACCAGACCAAGGGTGCGGAGCTTTTCTGTGAGGGTCTCTAGAAGAACGCGTCCCAGGATCAACAGCGGTTTGATAATCAAAAGGAGGAGGGTCCATCAAAGGAAGGAGGAGACCATTGACTTTGTGAGTGGGAGTGTAGTTCACAACCACTCCTCCCCACTGCAGAGCCCAGGAATGCCTCATAACACCCACACAGCCTTCTCCTGATGGGCTTAAGGACCAATCAGCCAAGCTGCACACAGAACTGAAAGTTACGCTCTATTTGCATACGCTGCCTTCTCCTGAGGTCCTAGGACTGACATCATGGGTCAGAGTGGACACGGCCTATCATGCTGACACGGGCTCCTGGCATAAAGCCTTCATCATGCTCACCCTGCCTCAACAGGGCTCATGGCTTAAGGCAGGCACAGCAGGTGTCCAGGGACTCATCCGGGCTGCCAAGCAATGACAGTGGAAATTCAAGGGCCCTTCGTGGCTACCTGGATAAGGTCTTGAGAAGGAAAGACTCTATTCTCTTTGAGAAATAAAGTCCAGATCTTCTATGTCTGTGCAGAACACATGGATTCGTTCTTCTATTTCTTTTGCATCTGCCATCTGCTCATAATGTATGAGGCCCCACAGACTCGCAGACAGTGGGTGTTAAAAGTAAAATATTTCTCTACCACTCAATTCAAGCCGTAGTCAGAATTACTGGTTTTCAAGGTAATTAAAAAGTCTTCACTTCAACCCAGTATGAACCCATCCATTTTCCGTGGCTTCATTTCACTTACATTATATTTGATTTACTTCAAGACTTGCCTCCCCAAGATTTTAAATCTCCAGATGAGAAAACCCCAATCTCCCGTAGGTTTTAAAAACAGGAAAGTCTTTGAGTACAGATGCCATTCCCAGGTGTGCGTCCCCTGCAGTTCACTCTGGGGACAAATGAAATGACTGATCCCTGTGCATCCATGATTAACCAGTGGATAAAACATCTTCGAATTGTTTGTTGAAAAAAGGATCAACGAATCAGTGTTCCAAAACAGAGAACAAGATTAAAGTTGCAAGGATTCAAATTTAAATGCATGGCAGGAAAAATAAATTAAATACTATGAAATATAACTCATCGGCAGCAATTAGCACTAAAACCCCACACAAATAAAGATGGGCCCACTGCGGGTGGTTTAGCCCTCCTGTGAGAACCTACCTATCCTAGGATAAATGTGCCTGCTTGTGCTTTGTGGCCAAGAACAACTTACTCCCATGTCAGTAAGGGGATCCCGTGTCATTCAGGACATCACTGGTGGCCTCAAAAGGTGAACAGGATCAGGGAACGGAGACCAGGCAGTGCATGTCCGAGGCATGTGTACTTGGGGCAGGAGGGCCCCGACCATCACACTGGTGCTCACAAATTTGGTGTGCGTGTTTGCTTGTTATGGAAGCTCTCCTGCAGAAGTGGTCAAGATTATTCCTTTTACATAAAGAGTCATGGGTTTTGGCATCCAATCCTGTCCTCTTGGTCCTATTCTGGCTCAAAGAAGCCAACTGGCAAGATGGTCTCTAACATGGAGCCAGCCATGTTCTCCATGCCCAAGCTCCGGGCTGCCAAGCAATGACAGTGGAAATTCAAGGGCCCTTCGTGGCTACCTGGATAAGGTCTTGAGAAGGAAAGACTCTATTCTCTTTGAGAAATAAAGTCCAGATCTTCTATGTCTGTGCAGAACACATGGATTCGTTCTTCTATTTCTTTTGCATCTGCCATCTGCTCATAATGTATGAGGCCCCACAGACTCGCAGACAGTGGGTGTTAAAAGTAAAATATTTCTCTACCACTCAATTCAAGCCGTAGTCAGAATTACTGGTTTTCAAGGTAATTAAAAAGTCTTCACTTCAACCCAGTATGAACCCATCCATTTTCCGTGGCTTCATTTCACTTACATTATATTTGATTTACTTCAAGACTTGCCTCCCCAAGATTTTAAATCTCCAGATGAGAAAACCCCAATCTCCCGTAGGTTTTAAAAACAGGAAAGTCTTTGAGTACAGATGCCATTCCCAGGTGTGCGTCCCCTGCAGTTCACTCTGGGGACAAATGAAATGACTGATCCCTGTGCATCCATGATTAACCAGTGGATAAAACATCTTCGAATTGTTTGTTGAAAAAAGGATCAACGAATCAGTGTTCCAAAACAGAGAACAAGATTAAAGTTGCAAGGATTCAAATTTAAATGCATGGCAGGAAAAATAAATTAAATACTATGAAATATAACTCATCGGCAGCAATTAGCACTAAAACCCCACACAAATAAAGATGGGCCCACTGCGGGTGGTTTAGCCCTCCTGTGAGAACCTACCTATCCTAGGATAAATGTGCCTGCTTGTGCTTTGTGGCCAAGAACAACTTACTCCCATGTCAGTAAGGGGATCCCGTGTCATTCAGGACATCACTGGTGGCCTCAAAAGGTGAACAGGATCAGGGAACGGAGACCAGGCAGTGCATGTCCGAGGCATGTGTACTTGGGGCAGGAGGGCCCCGACCATCACACTGGTGCTCACAAATTTGGTGTGCGTGTTTGCTTGTTATGGAAGCTCTCCTGCAGAAGTGGTCAAGATTATTCCTTTTACATAAAGAGTCATGGGTTTTGGCATCCAATCCTGTCCTCTTGGTCCTATTCTGGCTCAAAGAAGCCAACTGGCAAGATGGTCTCTAACATGGAGCCAGCCATGTTCTCCATGGCCACAAAGGCTCCATTAACCAGGATCTGATATGAAAACTGGGCTTTCTTTAATGTGCAGTTTTAGAAATTATTCATCACTCTTCTATCACATCACTCCTCATGGTTCCCCAAGGTTGTGTGATTCCCAACTATACTAATTACCAGCCACTCACGCAAAACAATCAAGAGAAAGAACCTGCCTCCTGCATCAGGATCCCAGTGACAGCACTGGAGGTCTCTGGGACACCTATCTGGGTGGCTCACGGTCCACTCAGAACCAGCCCTGGCTTGTTTAAATAAGGTACACTACGGTTTCCAGGTCCTCCTCCAGAGGTGATCGTCCCTATGTAAAACTCCAGCTACACTTTCCCGTACGTCTCAATAAATATTTCATGGAACCCAAAAGTTGAGGGGAAGTGTGGCAATTTTTCAAACAGAGAAAGGGACAGATAAAGGGAGGATGGGGAGGAGGACAGAAAGTAGACCCAAAGCCAAAGACTCGAGGAAACACGTGAACTTTAACCCCGCGGAGCCGGAGTCCGAATGTGTCTCTGCGGACTGCACAGAGTTCAAGGGAGTTTTGAGAAGAAAGATGTGATGGCTGCACGCTCGGGTGGAGCACAAAACAGCTCTCAAGAAAGTGAAGATTCCCTGAATCCTCAGGACTCGACAGGACTGACCGAGTCAGTGGGGGCATCTCGGCCCACGCTCGGCTTCCCCCGACTTAACGCCCATCGTCAGAACAGACACACGCGGGGCAGCCTCACCTAGAGCGGGCGTCATGGCGGCCACGGGCCCGGCGGGGTCCAGCTGGAATCCGCTCATCACGAACTGGGTGTCCGGGGCGGTGCTGTCCACCTTCAGGTTGGGCAGGTTCATGTTCTGGGCCAGGTAGTACTGGTAGAGCTCGGCCTCGGCGGGCGAGGGCAGGCCACCGAGGCCCAGGTGGCGGTTGTGTTGGATCTGGGTCATGTTCTGCTGCAGCAGCATCATGTTGTGCATGTGCTTTTCACTCGTCATGTGGATGCGGAGGTTCCTGGCCACGTTGGTCTCATAGTCGCACACCTCGCACCGCCAGGTGGGCTTGGTTTTTGGTTTGGTGGGCGAGGGGGCCCCACAGGAGCTGCCCATGTTGGCCGCGGCGGCGGCTGCCGCAGCTGCTGCAGCCGCCGCCCCGGCCGTGTGGCTGAACACCTGCTCGCCCCCTCCGTTCTGCAGGTTCTGCATGTTGTTGAGATGCTTGTCGGACTGCATGTGAATGCTGAGGTTGCCTTTGGTCGTTGTGGAGTAGTTACACACCTCGCAGCGGAAAGGCTTGTAACCACACGTGTAGCTCTCGCCTCGTGCCAGCCGAGGGTGGGGCTGCCCACTCTTGCAGTAGACACAGGAGCCCCCCGGCTCTGGGTGCTTCTCCTTCATGTGCGCCTCCAGCGTCTGCTGGTACTTGTAGTGCCAGTTGCACTTGGGGCACTTGAGTGTCTTGCACGAGTTGCGAGAATGCATCATGGTCATGTGGCCGCCCAGCGAGCGGGAGGAGCCCAGGACCGTGTCGCATTTGGGGCACTCCACGCCGCTCCCCGAGGGGCACTCCCCGACCCCGAGCTCGCAGAGGGAGCCGGCGTGCTGGTGATGGGGGACGAAGCCCCCCTCGTCCCCCTCTGTGCTTTCATTTGGTTCTGGTGCTGTGGCATTGTCTCTATTGGCACTTTCATCAGCAAAGTCCAGCCTCCTGCCGCCCTCTGCCACGTTGGCCCTGACGCCCTCACTGTTAAAGCTTAAACGATTCCTCCTATTCGCACCATCAAAGACAACAAAGGAAGAAGCGGAATTAGAACTAGTAGAAGCTGCGCCCCTGGACAGGGTCTGGAGCACATTAGGCATTAAGGGGGAGTTAGAAATGCTTTGGTTTGAGAGAGCAAGGTCCTTTTTGCTGCCACTACCTGCCGCGGCCCCAGACTCCTCGGGGGGCCTGTCCTCCAGCTCGTCGTCCAGCTCGCTTGGAAAGAGTCCTTTGCAACCCTCATCTTCCTCCTCCTCCTCCTCCTCCTCGTCTTCCTCCTCCTCCTCCTCCTCCGCCTCGTCTTCCTCCTCCTCCTCCTCCGCCTCCTCCTCAGCGGGCTCTGCTTTCTCCGAGAAGCAGTCTGGATCACCCACTTCTTGCTTCTCTCCTTCAGCTGCCCCAGCGTCCTTGCCCTCTGAGGATTTGGTAGGACTGGCGGCCAGAGGCCCCAGGGGGACTGAGGTAATGGGGGTCTTCAGGACGGAGCTGGTGAGCCCGCCGAGGTTCAGGAGGGTGCTGGGGGCCAGGCGGCCTGGCTGGGGCTGCTCGGGGCCGGCGGTGGCGCCGGCTGGGAGAGCCTCCTCCCCTTCCATGCGAATGCCACTGAATTTCCCATAAAAACTGTGTCCGGGGCCTATGAGGTTAGCGGTGGAAACTAAAGGGAGTTGAAAGTTTTTGTTTTTTGGTTCCAGAAAACTTACAAGGGGTTCCTTGTCTTTGCCGATCCCTTGGATGATAGCGGAGATGTTCTTATTGCTAAGAATTTTCCGCTCATCTTCGCTCAGGGTCATTCGGTGGTCGTGCACCGCGTGGGTCACAAACGAACGGACGTACCCGAAGGAGAGCTTGCACAGGAAGCACATCAGGATGGGCTTCCTCTTGCCGTAGAGCACGAAGCCGTCGAATTTGGACAGGTCCACGTTGTTGGGAGCATCTTTGGATACGCAGGAGCTTTTGGCGGAGCCGTCGCTGTTCAGGTAATCCTTGTTGCTTTTGTGTCGCACGTCGAACACACGGAAGCTGTGCAGGACGGGGCTGAGCCCCGCCAGGGCTGAGGTATTCGGGAAAGCCTGGTCTGGGCCTTCAAACCATTTCCCGAAGGATGAGGCTATGTGGAACGTGTTGATGATCTGGGGGTACACGGGTGCAGCACAGGAAGGGTCCCCTTGCTTGCCCCCCGTGGCGGTGGGGGCGGCGGCAGCGGCGGTGGAGAGAGAGTTCAGGAAGAGCGACGGCAGAGGCCCGCCGCCGCCCGCGCCCCCGCCCTGGGTCAGCTGGCTCAGGCTCTCGACGATGTACGCGGAGCCGTCGGGCTGGTACACGATCTCCCCGGCCAGGTTCTCCACGTCACTCTCCTCGTCCCCCTCCTCACTGCTGTCGCTCCCGCTCTCCTCCCGCAGGGGTGGCGGGGGGCGGGCGCCGGGGCAGTGGTGCTCCATGTAGGTCTGGAGGCTGGCGAAGGAGGCCGAGCACTCGTTGCAGCTGACCTCCTTGCCAGCGGCGGGCTCGGCAGCGGGGCCGGCCGGGGCGGTGCTCTCCGCGAGGCGCTCATTGAAGGGGGCCCTCAGGCCGTCCAAGGGCCCGTGGGTCTCGCTTGTGGACTGCTCCATGCTACTGGGTTTGTCGGGGAGGTGGGTGCTGTTGAGTTCAGTCCATTGCTGGTGCTGAGGGATACCGCACCCATTGTCCTTCCCCGAGACGACGGGCGAGTCACAGCCTTCCATGGTAAGGCCTGCGTGGAGCTTTCATTGCACCCAGTACGGATCGGACCTGAAGGCGGAGGCAAGGGGAGAAGAGGGAGAGAGGGGAAGAGAGAGAGAAGGAAAGAGGTTAGGAGGGCCGAGGCTAAGGTCCCACAGAGTGCTCTGCTCTAGCAGACTTCTGTAAAAAGGACCCGGCCACTGCCCCACCCGGCCAGGCACAGCGGGCGGGCAGCACTCCTGGGTGTCATTCGGTGGTCGTGCACCGCGTGGGTCACAAACGAACGGACGTACCCGAAGGAGAGCTTGCACAGGAAGCACATCAGGATGGGCTTCCTCTTGCCGTAGAGCACGAAGCCGTCGAATTTGGACAGGTCCACGTTGTTGGGAGCATCTTTGGATACGCAGGAGCTTTTGGCGGAGCCGTCGCTGTTCAGGTAATCCTTGTTGCTTTTGTGTCGCACGTCGAACACACGGAAGCTGTGCAGGACGGGGCTGAGCCCCGCCAGGGCTGAGGTATTCGGGAAAGCCTGGTCTGGGCCTTCAAACCATTTCCCGAAGGATGAGGCTATGTGGAACGTGTTGATGATCTGGGGGTACACGGGTGCAGCACAGGAAGGGTCCCCTTGCTTGCCCCCCGTGGCGGTGGGGGCGGCGGCAGCGGCGGTGGAGAGAGAGTTCAGGAAGAGCGACGGCAGAGGCCCGCCGCCGCCCGCGCCCCCGCCCTGGGTCAGCTGGCTCAGGCTCTCGACGATGTACGCGGAGCCGTCGGGCTGGTACACGATCTCCCCGGCCAGGTTCTCCACGTCACTCTCCTCGTCCCCCTCCTCACTGCTGTCGCTCCCGCTCTCCTCCCGCAGGGGTGGCGGGGGGCGGGCGCCGGGGCAGTGGTGCTCCATGTAGGTCTGGAGGCTGGCGAAGGAGGCCGAGCACTCGTTGCAGCTGACCTCCTTGCCAGCGGCGGGCTCGGCAGCGGGGCCGGCCGGGGCGGTGCTCTCCGCGAGGCGCTCATTGAAGGGGGCCCTCAGGCCGTCCAAGGGCCCGTGGGTCTCGCTTGTGGACTGCTCCATGCTACTGGGTTTGTCGGGGAGGTGGGTGCTGTTGAGTTCAGTCCATTGCTGGTGCTGAGGGATACCGCACCCATTGTCCTTCCCCGAGACGACGGGCGAGTCACAGCCTTCCATGGTAAGGCCTGCGTGGAGCTTTCATTGCACCCAGTACGGATCGGACCTGAAGGGCGGAGGCAAGGGGGAGAAGAGGGAGAGAGGGGGGAAGAGAGAGAGAAAGGAAAGAGGTTAGGAGGGCCGAGGCTAAGGTCCCGCACAGAGTGCTCTGCTCTAGCAGACTTCTGTCCACACCCACAACAGAGACGGCAGGGCAGCGGGGACCCCCGGCCACTGCCCCACCCCGGCCAGGCACAGCGGGCGGGCAGCACTCCTGGGTGTCACAGGAGGAGGGGGTCGGGGGGACAGGGAAAGGGGCATCAAGAGAAGCCCTTGTCTTCAGACTTTCGGTTGCTCTACCCTTGGAGACCAGTTGGAGCTTGTGTTCTTTGCAAGCACAGCACATACAGCGTCAGGACCGGGCGACGAGGCGTGGGGCAGGAGGAGGGCTGCATCAACTCGCCAGGCCACGGAATGGCGGCCCCTCTGCAGAGAGACGGCAACACAAGGGCACCCCTGCCGTCCGCACTGTCTGTGGGCCGGAGTGGGGGGACACTTGGGACAGACAGACAAGAGGAGGGAGACTTTGCAACCCCAGAGAAAGGATGATGAACCTAGGTGTCGACACGTCATCAGGTTTAGAAGCCAAGTTGTGCCGCTATTCTCAATGACCCATTTCGAGTTTGAGAGGTTCGCAGAAAAGTGTTTGAGGTCTGTGGGGCTCAAGGGCAGGCGTGTAGGTCTAGCCAAGATCTGTGAAGCCCCTGAAAGGGCCCACAGGTGCAGGCACCCTCTCCCAGTCTGGGAGACGCTGTCTCATTTTACAAGCAGTAAAACTGAGACCCTAGATCTAAAAATGACTCCAGTGCCACCAGGACACTGAGGAAGGTGTAGCTCCCGATTCCCACCCCATTCCCACAAGCCACCGAACATCCCTGGCTTGTAACTCAGCTTGCTTCGGATTTCAAATATGTAGGTGCAAAAACGTGAGCGTGATACGGTTCTAGGCAGATCTGCCCATATGCTCAGAGGGCCGAGTCCCCCGCCAGCAGGGAGCATCTCTCCCTGTCTGGATGGAGCCCGTTCACCACGGGCTGGGTGGCTTCTGCTGTCAAGAATCACGCGGCGAGCCGGGACGGCAGCTGGGCTCCACCAGACCCGGTTCCACACCTGCCTCTTAGTCATTAGTCGTTACCCAAGCAGCTGTCCTTCAGCCCTGGGGCTTTTCCGTTTCCGACTCCAAAGTGCCACTGAGCTGGATTTGGCCCCGGAGACCTGGTGTCTCCGGGGAGGGAGACACCAGATCGCCCGCCTCCACTCGGCTCCCGTGGCGACACCACCACGGAAGCCGTCTTCCGTCCGGCACCGCGCCTCCGGGCGGCTCAGCACCTCACGGCTCGGAGCGCTCACTGCAAATCCCAGGCCACCCTCCCCGCCACGCCTCCTTCCTGGAGGCACACTTCGGCGGCTTCTCCACCCACCATCTCATCCACACACAGTGGATGAAGGTTCTGGCTGGATCTGGTCCTCCCCCACGCCCCTATCTTCTCATTCTTTTTTCACTGCTCGATTCTCGACCGCCACAGTGAGCCAATAGCTCCCCCTCGGGAAAAGATGGGGAAGGCAGGTTTACCAGAAGTCTCAGGGGAAACAACTTTTTGGAAGAATGCCTTGTTTTCTTCGTAACACACATGCGCGCGCACCTACACTGCCTCTCAGCTTATAACCTCAAATTCCATGACAACAAAGTTCTGTGTGCCTTAGAAAAGACATATTGATTTTAAACAGAGACAACTACACGAAACCAAACGGAACAGCAAATGCAGTGAGCTTTCCTCACCAGGCTCGGCTGGGGTACAGGTGAGAGCTTAGGATGGTGCTTCCCGAGGACGCACAGCATTGGCTGGTGACACCTAACTGACAGCTTCGGCGAAAAGGGTTGGCAGGCCTGAAGGGGCGGGAGGGTTAACAGCCCGATTGTAAAATCAATGTCATAAATGCTTGGTAAGTTACAGGAACATGCGGGAAGGGGAGGCCACGATTGATAAAGGAGAAGAGCTTTGATGCTTCACCAGGGACTTGTGTATTGACAGCAAAGCCAATCTCCTTTCCAGCCTGGCCCGGGCCGAGAAGCCTGCAAGCGTTTACCAATTAATTGGTGGGCTTTTCTTGCTCCGCTCTCTTCTTCCTCCTCCACCCATCATCCGGTGAAGGGACTGAGCCTTTTGAAAACTCACCCAACTTTGTTTTCTGTCCCTCTGCAAAAGGTGTCAAGAAAAGACAACCTCGTGGGCGAAGACGGATGCCGCCTGAGGTGGCGCGGGTTGCCCCATGATGAAGGGACACGTAAGGGACTTCCTCATTCGCAGAGGGCAACAGCCCATTGAGACGCTGGTGGGAAAGGAGGAGGCTGTTCCAGATCCCAGGCACCTGCTCTGGGCTTCCTGTCAGTGCCTGGCTGGCCAGGGCAAGCAGGAGTTCTTACAACCTTGCTAAGCCAAGTGCCATTCAGGGCCAAAGAACATGTCTTCATCAGCGAGACCTTGGGAAATGCAGGCCCTCTGCCCTACCCCAGATCAGAATCTGCATTTTTACTACAATCCCGAGGAGGGTGTGCGTTGCTAAAGCTTGCGTGAGACATTCTCTGTTTTATGACATCTTTTACCAGATCGCTGGCTCCTCCGTACCTGGAGCCTGTGCTGCCAGGACACCAGGCAGGGTCAGTCTTGGGCTCACCTGCCAGTTCCTGGGAGGTGCAGGGATGGGGGTGCCCGAGAGGGGACCAGAGCACAGAGATGCAGGAATCTCTTAACACTGCCCCACTTTTTGGCTTCAGGACCTCAGGCCCTCGCCCACTCTCCCACCCGGCAGCCAGTTCCTCTCGCTCTGTTTATCAGCTAGTCAATAAGAAAAAGGTAGTTCTTACTTAAGGAGGCAGAAGTCAACTCGGCAGGTCGATCAGCACTCTGTCTGTAAACACGGTTTCCCGTAAAATCAATGATCTTCAGTTACAGAGGGCAGCCTGGGAACCCAGCGGGTCCCCACGCTCTGCCAGACAGCCCCCCACCCCTGGCTCTGCACCCCCTCCTCAGCCTGCAGTACTGCCAGGCGCCAGCCCACTCGCCACAAACCCTCGCCCCTCCCTGCAGCCTGCTTCTCTGCAGGCATTTACACCCTCAAATCCCCTTTAAACACAAGACCACCAGTGTTGGAATCAGCATGGGTTTGTGTGTGTGGTGTTAAGAAGTCAGGTAGATAGCAACAGAGCTCATCTCTCAGTTAGGGGAGGTAAAGGGAAGACGCAGGAGCGATCTAGCACTCTGGCACTCTCTGCTGAGCGCCTCGTCTGCTGTTTGAGAAGTTGTCCTGTAAGGAAAGTTGTAATGTCTTCATCCAGAACCCCTCCCTCAGTCTCGCTCCTCTCCCAAGTTACTGTTTCCCCAAACCGACCTGTAAAGCCCTGGCATCTTTGCCAATCTCAGTTTTTATTTTTTTTCAAAGACGGTTTAAAATGATAAGACTCCGCCCTTTTGTCCCGGGGTGGGGGCGGGGGGCATTAACAAAGTCATCCATCTCTCTTTCTTTCCGCTGAGAAGATGTGATGTGACAGCTTTATCACACTCCCTTAAGGAGACAAGGCTCCACGCAACAGTTACGGGGAAGCTGGGGAAGGGGCGGAGGGCAGCCCTGATGAGGAAGGGGAGGGGGCTCTGCTGTTGCTCCGGCTCCAGGAGAATTAAACACGAGTCGCACTGTGTAATTTTAAATAGTTAATTAGCACAGGGTTAATTAGGCAGTCCTTTCACAAGAGGCTGTTTGGCAGAAAACCAAGAAAAGAAACAAAGGGGATGAAAAGAAAAACAAAGAGAGCGCAGAGACTGCGAGAAACTGTTGCCTGTTCCAGGAATACCCCATACGGCATCACCAGAGAGAAGTGAGCAGGCGGGCTCCTGGGATTCTCTGGACCTCGCCTCCCATTAGGCCAGTTCCTCTCACTCTGTTTATCAGCTAGTCAATAAGAAAAAGGTAGTTCTTACTTAAGGAGGCAGAAGTCAACTCGGCAGGTCGATCAGCACTCTGTCTGTAAACACGGTTTCCCGTAAAATCAATGATCTTCAGTTACAGAGGGCAGCCTGGGAACCCAGCGGGTCCCCACGCTCTGCCAGACAGCCCCCCACCCCTGGCTCTGCACCCCCTCCTCAGCCTGCAGTACTGCCAGGCGCCAGCCCACTCGCCACAAACCCTCGCCCCTCCCTGCAGCCTGCTTCTCTGCAGGCATTTACACCCTCAAATCCCCTTTAAACACAAGACCACCAGTGTTGGAATCAGCATGGGTTTGTGTGTGTGGTGTTAAGAAGTCAGGTAGATAGCAACAGAGCTCATCTCTCAGTTAGGGGAGGTAAAGGGAAGACGCAGGAGCGATCTAGCACTCTGGCACTCTCTGCTGAGCGCCTCGTCTGCTGTTTGAGAAGTTGTCCTGTAAGGAAAGTTGTAATGTCTTCATCCAGAACCCCTCCCTCAGTCTCGCTCCTCTCCCAAGTTACTGTTTCCCCAAACCGACCTGTAAAGCCCTGGCATCTTTGCCAATCTCAGTTTTTATTTTTTTTCAAAGACGGTTTAAAATGATAAGACTCCGCCCTTTTGTCCCGGGGTGGGGGCGGGGGGCATTAACAAAGTCATCCATCTCTTTCTTTCCGCTGAGAAGATGTGATGTGACAGCTTTATCACACTCCCTTAAGGAGACAAGGCTCCACGCAACAGTTACGGGGAAGCTGGGGAAGGGGCGGAGGGCAGCCCTGATGAGGAAGGGGAGGGGGCTCTGCTGTTGCTCCGGCTCCAGGAGAATTAAACACGAGTCGCACTGTGTAATTTTAAATAGTTAATTAGCACAGGGTTAATTAGGCAGTCCTTTCACAAGAGGCTGTTTGGCAGAAAACCAAGAAAAGAAACAAAGGGGATGAAAAGAAAAACAAAGAGAGCGCAGAGACTGCGAGAAACTGTTGCCTGTTCCAGGAATACCCCATACGGCATCACCAGAGAGAAGTGAGCAGGCGGGCTCCTGGGATTCTCTGCTCTGCTGGAGGGGGGCTCAGTGACTACCATCTTCCTGGAGGCAATTTGGCAGTGGGTGTCGAAAACCTCAAAAATGCACGTGCCTCTTGACTCAGCAATTCCCCCGCTCCAGGAAGCGATCCAGGACATGCATAGACATAGAAGATTATTTATCACAACGTTTTTAAGAGAGAGAGAGAAAAGATGGAAATAATCTGAGGAAACAAGGTGCTCTCTAAACTGCAGTGCACAGTGTTTCACGGGACATCGTACAACATCGTTTTTTAAAAGAAACTATTTATAGGCGTGGGGAGGTGATCACACAGGATGCTGAGGGAACAAAGCTTATACAGGCCTGCACATGGAAATACATGGGATTTTCATCAAAAAATGGACAGAGGTAACTGCTAGGGGATGAGGTTATGGGCCACTTCATGTCCTCCTTTGCACCTTTTGCCCCCAAAGCCTTTTATGATGAAAACCACCTGACGGAAAGCCATCACTTCTTGAGTATGGCCTCATGCTAAGGCCTGTGCGTCCAACAGGACCTGGATGCTCATAACATTATTTTTAGCCACATTTTGAAGATGGGAAAACTGAGGTCGCTCGAGTTATGCAGCCTAAATGGCAAAACCATAATCTGGCTAAGAAACCTATGTGCTTAGTCACTCTACTATGTTTTCCTTTTGTTTGTTTGTTTTTGAGTCATTTCTCTTCTTTCAGCCACACCCCGTGGCACATGGGATCTTAGTTCCCCGCCCCAGGAATTGAACGTGTGCCTCCTGTTTTGGAAGCACTGAGTCTTAACCACTGGACCACTGAGAAGGTTCCATCTTCAAGGAGACAAGGCTCCACGCAACAGTTACGGGGAAGCTGGGGAAGGGGCGGAGGGCAGCCCTGATGAGGAAGGGGAGGGGGCTCTGCTGTTGCTCCGGCTCCAGGAGAATTAAACACGAGTCGCACTGTGTAATTTTAAATAGTTAATTAGCACAGGGTTAATTAGGCAGTCCTTTCACAAGAGGCTGTTTGGCAGAAAACCAAGAAAAGAAACAAAGGGGATGAAAAGAAAAACAAAGAGAGCGCAGAGACTGCGAGAAACTGTTGCCTGTTCCAGGAATACCCCATACGGCATCACCAGAGAGAAGTGAGCAGGCGGGCTCCTGGGATTCTCTGCTCTGCTGGAGGGGGGCTCAGTGACTACCATCTTCCTGGAGGCAATTTGGCAGTGGGTGTCGAAAACCTCAAAAATGCACGTGCCTCTTGACTCAGCAATTCCCCCGCTCCAGGAAGCGATCCAGGACATGCATAGACATAGAAGATTATTTATCACAACGTTTTTAAGAGAGAGAGAGAAAAGATGGAAATAATCTGAGGAAACAAGGTGCTCTCTAAACTGCAGTGCACAGTGTTTCACGGGACATCGTACAACATCGTTTTTTAAAAGAAACTATTTATAGGCGTGGGGAGGTGATCACACAGGATGCTGAGGGAACAAAGCTTATACAGGCCTGCACATGGAAATACATGGGATTTTCATCAAAAAATGGACAGAGGTAACTGCTAGGGGATGAGGTTATGGGCCACTTCATGTCCTCCTTTGCACCTTTTGCCCCCAAAGCCTTTTATGATGAAAACCACCTGACGGAAAGCCATCACTTCTTGAGTATGGCCTCATGCTAAGGCCTGTCGTCCAACAGGACCTGGATGCTCATAACATTATTTTTAGCCACATTTTGAAGATGGGAAAACTGAGGTCGCTCGAGTTATGCAGCCTAAATGGCAAAACCATAATCTGGCTAAGAAACCTATGTGCTTAGTCACTCTACTATGTTTTCCTTTTGTTTGTTTGTTTTTGAGTCATTTCTCTTCTTTCAGCCACACCCCGTGGCACATGGGATCTTAGTTCCCCGCCCCAGGAATTGAACGTGTGCCTCCTGTTTTGGAAGCACTGAGTCTTAACCACTGGACCACTGAGAAGGTTCCATCTTCTGTGGTTTTGTCTGTTTCTCAAAGAATTTCTGAATGTCTGACAGTTGCTCTCAATCTTTAGGTACCAGGGTGTGTTCTATGATCACCGGCTGTCAGGACTGCTACGTAAAGGAATGCTACTAGTTCATGCATACGCCTGTTGTTGTTGTTGTTGTTGTTGTTTTTCTTTTTTAAAAAATAAACTTAGGACTTGTAGAAGGGAGGAGAGTACGAAATGGACTTTTACTTGGATACCTTCACATAGGAAAAGAAGGGATAAAAAGCCCATTATCCTGACTTGTTTCAAAACAAAGAGGCAGATTCTAGAAATCGCAGATCAAGCAATGTATCCTTCCCTTCATCAACTCAGCACTGACTATCCACCTATTATCTGTCAGATACTAGAGAATCTACAAGAGAGGTCTCAGCCTACATTCTTGCAGGGAAGGACTGCAAACAAGTAAATACAATGTTAAATGGCGAAAAAGCACTCAGAAGTAATATAAAACAAGACATGGGGGAGGGTGATGTGTATTCCTTATTTTGGGGATAGTATATATATTAGATGTAAAAGGATGTGTTATAGATTATATACTGCGGGTGCCTCATGGTTTCAGAAGAGAGTCAACAGTTGTTGAATAGCATCTGAGGGAGGAGAGGTCCTGAGGAATCAGCAATTAGCTGTAGGTTCAGTAAGAAAATTCACATAAAATACACTGAAAGAAGAGTCAAAAGTTGTTAATAGATTCTAGGGAGAGGGGGGTTTTATGATGAAAACCACCTGACGGAAAGCCATCACTTCTTGAGTATGGCCTCATGCTAAGGCCTGTGCGTCCAACAGGACCTGGATGCTCATAACATTATTTTTAGCCACATTTTGAAGATGGGAAAACTGAGGTCGCTCGAGTTATGCAGCCTAAATGGCAAAACCATAATCTGGCTAAGAAACCTATGTGCTTAGTCACTCTACTATGTTTTCCTTTTGTTTGTTTGTTTTTGAGTCATTTCTCTTCTTTCAGCCACACCCCGTGGCACATGGGATCTTAGTTCCCCGCCCCAGGAATTGAACGTGTGCCTCCTGTTTTGGAAGCACTGAGTCTTAACCACTGGACCACTGAGAAGGTTCCATCTTCTGTGGTTTTGTCTGTTTCTCAAAGAATTTCTGAATGTCTGACAGTTGCTCTCAATCTTTAGGTACCAGGGTGTGTTCTATGATCACCGGCTGTCAGGACTGCTACGTAAAGGAATGCTACTAGTTCATGCATACGCCTGTTGTTGTTGTTGTTGTTGTTGTTTTTTTTTTAAAAAATAAACTTAGGACTTGTAGAAGGGAGGAGAGTACGAAATGGACTTTTACTTGGATACCTTCACATAGGAAAAGAAGGGATAAAAAGCCCATTATCCTGACTTGTTTCAAAACAAAGAGGCAGATTCTAGAAATCGCAGATCAAGCAATGTATCCTTCCCTTCATCAACTCAGCACTGACTATCCACCTATTATCTGTCAGATACTAGAGAATCTACAAGAGAGGTCTCAGCCTACATTCTTGCAGGGAAGGACTGCAAACAAGTAAATACAATGTTAAATGGCGAAAAAGCACTCAGAAGTAATATAAAACAAGACATGGGGGAGGGTGATGTGTATTCCTTATTTTGGGGATAGTATATATATTAGATGTAAAAGGATGTGTTATAGATTATATACTGCGGGTGCCTCATGGTTTCAGAAGAGAGTCAACAGTTGTTGAATAGCATCTGAGGGAGGAGAGGTCCTGAGGAATCAGCAATTAGCTGTAGGTTCAGTAAGAAAATTCACATAAAATACACTGAAAAATAGTTTCACTTAGATTCAATGATCTGAGAAAGGCAGTAGAGAGTACTTTTTGATTTTAATAATGTATCCCAAAGTTTATCATTTCTGTGTATCTAGTGGAGCAAAATGCCTGTTGGATAATAAAGTCTGCCTGCTCTTATAGCTGGAGGATGTCATTACCTAAAGCACCCACTCAAAGGTCAATGAGTCTAGGGATATGCCTCAAAATCCTGCCTCATCCCTGGTTCCCTTCCCTTAAATCAACAACTTTAGGGGTGGACAAAACCAAGCACATACACTGGTTTACAAAGTACACAGAGTTGAGAGGACTAGTAATATGCTAAATGGTGGAATCGAGACTTAAAAAAATTTTTTTTTGTTAAGTTGGAACAGACAGGCTGAAACAAACAAGATGAAATTTTGAAAGGTGAAACAGGAAGCCTTGTACTGAAGTTCAAGCAAGGAGCAAAACCAAGAGGGAATGAAAGAGACTTGGAATTCATGAAAAAACAAAAAAACCTTGAAGTGTTACTTCACTACGAATTCAGAGGCAGCCTAAAGCTGACAAGGTGGCCAAAGATGTAGACGAGGCCGCTGGGCTGCAGGAGTACCTCTATCTCATCCAACTGAGCGGGATCGCAGCCCTCTAGTATTTTCTGTCTGCATGAAGACTGTTATGAGACAGGTAGGGGAATCTGGTAAAAGGGGTATTGACTAACGAATGGATGACCATAAACAGCTCAAGAGCAAAGAAAATTGAGGTGTCCCTTGCAGGACACGACACCTATCCCTAACCTTGCAAAGCCCTGCCTGCCACAGACAATGGGGATTAGTTTTGCGTCTTCTACTTAGCTTTAGGGTTTAAGTAGGAGTAAACAAGGGGCAGCTTATTTTAAAATTAGAGTTCAAGTTAATACAAATGAAAATCTTTCTCTGGACTAACTAGAGTTCCCAAATGGAATAC
Organism: Tragulus kanchil; assembly: GCA_022376925.1. Lineage (NCBI taxonomy): Eukaryota > Metazoa > Chordata > Mammalia > Artiodactyla > Tragulidae > Tragulus > Tragulus kanchil. The sequence goes on along the minus strand of JAIOJX010000031.1, from coordinate 165,500,364 downwards.
TGACCCTGGTCTCGTGTGCAGAGAAGGACATTTTGCTATGGCCAGGAGGTTCCATCAGACAGCCTCTTGGGTCCTTTGAAATGTGAAGATTCTATTCATTCCTGGTGATCTATGGCGTTGTTCAGCTTTATCAGCTTTAATCTCCTCCTCTGTGATCTCATAGTTTTGCATATGGTGACACAGTGCAATTCTAGAGTTAGCACACTGCTGTGATTCCACATTGACTGGTCTATTTCTTCCAGGAGCCTGTGAGCAGTCAGAGAGAAGGTTCCATGTCATTTATCTCCGTGTTCTCCACATCCAAGATGTAATAGGTGTATAATAAAGCCATGGGGAAAATTAACGTATTGGGAGAGACAATAACACTTTGAGAGGGGGAAAGAAAAGATGATCCCCTGGACACAGTCTTTCTTTTCCTGTAAACTGAAGAAATGCCTGGTGCAACCCTTCTCCTCTAAATGGAAGCAGGTCTCCTTGGAGAGCTGACCAATTCTTGGGCTGGGGCAGGGCGAGTCCAAGATGAGCGTGGAGCAGCTTCCTGAGCCAGATCATAAGGAAGCGCTCTAGGAATTAATGGAGAGTGCCCAAAGGACTCAGGAGCATCTGCAGAGGCTCTCATTGTCTGAGCCTGAGACAAGTTGAGCAAGAAAGTTACATGAGAGTAATAGATTACGACCCAATAATACAAAGTTAGAATCCATGATTCCATACTTCGATAAAATAAAAAAATAAATGTGGGAAAAGGGAAAGTGCTTGCTTTGGGTGGAAATTCCACTAACAAATACAGTATCTCATCCAACTGGCGGATCGCAGCCCTCTAGTATTTTCTGTCTGCATGAAGACTGTTATGAGACAGGTAGGGAATCTGGTAAAAGGGTATTGACTAACGAATGGATGACCATAAACAGCTCAAGAGCAAAGAAAATTGAGGTGTCCCTTGCAGGACACGACACCTATCCCTAACCTTGCAAAGCCCTGCCTGCCACAGACAATGGGGATTAGTTTTGCGTCTTCTACTTAGCTTTAGGGTTTAAGTAGGAGTAAACAAGGGGCAGCTTATTTTAAAATTAGAGTTCAAGTTAATACAAATGAAAATCTTTCTCTGGACTAACTAGAGTTCCCAAATGGAATACTGACCCTGGTCTCGTGTGCAGAGAAGGACATTTTGCTATGGCCAGGAGGTTCCATCAGACAGCCTCTTGGGTCCTTTGAAATGTGAAGATTCTATTCATTCCTGGTGATCTATGGCGTTGTTCAGCTTTATCAGCTTTAATCTCCTCCTCTGTGATCTCATAGTTTTGCATATGGTGACACAGTGCAATTCTAGAGTTAGCACACTGCTGTGATTCCACATTGACTGGTCTATTTCTTCCAGGAGCCTGTGAGCAGTCAGAGAGAAGGTTCCATGTCATTTATCTCCGTGTTCTCCACATCCAAGATGTAATAGGTGTATAATAAAGCCATGGGGAAAATTAACGTATTGGGAGAGACAATAACACTTTGAGAGGGGGAAAGAAAAGATGATCCCTGGACACAGTCTTTCTTTTCCTGTAAACTGAAGAAATGCCTGGTGCAACCCTTCTCCTCTAAATGGAAGCAGGTCTCCTTGGAGAGCTGACCAATTCTTGGGCTGGGGCAGGGCGAGTCCAAGATGAGCGTGGAGCAGCTTCCTGAGCCAGATCATAAGGAAGCGCTCTAGGAATTAATGGAGAGTGCCCAAAGGACTCAGGAGCATCTGCAGAGGCTCTCATTGTCTGAGCCTGAGACAAGTTGAGCAAGAAAGTTACATGAGAGTAATAGATTACGACCCAATAATACAAAGTTAGAATCCATGATTCCATACTTCGATAAAATAAAAAAATAAATGTGGGAAAAGGGAAAGTGCTTGCTTTGGGTGGAAATTCCACTAACAAATACAGAGGGAATGTTGGATTAGAATATAACCATTTAGGGCTTCCCCTGGTGGTCCAGTGGGTAAAGACACCGCCTTGCAGTGCAAGGGGCACCGGTTCAATCCCTGGCCTGGGAAGATCCCACGTGCCGCGGAGTGGCTGGACCGATGTGTCCAATTACTGAGCCGGAGCTCTGGCGCGCATGTGCCCAGAGCCGGTGCTCTGCGACGACAGTGGCCACCGCGATGGGAGGCCCACAGGAGCCAAAGAACAAAGACGGATGAAAATGGAGAAATGAAAGACCAACAGAAGTGGCCCGCCCATCCCCCTCCCTCCCCACCCTACCCTCCAAAAGATAAAGAGAAAAAAAAAAGAATATAACCATTTAGTAACCATCATCATAGGGCCCCATTCAGAAAAGAATCAACAGATACTAAAAGCGGTGGGTGACAATTTGAGTAGTTACAGAGTATTTACACAATCTCAAAGTATCTCCCCACAAGACACTTCGTAATTACAGAAGGAAAAAGTGACTTTAAAATGGAGAAAGCTGGCAGTACCACCTTCCTTCACCACATGATCTAAGTTAGGAGCACCAGGAATGAGACAAAGAGCCATCCTGTGCCTCCTGAGAGGATGGCTTGAGAAGAACACAACATCCCTTCCATGGCATGCTGGGCAAAAATGCAAAACCCAAGTCTAATCATGAGAAAGCATAAGGCAAATCCAAATAGAGGGCAGTCTAATGTCCTAGGCTCTTCAGAAGACACAGTTTCAGATTAAGGAAGACTACAGAGACGTGACCAAGGAACATTACACAGAATCTGGACTTTTTCCAAATAAAGGGCACAACTGGGACAACTTGCGAAATCTGATTAAGGTCTGTAGACTGGGAAACGGTGGTAGATGAATGTTAATGAATGTTAATTAGAATGTTATCCTAATTTTGATATGTGGGCTTATATAAGAGAATGTCTTTGTTTTAAAGAAATAAGCATGGATCCATTTAGAGGTAAAGGTGCATGATGTCTCCATTTTCAAACTGCTTAGAAAACACATGCGTGAGAGCATGTCTCTGTGCAGACATGCAGAAAGACAAACATACAAATTGAAGGGAGAAAATGCTATTAATAACATGGGGGAGGATAAAAGACATGTGAGAATTCTTTGTTCTGTTATTATAACCTTCTTGTACATCCGAAATTATATTAAAGGAAAACGGAAAGAAAAAAAAAAAAAGCTGTCCAGCGAGGGAACTCTACATATTGGACGCCTTCTAAAATACCTACAGCCAGCCAACCCAGCCTGATCCTCCACCCTTATCTCCATCTGAAACCCACTGCTGGTACAGCTTCAAAAAAAGAGGGAGGCTTCAAGGCTGGACAGGGAGGTGCAGACAGGCAGGAAGACAGAGAAAACTGGTCTGCCCTTCCTTCAGGCAGAAGGGTCTAGATAGAGCACCTTCAATGGATAAGGCAAATGGCCATTCTAAATGAGGCAGAATTTCAAGGAACACATGATGAAAGATATTTACCATGGTACCCACGATCCTGATTCAAGAAAGATTTCCCTAACCTGGTGAAGAGCAGTTCTAAATGTAATGACAAGGATACCACCACGAAAAACAAGAAACCCAGCAACCTACAGAGAGTGGGCATTGCTTAACCTAGACTAGAATATACTAGCGAAATACACGATGATGAATAAACTATCCCCACAATCTTAGGGGGAAAAAAAGCCCAGGAGAGCCTAGGTTTTGAAATAAGCAGAAACCTCATTCAAGGGACTAAGAAATAATACCCTCACCTGTTAAGCCTAGAATCCACTGAAGAACCATATCCAATTCCATTCGGTGCTTTACACAATCACTGCATTTGTATATGACTGCTGCGTGTAAGTCAGTAAGTGTTAAACTGTAAATAGGTGAGATTCCATCCTCTTGGCTGCAATTTCACAGTAGCCTTGAGAATCATTCTGTGACTATGGTGAGGTCAGAGAACACACATGTGCTGGAACAGGTCTGCCGTGTTGCAGGAGGACCACTGCCTGGAAGGCCTAGAGAATCGTACAGGCCCTGGGCGTCATGTTTGCTAATAAGTGTTTCTGTGCCCTTTCCAGCGTGAACATAAATCAGCCTGGAAGTGAAAACTGCTAGCTCAGTCCATTCTGCAGGGAATCCACAACTACCACGATATTCTGGCTCTCGCGGAGTCACGGAAGGGAGGAGGAGGGTCGCGAGATCAGAAGCAGAGCCAGGTCTAACAGACCAGGCCATGGGTGTCGGGAGAGATGAGCCGGTATTTAGCGGAAGAGTATTTGTTACTCTCTACAAAGACACAATCAAAGTTCAAAAATGACCAAATCCATAATACAGTAATGAAAAGTGAAACCACTCAGTTATTACTGATTCTCTGTGTTTTTCTTTTTCTTTTTTAACTCTGGGGCAATTGAACCAGCTACCTGAATGCTTGTATCCAACCCTCAGGTACTTTCTTCAATGTTTAACCCTGAGACTTCTCCCCCGTGTCCTGAAGACAATGGACCAGTATCCCTTGTCCATCACTGGCCTGAATTGTTCTCTCCTGACCTGAAAATTTACTCATCATAATGTATAGATCCCCCTCCCATATGTGAAGCAACCCTCCTTCCACCAAATGCTGGCCCTTTAACTGCCCACCTGCATCACCTCCCTCTCCAACCTGGAAGGTAGGCACCTCTCACCCTCCATCCTTGTCCATCCCCTGGAGCTTTCTCTGCTGAACTGGACACCTTCCCCACCAAATGTGACCAACGACTTAAATGCCTTCTTTGCCAGCACCCAAAACTTCGCAATTCCAATTTCCTAAAAATCCCTCTTGAAAGATCCCATTTCTGATTTCTTCGTTTCTCCAATCTGGCTGTGAAGTAAAAGTTAGGAACTGATGTAAAATGCACCATCTGGCCCATTATCATTTCAATCTGGTATCTCATGATGTTAGACTTATTTTAAATAATGTCTTCTGACTAAAGCAGTATGAATGCATTACTTTAAAAAATGCTCAGGTATGTACAGAAAAACTCAATAGCTGAAATAAAGACCATCTATAATCCCACTGGCCAAGCACTGAGGAGAATGTTTTTAGGTTTTTCCTTCTTCATATGTATAGTTACAGAACTTTATCAACCTCAGATCACACTGCTCCTAAAGTGGACTGCCCCTTTAACTTAATTTAGGTATCAAAGTGTCCCCAGAACACAAAGTATTCTTCATACATTAGAATTAATGGCTCCATAGATACAGCATCCTATGGACACAACATAAATTCACTAAACTATATTACTGTACATTTAAGCAATCCCTAATATTTTGCTGTTCATGGTGTACAGCAATGAACTCTCAAAAATTATTCTCCACATAACAAAATAACACAAGTAAGCAGCACCTCAATTATTACCCATTTAATCGAGCCAGGCATGGTTCTAAGAACTTTTTAAATAGACATTATTTCCTTCATCCTTTCAACAGCACATTTTACAGATGGAGAAATTGAGGTTGAGAGGGTACAAGTCACATATTAGCTCAGCCAGCCTCTGAAACCAGGTAAGCCTTCCTTCCTATTTTAAAATGTAGGCCTTCACCCATAACATTACATCTCTATTTCCTTAGGAAAGATTTCTGGAAATGTAACTGCTGGCTCAAAAGCTAGGAATATTTCAGGCTCCCTGGCATAGCACAAGCAGCCCTCTAGGAAAGTCCTTACAACATGCTCACTGGCACATGAGCCTCAATTTTCCTGCACCCTCATCAATAATGGGTTTTATTTTGCTTAAAAAAAAGGAAGTTGCCAATCTGGCAGGCAAAAAATGGCATCTCATTTTCACTTCCGTTTTTTGCTAGCAAGACAGAACTCAACTGTAGATACTTATTGGCTATTTCTTCAGTGACCTGCCTGTTATTTCTATGGCAGGGGTGTGCTGTCCTTTCCACAATTGTTACTAAGAGGACTTCATAGGGTTTTACTGGCCAGCCCTCCCACCGGACTGGCTCCCATATTCCACTCCCACGTGAGGGCCTGAATGGGAACCTGACCCTTCACATCGGCCTGCACACAATGCTGCTCCATCCTTCCCTCAGATCTCAACACCTTTAAACAAGTGGACTGTGTCCATTGCCTCACTTCACCGGTCTTCTAAAGCCAGGCGACCCCTCCAGCTCTATGTGCTCACGGAGAGCGAGACCGCAATGCATGGACCGTTCTCGAGCTTCACTGTGCAGCAGGCCCAACTGTAGAGCTGAGTGAAGATACACAAAGGTGCCGTCCCCACCCAGAAAACAGGCTCAGGCTTTCTGGGGGGCAAGGGCTAGAAACTGTTTCTGGAGGCGGGGAGCGGTTAGAAGGTTCCATGTTTCCAAGATTCAGCCCCCTCTCCAAGGTCACCCATGCCCTTCTCAGGGCAGCCAATGGCTATTCCTCTTTTCCTCCTGTCTTCTTCCATCTCCCCAGCATTGAGAACTGCTGACTGTCCCCTCACCATCTTCTCCCTTGCTTCACTTTTCTGATGTGGTTTTCCGGGTTTCCTCCTACCTCTCCCACCATCCATGGATGTGCTTTTCCGGTTATTTGATAAAATTCCCTATTATGTTAACCCCCCAGAAATCTCTCCTCTCTGTTCTATAGAATTAACCAGCATCATACTCCCCTACCCCAAGCCAGCCACCCCTACCTGGCTCTCAGCTCTTATCTCTGTACATCAACTACGTCTGTGGTTTCAATTACTGAAAATATGAGTTGACTCCCGAAGCAAAAATTTCCATTCCTGACTTATCACTTGAATGTGCATCTCATACTTTCAACAGACCACAAGATGTCCACAAGCAGCTGGCCTTCCATCACGCCACTCTCAGAGTGGCTCGACCAGTCCGAGTGCAACTGCTCCTCACTGACTGCACTGGGCTCTCCAGATGGAACTCTTGGTACCATCTTTGATTCCAGAAGACAGAAAGGAAAGATCTTTCCAGTCTTCTCTCTTATATTCTTTTTTTTTTTTTTTTCTGATTTTTCTCTTTATGTTTTTTTTTTTTTTAAACCTTTATTTTACTTTTAACTTTTACAGAGTTTTGTTGTTCACAGACATGCATGTTCTCAGATTAGTCACATGTATATCCCCCCCTTCCCTCCCCTCCCGACCATCACACAGCACCCCTGAAGGATCCCCTTTTCTCACAGAGCAATGACTAGAGCTATTTTCTTCACTTATGATAGTACAGGCCTTCATGCTACTTCCCTTACGCCTCTCACCCACTGTTCCTTCCCCAAAATGTCCATATGTCCACTGTCCATGTCTGTCTTTTTGTCGCTTCACTGCATGTGCCATCATCACCATCCTACTAGATTCCATATATATGTGTTAATATACTGTATTTGTCCTTCTCTTTCTGACTGACTTCACTTTTTAGGATACGTTCTAGATCCAGCCACCTTATGAGGGCTGATTCTTCTGCATTTCTCTTTACAGCTGTGTAGTATTCCATTGTATATATGTACCAGAGCTTTTGGATCCATTCGTTCGTCGATGGGCATCTAGGTTCCTTCCATGTTCTAGCTATTGTATAGAGAGCTGCAATGAACATTGGGGTACAGGTGCTTCTTTCAGTTTTGATTTCATCAGGGTATAAGCCTAAGAGTGGGATTGCTGGGTCATAGGGTGCTTCTATTTTTAGTTTTTTAAGAAATCTCCAGACTGTCTTCCATAGAGGCTGTATCAATTTACACTCCCACCAGCAATGCAGGAGGGTTCCCTTTTCTCCGCAGCCTCTCCTCTCTCTTATATTCTGCCAGTGCCTTTCCCATGCAAGAGAAAGCTGCCAAAATATTCAAACGGATGCTCTCAGACTGGTTTTTGAAACACTCTAAAATCAAGCCCCACACTACTGATCAATCAGCTCTCTCAGTTCTCCAATAGCAGGGTTTCCTCCCCATCATCACATTCATGCCTCTGTTTCTGAGGTTCCAACCCCTGTGGATGCCTTCTCTATTCCTCAACATTCATCCAAACCTCGGACGTCCTTTAAAAAGCACAAGCTCCAGTTCCACAGATGCAATAAAGCACCCTCTTCTATCATTCAAACTCCTTATTTCCTGCAACATTGCATCCAAACCTCGGAGTCCTAAGTCAAAGCTCTTCCCAGAGTTTTGTTGTTCACAGACATGCATGTTCTCAGATTAGTCACATGTATATCCCCCCCTTCCCTCCCCTCCCGACCATCACACAGCACCCCTGAAGGATCCCCTTTTCTCACAGAGCAATGACTAGAGCTATTTTCTTCACTTATGATAGTACAGGCCTTCATGCTACTTCCCTTACGCCTCTCACCCACTGTTCCTTCCCCAAAATGTCCATATGTCCACTGTCCATGTCTGTCTTTTTGTCGCTTCACTGCATGTGCCATCATCACCATCCTACTAGATTCCATATATATGTGTTAATATACTGTATTTGTCCTTCTCTTTCTGACTGACTTCACTTTTTAGGATACGTTCTAGATCCAGCCACCTTATGAGGGCTGATTCTTCTGCATTTCTCTTTACAGCTGTGTAGTATTCCATTGTATATATGTACCAGAGCTTTTGGATCCATTCGTTCGTCGATGGGCATCTAGGTTCCTTCCATGTTCTAGCTATTGTATAGAGAGCTGCAATGAACATTGGGGTACAGGTGCTTCTTTCAGTTTTGATTTCATCAGGGTATAAGCCTAAGAGTGGGATTGCTGGGTCATAGGGTGCTTCTATTTTTAGTTTTTTAAGAAATCTCCAGACTGTCTTCCATAGAGGCTGTATCAATTTACACTCCCACCAGCAATGCAGGAGGGTTCCCTTTTCTCCGCAGCCTCTCCTCTCTCTTATATTCTGCCAGTGCCTTTCCCATGCAAGAGAAAGCTGCCAAAATATTCAAACGGATGCTCTCCAGACTGGTTTTTGAAACACTCTAAAATCAAGCCCCACACTACTGATCAATCAGCTCTCTCAGTTCTCCAATAGCAGGGTTTCCTCCCCATCATCACATTCATGCCTCTGTTTCTGAGGTTCCAACCCCTGTGGATGCCTTCTCTATTCCTCAACATTCATCCAAACCTCGGACGTCCTTTAAAAAGCACAAGCTCCAGTTCCACAGATGCAATAAAGCACCCTCTTCTATCATTCAAACTGGAGCCATGAAATTAAAAGCCGTTTGCTCCTTGGAAGAAACGCTATGACAAATCTAGACAGCATATCAAAAATCAGACACACCACTTTGCAGACGAAAGTCCATATAGTCAAAGCTGTGGCTTTTCCAGTAGTCATGTACAGACATGAGAGCTGGACCATGAAGAAGGCTGAGCATAGAAGAACTGATGCTTTTGAATGGTGACGCTAGAGAAGACTTTTGACAGTCCCTTGGATAACAAAGAGATCAAACCAGTCAATCCTAAAAGAAATCAATGCTGAATATTCACTGGAAGGACTGATGCGGAAGCTCCGATACTTTGGCCACCTGGTGTGAAGAGCTGACCCATTGGAAAAGACCCTGAAGCTGGGAAAGATTATGGGCAAGAGAAGAAGGGGACAACAGAGGTGAGATGGTTAGAGGGCATCGCCACCTCAATGGACATGAGCTTGAGCAAACTCTGGGAGGCAGCGAAGGGCAGAGAAGCTTGGAGTGCCGCAGTCCACGGTGGTCACAGTCAAACATGACTTAGCGACTGAACAACAACAGTCACTCAAACCCACCAAACTCTTTCTTCTCTCTGAAGTCTAACAGTCATCACCACCACACTGAGCCTACACCAGTTTCTCTTTTTATCAGCCAGGTTACTTTTATCTCTACAAATTGACTATAAGCTGCTTGAAGGCAAAACTCAGCTTATAATTCTGTTAACCTCCCAGCACAGTGCTAAGCATTTAGTATGAACCAAAAAAAAAGTAAGAGCACTCTCTTAAGACAGCTTAAAAGATTAGTCGGAGTGTGCTGATCTCAACATTACATATAACTGACACCCATTCCTGCTCATTTGGAAGAGGCTTGGGTATGACACCTGAGCATTTCAGTATATTGTGATTTATTATTTCCTAACCCAAATATCCAGAAGGTCTGAAGTCTGCAGGGGCAGCCCCCATTCCAGTCATCCTAAATAGATGGTCAAGGAAACAGAAATACAGGAAGCCAAGCAAATCCCTAAATATAATTCTGGGTTTGGTGGGGGGCAGAGTGAGGGGAATCATATATGGACGAGGTTTTTTCCTTGTGGAAGGAGTTACCAAAGCCACTCATGTTCACTGGTATAAGAGGCCCATGAGTCTACTGGTTCCTAAATTCTCATGAAGTAGTTCTTGGTCAGCACAGCATTTAATTTGAGTCACGGGAGAAACTGATGGAGTTCAAGGCTGCACAGACCCAGAAGAAACTGCCTTGGGTAGATTCTCTGTTTGCATATCCCGTTTCTGGGATGCAGGCAGAAGTGGCCATGGGTCTCAAGCTTTCATCTGCACAGGTCTGATCTGTGAGAACAAAGGCATAACCTGTTAGCTGTCTCTCTGCGGTAGCACCTGGGAAACCCCGTCCAACCCTCCAGGTAGAGGAACTCCTGCTTTCAGCTGGTTCCACCACCGGTCATGCAGGGATGGTCGGGAAGCTAGGCAAGGGTGAGGTGAGAGGTGGCCTTGGGGAAGGAATGTCCCCCTCAACGTGCATCTCCAGAATGACTCTTTGGAAAAAAAGAAAAAAAGGAGTGAGTTTTCCTCTCAGCAGGAAGAAAGCCACATGGTGGGCTCCCCATTGGCGGCGGGCTCTGGCACAAGGCTTCAGAGTTGGCACCATGACAAAACAAACAAGGGCTGCCCTTCGAAGGCTCATTAATGGGGCAACACACACACACACAGGGCCTCTCACCAGTGCAGGCACAGCGCGGTCTTCAGATCTTCCCTGGCTCGTTAGCATAAACAGCTTTTCAAGCAGCAGGGAGCAAGAGGCACCACTAAATAAAGCAGGAACGGAGGGGAGGCCAGAGGCCGTGCGGCCCAGCCACAGGCAACTTCTTGCCTTGCGGCCCAGTGGAACAGCAGCCATGGTGACCTTGGAGGACTTCAAGACGAACTGAAGAGGCTATGGAGTCTGTTCACCCTCTGATCATATGCGAAGGACTTCCAAATTCCAAAGCTTAAAAAAAAATCAACCCCACGAGGTGCTGGGTGGCGGGGTGTGTGGGTTGTGGGGAATGTGAGCAGTAAAACTCAACTATGGGCCCTACTACTCTTCACAGCCCCTTCTCCATCCGCCCCACGTGGTAATTAGAAGGCAAATTATCTGCACCATTACTTTTAATCAAGAAGAACCGATTGAGACATATTTACCACCGGCCACTTCAAAGAATGGCCCTGGGAATCAGGCAAATCAACAAAGGAGAATTTCTTCTTCAAACGTAAGGATCCAAGAGTCGACACTTCTTAGACTCTCAGAAGCCAGCCGAAGAACCAAGTGACTGTGGGTAACAACGACACCCTCACAAAACTCAGTACAGATGGCCCAGATGGTCTCCCTTCTGGCTGCTCCAAACGCTGCTCTGGGGTCAATGGCTGCTGTGAAGAACCATCAAGGCCACGCACGTTTACTAGGACTTGACTTAATTATGCTGGAAAGTCTCTTATCCAGGCACTGCTAAGACCCAACAACTGAGTTTGGGAATGAGTGTGGTTACATATCTTTTCCTTAATGGCTTCCTGAACACCCTGGTTAGGTCTGATCCCTGGGGAATTACCAGTTCAAGTCATAAAAGTGATCAATGTAGATCAAGACCCTGTGCTGAGTGTCTGATTTGGAAAAAAAGAAAAAAAGGAGTGAGTTTTCCTCTCAGCAGGAAGAAAGCCACATGGTGGGCTCCCCATTGGCGGCGGGCTCTGGCACAAGGCTTCAGAGTTGGCACCATGACAAAACAAACAAGGGCTGCCCTTCGAAGGCTCATTAATGGGGCAACACACACACACACAGGGCCTCTCACCAGTGCAGGCACAGCGGTCTTCAGATCTTCCCTGGCTCGTTAGCATAAACAGCTTTTCAAGCAGCAGGGAGCAAGAGGCACCACTAAATAAAGCAGGAACGGAGGGGAGGCCAGAGGCCGTGCGGCCCAGCCACAGGCAACTTCTTGCCTTGCGGCCCAGTGGAACAGCAGCCATGGTGACCTTGGAGGACTTCAAGACGAACTGAAGAGGCTATGGAGTCTGTTCACCCTCTGATCATATGCGAAGGACTTCCAAATTCCAAAGCTTAAAAAAAAATCAACCCCACGAGGTGCTGGGTGGCGGGGTGTGTGGGTTGTGGGGAATGTGAGCAGTAAAACTCAACTATGGGCCCTACTACTCTTCACAGCCCCTTCTCCATCCGCCCCACGTGGTAATTAGAAGGCAAATTATCTGCACCATTACTTTTAATCAAGAAGAACCGATTGAGACATATTTACCACCGGCCACTTCAAAGAATGGCCCTGGGAATCAGGCAAATCAACAAAGGAGAATTTCTTCTTCAAACGTAAGGATCCAAGAGTCGACACTTCTTAGACTCTCAGAAGCCAGCCGAAGAACCAAGTGACTGTGGGTAACAACGACACCCTCACAAAACTCAGTACAGATGGCCCAGATGGTCTCCCTTCTGGCTGCTCCAAACGCTGCTCTGGGGTCAATGGCTGCTGTGAAGAACCATCAAGGCCACGCACGTTTACTAGGACTTGACTTAATTATGCTGGAAAGTCTCTTATCCAGGCACTGCTAAGACCCAACAACTGAGTTTGGGAATGAGTGTGGTTACATATCTTTTTCCTTAATGGCTTCCTGAACACCCTGGTTAGGTCTGATCCCTGGGGGGGAATTACCAGTTCAAGTCATAAAAAGTGATCAATGTAGATCAAGACCCTGTGCTGAGTGTCTGAGATGAAAGAAGAGAAATACATGGGCACATCAACAATGCACGCTGACGCTGAGAACGTCAGTGTCCTCCTGAAGGGGTGCCCTCTCTCATCTTGCCCCCCACCTACCTAGAGCTTGGCTCATCCCCCCAAAACTTCCAGCCAGTAGCCCTAATCTGGGCAGCGATGGAACAAGCACAAGTTAGTGAAAACTGGTACTGCAGCTCTGGAAGGCCCCAACGTTAAGCCATGCTGAGTTGGGGGGATCCGACCTGGCTGCTTAATGGGGCCAATCTCTTGGGTCACAATAATAAAGGCGGGGTTCTGGCCCTGGTGCTCCTGTGAGTCATGCTTGGCCAAAAACTCACGGGCTGCTCTAATGATTTTTACACGACATTCACATGAGAGATGTTTATCAAGTGCCTACAATATGCACAGCATCCCTCCCACTAGCTTGCTCGCATTAGGGTCCAGACACGCAAAATAAGAACCTGGATGGTGGCGACCACTGGTCAAGGTGCTAGCAAGGGGAGATACAGAACTTCATGAGCTGCTGGGCTCACGCTATCAACACCAAGTTACTGCTTCCCCCATTCCTGAGCCTTCCCGCTCTAAGGCCAGAATTTGTCCCTCTATGAACCAGATGTGGCCAGTGATGATCTCTGATGCCCACTGCATTTAAAAACATGGTTCAACTATTGCAATGCATGGTTTGTGCCACTGGTCTGAGCCCCTACAGTGCTGGGGACCCCCACAGCTGTTCCTACCCCCAACCTTGTGCAACTGGGTCCGCTCCTACCATGCTCCCCAGCCATGCTCATCCCTCTCAAGGGTCCCATCCTCAACTCACATGGGAGTCAGGAGTGAAGGGAACCTTAGGGAAGTCTGAGATTTCCTGATGATCAAGGAGGAAGGCATGCTGTCCCCCAGATAGCTTATGAAAATCTGCCAGAACCACTCAACCAGCCTTCGCCTGAGCACTGCTTCTCCTTGGATGCTGGGTTCACCCTCCCCAAGTCCTACCCCAAGGTGCTGGGGCTGGCCGGTCCCCACACTCTAGCTTCCACGTGACTAAACCATGCCCCACAACAGACCCTTCTCCTGTGTTCATGACACGGTCCTGGGAGCTTCGGGGAATAAGGCAGAGGGGGACGTCTGGTTCTTAATGGACTGATAATCGAAGTATAAAGTCTAGGAATTAAAATGAACCAGCTCTGAGAAGTTGATTCACCAACACGAACTCAGCTTCGACCCCTCCTCCCCAACACACTGCCCCACAACCATCTGGTTTCCTGTCATAGGTCAGTGGGAGAAGCTGAAATTTCTGTAATTCATTTTGTGTCTTGTCTGAGATGGGAGGTGGGCGGGAGAGCTGGGGAGAAAGAAAAGTAAAAGCCATTGCAGTGTGTGTCCATCACACTGCTATTCTACTGACCTCACCTGCAAGGCAGGACAAGCCCATGCACGTTTTAAACCATCCACACATGAAGGGCAGCAGCCCGAGTTCAGGGCAAGAAGGGAGAAGAAAGGGACCAGGAATCTTCATTTCTTTTATTTGAAGGAATCTTTCCTAAGCATTGACTCCCCAGCTTTTCAGCCTCCGGGACGGAAAGTGTTACTCAGCTGCAAGGCCTCTTGCTAATTGTGGGTTTTTATTTTTATTTCCTATTACCCTCTCGCACGCCTGATGAGATTATTTTACCGGAACTGACACAGCTGGAAGCAGCAGGCATACGTGGAGCCTCTGAGGAGGTGATGCAATTTCATTTTCATTGATCAGAAATCAGCAGGGCAGTAAGTGATGGGAAATTCCATTAGAAGAAAACTTGCAAGCCATGAGCCTCAACTTCCTTGCCACAGCCAGGACCCCCTCCCCACCCACCTCTGGACCAGGTCTGCACAGAGCAGGGGCTGGGAAGCGCCTCCTCGTGGGGATGAGAGGATCAAGGGCAAGCCACTGGCCGGGGAGGGTGTCCGGCTGGGAGAGGAACATGGGCAGGACTCCCTCAACCAACAAAGGCACCTCAGTTCTCTGTGGTTGAGACAGAAGTCATCCAGGGACCCAAAAAAAAACACAGGCCCCTCAGAAACAAGGAGCATCACCCTCCCAAGTCCTACCCCAAGGTGCTGGGGCTGGCCGGTCCCCACACTCTAGCTTCCACGTGACTAAACCATGCCCCACAACAGACCCTTCTCCTGTGTTCATGACACGGTCCTGGGAGCTTCGGGAATAAGGCAGAGGGGGACGTCTGGTTCTTAATGGACTGATAATCGAAGTATAAAGTCTAGGAATTAAAATGAACCAGCTCTGAGAAGTTGATTCACCAACACGAACTCAGCTTCGACCCCTCCTCCCCAACACACTGCCCCACAACCATCTGGTTTCCTGTCATAGGTCAGTGGGAGAAGCTGAAATTTCTGTAATTCATTTTGTGTCTTGTCTGAGATGGGAGGTGGGCGGGAGAGCTGGGGAGAAAGAAAAGTAAAAGCCATTGCAGTGTGTGTCCATCACACTGCTATTCTACTGACCTCACCTGCAAGGCAGGACAAGCCCATGCACGTTTTAAACCATCCACACATGAAGGGCAGCAGCCCGAGTTCAGGGCAAGAAGGGGAGAAGAAAGGGACCAGGAATCTTCATTTCTTTTATTTGAAGGAATCTTTCCTAAGCATTGACTCCCCAGCTTTTCAGCCTCCGGGACGGAAAGTGTTACTCAGCTGCAAGGCCTCTTGCTAATTGTGGGTTTTTATTTTTATTTCCTATTACCCTCTCGCACGCCTGATGAGATTATTTTACCGGAACTGACACAGCTGGAAGCAGCAGGCATACGTGGAGCCTCTGAGGAGGTGATGCAATTTCATTTTCATTGATCAGAAATCAGCAGGGCAGTAAGTGATGGGAAATTCCATTAGAAGAAAACTTGCAAGCCATGAGCCTCAACTTCCTTGCCACAGCCAGGACCCCCTCCCCACCCACCTCTGGACCAGGTCTGCACAGAGCAGGGGCTGGGAAGCGCCTCCTCCTCGTGGGGATGAGAGGATCAAGGGCAAGCCACTGGCCTGGGAGGGTGTCCGGCTGGGAGAGGAACATGGGCAGGACTCCCTCAACCAACAAAGGCACCTCAGTTCTCTGTGGTTGAGACAGAAGTCATCCAGGGACCCAGAAGAGGAGCTCTCAAAACCACAGCCCCTCAAAACCAGTGCTTAGAGGATCCCTTTCCGAGGGTCAGAAACAAGAAAAAGGGAAGCCACTGCCAGCAGTTGTAAATAAGCGCCCCCAGTCAACTGTAGAGATGCTCTCGAAGGCACCTACCACGTGTCCACTGAGCACTGACCCAGACCCTCCCTTAAAGCTGCAGGAGGAGCAACCTCCCCTGGACCATCAAGGAAACAGAGGCTCTCGGCGGGGTGGGGGAAAGAGAGAGCCCGCCGGGACCGCAGCCTTACTGAGGGCTGGCAAAGCCTCTCCAAAAGCAAAGGCAGGCGGCAGGAGAGACAACAGAACTTACTCCTGCATCTGACTGCCTGGTCTGCCTTTTCCCAGGTGTACGCCCACCTCCATCCTCTTACACACCTGGCGCCCGGGCGCCAGGCTGGAACCAGAAGTCAACTCCGTGGGAGGCGCACTGTTTTAGCAGATAAGACCCCTTGTCCTCAACTGTTGGCCCAGCAAAGACTGCTTCACTCACCCAAACACGAGGGGGAAGACAGCAAGGAGCTACTCACAGAGACAAGTTCTACCAAAAAAAAAAAATCATCACCAGATTTCCTCTGGCCGTTTTGACATACAAAAGATGAATCCAAGAAGGACTGGGCCATACTCACAAAATTAATACGGTTCCAAACAACTCTTCACCACTAAACTGGGAAAAAATGTAAATGCAGAAGTGATGACAATATATCAAAATCTATGGGTAAGTTTGTATTGAGCACCTAATGTGTGGCTCAATAAAACGGAAAGTACGTAAGACCGGGCCCCTGGGTGAATGACTGGCAGACCGGGTCAGAGCCACACGAGAACACCCAGCACGCATTTACTCACACCACTTACGCCACACACACCACAACATGATAGCACACACTGAGGCCTGGGCGAAGAAGCAAGGATAAACAACAGTGGAGGAAAATCTGAGCCAAAATGAGGCTTACTATGAATACAATAAGGACTGCTCTGGCGGTCCACTAAGGGCCCCCAAACCCCTCAGTTCTCGGGGTGGTTGGAGACAGAAGTCATCCAGGGACCCAGAAGAGGAGCTCTCAAAACCACAGCCCCTCAAAACCAGTGCTTAGAGGATCCCTTTCCGAGGGTCAGAAACAAGAAAAAGGGAAGCCACTGCCAGCAGTTGTAAATAAGCGCCCCCAGTCAACTGTAGAGATGCTCTCGAAGGCACCTACCACGTGTCCACTGAGCACTGACCCAGACCCTCCCTTAAAGCTGCAGGAGGAGCAACCTCCCCTGGACCATCAAGGAAACAGAGGCTCTCGGCGGGGTGGGGGAAAGAGAGAGCCCGCCGGGACCGCAGCCTTACTGAGGGCTGGCAAAGCCTCTCCAAAAGCAAAGGCAGGCGGCAGGAGAGACAACAGAACTTACTCCTGCATCTGACTGCCTGGTCTGCCTTTTCCCAGGTGTACGCCCACCTCCATCCTCTTACACACCTGGCGCTCCGGGCGTCCAGGCTGGAACCAGAAGTCAACTCCGTAGGAGGCGCACTGTTTTAGCAGATAAGACCCCTTGTCCTCAACTGTTGGCCCAGCAAAGACTGCTTCACTCACCCAAACACGAGGGGGAAGACAGCAAGGAGCTACTCACAGAGACAAGTTCTACCAAAAAAAAAAAATCATCACCAGATTTCCTCTGGCCGTTTTGACATACAAAAGATGAATCCAAGAAGGACTGGGCCATACTCACAAAATTAATACGGTTCCAAACAACTCTTCACCACTAAACTGGGAAAAAATGTAAATGCAGAAGTGATGACAATATATCAAAATCTATGGGTAAGTTTGTATTGAGCACCTAATGTGTGGCTCAATAAAACGGAAAGTACGTAAGACCGGGCCCCTGGGTGAATGACTGGCAGACCGGGTCAGAGCCACACGAGAACACCCAGCACGCATTTACTCACACCACTTACGCCACACACACCACAACATGATAGCACACACTGAGGCCTGGGCGAAAGAAGCAAGGATAAACAACAGTGGAGGAAAATCTGAGCCAAAAATGAGGCTTACTATGAATACAATAAGGACTGCTCTGGCGGTCCACTGGTTCACACACACGTGGCCTTCCAACGCAAGGGGTGCACGTCTGATTCCTTGTCGGGCAACTAACATCCCACACGCTTCATGCCCCCCCCCCCCAAAAAAGCATAAGGCAGAAGCAATATTGTAACAAATTCAGTAAAGGCTTTAAAATGGTCCACATACAAAAACCTAATTTTTTAGGAAAAACGCATACAATAATAACCAGTATGTTGAGCCATAAACTTGGCTCGAGGCTTCCTAAAGCTCAGAAGGAAAACATAACAACTGTGTTTAAGGTACGCTATTCACAATGTCCAAGAGAGAAAGAACAAGTCAATCACTCAGGATTATTTAGTACCAATAATTTCTCAATCACAAAAACGGGGATAAGGACCCAGTAGCAAGAGGTAACTTTGAGGAGGTCATAAGAAGAAGGCTTGAGTTTGAGGCCAGGCTCACTGTCTCCTCTGGTGGGCAAGAAAAATGACCCCAGAGGGTGCTGGTGGTTTGTCCAAGGTCAGTGGCAAAGCCAGAAAGAGGGCCTGAGTATCTTCACAGCACACTGACAGTGCCTCTTCTACCCCACTGCTCCCTATCCTCATTCAAAATCCAAGGGCTGTTTGGTATCAGGGGCGCATCTGGAGGCCAGAGTTGGGGGTGAGGGGGCTGCTCGAGATGAGAGAGCTAAGAATTCAACACCTAAATGCACTAGGTAGACCTCACTTGGATACTCAATCAAACAAACCAGCTGTTAAGAAGCCATTCTGGGGACAATCAGGTAAGTATGAAGAACAATTTGATATTTGATGCTTTTAAGAATGTGTTAATTTTGTTAAGTCGACATAATGCTATTATCACCTAAGAAAATGATGAAGCATTGTGGTATCTTTGATTAGCTCTAACATCAAAGCCAATGAGAAAAAGATTAAACAAATCCAACCAAAAAATGAATTGTTGTCAAGTCTAGGTGATGGGGTTCATCATATTTATTTTCTTTTTTACATAATCCACTTTTTTTTTTTTTTTTTCTTCTGAAACAGAAAGCTCTGTCTTTACCCAGCTCAGAAGCACCTTCTGAAAAAAAGAACGACCCTGGCTGGAGCCAAGCTTCTCAGCCTTGAGTTGACATATTTATAGCAAGCTAAGCCTTTTTTCAAAGAAATATGAATTCTTCTCTCTTTAAAAGAGCTACAGGACTTCCAAAGAAGTACTTTAGGCCCCAGCAACCTCTAAATCTTGTTCAAAACTCACCATTTGCTGACCCCGCCCTTACTCCTACCCTTGGAAGGTATGAGGCAGCACGCTACCATTAATACAGGGAGAGACAACATGCATCGTGTGCTGGGCACAGTCCCTGACACGATAGCCCATGGCAACTATCAATACCATTACTGAGCAAAAAGGAGCCCAAAGTAAGAGCTCGGGATTACATGAGAGCTTGATTTAGAGCTTGGAGTTAAACTCTGATTAAGAACAAACACATCCATGATAAATTAAAAGCCTCCGCTAGGTGACTTTAGTGGGTTAATATTTTAAACACTTCCAGTGAATTTACGAAATAAGATGATATTTACCAACCATTGTTTCTGAGCTCATTGTCTTTCATCTCAGTATGAATGTTTTATAAGTCACTTTAATTGCTTTGTAAAGTCTGAACTGAGCTGGTTCCCACTGGGCTGGCTCTTTGCTCATCTTCAAGTAGGATGACCCAATGATAAGTGGGCTTCTTGCCACGTGGAGGCCCATACATGCCCATCACCACGCTGCAGCTTCCTGCAAAATACTCTGCAAAGCAGTTTTTCACAGCAGCATTAGTGTTTGACCAAGAAAACGGTCAGACCCGGCACCAACTTCCCTAGGAACAAATAACAATGCTCCTTCAATTTATACGGTGGTTTATACATTCTGAAACACTCATATTCATTTCTCACTTAACCACCAACAATCTTGTCTTGTTAAGTAGACAGAATGGGAACCATAACTCAAATTTTACAGGTTTTAAAAGATTCTAAAACAGGAGAGTGACTACTATGAGTCACTGTTTCCCAAGGTCACCAGCTGGTGAGCAGCAAATCAGAAACCAGGATCCACTTTCCAATTTCTACTCCAGTGTTCTTTCCTCTATGAAGACATCACTTCCTGAAAAGGAAATTTTTAAAACCAAAACTGGTGAGCAGCCAAGCTTCTCAGCCTTGAGTTGACATATTTATAGCAAGCTAAGCCTTTTTTCAAAGAAATATGAATTCTTCTCTCTTTAAAAGAGCTACAGGACTTCCAAAGAAGTACTTTAGGCCCCAGCAACCTCTAAATCTTGTTCAAAACTCACCATTTGCTGACCCCGCCCTTACTCCTACCCTTGGAAGGTATGAGGCAGCACGCTACCATTAATACAGGGAGAGACAACATGCATCGTGTGCTGGGCACAGTCCCTGACACGATAGCCCATGGCAACTATCAATACCATTACTGAGCAAAAAGGAGCCCAAAGTAAGAGCTCGGGATTACATGAGAGCTTGATTTAGAGCTTGGAGTTAAACTCTGATTAAGAACAAACACATCCATGATAAATTAAAAGCCTCCGCTAGGTGACTTTAGTGGGTTAATATTTTAAACACTTCCAGTGAATTTACGAAATAAGATGATATTTACCAACCATTGTTTCTGAGCTCATTGTCTTTCATCTCAGTATGAATGTTTTATAAGTCACTTTAATTGCTTTGTAAAGTCTGAACTGAGCTGGTTCCCACTGGGCTGGCTCTTTGCTCATCTTCAAGTAGGATGACCCAATGATAAGTGGGCTTCTTGCCACGTGGAGGCCCATACATGCCCATCACCACGCTGCAGCTTCCTGCAAAATACTCTGCAAAGCAGTTTTTCACAGCAGCATTAGTGTTTGACCAAGAAAACGGTCAGACCCGGCACCAACTTCCCTAGGAACAAATAACAATGCTCCTTCAATTTATACGGTGGTTTATACATTCTGAAACACTCATATTCATTTCTCACTTAACCACCAACAATCTTGTCTTGTTAAGTAGACAGAATGGGAACCATAACTCAAATTTTACAGGTTTTAAAAGATTCTAAAACAGGAGAGTGACTACTATGAGTCACTGTTTCCCAAGGTCACCAGCTGGTGAGCAGCAAATCAGAAACCAGGATCCACTTTCCAATTTCTACTCCAGTGTTCTTTCCTCTATGAAGACATCACTTCCTGAAAAGGAATCATCTTTCCAAACCCTCCAAAGATCTTCTAAATAAGAAAAAAACCTGAATACACCAAAGATGCCCCGAAAAAGATTTCTCACTGCTCTGCTCACATCACACCTAAAAATCAGAGCTATAAATAACACCAAATACTGGGTTGCTGCATACAGCCAAGAAACTTGATGTGAGACATTACATCTTAAAATTTTACACAGAATGCAACTCCCTCTAAAACATCTCTACCACATCGACAATATTACCGTCCCAAAGTCTGACTACATGGCTCAAAAAGTTATTCATGAAAAGAATTAAGCGAAAGGTGTCAACATCTGGGAGCTCCTCATGAATGAGGTCAACCCTGGA
The DNA here is from genome assembly GCA_022376925.1 of Tragulus kanchil. Taxonomy (NCBI): domain Eukaryota; kingdom Metazoa; phylum Chordata; class Mammalia; order Artiodactyla; family Tragulidae; genus Tragulus; species Tragulus kanchil. Next base: position 165,478,743 of record JAIOJX010000031.1, on the reverse strand, counting down.
AGATTTAGTATCAATGCAGAGCTCAAGACCAGTGAGGTAGCACAAAGCGTGATTTGAGCCGCAGCATTACTACGTTATAACCCAATCAAAGTGCACACATCTACTAAAACTAGGAATGTCATCCCCACCATGAATGTTGCTTAGCCTATAGGTAAGGGCCATCTGGTCTACCCTCTGCTGTCACAGTGGAGCCCTCTGAGCTACACTCCCTACCATAATGGAAAGTAATGGAAGTTTGCTCAACTTAACCGCTCCTCACCCTCTAAGTTGAATTGACTGATCTAGCTGACAATTTTAGTAAGAATGTTGCTCTTATTGTTTAGTTGCGAAGTTGTGTCCGACACTTTTGTGACCTTGTGCACTGTAGCCCACCCAGGCTCCTCTGTCTGTCCATGGGATTTCCCAGGCGAGGATACTGGAGTGGGCTGTCATTCCCTTCTCTGGGATCGAACCTGCATCTCCTGTGTCTTCTCCATTGCAGGCAGATTCTTCACTATCTGAGCCTCCAGAGACGTCCCAGGCTTCCTGGCCTTCTCTTATATGGACCTTTATTTGCTGGGACTTGAATTCCATGATCTGGAATCCCATACACCTGCACCCCTCTCGCCTGTACCTAGCTACACTTCTCCAACCCCAGTCTGCAGCCTTTGCCTTCACCATATATCTAGCGGCCTCCTCCCCATCTGCTAAACTTCCATTCCTGGATCCTCTTGAGGGATTAGGAAGCCAGAGGCGGCAGCCTGGCAAGAAGGGTAGGAAAGTATAAGCTGCCAAAGCGATTCACCCTCCACCAGTCCAAATGCTGCCACCTCGTCCTCCTCCTCTGCTCCCCGGAGACTCCATGAAACTCACCAGCTTTCAAAACTGACTCCTAGATGTAGTAAGTGGCTTCTTACTAGAGATCAGCGTCACTCTGTCTGAACAGCACACCTGCACTGTTTGGTCTGTAATGGTAAAGATCCTCACGACAACTTGCACTAAACTTGGGCTGCAGGGGTTACACAGCTGGATATGGTGTGCAAGCCCACCCCAACTTCACTTACACTCCTTTTATATGCAAATACGTATATATACATACACACACATATTCGCATACACACATATTTCTCATTTCAAACAAAATAAGGCAGTTCAAAGACAGCAATGACACAGTCAGTCAACACATGCCCCCCACACACGTACCGTCACCCCTACTGCCGCTGGAGAGACCTGGTCCTGAACATTTCTGGGGGACTGTCACTTACCACTGCCGAATCCTTAACTACTGGCTGAGCTGGGGGCTCCACCCCAGTTGCTCCCTAGAGCGAAGTATCCGTGTTGCTTTTGTTTCGTTAAGGAGAAAAGGGGGATGCAAACATGAACCAGAGACTGGGGACAGACAGTGAGAGGGATAGAGTCTAAAGTGGCACCAACATCTGTCTCCGGCATTCTGTCATCTCATGATTGACCACATCACTTCAGACACTCACTCGTCCAGAGGAACCTGAATCCTAGAAGGAGATGTCCCCAAGTACGTGGCTACTCTCTAAAAGCCAACTGTGGCTCCCAAAGCAGAATGCTCCGAGTGTGCCAGGAATGTCTGTTACACAAGCGTCTCAGTACTGCAGCCCTCAATGCCATCATGGGGGGCGAGGAGAGGGGCTTTGGGGAGTGGCCGTGACCACTGGGCATAGCCAAGGCAGAGAAGAATCCGGATTTTTGATCTTAACATCCAAATTCCTGAATAACAACTGGAACCCCACTGTTACAATTGTTTTATACACTGTCTTCACACACACACACACACATACACACACATAATGCCTTTAAAAAGCTGCAGTAGCGTGCCTGTTTAAAACCCTTTCTTCTGTTGGGCGTGCTTTTGACACTGGCCAGCCTTTAAATTCCAGCATCTGCCTGGGCTAGGACCAGAGCAGTCTTACGTCCAACCAGGGAAAGCTCAGGCCCTGTCGGCAGAGCAGGGGTTAATGGAAGCTGACCGCAGCCCAGTTGTTAAGGTAATCAATACCACTGAGATACTAAAGCAGCATAAGCCACAATATTGATTGCCAAGCAGATGATAAAACTGTTTATTATGATAATTGCAGGGTCCCTGCAAGATGCTTCCAGTGCTTCCTAAAGCTGTTTACAAAACTAATAAAGATGTGCCATTTCAAGGTCTTCCATTTCAACCACCCTTCCTCCCCAAACTCCCACCCCTGGCCCACCACCAAAAAGCAGACCACACCCCGGGGCTGGGAACAGGCTCTTTCCTGGAGCAGTACCAGAGCCTGTCCTGGGGGTGTCAGGACCCTCAGGGGTTTCTGAGGAAACGGTTGACCTTCTATACCCTCACCCTGTCCTCAACTTCAGGAAAGGGAGGCCGGAAGCCCAGCCGACTAGACACTCCGGGCGTGAAGATTTCCTCCTCGGGGCCCGCCATGTGATAATTATGGGGTTTTATTGATGGAGGGGGCTGCTCAGGGCTACTTGACTTAACATCCATTTGTTACAGCACATTTAAGAAACCACACCACCTTGGTTTGTAATTAAAACTTCTCTGGAGAACTTGGTGGCCATAGAACTAACTGAACACGGTCAAACGCCGATTCTAGAATGCCTTTCTATAGACACGACACACTGGTGACTTTGTCTGCCACCCTAGGTGCAAGTCTCGAGGTCTATCACATCCAGTGCCGCAGCTTCATCAACAGTGGAATTAACTCCGTGGTTGTAAACATAGTCATCTGCCTTAAGACCCAGAAAATCTATGACGACATCCAGTGACGTTAGTTTCAAGCAGAGAAGAATCCGGATTTTGATCTTAACATCCAAATTCCTGAATAACAACTGGAACCCCACTGTTACAATTGTTTTATACACTGTCTTCACACACACACACACAAACACACATAATGCCTTTAAAAAGCTGCAGTAGCGTGCCTGTTTAAAACCCTTTCTTCTGTTGGGCGTGCTTTTGACACTGGCCAGCCTTTAAATTCCAGCATCTGCCTGGGCTAGGACCAGAGCAGTCTTACGTCCAACCAGGGAAAGCTCAGGCCCTGTCGGCAGAGCAGGGGTTAATGGAAGCTGACCGCAGCCCAGTTGTTAAGGTAATCAATACCACTGAGATACTAAAGCAGCATAAGCCACAATATTGATTGCCAAGCAGATGATAAAACTGTTTATTATGATAATTGCAGGGTCCCTGCAAGATGCTTCCAGTGCTTCCTAAAGCTGTTTACAAAACTAATAAAGATGTGCCATTTCAAGGTCTTCCATTTCAACCACCCTTCCTCCCCAAACTCCCACCCCTGGCCCACCACCAAAAAGCAGACCACACCCCGGGGCTGGGAACAGGCTCTTTCCTGGAGCAGTACCAGAGCCTGTCCTGGGGGTGTCAGGACCCTCAGGGGTTTCTGAGGAAACGGTTGACCTTCTATACCCTCACCCTGTCCTCAACTTCAGGAAAGGGAGGCCGGAAGCCCAGCCGACTAGACACTCCGGGCGTGAAGATTTCCTCCTCGGGGCCCGCCATGTGATAATTATGGGGTTTTATTGATGGAGGGGGCTGCTCAGGGCTACTTGACTTAACATCCATTTGTTACAGCACATTTAAGAAACCACACCACCTTGGTTTGTAATTAAAACTTCTCTGGAGAACTTGGTGGCCATAGAACTAACTGAACACGGTCAAACGCCGATTCTAGAATGCCTTTCTATAGACACGACACACTGGTGACTTTGTCTGCCACCCTAGGTGCAAGTCTCGAGGTCTATCACATCCAGTGCCGCAGCTTCATCAACAGTGGAATTAACTCCGTGGTTGTAAACATAGTCATCTGCCTTAAGACCCAATTCTTTGGATTAACAGCCTTGCTAATGACGACTGTGACGGTATTTTCGCATGCTGTGGTGTTATTTTCAAGATGAATTAGACGACTGTGGAAATGTTTCTCAATAGAAGCAAGCATCTCACAGGTAGCATGAATGTTCGGCAAACCGCTCCAGAGAAAATTCACCGGGTCCTGAGGATAGGTATGGTAGCTGCAGGACGCCGAGCCTGCCGATAGACTACAAGTCTGTCTTCAGAATGCACAAGAAGAAAAACAGGCACCCAAGTTGTGAGAAGCCAGTAGCCATTCCACGAGAAAGAAGAAAATAAAGCCCCCATCCCTCACTCAGCCCTTGACAGCGCTGATTCAGTCCAGACTAGCCAGCAGGATTTGACCGATAACAGAATTCAACAGGCCTTCAAAACCACATTTGCAACTTTCAGGGGCACTACGCTGCGAGTTGATAAGCCAAAGAAAGATGACGTGGAAGCAGCTTCTTTTCTTTTTCACGGAGAAATGGTTACCCAACGCTCCTGTCTTGACCAAGCACCAAGACCTCCGCTCCGGCACGGAAGCCCCGACGCTCTCGCGTGTCAACCGGAGGCTCGCTGGCCGCGAGAGCTGGCCCGTGTGTGCACAAGCACTGTTCCATTCTGTGGACGAGTGGAGACACGCAGCTCCTCTATAGACACCTGTCTGCTCCGCCTACTCACAATCACACAGAAATCAGGAGACTGGAGCCAGTTTTATGGGGAGTATAATCCCCTTGCCAAAGACCTTGCCGTGAACTCACAGATACCACAGCATGGCTGGAAGGGATGCACTGAGATTAGCTTAGCCTGGTTACCCGCTCTCACAGGAACTACTTGGCAACCAGGAACAGCAGAAGGCAGTCTTAGGCTTCCCAATGACTGCACTTCATGAACAATACCCTCCCAGGGAAAGTGGCTGAGGACAAACAATCATCAACTACTAAATGCCCAGCTGGACGCCCTGCTCACACATCATATGCCCGTGGGGCTCGTGTTCACAAACACATCCCTGGATCTGATATCAAGAGAAAGTTGAATATTAAGTGTGACTAATTCTTCTGTTACCTTTTAACCTAACTCACACATACAAGTTGTACTCTCAACAGTAACTTCAACAACAACAAAAAATACACCCTCAGAATGATATGGTCCACCCTTGGAAACCTGCCCACAATGGCCAGCCAAGCCCACCTAAGTGCTAAGAACCATTTAGGAGCATTGTAAACCATTAGAGCCATTAGCTCTAATTTGACCTCAACAAAATAAATCAACCCACTAGGAACAAATTTAGAAGCTTTCCAAAGTCAAGTTCTCAAATCCTGAAAGGCTCACAAGTACAGTCCGTGGCAGGGAACAAACAGCTGATCTCCCTGCTCCTATCTTCCCTGTAGCTCAGAGAGCCCGCTCACCTGGGAATGGGGCTCTAGATCCTTCTCGACTCACTGGATCAGGAAGCGGTGACTATCCACGTTTCAGGGATTCACTCTTTTCCTCTGAGTTCACATCAGATATAGTTTTCCATCTGTACTGCGCTGAATGTCCTCTCTCAAAGTATGTGAACATTTAGATGTATTTTCAAGATACCCTGACTGGCTTTCAACTATGCTGGTTCTCAACTCTGGGTCAGAGTTCCTCCAGCCTTTCCATCTTTGGATAATACGCAGGTATCATGTGTATTAGGAACTCTGTCCCCCCCTCTCCCCCATTTCTCCAACAAAACTTACAACCACTAGCATACCCTCTGAATTTACATTGCAAAATTGTCCTATTTTTTCATCTGCATTCTTCCCTGATAATTACTTACTGTGTTTTTTAATAATGATGACAGTGCCCTGATGAAGAAACAGGAAGTGAAATAAACTATGGCCCCCTTCAATTCCACCAGCCAATGGGTAAAGAGAAAAGAATACGTTTACTAGAGAAGCAGGCGAATGTTAAAAGGATCTTAGGTACACACACACACACACACACACACACACACAGTGTCATCATTTTCACTCATCTTCAAGGGACAGAAGGAAGAATTAAGTAACGAGGGTGTTGGTTAAACAAGTTAGCAGTAACAGGAGAACCAGGACTCAGCACATGGCGTTCTAAAAGCCAAGAGTCTGAATTGCTGAAAGCTGAGTAATCCTTTTCAGATCCACCCAGCATGAATTTCCAGGTATCAAATTATACGTTAATTATACAAATGTGAACTTATACGAGGGGAAGTGGTGTTAGTCAGCACCCAGGGGGTGGAAGCTCAGTAAAACAGTCTTGTAAGGCATGTCTCACAGGCAGACCTGAGTCAGGAAGAGAAAAGGAATCACCAGGCTGGGGCCCGGGCTCTACCTACAAACCTTCTGCAGACAGACCTTCAAGAGCCCACTCACTAGACACTCCAGACCCTCCTGCCAAACCTTCCTAACCTGCAGAATACCCAGGGCCTCTGCCTTTCTGTCCATTTGTTATATAAAGCAAAAAGCGGTGGGGCTCCTTTCAGACTCAGTCAGTCCCGAGAGGGGCCCAGAGCCCTGTCCACCATGGTGAGACGGGCAGTGGTGTCCCGCGAGGTGATGGATGAGCCTCTGTGACCGCCCCCCACTGCACCCACCATCCCTCGACTGTCCTGGAGGGTCAGAATGGTGCCCCTCCTGGCTCCTGGCAGTGCCAGAGCCTCTGGTGCTGGGGAGACACCTTGTACCCACAGTGAGACTGAACGCAGAGTTCTGAACGGCTCCAAACTCCAGGACTTGGGCTGCTCAACCCTTTATCAATGTAACACATCGTCCCCCTGCCTGCTGGGCCCCCACTGACCGCATGCTGATCTGGCCCTGATTTGAAGCGAGGGAGACGCAGCAAAGCCCAGGCCTGTCCCAACCAGTGAAGGGCTGAACAGACGACTGGAACGGAGCACAGGACTGTGCCACAGTGGCAAAGGGAATTCAGAGAGCCACCCATGAGGAGCTGAACTCTCTGTTCTTTCCACTCCTCACTTCGAACGATTTTTATCTAACCCTGTGCTCCACAAGCAGCTATCAGAGAGGCTCTAAACTAACACTTTGAAGTGGATCAACAACAAAAAATACAATAAAGAAAACACAGCACAGGACAGTGTGGCATAGTATAGAACAGGCTACAAGCATATGACCTGGACTAGCCTTTCAGCACGGAGGTCACTGAAATCTGCAAATTTTTAACCTACGTTGGATTTATCATACCTATAATGGTTGTAGAGATCATATTTGCCCCATAAAGTTGTAAGGATTAATAAGACACTCAAGTATTTAGCACAGGCTACTGGCTACTGTCGATTATTAATCTTTATACACACATGCATCATACAGAGAGAAATCTGCATAAAATCATTTTACTTGCATAAAATCTAATGGAGGCTGCATCCTCATTTTTAAGGTTCAGAGCAGCAGGGCGACTCACCCATGCTCTCCTGTCTCCTAAGAAAACAAAGCCGGCCTGGAAAGTAGGTGCTCACACTTACAGACTGGTGTCTTTCACACCGTCAATTCCCAGCATGTCCTACAAGCACCACTGGCCATGGGCAAGGTGAGGAGTGGGTGGACATTCTACATTTAAATCGTTACCTACTTAACATTTATTTGAGCCAGTACAACCAGCCCAAACCTGTGATTCCCGGGTATCACTGCTTGAGATGATGCTAGAGCAGGTGTTTATGGTTTTAATAGAGGGATTCATGAAAAGAACAAAGTTTAAACAAATAATGTAATACAGGTGGTTAAAAAAAGAGAGAAAAAGGATGCCCCACGTTGGGGGTGCTCTCTCTGAGGCCCTGTTCTCCCTCCCAGAGGCTGGGGCCGAACAGATCTAAGAGTCAAGCATCAGAGGGTCCTGCACGGGCGCTGTGCGACAGCCTGGAAGGCTGGGATGGGATGGGGGGAGGGGTGTACTTATGACTAATATGGGATTATACATATCTGTAAACAACAAAACTCTGTCAAAGTAAAAAAATAAACATTAAAAAAAAAAGAAAGAATCAAGCATGAGGCGTCAGGGGTGGCCACGTCCTGTTTCCCTCTGTGTGTCTATCTCGCCCTCTCTAAAGCTCAGCCTTTCAATGCAAGGGCGGTACCTTCCTCCAGGCTCTCTGAGAAAGGTTGTGAGAAGGGTTATCAGCCTCTGTGACCCCTGTAGTTAGCCATGGCTCTTTTCCCTCTCCCACCTCCCCCCCACCGACAGCGAGGACCCTGCAGCTCGGAGCTGGTCCCTGGTCTTCCCCCCTTAATGCCTTTTTCCTTGCACAGCCATCACCAAGAGGGCTGTTTAGTGAGAGGACCTCAGGCTGACCTTTGCTGACAGGCTCCAAGCTCCCTCAGTAAACTGATCTAATGTGAGGCCCGGTAATTAGCGACCGAGTAGTAATTGCAGCTTCTAACTATGCTGGACCAAGATTGTGAAAATTCCCCCGGCAGGGGGTGGGGGTGAGGGGCTGCTAGGGACCCCAATCCACACAGAGGCATCTGCTCATAGCGATATGTCTGAGGGAGGACAGCACTCTTCTAGGCTTTAATGATAAGTGGGTCTGGGTAAAGAGACAGACAGCTACACAAGGAAATCAGAAAATAATGAAGAGGGGAGAAGAAAGAAGTCCAGGGCCTGCCTGTAAGAGCCCTTGCAGGAAAGCACTCACGCTGGAGGCAGACGGCCCTGCACAAGAAACTTTCATTTCAGCCGCAGGAGGAACTTAGCCAGTGGCCTTAAAGAGACAGCAACGAGAAATGCACACGGCCAGGACGCACAAGGCAGCTCCCATGGACACCCCCACCCCACTCCCGCCCCCTCCACGCAAAATCCGTTCCCTCCCCGGACAGCTCAGGCACCCCACTTCCAACTTAGAATATTTGAGGTGCTAGGCCAGTGGCCTGGTTCTACATGATCATCTGCTCGGATTTGGTAATTCAACCAGACCTGTCCGACAGGCCACCCTTACTAGTAGCCCGCACACGTACATAATACGTTTCAGAGTAGCGAGCAAAGTCCCCACCGAGAACTCAAGAGGCAGCGTGTCCACGGCCAGCAGACTGCCCTCGTTGTGACTCTAAAAATAAATCCGACTGCACAAAAGGTAACGCGGTCAGAAAGAACTGAAAAGGGGTCCCTCCTCTCTGGGCAGCAAGACAGCGAGACACGCGACAGCACAAGAGCCTGCTTTGTCCTTCCTAAGGAAACCCTTCATTTTTCAGCCCCACCCCAACCCCATTTCCTCTGTCTGATCCAAAAAAGCCACTTTGCTGAACTGCCATCGCCCCGGATAGCTTCTGAACCTCTTCCCTCAGGAGAGGCGGCGAGTTCAGTGGATATCGCAGCTCTTTGGTGTGGCCTGGACTTTCTGCCCATCTGAGCCACGCCATTTGCTGTTGCTGCTCGGTTGCTCGGTCGTGTCCAGCTCCTTGCAATCCCACGGACTGGAGCCCACCGGGCTCCTCTGTCCATGGGATTTCCAAGGCAAGAATACTGGAGTGGGCTGCCATTTCCTTCTCCAAGGGATCTTCCCGACCCAGATCCCAAACTCCTGGCAGGCGGACTCTTAAACCGCCAAGCCACCAGAGCAGCTATCGACTTGGTCCACAGACTTCATAGACTTCTTTTCCCTGCACCGCCTCATCCCTCAGTAGATTCTCTAGGTTGAAACCAGTGACAAACGCCAGGGTAGCAGCAGCTAACGGCACTCATTCACCCTCCGTTTCCTTCTCCAAAACATTTAATACACTTAATAACGCTAGCCCCACCACCAGACCCCTCAGATACCCCGCTATTAACCTCTCCCCACTGCAAGCAGTGGGTCTCCACCAGAATTCTTCTGTTCCCTATCACTTAATCATTTTTTAATCCACAACAAGGACTTTTCACCACACTGTGGTTTTGTTCTCTCTTAATCTTTTATGAGGGACCTTATCAAAAGCTTTTAGAAAATGCCAGTGAATTCTGCCTACCAGGTCATCTTTATTATTTTAGGATCTTTTATGAAGAAATTACAGACCTTAACGTTGTAAATGAATATTTAAGACTCAGCACTCACTTAGGCATGCAAGTCTGACTCAGGTTACATTTAAGTTACTGTATTACGTCCCTTTTTTTAGAAGAATTCTTGTCTGGCTATTAGTAAGGAATGAGGCCCTTCCCCAACTCCCAGGTGAGAGACTCCCCAAAGACTTTCTGGACCAGCCAAAACACAGTACCTACTGAGTACCAAAGAGATACACCATACGGAACACAGCCTCAAACCAGGGAATAACAAACACTGAGTCCAAGAAGGGCTGGATGTGACAGTCTACCCCTCCTCCACCTTCCCTCCCTCTCTCCAGGTGGATGGAGGTAAGCAGCGCAATCCCCTGCCTCACCACAGGGCCACACCGGGCGCGGGTGACGGCTTCTGGACGCTGGCACCAGGCACGCTCCCTCCAAACACCCATTTGGCGGCTATCATTCCCCACCAGTGCTCTGCCCAGCGCCCAGACCCAGCCCTGAACGCAGCCTGAACGCGGGGGCAGGTGTCCCCACGACAGAACGGTCACAGATGCACAATGGGAGGGGTGTTTCCTAGTCACCTCAGATTCTTTTCTTGGCAAGCTTACAGATAAATCATTCAGTCAAATACAGATCTCTGCACGAGTTGCTCGTGAGCAGGGTTCAAAAGCTGGCGTGCCGTTCTGGAGCCCCAGTCGAAAGCTCTTTTCCATCGAGAGACAGAGAGGGCTAAGGGGATCCACGCTTAACGTGGACCTGTGTTCCTGGTCACCAGGGAAATCCTCAGCAGACTGCGCCCACATCAGCTTCCTAAAGCCACAGCTGATCACCAGAGACGCAGGCAAGGGCCAGATGAGGCCAGCGTGCCTATTCTCCGTTACACAATAGCGGGTCGGACAAGCCCACAGAGTCTACAGAGCCCAGAGTACTGGGTAATTCTTCACCCTTCAGGAAGGCCGCCAGCGTCAAAATCGTACCTGGACAGCTCCTGAGAGGGTCCAGCGGCCGCAGCTCTCCTGCCTCCTCCGCGGGGCCTCGCCACCGTGGGGGCCCTAGCGGACGGAACGGGAACTGTGGGCCCAGCAGCTCCATGACGGTGAGGTCGCTGCTCGGCCTGGGCTTAATGAGCTCTTGCAAGGAAACAGGAAGTCTATAAAGTAATTTAAATAACTTCCAGTTCTGAAATAAAGGAAATTAAACCTCTGGCACAAACCTCTCTAAGGGACACCTTTTCGGTCCCTTCAGTCACACTCACGACTACAGCTGTCGGAGTCTCCTCCGAGGCCAGCCCCCAAATTCCTCCCATGTGAGGCGCACAGGGGCCACAGCTCGGCGTGCAGCACACGCACACACGTCAGCCCCCCAGCCCCATGTGACGTCGTGCCCCTCCTGAGCGGCGGGACCTTGGGTGAGTCAAGTAACTGTTTCACAGGGGCCTCGGCAGCTCACCAGCCAATACCGGAAACACTCTGGTCCGACCCGACGACCTCCGAGATTATGAAGAGGGTCAAGGGACACAATGGAGAACAGTGCAAACTGAAAACGCAAATAAATGTTGATATTATTCCTGCCACCAGAGCCCTTAGGCTCTGGAATTTCTCAATTTTCTGTTCAAGAGGCACTGTGCCACCCTCTCGTTCCTCTCCACTATGTATATGCATTCACAGGTTCTTCTGCTCCTCCTGTGTCCCAAAACTGTGCGTAATCCCTTGTGTAGATAATTATCAATCCAAAGAAACATGTCTTCTGGCCAGGCAGGGACTGTGTCTTTTTACCTTCCGCAAACCGGGTGTGTGCAGGTCGCCAGCCAGCACCACGGAGGTTCTCCATACAGGCTTGGAATCGACGGCCCACACGGTCACCAATTCACTCCCAAGCACCGGCAAGCTAACAACTCCCCATCAACCTCCTGTGAAAAGAGATCAACCTCCTGAAAGACTCCAATTCTGAAACTGGCTGTGAGTCAACAGGAGCGATGGGGGTTCGGGTCCCCTTTCACTGTGAAGACATGGTGGCCCCGGCTTCTCACATTTAGAGGTGCTGCCCTCTGTGAAATTCAAACCTGGAACTATGGCAGTTTCACCGGGTAATTCGAAGCTGCCGGATGCCAGAAACTGTTTCTGGCCACAGAGTTAAGTTTACTTTATTGATAATCATCAGCCAGATACGGACTGGTTTGACCAGTACTCTGGATGCAGGATCACAAGAAAGACAAACTTAAAAGCAGCTTAAGGTCAATCTCGTTTTGCGCGCCCTCTAGATATTACTACTGACAACCGGTATGGCGAACCCTTGACCCCTCAGTTGGTAGAAGCCCAGAGCAAGGCAGGACATTCCGTGCCAGCAAGAAAGCCTCCTGGGCTCCCTCCACGCAGAAAGACAAGCTGGGGTGCTCCATAAAGAGAATCGCTGGACTCTGCCCCCAAAGGGACCCTCCCCAAACACGTGAAAAAGGGAATCACCAACATGAACTCAGCTCAGTTTTACATAAAGGCACAACATCACCCGCGGGCTCCAGCGGACGGCACTGGGACTCCCAACACGACAGTGGCCTAAGGTCTAACACCACCAGTCAAGTAACTGTTTCACAGGGGCCTCGGCAGCTCACCAGCCAATACCGGAAACACTCTGGTCCGACCCGGCGACCTCCGAGATTATGAAGAGGGTCAAGGGACACAATGGAGAACAGTGCAAACTGAAAACGCAAATAAATGTTGATATTATTCCTGCCACCAGAGCCCTTAGGCTCTGGAATTTCTCAATTTTCTGTTCAAGAGGCACTGTGCCACCCTCTCGTTCCTCTCCACTATGTATATGCATTCACAGGTTCTTCTGCTCCTCCTGTGTCCCAAAACTGTGCGTAATCCCTTGTGTAGATAATTATCAATCCAAAGAAACATGTCTTCTGGCCAGGCAGGGACTGTGTCTTTTTACCTTCCGCAAACCGGGTGTGTGCAGGTCGCCAGCCAGCACCACGGAGGTTCTCCATACAGGCTTGGAATCGACGGCCCACACGGTCACCAATTCACTCCCAAGCACCGGCAAGCTAACAACTCCCCATCAACCTCCTGTGAAAAGAGATCAACCTCCTGAAAGACTCCAATTCTGAAACTGGCTGTGAGTCAACAGGAGCGAGGGGGGTTCGGGTCCCCTTTCACTGTGAAGACATGGTGGCCCCGGCTTCTCACATTTAGAGGTGCTGCCCTCTGTGAAATTCAAACCTGGAACTATGGCAGTTTCACCGGGTAATTCGAAGCTGCCGGATGCCAGAAACTGTTTCTGGCCACAGAGTTAAGTTTACTTTATTGATAATCATCAGCCAGATACGGACTGGTTTGACCAGTACTCTGGATGCAGGATCACAAGAAAGACAAACTTAAAAGCAGCTTAAGGTCAATCTCGTTTTGCGCGCCCTCTAGATATTACTACTGACAACCGGTATGGCGAACCCTTGACCCCTCAGTTGGTAGAAGCCCAGAGCAAGGCAGGACATTCCGTGCCAGCAAGAAAGCCTCCTGGGCTCCCTCCACGCAGAAAGACAAGCTGGGGTGCTCCATAAAGAGAATCGCTGGACTCTGCCCCCAAAGGGACCCTCCCCAAACACGTGAAAAAGGGAATCACCAACATGAACTCAGCTCAGTTTTACATAAAGGCACAACATCACCCGCGGGCTCCAGCGGGACGGCACTGGGACTCCCAACCACGACAGTGGCCTAAGGTCTAACACCACCGAAGAATTCCCCGGTGCTGCCTTGCCTGTGGGCCCGTGAGACTGGAATGATTGGATTCAGAGGTCCAGAGGTCCATTTGAGCAATACCTGTCTTCTTTTAAAAGGTCTCACCATTGAGCAAGAGCTCCGTGCCCTGGAGGACCACTCCAGCCCTTGAGTAATTGTCCCCCCACCCACTGAGGGCTTGCCACTGTTAAGACCCATCGCACCTGCTCATCTCAGGGCACCCAGGCTTCCCCGGGTACTTGGGCAACACTTCCTCCCAGCCACAGACTCTCCTGCCTCCCTTCGAAGCCCAATTCCAGCCAGGAGGACACATTCTAGAAGGAGTTTCAGACTACAATGGGTGAACCCCTAAAGCAAACACAGGCTGTCTCCCACAGCCTTATTCATGGGGCTTCCACCTAGAGCTGGCCTTGACTTCCCCCAAAGTCGACCAACGGAGAACCCAAACCAGCATCTCTCTGGGTCTCCCTTATTTAGCCGTCCTTCATCCAAATCCCTCATCCAAAGTGGGAGTCACAGAGATAGGTTTCAACTTCCTACTAATCATGTTAAAAAAGGGGGGTGGGGGTGGGATGGGGAACAAACAGGCAATTGAATGATACATTAATTGAAATTAATTGAAATACATTAATTGAAATGTATCTTATCTAATACCAGTATAGCCAAAATATCACTTCCATGGAACTCTCTGGTCCAGCAGGACGGACTCGGTGCTTCCACTACCGGGGGCACAGGTGAGCTCCCTGGTCGGTGACCTAAGCTCCCACATGCCACGCGGCATGGCCAAAAATAAATACAATCTCACTTCCAGTGCAATCCCTTGAAATGTTACTAACCTATTGCCGCCCCCACCCCCAACCCCGCCACCCGCTCTGTTCTCACCCTCAACCATGGGAACCTGTATGCGTTAACTTACAGCACAGCTCAACGCCGATCGGCCACATCACAAGTGCTCAGGAGCCGCTCATGGCTGGTGGCTAGCGTGCTACAGGAACCTCCAAAGCACTGCCTTCCTCAGCCGATGAGAACCGAGAGCAGATCTCTCGTCTGGCTGGGCTGTAATAATTCATGCTTGCTTTTCCCACTCACAGACTTCACACGACTCACCCCTACTCAAGATTCTTTCCCACGGCATTTACAATTACATTTGGGTGACATGTCAAGAAGCTAAGCTTCTGGGGTTGGAGTGGACAGGTTTTCAAGGAAGCGTGTACAACTTATCTGCTCCATCAGATCTTCTCTCCAGGGCTTGTCCACCATTCAAGTAAACCCCCAGGGTCTCTTAATTTTAAATCCTCCTAACCCTGTAACTTGAAAATTCACCATCTTCCGGGTGATGTGTATTTAACTCTTTGGTGCCCTTGTTGTGGGTGGCTCCTTGTCGACGTGTTCTCCGTGAGGACGGATTCCACTTCTAACTCAAGATCATGCTGAATGGTTTCTGCCTTGGGTCCCGCATGGTGAGTGGAGATGATATTTATAAAATTATGCAAAATAAGGGACTGGGGTCATGGCTACAGAGTCCTAAGGCACAAACAGGCACGGGACAAATCTACAGGTTTGGGAACTGCCTGTAAATAGAAGGAAATTTTTCCATGGAAGATAAAATGTTGAGTCCTTATTCTCAGCAACTGGCAACCAGAAAACCAGTCTAGATTTGTGCAGGGGAGGGCACGGAGCTACTTTAAATACAATAAAGAGCTCAGAGATGACACATCTGGGGGTCCAGACGGGACCGCCAGCCTGAATGGACGCTTAGCACGGTGCAAGCGGGGTCTGTGCCAGAATGCCTCCCAGTGCCAGGGCAGAATGCAGTGGGGTGCCACTGGGCCACCTGCCACCCGTGCCTCCCCAGCAACTCCCAAATCAGCCCCTTAAGCGTTTGGTGGGTCAGGGGTAGAATCCTCGCCTCCCCTGCATTTAAGTCAGCCCTATCCTGAGGAGTAGAGGGTGTGATCTAGAAAGCAGTACTAGAAAGCTAAAGACTTTTCGACAGGCTCAGCCATCCAGATTCAGCCCTAAGAACAGGATAACCAGGAGAAAACACTTCACTTCTGGCTCGCTGCTCCGGCTTTAGGCAAGAGAAGGTGCACGCGGAGCTGGAGGAAGGACTGGAACGAGCTGAGCCCGGGACTCGTTCCAGGAGCCCCCAGGGGACAGGCCTGGCTCCCGAACCTGGAAACGCAGAGGGCTGCCCTCCAACAGGTGGAGGGCTCCCCTCTAAGCACTCCAGGCAGGGGCTGGAGGGGAAAAGCTCTCGGCCAACGCTGCATCCTCTCAGCCCCAAGGGGCCCACAACCTGTCCCAGAGACCCTGGGAAGAAGAGCAGGGGACGAGCATGCGGGGAGAGGAAGGAAGCAGGCAGCTCTTCTTGGCGAGCTGATGGGTGTGAGTGGTGAGCATTAATTAAAAAGCCATCGGGGAACAATGGTCTTTTCATATTTGAAGCCTGTTCTGCACAAAGCTCAGCTTGTTCTAGGGGGAGGTCTCTTGCTTTGGATTTTTTTCTTACTCATTTCCGAGGGCTGTGGCAATGTCTGGCACCCAGTGCAACCCACTGGAGTGTCCCTCACCCAGAGGCTGTGCCAGGAAGGCCTCCTCGATTCATTCGACTAAGGGTGATGTGGAGATGATATTTATAAAATTATGCAAAATAAGGGACTGGGGTCATGGCTACAGAGTCCTAAGGCACAAACAGGCACGGGACAAATCTACAGGTTTGGGAACTGCCTGTAAATAGAAGGAAATTTTTCCATGGAAGATAAAATGTTGAGTCCTTATTCTCAGCAACTGGCAACCAGAAAACCAGTCTAGATTTGTGCAGGGGAGGGCACGGAGCTACTTTAAATACAATAAAGAGCTCAGAGATGACACATCTGGGGGTCCAGACGGGACCGCCAGCCTGAATGGACGCTTAGCACGGTGCAAGCGGGGTCTGTGCCAGAATGCCTCCCAGTGCCAGGGCAGAATGCAGTGGGGTGCCACTGGGCCACCTGCCACCCGTGCCTCCCCAGCAACTCCCAAATCAGCCCCTTAAGCGTTTGGTGGGTCAGGGGTAGAATCCTCGCCTCCCCTGCATTTAAGTCAGCCCTATCCTGAGGAGTAGAGGGTGTGATCTAGAAAGCAGTACTAGAAAGCTAAAGACTTTTCGACAGGCTCAGCCATCCAGATTCAGCCCTAAGAACAGGATAACCAGGAGAAAACACTTCACTTCTGGCTCGCTGCTCCGGCTTTAGGCAAGAGAAGGTGCACGCGGAGCTGGAGGAAGGACTGGAACGAGCTGAGCCCGGGACTCGTTCCAGGAGCCCCCAGGGGACAGGCCTGGCTCCCGAACCTGGAAACGCAGAGGGCTGCCCTCCAACAGGTGGAGGGCTCCCCTCTAAGCACTCCAGGCAGGGGCTGGAGGGAAATGCTCTCGGCCAACGCTGCATCCTCTCAGCCCCAAGGGGCCCACAACCTGTCCCAGAGACCCTGGGAAGAAGAGCAGGGGACGAGCATGCGGGGAGAGGAAGGAAGCAGGCAGCTCTTCTTGGCGAGCTGATGGGTGTGAGTGGTGAGCATTAATTAAAAAGCCATCGGGGAACAATGGTCTTTTCATATTTGAAGCCTGTTCTGCACAAAGCTCAGCTTGTTCTAGGGGGAGGTCTCTTGCTTTGGATTTTTTTCTTACTCATTTCCGAGGGCTGTGGCAATGTCTGGCACCCAGTGCAACCCACTGGAGTGTCCCTCACCCAGAGGCTGTGCCAGGAAGGCCTCCTCGACTCCAGAGGTGGTGGCATTCAGACACTAAGAGGGGCAGGCTTGGAAGGCTGTTGTGTTTTGACTCGCAGGCTCCCAGATTGCTCCCGGGCGTTCCCCCGAATGGCTGCCCAACCCGCGGAAACACACACTGGACCAAACACTCATTTCCCTCTCAAATTACACTAGACGTGCCACACCCAGCAGGCACAGGCAGCGAGGAATCATGGGTCTAAGAGACACTTCAAGGCCACAGTGCACAAAGACAGTGTGTGGATATCAGATCGTGTGATGAGACCCCCCTCACGGTTTTAACCTACTCTGCTCAACCCCAGAGACTACTCTTAAGAAAAGCAGTTTTCAAACCAAGAATACGGACGGGTAACTCCAAACATCTAGGACATTCCTGACACCTTAAAAAAAAAAAAAAAAAAAAAAAACACTCCCACTCTTAGTCCTTACAGCTTCCGGTGGTCAGGCCCCTCTGATCCCCTCTCCCGGTATCCACATCCTAGAGCAGTCTCCTCCCCTTTGGCGTGGGCTGTGCACAGAGACCTCTAACCAGTAGGCTACAAACACTTTGTAATTGAGATTACAAAGACACTGTAGCTTCTGTCTCCTGAATGCTCCCTGCTCTTCCTAATGGAAGCCAACTTTGGGATATTAATAATAACTGTAGTTTTAAGCCACTAAGTTCAGGTAATCTTAAACATCAAAACCCCTTTGGGAGGATATCTGGGAATAATCAACCTGTTTTTACCATAGGCAGGACCAACGCTGCATCCTCTCAGCCCCAAGGGGCCCACAACCTGTCCCAGAGACCCTGGGAAGAAGAGCAGGGGACGAGCATGCGGGGAGAGGAAGGAAGCAGGCAGCTCTTCTTGGCGAGCTGATGGGTGTGAGTGGTGAGCATTAATTAAAAAGCCATCGGGGAACAATGGTCTTTTCATATTTGAAGCCTGTTCTGCACAAAGCTCAGCTTGTTCTAGGGGGAGGTCTCTTGCTTTGGATTTTTTTCTTACTCATTTCCGAGGGCTGTGGCAATGTCTGGCACCCAGTGCAACCCACTGGAGTGTCCCTCACCCAGAGGCTGTGCCAGGAAGGCCTCCTCGACTCCAGAGGTGGTGGCATTCAGACACTAAGAGGGGCAGGCTTGGAAGGCTGTTGTGTTTTGACTCGCAGGCTCCCAGATTGCTCCCGGGCGTTCCCCCGAATGGCTGCCCAACCCGCGGAAACACACACTGGACCAAACACTCATTTCCCTCTCAAATTACACTAGACGTGCCACACCCAGCAGGCACAGGCAGCGAGGAATCATGGGTCTAAGAGACACTTCAAGGCCACAGTGCACAAAGACAGTGTGTGGATATCAGATCGTGTGATGAGACCCCCCTCACGGTTTTAACCTACTCTGCTCAACCCCAGAGACTACTCTTAAGAAAAGCAGTTTTCAAACCAAGAATACGGACGGGTAACTCCAAACATCTAGGACATTCCTGACACCTTAAAAAAAAAAAAAAAAAAAAAAACACTCCCACTCTTAGTCCTTACAGCTTCCGGTGGTCAGGCCCCTCTGATCCCCTCTCCCGGTATCCACATCCTAGAGCAGTCTCCTCCCCTTTGGCGTGGGCTGTGCACAGAGACCTCTAACCAGTAGGCTACAAACACTTTGTAATTGAGATTACAAAGACACTGTAGCTTCTGTCTCCTGAATGCTCCCTGCTCTTCCTAATGGAAGCCAACTTTGGGATATTAATAATAACTGTAGTTTTAAGCCACTAAGTTCAGGGGTAATCTTAAACATCAGTAGATAACAAATACATCCTCCATGTTACAAATGAAAAGGAGAAAGTTTCAGCCAGATGTGGCAGGTCTGGGATTCTCACTTAGGCCAGGGTGACCCTTCACTACCATGTTCCCTTCACCATGCAGCTCCAATTCTCACTCTCATATGTGGGCCCACAGAGCTAAAAAGTGACAGTACTCACTGGGCCTCTCCATCAACACAGATGACACGTACATACCTAAAATACATGCTTTAATATGAAAGGATACGCGATTCCTACAGAATGCAGATCTTAAAGCAGAGCGAAGAGAGGAGCCGGTCTACTCGTCTCTTTTTACAGATAAAGAAACTGACATTTGTAGTCATAAAGCAGCAGGGACGTAACTCAAATGCTGGCCAAGATGACACGTGACAGCTCGGGGATCTGGGAAACTTCAGCCCAAACATGCTGGACATACTTCTGATTTGCTGGCTAGGAAAACTCCATCGGGATCCCTGGTGGTCTTCTGTCTTTGGAACGACTGTTAACACTCTGTGCTGGTGGCTCGCCCCCTTGAAGTTTCCCCTCTAACCTGGCAGCGTCTCCTATACCTGTCCCTAATGTCCTTCTACCCTGATGGGTCACAACAGGTAGAGCATTTGTCCTTTGGCTAATGTGAAAGTTGGAAATCCTCATCCTCAGCTCATGCCCAAGTGCAATTCAAGTGTACTTTGAAATTCTACAACAAACCAGGAGGACAATGCACCAATTCCACCAAGAAAGCAAAACAGGCAGAAGTGTTTTGCATCTCCAGCAGGACTACACAAGCTTGCACATCACTGAAACTTTCCCTATTTTTACAAACACATACCCTAGACACTTACAGTAAAGATCATAAATAATTAAGACAAAGTAGCCTAAGGATATCTTGTGAAGCCTTCTTTCTGATCTTTTAAAAATTAGGACCTTGTTCAATTCAAAAAATTGAATAATCTCCAACATAGTTCTAGACATAGCCACAAACCAGTAAAATTCAAGTGATCTTACATTTTCACTAACTTTGAGACATACATATTTTTTTATTATGAAAGTAACAGATACTACCCGGGGCTCAGAAACCGAGTATTAAAAGTGGCTTGTACTTCTACCACCTGGATGTAACCACTCAAGTTAATATCCTACGACAGGTATCCTTCAATCCATCCCTTATTCAGATTTTTAACATTAAACTCAAGTTCTCAAGTACATAGAGCTTTCTTTCATTTAATTTAGCATCACTGTTTTCCCACATTCCTAACCATGAGATAAGAATTTTAAATAATTACATTAAGAACCTGCCATACGGATGCATCACAGTTTAAATCAATCCCCTGTGAGAATTTAGATGGTTACTATTTTTCAGTTATAAACGTCTGTAATGACAGTCTTTATTATAAATATATTCTGATACTTGGTGATCTCTTTCTTATATTATACATGAAAGTACTGGATCACCAGTCCTATTCTAGGCATTAAGGATAAATTTGTGAAAATGCAAAGATCTCTGCCCCTTGTGAAGCTTACATTCTAGCAGGAGAGAAAATCAAGGGTAATAAGCTTACAAATTGTTTACTATCATTTAGTATTTTATTAGGCAAATATGGCTGATTGTAGGAAAGGTAGGAAAGAGTAAAGAGAATCAGGAATTCATGGTGAGACAAGCTACAAATTTAAATAAACATTACTCCTTCCTTTTTAAAAAATAAATAAAAATATTGGCTGAATAAAAACAAGAAATACAATCTTGCTAGTAAACAAATAAGTTAAAACAACGAGCTATCAAGCTATCATTTGGCTCTTCAATTGGGCAATCTGATTTATTCTTTATATGTTTGCTTATTTGCATTCTGTGCTCATTTTTCTCTTATCTGTTCCTAACATTGATTTTACAAGCTTTTCACATATTAAGGCTATTGAAGACAAACTTTGTCAACTACATGTGTTTTCAGGATCTTGTCCCAGTTTGTCATAGCCTTAAAATACTGATATCAGTGCCCAGCATAAAGAACTTTGTTTTAATGTAGTAAAGTAAGTCTTAGGTAGTAAGTCTTCTGTTATGTAGCAACAGAAGACTTCTAATTACTTTAGAAGACTTCTAATTACATTACTTCTAATGTAGTCAGTCTTCTGTTACCATTTCTTCAGCAGGCCTAATAGCCCTCCCTGCTCCAGATACAGATTAACATTCACTCATACTTTCTTCTGGTTTCCCAGGTGGCTCAGGGGTAAAGAATCCATCTGTCAAGCTGAAGATACAGGTTCGATACCTGGGTCGGGAAGATCCCCTGGAGAAGGAAATGGCAACCCATTCCAGTATTCTTGCCTGGGAAATCCCAAGGACCAGAGGAGCCTGATGGGCTACAGTCCACAGAGTCACAAAGAACTGGACAGGACGTAGGGACTAAACAGCAGCAGCAGCAGCAGGTGCTTTCTTCTAGCTCTTTTGTGATTTCAGTTTTACTTACACCTCTCTGATTCATGTAAATATATGGTAATATACACTATGAAGAATGACTCTAACTCAATTTTCCCTATTTACCTAAATTAATTTTTCCCTATTTGCCCTATAATCATTTACTAGAGACAGTGAAGCACAGTGATGGAGGTCACTGATTTTGTTGCCAGTGAGATCAGTGTTCAAGTCTGTGTGACTCTGGGTAAGTTACTGCCACTCACTGACCTCATACAACTCTTGTGAAGATTAAATGAGTTCATGTAAAAGTGTTTAACATAATGTCTGTCACATAGAAGTACTGGAAAATGTGAGCAGTTACTGTTTTTATCCCTCTCACTTATTTGAAATGCTATGTTTCCCAAACACATTTCTTTTTGATTTTACTCCACCGAGTGACCTCTGTAATATTTTCCAATCAAGATTTCCTAATCATTGGAATACTAATGATTTTTTGAAATTTTCCTTTATAACTCAACTCCTTACTTACTTCCATGTAAATGTGTCTTGGGAATTTTAGGAAGACAGTAATATCTGCAAGCAATTTTCATTGTAACTCTTTAACCATTATTTGACTTTGGCTTGTGTATCCTGGCCAATTCAATAAGGCAGGAAAAAGAAATGAGTTTACAATGGGCAATCTTTTGTTTTATTCCCAATTTCATTTTGTTGCCTCTTTTGGCTCACCGTGAAATCTCCAAGCTGTTGGAGCTCCTGGTTTCTTGATCAAATTAACACAATCTCTTAGTAGCAATTTGTTTTTTCTATTCTAAGGAAACTAGATATAAGAATAGAGAACTACCAAGAACCTTTTTGGACACATGCTTTTCTTCTTTGTTCTACTTACAGGATATTTCTGGAGACCTGACATTCAAATCTAAAAACTCTCTTACATGTCTTGGATAAACCCTATGTGGTCACGGTTCTTTTAAAATAATGTTGCATTCAATCTGTCACTGTTTTATTGCATCCATACTCATGCCTGAGTTCAATCTTCAGACTTCTTTTTGTGTAATCTTTGTAATAATGTTGGTTCCCAGAGTTGTGTTTGCTTTGTAAAATCAACTAGGATGCTTTATCTCTTTTTCCATACTCTGAAACAGTTAATTGAGTAATTAATTATTTGGCCCCAAAGTTTAAAACAATGCATCCATTAAACTGTTTGCATCCAGCACCCTCTTCGGAAGTATTAACGTTTTTTTTTAATGCTTACTTTCTTCCCTAGGTACGGAAGACTCAGACTTCTGAGTCATCTAGAATAGATACGTCAACTGAGATTTTCAAAAGTGTTTAAGTTACTAAATTTTATTTTTATAATTAAGAATATATTTCTAATGTAACTTTAAATTTGCCACTCTTTTTTTTTCTAACATACAAATTCCCTGTTAGTTTTGGGGTTTTTCTTCTTACATATGGTATTTGCTTAGTCTATTTCCTTGACTTTTCCCCCCCAAAAATAGCTCTTAGGTGGATCACTTTAATGTTTTTTGTCTGTTTTCTAATTCGTTAATACCACTTGCATCTTATTAGGCTTGTTTTATTCTTTCCAACTTTAAGTTGAATACTTAATTCACTTATTTTCATTTCTCTTATTTAATAATGAAAGGATTTAAACCTATATGTCCCTGACTAAAACCTCAGTAATAACCCATACATTTAGATACAGAGTTCTCAGTATTTCCTAATGATTCTGTAACAGTAATTTCACTTCCTATTTGACCTAAGTGATTCAGGAAAGCATATGTAGATTTTTAAGTAACTGGATTTCACTAATATTTTTAATGTTAAGTATTCCCAATTTCATTTTGTTGCCTCTTTTGGCTCACCGTGAAATCTCCAAGCTGTTGGAGCTCCTGGTTTCTTGATCAAATTAACACAATCTCTTAGTAGCAATTTGTTTTTTCTATTCTAAGGAAACTAGATATAAGAATAGAGAACTACCAAGAACCTTTTTGGACACATGCTTTTCTTCTTTGTTCTACTTACAGGATATTTCTGGAGACCTGACATTCAAATCTAAAAACTCTCTTACATGTCTTGGATAAACCCTATGTGGTCACGGTTCTTTTAAAATAATGTTGCATTCAATCTGTCACTGTTTTATTGCATCCATACTCATGCCTGAGTTCAATCTTCAGACTTCTTTTTGTGTAATCTTTGTAATAATGTTGGTTCCCAGAGTTGTGTTTGCTTTGTAAAATCAACTAGGATGCTTTATCTCTTTTTCCATACTCTGAAACAGTTAATTGAGTAATTAATTATTTGGCCCCAAAGTTTAAAACAATGCATCCATTAAACTGTTTGCATCCAGCACCCTCTTCGGAAGTATTAACGTTTTTTTTTAATGCTTACTTTCTTCCCTAGGTACGGAAGACTCAGACTTCTGAGTCATCTAGAATAGATACGTCAACTGAGATTTTCAAAAGTGTTTAAGTTACTAAATTTTATTTTTATAATTAAGAATATATTTCTAATGTAACTTTAAATTTGCCACTCTTTTTTTTTCTAACATACAAATTCCCTGTTAGTTTTGGGGTTTTTTTTTCTTCTTACATATGGTATTTGCTTAGTCTATTTCCTTGACTTTTCCCCCCCAAAAATAGCTCTTAGGTGGATCACTTTAATGTTTTTTGTCTGTTTTCTAATTCGTTAATACCACTTGCATCTTATTAGGCTTGTTTTATTCTTTCCAACTTTAAGTTGAATACTTAATTCACTTATTTTCATTTTCTCTTATTTAATAATGAAAGGATTTAAACCTATATGTCCCTGACTAAAACCTCAGTAATAACCCATACATTTAGATACAGAGTTCTCAGTATTTCCTAATGATTCTGTAACAGTAATTTCACTTCCTATTTGACCTAAGTGATTCAGGAAAGCATATGTAGATTTTTAAGTAACTGGATTTCACTAATATTTTTAATGTTAAGTATTCTATAGAATATATAAATACATCTCTGAAAGACGATCGACAAACCCTGGTAAGGAGGGGAAGGAATCTTTTAAGCAGAAAACACTAAATGCTTAGTTTAAAAAGAAAAAGAAAAACTTTATACAATGCTGTGATGGCTATATCCAAGTATATGCCTTCTAGAAGGGATGTAATGACAGGCGATTCTAGAGGAACTGAGTGATGGAGGGACAGGCAGTGCAGGAAGAGAGGGGAAAGAACTCGCTTCTGCACCTTCTGAAAATTTTATTATGGGTATATTGCCTCTTTAAAAATTAATTTAAAAAGCAAAGCCATCTCTCGATAGATGGAATGAACCCATCCCAGATATAGTAAGTATGCAACCAAGTAAATTTCCATACTTTCTTTGATGAAATTTAGAGATTGGTTTTATTAAGCAAGACCTGGCTCCAAGATGATAAACATCTGGGGCTAGAAAAGGAAAGGGGGAGGGGGAAGATCCCTAATTCTGAAATCTGTAGGTTTAGAAGAGTTAAGAGCTTTGAGGTAAAGAAACTATAAAGGAGAATCAAAAATTTAGTCAAGTTTCAATCAGGCTACAATTCTGAAACCTGAAATTCCTAAGTGTACAGCTAAGAAGATAGCAGACTTCCTATCTCCTCCCACGGCGGTCCCATTTTAGGAATGCTCCATGTGCATCCTGATGTTGGGTCTTCTCCATTATTACTTAAAATAAATTTAAATCCCAAATTAATTCATCATAAGTGGTGATTTTAACCAGTATGTCACTGTCAACTTGTTTCCCACAAACTCTGAAATAAAGTTTTGTTCAAAAAAAAAAAAGAGAGAAGAAAGAAAAGTGGAAAGAAAAAAAAAACCTGTAAATTTTTTCTTCAATTTGTGTGGAAGAAATCTGTTTTCCACTTTCTAATTTCTGCAACTGGGGAATTCTGTAGATTATGTTCCCATATAATGAAGGATGCCAGTAAACAGAAAGCCCACATGCCTGTACACACAACAGATTATACTGTGCGTAATTGCAAACACTACCACGTTATGTACTCCTGGGAGTATTATTACTGAGATGTTGTTATTTAATGCCTCATCTATTTAAAAAATAAAACATTCATTCCATATGGAGGAAAAATGAGTATACTAGTCTGAGTATGGGGGGGGCGGGGAGGGGGGACTAAAATCCATACCGTTTTATACAAGCACAGGATGGTACAAGAAAACTTGGGAATTCAGAATGTCTCCGGTCACGAACCAGGAACTCACTGCTGGTTACTAAGACCTCCGCCTGGCAGTGGGATCAGAGCAGGCCGGCAGCAGGAGCCGCAGCCATCTTCCACTTTCCTGGACCACTGAAGGACCTCTTAAAGGGACACAGCACCTCTGGACTTCCACAGCCAGCACCCATGAAGGCACAGCGCTGTGGGAAAAGCAGCGATTAGCAAGACCCTTTGACAGCTCCGAGACTCTCCCTGCTGGGACACTCTATCCAGACACACAACCACAGAGCCCAGGAAGAATGGCTAAGTCCAGGGAAGGGAAGTGTCCCACCTCCATCAACCGCCCAAGTACCAGATGGAGTTCAGGACTCTGAACGTGGCCCCATTCCGTCCCCTTTGACGCGGTGAGCACAGGAGGTGTGGCGGCCATGGCTGCTAAAACAAAAGACAGATGACAGGAAAACCTACTGCCCTTTGGCCGTTCCGAGCACAGGGGAAGTGTAAAAGTGCAGAGGGGGGGAAAGCTGGCCAGCTGCACTAATTCCTTTTTGTCCAGCAGTAATTAATAGCATAATCCACATTTAAGATGCATTAAAGCGAAAATGCTGCATTATCAGAGTGTCCACACATTGCCCCAAGGCAGAGCCTCTCCTGCTGACCTGCGGGCCAGGTTACCTCATCTCAGCCTCCTCCTCTCAGGGGAGCTGACTCTAGACACCTCATAAAAGGACGGAGCTGGAGCTGGCAGTCAGAAGTCACCCCTCCGCCCAGCACTGAGTCTGTCTCTCTAAACCACTCCCACAGCGGGCAGGTCGTCCTGCACGCGGGCTCTACACAGAGTGAAGACTTCAAAATCCAGTCTCTCTGGCTAACAGGACATTTCAGTGTCATGAGCCCCCGACGGAGTTTCAAGATTGCAGCTAACTCACTCCTCAAAATAATGCTGGGATGATGCAAGCTGAATTAAGATGCCCTTCAAATAAGTTTGGTGGGAAGCCCTCTTGGGGTGTTACATACAAATTCCGGGGGCCCCAGGAGAGAATGTTATCAAACAAGGAGTAGAAGCCAGCTGTGCTGTCGAGGTCCAAGGAGGACGCTTCTTCCACTGTGACTACAATACTATCTTTAGAGAGAGGCATGCTATTAGCTCATCAAGCACATTCAAGTCACAAACGTCACCACCGCTTAAAGCCAGAGGCACCTGAAGGAGCGGTCTTCTCAACTACGCTTTGAAGCCGCCGCCAACTAAGAACTTGATCTCGGGTCTCCAACACCACCCATCTGGTGGAACAGGTACGGCCAACAGTAGGCCATTTGCGCTATCGCGTCTAGTAGAAAATGCATCCGTGGTGGTTCAAAAAAAAAACCTGTCCCCAGTCTATAAACACGCTTCCCTGTGAGGCTGCCAAAAGAGCCGTGGTCCACTGACCAGGCACCCAGGAACAACACGCTGCAGACCTGGCCCTTGTGTAGGGGAGGCACCCAGTCTGAGAAAGCTGTGCAAGAAGCAGCCGGGAGTCCTCCACCCCACCCATGCCTGGTGTCTACAAGCCCCACCACTGACCCTGCGGTGCTGTCACGCTCTCCTGGACCTCTGCTCTTACTCATACAATGCCAGAATTCTTCTGGAAGAACCTTCTAGACGCTCACTCTCACGCACAACTCTTGACATCTCAACATAATCGAACAGAACAGTGCGACGATATTTAGGGAGGAGTTGTTATTTAGTCGCGCAAGATGTGCCCCGCTCTTTGTGACCCTGTGGACTGTAGACTGGCAGTTCCTCTGTCCATGGGATTTCCCAAGCAAGAATACTGGCGTGGGTTGCCACTTCCTCCTCCAGGAATTCTTCCCAACCCAGGGATCATACCAGAGTCTCCGAGATTGCCTGGCGGATTCTTGACCAACGAGCCACCAGGGAAGCCCCTGGGGAGGAGGAAGGCTGCCAAATTCCATCACCAAGTCTCCCCCTCACTCCCCAGGAAACCTCCTTTGCAGAACAGTTGCCCTCTGCTTCAGTTTTCACAGGGACACGTGGCTGAGCTTTGCCATCTAACGCCATCCTGGTCCCTGGGGGGCTCTCCCTCTTTGTTGACTGCCTCAGAGCAGCCCACCACAGGGATGTCCTCGTGGCTGCAGCCTGTGAATGTGCTGCCCTAAAAGGCAAATGAGACTTCGCAGAAGGGATCAAGATTCTCCTGGATGAGCCGGGAGGGGGGACCTGATGTAATACCAGGGGGCACTATCACAAGGAGGCAGGAGAAGTTCAGAGTCAGACAGAAGGAGATGCGATGATTGGAAACAACAGGTGATGTCAGGAAAGGGTCATGGGCCGAGGGGCAGGGCAACCTCCGGAATCCAGAAAAGGTGAGGAAACTGATTCTCTCTCCACTCAGAAGCTGCAGAGGGAGCCAGCCTTGCCAGCACCTTGACTCAAGCTCACTGAAACGGATTTTGGACTCCTGGACTCCAGAACGGTAAGATGAACAACTGATGCTGTTTTAAACCACAGAGTTTGTGGTCGTATATAATGGCCTCAATAGGAAGCTAATCCAAGCCCTCTGGAGAAAGTGGGGACTGTGTTAATATACACACAAAACTAGGAATGCCCTGGAACTTCAGGGATGAGTTGTCCTCGTTGGGGTCCACACAACCGCCCTCTCTGGACTCGAAGAGCCAGCTGAATCTTCTCTTTCTTCATCACAGAAAAGCGAGCACCAAAGGCCCCCGATGCCACAAGCAAGCTTATGACATGTGGCTGGTGCTCAGTGGAGCCTCTCAGCATTAGATAGAAAAACTCCAGTCCCAGCCGGAAAAAAAAAAAAAAAACCTACAGGGAAGAATTAGGGTCAGATCCAAGGCTTCTTTTATCAAACAGACAGAAGCCAGGGCAAGCCGATCTCGCCCAACGGATCCAACAGGTGGGCCAGCCCAAAGCCTCAAGCTCCTGAAGACAAAGAGAGGAGGAAGGCTCTGGAAGGTGGTGGCATCCTGCCCACCTCAGTGCTAGCCTGGGGCCTTTGGATCACACCATCTCGCCAGCACCTGAGAGGTGTGAGCCAGGCAGCCAACCACATCAGAAGCTGGCTGTCAGCCGGCCCCAGTTGCCCAACACCTCTGCAGGAGCCAGCTTTCCAGGACTGGGCTCTATGCACCACGCAGGTACAGGCCACTGCTGACCGAAAAGAGGCACGGTGCCTTGAAGGACTTTCCACACAAAGATGGGGCACACGTGGACCAGCTGTCTTGGTGCACAGCAAGGGAATGCATCCGTGCTCCGCGTGGGCGGTCACGCAAAGAACATTCTTCTCACTGGTGAAGCAGGAGCCCACCTGGTTCTTCTTCCCACTCCGGTCTACCCAGGCTTGTTTCAGTCACAAGTCAGATCTTCCATCCACCTAACCCTCCATCCTACACACTGCTTAATTCTCCCAATCCTCCCAGCTGCGTACCCTCTCCCAGTCTAGCCCACTCCCTTTAAGTTTCACAAGGAACATGCAGAACTGTGTCATGATGTTGAGGCTTCCTCAGTGGGATTTAGACATGAGATTTCAGCACATGTGTTCAAGGCGCTACTCAGAACAAGTCGTCAATAACAATAACAGTAATAAAATTACCAACCTTTCACATAGGGTTCTCATTCAGCCTCTGCATAATAAAGATGCACCTCTGAATATTCAAAGTCTAAGAGCGGGTGACTTCTGGCAAAACTGGCATCTAACATGCCCAAGATTCAAAATCTTGACACTACTTGACCAGTTTCTCCTTACCTACTGCTTCTGTCTGATGTCCCCCACAAAATAAAGCAGCCCTAGAAATAGAATCCCATCTTCCTTAGTTCTTATGACTAATTTATGGCCTACTTTGAAAGCCCTTGCACCAGAGGTCTGACTCCAGTAATTTCCTCTTCTTCTATACGAATGTCCATTTACAGCCACTCTGTAACCTCTCCGTGAACCGAGCATGTTCTCGGTGCCTCCCACGGATGTGGGATCCCGCCCTGGTGAGAGAAGGGTGGCTCAGGGGCGAAACCTCCCCTCTCTAGTGTGAGTTCACTTGGGATCCTACCCAAGTCTCGCTCCCTAGAGTCCAAAGAGTATTTTTTGTTTGCTTTGGGGTGAAGCACCTTTAAAAGCAACAAAGGAAACCTGAAGGCTGGGTGGGCAACTAGTGTATGATCTCAAGACACAGTGTGGGTTTGTCTTTTTTTTTTTTTTGAACACTTGAATTAAAGGGAGTCGGTTGGGGAGGGGATCTTGATGTTGTTTTTATTCAAGAAGGCAGGGCTGGGAAGACGTGCTAGAGAAGACTCCTCCATGGGCCACAGGGGGAGGGATACTTAGAAGGAAATCCTGCAAGTGCTCTACGTTGTTCCCAGGCCTCACCCCGGAGGCCCTGCTCGCCAAGTCACCAAGCTTGGCCCGACCTGTTCCCCACCACCGTGCTTCTGGGGCCCCCCACCTGCAGTGTGGCTGTCCTCTCATCTCAATATTGCCTTCTCTTCTGTTCAGTAAGGCTGCCCTGAGGCTCTCTGATCTGCAGCTGGCTTCTAGGATGTCAGGGTGCTTCTAACCTGGTCCCGCACAAAGTCTTTCCGGCTTAGCATCCCACAGTCGGAACCTGTCCAGAGAATGACCCGCCCATGCACTCCAATATCAGAGTGGCTCAGGCATGCCAGAACTATCCCATGGGCTAAGGATGGGGTGAGCCCACTAAGACATCCACTGCCTCCTTCTTTGCCCCTACGTCTACTCCCTTCTTTTCTAGGAAGGATTTCCCCATTTCAGCTGAAAACTCTTTTTTTTTTTTAAGGGGGTTGGGAGGGAAGATTTATGTTAGCATGAGTTTTCATCTTATTTTGAAAATTAACTTTGGGCAATAAATGATGAGAATTTCCTTGACATTTTCAGAGGGTCCTGAACTAAATCAACCCACACGTGGTTGTGCAGTCATGTTCTCCTCACCTGAGAAATCTGCAGTCTCTCTTTCCCTTAAAGACAGAAGCTCGTTTTGGTAAATTCTAAGCACTGACCTTCCCAATCCTTGTCTGCCATTCTTCTGTTCCCAAAGTACCGTTCTTCTCAAAGGCTATCCCCCTCAAGCCAACCCCAAGCTGACTCAGCCTCTGGCCTTGTGTGTGCCCGACTGCTCGTGCCCACGGTGACTCTGATGGTGATTTCCGGCAACAGGCACCCGAGAGATCTAGCGCCCCACTCCATCACGCCATCACGGCTACGTTTCTTTAGAGGAGTGACCAAGAGGCCCGGACACCGTCATTGGCCGTGAGAGCAAAACAGGAGCACATCAGGCACTTCCTCATCCTGCCTCTGGTCAGAGTTGGGATTCACTCGTTTGTGACTTTACAAAGCAGTCCCCGTGGGGCAGCAATCCTGCAGCCAGCTCATCCTGGCAAGTGGCCCAGTGAGCCAGAGAATATGTCCCACTTCCACTTGGTCTTTTACCTGAGAAAGTGGCCTCGGGCACAGTACTAAACCCCAGCAAGGCCTGGAATCTTCCATCAGCACCAGCGTATGTGTGTATCTGTGTGTGTGTGTGTGTGTGTGTGTGTGTCTGGTTGACAGGCCACTGCCACCCTCCCACCTCATCTAAACACACATCCATCTTTCCCCACCAACGTGCCCACCATGAGTTTCTGCCAGGAGCCCCCACCCCCAGACCCCCGCCCCTAGCCTCACTGCAGCCTGGAGCGAACGGCACTTTTCCTGTCCAAACCTAAACTGACCCTGGGTGACTCACCACCCGCCTCTTCACCCTCAGATGAGCATTTTCCTTGTGGAGACCTTCCTGCTCTAAAGAGCAAGAACCTGGAGAGCGAGAGCTGTCACTGCTGACGGGAAGTGACGCTCAACCCAAGGCCTGACCCAGCTCCTTGAGAGATTTATCTGCCCCCACCCCCGGCTCAACGCCGGGTTCTCACAACATGCTCCGGCTCGCCCACCCCGTGCCCTCTCTCGGCAGTCTCTTCAAGATCTCTCCTTCCATCTAGCCACAACCAGGACTGTTTGTTTGTTTAGTCCAATGGTAAGAAGAATGAGAGAGCTGTCTGCCATTGCTGGCAAAGCAAAAACACTTAAAAAAAAAAAAAAAAAAAGTATGTTCCAACTCTGCTCGGGTTCAAAACCAAGCCCTTTAACCTTCTGAAAGAGCAGAGACATTCCGTGGGCATCGACTGTGGCTGCCTTATCATCGCTGAAAGACAAAACCACTTTTCCCTGCCACATCTCACACAGACCCTTCATATTCTTCGTCTGGAAGCTGAACATGTGAGAGAGGGGACACCCCAGAAATGAGGGACAGGCCACTGTCACCAGTACATGAGGCACTGACACCCCAATTACTCCTTAGAGATGTCAGGATACTTTCAAATTTGTTTAAATAAATGTAATGACCCACATACAAAAACTTTACATTGGAAGAACATTTCCTTGGTGATCAAGACCGAATTTAAGATCAAAGAGAGATTGCCCAGGGAAATGATCAAGAGACTTAACGCTGCTATCGAATATGTCCCACTTCCACTTGGTCTTTTACCTGAGAAAGTGGCCTCGGGCACAGTACTAAACCCCAGCAAGGCCTGGAATCTTCCATCAGCACCAGCGTATGTGTGTATCTGTGTGTGTGTGTGTGTGTGTGTGTGTGTGTCTGGTTGACAGGCCACTGCCACCCTCCCACCTCATCTAAACACACATCCATCTTTCCCCACCAACGTGCCCACCATGAGTTTCTGCCAGGAGCCCCCACCCCCAGACCCCCCCCCGCCCCTAGCCTCACTGCAGCCTGGAGCGAACGGCACTTTTCCTGTCCAAACCTAAACTGACCCTGGGTGACTCACCACCCGCCTCTTCACCCTCAGATGAGCATTTTCCTTGTGGAGACCTTCCTGCTCTAAAGAGCAAGAACCTGGAGAGCGAGAGCTGTCACTGCTGACGGGAAGTGACGCTCAACCCAAGGCCTGACCCAGCTCCTTGAGAGATTTATCTGCCCCCACCCCCGGCTCAACGCCGGGTTCTCACAACATGCTCCGGCTCGCCCACCCCGTGCCCTCTCTCGGCAGTCTCTTCAAGATCTCTCCTTCCATCTAGCCACAACCAGGACTGTTTGTTTGTTTAGTCCAATGGTAAGAAGAATGAGAGAGCTGTCTGCCATTGCTGGCAAAGCAAAAACACTTAAAAAAAAAAAAAAAAAAAGTATGTTCCAACTCTGCTCGGGTTCAAAACCAAGCCCTTTAACCTTCTGAAAGAGCAGAGACATTCCGTGGGCATCGACTGTGGCTGCCCCTTATCATCGCTGAAAGACAAAACCACTTTTCCCTGCCACATCTCACACAGACCCTTCATATTCTTCGTCTGGAAGCTGAACATGTGAGAGAGGGGACACCCCAGAAATGAGGGACAGGCCACTGTCACCAGTACATGAGGCACTGACACCCCAATTACTCCTTAGAGATGTCAGGATACTTTCAAATTTGTTTAAATAAATGTAATGACCCACATACAAAAACTTTACATTGGAAGAACATTTCCTTGGTGATCAAGACCGAATTTAAGATCAAAGAGAGATTGCCCAGGGAAATGATCAAGAGACTTAACGCTGCTATCATTCTATTAAAAGACACAGATATAGCTGTGATTTCTTACAAGGAGCTTCCTAACAAAAGATCTCCATCTTAAACTCTGAAAGAAAAACAAACCCCCGCCCCACCTCGCCAGCCTGGAAAGGCCGGGAGCAGCCTCGGGGTGTGGTTCAGCTTCTGAAGCTCGCAGAAAGTGGGGTGCGCAGGACCCACGGGAGGAACCACCATGGAACCAGCCACCCTAGCTAGACCCACCAGGTTGACTTTGGCAACACCTGTCAGTTACCAAAACCGAAATCAAGTGGAACTGATCGGTTCAGACGTCCCGCGCTGGGTTCGAGGGCAACGATTCGTCAGTGTCCTCCGTGCGCCAGGCATCGTTCCACTCAAATACTGACCGGCTGGAGAGTGCGCTCAGGGAGTCGCAGGCACGTCACTGGTTCTGTTCTTTCTTATGCTATCTCATTAAAGCAGGGACAACATTACAAGGCACTCCGCGTCACTGCACAATGAACGTCTGTAGCGTCAGGAACTATGGGAAATGTTCTCCCTGCACACTTTGCTTCATTCTCCTGACGACCTGCGAGGTGGCTGCTAGCATGGGCTCCACTCTGCCCACAGGACAGCGAGGCCCAGGGAGGCCCGGTTACTTTCCCAAGGTCACATAGCTAGGTGGTAGCAGAGCACGAATCCAGTCTCTAGTTCGTCAAACACCAGAGCCTTTGGGGGCGCACTGTCCTGCTAAGGTCGCCTGTACCTCAGTCGCCAGCAGGGCCTGCAGGATGTCTGGTTCACACGTGAAATAGGTTCCCAGCCAGGAGCTCATCGCCACCTGTCCTCCTTCTCTACATCCCCTGCCAACACGGAAACGCTGTCCTTCCCTCATGCTCAGTCACGTCCAACTCGGCGACCCACGGACTGCCGCCCACCAGGCTCCTCTGTCCATGGAATCCTCCAAGCAAGCACACTGGAGTGGGTTCCTCGATTCAGGGGTCAAACCGGACTCTCCTTGGTCTCCGGCACTGCAGGCAGCACACTGGAGGGGGGGGTTCCTCGATTCAGGGTCAAGATTTCAAAGAGAGATTGCCCAGGGAAATGATCAAGAGACTTAACGCTGCTATCATTCTATTAAAAGACACAGATATAGCTGTGATTTCTTACAAGGAGCTTCCTAACAAAAGATCTCCATCTTAAACTCTGAAAGAAAAACAAACCCCCGCCCCACCTCGCCAGCCTGGAAAGGCCGGGAGCAGCCTCGGGGTGTGGTTCAGCTTCTGAAGCTCGCAGAAAGTGGGGTGCGCAGGACCCACGGGAGGAACCACCATGGAACCAGCCACCCTAGCTAGACCCACCAGGTTGACTTTGGCAACACCTGTCAGTTACCAAAACCGAAATCAAGTGGAACTGATCGGTTCAGACGTCCCGCGCTGGGTTCGAGGGCAACGATTCGTCAGTGTCCTCCGTGCGCCAGGCATCGTTCCACTCAAATACTGACCGGCTGGAGAGTGCGCTCAGGGAGTCGCAGGCACGTCACTGGTTCTGTTCTTTCTTATGCTATCTCATTAAAGCAGGGACAACATTACAAGGCACTCCGCGTCACTGCACAATGAACGTCTGTAGCGTCAGGAACTATGGGAAATGTTCTCCCTGCACACTTTGCTTCATTCTCCTGACGACCTGCGAGGTGGCTGCTAGCATGGGCTCCACTCTGCCCACAGGACAGCGAGGCCCAGGGAGGCCCGGTTACTTTCCCAAGGTCACATAGCTAGGTGGTAGCAGAGCACGAATCCAGTCTCTAGTTCGTCAAACACCAGAGCCTTTGGGGGCGCACTGTCCTGCTAAGGTCGCCTGTACCTCAGTCGCCAGCAGGGCCTGCAGGATGTCTGGTTCACACGTGAAATAGGTTCCCAGCCAGGAGCTCATCGCCACCTGTCCTCCTTCTCTACATCCCGTGCCAACTACGGAAACGCTGTCCTTCCCTCATGCTCAGTCACGTCCAACTCGGCGACCCACGGACTGCCGCCCACCAGGCTCCTCTGTCCATGGAATCCTCCAAGCAAGCACACTGGAGTGGGTTCCTCGATTCAGGGGTCAAACCGGACTCTCCTTGGTCTCCGGCACTGCAGGTGCAGTCTTCGCCCGCCGAGCCACGGGGCTGAGTCCCCACCGTGCGCTCTGGTGGTGCTGAGGTCTCCCTCCGGATTCCGAGCCATCCTGGAGTCAGGGGAGCAGAGGACATCGCCCTACGATCCCGTCCCCAACACTCGTTCACATGACGCCCTGCCTGCCCGCTGGAGTTCAAAGTTGCATCTGAACCAACGGCTATGCGATCCTCTTTATGAAGGCACTGAGACTCTCAATTCTCCCAAAAAAGATGACGTGTCCCCACCCTACATACCTTACAGAACAACTGTGGGGATTAGGGGAATGGACACAGGCTCCAGGGCTTTGAAAAATGAAGCTGCTTACATTCCACTCCTGTCTTCCTCAGACAGATGTGACACCTCTCCCTTCTACTGAGAATTTATTTAGAATTAAACGATTAAATTTTGGGGTGGCTAACTGAGGGACCTCGACAGTGATAACCATAACACACGTAGTAGCTCAAGAAAACACCCATGGGGTTTAGAGTCGAGGAAAGACACAGCCCTGTGGGTGGGGCTCGTGGCTCTGGGGTGAGGGGAGGGGAACGGCTGCGGAGAGGGCCCGGCCA
This sequence comes from Tragulus kanchil, assembly GCA_022376925.1. Lineage (NCBI taxonomy): Eukaryota > Metazoa > Chordata > Mammalia > Artiodactyla > Tragulidae > Tragulus > Tragulus kanchil. The sequence continues at coordinate 165,442,726 of JAIOJX010000031.1, read as the reverse complement.
AGCTCACTGCCGTCCTTCCGGCCATCAGAGCATCCCCAACTCCTCGTTCCCTCCTGCCCCACACCTGCCTTCAAGACACGCTCGCTCACAGTGCCTCTCAGCACTTCCTGTCCACCGGGAACCTCAGGATGTGACCTCAGCTGGAAACCAAGTCTCTGCGGGTATGATTAAGTTGAGGTCAGAGTGAACGAGGGTGGATCCCAGATCCAACAACTGGTCCCCTTAGAGTGGGGGATGACCCTCAGGGAAGAAGGCCATGCGGAGACCCAGGAATTGGAGGGATCCAGCTACAAGCCAAGGAACGCTAGCACCTGACGGAAGCTAGGAAGGAGCCTCGGCTAGACTTCAGAGGGACCGCACAAAAAGATTTTTCTGCGGATGTAAGCCGCTTGCCTTACGATGGGTGCCTTTGCTCTCGTGGCCACAGGACACGAATGTTCCACTTCTGGCCTCTGCCCCTTGCGGGCTCTGACCAGAGCCACCTCTTGTCAGGCTGGCCGCGAGTGTCTCCCAAGTGATCTCTGCGCTCCCACCCTGCGCCCAGCACAGCTCTGAGAGGGAGCCTGTCCCGTGCTGGCCTGGTCCTGCAGACAAATCCCACCGACCCAGCCCCCCGACTCAGAAGAGAAGGCAGAGCCCCTCGGTGGCCTTGGAGGCCTCCAGCACGCACCCTGAGCCCTCCCACGCCCACTCCAGCCACGCGGGCCTCCTGCTGCTCCTCTGACATTTCTGAAGGGGTCCCTCCTCTGCTCAGCACCCTCTCCTTCACTTACTCCCTCCGGCCTCTGCTCTTGGGTCGCCCTCCTAACCCACAAACCACGGTCCACGGTCCACGCGCACACCCTCTGTCCCTGCTCGGCTCTTTTTGGCATTTAACCTCTGCCAAAACACCGCATTTTCCTTCCTAATTACATACACTGAGGGAGTGGAGGGAGGACAAATGCCATGAGGACCAGGACAGCTCCCTTTTCCTCTCCAGCTCAATGCAACAGTGCCAGCACCTAGCACCGTGCTTGGCACCTGAGATGTCCTCCAACATTTGATGAAAAAGTGGACACAAGGTCAAGGGCAGGAAGGAATCCAAGGCAGCAGCTACATGGAGTGGAGCCCGGACTCTAGGAGCTTCCGTGGGGCCCGTGGGCCAAGCAGCAGGGGCCAACCTCACAGCCACAGGGCTCCTGAGTCCTTGCAGGAAGAAGGAAAGCGCTAGACGTCACGCAGCCCCTGCAGCCCCCAATCAGAACAATAGGAAGCCAAGAGGGCAGCGTCTCTCGATCTTGACACGGCTGACGCTCTGCACCTTCTTTACGGGGGTGGGGAGCTGTCCTGTGCACAGGAGCAGGCTTAGCCACAGCCCTGGCCTCCACCCACCAGATGCTGGGGGCATCTCCCGCCAGGCTGTGACGACCACGAATGGCTCCAGACCCTGTCACGTGCCCCCATGGGATGAGGGGGCCCCTCTGAAAACCAGCAGAGTAGCGGTGGTGTGTGCCCAGAGTGACCCCTAAAAGGACCAACAGGAAAGCACAGGTGGGCAAGCTGGTCAGATGTCAGGCACACCCGTGGCAGGGCATGCCCCTTCTAGCAGAGGCCATCGCTCTAGAGGCTTTTGTCCTCAAGGCCCAAGAAGTGCCGAATCCCCTCTTTTTCTAGGAGGAGGCTCCAGTCCAGATTCCTATGCTGAAAGATGTCTGTTTTTAAAATACCATTCTGTGCTGAACCACTTGCTGTAGCCCAGTGTTTGCCTAAAGGCCACGACTTTGAAATCTCCGGCACAGAGGCTGCCTGGAGGCGGAAGACCGGCGGTCTGGAGATTCCTTAGAACCTGCAAGAATTCTGCCACAAGGGAACGGGGCCCCAGACGAGGCCTGTGAGAAAGGAGACGGAAGAACAGCGCCAAGTCCCAGAAACTGCAGTTGAGATGAGATAAGCGCACAGGACAACTCCCCACATGCTCCTGAAACGCAGGTCTTCAGTGCAAGTGTCAGAGGCTTTGGGGAGTTTCCTGAAGATGAAAGTGAATGTGGGGAAGTCCCACCCTTAATTTGAGAATAAGCCTGCACCTGCATGATTCCAAGCCTTACACCCGTCCGGGACAAAGCCAAGGTCTCCGCATCTTTGCACTGCTCAGAAACGAGCCTGACCACGGTGGTGGACCCAGTCCACCCAGACATCAGCCAAGGCGCAGATCAAGATCAACCTCCCCCAGGAAATGGGGCAACGACACAGAGCTGGTGAGAACGCTTCCTGCCCCCTCCACCATGTCCAGGCCCTCTTGACTCCCTCCTGTGATAATCTTGACTGAGAAGGACCCCAAGGCATCCTTCAAGATGGTCCCTTTGTGTTAAAAAAAAAAAAAAAGCAGGGCTCAGATGAGGGTTAAGGGAACATCATGAAGCCTGATGGAAGCACAGCTCAGGTCCACAACCTCAACCACCAGCACTCTTTGGGGTGCTTTGCCTCCACCCACGCGGCAACCAGAAGGTCATTCTGATGACCCACACGTGGTGGTGGTCTGAAGCCACTGTGGTCTCATCTGTGTTAGACGGTGACAGAAAGCAGAAGAGCTTGGAGTCACTTGTCCATTTCTGGACACACTTGGAGTGGAGGATGGGGTGGGTTACGAAACCAGCGTTTGCTGTCTAATCTATAAACTGGGTAGAATGGCCTCCTTTAATTGCTGTCATCTTCTCAGAGAAAGTTATTCCACCTCAAAGCATTATCATAATTAAAGAACACCGTCCCTGGCGTGGTGCGTCATCCAGAGCAGAGGCACTGGCTGCCCTGATCAGCATCAGATGCTGGGTCTGATGAAGGTCACTGGAGAGAAGGTAAAGCGGTCAGAGGACCCCTGACCTCCACGCTTCTCTGCTGTGCTCCATGTGAATGGAATACCTGAGTTTCAGCGGAGGAAGGAGGGGGCTGGGTGAGCTGGGAAAGGTAGGGGAAGGGCGGGACAAGGAAGGAGTGGAGCAGGACTCTCCCCCACCGGCAGCACCCTGCAGGTGAAGGCAGACTCCGGGGAACTCCAGGTTGGTCTCCCTCATGACATCCTACAGGCATGGACCTCCCCCGACTGCCGTCCCTACCCTGTCCACGGGCACCAGCATCATCCACAGCGAGGTTGATGGGGTTTGAGCTTCTCCAGCCAACCAAACACAAGCCTCATTCTTGCTTCACCCAACCAGCAAGCAATGGCTGCAAAGAAGTCCATGTAAGACACACCAGGAAAAAATCTCTGGCCTGGGCCCTGAGGCACGGGGATGCACGGACAAAACGCAATAGCACCAGTGTTCAGTGCGGCCAGAGCAGCCAGTGGGAGCCATGGAATGGTCACTCCCAAATCCTCAAGGGGTAGGTTCTGCCTCCCAGAATCCAGTTACCCTCATCGGCAAGCTGATGACTGGGAGAAGCATCCAGGGTCTGAAGGCACCTACGTGGCTTGGCCATGTGACTAAGTCAAGCAGTCGCACACTCTGCGGACGGACTCCACGTGATGAGTTACAGAAGGAACAGAGTGTCCACTGTGCCCCATTCCGGCAGCTCTGGGGTCAAGCATTCCCCCCACCAGCAGGTGGGCACCGCGAAGCCCTGACCCCTCCCCAGCCCTGGGTACCATGGGGTGTCTCTGCTCACAGCCAGCATCCTCCTGACCTCCCCCCAGAGGCCCGCCCATCTCCTGGAGACCCTGCTTGGCCTTCTCCCACATGATCTCCTCGCATATCCATTCTAAGGACTTGACTGCTTTTTGTGAAGAAGAGGAGGAGAAAGTTCACAAGGTAGAGAAAACTCACAGCCCCAAGAGGAATAAAAATGGGGCACTTGTTGAGAGAAGACACGGACGAGAGTGATCAGGAGCAGAAGAAAACGTCTTGTCAGCTCTGAAAGTTAAACAGGACCATCTCCCCTGTCGCTCCCCCACCCCGCCTCCTCCCCTGGCTGGCCCGGGCTGGGCCGGGAGGCAGCACACTGGCGGACCCCTTGTCGAGGGAGGAGGGCCCTGGGAACGGGAGGTAGCTCCTATGGTCGTTTGCGGGAGCTCCACCTCTGGGAATGGATTTGATGTCAAGTGTCAGCAAGTAAATTGCTATTGGCTTCTCAATAAGCAGCAGCAGTGAGCTAAGTGTTTCCCCGTATTGTGCGGGCTCTCGCGGACTCAATACGCCAGTATCGACAGCACAATCACGCAGTAATCCAGGCTCCACTAATACCTACACTTCCTCAATGAAAATACACTTTCCACTTGGACACCAGCCCATTAGCTTTGGGTTGGAATCTCCAGCCTTCCCTGCGTCCCCCAACCATCTCTGGGCTGTAGCACTGGCATCTCCCCCCACAAACAGCATCTCGGCGCTGGCCGATGGGACCACCCCGCCCAGCATACTGTCAGGGCCCAACCTGAAAGATAAACAGCCAGAGACCTACAGGAAAAGGTCTGCTCTCTCCATCTGTAAATCACTGGTGGGCAGGAAAGAAAAGTGATCCAACTCTTTAAGGATAAAAATCTCAGCAGTCGCTGAGGAAAATTGATGGTCCTTTGCAAAGCAAGAGATGTTCACTCTGAGAAGATGCATGTCTTCAAGTTCTCAGAAACAAAGGAACTCAAACTTCACCCAGCACGACATAGGGGAGAGAGAAGCTCTAACTATCACACCAGGCACTAGGTAGTCCTAGCTATCTAGTTTTCGATAGATTTACATACTGAAAGGCCTGCTAATTTAAACACCGTGCAACCACAAGCTATTTTTCAAACTCATCTCTCATCAATTTTCATTAGACTTTCAGAACACCCTGGAGTAGGTAAGGGACAAGGTTGTGTTACGGAGACAAATGAAACAGAGAAGTGAAGTGACTTACCTAAAGTCACACAGCTAGTTAGAAGTGGATTGGATCTTAGAGGTTAGAGGTTGGCAACCTTTTTCCCACAGAAAGTTAGGTAAATATTTTTGGCTTTGTGGCCATTCAGTCTCTGTTGCAACTGCTCAGCTCTGTCAGCTTGGCATGAAACCTACCACAGACAACATATAAATGAACAAGCCCAGCTGTTTTCCAACAAAATCTTATGAACACACGTTGAGATTTTTGGCATATTTTCACGTGTCACGAAACAACATTCTTCTTTGGACTCCCCCAACCATTTTAAAAGGGAAAAAACCATTCTTAGCTCGCAGACCATGGAAAAATGGGCGTTGGGCCAGACCCGGCCTGCAGGCTTGTTTGTAATTTGCCAATCCCAGCCCATGGAGGGATGTGTAACTATCCAGACCACCACACAGCCAAACAGAATGAGCGCGACCATTCCCAGCCTCATGACAACTGGGATAACCTTGTCCAGTGAAACTGTTCCACCCTCCAGGACCAGACACGCCACCAGCCCCCAAGTGTCCACGGCAACACAGCCGTGCGCCCCCAACACACCAGCCCTGCCTGAGGACTTCCGTAGAAGCACTGCCTTTTACTGGGGATTTCTGCACAAATTTCAAAGTTAAGAAACTTTCCACAAATGCATGCCCAGGCCACTTCTGGAGTAATACGCTAACAGCAGAAGTCACTGAGTCCCCAAAACAGCCCATGTGCATTTAACAGAGCCGTTAGATACAGTGACAGCGGGAGTGACAACCCCCCCCACCCCGCCCAGGAGGAGTTTTCGCCTGTGTTCGGGAAGAAGAAATCCAGCCAGAGAGGGGTTAAGGCCCTTCCAGGCTTGGATCTGATAAATGGCTGTGCAGAAAGCAGGTTCCCTCACTTTGAGATATGATGTCACTAACCTTTATTGATCCACTATCAGAGAACTTTGCTTATCTCTCTCCTGTGATATACTGCCCCTCCTGAGCTCAACTAGTGTTTAATACACTGCCGGCTGCCCCGCACTCCTCATCGCTCAACACGGCGGAGTGAGGCTGCCACGGGGGCCAATATTTTACAGCCCGGCTTCGCCAGCAGAGGCACTCCCCGACGCCCGCGGTGGGGAGGGACGCCCACCTCCCGCCAGCGGCTGGGTCCCAGGTGCTGGACCCTGACAGGGGCCGCGGTGGGGGACCGGATGGGGCGGGGGCCCTCCGAGCATCTCCGTTTTGCTTTTAAAGAGCACACCTCCATCCCTTCAAGGCCTGACTTCTCTGCCTCCACCGTGAAAAGCAACTGTTTTCCCCTTTGAACAGCCCCGACCTTAGTCTATCAGGAGCTGGAAGACACTACCCATCGGGACAGTCATTCCAGAGGAATCATGCCCGGACCAGAGCCAAAGGACATACCCAGGCGTGGCAGGCAGGCTCTGATTCCAAGAGATAACAGGGTTCCACAGCCCAGGACGGCGTGATGCCGGAGCAGCCACACGCCGGGTGTGGGGTCCTCCCTCCCTCCTCTCAGCCCACAGGCAAACAGGGCACGGTGCACAGCCGGTGCTGCACCCAAGGGTGGGTGAGCCAGTAGTGCCAACATTCGGGAGGAGACTGTTACACCGAAGAGCTGGCATCAGCCTCCTCCATTCCCCGCTGCCAACCTCATATGCCTCGGAAGGACGCGCCGGCTCAGCCAAGACCCCACCTGTCGCCCCCAGAGGAGCGGGTGGACAAGACTTTGCGTCCCCTGCCCCATCCCCACCAACAAGGGGCCATGGGCAGCCGGGGAGAACCAGCACGCCCTTCCACTGCCCCGGGCACACAGAATTTGCCTAATTGAACATTAACAAGTTGCTACAATAAAGTTCCTCTGTTGTGAGCTAGGAACCTTTTCGGCAACAACAACAGAAGTCTTGTTACAAACCGCTCTCAAAGCCAGGCCTCAGCCTTGACAGGTGTGAACACGATTTAAACACCTCCTACAATACAATGCAATCCAAACAAAGGGGAAAGTCAATCCCAACCTCCTGGGGCTTCTCCTGTCTAACATCTTCACTCACTCCACGCAGGGGAGCCAAGTGAATGTGTGGAGAGGGTGTCTCCAGACAAGGCAAGGGGACCTAACCAGCCTGAAGCAGGTCCCTCTGCCGCTCTGGGCAGGCCACCAGCCAGGTCAGCCTCTGGCAGAAGAAGCTATAAACGCCTCGCGTGGAATCCTGGGCCCCTGAGCGCACCTTCCATCCGCCCCTAACTCGGCCAGCTGATGGACCATGCTGGGGAGCTTCCCACACTCCCAGCCCCTGCTCATGGCTCAGCGCTCCCACATGAGAGCTTAGCCGGGTAGGACGGCAGAGAGAACACCCCCAGATCTGAGGGTCCGAGCCGCTCTTTCCCCTAAGGAGGCCCAGGCATGTCCTAATGCATCCTGCAGAATGCTGCGGAAAGAGATGGAGCTCTGGGACTGGATTTGTCATTAAAAATTTTTTGAGTGCCGCTCAGGGTAGAAACACAGGAGAAGTGTGTGTTGGACAAGGAGGAATTATCGCTCCCATTGATTTTCCACTCTGGAGCATTAGAGAGAACACAGCATTTATCTGGAGATTTCTTCCCAAAGCCAACCACATCAACGCGACTTGAAAGAGCTTATCTGACAAACGATCTGCTCCCACCACCACTGTGGAAAGTGGGTACCCCAGTAGGGAACTCCACGGGCCCCACGGTTCTGGGGCAACTTCTCAAGCAGTCGTTACTGTTATTCAACTTCAAACGAGTGAGCAAGAAGGCAGAGAGGGGAGTGGCAGAGGGGGCACCATGGGCAAGAGTCACAAAGGCAAAGAAGGCAATGCTCTCTCCCCCGGGCCTCTGCTCCAATGAGAACACCAAACAGCCATGGGAACAAAACCCAAAAAAGCACCAAGCACATACACAGGCCTCCAGCCATTCCTATTTTGGGCACCCGTCCCCTGTTCTCCTTTTCCCCAATGCAATCCAAACCAAAAGGTCTTGTTACAAACCGCTCTCAAAGCCAGGCCTCAGCCTTGACAGGTGTGAACACGATTTAAACACCTCCTACAATACAATGCAATCCAAACAAAGGGGAAAGTCAATCCCAACCTCCTGGGGCTTCTCCTGTCTAACATCTTCACTCACTCCACGCAGGGGAGCCAAGTGAATGTGTGGAGAGGTGTCCCCAGACAAGGCAAGGGGACCTAACCAGCCTGAAGCAGGTCCCTCTGCCGCTCTGGGCAGGCCACCAGCCAGGTCAGCCTCTGGCAGAAGAAGCTATAAACGCCTCGCGTGGAATCCTGGGCCCCTGAGCGCACCTTCCATCCGCCCCTAACTCGGCCAGCTGATGGACCATGCTGGGGAGCTTCCCACACTCCCAGCCCCTGCTCATGGCTCAGCGCTCCCACATGAGAGCTTAGCCGGGTAGGACGGCAGAGAGAACACCCCCAGATCTGAGGGTCCGAGCCGCTCTTTCCCCTAAGGAGGCCCAGGCATGTCCTAATGCATCCTGCAGAATGCTGCGGAAAGAGATGGAGCTCTGGGACTGGATTTGTCATTAAAAAATTTTTTTGAGTGCCGCTCAGGGTAGAAACACAGGAGAAGTGTGTGTTGGACAAGGAGGAATTATCGCTCCCATTGATTTTCCACTCTGGAGCATTAGAGAGAACACAGCATTTATCTGGAGATTTCTTCCCAAAGCCAACCACATCAACGCGACTTGAAAGAGCTTATCTGACAAACGATCTGCTCCCACCACCACTGTGGAAAGTGGGTACCCCAGTAGGGAACTCCACGGGCCCCACGGTTCTGGGGCAACTTCTCGAAGCAGTCGTTACTGTTATTCAACTTCAAACGAGTGAGCAAGAAGGCAGAGAGGGGAGTGGCAGAGGGGGCACCATGGGCAAGAGTCACAAAGGCAAAGAAGGCAATGCTCTCTCCCCCGGGCCTCTGCTCCAATGAGAACACCAAACAGCCATGGGAACAAAACCCAAAAAAGCACCAAGCACATACACAGGCCTCCAGCCATTCCTATTTTGGGCACCCGTCCCCTGTTCTCCTTTCCCAAACTCTTGGGCATTTTTTTAAAGTGATAAACACTACTAATAATCCAGCTTTTCACCCTAGCTCTCCTTCTCTCTCAGAGCAAGAGAAAAACTGTCAGGGTTTTTTTACCCCCAAGTGAGAGCCATGAAACACGCCAGGGAGACCTCCACCTCCCTGCGCTCAACTTTCTCTACCTCCAAACCTGGACCAAGTCAAGGGGTAACAGTAACTTGCAGGCTTGCAGATAAAATGTTCGTGACCACCATGATGGAATCTGTTTTCCAGAAATTTTTACTAATGAACCTTGGAGCGTGAAAACCGATCCCAGGCCTGGAGTCAAGTTGGCTCGTTTGTCCTCTGCGCTCCCCCTTCTACCTGGGTAGGCAGGCGAAGGCCCCCAGGCTCATGGAAGGACAGCAGCGGCTCACAACAACAAATCAAGGTTCAAAGGCTCAAGTCCCCTTTCCAGGTAGCTGGGAGGATGTAATTGGTGAGGCAGGAGATTAGAAATATCGGCAGCCTCTAAGTAAGACTTTAATTTACTGGCAGATCAATAGAGCCGGGGTTATATTGGCAAAGTGTCTACAGCTCTATTGACTCACGCAATGCCTCTTATCAATTTATCAGAAATCTGGAAGCCAGAAGATATTGTTTGAAGGGAAAAGAAGAAAAAGAGAGAGAGAGACAGGGAGCAACAAGACAAGTACCCGAGCATTTACAAACTGGGGTTCCCAATCACAAACTTGGTACCAAGAGTTTTTACATCAACCTGTCTCCTGGAATGGCAGCCAGGATAACATGCGTCAGAGTTAACATGGAGCCCCCGACTGGCCCCCATCAGCCTTCTCACCTGATTCCATTTTCCACGAACCTTGGATCCAGGGGGGCTGGAACCCTAGCAAAGCAGAAGCCATTTGTTTATTTGTCTCGGCAAAGAGCTACTGCTTCCTTTGGGGCCAATGATTCTCGTTCAAGTTGTGGGCGATTCACATGCACCCCTGTTTTCTTCATATCCTAATCCTTCTCCAGGTCTGCCTTAGCCAGAATTCTTTGTTTTAGCTTCTTTCCCACCAACCCATAGAAAAGATTTCAAGTAAAAGGGACACCTATCCTAGCATCCCAGTTCTCCCCAAGGCTCATGAAGTACCTATCAGACTAACCATGGAACTTGGTCTCAAGACACATAAAAAAAAAGACTCAACTTCCGGCAACCACTGACGAGGATATGCAAGCTTTTACGAATAATTCATCTTCATTGGGAAGGGTTTTGAAATAACCCAGGGAGTGGACAGAAACACCAAGGAAGAAAAAAGTAAACATTAACACTTCACCCAACCTAACCATCCACATCAATGAAGGCAGGGTGCAGGAAGACATAGAGTGTATCTATCTGAAAGCCCTAGGGGGCGGGTCTTGGAGAGAGGACTCTCGGCATTCCGGTGATCAGGAGGCAGAAGGGAGAAGCCAGACTTGACTTGGTTTGGAAGAACCACGACCTGCTTTTGACAATCCATTTGGGTTCCTGCCTCATACAACACATTTCTGCTTAATTGCTGTTTTGCATTTCGTTGAGACATCGAGTAAACAGTACTTAAGTGTTTCCAGACAAAAACAATAACTCACTAATGACTAAGGCACCGCGAATTAAAATGCCCCTGCGACGGCGTGACTGGACTCAGAGCCACCGCGGGAACAGAACCGCCCTGGCCTTGAACGCACGAACCAGAACGCAAACGTATGGGGCAGGTGTGGAGGCAACGGTGACGTCACAATGGCCCTCTGGTTGCAACAAAGGGAGAGCCTTACTGGAAGGAAGCGGGGGCGGGGGAGAAGGTGTGTTCTAGAACCTTGTGGAGCAAGTAACCTGGCATGACCCTCAAGAGTTCCTAGGATCCCCTGAAGGAAAAAAAATAGGGGAGGAAACAAGATGGGTGAAACTGATCCCAAGAGGCCTTTCCCCAGAAACCACCCTTCTTACCCAGAGGAATGTCCAAAGGCCCGAATACACAACTTTTTCTTTTTTTTTTTTGTATATTGTCACTCTTTATTTAACTTTTTTTTTCTTTTTTTTTAATTAATTAATTTATTTATTTATTTATTTATTTTTGTACATGTATGTTCCCAGATCAATCAGATGCATATCCCTTGACCCTCCCCCCACACAACTTTTTTAAAAAACGAAAAAAAAGAGATTCAGAAAGAATATAACAGATGTAGTAGACACTGCCAGCTTATCTGTGAGAAAGTATTAACTTGACCGAATAGTCAAGATTTACAAGTCCATTTGACAAAGCAACAGCCACACAGAAAACTTCTCTTCCTCCTCAAACAACAGATCAAAAATAACCAGACTTCTCCTTAACAGAAGCCGGCGCTCTGCCCTGCTCTCTTCCACACTCAGTGCTACAGACAGAGGCCTCCCAATACCACTGTTTAAATCTCAGCCTCCGAAACCAAAGAGAAAAGAAAACTCAGGCACCAGAGCCCTGGGACTTACAGAGGACCTTATCTTCCTCCCGACGGGTTAAAGACCTGCTAGTTCGCAAGAGAAGGGGTGGGGACAACCAGTGAAACCGCAGGGGCCTAATACCCATTTGTATTAACACTCAGAGCCTTTAGGGATATAAAATCGGAGAGGTTGAACTGTTTACATTCACCTAATGCTCGAGTAAACAAATCAGGGCCCAAGTGGAGGGGTTTCCGGGCAGGGCTGTGGCCAGACCCCCTTCTGCGCAAGGTTGCACGCCGTGGGGGGTGGAGGGGGTAGGGGGGGGAGACGGCTGCTGCTGGCACTTTGGTCAATGGAGGCCAGGCTCCTCTTCCCACCCTATCCCTGCTTCTCCCCACCGGCAAGCCTGCACCCTCCCTGACCCCACGCAGCCCATCAGGATTGCACACTCAGAGGCCACAGAGGCTTCCAGAAAAACACAGGGCGACCTTAGCACTGGACTGCCGGTGGGCACAGAGGAGGAAGAGGGGGCTGGCAGACCTGCCCCAGTCGAGCTGAGCAGAGCGCTTTAAGCCACAAGACCAAGATGGGGAGCAGCCCCTCCCTAGAGAAGGGACCTTGCCCCAACCAGGCTACCCAGGGCCTCCACACCACCCAAAGCGGCCGTGGAAGGAGGAGGCTGAGAAAGGAAAGGCTTGGCCAAGAGCGCATGGGCAAAGAGCTTAAACACCCAGCCCCAGCCAGAGGCAGAAACTTCCCTCTCCTCCAGGCGCCTGGGGTGGGCTGACGGGGGCGGGCTGGGGTTGGGGTCCCCAATAATTACTGTTAGGCAACAAAGACTCTTCAGAAGAGGGCTCCCCTCCCCCTGCCCCGTCTGCGCCCAAGTCCCTGCACCATGGGCTGTGGCAGAAGGGAGCCAGGAGCTGTTTGCGGTCCCAGCGCAGGGCCTGACTATACCCTCTAAACTCCAACAGTCTCAACTTGACTGGGGGAAGGAGGGGGGTGGTCCTGGCACTCCTTTTAAATGCAGGTTTGAACTTTTCACCGGGGTCAGACAGCTGCGCTCCTCCAGCCCCAGCAGAGGCCGGCGCCGGGGCCACTCGACCTCACACTTTTTCACAGTTTTTTTCCTGCCTGCGCAGGAGGCCCGCCCATAGAAGGAATTAGATACCTCCTTCCCTAAAACCCCAAACCCACACCCGCCTCCCGGCTTACCAAGGGCACAAACCCCACTGGAGGCCCCGGGGTGGGCACCCTGGACACAGTCAGGGCAAAGGAGAGGGTCCTTATCACACGCATCAACTAAGGAATGCTGAGATCAATAGTGAGGAAACCCCGGCGCTCGGCCGCCGCTCAGCCACCGCTCGGCAAGGAGGCGCTTCCTCCCCTCGGCGGGACAGGGTTTCCAGCTGCTCTCTGCCGGCAGAAGCCAGACGCCAGCCGTCCTGGCTATTCTCCTCACTGAAACTGTATGGTTAGTCAGACTTGACTCTTCTAACTTTGAGAAGTCCCTTAAGGGGCAAACAAGAGAAAAATATGGTCAGCCTTTAAAAAAAAAAAAAAAGTCTAGGCTGGGGCTCCTTGGCTCTATCATATCCCTTCCCTTATCCTCACATGCAAGGCTGTTTCTGATTTTTCCTTATCGCCCTCTGCCTCTCCCTTTCTCTGCCTCCAACCAGAGTAGCCCAACGACCCTGGAGTGTGAAGGAGGGCTTCACTGTGCAGCATTAAGACAATGTGAGAGGGACTTCCCTGCAGTCCAATGGTTAGGGCCTCCACACCACCCAAAGCGGCCGTGGAAGGAGGAGGCTGAGAAAGGAAAGGCTTGGCCAAGAGCGCATGGGCAAAGAGCTTAAACACCCAGCCCCAGCCAGAGGCAGAAACTTCCCTCTCCTCCAGGCGCCTGGGGTGGGCTGACGGGGGTGGGGTGGGGTTGGGGTCCCCAATAATTACTGTTACTCAACAAAGACTCTTCAGAAGAGGGCTCCCCTCCCCCTGCCCCGTCTGCGCCCAAGTCCCTGCACCATGGGCTGTGGCAGAAGGGAGCCAGGAGCTGTTTGCGGTCCCAGCGCAGGGCCTGACTATACCCTCTAAACTCCAACAGTCTCAACTTGACTGGGGGAAGGAGGGGGGTGGTCCTGGCACTCCTTTTAAATGCAGATTTGAACTTTTCACCCGGGGTCAGACAGCTGCGCTCCTCCAGCCCCAGCAGAGGCCGGCGCCGGGGCCACTCGACCTCACACTTTTTCACAGTTTTTTTCCTGCCTGCGCAGGAGGCCCGCCCATAGAAGGAATTAGATACCTCCTTCCCTAAAACCCCAAACCCACACCCGCCTCCCGGCTTACCAAGGGCACAAACCCCACTGGAGGCCCCGGGGTGGGCACCCTGGACACAGTCAGGGCAAAGGAGAGGGTCCTTATCACACGCATCAACTAAGGAATGCTGAGATCAATAGTGAGGAAACCCCGGCGCTCGGCCGCCGCTCAGCCACCGCTCGGCAAGGAGGCGCTTCCTCCCCTCGGCGGGACAGGGTTTCCAGCTGCTCTCTGCCGGCAGAAGCCAGACGCCAGCCGTCCTGGCTATTCTCCTCACTGAAACTGTATGGTTAGTCAGACTTGACTCTTCTAACTTTGAGAAGTCCCTTAAGGGGCAAACAAGAGAAAAATATGGTCAGCCTTTAAAAAAAAAAAAAAAGTCTAGGCTGGGGCTCCTTGGCTCTATCATATCCCTTCCCTTATCCTCACATGCAAGGCTGTTTCTGATTTTTCCTTATCGCCCTCTGCCTCTCCCTTTCTCTGCCTCCAACCAGAGTAGCCCAACGACCCTGGAGTGTGAAGGAGGGCTTCACTGTGCAGCATTAAGACAATGTGAGAGGGACTTCCCCTGCAGTCCAATGGTTAGGGCTCTGCACTTTCAATGTAGGAGAGGAGGGGCCAGGGATCCCTGGTCGGAGAACTAAGACCAACATGCTGCGATATGACCAAAGAGAAAACTACTATGGGAAATGAGAAATTCTGAATAAACACCAATGGAAGAAGAGGAGGGGTGCCTGGTTAGGACTGGAGACCAGGTCAACAGCAGCACCTGGGCATACAGGGGAGCCCCAAGAAGACAGGCCCCTCCAAGCCACACACCATGTGGGCCCAGGCCAATCCATCAGAAGCCTGTGTGATTGCTGTCTGAGAGGAAAAGGCCCCGTCTATCCACAGGTCTGAGGTCCTCAGTCCTACCGCTGACTATAGTGAGCCGTCACAGAACCAGGGAAGAGGGTGGTTGCCAGAAGCTCCCTGCAGCCCTGCCACTGAGAGCGCACAGATAAAGAGGAGGTGACACAGAAAACACGACTGTTGTAATAAACACAGCAGCACGCACACAGATGCAGGCTGTCGGACCTGCCCTCTCCCCGGGGTTAGGACCACCTTGCTGCCACTGCTGCTGTTCTTGGTTCGGAATGACCTTCAAAGCCAGGTGGGGACCTCCGCCTGCGTGCCAAGAAACAGTTTATGAAAGGGCTGCGTGGCAGCATCATGCATCTTTGCCTTCTAACAATCCCAAGAGGATGTCAGAGGACTGGGGTGACTTGTAGATGTAGCCTGGACCCCCGAATTCCAGAAAAGAGATGGTGGGTGACTCGGCTCTATCCACAGAACGCCTCAACAGAGCCCAGAGCAGCATCCTGAGAGCCAAGCCTACCCTGGCACTGACGGGCAGTCCCCAGGCCCTCAGGGCTCCCGAGCCGATGACAGGGAGAAGGTCCAAAATGAGATGCACTGAAAATATAAAATACACGGGGTGTTTTTTTTTTAAAGATGCAAAATGTCTCATAGATTTTTTTTTCTTTAACACTGATTACATGTTAAAATGGTAACATTTGAGATATACTGGGCTACAGAAAACAGTTAAAATTCATTTCACCAGTTTCTTTTCTAATGTGGCTATCAGAAAATTTTAAATTCTGTATGTCACTCCTGTAAGGTATTTCCCTCGGACAGTGCTGTTCTAGGAGCTCGGCTTGTCTTTCACCTTCAGGCCCAGCCGTTGACTCCAGTGTTCTTGAACAGGACGAAGACTGAACTGTTTTATCTATTCTGAACATCCCCCCTAAAGCTACAACCTACCGACTTCCAAGTGATACTCCTAATTGTGCTGGAAAAAATCTGAGAGTCCAAACCATTTACACTTGCACTTTGCCAGCAGGTCAAGGGGTGGGGAGGAGAGGCAGTGTGGAAGGTCAGACATGCCTCAGAAGCGGGCCCAGGCTAGCGGGGCCGGCACGCGCTCTTTCAAAGTGTCATCAGTTTCGTCTGCGACCGATCTTTTTCTTTGAAAAAATAATACAAAGTTGTTTATTGTGGTTTTGCACAAGGATTGTCCATTACAAGGCTTGCCTGCTCCTCCAGTTGAATTTCTCACTGTGGAGAGCAGATTTCTCCCTTGTAACTGCCCTTCCCATAATATATGCCCAGCAGGACGCTGGGCACCCCCCACCTACCCCACCCCCGACACACACACACACCGTAAAGTGGGAAGGAAAAGGGGAGCGAGGGGTTGAGAACACACAGACACGGCCCCTTTCCTATTAGACAGGGCCCGTCCTACCACGAGGGATCACGGGCCAGTCTTGTTTCTCCATGTAAATGAACTTTTTAGCCACCTCCTCAAAGAAGAAAAGCTGCACAGATGCGTAAGGCCCATCCTGGGGCACACAATTACAGCCATTTGCATTCCTCCAGCGGCGGGATTAGCACAGGAATGTGCTTTGCAGCTTTGTGGGGGGAAAAGGAGTTTAGGAAGAAAGACATGGGGGGAGCTCTCTCTCCCCAGTCTGTCCACCCAAAGCTCGATGATACACTTCCACTTCTCTGAGAGTCAGAAAGTGGAAATAACTCCTCCTCAGGCTTTCTAAAGAGTGGGGGTGGGATTGAAAAGACCGGGGAGGGGGTGGGGATGGGGGGACTTCGTGTATGAGAACTGCCCCTCCTGGTGCTTTGATCCCCTCGGTCGCTAGGAGAAACCAACTTTTCTCCTTGGGTTAATCAAAACCAAATTACTCAGGAATGTGGCAGGACAGGTCTGAGCTTCCAGGTCCCTTTGTCTTTGAGGATTTAAAATGAAAAAATAAAAAAAAATATTTTAAAGCGGACAGCAGTGGCTTACTGGATAGGTAATGTGAAAAGTCTGAAGGATCCTTCGACTACACCCCCTCCCTCAAAAAAAAAAAAAAAAAAGAAAAACAGCTATCTACAAACCTACTCCAATCAATCCATCGAGAAGCTATCTTTACAGATAGGTTCCAAACTCAGGAGAACTTCCTATTTTATCCTTATCATCAAGAACCCCCTACAAATCTTTACCTAGTCAAAGTACAAATTAAAAAGTAAGATTTTGCTGCCAATAGGGCTGCAACCTGATTGACTATAAAATGTATTAAGGGAAGTATGCTCCCCGCAAACTTAAGAACATACAGTTTCCAAGAACAAAGTTTGAGAGTAGCTTGCAAGATCCTTTCTTGGGATTCTGGGGTAGGAAGGAAGAGAACATTCAGTCATGGGGACTCGTAAACTTCAGGATCTCCTCAAGGTCTAAGAAAGGGGTGTTGAGGGTACAGCTCCGCGCAGGGAGAAAAGGACCGTCTGGTGTCAGAAGGTCCTCCAAGTGAATCTGTGGTCCAGAAACAAGCTGGGAGCTTGCTGCCCAAGGCTGCCCTGTTTACTAGCCAAGTAAGCCACAGGGGATGCTGGCCAGGTCCGCCACGCCAGTTCAGGGGCTCGGCAACAGAAGGCTGACTGACCTCGGAGATGAAAGAAATCTGGGGCCCAGAAGTATGTGAAGGACTCTGTACCTCTGTACCTCCTCCCCTGGTCACATCTCCGGCAGGCTTGTGTCACCGCACAAGATGTGGGCCTGCACTCGATCTGCCCACCAGATCTTATTATGATGGACAGCAAGGAGTGACACCCAGGAGCAGAAGTATGAACGGCTTTCTGAATAATACAACGCCACTAAACTCCACTGCAGAACCTGATGAGCCCCCACTACCTTCCTCCTCCAAAAACTTTCTGAAAGAGTGGGGGTGGGATTGAAAAGACCGGGGAGGGGGTGGGGATGGGGGGACTTCGTGTATGAGAACTGCCCCTCCTGGTGCTTTGATCCCCTCGGTCGCTAGGAGAAACCAACTTTTCTCCTTGGGTTAATCAAAACCAAATTACTCAGGAATGTGGCAGGACAGGTCTGAGCTTCCAGGTCCCTTTGTCTTTGAGGATTTAAAATGAAAAAATAAAAAAAAATATTTTAAAGCGGACAGCAGTGGCTTACTGGATAGGTAATGTGAAAAGTCTGAAGGATCCTTCGACTACACCCCCTCCCTCAAAAAAAAAAAAAAAAAGAAAAACAGCTATCTACAAACCTACTCCAATCAATCCATCGAGAAGCTATCTTTACAGATAGGTTCCAAACTCAGGAGAACTTCCTATTTTATCCTTATCATCAAGAACCCCCTACAAATCTTTACCTAGTCAAAGTACAAATTAAAAAGTAAGATTTTGCTGCCAATAGGGCTGCAACCTGATTGACTATAAAATGTATTAAGGGAAGTATGCTCCCCGCAAACTTAAGAACATACAGTTTCCAAGAACAAAGTTTGAGAGTAGCTTGCAAGATCCTTTCTTGGGATTCTGGGGTAGGAAGGAAGAGAACATTCAGTCATGGGGACTCGTAAACTTCAGGATCTCCTCAAGGTCTAAGAAAGGGGTGTTGAGGGTACAGCTCCGCGCAGGGAGAAAAGGACCGTCTGGTGTCAGAAGGTCCTCCAAGTGAATCTGTGGTCCAGAAACAAGCTGGGAGCTTGCTGCCCAAGGCTGCCCTGTTTACTAGCCAAGTAAGCCACAGGGGATGCTGGCCAGGTCCGCCACGCCAGTTCAGGGGCTCGGCAACAGAAGGCTGACTGACCTCGGAGATGAAAGAAATCTGGGGCCCAGAAGTATGTGAAGGACTCTGTACCTCTGTACCTCCTCCCCTGGTCACATCTCCGGCAGGCTTGTGTCACCGCACAAGATGTGGGCCTGCACTCGATCTGCCCACCAGATCTTATTATGATGGACAGCAAGGAGTGACACCCAGGAGCAGAAGTATGAACGGCTTTCTGAATAATACAACGCCACTAAACTCCACTGCAGAACCTGATGAGCCCCCACTACCTTCCTCCTCCAAAAACAAAACACAAAGATAAAACAAACAAACAGAGCACCACCAGTTAAGCTACAGAGCCTGGACTCAAAAGATAAAATGAGACCAACACACAGGCCTGACTACCAGCTCACCATAAATTGTAACTGGCCCTCGGCCTATGGTTATCTGGGAGGCTGCACTAAAGTAACTTTTAAAATACTCTTCGCCTTATCTTCAGGCCCAGTCAAACACACACATACATCACCCGTCTTAGATCTCTGCCCTTCGTGTTCCATTCAGACTTTCCAAAACAAGGTCATCCCAGTAGGCCCTTCCCCTGTTTCCGGTCACAGCTGCGGACTTTCACCCCCTTCTCCAACAAAAGGGACCTTGTACACAAAATCAACCCAAACCATTAGTCTGTGTGGTGTGAGAGAGTACACTGAGCCCTTGGAATTATTTACCCTCCTCCCAGGCGGGCCCAGGGTGCTCCCCCACAGAGGCTGGGGGAGCTTCCCCAGAGATTAGAGGCCCCACTCCCTGGGTCTCGGCCCAGCACAGCTGCATCTGTGCAGCCAAGGCCCAACTTTGCAGAGAATAAACACAAAGCCCTTTTTTTTTTTTAAAGGAAAGGTGGTGGGGGGTGGGGGGGACTTGCTCCCATGGTGTGATTCCACAGCTGGAAAGGGCCAGTCATTCTAGATACTGTGGAGCTGTCCAGTATAATGGCCACCACCAGAACCATCCCAGGTGGGGCTGAACTGTCCAGTATGGTAGCCAAGGCTCATCTAGAGCTCCTGAGCGCTGGCAACAGGGCACGTCCCAACTGCTCTGGTGAGAAAGACATGGCGATGTTGCAGGTTGTGCAGAAAAAGACATTTTAAACTTTGTTCCACCTGTTTCTTTTTACTTTTTATTAATATAACTCTTAGAAAGTGTACAATTACATAGGGGGCTTGAGTTCTCTTTCTACAGCTTGGCCCTCCAGGGAACGAAAATGTCACCAACTCAAACACCAGCCCAGGGCCATGCCCTAAAAGGAAAAAGTCTTAATTTCTAAATGCTAAGGTGACCATGAAATTCAGAAATGGCAACATCTGATATCAGCTAGGTCAAATCATAAACTTAAGATAACGCTCAACAAATACAAATGTAACTTCGAGGTGGCCACCTTTTTACCCAAGAGAAACAAATGCAGTCTCTAGCCAGGTGGTTCTCAGTGCCTCCCAAGGAGACAGTGGGCAATACCTGGAGATGTTTTTAATTGGAGGGATGGGGCACTGGTATCTGACCGAGAGAAATGAGGGACACGTCCTGACAACAACAAAAAATTATCCACCCTCAAATGTCAACCGTGCCCCATACACAACTGGACAAGTACTAGAGCTGAGGTCCAGAGAATCATACTTTTAATACTCAAAAGTTCCAGGGACAGGGGGCTGGAGGGGGCATCTCTTTGCAAAATTGCTTGTCTGCAGGGCTCAGAATCGGGAACAGGTTTCAGTGGTACCCACAATGTGGGAAAATGAAAGTTGTAATGATAATGTTACAACTATCTTCACTTTCTCACTAGACTGACTGAAGACTGACTTTGAAGGGCTCAAAGGTCTGGACAGCTGGTTTTCAGGCTATTCGATAGAAAATGGGGTTCAAAAGCTCAGTGCAGTAAAGCAAGGAGACTCCAATAAAAACTAAAAAAAAAAAAAAAAAAATTGCCACATGAGCCAGACCCCGCTGCATGGAGAATGATGCCTCGCGTGGACAGTCTGAATAGGGTGAACCCCTGGCATGCCCAGCTCCCCAGCTCTGACCACACAGGTTCCTGGGCCAGGGGATGGAACAGTGAAGGAGCTTAGAGTGGGCCTGCAGGGACAGGAAGGGGACAGGGCAGTGGACGGAGAAGGCCAGTCCAGGAAGTGCTCAGGGATAGATGTGAACAGCCCCTTCGTGGAGCCAGGCTGGAAGGCCTCGTAGGAAGGGGGGTGGGGGAGGGCACATGATAATTAACTCAGCAAGTTGATAGTATTTGCATATAAATGCCTCCACAAATCACTACAAACAAGCCAGGACAAGTCAGGCCTATTAGCATATACAAGCCAGCCCCGGAAGGCCTCTCTAGGTGGGTCATTGAGTGGGCTGCTCACTTCGAAGGCTGCCTGTCAGCTTGGGGTAGCGGGCAGGGTGGGGGGCACGCGAGGGGAGGATGGGGACACTGCGTCTATTTCAGACCCTTTCACTCCTGAATGCAGTTTCAGGATGTCAAAAAAAAAAGTTGGCTTTATTCCCAGCCCCTAAGGGAAGAGCATAAGAAACGCTGGACCTTTTATGGTGGGAAGCAGAGGGGGGGCCAGGGCCATGAGTGGGGACAAAAGAAACGCAAAGGGAAGGATATGCGGATGGGAACGGACATCCACAGAGAGGCTACTTAACGTGCACCGCGGAGGACTTGTTTTCTACCTCGTTTCCTTCTGTCTCTAAGTGTGAGGTGTGCCTCATGCCCACTTTACAGAGGAAGGAGTAAGAAGGCTCAGAGAGGTTGCGTGGTGAGGCCACCGTCACACCACCAGGCTCAAACAGAGTGAGGCTCCATGCCCGTGACCTCTGCAACCGGGTCCCGGCTAGAGAAGAGTGGAGAACAGAAACTGGTTTCCCAAAGAGTGGGCTCATTTGGTGCATCTCTGCTTCTCCCAGGACAAGGGCGTATGGACACCAGCACGCTCATTTCAAGGCTCCCTTGTAAGCGGCACTCTGATCCCGACCTGGCCCCTACCTGTTGCAGTCATCTCACGCCTTCCACCCATGAGCAAGGCTGCAACTCTCTCCAATTAAGACACTTAGGAGTTTGCACCAGGATTTCCTTTATCAGCCAGGATCTCCAATGTCTGGACAAATGTTAGATTCCCCAGCAAGTGAGAAATCAGCTGCCGGTCCTTTCGTAAAAGGTGTGAAAGTGCTCTGCCTTCCCCCAAAACACCTCTACCTCTGGTTTCATACCTGCTGCAAGAAAAACCAGCTTCAAGCTCCTCTTTGAAGAAGTAGAGGGAGGGGGGACCCCTATTATTTTCATGCCTGTCACTCTGTACCTGCAAGGACAGTTTAAAAGTAAGGCAGGTAGGCCTAGGGAACTCATGCTGCTGGAGTCAGGTACACAGACCCTCAGCCTTCCCTCGACAATCTTTTTGTATCTGATGTAAAAGTGATACCCTTCAGGAACCGGGCAGAGCTGAGGTGGCACGTGAAGGCAGTTGCTTTCACAGTGACATCAACCTTCTAATACAACACTGAATCCTCAGGCCTCCTCTGTATGTCCACAAGATGACTTGACCCTTTAGCAACCCAGGCAGATGTTCCACGGGGAGACACGGCGATGTTACAAGGAAAGCAAAAACCACTCCCCCACCAGTCAAATGCACATTAAGAACCAAGGCCCTGAGCCAAACAGCATTTTAGGAAGAGGGCCTGAGATGGTGGCAGAGGCTTGCATAATTCTTGAGCAGTTAAGAAAAACTGTTGGAAGAAAAAAAAAAAGCAAAAACAAAACAGGAAAAGTTGCTGAGGAGAAGGAAAAAAGGCATACACGTGTTCTTCAGCATATTTTCATCAGAAAGAGAAAAGCTGTCCAAAACAGGCTGCTCAGAAATCTAAGTGTGGAGAGCAAGTAAGTTGAGGGCTACACACAGGTACTTTTTATAGGCATACGGGAGTTTAAACTCTCAAAAAGAGCTTTTTATGTACCGAATCAAGGCTCCCATATTTGAACAGGGACCTGTATGACTGAGGTGGCGGTAAGGAGGGTAGGCTGAGGCCTGAAATCAAATTAAGCTCCACCCGCCACCAGTCTTTTCTTCACTCAGCTCATCTGACTCTCTGGCCTTTCCACTATGGAGGCTCAAAGGAGACCGAGAGCCGCCTGGAATTTTAACACAGAAATGGGCAGCAGCTCTCATTCAAAATCTAGCCCAAGCAACAGTCAGAAGCTTTCTCTAGTCACCTTCCTGGATAAAATCTGTCACAACCAAGAACCCAGCAAAACTGTTTGGTTTCTTTTTTCCCGCCCACTCCCAAAGACCCACAAGTAGTTCAGCCCTTCTCCTTAGCTAACAACCACCCCGCCCCCACAACACACACAAAGAGTAGGAGGTCTGAGCCTGTCACTCTGTACCTGCAAGGACAGTTTAAAAGTAAGGCAGGTAGGCCTAGGGAACTCATGCTGCTGGAGTCAGGTACACAGACCCTCAGCCTTCCCTCGACAATCTTTTTGTATCTGATGTAAAAGTGATACCCTTCAGGAACCGGGCAGAGCTGAGGTGGCACGTGAAGGCAGTTGCTTTCACAGTGACATCAACCTTCTAATACAACACTGAATCCTCAGGCCTCCTCTGTATGTCCACAAGATGACTTGACCCTTTAGCAACCCAGGCAGATGTTCCACGGGGAGACACGGCGATGTTACAAGGAAAGCAAAAACCACTCCCCCACCAGTCAAATGCACATTAAGAACCAAGGCCCTGAGCCAAACAGCATTTTAGGAAGAGGGCCTGAGATGGTGGCAGAGGCTTGCATAATTCTTGAGCAGTTAAGAAAAACTGTTGGAAGAAAAAAAAAAAGCAAAAACAAAACAGGAAAAGTTGCTGAGGAGAAGGAAAAAAGGCATACACGTGTTCTTCAGCATATTTTCATCAGAAAGAGAAAAGCTGTCCAAAACAGGCTGCTCAGAAATCTAAGTGTGGAGAGCAAGTAAGTTGAGGGCTACACACAGGTACTTTTTATAGGCATACGGGAGTTTAAACTCTCAAAAAGAGCTTTTTATGTACCGAATCAAGGCTCCCATATTTGAACAGGGACCTGTATGACTGAGGTGGCGGTAAGGAGGGTAGGCTGAGGCCTGAAATCAAATTAAGCTCCACCCGCCACCAGTCTTTTCTTCACTCAGCTCATCTGACTCTCTGGCCTTTCCACTATGGAGGCTCAAAGGAGACCGAGAGCCGCCTGGAATTTTAACACAGAAATGGGCAGCAGCTCTCATTCAAAATCTAGCCCAAGCAACAGTCAGAAGCTTTCTCTAGTCACCTTCCTGGATAAAATCTGTCACAACCAAGAACCCAGCAAAACTGTTTGGTTTCTTTTTCCTGCCCACTCCCAAAGACCCACAAGTAGTTCAGCCCTTCTCCTTAGCTAACAACCACCCCCCCCCCCGCCCCCACAACACACACAAAGAGTAGGAGGTCTGAGCAGTCACCAACTCCTGCCTCTAGAAACACACAAGGGCGGTTGGGGGGCAAGGGGGGGGGGGTGCAGTTTCACTCCCAGATCAAAGGTTTGTGGCCGAAATCACTTTCAGGACAGTGCGTGAAATCGGCAGCAGATGAAAATTCCGCCGTCTTTTCACAGCGTCCAATGGAGCCAGTTCTCCCAGTTCAGAGTCTGCCTACAGATGACAAGAAGATACTCTAGAAACTCGCAAGTGTTGCCCCAAAAGACCCACTTAAAATTAAAGACAAGATAATCATTGAAGAAAGCCTGTGAGGCCATCACGTGATTAGCAGGATGGGAGGAGAGAGGAGTCTCAGGGTTTCCCCATCTCCACAGCCCGTGGGGGGAGGGGGGCGGCGGGTGCTAGTGGCTTCAGTCCCAAACCTACAGCAGTCAGAAGGGGCAGCGGGTGGGAGGGGAGCACACGTTTTGTACACTCCACTCCTTGCTTCCTTGGAAGCGCTTTCCTTGGAAGCCAACTCTAGGGAGGGAAGAGGATGGAAGAATCTTGGGAGGCAGCACATGTGTTAATACCCAAATTCAAAGAGTAAGCAGCTGAGCCACCTAAGACTCCCACCCCCTCCTCACCCCAAGGACACAGGAGGCCGGCTAAGGCCCCTCTGGAGGGGTACACATCAAACCCCTGCGCAGTAATCCCCGTGTTGACAAGACTGCATGGCGACCCTCCCGTGGGAAGGGAGAAGGGCTCACCCAAAGGCAGATTAAGCCCCGGCATTTTGCTAAGAGGCCCTGTCTGGGGTTAAAACCAACAATGCAGCAGTCTTCTGAAATGAAGTCGAATTTGCCACAGAGTAAACTTCCTATGTCTCTTTTCCTATTTTTATTCACACCCTATCCTTGCAAAAGCAAGAAACTCCAGGAATTCAGGGTGAAAGAAGGGCAGCAACGTCTAAGTGGGGTGGGGGGAGGGGGGAGAGGAAATCACCTTTTAAAAGTGATAAATAAGCCAAGCCACCTTCCTTGGGCAAAGAATTCTCTAGAAATGCACCCGTCACTGCTAGACCACTCACTGCCTTGTCCTTAACCATCTTGTCCCCTGGCCGCAAAGAATGAAAACCAGAAGAAAAAAAAAAAAAAAAAAATTCAAGCTGTCTCACTGCTTCTGAAGCTTTAGCACAATACTGCTGTCAATTCCCCAGTTCCTGTCCATATAAGAGTCATTTACTTTATTAGCTAAAGAAGAAAAAAAAAAAGGCCTCTAACATCTGATTGTCAGTTCGCACATGTTCAAAGAGAACAATCTGGCAGCCAACTTTAAATCATACAGAAGAGAAATCTGACAGTTGTTGATTTTGCAGTTTTCCTCCTTAATCTGGACTTTTGAGAGTGGCTTGCCAACGAGCCAAGAGTTTTGCCTGGGTCTCTCCCTTGAGGCAGTCTGACTCAATCTCAGCTTCTGTGTATTTGTTCCTCAACGTGAGCAGTCTGAGGACGCAGCACACAGATTTGGACACAAAAGGCACCTTTTAATATTTGATTGGGACTAGCTCCTGCAGGAGTTCCCTTGCCTAAGACCCCATTTCCCCGACCACAGTTTCTAATCCAAGCAGAGGACAGTGGTTCTGAGATGTGCAGTGATTTCTAACAACCACGTTTTCAACCAAAGTCTCATACCAGAACATTTCGATACCCCTATGAAGCTGCCTTCCTGTCCTGTTTTTAAGGTAATGCCCCCATCCTGGTTAATTACACCGGCCTTGGGAACCAGAGAAGGCCAACAGGCCCAAGTATTATGGAAACAGGCCAGGCTGAACGATTTTAATAACAAATGCAAGTATAAACCACAGCACATACTGTACTTCTTGAGGTTACTAATGCTCAGTGTCAGGTGCATTATCTCTGTAATATGGGCAAGAGGGAGACGGAGCTTACAAGTTTCTTCAGGACAGAGTTACCCCCACCTCCCCTATAAGACGGCAAACCCTTCCAGTTAAGAAGCAAGCTAAGCTCCTCTAAAAGGTGGGTACAAACACAACTGATTTTTCACTTAGAGCAATTCCCTACCCTTTCATAAAACGTTGCTTAGTCACTTGAATATTTACTTTTTAACATGAGACTGCTGCAACCCTGTAATAAAAATTATTTCTTAGGTAAAGGTCTGCTTTACCTGGCATTCTTCGGTAAAGAAGCCCATGGACAGAGGAGCCTGGCAGGCTATAGTCCATTGGGTCGCAGAGAGTCAGAGATGACTGAGCCACTGTCACTCACTCAGTCTGCTCTGGGTCCCTGAGTATTTCTAGGCTCTCACAGTAACACTTCAGAACCAGGGGGAAAACACCCCAACGTCTAAAAGGAACAAGGGCACAACACAACGTGACAGTAAGGACACACTCCCTGGACACCACTAGTGAGTAGAACTGAAGGAACCAAGCTCAACCATGACCAGTCCTAGGTAAGACTTTTCCTAGTTGTCGGCAATCACAGATGTATTCTAAGGAACTAACAACCTTTGGGTCACCCAAGGTGAGCCAGGCTTATCCTGGGAGTGTCTACTAATCACCACTTAAAGTCATAATGATGAAAACTGAAATCTTGCTTGGTTTAGCTCCTGGCCACTGGGCAGCCCAATTGGCACCGAGCTGATTGGGCAGTTAAATGCAACCCCAGAGCACCAAGGCGGCAGGCACGGGAGTGTCCTGTCGGGAAGAGCCAAACAGAGGTCTGCTGAGAATTCTGTTTTATTTGGGTCCCTTCCACCCTCCCTGAGTATTCATTTGGCAAATAAAAGACAGAAGGGAAGAAACCAAAATTAAAGTTTCAGGTGGCTGGGGAAGCAGCTCAAGGTTTTTTTGTTTTTTTTTGTTTTTTTTCTATTTTGGAAGAGTTAGCAAGGGTTTCTCAATAGTTCCCTGTCAATCAAAACTGCTCTTAGGGGAACTGGAAAACAGCAGCTCTATCCCACAGAAAATGTAGCCATTTCAAAAGAAAGTTGGGAAAGGAGGTGACCCATGTCATCAAGACGGACGGTCTCCAAGTCACTTAATTCCTTGTGATTCCAAAAGGACTATTTTTAAAGTGTAAAAGTGCTTGCTTCTGCCTCTGGAACCATGTTGTTAAATAACACTTGTGTAATTAAATAGAAGAGCAAAGTGTGACCCTAGCCCATTCTCAGAGGCACTTACACATTCTCTGAAAACATGCTGGAAACTAAATGAGACTGCTGCAACCCTGTAATAAATTATTTCTTAGGTAAAGGTCTGCTTTACCTGGCATTCTTCGGTAAAGAAGCCCATGGACAGAGGAGCCTGGCAGGCTATTGTCCATTGGGTCGGAGAGAGTCAGAGATGACTGAGCCACTGTCACTCACTCAGTCTGCTCTGGGTCCCTGAGTATTTCTAGGCTCTCACAGTAACACTTCAGAACCAGGGGGAAAACACCCCAACGTCTAAAAGGAACAAGGGCACAACACAACGTGACAGTAAGGACACACTCCCTGGACACCACTAGTGAGTAGAACTGAAGGAACCAAGCTCAACCATGACCAGTCCTAGGTAAGACTTTTCCTAGTTGTCGGCAATCACAGATGTATTCTAAGGAACTAACAACCTTTGGGTCACCCAAGGTGAGCCAGGCTTATCCTGGGAGTGTCTACTAATCACCACTTAAAGTCATAATGATGAAAACTGAAATCTTGCTTGGTTTAGCTCCTGGCCACTGGGCAGCCCAATTGGCACCGAGCTGATTGGGCAGTTAAATGCAACCCCAGAGCACCAAGGCGGCAGGCACGGGAGTGTCCTGTCGGGAAGAGCCAAACAGAGGTCTGCTGAGAATTCTGTTTTATTTGGGTCCCTTCCACCCTCCCTGAGTATTCATTTGGCAAATAAAAGACAAAAGGGGAAGAAACCAAAATTAAAGTTTCAGGTGGCTGGGGAAGCAGCTCAAGGTTTTTTTGTTTTTTTTTGTTTTTTTTCTATTTTGGAAGAGTTAGCAAGGGTTTCTCAATAGTTCCCTGTCAATCAAAACTGCTCTTAGGGGAACTGGAAAACAGCAGCTCTATCCCACAGAAAATGTAGCCATTTCAAAAGAAAGTTGGGAAAGGGAGGTGACCCATGTCATCAAGACGGACGGTCTCCAAGTCACTTAATTCCTTGTGATTCCAAAAGGACTATTTTTAAAGTGTAAAAGTGCTTGCTTCTGCCTCTGGAACCATGTTGTTAAATAACACTTGTGTAATTAAATAGAAGAGCAAAGTGTGACCCTAGCCCATTCTCAGAGGCACTTACACATTCTCTGAAAACATGCTGGAAACTAAATGCAGATAACTTCCTTGGACCTGTAATTTAAGGAAGGGAGAGAGGGAAAGTTTCTCTTGGCCTTCGTTGCCACATGCCTCTGAAAGGGGGCCTTCAGGGTCTCCGCAAAAGAGAGTGAACACAAATACAAGTGTGCAAACATCCAGGTATGGACCTCTCTCCAACGGCTCTATTCTTGAAACCCTTAAAGTAAATTTGAATCTCAATTCCTGACTTCCCTCGCATTCCACCGTCTCTGTTCCCTAATTGCTTTTCGGATTGGGTAACAGAAGGATTCAGAACCTCAGGCCGCCAGTGGCTGTTCTGATAACAAGGAGCAGGCCAGTGTTCCCGGCCTCAGACTTCCTTGATCGGGTTACCCTACAAGGTATATGCTTTCCTCTCAGATGCAGCCTCTGCCCTCCCATTCACGCTTCCCTTCCCAGCGCGGCCTACTGGAGCTCGTGATTTTTAGGGTTTCCCCTTGAAACCTATCCAGAAACCACAGTCATTAAAAGAACATGAGGGTTTGACACCTCCTGAATTTAGGAATGAGGGGACTCCGGGGGCCAGCTCTGCAAACTCACACCTGCTGCTTGATGGCAGAGAAACGAATTTCCCCCGCAAGCGGGAGCTTGAAATCATACTCTATTTATCCCCAAGGATCGCAAAGCATGGGACGAAGTAAGATGACGTGTAACTTTCTCACTCTCTACCTTCAACGGTCAAGGTTGTTCCCCTTGCTCTGCCTTGACGTATTCCACCATGCAGGTCCCAGCCTGAGGGAGAGGCCTTCTCCCTGTGCCCAAGTGGGGCCACGGGTCCTCTCTGAGATTATCTGTCAGTGGCTTTTGAAGTCCTCAAGGCCGGTTAAATGACACAAATAGAGGGTGGGAGGAAGACCCTCTTGGAATCACCTGCTAGCCAGTTGAAGCCAGTTTATACACCACGCACGACTGCGAGACAACCGCACTCTTAGACTACACCAGGCGTGAGCTGTAATCTTTGCCCTCCGGGTATTTTCTCATCATTGTAACACAGGTACATCCAAAGCAGAAAGGACTACTTTCCAGAAAGTTCTTTTCTCTCCAGCCTACCATGATTAGTTTTTCTTCTTTTACTGAGACCACTTAGGCCTTCCTTTTTTTTTTTTTTAAACTGTACAAACATCCAAGTCTTCTCTCTTTCTCTCTCTCTAGACCATCCCCCTCCCTACGGAAATGAATGCTCCTCTGGTTCTTCCAGAGTGCCAACCAACTCAAAGTAGAGTGTGCACAAGTCGGTCTCTAGAAGTGTTTTCCAGCTCCAAAACTCTGATTCTCCCTTTAATTATTCCCCAATAAGCACATTCTTCACACAGTTGCCAACTGGCCAGTGACTTCTCTTACAAAGAAAAGGGTGCATTTTTAAAGGCTGAGGAACTCAAACTTCTAAATGACACCAGCGTCGCAAATATTCAGAAAGCAGGAACGAATCCAAAAGCAAAAGAATGAAAGCAGGAGAGGGAAGAGGAAAGATGGAAGGGAGGAAAGGAGGAAGGGCGTCACTATGTGCCCAGCAGAATTCAGAGGCTCTCACCCCGGGTAGGTTCCAAGAGGAGTCTAGCAGCTCAGGTGCAATCCAGCCTGCCCTTCCCCCACATGCCCCAAGAAGAATGGTTAGTTCAGCCAAGACTCGCAGCACCTGCCCGCAGTTCCAGGCCGGCTGCACGGACAGGCTGGGGGCAGAAGGCTGCACTCACCTGGCACACAAAGGCTCCGCACACCTCCGGAGGGAGGAGGCGCTCGCCGGTCCGGGGGCCTCGGCCAGCGCGACAATGGGAAATTCCAGCAGCACCCGCGCCCCGAACTTACCCACCCCAGGCGGCCTTCTCCCCACCTCCTGCTGCCCCCGGGGCTCCAAGGTGGCTCGGGTTAGGTGCGGGGGGGCCTGGAGCAGGGGAGAGGGGCTCATGGTGGCGGCCGGGGCTGGCGGTCGCTCCTCCCCGGGAGGGAAGGTCCCCGGGAGCGCAGCGGCGGGGATTTACCCACGGGGCACGGTGCTCGCGGCCCCGTCCCCGGCCTGCCGGCTCGCCTACCCGCCCGGAATCGCTTTATGTAAATGAAGCTCAACTCGCAGTTTGCAGCGCGCACCGCCCGGGAAAGGGGGGCGGGCGGGGCGGGGGGCCTTCGGGGATCCACATAACACAGCAACAAAGCGGAAGGTTAATTTGAAACTCACAGCCCCGCTGCTGCTCGGCTCCCCGGGCAAAGCCTGACATCTACAGTCGTGCCGGGCGCAGGCCGGGTGCTCCGCGGCGGCCGCGCCCGCGGGGACACCGGGACACACACGGGCGCGCGAGGCCCGAGCGCTCTGCCGCGCTCCGGGGACGGGCCTGCGGGCAGGCCGGGCCTCAAGGCCGAAGACAGGAGCCCCGGGCGGCTCGGCCTGCACCACGCGAAGAACGAGCCCGGAGGGAACAAAGCCCGGTCTTCCCCAGGCACTGACCCCTCACTCATCAAAAGTCAGGGGCCGGCCTAGAATCGGGCGAGAAGAAAGGGACGGCGCCTTCGGCCAAAACAAGGAGCCTTGGGGGCCTCCGAACCGGAGCCCTGGGTCTCCGGGCCCCAGCCACGTCACAGCCAGGCCACTCCAGGATGGGGACATTAGCCAATGTGGACAGGAATTTGTTTGAAATACACACCCAACCTATTAACTGCTTTACAGAGCACTTCTGTTTTTCAGCTGCAGAAACTTATGAAAAAACATCCCCTGCTCTCCATTGAGAGTTTGAGGATGGAGTTTTTCATGGGAGAGAAAGCAAGAAAAAGAAGACGGGGAAAAGTCGCAGCCTGCAATTAACCTTTGTGTCTCTAGCAAGACGCCTTAAAAAGCCGCAGTTAAGGCACACATCATGTCCCTTGGTAGGGAGATTCTACCACCCAGGGCAGATTTCATGAAGCCGCTCCAGTTGGGCAGAGCAGTCGCTGGACACTTTCCTGTCTCCCTGGGTTCACCTTCTCCATTCAGACATGCTAAGACAGCACTGCAGAAATCGCACCGGAAGTCTCCTGTCCTCCCTGCTGGAGTCCCAGACTCAGCCTGAACTTCCTCTGGCTTCTCAGCTCAGAAAGGCACCTGCTTTTCCCCTTTCTGAAAGCCACCCACCCAGGCTGGACCCACAGCCTTGAGAGTCCTCTCCAACTGCACAATAATGAACCGTGCAAGTGTTAGAAATATAATAAGCTCACGAGGGGAAGAGCTGTATGTATGGAATCGTATTAGCATTAAGCACACACGGATGCAGGAGGGAAAGAGATGATGAAAACTAGAAGGCATTTTGCACGATATAATTTGGGCTCAAATTAACCTGTTGGGGAAGGACGACCTTTCTCTACATTTTAGTTTAAAAGAGAGACTCCAAAAAAAAAATTTTTTTTTTTCTTTTTTTCCAGCTAGGGCCCAGGGAGAAAAGATTGTCTCTAGGGAATCATGTCCGATTAGGGACAAAGGAGAGCACAAGCCAAATTCTGTCACACATGAGAGAGTGAAGGGGGCGGGGGGAGTGGAGATTGAGAAAGGAAAGCCGGGGGTGATTTTGTAAACCAGGGTATGGCCACTGCAGAGCTGTTCCCAAAACCGCCTGACTTCAGACCCAAGAACAGGTGGTGTTTTCAAAACACACTATTATTTATATTAGCCACATGAGTTGAGAACACCTTAAAGAAAACTAATTAATAATTTAATTGAAAAGTGACTATGAATAATACATGAAGGTGATGATGCTAGCAATAATGCTAGTAATAATGCAAGTTTTGTGGCACATACAACTCGGAGATGTCTCTGGAAATGTCTTCAAGAGAGTGGAGACTCCAGGCCTCCCTGTCTTACCTGGAAGCAACCCACCGTCCAGCAGATTAAGATAATACAAAAATGTTTCTACTCCCAGAAAATCTGATTTTGCTGCTTTGTCTTAACTTCTATTAACAGGGGGAAAAACCTCCTAATTCGGTGACATCATGAACCAGGTGGGCCAACAGATACATATCTTCAATAAAGTAAAAGCTGGAAAGTCCAAAGATCCAGCTATCAAGTGACCTGGAAGGATGTGGAGGTCTGAGCAGAGGCCCTGGGGCGGGGAGGGGGGTCTGTCTTGAAACTGCCCACCCCAAGTGGCAAACACTTGGATCTTGC
Source organism: Tragulus kanchil (assembly GCA_022376925.1). NCBI lineage: Eukaryota > Metazoa > Chordata > Mammalia > Artiodactyla > Tragulidae > Tragulus > Tragulus kanchil. The sequence continues at coordinate 165,410,539 of JAIOJX010000031.1, read as the reverse complement.
CTCCTGCACCTCAGAGGTAGAATCAAGAGTGACCCTAAATCCCCTCCCTTTATCTTAAGCTACAGACAACATAAAACCCGGTCCAACCTGCCTTGGCTCCAGGCACAAATTTAACAGGTAAACCATAGGCAGGTGATCTACCGCCTCTGCATCACATCCGAAATACAAAGAATCACACAAAAGCTGGCCTGTTACCTCGACCAAAACTTACTTTCATCACTAACCAAACTAATACGTCTTCAGAGAGTTTTGCACGTTTCACACTTCCGTATGGAATCAACAGTTTCTCTGACACGCACGTTGCAGATTCTGTCCCCTGGCTCTGAAAGGCCCCGCTCGTCCCAGGGCAGCTGCCTGATGTGACACCAGGGCCTGCCCAGCAGGGACAGCCTGGCGCTCTCGTCCTCCATCAGCAACACTGCTGACAAATAAACCCACTCTCAGAAAAGGCAATTCTTTCGTTCCAGTTCTCCATAACTAGTCTCGTCTCATCTGGAAAGCTTAATTGGCAACAGCCAAAAGGATAAATATTTAAAAATAAATCAGGGAATGCTAACCCCTTCCCTACTCCTCCTCCCCTCAGCCTCTCTCCCAAGTCAGAGGGCAGACCCCTGGCGCTCACTGAGCCGGCTGGTAAATTACAAAGACCCCATCCAGCCAGACTGGTGGTTTCTCTCTCCCCTAGACACACACACACATATTCTCCTTCTCTCTCTCTCTCTTTTTCTCTCTCTCTCCAATGCTGCTCCTTTCACTTCAACAGAGGTAAATATGATCTCTGAGCTAAGACAGTGAGTGTCTGCCTTCTGACTTCTAGCTCAACCTGGGCTCTATCTTCACAGCACAACTGGGTTGAGGCAGCTATGTATATTCTTTCAGAGCCTTCTATTTTTATTAAATTAGACATACACACTGATTTTAAAACTAGTGCTTGAATAACCTTGAGGCTTGAACAAAGAAAAAGCCAGAAGAGGGCACAAAACAAAAACAAAAGTCCCTGAAATAAGCAAGAAAACATGTGGAGCTGAACCGCACTGCACGCCCTGAATTCACCCCATTCTTTCCAGGCAGTTCTATTTAGGGGCCTGGTACCTACGGCACAGAATGCAGGCGTTCCTCAGAAGAGCCCACACTCGCCTTCAGAACCATTAGAAGCTGGTGTGCCAAGGCCTATCAGATGCTTTGATTCATATTTCTCTTGCCACAGACATCAAGGCCTCCATCTCTTGCTACAATGCTAATTCCATAGATTCATTTTTATGCCCCATATCTTGGGCAGAATGCTATCTGGCTTACTTCCCCACCCTCCCCAGCTCAGAAGCTAAGTTTGTCAGTGATAATCTAAAATAAGACACAAATGAGGAACCATTTAAAAAAAAAAAAAAAAAGAAAGGAAGAAAGAAAAAAAAGAACTGTAATAAAGAAGAGCTTTCCTCAATTTTCAGTTACAAAGCCCATGTTTTCAGAAAGCAAAAATAAAGACCTTGCCTTAAAACAGCTTTAAAACATTAGGTGAGGAGCTTGCTCTCTCTTTTTTGAACAAAAATATTATTTCTGAAAGGGCCAAGAGAATTTGCCATGCAAGACTTTTATACCCAGGGGGATTCTTACATTTGTGTTTCTAAACCTTGAAATTGAGAATTTTAATGAAAAGGCAGACTGATGCTTAAGGACAGCATCGCAATCAAGGTCCATACATTACTGGAGAGAGGTGCTTTGTCTGGGGCCAAGAAAAAGAGGTGGGCTATTCTGCTCATGGGCCATCCCCACGGTCTGACACATCCCTCTGCCCTCAGCCTGACGCAAATCGCTGAATTCTTGGAGGGGAAGCAGGTTGGAGGAAGAATAAAGGAAAAAGGAAAGGGGGAAGGAAAGGAAAAGGGGGAGGGGACATGGTCCCTTTACATAAATCATAGTTTAAAAACCAATTCTCAACACAGCATCGGTTCCACAGTGCGTACCAACAGCCCCCTCACACGCGCATTAAAACAACCCCTGAAACAACATACCAGAAACACAATAAAACAGAATCAGAATTTTTTTTTAATGAATCCAAATTGCATTTGGATTTGCAATTCCTTCCTATCAAGCCACCACTTCTTGGGGGCAGTATCTTAACAGAGAAACAAAAGAGGACCCTTTTCACACTTCCCTCGGATGAACCCAGAATCCCATTGTCTTATCTTTTCCTTTTAGTGCATTTTTGTCCGAAATCTGTGCTAAACTCACTTAAGAGCCCCAAGCTGAAATTTCACATCTCCTCCAAAAGTCAGCCGGTGTTTTGAGAATCTAGATTTCTATTGAGGCCATTCCAAATCGCCAGTAAGGCCTACGGTAAAATGCGCTTGCTTCATGCTGTTCCGTTTGTCTCTCTGCAGACAAATAGAAACTGTGAAATTTAAAGAATGGGTGGGAAAAAAAAAAATCTAAAACAAAGAGGTTAAAAAAATAGGACAAATGTTTTTGCTTTTGTGTCTCCCTAGAGCAATTGTTTGGGGGAGTCTGCATTGACAATAACCATGAGAAGGCCATCTAAAGGCGATGGCACACAAGGGGACTCCTTGCCTGCTGCCTTTGGTCTGGGAGAAAAAGCACCTTAGCTCCGTTCTCCCGGAACAAAGGGCCAGGGCCACGGAAGGGGGGAGAGGTTACTGGGGCTTTCACACGGAGCCAAGTGTCAATGCAGGTTCATTTTTCACCCGTCTTAGTTGGAAAGCAGCTCAGTGAACTTCCTAATGACTGCTTTTCCCCCTCTCTCCCTATTATTTCTAAACCTAAAAGAACAAAACAATAATATATTTTTTTGAACCTAAAACACATCATCCTATTAGAGGAAAGCCTTGGGGGCTTACACACTCAGTTTTTCAACTCCTTCCTCTCCCCACTCTAATTTTTTGGGGGGGAACGAGGGGCGATTCTGATTGTAGATCACATGGAAAGAAGAGACACTGGACACTGCAGTCATTTATAGTAACACCAGAATGCCCTCTGTGTCTGTGAAAAGACAGGGAACAGAAAAATAAACCCAAAAGGAGAAAAAAAAAATGAACAGGGATAGAAGGTGGCAAAGGACAGATTGTGGGGCAAAGCCTGGAAACGTTTTTTTCTTTTTTTCACAGCATGAAGTCCCTAAAGCCAGTTTCAGATTTGCAACTGAATCAAAGTCATCATTATGAGATTAGGGTTTTTTTTGTGGGGGGGGGAGCTGCATGAAAATATAGACGATGAGGATGTACTAAAGACGTGGACAAGGTGTGCGTGTGTGTGGTGGGGGAAGATCCTTCAAAGAAAGGAAGCGGGGGTGAATCCCTATGTGCCATGAAAACACCAGGGCAAGTGGATGTCAGAGTGTTTAACCAGCCTGGAAGCTGGAAACATCTTCCCCAGCAGGCGAACCCCAGGACACGCAACCCTCAGCCTATGAACCCAGACCTGGCAGCTTAGAAACAAGTCCTCCCTTCCCCAAGCAGTTACAGACTCTAGCTGAAATGTGAGGCGGGGGTAGGGACGTGAGGGCCCTGCGAAGAAGCACAATAAACAACTCAAATATGAACGGAAATGACATCAGCAAAGTGAAGGGCCTGTTTATTGCAGATCAAAACAAAACAAACTTCCAAACCTTTTGTGTACACAAGATAACTCTATAAAAAGCCCTCCTAAAATGTCACCAGGGTCGACACTTCAGCCTCGCAAGAAAACAAATGACAGTTATCACTGGTGCGGGGGGCAGGGGGGATGAAGGGAAGGTGATGGGGAGGGATATAAAACCAGAAGGGGCCAAAAACCCAGAAGACTATTTCCCCTCTCTGCTGATCCTTACTATTTATTGGTGTTTATAATCTAAAAGCCATGCTCTGTGTTTCACTTAATACAAGACCAGACAGTGCTGTCTAATGAGGCAGCATTACAATCAGCTTGTAATACTGAATTTTTAATGCTGCCAAGGATTCTGTTACATAATAATATGAAAAACAGAAGCTGAAAGTGGGCTCACGGTGAAAGGACACTGGAGGTTCCAGGCAGGCAAGGGCCACGGGCCTGCCTTCCCTCTCCTCTGGCCACCCCCACCTCCAGATATGTAATAGGCCCTCCATCCCTATACAGGAGGTGGATATGAAAACCAAGAGCGTTTCTCAGGAAATCTACTTTTTAAATGATTATTACTAGCCTCCCTGATCCAAAGTCATATTTCAAAGAGTCTGAATTCTACCTTATCTGGGGCTAGAGGTCTGAAATGATAAAAATTTTGTTGGTGGGGGGTAGAGAGAAAAGGAATATAGGAGGGAGAGTTTATTTTAAGCAAACTGAACAATTGTTTAAAAATCACAAAGGGAAAAATAACTAAGATGCTTTGCGGGGGGCGGGGGGCGGGAATAAAGTCTGCCGACCATATTCACAACCGCTGTACTACGTTTACATTGGTGTAATTTAAAAGCATATATATATAAATATATATATATACACACACACCCGCCGTTGCTCCTCTCTGTAATACCCCAAGACTGTAAATCTATAACCACTGCAATGATTTAGTGATTAAAAACATGATAACATATTGTGTAACTGCAAACCACAGAACCCCTGCCAACTCTTCTCAAAGATAAACGGGGGGAAAATACAGAAAATGTGTTGCTTGCAGCGATCTTCCTAAACCCAAAGATTTTAATAAAAGAATCTATACAGTAGATAAATCGGAAAAGGGTGAGTGAATTCTGTGATGCCAGCAAAGGGAGGGAGGAAAAAAAAAAGGGCAGCTTTATGTGGGATTCTTTTCCTTGTACTAACAAATTACGACCTAAACATGCCTTTTCTTTTCTCTCTCTCTCTTTTTAATAGTTTGCTGTGACTGGAATAACTGGTCCTGTGTGCTGTCTTGCATATTCAAAGCTGCTTTGTAATCGGATCTTTAGACCCAACCTTATTTGCCTGAACTCAATAGGGGTTTTTTTTCACCCCCTCCTCCCTTGTTTTGTTTTGGATTTGGTATTGTGGGTTTTTCTGTTCCTGCTGGAAGCAGACGTTCACGCAGGCAGAGGCTCTGGTGCCTTTAAGCTACAGAGCAAACACCTGAGAGGGGGAGGCCCAATTTGTAACATGGCAGGAGGAGCCTAAAATATACACACAAAAAATAAAATCAAAGCAGCTGTAGGGGTTTTGGCCTCTGAGTCGCTGACCTGACCCCATTCTGTATTTTCTTTTATTTCCCTATTGCAGGATTCCTGCACCTTAGGTCAGATTCAAACTCAATGTGACCCTGAGGAGAAGGCAGTCACCAAGGCCTGGAAAACTGCTCCATATTTAATGGGGGGTGGGGGTGAGGGCAGTGTTAAGTGCAAATGCATTCAGACTCCCCCAGTGCAGACACCCACACAGTACATAACTGTACACACACACACACACACATCTGTCAGGACTGCCAGGCCTTGGGGCCAGATCCAGCCCACAGGGCCTGGACTCTCTTGCAGCCCCCCAAAAGCTTCACGTCTACAATTCTACCCATAAACACCATGCGTGCACAGACCAGCCCTCCTCCGGAGACTTGGTATGTTTAAAAAGTCCGCAGATCTGAATTGCCTCCTCTCTGGACCTGAGCAGGGCGGTTTATTCAGAGAAATCAATAGGAAAGAGCATTTGCAAATATTTATATAAGCCTGGTGTGTTTCTGCATTAAGTAATTAAAAACTAGAACTCGGGCAGGGGGAAGGGAGGAGACACAGACAGAGGAGGGCGGCTGGCCTACAGTGGATTTTCCTGCCCACACCTCATCTCCCCAGGCCACAGTCCTTTCAAAACTGACTTGGTGTACACTTTTTATGAAATTCTGCTCGTGCACCATTTGAAAGACTATTTCAAAATCATCTCCAATTATGGATTCACCTACACCAACCTTTCAAGCCTGACTGTAAGATAAGTGTATTCTCTCTCTCTCTCTCATATGCACACACATAGCAATCCTCACTTTTGACACTGCTTTAGTCTCTGGTGTATTCCTCTCTTGTATTCCTCTCTCTGAATTCCTTGCATTAGTTAAAAATATTTCACATTATAAGATAAGCAGAGGGCCACCGAAGTGGTGATTCAATAAATGAATACCCATTCCCTCGTCCCCCCTCAACACTGTCTACTTCCAACCTATAGGATACCTACGCTTTGGGGGTTCAGCATCCAAAACCCCCACATGTAAGCAGATTCACCAAAAAAAAAAACTATATATACATATATATATATATATATATACACACACACACACACACACACACACACAGTAAAATGAAGCAGTTTTAAAATGAACCACAATACAGTGGACTTCCTCTATGTTATTCCGGAGGGTTGGCAGTAAATTCTGCTTGTATTGCCTCTAAATCTGCTCTAAGAAGTGGAGCAAGGCTCTGGAGCACCCCCGCTGCAGATATTGCAGAAATTTACAGTAAATGTAGGTACAAGATTGCAGCACGCTGCCCTATCGATTATGCAGATTGTGATCAATCTTCTCCCCCTCTCCCACTTCCCAAGCCTCTTTCCATAGACCTCCAAATAAGTTGGTCTGAAACTAGCCATTCTCCCAAAGTGGAGAGGAAAAAAAAGTAATTCTTTAAAAAACATAATAAATCCTCAAGTGTCCCCACTGAAAGGGCTCGAGGTTTTTTTTAATTCCAAAATGAATTTATGTTCTGTAATTTGCATTACAGCCAAGCGATCACTGTATGTCATATTCTTCAAAGGTACTTAACAAACTCCATTTTAAAGTCGCTAGAACTGAAGGCCAGAAAAAAGCCATCAACCTCCTCCTTCCATATAGTCCTCAGATCAAGTTTCGATAATTGAGACCAATAAAAATTGTCATATTTACCATAATTCAAAGCAACAAGGGAGAAAAGTTAAGAGTGGATGATTTTTGAAAGCACTTGTAATCAAAGAATTTGCCACAGCCGAAAGAACTGCACAACATTTTGCCAAAGTCTGAGCAACAGATTAATTTGCAAAGTAAAACGTATTTTTAATAGCTCCACAAAAAGCCTACTGAAATACACTTAGCTACTCTCCAACAGATACGCAAAAAGCCATATATGAAAATGCATAACGTAAAAATCAGGAACGTGGCTTTTGCATATAATGGGGAAAATACAAGGAAAAGAGGAGTGGAACAGGACGAGGGGTGAAGGTGGGGAATGGAACGTAAACAATCCCAGATTCGCGTGAGCAAAGGAAAAAAAAAAAAAAGACAGAATAAAGAAAAGGGGGGGAAAAAAACACAGAAGGGATCCTGTGATGTCTCTCAACTCAGCTGGCCAAGGAGAGGCCGGCCAGACAAGATCTGGTCCCGGCGGCGGCGCAGCCCCAAGCCCCCGGAAGCCCCTAGTGTCCAAGGCAGAGCCCCCTCAGGGCGCTCGCGGTGCTGCCACTGGGGCAGGGCGGACAGTGCGCAGGTAGAAGGTCGGGCGTCCGCCTCGCCCCGTCGCCCACTCTCGGAGCCGGGGCTCCGGTCTGGCAGCCGCGTCCCCGGCCAGTGGAGCCTTGCGCGGAAGGCGCCCGCCCGGCCGGCCGAGCGGCGGCCGCGGCGACGGCTCCCGGCCGGGTGCGCGCCCGCCCGGCCAGGCTCCAGCCCGGGGGGGAAAACGGCGGCCGGCGTGCAGCACGCTGCCCTATCGATTATGCAGATTGTGATCAATCTTCTCCCCCTCTCCCACTTCCCAAGCCTCTTTCCATAGACCTCCAAATAAGTTGGTCTGAAACTAGCCATTCTCCCAAAGTGGAGAGGAAAAAAAAGTAATTCTTTAAAAAACATAATAAATCCTCAAGTGTCCCCACTGAAAGGGCTCGAGGTTTTTTTTAATTCCAAAATGAATTTATGTTCTGTAATTTGCATTACAGCCAAGCGATCACTGTATGTCATATTCTTCAAAGGTACTTAACAAACTCCATTTTAAAGTCGCTAGAACTGAAGGCCAGAAAAAAGCCATCAACCTCCTCCTTCCATATAGTCCTCAGATCAAGTTTCGATAATTGAGACCAATAAAAATTGTCATATTTACCATAATTCAAAGCAACAAGGGAGAAAAGTTAAGAGTGGATGATTTTTGAAAGCACTTGTAATCAAAGAATTTGCCACAGCCGAAAGAACTGCACAACATTTTGCCAAAGTCTGAGCAACAGATTAATTTGCAAAGTAAAACGTATTTTTAATAGCTCCACAAAAAGCCTACTGAAATACACTTAGCTACTCTCCAACAGATACGCAAAAAGCCATATATGAAAATGCATAACGTAAAAATCAGGAACGTGGCTTTTGCATATAATGGGGAAAATACAAGGAAAAGAGGAGTGGAACAGGACGAGGGGTGAAGGTGGGGAATGGAACGTAAACAATCCCAGATTCGCGTGAGCAAAGGAAAAAAAAAAAAAAGACAGAATAAAGAAAAGGGGGGGAAAAAAACACAGAAGGGATCCTGTGATGTCTCTCAACTCAGCTGGCCAAGGAGAGGCCGGCCAGACAAGATCTGGTCCCGGCGGCGGCGCAGCCCCAAGCCCCCGGAAGCCCCTAGTGTCCAAGGCAGAGCCCCCTCAGGGCGCTCGCGGTGCTGCCACTGGGGCAGGGCGGACAGTGCGCAGGTAGAAGGTCGGGCGTCCGCCTCGCCCCGTCGCCCACTCTCGGAGCCCGGGGCTCCGGTCTGGCAGCCGCGTCCCCGGCCAGTGGAGCCTTGCGCGGAAGGCGCCCGCCCGGCCGGCCAGCAGCGGCGGCCGCGGCGACGGCTCCCGGCCGGGTGCGCGCCCCGCGCGGCGGCTCAGCCCAGGGCTCCAGCGCCTCCTGGGGTGGGGCAAAGTTGGAGGTCGGGGGCGGCGGGGGCGTGGGCGCTCGGCACCTCGACCCCCCACCACCACCGACCGCCGCCTTTGTTTCGGCCCCCGGACCTCGGCAGCCCGGCCGCCCTCCCGCCCTCGGCCGGCCCTGCCCGGAGGCGCCTCCAAACTCGCCGCGCGGGCCTCGCCCCGGGCGCCTCCACCCTCTCGGGGGTCGCCGGCGGCCGGCGGCGGCGGCGAGGGGGCCGGGGAGGAGGGGGCGGCCCGGGCGCGGCGGCGGCGGCGGCGGGAGGAGGAGGAAGAAGAAGAGAAAGAGAAAGTTTGGCGCAGGGGGAAGGCGAGCGGGACTCAAAGAGCGAGCAGGGCGCGGGCGCGGGGAGCGCGGGCGGCGGCGGCCGGGCGCGGGAGCCGGGAGGGGGCAGGACGAGCCCCATGCAAAGCAGCCCCGGCGCCCCGAGGAGCCCCGCGTCCGGGCGGTGGCGGCGGGAGGAGGAGGAGGAGCAGGCGGCGGCGGCGGCGGCGGGGAAAAAAAAAAAAAAGAGGGAAAAGTTGCCACTTACGCGGTTGCTTCTCCGGCGGCGGCGGCTGCAGCGGCGCTGCTGGCGGCGGCGGCGGCGGCGGGAGCTGGCGGCGCTTTTAATCCCGAAAAGAGGCGCTCGGGCCGCGGAGCCCATCAAGGCAGCAGCGGCGGCTGGCGGGGGGCGGCGGCGGCGGAGGACGCGCTGCTGGCGGCGGCGGCGGCGGCGGCGGTGGAGCTGGAGCGCGCTCGGCGGAGCCCGGGGCGGGAGGCGGCCTCAGCCGGGGAGCCGGAGCCGCCGCCGCCGCTGCCGCCGAGCAGCATGGTTGGCGGGGAGTTTACAGCCCCCGGAGCGGGCAGGGGCCACGGAGGAGAAGCGGCGGCGGCGGCAGCAGCGGCTCTAGGCTGTAATTGGGATGCAAAGCAGGCGGTGGCGGCGGCGGCTGCGGCCGGGAGGAGGAGGAGGAGGAGGCGGCGGCGGCGGCTGCAGCGGTCGGAGGGGACGCGCTGGAAGTGGGAGCTGATGAGTGAAAAGAAAAAAAAGTCTTTGGATCTTTATTCTGCTAATTAGTTTCCTGCAAAAAATGGCTGTGATTAATTCAGTGCGCATGTGCTTCATTACCCAGGCACGACGGGAAGGGCTAATTAGCCACCTTCTGGATCAATAAGATTCAGCAAAAAAGAAAAGGGGGAGGTGGAGGGAGGCAGAGGGGAGGAAGGGAGGGAAGAAAAAAAAAAAAAAAAAAAAACCAGGGGAAAGTGATGAGCAGGGCGAGGAGAGCAGGAAGAGAGGATGGGAGAAGAGCCCAGGAAGAGGGAGAGAGGCACCAAAAGTTTATGCATGTATTAAAAACACACACACACGACACACACGCGCGCGCACACACACAGACACACACACACATACACACCGAGAAGTGAAATGCAGAGAAGCAACAATAGGAATCTGGCTAAGATTTTTTTTCTTTCCTTTCTTTTTTTCTCTCTTTTCTCTTTTGTTTTTTCTTTCCCTCATTCCTTTTCTTTCTTTTATTTTTTGTCAAACACAGCAGTTTAAATTAAATAGGAAGAGAGCATCCTCAAAGAGGAAGGGGGGGTCAATAATGGAATGGGACAGCTTAAAGCAAAGATTTAAGTGAAAGAGCGGAGAAGCAGCAGAGACTTGGAATAGAAGCCACTTTAAATTGCAAATCGGAGTTTTTTTAAAAAGGAGGAAAATTACCTCACACCCCCCATCAGAGGACGAATGGAGAAAATCTGGAGAAAACTTTAACACATACCATAGACTAGACAAAAAAGATATGTTAATTTTGTCTTCTGAAATAAGACGCAATCAATCTTCTCTGGTTCTTTAGAAGGAGGGGCAAGAGGGGAAAGATGATTAGAAGAAATAAAAGGAGGAAAGTGAATCAGAACTGAAAGGGGGTAACTTAAGGAAAGACAAGAAAAGGAAAAGTTGCGCTTGGAAACAAGTCCAACTTTCTACCTTTCTGGACTTAAGAGAAAAGTAAAATCAATTTTCTCGTGTAAAACCTGGAAAGCAGATGTTTTCAAAACACAGGAAGCTATTTTTGCCATCAAAAGCAGGGATGTAATAAAGGCAGTGAAAAATAATTTCAGACTAAATTCATAAGAAATAAAGCCAATATATTTAAATAGCGAGGAAAGGTCTAGAGTGCAGGGGCGGGGGGGGGGGGCGGAATTACACACCCCTTCCCTAAATGCCAAAAAAAAAAAAAAATCTTAACAGCTACCTCCAAGAGTTTGGAGCAGAGCCTCGAAGCCAAAGGGCTTGAAATGAGAGGATGGATTTCAGATAAAGACTAGGAGCGGTACATCTCACCAGAGCCCGAAGGAGATCCCTAGAATCAAAGACAGCAACCGGGGACCCTGCTACTATACCGATTCCTAGTACATCAAAGCCATAACTTAGGCGGGTGCACTGATACCTCCAAAAAGCAAGCAAACAAACGCAGGAAGAACAGGAGTCTCTCTCCCTCTCTTCCTTTCTCTCCTTTTTCTCTTCCACCCACTTTCAAATCCTAGCCTTAGCGTCACTGCTACTGCAATACATGTTTTAAAATGACAAGTATGTATTTATGTAAGTTCTAAATCTGAACTAGTACCATTGAAATTACAATGTTTGGAATAAAATGCAATTTGCACTTTAAGTGATCTGCAAACAAATGTAAAAACATTTATGTTTTTGAAGGCATTATTCATGAACCTTGTAACATCAGGTAGAGAGCACGCACTAAAACTCTTTTTTTTTTTTTTTTTGGAAAAAAAATTTTTCTCCCAGCCTAGCTAGATTATTTATTTTAGAAGGAACTGGGGAAATTAATCAGGAAATCTGTTTAATTAGAAGGGAATTCTTCATTTTGAGAGATTTCCATGGAACATTTTGTTTAATTAGGAATGGAGAAAATATGGAGAAAAATTTAACACGTACCATAGACTAGACAAAAAGATATAATATGTTAATTCTGTCTTCTGAAATAAGACGCAATCAATCTTCTCTGGTTCTTTAGAAGGAGGGGGAAGAGGGGAAAGATGATTAGAAGAAATAAAAGGAGGAAAGTGAATCAGAACTGAAAGGGGGTAACTTAAGGAAAGACAAGAAAAGGAAAAGTTGCGCTTGGAAACAAGTCCAACTTTCTACCTTTCTGGACTTAAGAGAAAAGTAAAATCAATTTTCTCGTGTAAAACCTGGAAAGCAGATGTTTTCAAAACACAGGAAGCTATTTTTGCCATCAAAAGCAGGGATGTAATAAAGGCAGTGAAAAATAATTTCAGACTAAATTCATAAGAAATAAAGCCAATATATTTAAATAGCGAGGAAAGGTCTAGAGTGCAGGGGCGGGGGGGGGGGGCGGAATTACACACCCCTTCCCTAAATGCCAAAAAAAAAAAAAAATCTTAACAGCTACCTCCAAGAGTTTGGAGCAGAGCCTCGAAGCCAAAGGGCTTGAAATGAGAGGATGGATTTCAGATAAAGACTAGGAGCGGTACATCTCACCAGAGCCCGAAGGAGATCCCTAGAATCAAAGACAGCAACCGGGGACCCTGCTACTATACCGATTCCTAGTACATCAAAGCCATAACTTAGGCGGGTGCACTGATACCTCCAAAAAGCAAGCAAACAAACGCAGGAAGAACAGGAGTCTCTCTCCCTCTCTTCCTTTCTCTCCTTTTTCTCTTCCACCCACTTTCAAATCCTAGCCTTAGCGTCACTGCTACTGCAATACATGTTTTAAAATGACAAGTATGTATTTATGTAAGTTCTAAATCTGAACTAGTACCATTGAAATTACAATGTTTGGAATAAAATGCAATTTGCACTTTAAGTGATCTGCAAACAAATGTAAAAACATTTATGTTTTTGAAGGCATTATTCATGAACCTTGTAACATCAGGTAGAGAGCACGCACTAAAACTCTTTTTTTTTTTTTTTTTTGGAAAAAAAATTTTTCTCCCAGCCTAGCTAGATTATTTATTTTAGAAGGAACTGGGGAAATTAATCAGGAAATCTGTTTAATTAGAAGGGAATTCTTCATTTTGAGAGATTTCCCCATGCTCTTAAGAGTATGCAGCTTCTTAGTTAAGACTAGGAGGAGAAAACCGGTTTAGGATTTTGCTTGGTTACCTCATCTAATCCTTCTGAATTCACTCTGGGAATAATGCTGTTTTATTTAGAAAAAAAAAATACATTTAGAGAAATCGGGGGTTTCCTCTCTATGAGCCAAATCTGGATTGCCATTCAAACTTTTCCTGGCTGCTTTCCATGCGGGACAGTAGATCAATAAAGCCAAGGCCAGCCTGGCTTGCTACAGGTTTCACCAGTCATTGCTTGCAAAACCTTTGTCATTTTCTAAAAATAAAAAAGCTAAAAGTTATTGTAGAAGAAGGGGCTTTTTTTTTGTCCTCTGCACAATGTGTCTTTTGTGAGGTTAATGCCATTCTGGGCTCTCGATAGCCCTGGACAATGGGAACTCTCCAGGAGTCTGCAAAGACTCTGGCTTTCTTCTTTCTTGATTTTTTTTAAAGGGAAGGATGAAACATTCCTACAGTCCAAACATAACTTCTACTTTGATTAAATAAATATTTATCTTGATTGTAGCTATTGTATATTTTTACCTTCAGTTTGTCCAGTTTCTGATTATTATTTTAAATTTTTCATTGGCAACAGTTAATCTTTTTTTTTTCCCTTTCAGTCCAAAGTGCAGGTCAGTGTAAAATGTAGCTGACTGAAGGAAGACTGGTAAATTCTGAATTTTTCCATTATACCTCAGGTAAGGAAAATTGTTCAGACCCTCAGGAGTATATTTGCTTCCTCTTTATCTGTCTTCACAAATCTTCATAAATCTGTTTATTTTTTAAGGTGTACTAGAATTGAGTTTCTCCTTGTAGATGTTGAAATCTCACTTAAATGCTATGTATTTATTTTCTTTTTGAAATATAAATAATACTAGAAGTGAGCTTGTAGCTTGTTTCTTACATGAAACGGCATGGAGGAAATCAGTCTCTCCAGTGATAGAGACGATTTGAGGGAGATTCTGGATATAAATGTATTTCGTGTTGCAATATAGGAAAATGTCAGCTTAATCTGGTAAATACTTATGCTAATTTCACTGAGTGAATTCGTTATAAGGAGGAGAGGTACCAAGCTCATATGATTGAATAATGCTCAGGCGATAATCCAGCATCTATATGGATTATTTTATGTACAAAATGAAAAAAGAAACCAAGAAATTCAGAATCTAAATCCTTCCTTTAGCTGGCAAGGGGACAGAAAATTTTAGACCAATCTGTTTTTAAAACATTTATAATAGGAAGGGAAAGAGGAATGTAGGCTAAATACTGCACTGATGTGTATACTTCCCTCCCTCTCGCTCAAGTGAACAGATGTATATATAAACACAAAGATACATGCATAAATGAGTACATAAATATACATTTGAATGACTTCAGATGGCTCTGCACCCCTGTGTGCACATGAATACACGTGCACACAAATACAGAAGGTATACACAGATGCAGACACTGTCCAGGGCTGTGCTCTCGGGCTGGGGGTTTCCATTTCCAGATCTGTTTGAAGGTACTTTTTTTTTTTTTGCAACTATAATACAGAAATGTTAGTTTCATGATGAAGATGTGGATGTTAAATGTGATTAAGAATCTGCTCCCTTGCAATTTTCAGTCTGGGGTTGCAATGTGAGCAGCTTTTATTTGGTCCAAGGGTTCAAAGATGCAATGGGCCAGTCTTTTTTAAGGGGGAAGGGAGAGGAACGGGATCTTAGGAGATCTCACTTCCAAAGAGCCCAGCTTCTGGGCCCTGGGTTTTCTTCTACTGGGAGATTGGGGACACAAAAACAAAAACTAAACTAAACTAAAAAAAGGAGGAGGAAGGAAAAAGAAAACCTCGTGTGAAGGCAGGGGAGGCTGAAAGGACGGTCCTCCGTACAACTCCAGAGCCAGATCTAAGAGAATGGTTGCAGGGTGAAGAATGTACAGTCCCCTTTTGAATGTGTATTGTTATTCTAAGTCTATTGTATGTACGTGTTACTGTCCTTTCATTTGCCACGACAACATATGGATTCCATAAATGCAGACATGCCGAAGTGCATCTGTCTGGGTAGTTAACACGATCCAAACATCCCTCTACGTTCTAACTCCGGCTCTTCCTTGGGCTCCCAGGCAGCGCTCTGGGCTGACGGGCCCGAGCCCCAGGCTTGCAGCGCCCCATGATCTTGTCCGTTTGTGGTCTCCTGGTGGGATCCAAGATGCCGCGCAGAGGAGGCGGCTGCTCGGCCAAGCGGAGGTCAGAGACGCCACTGCCGCCGGTCCCTGAGCACACGGGGACGAAAGGGTTAAGCTGCCCGAGCCAGGGGAAGGGGCTGCGCTCATCCCGGAGCGAGGTGCAACCACCAGCAGCTGTGATTTAGGGGTCAAGTCCGAGATCACCTTTCTCCTGCCTCTGGAAATGGCAGAAGATGAGGTAGGGAGGGAGAGACAGAAGAGAGAGGCAGCCTGCAGCGGCACTTGGCGCTCTATCCATCCGTTCCCTCCCCCACCCCCCAGCCTACCTCCTGACCCCCAGACAAATCGAACAGTTCCCCCTTTCTCCTAGGGATGCAGGGCGAGGTGCTTCTGAGCATCCAGAATGGCTCCACCCGCAGCTCTGTCCTATGGTTAAACCACTGTGCCCTGAGTCTCAACCACCAGATCAGAAAGTTTGCTCTGAATGCACCAGACAGGGAGCATCTAGATCTGGGTAGGAAATGCTCCCCGATTATAAAAATCAGGGGTGCCCTTGGCAGAATGGGGGGCTCTGGATGCTTACAGCAGCCCCTCAGACTCAGGTTGCGCTCCTCACAATCGAGGACAGATGTACACAGTGGTGTCCGTTACTTGCAGCTTCTTGCTTTGTGCCCACATTCTTGGTCAAAGGTTTTCTTCCCCCCAACTCAGGCAGCCTGAACAATACTCTTGTGAAAATAGTTTTCATGCCTGAAAGATAACCAAAACCCAATTCACTTTTGTCTCTGAGGCATTTCACTGGAGAAGAGCGCATCGACTGGACTGCCACTTTTGTTTTGGCGCTGTGCTGGTGCGCCAGGCGGTGGGTCTCAACACCCAGGTGATGTCTGGGCACTGCAGGGACACGCACACAGTGTCCAGAGAAGGAGCTCTGGCTCAGAAAGACCTTCCCAGATTCACCCCCACGGGGCTGGACTTCAGGACAACGACCGCTCCTTTGGAAAGTTACTCCCAGAAAAAGGAGTTGCTGGTGGGAAAAGAACTGGCTTGAAATGACAGACAGGGGAACTAGATCCCTGGGGGACAGGCGGCACGTGGGGCTGCGGAAGGTAGCTAGGGAGAGGAGGGAGCTAGGAGGTCTACCCACAAGGGCGCGGCAGGGGAGGCTGCGCGACGCATTCCCCAGAAGCTCCCTCCAGCTGCCGGGGCAAGGGCGAATCACCCCGATTTCAGCTTCTCTTTCCAGGGCCAAGAGCGGACCAGCTGGTCCAGAAGGCAGCTGAGGTCTGTCTTCGAGCCCCGCCGCCCCTTACCCCACCAGAGCCTCCAAACCGCGGAAATCAAACCAAATTGGTCGCTAGAATCTAGAGAGGTTTCATCCCTGGGGCAAGGGGGAGGGAACAGAGGGTTTTTTTTTTTTTCCGTTTTGAACTCTTGATTCAAAAGAGACCACAACCTACTCTTGAGTGCCATCCCCAGTACATGGATTGTGGGTATATTTCATTCTTTCATTCTTTTTTCCCTATTTCTCAGAAGTAAAACCTTTAAAGCATTAGCCCCAAACTTGGAGCGCCCGGGTCCTTGAAAGACTTCCAAATGACAAAGCCTGCCCTTCATTCCCAATACAAGGCGCACTGGAAAATGCAGGGCAATTAGTCAGTTTCAGGGTTTGGGTCCCAGTTTCCTCGATTTCTTTGCACCTCTGCAATGGAAATCTGAAACCCAACCTTGGCAGCTGGCAGCTGGTGATAAAAATCGGGGCGGGGGGCCCCCCTCAGACTCAGGTTGCGCTCCTCACAATCGAGGACAGATGTACACAGTGGTGTCCGTTACTTGCAGCTTCTTGCTTTGTGCCCACATTCTTGGTCAAAGGTTTTCTTCCCCCCAACTCAGGCAGCCTGAACAATACTCTTGTGAAAATAGTTTTCATGCCTGAAAGATAACCAAAACCCAATTCACTTTTGTCTCTGAGGCATTTCACTGGAGAAGAGCGCATCGACTGGACTGCCACTTTTGTTTTGGCGCTGTGCTGGTGCGCCAGGCGGTGGGTCTCAACACCCAGGTGATGTCTGGGCACTGCAGGGACACGCACACAGTGTCCAGAGAAGGAGCTCTGGCTCAGAAAGACCTTCCCAGATTCACCCCCACGGGGCTGGACTTCAGGACAACGACCGCTCCTTTGGAAAGTTACTCCCAGAAAAAGGAGTTGCTGGTGGGAAAAGAACTGGCTTGAAATGACAGACAGGGGAACTAGATCCCTGGGGGACAGGCGGCACGTGGGGCTGCGGAAGGTAGCTAGGGAGAGGAGGGAGCTAGGAGGTCTACCCACAAGGGCGCGGCAGGGGAGGCTGCGCGACGCATTCCCCAGAAGCTCCCTCCAGCTGCCGGGGCAAGGGCGAATCACCCCGATTTCAGCTTCTCTTTCCAGGGCCAAGAGCGGACCAGCTGGTCCAGAAGGCAGCTGAGGTCTGTCTTCGAGCCCCGCCGCCCCTTACCCCACCAGAGCCTCCAAACCGCGGAAATCAAACCAAATTGGTCGCTAGAATCTAGAGAGGTTTCATCCCTGGGGCAAGGGGGAGGGAACAGAGGGTTTTTTTTTTTTTCCGTTTTGAACTCTTGATTCAAAAGAGACCACAACCTACTCTTGAGTGCCATCCCCAGTACATGGATTGTGGGTATATTTCATTCTTTCATTCTTTTTTCCCTATTTCTCAGAAGTAAAACCTTTAAAGCATTAGCCCCAAACTTGGAGCGCCCGGGTCCTTGAAAGACTTCCAAATGACAAAGCCTGCCCTTCATTCCCAATACAAGGCGCACTGGAAAATGCAGGGCAATTAGTCAGTTTCAGGGTTTGGGTCCCAGTTTCCTCGATTTCTTTGCACCTCTGCAATGGAAATCTGAAACCCAACCTTGGGGCAGGAGGCAGCTGGCAGCTGGTGGCTCTCCTGGGTTCCGCACAGCCCACACCACCGACCAGTGCTGACTCCCCTTTTGGTGACCTGGTACCAGAAGTTTGCACTCCATCTAAAGCCTGGGGCAGGTGAAGCAGAGAGAGCACTAACCTCCTCTTAACGCAACAAAGTGAACAACTCGAGGGTAAGAGACCCTCGGTGAGGTCAGGCTACGTTCACTTAGGGAATTCCAAGGGCATAACTTGGGGGTGGGGGTGGAGGGAATGATCGAGGCTTTTGATTGCCAGCTGGAGGCAGGGAAAAAGGCATCCTTGAGAGGAACGGGCGGCTGGCTGGGGCAAAAGGTGGTGGGTGGGTAAATGAGAGTGGGTCCTTTTCACCCAGAGCCCACTAGGACGGGCGTGGGGAGTCAGTGCCCATGGTAGCACGTGTATTGTTGACACGCAGACACGCAGGCGTGCGCTAATGGAGGGATGCGCGGCTGAGCAATCCCCGATGCTGCATTTCTTGCAGGCATGGCTTGTTTAATAGCCTGGGAATTGAGTGCCTGATACACACACACACACACACACACACAGAGACACCCTTTCTTTTTGCAGAGAAATGTAAAAAGGGACCTATACCGTGTACATATTCTGAAGAAACATGTGCATTTTTTTTTGACAAATACCTAGCGCCATAATATTTCTGATTTAAGGGGCGAGGGAAATCTTTGAAGTGAAGGAAATCAGTGGGGGACGAACCATCTTTTCCTGATTTTTTGTGCTTCTCCTCAAAGCCAGTAATGGGATTTAAAATGAGAGATTCCCAGTCCTCATCCTCCCTCCCATTCCATTTCACTCTCTCTGCCCCAGAAAACATCTCCCGCAACCGACTGCACGTCTAAGGGGACGGTTTAAAGAGAAACAAGGTTTGGGGCGCGTAGCAACTTTCTTTTTCTTTTTCAAATGAAGCTGAAAAAAAATTCCAAGGACAATTTAAGCACCAAACGACATCGAACAGATATTTTTCCAAAGCAAAAATTTTCCAATTCGTTTGTTTCCTCTTCTTAGAAATAGACAAAAAGGCAAACCTGACCTTCCCGCACGGACGAGAATAGCACGAAATTTGGAGCCAGCGCTGGGTTGAGCCTGGCGGGCGGAGAACCCGTCACGGCCCCACGGATTTGGAAGAGTCCGGTAGACGCCAGGCCCGGGGAGAGGGGCTCTGGCTAGCTAGCCTCCGTGCGCTAGTCCTGTGGGCACCGCACCCCCCACCCCCCCCGCCCCCGCCGCCAACCCTGTGCTGGGGCAGCGGACAGGGTAGTGGTTCCCAGAGGACACAGCCTCCTCCCGGTTTAGTTCCACGCCTCAGCGGGGCAGCAAGGACATTCGAAGCCACCTTCCTGGACCCCCGGCATGAGGTGCACACTTTTCGCGGCGGCTCTCCTTCTCCCAGGGCTAGGTAGAAACTGAGCGCTGTTCCCTCCTCCCCAGGAACCACAAACCTCCCAGATCCCCGGACAGTCTCCGGGGACACTGGACACACCATTTACTGAGCCAGGGCTTGCGTCTCTCACGTCTGACACACCCAGCCCCACTTGGAGAAAGCTTTATTCTCCTGCCGGTTCGGAGCTTCCCCGACTGGAAGTGTGGGGTGCCCAGGGCCCTGAAGAGGCCGGCTGGGGAATTTATGGCCGCGCAGAGCCGTGGGCCTGGGGCTCTGCAACGCCGACAGGTGTGTGCAACACACGGCGGCTGGCTCTGTGGGAAAATAAATCCCCATGGAGCAGCTGGAGCACCCCATTTCGACCCTACAGGATGCCCCCATAAAACGACCAGGCCCGGTGCTGACCCCTGCAGCCACCTGGGAAGGACTGGGCAATGTGTTGACCAGCGCACCTCACGCACCTGGCCTGAGATGCTCAGGCCCTGCGCCTGTCCCCAAGACATCCTACTCCCCACCCCAGTGCTCACGGTGGCATTCCCTCTCCACCACTCTGGCCAGGCTGCCCAGCTCCTTCAGAGCACAGGTGCCCCAACCCCATCCTGTGGGGCACCAAGGTCGGGGTAGCTGGGAGCGCTGCATCCAGGAGAGCAAGGGGTGGGGTTTCCAGGCGACATTCCCAGTGGAGGCTTGAGGGGCCAGAAGTTGGTTCTGCACCTTAAAGCCCAAGGGATCTGGGAGTCGGGGAACTCCCTGGGAGACACATGGGCCAGGAGAAACTTGGCTGGCCAAGGGGGTGGGACTGGATGTTTGGGATCTGCCACTCCTTGAGGAGCGTCTTATGTCTGCGGGTTTGATCCTGCATGTCCCCCTCCCTCTCGTTTTGTCTGAGAAGAAAAGGGAAAGCGGGTGGATTTGCGCCGACCCCTCTTCTCGCAGTCTGGGAACGCTGCAGCAGGAAGAATTGCTCATAACGACACTTAAGCCCCGACACTTGAATGCTAAAGGTTAAACTTACAGTCTTAAGGGAAGGGCTTCCTGCCAGCTGGAACCGTGGTGTGGCTGCCACAGGCTCTCCTCCATGCCCTGCCCCCACTCCAGGTACAACCAGAGTCACACCAGCGCTTGCTTGGCCTTTGTGCACTTTAGAAGAGGCGCCCCTGGGTGCTGGCTCTCCCCATCCCACCCCCACCTCCGGGGGACCTTCCTTCCTGGTCTCCCCAGTATCTTGTCGTGGTTGTTTATACCTCCGTTTGCCCTCAGCCAGCAGGACTTGCTGCTTCCAGCTAGTTTACAAGGGTGGGTACTGATCCCTCTTCCCTTTCCTGGGGTCCTTGGTGGCCCCTACAACTCGATACAGACCAAACTAGAGATCAGACACTGAATGTAGAGCCTAGCATGGGAAGGGTCTTCAGGAAGGCCTTGGTTATAACGGAGGTAGGGGTGGGGGTCAATGGTTCAGGCTGTGAAGATTTCCCCAAAGGAACATCCACAGGGGTCTGTCACCCAGAGACCCCACGCTGGTGTGCTGAGAGGCTGGGACCAAGAGCAAAGCATTTCTTAGCTTTTCTCTGACCCTGCACCCTGACGCTGAGAGTCATTTCAGCAATCTAAAACAGGGCCTTTCCAGCGAGATGGACGGTGTAGGATAAGGGAGTGGAGATTAGCTCTCAGGAACCCGGTAATCTGGTCCTCTCCTCCTCCTCCCCTCTCCCTGAAGGCCTGCCACTCACTGAGCACCTACTATGTGTGTCCCTGGAAGGCACTTAACAGGCTACTCTCCCAGTTGCCTTAGGAAATGGGTATTATTAATCCCATTTTATGAATGAGAAATATCAGACCCAGAGATTAAGACTGCGCGGCTATTCAGGGCTCAACCTGAACGTGAATCCAGCTCCATCTGGCTTTAAACCCATTTCTATTATACTGTCAGTCTCTTGTTAAAATAGCAGGCCGAGGGACCCAAGGGAAAATAAAAGAGATACATTGTGCTGTGGGCTGAGGGAAGGGAAAGGAAAACACTCTGGGATGGGTTCTCTGGTTTTGCTATGGATTCCCTACTGGATCCAAGGCTGGGAGACAGGCTACTGAAGGTCATGGAAGATACTGCCACAGGGCCAAAAGACAGAAGTGACAATGAGACACAGCAGCAGGAACAAGACTTCCCAGATGAAGGCCACATAGTGTGGCCCCTGAACCAGCTGCCCAGTGGGCCCATGGATCTGCTGGTCATACCAGGAGAAGTTCACACCTGGGCTTTTTGCTTGTTTTTCTTTGTAAATTTTCTTACTGTGTCTGAAGCTCATAGGAATTACTGACTTCTGTGAGTCAGCAGGCTAACAGGAAGGGATGATCAGATGACCAGTTACTCATGAACAAATATGAGGAAATCCAAAGACTGGGAAGAAGACTGGGTAGTGACATCCAAATGGCAGGCCTTGGGAGAGTCTCCTGGTCCCCCCAGGGCTGGCCCCAGGAGCTCAGTGTTACAGGTAGGGTGGGGGTGGGACAAGGGAGGGTCTGCAGCCTCCTCAGAACAAGAGTGCCTGCTTTGTGGACACCGAAGTTTGCCATGGGAGTCTTCCCTGACTGGCCACCGGGCACTGAAACATTCCTTCTAGGGGCTCTGCAACAAGGGGATGCAGGGGGCAAGTCAGTAGTGACAGCTGGCATCTCTGCTGTCTTGCTCTGGACTGACTGGGCTGAAACTGCACAGGAGTGAGTGTGTGTAACTGGGCAGCGCTGGCCAGGCCCCCATGGAGGGGTTGCTGAAAGCCTTGTTAAGGAAGTCCTCCTGACCAGGCAATCCAATTACATAATGCTGCAAAAATAACTCTGGGCTGGGAGTCTTGTCAGAGTGACGTATTTTGTATGGAGAGGGGTATCAAATATCTATCTTTCAACCCAAGGGCTAAAAGGACACTTGTGGCACTGACGGACCCTCCCCCTGCCGCCACTCAACGAATGGGGGAAGTGGAAGGCAGGGAGGAGGCAGATGCAGCGAGGAGGCACATTTTTTTCTCCTTTCCTTTTTCCATGTGGGACTAACCCAACTGTTCACCTCAGCTGCATTCTACCCAATCCAGGTATACAGTCGGTCACATACCCTCAAATTTGTCTTGCAGTGGTCCCTGTTCTAAAGGCTCAAGAAAGACTGAGGGGAAGAAATGGCAGGGGAGCGAGGAAGAAATGAGTAGGAAAAGAATAAAAGAGTATTGTTTTGTTTGTTGGTGGAACAGGGTGGGGTGGATTATCTGAATATTTCTGTGTCCACTAGGCTAGACCTCTCACGACCGTAGGAGCCCCAGCTGGTCCCATTTTGCGCAAGACTGTCCTAGACTTAAAACTGCTTCAAAGGAGTGCCCTCAACCCTGGAGGACTCAGATAGTTGGCCATCCTCCCTGTCACAGGCTTTGGTCAAATTTCCACAAGGACATAAAATTATGACCAAATTAAGGTAGTTCCTTTCACTTCAAAATTATTCAAAGAATGACCCAAATAAGCTATTCCAACATAGATGCAAAAGGCTCTATTTCCAGGAATTTGAAGAAAGCCAAGTACTTCTCACTGCACCCCCATTTGGTATTCTAGAGCTTTCCAGGTGGAAAAATTACCTGTTTCATCCACTTCCCTTTTCACATAAAGTTTCCCTGACATGCCTTTGCCACTCTGAAATGTCCTGCTCTGTTTGGTTGGCAAGCAGTATTTTGAAGCAAAAAAAAAACAACAAAAAAACCAAACTCTGAAAGTCACAGTGACTTGTCTTTTTTTTTTTTTTTTTTTTTTACCTAATCTCTTTTGTGGGGTCTCTATTCCTCTGGTGGCACCATGGTCACACACTGAGCTGTATCAGACTCCTTTAATATATTCACCTTGAGTCTGTTAGCATTTTCTTTTTTCTAATCTTGATAATCACAGCATCTGATCCTTTCATTCTAAACTGCAGCCTTCCAATCCATCCTTAATCTAGACCCATCTGACCCTCTTCCAGAGGAGACAAATGAGGATAAGCAATCCACCCTCCAAGACACAGCCTCGGAGCTTAAATTTACATTCATTCCCACCTCCATTCTTTTTTAAAATCAAAATGTCTCCTAACTCCTTGAGCTAATTATAAAAGCAAATAGCTTTCCCTCCCTGAGTCATATTCCTTGGCTCGTAAAAAAGGCAATTTCACTCAGAGACCACCTTGTCACAAACATGAGGGAAAAAAAGAAAAGCAAAAAAGAACCCTGGCTCGTTCAGGACACGGCAGAGAGGAAAGGGTGAAGTGGCGGCGCCCCCAGCCCCCTCCCGCCCTCCCCTGACAGGCTCGGCCTTTATGGAGTCTATTTCCAGTCTGTTTACCTGGCAAGGGCCACGTGACCAGTCCAGAAGGAAATGCTGACATCATTGTCTCTCTCACACATGTGCAGCCTCCCTCCCTCCCTCCCAGCTCGGCCGCATTCCGGCATCCATCCTACCGCCTCTCTCCACCACCGAGCCTCCTCCCCCACCACTCATGCCTGCTCCCACTTATTTCTCTGTCTTTCTCATGTCACACTTTCCTTTGTTTTCTTTTTCCTTGTAGGCTGTCTCCTAGACTGTCTTGGACACGACACACACACTCACACACACTTCTGGGTGCCCTTTTCCCTTCTCCTCTTCAACAAGCCTTTTTCCCCTTTCATTCTCTTTCAGATCTGTGGCTACTAAGTCTTCACTCCGTTTTAAAAATACACTTCCTCTTTCTCTATAGGTTGGACATTTCTTAAAAAAAAAAAAAGAAAAGAAAAAGTCAGTAAGGCCCAGAAAAGCTTCCAGACCAAGGGTAGGGGAGGGCTGAGCAAGGCTGCGCCGTCAGCGGCTCAATTTCCTGCTCCAGTGGGCTTGGAGATATAGGTGCTGGGGGTTTGGTCAAACAGGCCTTAGTTATTTATTTCTTTTCTCTTTCCTCTCTGGTGTTTCTACCGCTGCTGCAGGCAGGGGCGCCCTTCCCGTCCCACAGCCAGACCACAGGTCCCCACAGCCCTTGGCCCTGTGCTGAGGGAGCACATGTAACCGGTTTCTGGTCTTTTCCAGGATGCTGCTCCTCATTCTGCCAAGGGCCCAGGAGGCTTCTCGGCATTCTCGCCGCCTGGGATGCAGGCGACTTGGAAGATGCAGGAGGCAGGGAGGAAGGGCCGTGATCAGCACAGGTACCTTTTGCCTGTTCAGGGGGATATTTCTATGAGGAACCCTGTCTGTAGCAAGGCTCTGAGGTTCAGCTGCTCCCAGAAACCTCTGTGCACATAGGCAGAGAGCCAAAGGATGCTGTTTAGAGGAAATGTTTAATAAAGACACGAGAGCCTCAAACTCTTTATCCTTACAGAGAGTGCAGATGTGATGCTCCTGCAAACTGTCTCAAACGCTGATCATGAAGTGGTGAGACTGGAGGGTGAAGCAACTGGGGGAGTGACAGGGAGCGACTGGCTTGGCCAAGGCCATCTCCCCTTTCACTCCCGCCTTCCACCCCGGCTGTGCTCTGCTGGGTTCACACACCTTGTAGTTTGGGATGGCGCAGTGAGGAGGAATGGGACAGTCATGCAAAAGTGAGGCCCTTACGCAATCACTACCTAGTAAAGGCTTACAGTCCCCACAGGCATAAAGGTGGGGCTCTACTGGGAGGAGAGGCCTTCTTGGGCAAGTTTACCCCTGGGTTATATGGAAAACCACAAACACAACATCCTCTTGGGAGACGCTAATAAAATCTAGAGAGGGGACTTACAATGTTAACATAGTAGTGGTCTTCCATGTTAACATGCATTGCTATGGCTTGAAAAACCTTTCCAGTACTGTGCATGTGAAACTGGCCCTGGCAGCCAGGAAGGAGAGCATTCAGGTATCACGAGGTAGCCTTCTGGAGACCTGGTCCCCGATCAAGGTACAATGATAGCAGAAGGGTCTGGTCCAGTAGGTCCAGTTATAGATTTGTCTCTGGGATCTAAATCCTCTTCAGACATGCTGGGAATCCAGAACTTTCAACGAGCTCTCAGTATGTTATAGAAGTTCTAATTTTAAACTTCTAAATGCTATAGGCCAAGGATTTGCTGTTTTGAGCTGTCAATTAAGCAGATAGCTCTGTTGGTCAATTAAATGATTTCTGTGGTTTTAGAACCTGCATAAAGTGGTGTTGAGAGTCTCAATGTCATTCTTACCATCTCTGTGACTATCTCCGGGGCCCTTCCTGAATTAAAGAGTAAGATGGAGTACAGGTTCCCACTGGAAGAGGAAGGGCCGTGATCAGCACAGGTACCTTTTGCCTGTTCAGGGGATATTTCTATGAGGCCCAAGGCTCTGAGGTTCAGCTGCTCCCAGACACCTCTGTGCACATAGGCAGAGAGCCAAAGGATGCTGTTTAGAGGAAATGTTTAATAAAGACACGAGAGCCTCAAACTCTTTATCCTTACAGAGAGTGCAGATGTGATGCTCCTGCAAACTGTCTCAAACGCTGATCATGAAGTGGTGAGACTGGAGGGTGAAGCAACTGGGGGAGTGACAGGGAGCGACTGGCTTGGCCAAGGCCATCTCCCCTTTCACTCCCGCCTTCCACCCCGGCTGTGCTCTGCTGGGTTCACACACCTTGTAGTTTGGGATGGCGCAGTGAGGAGGAATGGGACAGTCATGCAAAAGTGAGGCCCTTACGCAATCACTACCTAGTAAAGGCTTACAGTCCCCACAGGCATAAAGGTGGGGCTCTACTGGGAGGAGAGGCCTTCTTGGGCAAGTTTACCCCTGGGTTATATGGAAAACCACAAACACAACATCCTCTTGGGAGACGCTAATAAAATCTAGAGAGGGGACTTACAATGTTAACATAGTAGTGGTCTTCCATGTTAACATGCATTGCTATGGCTTGAAAAACCTTTCCAGTACTGTGCATGTGAAACTGGCCCTGGCAGCCAGGAAGGAGAGCATTCAGGTATCACGAGGTAGCCTTCTGGAGACCTGGTCCCCGATCAAGGTACAATGATAGCAGAAGGGTCTGGTCCAGTAGGTCCAGTTATAGATTTGTCTCTGGGATCTAAATCCTCTTCAGACATGCTGGGAATCCAGAACTTTCAACGAGCTCTCAGTATGTTATAGAAGTTCTAATTTTAAACTTCTAAATGCTATAGGCCAAGGATTTGCTGTTTTGAGCTGTCAATTAAGCAGATAGCTCTGTTGGTCAATTAAATGATTTCTGTGGTTTTAGAACCTGCATAAAGTGGTGTTGAGAGTCTCAATGTCATTCTTACCATCTCTGTGACTATCTCCGGGGCCCTTCCTGAATTAAAAAGAGTAAGATGGAGTACAGGTTCCCAGCTGTGGGCTTGAGACACCTTTGGTAGGTTTTTATATATGCAGTGAAGCCCACAGTGGTAGAGACATGACAAGGGTGATAGGAATTAGGCAAAATCAAAACAAAAAGACCATAAAAGGGTTCTGGATCTTTCGGTATGGCACCTTTCAACTTTGAAGGGATCTGGGAAAGGATTTCCCCATTTTTGAGACTAACTCAGGCTCACCTCCTCACGTGAACCCTGCCCCCTGGCCCAGTGTTGAAGTTGACCTCATCAAGTTTCTTACATTCAGCTCTCTGAGTAGACTTCCTGGATTAGTTTATACGGGTGCCAAAATAGCATCCGTAAGATCCATTTGTTTCACTACTCAATACCTGTGGCGATGTGAAAATGCGCATGTGTTTATGAGTAGGTCTGTATTCTTGTTATGGGTCAACCCACCAGCTCCCCTCAAGGGTAGACACCATATGGAGTTTCCCCTGTACACATCTCCATAAATGCCCACAGTGGTAATTGGTACTCAGTGACGTGCGGTGATGAAGAGGAGGATAATGATGATGCTGTTGATGATGATGACAGTGATGATGCCGAGCTGCTAATGATTCCAAGATGAAAACAGACCTGAGCACCGAGATACATTTAACAGAGACAGAATAAATGCATAATGCTTAAGACTTGCACTGAGTGTTTTTTCTGAGATCTGGTTCTTTATTTTTATTTAAAAATATTTACCCTAGGGCTTCCCTGGTGGTTCAGTGGGTAAAGAGTCCGCCTTGCAAATGCAAGGGGGCACTGGTTTGATCCCTGGCCCGGGAAGATCGCACATGCCGTGGAGCGGCTGGGCTGGCATGTCCCATTACGAACCAGCGCTCTGGAGCGCATGTGCCCAGAGCCGGTGCTCTGCAACAAGAGAGGCCATTGCAATGGGAGACCCACACAGGCCAGGGAACAAAGATGGATGAAAATCAGTAAATAAACAACCGATAAAAGAAGCCAAAATTAAAACAAAAAAAGTTAAAAATATATTTACCCTAGCAACTTCAAGGGCTGAGACTATGGGCTGGGTTAAAATGGCATAACAGTAATACAAAGTGAATTGATAATTGCTTTTTATAATCAGTCTATTTTTAAAAACATGACTTAGTTACCTAATGCTTCTCTCTCTTAAGGCAAATGACCACAGAACAGAAAGTGTTTTGCTGGTACCTAAATCATAGACCTCTCCTAATCTGCTTGGGGCAGGTCATCAAAGAGGTGATTTTGGTAGTCCAGACAGACATGCCTTATGGTCCAAGCATGAGGAAAGTCAGTGAGCTAGAGACGGATATACCTTGCAGTGATGTACAACGTATCGGTTAACGGATTTTAAAGTATATGGGAAAGCAAACACATAAAAGGAAGAACTCCTTAAGCATCTTGAAGAACTAAGATCTTTTCTTAAAAAGTAGAAAGGGGAAAGATCACATAAGACTTGGGTCCTAGTCTCACTTCTGCCACTAAAGGCTGGATATCCTTTAGGGAGTCACTTAATCCTCAGAGTGTGTTTTCTCCTTATAAAATGGAGGTGACAGTATACATTCCAGGGCACGGTTGGGAGATTAAATGAGATGGTACATGAAACGACGTCCAGCACAATGCCTGACACGTGGCAGGCATTCAATCTGTGGTAGGAATGACTGACACCATACCTTTGTGCACTGCTAATGATTCCAAGATGAAAACAGACCTGAGCACCGAGATACATTTAACAGAGACAGAATAAATGCATAATGCTTAAGACTTGCACTGAGTGTTTTTTCTGAGATCTGGTTCTTTATTTTTATTTAAAAATATTTACCCTAGGGCTTCCCTGGTGGTTCAGTGGGTAAAGAGTCCGCCTTGCAAATGCAAGGGGGCACTGGTTTGATCCCTGGCCCGGGAAGATCGCACATGCCGTGGAGCGGCTGGGCTGGCATGTCCCATTACGAACCAGCGCTCTGGAGCGCATGTGCCCAGAGCCGGTGCTCTGCAACAAGAGAGGCCATTGCAATGGGAGACCCACACAGGCCAGGGAACAAAGATGGATGAAAATCAGTAAATAAACAACCGATAAAAGAAGCCAAAATTAAAACAAAAAAAGTTAAAAATATATTTACCCTAGCAACTTCAAGGGCTGAGACTATGGGCTGGGTTAAAATGGCATAACAGTAATACAAAGTGAATTGATAATTGCTTTTTATAATCAGTCTATTTTTAAAAACATGACTTAGTTACCTAATGCTTCTCTCTCTTAAGGCAAATGACCACAGAACAGAAAGTGTTTTGCTGGTACCTAAATCATAGACCTCTCCTAATCTGCTTGGGGCAGGTCATCAAAGAGGTGATTTTGGTAGTCCAGACAGACATGCCTTATGGTCCAAGCATGAGGAAAGTCAGTGAGCTAGAGACGGATATACCTTGCAGTGATGTACAACGATCGGTTAACGGATTTTAAAGTATATGGGAAAGCAAACACATAAAAGGAAGAACTCCTTAAGCATCTTGAAGAACTAAGATCTTTTCTTAAAAAGTAGAAAGGGGAAAGATCACATAAGACTTGGGTCCTAGTCTCACTTCTGCCACTAAAGGCTGGATATCCTTTAGGGAGTCACTTAATCCTCAGAGTGTGTTTTCTCCTTATAAAATGGAGGTGACAGTATACATTCCAGGGCACGGTTGGGAGATTAAATGAGATGGTACATGAAACGACGTCCAGCACAATGCCTGACACGTGGCAGGCATTCAATCTGTGGTAGGAATGACTGACATCATCCCAATACCATTTACCTGTCTGCACTGCTGGGTTGAAATGTGAAGATCAAATGCTGGTGAAAATGCTGCATAACATAGAGGGTCCTCAACGAAGCTCCTCTTTTTATGTATTTATTTATTTTTTTGTTTTTGGCCTCTTTTCATTGATTTTTTATTTCTTTATTTTTCATCGGTCTTTATTCTTCAGCCTGTGTGGGCCTCCCATCACAGTGGCCTCTCTCTTTGCAGAGCTCCAGCCCTGGGCGCATGTGCTCCAGATTACTGGTTTGTAATTGGACACACGGGTCCAATCGCTCTGCGGCACGTGGGATCTTCTCGGGTCATGGATTGAATCATTGCCCCTCGCACTACAAGGCGGACTCTTCACCCACTGGACCACCAGGGAAGCCCCAGAACAGACTCTGGGTTAAATCTGTTAGTATTTCAAAACGAGGCAAAGATTAAGAAATATCATCAAGGGCAAACTGTCTCTATATACAGGCACCTGATATGCCAATCCTGGGCATAAAATTACCGAAATGAGAGGAACACAAGTGCCCACTAGCCTTCCTCAGAAGGGGTCTTGTGAAGACTAACAGTTAAAAGTGACATGGGTTATGAAGGTAAACTGGGCACCCTACAACAGAGAGAAGAGGTAAGTCTGAGGACCCATCACCAGCATAACATCATCACCATTTCTAGCCACAGACACTTTCCTAGACTGGAATAGAATTTCCAGAAGTATCTTTCCCTTTTTGGAATTACAGAGTCTGACAGATTTATTTCCACACATCTCAGTTGCTTTCAGAGTTATTATTTCCTCTTATTTTTCTCCCCCTCCTCTTTGGTGACAGAGAAGCCTGAGAACCAATTCTGTCAGGAAGTTCTTGGGGAATTTTCAGAAGGAGGTACAAAGCAGAGTTGTATGAATGACTGCAGGCAGCCAGCATCCATTTCACTTGATAAAAATATATATTCATAACTGATCTTCCAACCATATCTAAATAATCAAAACCATGAATGCCAACCATAATCGGATAAGCTGCCATTGTTTCTTCCTCTCACGTGGCAGGCATTCAATCTGTGGTAGGAATGACTGACATCATCCCAATACCATTTACCTGTCTGCACTGCTGGGTTGAAATGTGAAGATCAAATGCTGGTGAAAATGCTGCATAACATAGAGGGTCCTCAACGAAGCTCCTCTTTTTATGTATTTATTTATTTTTTTGTT